>CM031238.1:303494704-304973454 GCA_018340775.1 Taxus wallichiana var. yunnanensis
CAAGATTACAATGAGAGATCAAAAGAAAGAAATGAACACAAGAGAGGGTTGAAATTAATCCACAGACTTATATTATTGCTCCAAATATTTGATACAGTGCATTACAATGGCCTAGAGGCACAAAATTGCATTATAGCTTGAATGGGAGGTTTGAACTCCACAATTCACTTACAAACAAGAGAATAAGGGAGGGTGCAAAGCAAAATTATCCAACCTTTTGAAATGAACCCCTCCTTCCAATATATAGGAAGAATGAGAGAAGGGAGAGATAGAGGAATTCAAAATATTTCTTCAACCACCCAAAAATGCATTAAAATATCCTGCAATAATGATGGGTGCCACTGCAAAACCCATGCCTCCATGTACTTTTCCTTATTGGAGAAGAAAGGAAGCCCATACCTCATCATTTTTGTAGGTGAAAAACCTTGAAAAACCCTCTAAAATGGTAGACTTTATTTCTTCATTTTTAAATACTTGAGGGCTTTCCAAAACTTCTATTTTGTGCAAATTTGAGCTTCCAGTCAAAAGTTATGGCCATATGAAGATGAGAGTGTCATACTGTGATAAATGCAAGTGGTTGGCTCTGTTTGTTCGGACTGAACTTGCATCGCAACCTCCAAAATCAAAAATTTTAGAATTTTAGGATTCATAACTTTGGGCATTTTGATTTCGGAGGTTGGGTTACTGTTCATCCACTTGAGTCAACAAACACCTACGAAACCCCAAAGTCTAAAATTTGGAATTTTGGTTTCGGACTTCGAGTTGTGATGTTTTAAACTAGGGGGTTAAAGGTTCTAAAATGCCAAAACCCTGAAGTCCAAAATTGGGACTTCGGGTTTCAGAATTTTTTACTTTTTGGGGTTTTGGGATTCAGGATTTCGAGGGTTTATTCACTCATCTGGTCATTTCCTATCTCCAAAAATCCAAAATCCCGAAGCTTGAATTTTAGCCTTTAAGTTTTCAGACCTTTTTCCCTCCTCCCCATGGCACTTTTCATCATTCAGAGCTCACGAAACCTTCGAAACTTCAAAACCTAAAGCCTAAATTTTAGACTTCAGTTTTCAAACATTTTTTCTTTTCCGTGCCTCTTTCCACCGAGTCCCCAAATTTTTCTTTAGTCTCCCTTCAAACGACCACACCTCCAAAGTCAAAATTTTAGACTTCGGAGCTTCCTCATTTCCTAAACTTCTCTGCAATGTTCTCATCCCTCTTCAAATATTTTTTCCAGCCTCGAAATGCAAGATCCCATGACTGAATTAATCCCTCCATTTTCTCTGTGTACAAGATCGTGTTTTTTCCAATTTTGCTTGAGGGGAAAATTGGATAACATTATTGATTTACGGTTTTCTCACAGTTGCTTCCTGGTCATATGAGGAGAGACCATTTCCCTTGTTTATATATTCTGAGCAATTCACAACCTGTAGGTTTACATATATACATTAAAATAAAAGTTACTATGTCCAAGGTAACATAATAATGCTAAAATAAATATTCAATTTTTAAATGTCTGTGAACATACAAACTTGAAATTCGAGGGAAAAGATTGCGATGGGCATAAAGCATAGGAAAAATAAATTTATGTCTCCATAGTTGTTCCTATGATGAAGAACATTACATGCAAATGAGGAAATTTTTTTGAATGTATGGTTTATAAAATAAATGGGAGACACTCGTGAGGTTTTTAAGAATATAAACTTGTCCTAGTGTAACTATTGCAGGGTAGGGTCATTTCTGTCTAAGGAAAAATAAAAAGTGGCTCCCTTTTATTTCAGTATTTTGTCAGACACTTCAGGATTATGTTTCTCCTATATACATATTAAACATTCTTAATAAATTATAGACTTTATGGGGAATTGTGCTAAATGGAACTCTTGCTAATAGCCATCCTTGTTGGAATCCATTCATTTTTAGTGATGTTATCATTGATGTCAAGTGGTGTTGATGGTAAAAAGGGTTGATTTGTGAAGTGAAGTCAGGGACATGAAGGTTGATTAGTAGTGTCCTTTCATGATTTTTTTGGTTATTGTTGAGATGTGATAGGTTGGTACAGATTATGGCATGGTCATGTAAGCATGAGAGAAGCCTAATAATATTTTCTATAGTATGTGTGAGCTAAAACAAGCCTCAATTTAGCTCCTGAAGTCAAAATTCAAGAATGTACAGAAAGTGGCTCTCGAGAACTATTAATCTTCTTGCATGAAAATGAGATTGGTCAGAGCTTTACATGAAAAATTATGGCTAAAAACACCTAGAATGTGTAGAGGGGTGTCTTTTAGTGCTACATGTCAAATTTTATCAGATTCTATAATGGGGATTTTGATTTATTCAAGTTTTTCTAAGACTACCATCTTGAAAAATGCACCTCGAACTTCTTGGATTCTTAGCACTCAAGAAAAATAATGAGGTTTTATTCGGATAAATCATAGAATAACATGTTTTAGTATACTCCAAGCCTGATATAATGGAAAAAATTTAGTAGGTTTTTGGGTGTCCATGCAGAGCTCTGAGTCAATAAAAGAAAAACTTTACATTTGACCTCAAACCACCTGGATGAGTAGCTTTTATTCTTGTTATGATCTACTAGTGATTCTTTCATGCTTCCTAGGGTGTCAATAATCTTCAAGATGGATAGGTCTAATTCAAAGCTCTCACAGTAAGCATAACTAAGTGAACACAGTTAAGACATATGAGGGTAGAATCCTGGAACTTCTTCTTGAATAATTTTAAAAAAAAAAGATTTGGTCCTTTTAAAATATAGTATATTTGGATAAGGCTCAACTTGACCAAATTACAATGGAAGTAGGTTTTATTCTTGTTTTCTCTTAGACTCATTGCATAATCTTGTCTTGAAATGTGAAGTTTTGAGTACAAAAGTGGTCTTCATCTCTTTGTGAATATTCTTAAGGTGTGGAAGAATGAGAAGTGGTATTCATCATATATCTCTTTCTCTAAAGTTGTCAAGTTAGGCTGGGTAGAAGAATGTAGAGCCCATTCTAGTCCCTAGATGATACTAACTATGACTGAGAAAAAACATCTTCCTCATTCTAGGTGTAGATTTGAATTGAAACAAGTGGTGTTCCTCTCAACTGATGATGCTAGAGCTCCAAACCACTCATTTAAGGTCTTCAACACATCTGAAGAGTTGGTCAATAGTGTTACTCAAGCCTATTTTCTCAACAATTGATTGTACATTCAAATCCTCTCAATCCCGCACTACAACAATAGTGTTCAAGACAAACAATGAAGAGTTTCAAGGTACACAAACTGTTAGGAATAAAAGAAATTGGTTCTATCTACTCACTATAATTTAGATTTTTGAATTATTTTTTTATAGATAAATTAATTACTAACTGGTGTCAGGCTATGATAGTTCCCATAACCCTAATCTAGGGTTTCTAAAAGAATTTTTTAATTAAATATGTGTTTTTATCCTTTTAAAATTGGAGATTTTTGGTGTAGAGATCTGCATAGGCACAACATCCATGATGTATAAGTTTTAGGGATTTTCATAGATTATTGAGGAATATTTTGATGACTGAGCTTCTAAAAAATAGACTCAGTTAACTGTGCAAGTAATTAAAGTCTTCTACATGTAATTTCTTGATGATTAAATCTTGAATCTTCATTCAATGCATGTAAATTCCAAGTTATCCCCATGGTTGACTAGAATGAACTCCTTGGTTGAAAAACAAATGTTTCAAGATAGTGACAAAGTGGAATATAATCTATAAGTACTATGAAATATATGTAGTATTTTCTCAAATGCAATGTTAATGTTGTTAAGCATCTAGTATCCGCTTGCAAATATTACAACATACAAGGAATAAGGTTAAGTATGTCCACTTGACTTCAATAAAGACATGAGTCGATCCAAATGGCATGAATAATGTATGACAATCATCCATTTCAAAGAAAAGTCCAAAACCATGGGTTGACAAGTAGGGATGTGATGTTTGAGCTTCCTCAGACAACTAAGAGACTTTAGATGACATCAAAGTTTGTAATTTTCTAAAATAATTCTAAGGTAATTTTTCATTACTTGAAATTGAAGATGAAAGGTTGAGTTTAACATGATGAACTCGAAGTGAAATAAACTCAAACCTCTTGAATGAATTTGAAGATTCATGTAAATGGAGACAAAATAAGTTGAGTAAAGAGTCTATAGGGAAAATAATGCAAACAGTTACCAAAGTGTGAAAAATAAGAGAGAGGACTGAAATAGATATAAATATTTGTAAAGAAATAATGATAGGATAGTGATTTAAGAATGAATGGTGTGAAAATAAAATTAGAACACAAGAGAATAGCATAAATATAGAACTAGGATAAAATCAAAAATAAAAATGAAAAGGTAGTGATTAGTATATAAGAGGAGACAGAGAATAAGTAGAAGATAACATAGTATAGAGATAATGATTTGATAGTGATTATGATACATGAATTGGTGAGTTTTACACAGAGTGTGAAAATAATAAAATGGTGATGTTACATTATATAAATAAAATTTTTACACAAGAACTTACAAAGCAGTAGAGTGAAAAAAATATGTAGATTACTATGACAGGGAAGAAGACAATAAATTTCGTAATGAGTGTTGCATAAAAGAAGAAAACAAAGGTCAAGTTAAGGTGTGAAGATTTAATGAATATAAGAAGACTTTGATACAAAGCAGAGACCAAATTGTTCAAGGATAGTGATGCAAATTTGTTAATAAGAAATAAAGTGACATAACACGTGCAATCAAGATCAGTTTCATGCATTTTTGACTGAGCATAAATCAGAGAAATAGATGATTTTTTTAGTGAAGAACTAGTAAGGGATCATGATTCTTTGATGAAGAAACAAGGAAATAAATGATCAAATTATATATTGTTATTGTATTATTCTAAGTGGTGCTTAGGTCATAGAAGTAGGTGCTCCTTGTAAGTTACAACATGCTAAACTAGACAAGTGGGTGCTTGAAAACCTTCCAGTGGGTGCTAGAAGGATTTTTAATTGGGTTCTTCATAGGTTGGGTGGATGTTCAACCAAAGTGGAAATCATTGTATGACAAGAATCGATGTTCCTAATCAAGAGTCTTGATTTCAAGTGGGTTTTCTCCCTCTATAGGTTTCCCACTATAAATTTGGTATCTTGTGTACTTGTCTTATTGCATGCACTTTGACTTGTTCATGCTTTGATTTGTGATTCTAGTCAAGAATGTTTAAATATTGTAGATTTCATCAACACTAATTCAGCCCCCTCCTCTCAGTTCTTGTGATATCAAACAATTGGTTTAAGGGTTAAAATATCTAAATTTTGAATATCTATGTTTAAGGGTAGAGGTAATCCCCTAATCCTTGGCTCCTCCATGCAATTGTGACACCATGATAAGGGTGGATCTTTTCCCAATGTTGTATGATGGCATTGTATGATGATAGGGGACTAATATCCTCTAGATATTTTCCCTCTCATAGAAAACATTAATGTTCCATCATGGTCCCTAGTTTTTTCTCACTTTTGCATTTAATATCAATCACAGGATCTATCATGTGAGAAAAATGGTATTCCCATAGATGGAACATGTCGTAAGTCAGTACTATATCTTTTATACCCTGATATCTCTCATGTAATAATTTCGTCATACATTTTTCATGCATTCATTTTTTCAAATAATTGATAGAATTCCTTTTTATATGACAATATATCTGTAAGTAATCCACATGAAAATAGGATCCACACACACCATTTCACTCTATAACCACAAACTCATCGATACCCACACATAAAAAGATACTTATGCGATTACTCACAATCCCTTCCCTGAAAGGAGGATGATAGCAGGCCTCAATGATGCCATTAAAAAAATTATAACTGTGGACATATTTAACATGCCCTGTGTTTATATAAAAATTTCAATGCTAATTGAAATAGACTAACACCTAGTAGTCTAAAAGAAAAATCAAAACTACTATAGAACCATCAAAAGAAGAGCTTAAGGGAAAACTTATACAATGCATAAAAATGATAAATCTATTAAATCCGAAGCTATTCCTACTCTTTTAGATTTCCATCTAATGAATGAACCTAATTAGACCACCTAACAATCAAATTGGTGTTGTTTTCTCAAGACTTGAAGATGAGATCTCACCAAGAAATGACTATAACGACATTTTTGGATCATCCCATAATATTCAATTTGAGAGAATAGATGTAAGAAGTAGAATCTATTTCCAACAATGGAGAATGGCTCAAATCAAAATGCTTATAGTTTTCACTAGTACAAATAAGGTGTAAGAATAAACGGAAGAAGGAGGGTTCTTTATATAACCCTCCTATTTGAGAGAGGTTTGCATCTTGGTGCATGTGGGATAAGGGAAAAGAAATATTTAGCAATGGGTAAGCATGCTTTGGAAAAGGTGAGTGTGATTTAGAAGAGTTTAATTTATCATTAGTAACTCATGGGAATTGGGGGATGTCTTAATTAATCAAGGGTGATTAATTAATAGGTAGATGTAGGCTTATAAAAGCTAATTAGAGGAAAATTAGTATGATTTAGGGGGTTTAAGAGATGAATTTGATCCAATAAATGGTATTTTATTGATTTAGAGTACCGAGCATAATTAATTATTGATAATTAATTAATCTAAGCATAAGTAAACCTTAATTAACAAAAGATTGTTAATCGACATCCTAAGTGATATGAAGGATAATTAATTAAAGAAATGTAATTAATTAACTAGAATAAAGGGGAAAATGGTGGTTTATTGAGGAAGTGTAGTCAATTAACCAAGAGAGAGTGAAGACCGTGGTTAATTAGTGAAGTGTCGGTAATTGACCTAATGAGAAGACGTGTTCACTTGACGAAGTGTAGTCAATTATCCAAATGATGGGAAAGAGAATAGTCAGTGTAATTTAAGTATTAAAATTACTTGGTCAAATTATAGGTGTCTACATTTTCCCCTCTTTGGGATGATGTCAACAACGCCACTTCAAAGATAGTAGACAAGTATAGATAAGTAAATTTTGAAGAATGAAGGATGAAAAATTAGTAGAATGAAGGATGCCCTCTAGTTTTGATGGGGTGATGAAATAACTCAATCAAAGATCGAAAATATTAAGGAAAATGGATTGAAGAATAAGAAGGGGGAGGGGGTTAAAAGATGATCCCTATTGCCAAGTGATTTGGAAGAATAGTGTGGATAGAAGAAAATGATAAGGAAGAAATACGAAGTCGAAGAGAAATGGAAATAGATTTCATCCAAGTGATGTAAAACCAACTTTATTTCATCACGTGGCTTGGTGATCTAAGGGAAATATGAAGTTGAAGAGAAATGGAAATATGCGCATACAAAAAAGTGTACCATGACATGAAAAATTATAATAGAAACATTTGTTCTTTGCAAAAACACTAACTCAATGCAACTTACAAAATGTAATACAATATGAGAAAGTACACATGCTAACCTGATAGGGAAACAAGTACAAACACATGTAATCAAAAAAACAAAGTTCAAGATAGTTGTACCAATGTTTTTGCTATCAAGGTTCAGTTCCCAAATTTTGAGTTAACGAAAAGCCTTAATGATGGTGCCCCAAGTGAAGATACATGCAAGGAGAATACACAAAGGACATAAGGGTCCCATGGAAAATAAATCATGTACTATGAAAAAGTACCCGACAACGTCTTGTACCAAAGAGTATAGTCATAGTAAGAAAATTAAATTTGTTAATGAAGGTAGATCCAAATGATCCGTGATTCGTTGTAACAAAAACAAACAAGGACTAAAGAAAGATTGTTTGTAGGATGATTTTCTATGTTTGAGCACAATGCATCTAACACAGGCTTCGGTTGAGTGCATTATTGTTATCAATTTCTGAAAAATTTTGAATTTTACATCTTTTTTGGATTTTTAATGATTTTTGACTATTTTTAGGGTTTTTGAGCAATTTTTGAATTTTTAGAATTTTTTAAATACTTTACCATTTTTGTGGATTTTTTATTTTTAGGAAGAAAATTAGTTAGAAGAATGAAAATATATGTGGTTATTGCCAAAAATGGTGGAAGGCAAAATATATGCCCCAGGTAGTGGAAAGGGTTGCCAAGAAGTAAAAACATGCCCCAACGTATCAAAAATAGGCAAAAAATGACTATTTAATAAAAATAATCATCACAGTGAGTATTAAAAGAATATAGATGAAGTGTAGTGGTCATCGAGCCCATCGTGGGTGAGGAAAATGACACGGGGGTAAAAACAACTATAAATAACAGGGTGGGAGGGTAAAAATTCATCACGGATAGTTATTTATTATTTACCCTAATTGCTTTTAGAGAGGCATTTACTCTAACTTGCGAGAGGAATGGTGATAATTTAGAGCCATAGACACCATTCCGAGAATGTGCGAGACTACATGAGGCTTCCCAGAACAACCCGAAGGTATGCAAATAAAAAAATTTGACTTTTGAGTTCATTTAATGCATTTTAGGGCTAGGGGAAAATGGTAGGATAACACCAACACAGCCTGACCTCAGGGCACACAAGTGTGAAGGGGGTGCATTGGTGTTAAACAAAAACATTAGTGTTAAATAAAAAATAGGGTTAGTATGGGGTGTACCTATGTTAAAACATAGGTGTTGGTGTAGGAATGGACGCGTAGACGTAGGGCGAGCCAATGTAAAAAATGGGCGCATTGGTGTTAAAATACAAGCACTAGAACTAGGGTGCACTAATGCAAAAAGGAGCATGCTTGTGTGAAAACACATGCATTGGCATTAATGTGTTAGTTATGGATAGATTTAGAATAATTTGGGAGTTGTGTAGAATAATTTAGGGATGAATAGAGGAAATTAGATGATGTTTTCTAGAAGAAATGATGTTAATGAAGTGTGTTTGATATTTGCAGATCAAACTACCCCAGTTGGAGACATGTGAGTGGAACAGTCAACTGTGAGCCTATGAGGCTACTTTTACATGCCGCAAGCTTATCTACCTAGAGATGATGCTAGATGTCACATGTTTTTCATACATGGCTCACATGTCATAGATCATGCTAGATCACAGTCTTCTCACGATATTATTAGAGAGATGGCGGAGTGAGAGCTATACCTTCAAATTTGTTATTATCGAGATGAGTGTTTCCTTAGAGGATGTATGGCGTATATTAAGAGTGCTTATCTAGGGCCGATTGATTATGTATTATGACAACCATGATTGTATTGTATAGTGCATCATGGAGATGTTTGGTGTAGCTGACATACCTCACTGGGGTATGTCAATAGACTTATACATATGTTTCAGTGATCCACGATTTTCATGGATATGAGTATACCTTATGGCTCTTATTAGCAATCTACTTCCTGATAAGACTGGTGCACGCTTCTCTCTGAGTGTGATTGGAGTTATACATGGACTTGTGAGTGGGGAGGTCTACTGCTAGGGCCAATTTTTATTATCTCATTTCTACTCAAACCTCCATTTGATAGTGTACCGTGGTCTAGAAGACCATGGGTCTAAGGACATTATTACAAATATGGGCCTGGGATCCTATCACGATAGAGCGCCCCTAGTAATGTTGCGAGTTAGGGATCCTGATGAGCCATCTATTATGGATTGGGCGCTAGTAGGAGATGACACTCACAGGCATACTGGAGATACAACATATTATAGGTGTGTATTTTATGACATACAACTATGCATGGTTACATGGTTCCCATACAAATTATATCAGTGGCCATAGGATGTCGCAGAGTTGAGTACTACAGAGGTGGAGCACTTTATCATTTGTAGCATGAGCTACATTATAGAGTGGTATAGAGTGAATAGAGTACAGAGGTAGCTAAGCCATGTTTAAGGCATCCCAGGTGATGAGATGTGGTACGAGCGCTAGGCCGGAGAGAGTTTTAACATTGGTCTATGGATTAGACCACGACAATCTCAGGACAGTTTTTGATAGGTGGTCCCAAAACCTTGGGTTACTCAACCACATATAGTAGATCCTAGGGAGACTAGGGAGTATGGAGCATGGTACGCGATAGTGTTACCAAAACAGCTCACTATACCTCAGGTAGCCATAGATGCAGGTGTTGCAATAACAACACGTGGTTTATAGGGTAGGGTTCTTTGAGCATAGGCACAGACACAAGCACATGAAGATTTGTAGGCATAAGGCCAGGTTGCATAGATATAGATGCCACTGTAGGGTCCTCCCCTATAGTAGCATGTACATCCACGACAACCACAATAATAGGTACTTCAGTCACAATAGGTAGCTCAACAGCAGGTCATACACCACCACCATCACCACTACATGTATTGAGTTTGTACCATGATGGAGGAGATAGGTGGGATGGAGGGGATGGTGAAGATGGAGGATGTGGAAGAGATTGATGGGGGACTCTGCCACATAGTCCAGTAGGTGGGGGATGAAGAATACCCTACAGATCACCACAGAGATCTCCCCTGAGACAAGTACAACATGGTATACGGAAAATGGCTTCCTTGAGGTAGTAGTTACAATAGATTATAGTGGAGAGGGATCAAATGGCCACCAAGAGGGTATAGCTACAAGCTAAGCTAGTGAGTGTCATAGCAGAGCGATGCACTCCATCAGGAAGTAGGTGTAGCAGGAGGCCATGATTTAGTTTTTGATTTGGCTCCAGTCACTGGGGAGGCCACTTATTATAGGAACTTATACCATGGGTCAGTACCAATAGGTCAGAGAGATATGGATTATAGTCAAATAGCCAATAGTCAATTGAGATTGAGGTCACAGAGGCCATCTTAATCGATAAATCCATTCATAAACCATTATCTCACTAGGAAAATTTGTCACATCATATGTCGCCTCCATAGGGCTCACAAAAAATTCCACCACCTAGACCTAGGCCAAATAGTCTAGGGGTAGGCGAGATTCATGGTTGAATCCCATTATTATGATGAATTATCTACAGATGTATTTATTTTTTGATGTACGCTTCGATATGAAGGCAGATTTTTTAGATGATGTCTATGTATTTTTTTACTATTCCTTGGTATGAAGGCACTTTTTTTACCCATGCCCATGGTGGTATACTTTGTATCGTATAATTATGTACTAAGAAATATTTTATGTGGACATTGATACTTTTGACATATTTATATGATGATGATGGAATTTATTATGATTCATGATTGCATCACGTGTTTTATTTATGAGATAATTATGATTTTCCATGTTTTTAATTTTTGATGTTTGTGAGCGAGGGGATAGAAGGTGATCCTTATTGCCCCATTGATGACAATATATGATGTTATCTTAACATACATGTTTGATGTTTATTTTCATGATGATGTATCTTAACAGTTATGTGATGATATAGATGATGATGTGATAACAAACAATGTACCAAAAATAAACAAACACAACAAAAGTTACCAAATCTAAAAAAATGTACACACTAAGCAACTTGACAACACAACTATGTACAAATATTTACAAGCATTCAAAACACACTGAATATAAACAAGAATGAATGAATCTAATCAAGGAAAGAATAGATCAATCTAAGAAGCATGTTAAGCAACACACTACACAAAATGTACAAGCGAGAAAGCACGATAAGAAAAAAACAAACAAAGTAAGAAAATCATTACTTTGTTTTTTGAGGGACAATTTCAAGATTTTTTTGCTTTTTTGGGACTTTTGTAAGGCCATGTTCTATTGGCTTTTTTTTTAATCAAAATTATTTTCTAATGTTTTGGTATTTTCTAAACATGTATGAATGTTTTTGTCATTTTATAGCATATTTGAAATTTTTCAAGCTATATACAAGAAAAACAGAGAAACATGGATGCCCCTAGAGTTATATGGGAATGTAAAAGGACATATTTCACACATATGTGCAAAAAAAGGAAGACATGAAGATTTCCCCAACGTTTGATGGGAATGTACAAAGGAAAAATATTCACATATATAAAAGAGGAGGATCAACCGAATCAAGGCCACGAAGGATAGGCTCAAATGAATCTCAAATATAGGTAATAACTAGCTCTAGAATAAAGCAAATGTACCCCCTATATGTGAGATGCTTGTGAATAACGAATCCTCCCAAGGCATTAGAAATTAGTTTTCACAAAAGGAGTTGCCCAAAGTGCCACAATTGCATGGTTTTCACACTAGGATGAACTGATTTCTCTTTACTTTTTCTTTATTTTTAAATTTTTTTTTATGTTTTGATATTTTTTACTTTTTTAGTTTTTTTCCTAATGTATTCCCCATGCTTAAGTGTATAACCAATTCATAGGCTCATGTAACTCATATCCATCAGGGTAGGAAAGTTTGTAAGCTCCTGATCTATACTTTGCTACCACCACATAAGGTCCCAAACAATTCGGTTTGAACTTGTCTTTCTTTTATAGTGTTAAAATAGTTTTCCTAATAGAAGATATCCCCTACCTTAAATGGATGAGGTATAATATGCTTGTTGTAGCCTCGAGACACTCAATTTTTAAACACTTTTAGGAGGTTGAGTGCTGGAAGGTGTCTTTCATCCAACATCTCTAGCTCAACTATCCTAGCCACACGGTAGTCTTCATCTTTTCTAAATAATCTCTGAGAGATATTCTGAGGGAGGGAAGCTCAATTTATAATGGGATGATGGATTTAGTGCCAAATAATAGGGATCAGGTGTGTAGCACTAGTAGGGGTGTGAATGGAGGTCCTATAAGCCCAGAGGGTGAGATGGATTTGCATGTGCTAGTTATGACCGTTTTTCTTACCATCTTCTCCATGATGTGAAAAAGGGTTTTATTGGTGGCCTCAACTTATCCATTACCTTGAGGGTAATAGGGAGTATAAAAATTTAGGAATATTTGAAAATTTTTCCATAATGCTTTCACGGTCTTATTTTTAAAGTACTTACCATTATCGGCTAAAATGGTAGAAGGGATGCCATAATGACAGATGAGATGGTTAATGATGAACTTGAGCACCGATAACATATATAAGAGGCACAGACTCTAACCATTTGGTAAAGTACTCAATAGCGCTAATGATATCAGTGTGGCCATCTAAGGAATTTGGAGTGAGCTTCCCTACAAGATCTAATCCCAACTTGGAGAACGGCCATGGTGATGTGATCGGCTGTAGAGATTGTGTCAACGCATGAATTATATTTCCATACTTCTGATAAAATGAAAATTTCTTAACATATTTGTAGGATTCTGATTCTATGGTAGACCAATAATAACCTACTCTTAACAATTTATTTTCTAGTACCATTCCACTCATATGAGTGCCGTAGACACCATCGTGTACTTCTTTTATCGCTTGCACGGACTTGGATGAATTAAGACAGCGCAAAATTTTCCCTTCATAGCCACACCGATACAGGGTGCCTCCAAGGAGGGTATAATGAGCTATTATTTTGATGATATTTTGTTTATTAAAAAGGGAAATGTCAAGGGTAAGGTACCATCCTAGATATAGTTGAAGATGGGTTCATACCATGGGGAAAAAGGACCAACAACTTCACAAACCAGACATGACTCTGACATGTCATATGTAGGCATCCAAATATTTTCAATGAAGAACGAAACATCATTATTCCCTAGTGGAATACAAAGTGAAGAGCCTATTATAGCAATACCATCCATAGACTGATTTTGTGATCTTGGGATTTTCTCAAAAGTGATGCACACAAACTATTCTTTGAGAGTTTCTACCATCTTTTTATATGGGATGATTTTTTCATCCTTGACCTTGAATTCTTCATTGACTTGCTTTATGATTAGTTGTGAATCTCCAATGAATTTGATCTATCAAATATTCTACTTAATAGCAAGTTTCATCCCGAAATGAGTGCCTCATACTCTATTATGTTATTGGTACATGGAAAACTCAGATAGGAAGCTTGAGGAATGAATTCCCCTGAAGGGGTGACGAGCACGACAACGGATCATGAACCATGAAATCTAAACGATCCATACAAATTTTCTTTCCAAATGAAATGTTCTTTAATATACATCATTGAGGCATCATACAGATCCAGACTCAATAGGTATGTTCCAAGTAGAGGTACTTCAGCTAGCTGGTCTGTAAGCACATGTCCTTTTACTAAATTTTGGTTGACATATTTGATATCAAAATCACTTAATAGGATGATCTAATTAGCCATCCTTCCAGTGAGTGTTGGTTTAGACAAGAGATACTTTAGTGAGTCAACCTTGGATATAAGCTTGGTTTTATTATTCAGCAGGTAATGGTGAAGCTTTTAGAAAGAAAAGACAACATCGAGAGAAGCTTTTAGATTTGGGGATAATTGAGCTCATAAGCTATTAAAGTGCAATTGAGATAATGGAATGATTTTTATTTTTGGTTCAAGTCATACTGAGATAACAATGCACCAATAAAAATTTACGTGGCTGAGATGTACAATAACAAGGGATCACATAGGGTAGGTGGCACAAGGACAAGGGGATTAACCACATATTTCTTGAGTAGATCAAAGACTTACTATAATTTGGGTCCCCAATGAAAGTCAACATATTTCTTAAGTAGATGGTTAAATGGGTGGCACTTATCTGTAAGTTGGGAGATGAAAAAATGGATTGCTTGGATTTTTTCCTATAAGCTATGTAGCTACTTGTGGTTCTTATCTAGAGGTATCTTAGTGATAGCTATGAATTTTCTTGATCTACCTTAATTCGTCTTATGGATATAATAAACCATAACAAATTTCTTGATAATACACCGAATACACATTTCTTCACATTTAACATGACCTTGTAATCTCGAAGGTGTTGAAATATGTGCCTCACTATTTCTCGGTGTTCTTCTCTTATCCTGGATTTACCTAGGATATCATCAACTTAGTATTCCATAATGTCATTCAACATATCATGGAATATCAAGTTCATAGCCATTTGATAAGTTGCTCCAGCATTTTTGAGACCAAAAGGAATAGCGTGATAGAATAATGTCCCAAAAAAGGGTTGTAGAGGAATTTTTGTGTTGATCTTCCTCTGCGATCTTGATCTGGTTGTAGCCAAAAAATCCATCCCTGAGGGATAACATTTCATAGTCTGTAGTCGAATCAATAATCATGTTGATATTAGTGAGAGAAAAACATATTTTGGCATGCCTTGTTTATGTCTCTGAAATCTATACATATTCTGATACCGATTGGATTTTTCTACACTGGTACTATGTTGGATATCTACTCCAAGTAATCAATAGGGTTGATAAAACCTACTGCCAACAATTTCTCTCGGCTCCTCTTTAACAAGGTGGGTAACACATGGATGTATTTTTCAAAGCTTCTATTTGATGGGCATTACGTCTTTGTGCACAAAAATATTATGCACTACTAAGGATGGATCCAAGCTTGACATATCTGCATAAGACCAAAAAAATATGTTTGAAAATTATTGTAGAAGCATTACAAAGGTATTATGTTCTTTTGTTGAGAGTGAAGCTCCCAATTTGACTATTTTAGCGTTATTTTCTATTCCGATATCGACATCAGTGGTCTCCTCCACCAACATCTTGGATCTATCCTCCATGCACATAAGATATGGGGAGATTAACATCTTCTTCCAATGTCATCTCAATGATATTTTCACCCTAGGCATGGTCACGTTGTATATCCATTTTTTTTTACTTGTCTATCTGCTAGTGTCTTAAAGAGGTTTTCACTATGCATCTTGAACTTTTGTTTTTGTCAAGGATTTTTAGAAGAACTTTTACCCTCACTTTATTTTAAATTTTTTTGAACACACATCTCAACTTCCTCCCCAAAATATGTACATGCATCTAAGTTGATGGAGAAAACCTTCTTTTGATCACCGATTGGGATGGTATCACGAATATTGAAGAACTCATTGGTTGCCTCATCATTTTCAAATAAATTGATCGATATGTGAAGTTGTTGGTCCCAGTCAGCAAGAGTGAGATAGAGAAGGTTTACTTAGGGAACAAAAGGTAGAATAGAAGGTGATAAGGTAAAGATGGTTATATCCAGTAAAAGGTTTGTAGAGGAAATATCCTTTTATTGGCTATGAGAAAAATCGGTGTCACTATTGGAACTAGAAGAGCTATCCTCACGCTCAGAAATAATAACATCACTATTTGAGGACTGATCCCCATAAAGTCTAATGTCGATGTCGTATTTGTATGTTTTTAAGTGTGGAGTGGGAATATGATCTCTTATTCCTTGTTCATTTCAGCGAGGCCTTTACCTATTATAACCCATGGCATACATCATTTTGTTGGGTATGGCATATTTTTAAGTTTGGTAGCAGGAGGCCATCATGCCTTCAGGGATCCAATTTTTGGGAGGATCCAACATGTTTTCATCTACTAGGAGGCCACCATGAAGAAATTTATCAATTGTACAATTTTCTTGGGACCGCTTATATTGGTAACTTGGTCGACCCGCGTCTTGGGTGAGAGGTAAATATTATAAACATGGAGAGCTTGCTCAATATCATACTCTCCGCAACTATTATCAAGGACCTTCATCTCCCATGAAGAAAATGGAGAAACTAACATGGAAGCATATTTATCACATGATTGTAGTGTGTCTAGATATACACAAGAAGTGAGAGCTTTATATTGAAGTGGAAAAAAATATTAGCAGAAGGACATTCATATGCCTCATGGGAGAAGCTATTAATTTCTCTATAATGAGAAAATGGTTCCAGATCTCCTTGAATAGTAATTGTTTTTCCATGATATATCTTAATACACTGATGGAAGGTTGATTGTAAAAAATGCATGACATGGATCCATGAGCGGCCAAAGAGCATGTTTTATGGAAGTTCCAAGTCTAGTACATAGAACTTGGTATCATGATATGTAGACCCAACTTCAATAGGAAATATTATTGTACCTGCTGACTCATGCTCTGCATTTTCATAGGTTGTGATAGTGATTATTTGAGATTCTAGATCTACTTTTGTGCATCCCTACAACTTGATTAACTTCAAAGTATAGATGTTCAAACTAAACTCATTTTCCACAAGCACCCTCTTTATCTTTTTGTGATTAAAAAATTCCTCTATGTACATGGGAAAGTTATGTGGATGATCACCGTGTGGAACTTCATTTTAGATAAAGGTAAAGGGTTCAATAGGAGCAATGTGTGTGACCACCTCTTGGAGGTTCGGAAGATCAATATTTATGACACTCCTGACCCTTCAAGTGTTTTATAAAGGATGTCTTTATTTTGATATCTTAAGTAGATCTAAGATTGAAATCTTAGTAATGGTCCTCTCAAGTTGTTCTAAGAGATCATATCAAGCATCTTGAGGGGTAGGCAGAGGATATTTTAGAATCACAATACTATTCCACTGTGTTTCCATGACACAATCTTGAGTCTGTATTCTTATAGTATTCACATGCTCGTTAGAGGAAATAACACAACCAACAAGTGAATCAAACACATTACTAGTTTGGCCATAAATGTAATTGGTATTTTTTTATTTCTTGGAATATTGACCCTGATCCGACTTATTCTCTCCCCATTTTTCCTATATACGGAAAGAATCTTTGTAGATTCCCAAATTTTGATTAGGTAATTTGTTAGTTTTAGGTGAATTAACTTTAATTTCGCCACTATCAATAATATCCTAGAAAACATTTTCAATTTTAGGAACTTTTCTGTTTTGTGACCTTTCACATGATGATACTCATAGTATTCATGGTATTTAAACCATGATGGTTTAGGGGATCATCACTATAGGTTTCTATGTTAGGATACTATACCATGTTCACTACATCCAATTGTTTAAGAATAATGGAAAAAGAGTCCGTGGGAGGAGTGAACACTCGATGCTTGATTGTGGGTTGAATAGGTCCTTTAGTAAGTTTTAAAGGAGGACCAATTTGAACCACTTGTATGCATTTAGAATCACTTATACCATCTCCTACGACATTTTTGTTTTTTGAAGAACTTTTGTTTTTCCATAGGTTTGGATGCGCGGTGATCTTTTTAAAAGGGTTTCAATGTTCCTTTAGCTATCAAGGATTTTTTGATCTGAATTCATTTTTCTATGAATTCTTCGAGGTTGTTTACACAATGCATTTGTAAATGGAAATCAATTTCTAGATTTAGATTGGGTAAGAAAATACTAACTAATTTTTTTTCTAGAATTGAACAAGGGAAACGGCTAACTAACCCTCGCCATCATTGTAAGAAACTAGAAAAGGTCTCATTAGGTCGTTGTTTAGTGTTCAAAAGTCCAACATGGTAACGTCACTTTCTAAATTGAATGAGAAGTGACATACAAATATTTCTTCTAATTCAGGCCATGTGGATATAGACCCCTTAGTTATGTGAAGAAACCATTCCAAGGGTTGACCCCCTAGACTATGTGGGAATAAGCATATAAGGTAATTTTCATTGTACAAAAATTCCTAGCATGCCATGTAGAAGTCCTTGACATGATCACATGGTTCCCCTTTTCTTTTATACTTATCAAATTTTGGGCAATCAATTTTTTTGGAAAATGGTGTGTGCAACATAGCTCTGTCAATGGGGTAAGTACATATCTCTTCATATTGGTACTTTTCACTATGTCCAACATTGCTTTCTTGAAGGCTTGTGAGTATACTTTTCATGGACTACAACTCTTGTGTGAAGAGTTCATCTCTGGTAGGGGAAGTTGGTATGTATACCTAACTATACTTTGATGTTTCACCCTCTCTATTTTTGGTATGAAGTTCACTATGTTTGGCCTTAGGTTTTTCTTGATGTGCATTTTTTTTGTGTCCTTATACACATGGGAAGCCAAGCTAGCTGATTTTTGACTAAGGATTTGTATTTGTTGTTGTATAGTGAATTTTTCATTTTAGGGTCCTTCTTGGTTTTCATGTGGAGGAAGTTTTTCTTTGTGCTCATGTTCCGACCCTAAATTTGTGTGTTATTTTGATAACTAGTAATTTTAAACTACTCATTTGTTTAGGTACCTCATTTTTAGTGTTGTTATTTTTGGGACCCGAAGTAGAAGCATGTCCTAGATTTAAAATTTCATCGATGTTACTAATAAGGGACATGTACTTCTTCCTTATGGATATTTTTGTAGGTGGAACAAATTCATGTTCATGTGGCATCTTGGCACCTAATTCTACAACTCGTGAGAGTACTCTATCCCTATCAAGAAAGAAGAATTCATCCAAATGAGTGGGATCAAACTCAAAATCATCTCATCGTGATTCTAATTTATCACCACTATAATCAATTAGGTCTTTTGCTTCTACTTCCTTTGTTGTGGAGAAAAGGTGTCCTAAATTATGACCAAGGAAAGGATTCGACCCTAATCTTTTGGATTCCATTCTTCTGGTAGGAGGAATATTAGGAAGTGTCTAAAAAGGTTTTGTTAAATGTGATTAAGGATACAATAAACCTAAGTAACAACCTATAAAACTTATGATTGTAAGTGTTACAAAAGAATGTCAACAATGGTCAAAGAATGACGAATCAAAGGATAAAAAGAATTTTCCTACAAAAATAGGTCTATACGATGAATAATCACAAGGAACAATCATGCAAGTTCGTTAAAATAATCCAATCTATGAGGAAATACTACCTATAAAACTTTTGTTTCAATGGTAGTTTGACACAAGATGATCAACACTTAAGTGAAGTTTAAAATAAACAAGCCGTAATTATTAACAAGGGGTCGACGTGACTTCTAACTCAAAGTATACTATAACTATAATCCCAAAGAACCATATTAGCCCTTTTTAGCCAAATACCCGGATGCCCAAAATTGTTTTATTCTGTCGTCGGGATTTGTCTGTGGGAAATTTGTATTTAATTATTTTGAGCCCCGTATGAGGCTATTTGCGCTCTGTTTTAACTCTATTATGAGCGAATATGTTATTATTCCTATGTGCCAGAAGGATTTTAACTTATTTTAAGTTTTGGGCTTTATTTGTAACTTTTGGCAATTTTTCGTGTTTTTGTGGTGTCCCGTTTTGTTTTCTGTGAAATTTCTCTGGAGCAATTCCTTCGCCGGGTAAGCCCGATTTTTGGCCTGGAGCAGCTGGAAAACATACACGCACATTATGCCCGGAGGAAGTCGTCATCGGAGGTCTGGATCATTGGGAAAAAGCGAAGTCGTGCACAGAAAAGCCCCTGCGGGGATGGGCGCATTTTTGGAAAACAAAGGATTTAAGCTGCGATGGGAAAAATATAAGCCGCAGGCAGGGTGGGAATTTTATACCTGCTGTGGGTACTTTTTCCCGTGTTATAAAAGTCACTTAAGCTGCAGTGGGAAAAATAGAGGCTGCAGGCAGGTGGGAATTTATTGCCTGCCTTGCAGGGTAAAAATTCCCATGATATAATAAAAGGAAAGTGACTTAAGTGAAATCATGGGATTTTAGTGCCTGCCTTGCAGGGTAAATAATCCCATTGTCAAAGTCAAATCACTTAAGTGGATCACGGGATTTTGGTGCCTGCTTGGCAGGGTAAAGAATCCCATTATGAAAAAATTCTTAAAAATAGAATTACATGTGCAAAAAAGTGCGCCCCCTTTGGTGAGAGATTAAAAGGATTAAATTTGATTATTTATTAATCTTTCTTCTCAAAAAGTGCGCCCAAGCTTGGAGGAGGTCAACAAGTCAAAGATGGAATAAAAGAAAGGAGTTAAATGCATTAAATTTAATTTATTTAATGGCTGCCCTCTTCCTCTCAAAAAGTGCGCCCCATTTGGGTATTATTTAATGTTTTTTAAGGCATTAAAACATTAAATTAATTTCTATTTTCAGTGGCTATGGTCAAAGCACACTGTGGAGCTTGAGTGAAGTGTTGTGTGAAGGATTAAATTGGATTAATTTAATTTATTGGATGGCTGTCCTTAAACATGCTATTTTTAAAAGAGAAAAGCATGATTTTTAATTAATTAATTGCCTTTAATTGTTAGGGCAATTATTAATTATAGAATTGTGAAGGTTATATAAGCATGGGCAGCCATATGGGTGAATAATTTAATTCACGGGTAAAGAATTGCAGCGGGGAGGAAAAGTGCGCCCCCATTAGAGGAAGGATTTTGTTCGAGACAAAGTGCTAACTAACAAGGCTAAAAGCTTCAGATTTGGCGCATGCTTTGGAGGAGGTTGATCTTTATGCTGCATAGTTGTTTTCACGGGTGTTACGGGAGCTCGGGTGTTGATTGAAAGGATTCATGCTCTCTTTATGTGCAAATTAAACACCAATTTTTGGGGCAGCGAGGCTTGAAAAGTGCAGATTTTTATAATTTAAATTCACTATTCATGCTCCGGTGGCCATTTTTATCGAATAAATTGCGGGAATTCATTACAGGTGCTTTCTGAAAAGAAAAGGAGTTTTTATCGATGTCGATACATTGCAAATATCCTCGAATCGAAGAATTGTCGGATCTGCACGGTATTGAAGAAATCCGGCCAAGTTAGAAGAAAAAGAATTATTGAGACGAAGATAGACAAAGCCATGGCGAAAGGAGATGAAAAAGAGAGCCACGATGGATTCATGCATTGCTTCGAACTTGCGAGACATAGGAGACACGGATCTAGGCCAGAACCTCTTTCTGATTTGATTGATAGATCCAGAGCGGGAAAGACTTCACTCATGCGTGCGGTCAAAAGTAGCGGAATTATCCGAGCTGCAGCTTTCCCATGTACAACCCAATTGCCAGAGTTCGTGATGGAGTGTGCTAGATCTTATCATCCTTCATCCAGATCAGTGCGTGATGTTGCGGGAAAGACAATAATTCGTTTGGATGCGGAGTTCATCAATTATTGTCTGAAGATTCCAGTGCGAAAGGTGGTGACTTCTATTAGCATTCAGGATGCTGACAGTAGATGGGAGAAACATAGAGCTGATTGCGTGAGCATAATGAACAGCCGGTTCATGAAGAAGCCTAGATCCCCTTCAAAGTTCCCGAGAACTCTTCCACGGTCCAATTTGGTGCAGGAGGCAGATGATGTCGTCAAATTGCTATGCAGGTTGAATGGCGAAGCGAATGCCTACACTTTCCGTACATGGATGTATGCTTTCATCAGGACCATTGAAATCAACAAGGTTGATTCTATAATCAATTGGTCGGAAATTATTAGCAGCAACATCGGTGAGCGGCCGAAGCGTGAAGCGTACTTTCGGCTTCAAGATGACTTCATACTTGGTGTATCTTTGCGGCTTCACGGGGTGTCTTTTCAATTTGGATAGATGTGGTGTTCTTTCGAGGACCCCATTTTGAGTGCTACCCACGACTACTGTACTGCGTGCGAGAAGGACTTCAAAGTGATCAGCGATGACTTCTTCTACGATTTCATCTGCGAGGCTAGACAAAGACTTGAAGACTCACGGGGTAAGCGAGGAAGCGTGGGAAGCGAGTGTCAAGATTGGCGTTTATTCATCCGGTTTGCGATTTCACATACCTCGGGGTTACGGGCTTTTACGGAGAACCTATAAAGATGCCCGGTATCGAGTGATAGATTGATCGCCATGGAGTGAGCGAGGCAACTTGTGGAGTTACCACGACCTTGATTGAAAGCGGCACAAGTCTACGGGCTTCTTCCCGATCACTTTGTGGGATATTACGGTTGCATCGGCATTCCACGAGCTCGAGGATGGAAGCGCAAATGTTATCGAGTATGAGCAAGAGTTCTTCCTGCTGCGGCTTAACCCGATCCATTTGGAGTAGCGGGAAGACAATCTCGAGAGTACGCACATGTGCCTTCGTTAGAAGATTTCTGGATGAAGTGCAGAAGTGAGTACGAGGTTAGAAAGAAAGATTTCAGCAGGCTATCAGCAAAGCAAGTGTTCGACTTTGGACTAGCGCGGATACCTGCGGATCTTAAAGATGATGGGAACGTGGTACTTGACACTTACCATCAAATGGGAGGAGATAAAGCTATACTGCAGGATAACATTGGAGGCTGCCATTCAATTGAAGAAAGATCTGGAGCTGTGTTGGTGAATACTTCGAGCTGGCTGCTGACGAAGGGATACTGCCTTGATGAAGTATTGATGAATCAAATCACGGGCAACTTCGGCGCAGGAGATTCCCTCAAGCGAAAGCATGAAGGAGAAAGCAGCAGAAGGTCCGAGAAGTTGAAAGTACGAGAAGATCTCAAGAGAAAGAAGACCACTTCTACGACCATAGCTTTGACTCGACTTCTCGGTACCCGAGAAGATCACCAACTATTGCACGCGGCGGAGGATGCTTCCATGCCTTCATTGAATCCGGCGGCGTTCGTTTTCTCTCCTCAGACCGCCGTTCATCACCCGTTCGAGAGGAGATGTTGAAGCTGCGAGATGCGGAGTTGAAAGAGCTTTGTCCTTGGATGTTTGAGAAGATGGCAGCCATGACACTTTGTGGCACTTTACGGCGGAGAGGATGCGAGGCGGGAGATGGTAGTGCACTCAGCGACTTCTTACTCCCCGAGAAGTAACTTCTCGGAATGGTTAGCTTTGCAGTTGGTTCCGGAAGCAAGAGTAGAGATGAACTTAGAGGAGCATGACTTGCAGCTACTTCAGGATCGAGCGAGAAGAGAGAAGGCCTAAAGTTGCTAAAAAGCAACTTCTAGGTTGATCATCAAAGGATTCGGGAGAGAAGTTTTTGAGATATCAATTCCGGCGGAAGGAAAGATAGAAGAGGAGCTCACGGCAGAAGATGTGACGGTGACCAAAATACCACTCGGTCAAGCTACCACTGAAGGATTGAAGCAGGACACGCAGACATTGATGGATGCTTTGTTCCTTAGGCAGCGGTGAAAAGGCGGAGAAAGAAGAGCTGCAGAAGCAAATATCTCAATTATGTGAGATCATAGCCAAGGTTGCTAAACCTTCCATTCAGCCCATTTCAGAGCAGGTGAGTGATCATCTTATGCAGGAAATGGAAGATGCAAGCAATCAAGTAAAGGCTATTGTGAATGGAAGGATCTGATTATTCGTCAAACACATGCTGACTTGGGGAAGTGCCGACCCGCCTAAAGGTTATGAATGATGCAGACAAATCAACTAAAGCAATTGATGGAAAGCATAGAAGGCATGAATACGATTGCGAGAGAGTAACTTTGAGTATTTTGGCGAGATCAACAAAGCTGTAGGGAGATGTATTGGTTGCGAGAACAAATTGTACGGATGGATCGGTCGAGAAGGGAAGCGGCTAGAGTTTGTAGTATCTTTCCGTTTGGAGATCTGCGAGTTTTCTTGAAAAGGATGCGAGTGCTTGAGAGTAGAACATCAGATTTGCAGGACAGTATCATTTCTTTCTTTGAGGAAAGAGTGGATGGAGGTGTTACTTCATACGTGCGGATTGTTTCTAACGAGGTGCATGATTCCCTGGAAGGTTCTCTTCTGATGGTGCAAAAGAGAATTGATAAAGCTACCAAGCCTTTCACGATGAATTCTATCAATAGATTGGTGGCGCTGCAGGCAGACATTGCGAGGTTTGGGCCGAGTTTGGAAGAGGTGGAAGCATGCAGCAAAGTGTTGAATGAAGGGTTTTGAGATTCGGGAGAGAGAAGGAAGCGATGTGGCTAAAACAGATGGAAGGATGCTGAATTATATGTTCGACAAGTATATCAGATATCAGAACAAGAAGAAGATGTAAACATTACAGCTGGCATGACTTCTTCTATTCTTTCTTCTTCTATTTTCTATGTTCCCGGATGAAATTGTAAAACTTCTAAGTTATTGGTTTTGCAACCATTACTTGAAGTCATGTGGAACCATTCTATTAGTTAAGTGATACATGTGTCACTTAAGAAGAAGTTAGTTGAGGATGATTGCCAAATGTCATCTTTACTTGTTGTTCATACTTTAGTTCAGTTTGAGTCTTCTATTTGTACTTTCCCTCCTACATTCTATAAGTAGGAGAAGAACCTTCGGGTTAATGATCGATCAGAATTTGTAAGCAGCAATCTTGTGTTTTAGACTTTGTCTTTGAACCCACGAGAGCAACTTGTAGCGAGAGGAATACAAAAAGCAGGTTTAGGAGAACTTTGTGTCACGGTGTCTTGTGTTTCTTGCTTTTAAATCTTAGATCTTTTAAGTAAACTTTGTGTTATTTTAGATCGGATCTAGAGTGCCTTTGCTTTATAATTTGTGTGTTCAAATCTATTAAGTTTCTTCTATGTGCATGCAATTAGCTCTTATCTACTAATTGGGATGCACATCTTCCCCATTTCTTCTCTGTAATTCCTTTACTTTCTTCTTCTATAATTTTCCTTTCTTAAGCAATTTGCTTACTTGCTGCGAGAACTTCTTAGTTATGGTTCATGAACTAAGTGGTTAAAGTAAAACCCACGATAGATAATAACACATTTATATTGACAAATCGACACGGGAGCCTCACCGGTTAAATGAGGAGATTTATCTCATATTGCCTAGGTTTGATCTTATATGAGAAAATCTAGCCACTTGATTTTTAGCGACTCATTTGGGAGCAACTATCTTTGAGATCAAAGCTTTTTATTGAAGATCGAGTGTTTTCCATACAAATCTCAACTTTGTTGACGTCCATTCACCCGATCCGTGAAGGCGCGAGGAAGGCCCTGATCATTTCTTCCATTGCGGGAAATTCAATTTCAATCATCCTCCTCAAGTTAGAAGCCGCATGAGATCTAGTCTCTCACCGGGAAGGAGAGTACACACCCATCCAGATCCGGATCGTATTCAGCATAATCCGGCGGCTGGAATTATCCATCAAGTCTATCAAGTCTACACAAGGAGGAGACGTGCTCAAGTTAACATGGCGCACCAAATTGTACCTATTCCATGGGAGGCGGCTTTTGGACCTCTCGACTTGGCTCCACCTATGCATGCACGAGCTGCCAAAGGGATCCAGAAAGAATTTTCCAAAATTCTTTGGAGATGGAAAGCAAAACCCGGATGATCATTTGGCGGCCTTCTTCATATCTTGTGGTGTGCTTGCAGTGGAGCATGAAGATGTCTCAGTCAGGCTATTCATTGAGACTCTACGACTTGGGGTGGAGAATGGTTCTATCATCGGTAGCTCTGGCACCATAACCAAGCCCTGGACGACTATCGTGAGCAATTTTTGAAAAGATTCAAGCTGCAGAGGGGCTTACGTTGATCACCCAAGTAGTGTGATTGAAGAAAGAAAGAGCAAGCGAGAACATGCGGGACTTTATTGCGAGGTTCCAAAGGATTTTGTATAAAATCCCCATACTGCCGCATTGAGCGCGAAAATCAAAAGGCGTTTTTATAAACGCTCTATTGCACGAAGTTGGATATCGCTAAGAAGGGCAAGACTGTAAATCTCTTTGGAAGCACAAAATCTTTGCCGTGGAGGTTGAGGATGACTTGATCATGGCTGGAAAACTTAAACAACCATCTCACAAAGGTGATGGCGCCTGCAAGTACTTGATCCTTTGTTGCGAGAAATTGGCTAATGACATGCTGCGAGATCAAGAAGCGAGATCTCTCAAGCGGGAATCGACCCCCTCGAGATTAGCTCCTACTAGGACCTTGATGGTCAAAATCAAAATCAAAATCGAAAGCAGACTTGCTTTGCTTTGCACCACAGCGTTTGGCAATAGAATTTGCTCGAGGAATAACTTGGAAACTAATGAAGAGGATCTCGGCATTGATGAATCATTCGATGATGAAGACTTTATAGATCCATTGGCGACTCAATATTGGTTACGGACTATGAATCGATGATGGCTATTATGAATCTTTTGAAGATTCGATGGTCACACTTTTGCGGTGTTCTGAGGTCTCGGACGCGCCAAAATGCGAAGCATCCCAAGCGGCGGAAAAGAGAGAAGATCTGGCCGGATGTTACTATCTTGAAAAGAGGTAGCACTCTTCCTTCTTCATTAGCGCCCGAGGATAAATATTCAAATTCTTTCAATTCACATGACAAAGAACCAACGCACATCCTGCTTTGAAGCAAGTCAAGCTTTTGACATAATTGATCACATCAAGAGAAGCAAGGTCAAATGTCGGAAAATTTGAGTATTTGAGGGCATTTCTGATCATTTGAATAGATTGGTCAAATATGTGCAAAGTAATGGTCCCAGCCCAACAAATAATAATTCACGGGGTATCTTGTCAAGTCCAAAGATTACTCCACCTTCAAATAATGCTGCTGCAAGTTCTTCTCCTTCCACCCCTTCTCCTGCTACATCAGAAAGGATTGAGCCATTCTATGTGTCTTTGCTCATCAACGGACATAAGCTAAGCAATTGCATCTTGGATTCTGGAGCTTCCGACAACGTCATGCACCAAAGTTCTTTGATGCCTTGGGTCTTACATTGACAAAAACCATTGGAAGATGTTATTCCATGGAAAGGCAAGTCCCTCTTGTGGGGCAAATCAAAGATGCGCAGGCAGTACTTGCTTCCTTTCCAGATAAAAGACTGAAAATGACTATCCTTGTAGCAGACATTCCAGTCTCTTATGGCATGCTGTTGAGTAGAAATTTCTGCGAAAAAGTGGGTGGAGAAGTCAAGATGGATTGGTCTTGTGCGCACATACCAATCAAAGGAGTAAATCAGAAGTTGGAACCTGAGAAGAAATCTAAGTACACAGTATCAAAATCTGAGGATCCTAGATCTCAGATCTTGTTTCAGGAATCGGATCACGGAGTCTATTATCTAGAAATGGATAAAGAAGAAATTCAACCGGTGATTCGAGAATCACATCAAATTGATAACAAGATTTGGACTATGGAATTTGATGGTAGTTCTGTTGTTCATTTGGATCCAGCGCAGGCGTTGTTCTTATCTCTCCTGAAGGGAAGGTGCATGCGCACTCCTTCAAATTGATGTTCGAAAATACTACAATACGGTGAGTATGAAGCATTGTTGTTAGGCATGGAGAGAGCA
Organism: Taxus wallichiana var. yunnanensis; assembly: GCA_018340775.1. Lineage (NCBI taxonomy): Eukaryota > Viridiplantae > Streptophyta > Pinopsida > Cupressales > Taxaceae > Taxus > Taxus wallichiana. The sequence continues at coordinate 303,522,506 of CM031238.1, forward strand.
AGAACAATGGGAATCAAATTATTACACGCAAGAGGAGATCTTGAGCTGATTGTGAAGCGAGATAAGAGGCCTCTACCAAGTCAAAAAAAAAAAGACAAGCTGCGGCACTACGAGAGATCGGGTCTACTCTGCTTATATCTGGATTTTCAGCTTTCTCGGTATCTTACATTAGAGAGAACAAAATTCAAGAGCTGATTCGCTCGCGATGATGGCTGCAGCCTTGTTGAATCCGGATCAGCCCCTGCATTCTTTAGGCAGGGAGACTACAAAGTGGAAATGGTTTTCGCCCAAAGGTTCTGACAGCGTCCAGCAATGATAGCGAGTTTTCAGCGATGACACAGTTCTTTGCGTTTCTCAACGAGAAAGACAACTTTGAAGAAATCTACTATGAGGAAGCAATTCACCTCTAAAGGCGAGACCCTTTGTCGGAGAAATGGATGCTTGGCGTCTCGGGAGGTCGGGAGATTATCGGCTAAAGGAAATAAAATTCCCAAAGGCTTGGTATCTCTTGAGGAAATGTTTGATAAGCATGATCGGATGCTTAAGAAAAATGAAGAAAATGAGGAAGGCTCTTCCTCAGACACACAATTACTAAATTTGGGAGCGTGATGATCCCAAATTAGTAAATCAGGTAAGTGTTGTTCGGAAGCTGAAAAGGAAGCTTTCACTAAGCTTCTTAAGAAATACATGGATGTTTTTGCTGGTCTATCAGGATCTAAAAACATATCAGCCTGCGGAAGTTCAACACTACATCCCACTTAAACCAGAACAAAAGCCTTTCAAGCAGAAGCTGCGGCGGCACAACCCTACCATTTCGGGAACCATCTTTGCAGAAATCCGGAAGTTGTTAGATGCAAAGATTATCTATCCCATACACCATTCCGAATGGTTGGCCAACATAGTTCCTGTAAGAAAGAAGAGTGGCGAAATTAGGTTGTGCGTGGATTTCCATAACCTTAATCAAGCTTCATTAAAGGATAACTACCCTATCCCCATCATGGATCACACTCTGCAGGTGGTCACTGGATCTGAGATGCTTTCCATGCTTGATGGCTTCTCAGGCTACAATCAAGTCAAGGTGGCGAGGAAGATCAATACAAAACGGCGTTCATCACACCTTGGGGAACCTTCGCATACCAGAAGATGCCGTTTGGCCTGATTAATGTTGGTGCTACATTTCAAAGAGCTATGGATCTAGCCTTTGCTCATCTCAAAGATATAAGCATAGTTGTGTACCTGGATGATTTGACAGTCTTTTCCAAAGATAGAAGCACGCATATTTCAAACTTGGAAGAGGTCTTCATCTGATACGCAAGCATGGTATTTCTTTGAATCTAAGAAATCCATCTTTTTTTTGTAACCGAAGGAAAGCTGCTTGGGCACATTGTTTCCAAAGAAGGAACAAAGATAGATCCAAGGCGTGTCAAATCCATTCTAGACATTGCCTTTGCCCACATCAAAAAAGGAGTTCACTCTTTCTTTGGAAAAGTGAATTTTCTCGAGAAGATTCATTCGACTTTCTTGAGCTAACCCGTCATATTTTGAATATGATGAAGAAGACACAAGATTTTAAATGGAGCAGCGAAGGAAGGAAGCTTTCGAGAAAATCAAAGAGGCCTGTCGAAAGCTCAGTCTTGGTTTCACACGACTTGATAAAGAATTTATTCTTTATTGTTATTCTTCGAACACACCATGTCGTGCAATTACGATGCGAGAAAAATCAAGAGGATGCGAAGCTCTTTGCTTTCATGAGCACGCCTCTTAAAGCCTATGAGTTGAAATACACTCGATGGAAAAGCACGCATATGCGGTGGTGAAGGCGTGCAAGCATTCGGGTATTATATTCTTTCCTCACACTGCTTTGTGGTTTTGGTTCAGAATCTTTGTTAAATCCATTCTTACTCAAGTGAGAGTTAGGATTATTGAGAGGCACATGGGTGACAAAAGTTCAAGAATATGACACTGGATATTAAACCAACAAAGCTAGTCGAGGAAAAGTGCGTGTGTGAATTAATGACGGAGATGAAAACATCGGTGCACGAAGCGGATCAAGATGGGATAGATGAAGATTTACTGCGGTACTTTTTATAGATCGGTAGAGAGTAGTAGAGTAACATTGCTTACTTTCGGCGTATGGAGAATGCCGAGATCAACTTTCGAGAAAAGAGAAGCGAACAATCAAACTTAAATCCAAAGATTTTGTTCTTTGGGATAATGGTTTTTGTCTGAAAAAAGGAATTGATGGCGTATTTCTCGGATGCGTGGACAAAGCTCAACGGGATCAGCTACTACTGTGAGTTTCATGACATGGCTTGCGGTGGTCATTTCTCGGCCAGTCACTTGCACAAGATCCTTAGAGCAAGGTATTCTTGGCCCACCCTTTTTGAATCTTTTGAGAATGGGTAGCTAAGTGTCAAGCATGCCAACATTTTGTTGGGCGTGTGAAATTACTGCATTACCTCTAAAACCCATTGTGATTGAAGAACCTTTCACGGTGGGGTATGGATTTTATTGGAATGCTTAACCCGGCTTCGAGTGCGGTCATCATTACATTCTAACGACTCTTGATTATTTGGTAAGTGGGTAGAAGCTATTCTGTGTTGCCACTTCGCGCGAAGTGTGCAATTTTATAAAAGAAAATATTATTGTCGGGTTTGGCGTACCCGACAAAATTGTAGCGAGACAACGCTCGAATCTTTCTTACGAGGAGTTGGTGGAATTCTGCTACACTTATGGGATTCATTGTTCATTCCTCAAACTACTATCCTGAGGAATGGTCAATTTGAATCTAGTAATAAGAACTTAGTAACTATCATGCATGAAGCTTTGTATGAGAGAATCAAAGGACTTGGCATAAAAAGTTGTTTGATGCATTATGGGCGATAGAATCACACGAAAAGAGGGCGATAGGCATGTCCCCTTTTCATTCTTTATATGGTAGAGACACAAAGAGCTGCCTCTCACCTTGGAATTGCACTGCCCTACGACTTTAAAGCCACTGGAGGATTCCACATTCACGGATCTTATTGATAAAAGAATCATGTACACTGGCAGGCGAGGGAAGTACAAACTCAAGTTGCGAGATAGGTTGTGAGCATCAAAGGAAGGTGAAAGTCATCTTGACAAAAAAGCCGGGGAAAGAAATTTGAAGTCAATGGTGGGTCCTTTATGGGACAAAAGAAGAGAAAGCAAAAGGCATGCATGGAAAGTTCGATTCACTATGGAAAGGGCCTTTTGTGATCAAAAAAAGATCGCGGAGCGAGATAGCTTCATTCTTGCTCATCGGGATGGAGTTGAATTGCCGTTGCCTTTCGATGGGCAACACTTGAAGCTGTTCCGGACATGAGAAGCAGGGTAAAACCTGTATGTACATAAATAAATCTTTGTTTGTTTTTCCTTGTTTTGTCTTGTTTTGGTGTTGTGTTGTGTTGTGTTTGTTTGCCTGACCCCGTGCCCAAAGGACAAGATACGAAACCGAGAGATCTTTGGGATCTCATCTTTTCCCTTTGTCATTCGATAACAGAGAAAAAGATGTCCACAGACGGAGCCAAGTGGTGTCACTCAGATTTCACCCTGAAATCTGTGACTACCCTATCCGAAAAATTTTCGTACTTTTAAAATAATGGGTCGTTTGTTGTTTTTATTGCCTGAAAGTTCTTGTATTGCGTCAAGATAATCCTAAAGAGCCATATTAGCCTTTTCGCCAAATACCCAGATGCCCAAAATTGTTTTATTCTGTCGTCGGGATTTGTCTGCGGGAAATTTGTATTTAATTATTTTGAGCCCCGTATGAGGCTATTTGCGCTCTGTTTTAACTCTATTATGAGCGAATATGTTATTATTCCTATGTGCCAGAAGGATTTTAACTTATTTTAAGTTTTGGGCTTTATTTGTAACTTTTGGCAATTTTTCGTGTTTTTGTGGTGTGTCGTTTTGTTTTGTGAAATTTCTCTGGAGCAATTCCCTTCGCGGGTAAGCCCGATTTTTTGGCTGGAGCATTTGGAAAACATACACGCACATTATGCCGGAGGAAGTCGTCATCGGAGAGTGCGGATCTTTGGGAAAAAGCGAAGTCGTGCACTGAGAAAAGCCCCTGCGGGGATGGGCGCATTTTGGAAAACAAAGGATTTAAGGCTGCGATGGGAAAAATATAAGCCGCGGCGGGGTGGGAATTTTATACTGCACTGTGGAGGTACTTTTCCCGTGTTATAAAAGTCACTTAAGGCTGCGAGTGGGAAAAATAGAGCGGGCAGGTGGGAATTTATTGCCTGCCTTGCAGGGTAAAAATTCCCATGATATAATAAAAGGAAAGTGACTTAAGTGAAATCATGGGATTTTAGTCACTTGGGGGTAAATAATCCCATTGTCAAAGTCAAATCACTTAAGTGGATCACGGGATTTTGGTGCCTGCCTGGCAGGGTAAAGAATCCCATTATGAAAAAATTCTTAAAAATAGAATTACATGTGCAAAAAAGTGCGCCCCCTTTGGTGAGAGATTAAAAGGATTAAATTTGATTATTTTTATTAATCTTTCTTCTCAAAAAGTGCGCCCAAGCTTGGAGGAGGTCAACAAGTCAAAGATGGAATAAAAGAAAGGAGTTAAATGCATTAAATTTAATTTATTTAATGGCTGCCCTCTTCCTCTCAAAAAGTGCGCCCCATTTGGGTATTATTTAATGTTTTTTAAGGCATTAAAACATTAAATTAATTTCTATTTTTAGTGGCTATGGTCAAAGCACACTGTGGAGCTTGAGTGAAGTGCTGTGTGAAGGATTAAATTGGATTAATTTAATTTATTGGATGGCTGTCCTTAAACATGCTATTTTTAAAAGAGAAAAGCATGATTTTTAATTAATTAATTGCCTTTAATTGTTAGGGCAATTATTAATTATAGAATTGTGAAGGTTATATAAGCATGGGCAGCCATATGGGTGAATAATTTAATTCACAGGTAAAGAATTGCAGCCAGGAGGAAAAGTGCGCCCCCATTAGAGGAAGGATTTTGTTCAGACAAAGTGCTAACAAGGCTAAAAGCTTCCAGATTTGGCGCATGCTTTGGAGGAGGTTGATCTTTGTCTGCATAGTTGTTTTCACAGGTGTTACAGGAGCTCAGGTGTTGATTGAAAGGATTCATGCTCTCTTTATGTGCAAATTAAACACCAATTTTTGGGGCAGCAGGCTTGAAAAGTGCAGATTTTTATAATTTAAATTCACTATTCATGCTCGGTGGCCATTTTTATGCGAATAAATTGCAGGAATTCATTACGGGTGCTTTCTGAAAAGAAAAGGAGTTTTTATCGATGTCGATACATTGCAAATATCCTCGAATCGAAGAATTGTCAGATCTGCACGGTATTGAAGAAATCCGGCCAAGTTAGAAGAAAAAGAATTATTGAGACGAAGATAGACAAAGCCATGGCGAAAGGAGATGAAAAAGAGAGCACGATGGATTCATGCATTGCTTCGAACTTTGCGAGACATAGGAGACACGGATCTAGGCCCAGAACCTCTTTCGATTTGATTGATAGATCCAGGCGGGAAAGACTTCACTCATGCGTGCGGTCAAAAGTAGCGGAATTATCAGCTGCGGCTTTCCCATGTCTGCCCAATTGCGAGTTCGTGATGGAGTGTGCTAGATCTTATCATCCTTCATCGGATCGGTGCGTGATGTTGCGGGAAAGACAATAATTCGTTTGGATGCGGAGTTCATCAATTATTGTCTGAAGATTCCAGTGCGAAAGGTGGTGACTTCTATTAGCATTCAGGATGCTGACAGTAGATGGGAGAAACATAGAGCTGATTGCGTGAGCATAATGAGCGGCCGGTTCATGAAGAAGCCTAGATCCCCTTCAAAGTTCCCGAGAACTCTTCCACGGTCCAATTTGGTGCAGGAGGCAGATGATGTCGTCAAATTGCTATGCAGGTTGAATGGCGAAGCGAATGCCTACACTTTCCGTACATGGATGTATGCTTTCATCAGGACCATTGAAATCAACAAGGTTGATTCTATAATCAATTGGTCGAAATTATTATTAGCAGCTGACATCGGTGAGCGGACCGGGCGTGAAGCGTACTTTCGGCTTCAAGATGACTTCATACTTGGTGTATCTTTGCGGCTTCACGGGGTGTCTTTTCAATTTGGATAGATGTGGTGTTCTTTCGAGGACCCCATTTTGAGTGCTACCCCTGACTTCTTTGTACTGCGTGCGAGAAGGACTTCAAAGTGATCAGCGATGACTTCTTCTACGATTTCATCTGCGAGGCTAGACAAAGACTTGAAGACTCACGGGGTAAAAAGAGAAGCGTGGGAAGCGGTGTCAAGATTGGCGGTTTATTCATCCGGTTTGCAGATTTCACATACCTCGGGGTTACGGGCTTTTACGGAGAACCTATAAAGATGCCCGGTATCAGTGATAGATTGATCGCCATGGAGGTGAGCGAGGCAACTTGTGGAGTTACACGACCTTGATGAAAGCGGCACAAGTCTACGGGCTTCTTCCCGATCAGCGTGGGATATTACGGTTGCATCGGCATTCACGAGCTCGAGGATGGAAGCGCAAATGTTATCAGTATGAGCGAGTTCTTCCTGCTGCGGCTTAACCCGATCCATTTGGAGTAGCCGGGAAGACAATCCCGGGAGTACGCACATGTGCCTTCGTTAGAAGATTTCTGGATGAAGTGCAGAAGTGAGTACGAGGTTAGAAAGAAAGATTTCAGCAGGCTATCAGCAAAGCAAGTGTTCGACTTTGGACTAGCGCGGATACCTGCGGATCTTAAAGATGATGGGAACGTGGTACTTGACACTTACCATCAAATGGGAGGAGATAAAGCTATCTTTGAGGATAACATTGGAGAAATTTGCCATTGATTGAAGAAAGATCTGGGGGTGTGTTGGTGAATACTTGAGCTGGATTTGCTTAGCGAAGGGATCTTGCCTTGATGAAGTATTGATGAATCAAATCACGGGCAACTTAGGCGAGGAGATTCCCTCAAGCGAAAGCATGAAGGAGAAAGCGCGAAGGTCGAGAAGTTGAAAGTACGAGAAGATCTCAAGAGAAAAAGAAGACCACTTCTACGACCATAGCTTTGACTCGACTTCTCGGTACCAGAAGATCACCAACTATTGCGCGCGGCGGCGAGGATGCTTCCATGCCTTCATTGAATCGGCGGCGTTCGTTTTTCTCTCTCGAGCCCCCGTTCATCACCCGTTTAGAGGAGATGTTGAAGCTGCGAGATGACGGAGTTGAAAGAGCTTTGTCCTTGGATGTTTGAGAAGATGGCAGCCATGACAACTGTGGCACTTTTCGGCGGAGAGGATGCGAGGCGGGAGATGGTAGTGCACTCGGCGACTTCTTACTCCCAGAAGTAACTTCTCGGGATGGTTAGCTTTGCGGTTGGTTCGGAAGCAAGAGTAGAGATGAACTTAGAGGAGCATGACTTGCGGCTACTTGAGGATCGGCGAGAAGAGAGCAGAAGGCCTAAAGTTGCTAAAGCAACTTCTAGGTTGATCATCGAGATTCGGGAGAGAAGTTTTTTGAGATATCAATTCCGGCGGAAGGAAAGATAGAAGAGGAGCTCATGGCGAGAAGATGTGGCGGTGACCAAAATACCACTCGGTCAAGCTACCCTTTGAAGGATTGAAGCGGGACACGCGCAAACATTGATGGATGCTTTGTTCCTTAGGCAGCAGTGAAAAGGCGGAGAAAGAAGAGGCTGCGAGAAGCAAATATCTCAATTATGTGAGATCATAGCCAAGGTTGCTAAACCTTCCATTCAGCCCATTTCGGAAGCGGTGAGTGATCATCTTATGCGGGAAATGGAAGATGCAAGCAATCAAGTAAAGGCTATTGTGCGAATGGAAGGATCGATTATTCGTCAAACTTACATGCTGACTTGGGAAGTGCCAGCCCGCCTAAAGGTTATGAAAGATGCAGCAAATCAACTAAAGCAACTGATGGAAAGCATAGAAGGCATGAATACAGTTGCAGAGAGTAACCTGAGTATTTTGGCCGAGATCAACAAGCTGCCGGGAGATGTATTGGTTGCAGAACAAATTGTACCGGATGGATCAGTCGAGAAGGGGAAGCAGCTAGAGTTTGCAGTATCTTTCCGTTTGGAGATCTGCAGAGTTTTGCTGAAAAGGATGCAGGTGCTTGAGAGTAGAACATCAGATTTACCAGACAGTATCATTTCTTTCACTGAGGAAAGAGTGGATGGAGGTGTTACTTCATACGTGCGGATTGTTTCTAACGAGGTGCATGATTCCCTGGAAGGTTCTCTTCTGATGGTGCAAAAGAGAATTGATAAAGCTACCAAGCCTTTCACGATGAATTCTATCAATAGATTGGTGGTGGCTGAGAGACATTGCGAGGTTTGGGCGAGTTTGGAAGAGGTGGAAGCATGCGGCAAAGTGTTGAATGAAGGGTTCTTTGCTTGATTCGGGACAGAGAAGGAAGCGATGGCTAAAAGCAGATGGAAGGATCTTTGAATTATATGTTAAACAAGTATATCGAGATATCGAGAACAAGAAGAAGATGTAAACATTACAGCTGGCATGACTTCTTCTATTCTTTCTTCTTCTATTTTCTATGTTCCCGGATGAAATTGTAAAACTTCTAAGTTATTGGTTTTGCAACCATTACTTGAAGTCATGTGGAACCATTCTATTAGTTAAGTGATACATGTGTCACTTAAGAAGAAGTTAGTTGAGGATGATTGCCAAATGTCATCTTTACTTGTTGTTCATACTTTAGTTCAGTTTGAGTCTTCTATTTGTACTTTCCCTCCTACATTCTATAAGTAGGAGAAGAACCTCGGGTTAATGATCAATCAGAATTTGTAAGCAGCAATCTTGTGTTTTAGACTTTGTCTTTGAACCCCACGAGAGCACTTGTAGCGAGAGGAATACAAAGAAGCAAGGTTTCGGAGAACTTTGTGTCACGGTGTACTGTGTTTCTTGCTTTTAAATCTTAGATCTTTTAAGTAAACTTTGTGTTATTTTAGATCTGGATCTAGAGCTGCCTTTGCTTTATAATTCTGTGTGTTCAAATCTATTAAGTTTCTTCTATGTGCATGCGTGCTAGCTCTGCTTATCTACTAATTGGGATGCACATCTTCCTCATTTCTTCTCTGTAATTCCTTTACTTCTTTCTTCTTCTATAATTTTCCTTTCTTAAGCATCTTACTTACTTTGCTGAGAACTTCTTAGTTATGGTTCATGAACTAAGTGGTTAAAGTAAAACCCACGATAGATACACATTTATATTGACAAATCTCTAGGTGTCATAAATTATCTCTATGAGCATAGTTTCCAAAGAAAGTTGCACTGACTAAATCAAGGAGTATCGACTTTACTTTACCCCCTTCAATTCAAAGAAAAATAAACAAATTTTAGCTGTATCTCACTGGGGTTGTGTGAAGAAAATTTTGACGCTAATCTCATAAAGGCATACTATTCAAGGGGTAAGTGCAGTGCTTCTTGTTTCATCCACCAGTTCCCTCAAGGTGTGGACTACTTTGGGGTTCCTAGGATAATCCTCGTAATGATTTTTATGGCTTCTAGAAAGGCACTTCTTGAAGTTAAGCGTACGAGTTGTAGCACTTATCCGAACCTACAAATACATTGTTTTAAATATGTGGTGTTTTTTATCTTGTATATTAATGTGGTTTTGTACACTGTTGACAACCTGTAAAAAACTCTATTAGTATTTGTTTAGATCCTGATTCTTTGACTTGTGAATTAGGTCATGCATGAGAAGGTTAATAGTTTTCCATAAGATCAAAACATCATGAAAGAGGATTAAATGTTTTTTCTAATTCTCAAGATCATCCTAAGACACAAGAGAAGAGCATACACAACAAATAACCCAACTATATAGAAAATGGAAAATGTTGTAAATCAAATAACTAGGCAACTCATTTTAACCATTTTTTGTTCATTCCCTTAACCATGAATTTAATGAAGGTTTGGTTAAATCAAGAACTCTTATATTTTGTTTTTGATTCCCAAGATCACCTAAAAGGTGTGAAGGAAGAGCATACACAACTTTATCTAAAGACATGAAAACATAACATTCATTAAGGATTCATATCCTCCCTCAAAAATAAAATCCCCATAGCCTTCTCTTACTCCATACTTAGGCATTCTACCCATGATCCCAATAAGCACACAAAGCATTCATTTGCATGCAATACACACATATAAATGAAAAAAGGAAAAATGTGTATTTCCTACCTTTCTATAGTAGGAACTTGCTCAAAGAATCACTCTCCAAGATCCTTCAAGCTCAATCTAACTCCAACAAGCTTCAAGACATCAAAAAGCACTCTAAAAACTCTAACTCCAAAAATAAAAGTGCCCAATAAAATGAAGTAACCCACTAACCAACAAATGAAATTGCATATATAGAAAAAGAAAAGAGGAGGGTGAGGTGGCTCCATGTAGGATACTACATCACTTATCATCAACTCAACACATAAGTCAAACCTCAACCCCAAGACATAATAAATAGGTGGTTGAGAAAAATGACAAGCCTCTTAAACACACAAACTCATAACCACACCTAAAAAGGTCATACTTTAAAAATCATGTAAGAGGGTGCAATAAATATCACCTTTTTCCTTATAAGTTACATAATGGGGTCTATTTTTTACCCCCAACCCATAGTCATAGTTGGTAGATGAAATTAAGAGGTGTGGGACAAGCTTAACTTGTCCCACAAGCCTCCAAAAATGGCCCTTAAGCCCAAATCCGAATTTCACAAGCAAGGTAGAGTGCACAACACTCAAAGTCAAAATACAAAGGACCGTCTACTCTAGTAAATGGCCCCTTTTTCACATCCCCAATTAACTTAATAAACATGATTAATCCACTTAATTAAGGAACATTAATCAACAATGATTAAATGAATTACATCACAAAATAAATCACATACTCCATAATAAATTATAAAAAGGGAAAATTTACACACATAGCCCATGGTCACATTTGGAGGTCATTCCCCCATGGGAACCCCCAAAAAAACTAACACATCAACAACAATAACATTACACAAGTTTCCATGGTGACCATCATTATATCCATCCAGTATTTTGTTGTGGTTGGTCTCCTAACCCCTTTTGTTTATTGTGATACAATTACCTACAAAATCACATAATACCTCCTTCTACCTTGTTGCCACATCAAATATATAAAAGATAAAATATATGCACATCCATCAATAAACATCCTCATATAACTAAATCATGATCTAAACTAAATAATGTTATCATTTGATTATAATTTCAACAACATCTCAATTCTACCATTTCATTGATATCAATAAGATCACAAGATGAGTTTAAATGCTAAATCATAGTCAACATGACGATAATTCTAAATGTTAGTAAATATATATGATAACAACACATCATCATCATTAATATAAAATGTCTTCCTATGTCTCTAAGAATCCACACAAATCATACTATGAATCACAACCCATCAATAGTTCACTATCATCTAACATCATGCTAAACCAAAATGATATGATAATATCTATGTCTATAGTCAACAATAATCGAAATCAAAATATAATAAGTGTCGAAGAGGAGTGGGCACTACATCCCCCTCCCCTTAGACTCGACTTCCTCATGGAAGTCACTAAAATAGGTGTGGAAACTGGGCTCATAATAACGTAACATCCTCCCATGTAGTAGTAGTCTCATCATACATATCCCACTTGCATTCGCACATGATCAATCTCTTGGCCTCGAAGGGCCTAGGTTCTGTGCTCTAAAATACTCACAGGCTCCACTATCATCTGCCCCTACTTCTACACCTACAATGTGGTCATATAAAATACATAAGAAGGATCTGGGATATGTCTCCTAAGAATAGATACATGGAATGCATCATGCATGTGAGACAAGTTGAGTGACAAGGCTAGATGATAAGCTAATGGACCAATCCACTCTAAGATCTCAAATGGACACATGAATCTAGGAGATAACTTATAGCCTTTTCCATAATGGATAGGACTCTTATGAGGTTTGACATAAAGGAACACCTTTGTGCCCACCTCATGACTACAATAAAATATCCTCTGATCTACATACTTATTCTACCTGTCATGTGCCTCCTACAACCTCTATCAGATCAAAATAGCCTACTGCTCCATGTCCTGTAACATGGTTGGCCCAAGAGATACTCTTTCCTCAAGTTTGTCCCAACTCAAAGGTGTCCTACACTCCCTACCATAAAGTGCCTAAAATGGTGCCATCCCAATAGAACTCTAGAAGTTATTGTATAAAAAATCAACCAAGTACAAGTACTCCTCCTACCTTGACTGATGATCCATGACGTACATCTAAAGCATGTCCTCTAAAATTAGGTTCACCCACTCTATCTGACCATTTATCTCTGGGTGGTAGGTTTTGTTAAAGTTGATACTCGTCCCAAGGGCATACTAAATGGTAGTATAGAACTGTGATGTGTATAAGGGATCACAGTCACAAATGATCTTCCATGGAATCCCATGCAATCTAACAATCTCATCCAAGTACACTCTCGCTACTACACTAACTATGTATAGGTGGTCTTTATCGATAAAAATGAGCCACTTTCGTCAATCTATCCACCATGACCATGATGGCATTGTGGTGGTATATCGATGTCGAGTAGCCCTACTATGAAATCCATGTAAATAGTGTCCCATTTCCACTCCGGTATAGCATGTGGGTAAAGAAGGCTAGATGGATGTTGATTTTTGGACCTTACCCTCTAACACTCTAAATAATATGACACAAACTGGGCTACATCTCTGCAAAGGCCTCTCTAATGGTATAGCTATATCAAGGTGGCGTGTATCTTTTTCACCTATGGATGGGCTGAATAAGGTACATAATGAGCCTCTACCAAGATATCTTGTCTCAAACCTCCATCCCTAGGTACATAGATCCAAACTATGTTTCTGAGAATTCCATCTGAATCTAATGTAAAACCATCAAACTTCCCTCAAGGGGTCTCTGAGACTCAATATCTGATCTAGTTGCAAGGTAGAAACTGTCATGTGGAAGCTATGGCAAAATATTGCTCCACAAATATGAACCCACTAAAGTATCCATAGATAAATGTCTCTATCTACTCAGAGCATCAACAACAACATTCTCCTTCCCCTTCACATGCTCTATCTCCATGTCATACTCACATAACAACTCCATCCAACACCACTGATGAGCGTTGAGATTGGGTTGTGTGAAGAGGTGACGTAAGCTCAAATGGTATGTCCTGAGAATAAATATCCTACCCAAAAGGAAATGTCTCCAACCCACCAAAGCATCCATAACTATTAAAAGATCAAGGTCATGAGTCAGATAATTGAGCTCATGATCTTTGATTTTATGAGACTCAAACACAACTACATGGCCATCCTACATCATTACACCTCCTAATCTTGCCAAAGAAGCATTTGTACACATGAAGAAGTCCCTCTGAGGATTTGGCATAGCAAGAATCGGGGCTGACGTAAGGCATCCCTTTAATGTATTGAAGGCATGCTCACATCCATTGGATGAAACAAACTTCTTCCCTTTTCGCTGAAGGGAAGTGATGGGGTGCGTAATCCGATGAAATTCCTAAACAAATCTCCTATAGTAACCTACTAACCCCATGAAAATTTACACCTCGGTCATAGTGGTTGGCCTAGGCCAATCCATAATAGCTCTAATCTTTGAAGGATCGACTGTGATACCTTCCCAAAAATGATGTGACCCAAGTATTGCACCTTTGACTAAAAGAATGCACACTTCTCCAAGTTCCCGTAAATTTGTTGCTCACGAAGACAATGCAGAACTTGTCGAAGGTGCTCCTCATGCTCCTCATGTGTGCATGATTAAATTAAAATTTCATCAAAAATATGAGCATGAAGTGATCTAAAAATGTTCAAAATACCCCATTCATCAAATTCATGAATACTGTCGGGGCATTTGTTAGACCAAAAGGCACTATTGTGAAGTCGTAGTGGCCATATCTCGTATGGAAGGTTGTCTTATGAATATTCTCCTTCATTATCCTTAGATGATGGTATCTAGACTTAAGATCTATCTTGGAAAATATTGTGGCCCCCTTCATATGATCAAACAAATCATCGATATGTGGAAAGGGGTAATGATTCTTGATCGTTAATTTGTTTAGATGACGATAATCGATACACAATCACAAATATCCATCCTTCTTCTTTACAAAAATCATTGATGCACCACAAGGGGATACATTAGGATGGATTAGGCCTTTTTGAAGAAGGCTCTCAAGTTGAAACTTGAGCTCATAGATCTCACAGTTAGTCATCTTATATGACACTTGTGAGATAGGCTCTGCACCTGGAACCAAATCAAAGTGTAAATATATCACACGTGGGGGAGTCGACCCTATCATCTCCCCTCAGAAGACATCTAAAAACTCCCTTAAGATAAGATGATCATCAAGTGATGGCCCACTAGAATCATCCTCTGACCTGTCGCTAACCGTGACAACAGAAAACTGGTAACCTTGCCACGCACACTACTTAAGCTACATAGCAGATATGGTGTGAATAGAGGTGGGTATCCTAACTCCCACTATCACTGTCTCTACTTCCATATCATCTACACAAGATATTACCTTACTGTAACAATTAAATCTAGCCATGTGTGTAGATAACCAATCCATGCCCAAAATAATCCCATAGGAACCCAAAGGAATGACACAAAGATCTAAGGTCATGGAAAAAGGTCCTAAGTCAATTATGCACTCCTTGACTAAGGATTCAACTGTGATCTTGGCTCCAAAATAATCTCCACATCCTAACTATGAATCTACCTAACTGCCACCAGCCTATATCGTTCTACTACAAATGGGGAAATAAAAGAATATGAGGAACCTAAATTAAATAAAACATAAATAGAAATGCCATAAATGCTACCTGTAGTCTCAATCACCGTGCTTTGGTATTCTTCCTGACAGTTCTTGACTACTGCATATATCCTATAGCCTAGCCATATCCCCTACTATAAGCTCTGAAATAGGTCCTTTACCCTTATTATTAGGGTTATGTAGACACTCTCTCCAATGGTGCCCCTATACACCGCACCCGTAACAACTACCTGGTCCCCTTCAATGAGAAGTGGCTCCTACAACTACACTAGAGGTCTAAGGCATGGATGTTGATGATCCTGTTATGGACTATTGTGGTCACTATTTCTGAGCTCTTGCAGACTGAGCTCTAGATGGTTTCTGAGTCCTGACTTTTCCCTAGGAGGAGGCCCCATATTACATCCCCTCTGAGCATCAAATATCTGTGGAGGCCTAAACAAAGGATAAGTTTATTATTACTACTGCTAAGGTTGTTGTTCTGGTGGGAAAAATGAAGACTGTGCAGAACCATGTCCTCCACAAGGAGGAGGAGCTGACCCCCTCTACTTGTTATCTTGTATTTGTTGGATAAGGCTCCACACTTTATCTCTCGTATGTTGTGTCTTCCCCCTAGTCTCCTCTGCAATGTATGACTTCTCTACGGCCTCTACTAATGTCTGTGGATAATGAATACACACTGCCCTCCTAATTCTAGGTCCAAGCCCTTGATGAACCTTTGGATCTGCACCTGCTTGTCCTGCATGTATTCTACATACTTAAGTAAGTGTAGAAAGTGACTCTCATACTTAGTTATGGTCATGGGGGCATGTCATAAATCATGAAACTCATCGATCCTCTACTGTATGAACCTCTTGGAAAAGTATCAACTCTTGAAAAACTCCTCAAATAGCTCCCATGTAAATTTCTTAGAATCCACATGGATATTCTACTCCTTAGTCCTCCACCAAACCTCGGCTCCATCTCTTAGAAGGTGGATGGAAACACAAGACTTCATGTTGCTGGTACACAAACATAGCTCAAAGCATCCACTCAAGCTAACCAACCATGCCTCTGCCTAAATTCCCTAAGTGTCCCCAAAAAATGAGATGGATGGAGTTTCAGAATCTCTCTAATGTGATCTGTCATTGTAGATTGTCTTCCTCTAGGTCTCTCAACATGATCATCTCGATGCCTAAGGCTCTTAGATCTATCTCTATATCCTGTAGCTTGACCTCTATGTGCTGAATATTGTCTAGCTTACTTCACGTGGGAGTTCTCTTCCCTATACTCATCAATGTTTCAGGGAAGGTGCACGAGCCTCTACTGATGGCTCTCTATCTTATCCACTACATCGCCCTCCTAAAGACCCCCCACATATATCAACATTAACATCCTGTAGTGTCTACAGTATCTAAGGCAATATAGGATTACTTCTTGATATGGGGGTGGTAAGTCTAGGTCCATGTGTAAGAACCCATTGTCTAGTCTGCGCCTCCAACACAGACCAAATAAAAAGTTAGTTTATCATTCTATGTTTTGTTTCAATTTTCTATGTTTTCTAAAGTTTAAAAAAAATCACAATGTCATGTGTTTTAAGTTTTAAGTGTATATTTTCTCTAGTCTAATATTGTTTCAAAGTATGCTCAAGGTCCTAGAGTTGAACCCACGGCTATGATACCAAGTGTAACGCCCAACAAATTTGGCATTCTAAAACCACATTAAACCTTAAATAATTATCTAGAAAGTTGTGGATTTTTTTTTTTTGTTTTAAAACATTGCAAGGGTTTCAAACCCTAAAATACAATTGATAAACGCCAACCAGAAAACTACTACATTACATTGGATGGATCAGGTCTAGATTAATAATTAAATATTCTTAACCCATTTCTAAAGTCAATTTTAGTTACAATCCTCTAGAAATGTGTCCATTAATTCTTTTACTTGGTTAAATATTTTCCCCCTCTCAAATTAACATTCAACCCACATTTATTAAACCCTTATCCTTAGTTACCTTAGTCCCCTTAAATTATTAGCTTTAATGTCCATTGAATCATTTACTAAAACATACTAGGAGAGTTACATAATTAACTTAACATACTAGGGTACTAAGTGGCCCCATTCACCCATTTTCACATACATTTAAATTATTTAAAATCCCATAATATATTCTCACCTAACAATTGTAGGGTTGATTCCTAACCCTTGGATTAAATCAATTGTGGCCACTAGATCTTAGAGTTCCAAACTAACCCTAACCATCCTTATGAAATTTCATTTAACCTTTTTCCCTTTCCCTAGCCTCCTCATTTGGTCTCTTTTCTTTTCTTTGATTTTCAGGTTGGAGGAGTGGAAGCCATGAAAGTAAGGAGTGAAACCATGGAGGGATTCATTTGGATCTAGCTTAGTTTAGTTTATTCATGGATTTTTATTGTAATGTCTTCTATTTATTGATTGTAGAGATTCCACCCTAATCTGGAGTAGTTATTTAGTTATTTTTATTTTTGAGTTCTTTATTTGGGAAAAACACCATTACCATTGAATCTATGAGATTTAATACACTTAAATGCCCATTCAAGGATTGACATGCTTAAACAATGAGTTTATTCCCATATGGTTTGTTGGTGGTTTCCTTTTATGTTTTATAGGCTCAGATTTTAATTAAATCAAGTTCAAATTTGTACAGTCATGGATTTTACTTTACCTCCCAAATTAATGAAACCATCACCCTGAGCAGGCTAGCGGTCTTGTGACCACCGCCCTTCATGGGTGACGATTTGAAAAATGCCACCCTTCCTGGGTGGCGATTCAAAGATCGTTACTTTTATCATGCCGATAGTCCAGAGACCACCACTCTGCATAGGGTGGTGGTCCTTTTCTTCCGAAAATAGAACCATAATTTCAAAAAAAATCTAAAAAAAATTCTACTAGGGTGGTTTATAGTTTAACCTTAGCTTAAATTTATATGCCTATAGTCACTAGTTGAGAGGTTAATAACATTTATTCATTCCATGACTTAAATCACTAAGTACATAGATTTTCTATTTCAATAGTATATAAGAAAACAACTACAAGAATACTTTTCCAATAAAATTGCTTTCAATCTCAAATGAAGGAATGAAATTCAATCTATTTCTAAGTATTATTGATTTCCTTTCCACAACAAAAATGTAATCCTTCAACAAGGTAATTCACTATAACTTAGTGCATTCTTCCATTACAACCACAACCATTTATCCAATGAAAGCACAAGCAACTATATTACATTTCATATTTTCTAGGAATACATTCTCAATGATTTACAACTTCCAAGTTCTCCCTTCATTCTTACAATAATGCAAACTCCTACAAGTAACAATGAACATTTTTTTTTCTTGAGCATATCTCATTTCTTACAATACAAAATATTTCTTTTCAATAATACATTACAACTTGATAAATAAAATATACAATACAACCTTATTTAAAATGCAAGATTACTAACCTTCCACCTTAATTAGGAACTACATTAAATATTTTTACAATAAAGAATTTCCTTTTTGACTTCAACAATGCTCCAAATACCAAATCTTCAACAAGAGCTCCACCATTTTCTTCACTTCAAGCACAACAACAAATAAGGGGAGTAGGAAATGCTCTCTCGCCCAACCAATAATCCAATGAGGAGAAGAAGCTATCCTCCTCATTGGCCCCCAAGCCCCAACCAAAGTGCAATAATAAATGGATACAACCCATGACAACTAAAACAATGCATCAACATCACAATACACATTTTCAAAAGCATTTAACACACATACAAGCACAAGATAACAATCACAAGAATTAAAATTTCAAAATACAAAAGGCTTGAAAACTAAAAGCCAATGGAGTAAGGAACTATGGGGAGATCACTTATTCCTCCCAATGGGATTAGGTGCTCACCTTGAAAGCCTCCAAAACACAAAACAAACCCGTACACAACTCTTATGTCTCCCTCAAGACACTCTTATACCTCCATATTCTCGTATTCCTCCCTACAATCTCTTATGTCTCCCTCAAGACACTCTTATGCACCCAAGCCAACTCCCTCCCAAAACATGAAACAAAACTCTTATGTCTCCCTCTAAAATAAAATCCCCATATCCTTCTCCCACACCATACTTAGTCATTCCACCCATGATCCCAAAAAGTACACCAACCATTCACTTGCATGCAATACACACATATAAAAGAAGAACAAGTAAACACATGTGTATTTACTACCTTTCCATAATAGGAACTTTCACAAAGAATCAATCTCCAATCTCCTTCAAGATAAATCTAACTCCAATAAGATCCAAGACTTCAACAAGCACTCCAAAAACTTTCTAACTCAAAAATACAAGTGCACAATAAAATGAAGTAACCCCCTAACCAATAAATGAACTTGCATGTATAGAAAAAAGAGAAGAGGAGGATGAGGTGGCTTCATGTAGGATGCCACATCACTTATCCTCAACTCCACAAACAAGTCAAACCTTAATCCCAAGGCACAATAATTTGGTGATTGATAAAAATGAAAAGCCTCTTACACATAACAACTCATACCCACACTTCAAAAGGAAATAATTTCAAACTCATGTAAGAAGGTGCAATAAATATCACCTTTTTACCTTACAATCTACATAATGGGGTCTATTGTTTACCCCCAACACATAGGCATAGTTGGTAGATTAAATTAATAGGTGTGGGACAAGCTTCAATATAACATAGTTCATTATTCTATTACAACCACAACCATTTATCCAATGAAAGCACAAGAAACTATATTACATTTCAGATTTGCTAGGAATACATTCTTAATGATTTATAACTTCCAATTTCTCCCTTCATTCTTACAATAATGCAAACTCATACAAGTAACAATGAACTTTTTTTTCTTGAGCCTAGCTCATTTCTTACAATACCAAATCTTTCTTTTCAACAATACATTACATCTTGATAAATAAAATATAAAATACAAAATTCTTTAAAATGCAAGATTACTAACATTCCACCTTAAGTAGGAACTACATTAATTTTTTTTATAATAAATAATTTCCTTTTTGACTTCTACAATGCTCCAAATCCCATATATTGAACAAGATCTCCACTATTTTCTTCACTTCAAGCACAACAAAAAAAGGGGGAGTAGGAAATTCTCTGCCCAGCCAATAATCCAATGAGGAGAAGAAGCTATCCTCCTCATTAGCCCCCAAGCCCCAACCAAAGTGCAATAATAAATGGATACAACCCATGACAACTAAAACAATGCATCAACATCACAATACACATTTTCACAACCATTTAACACACATTCAAGCACAAGATAACAATCACAAGAATGTAACTTTCAAAATACACAAGGCTTGAAAAATCAAAGCCAATGGAGCAAGGAACTATGGGGAGATCACTTATGCCTCCCAATGGGATTAAGTGCCCACATTGAAAGCCTCTAAAACACAAAAAAACCATACACAACTCTTATGTCTCCCTCAAGACACTCTTATGCATCCACATTCTTGTATTCCTCCCCCTACAATCTCTTATGTCTCTTTACGTACCCAAAATTGTAGGGTACTGCACCGCTGAAAAGATGTTACACATACCCCAATGATGATACCAGTCTCCTCGCAAGGTGTTCGGGATCCATAAAAACTCGCCAAGTATACGTTTGTATCCCGTATGCCTCACCCGGACTCCGCGTGCTTTGTTCTGCCCTCTACCCTCCTTTTTCCTTGCATTTTTGTCTTAAGTGACTAGACCGCCACCCTACATGGGTGGTGGTCCCGTGACCACATCTCGAACAAGGTGGTGGTCTCGTAACCACCACCCTGCATAGGGTGGCGGTCCTATGCGCATTTTCCAGAAAGTTCCAACGATCGCGTCAAACGTAAAATTTCAATTTCTATCCACATTTTTCAGCTACTTTGCTTTGCATTTATGTTTTGGCCGCCTTGTGAATAGTGTTTTCACTTTGTTTAATGGTAAAAGAGTTTCATTCCAAGTTACCTTCTAGTGAATGCATTTGCTATAAATAGCCAACTTGTTTTCAAACAAATGGCCCCTCTCCTTCTCTATTTAATCATTCATTCTTTTGAGTTTCTTGCTTAGAATTCCAATAGTTTCATGTTTTACATCCATTGTTAGTCTTCCTTTGTTGTTTAGAGGTCATTCAATCTTCTTGTTTCAATCTTGCTTCATTTCTATTCCATGCAAGTCAGTTTAGAATAAGATAGTTTCATTCTTAGATTGGAATCCATTTAGAGTTGAAGGTTTTTTTAGTCACAAAAGATAGTTTCTAGAACTCTCGGAGTATTTGTGTTGTATTCCCACAATAAATCCCGCTAGGAATTGCATAGTCAAGCTCTATTCACTTGCACTATCTCTCTCTTACTCGCATTGTATTCGGTCTATATCCAAAGCTACTATTGTTCGAGTACCTTATTCTGTTGATGCTATCATATACATGCTTTTCTAGATCCAAGAGAACACGAAGGAACGAGGAGATCATACCGAGGGATGAAGTCACACACAACCTGGATTTACCTGCTTTGTTATGTAAACTCCGGGTTTGAGCTATCGAATTTCTAGTTACAACATATCAAATAGAGTAGTAAATTATTTTATTTCACTCAAATCTCGCTCTCGATATCACCTAGGAAGCTGTGGGGATTGATAGTTTCTGAGAAACTATGATTCATTCCTCATTTCTGAGGTAGGATCAAGATCCTTTCAATTTAAAACAATTAGTTGCTTAGATATTTAAGATAAATTCACAAGTGCATAGGTAAATAAGCTACACCGGGCTACTTTGTTTGTTTTAATTCTATTACTAGATTAGTTGTCCATTTGCTAAATATATTAGAATAATTGGTGTTTTAATTTCATTAAAATACTTCATCAAAAATACAAAAATAAAAGAATACATGCATAGTGTAGATACATCTTTCATAATTAGTTTATTAGTTTTAGTTAAAAGTTGAATCATTTTGCATGACAATCATGGGACATAGAGAACCCAGAGAATACATATTTGAACCAATAGTGCCTCAACCAAATCTCCCCACAACACTAGCTGATATAGATCAAGACCTTAGGATACATGTCTTTCAAGCAACGGTAAACCTACGAGTAATTAGTGAAAAACTGAGACAGTTAAATATTGAAGACGACAAGGCATACACATTTTGGTCAAATCATCCTAACTATAGACTACCTTGATAGGGTATCTGTATGATTGTACAAGGACTCGAAAGAGAAAAAATATTCGGTTGCAATCCTTTAGTTCCACAACCCAACGCAGGGGACCTCCTCATGACATAGACACTAGCTTGCGCATTCAAGTTGCCAGAACACTTGTAAGGTATTCTGAGAAAATTACACAACTCCTATTTCTAAACATAGAGTCTGAAAAGGTGTACGATTATTGGATAATCAAAATGAGAGATTAACTCTTCACATTACCATAGGAGGTCTGACACAACCACAAACTTGCGTAGTTGTGATCCACAGGTCCCACAACCCAACGGGCCTATTGATCGATCAGACATTGATGCTGGTTTACGGACACTAGTATTTAGGTCCTCACCACTCCCACCAGACATCATTACACAATTATCCTTATTAAACGTAGCAACCAATCAAGCTAAGGATTTATGGACTAGACCAAAGAATCAATCGTAAAACCCCAGAGAAACCACTACACCTCCCATCAAGATTTGTAATGACCTTGTCTGGAAGTATACATGAAGCACCTATAGGTCACTTTGCACGTATCTAACAACCAATAAATAGGATCTTGGTAGAGATCAACATTGGTTGGAGCCTTAGAAAATCTATTATATTCCGAATGATCCATTACACCAATTCAGGTTAGGAGGGCCTTCTTCGCCTTAGATTCATAGATCCCATTATTGCGTATTGAGGATATAAGATTAGCCAACTAGTTTTTCTATATCCATATATATTTCACATTCACCGGCCGTCTCAGCATGACCTCGGGAGGTTGGGTATGAGGACGAGTTACTTGTAGATTCCCATGCTCGCATATCACTTTTCCATCGCACAAAATTGGTGAACCCGATGTGAACCAAACAATTCTTCCCCTTTTATTTTCATTTCTTTCATCCACCTTCGCTCTTTTCCATTATTCTACGGGTATTCATATACCCCCTGAATATGTCAGGATACGATGCATATGGCAGACCTCTCTCAGGTCTCGAAGAAAATTATGGTCAAACAAATAGACAATCATCACCCTCGCTTTCTACATGGGCTGATAACTATTCATGTAATTACTTGTCATCTCAAACTCCCCCTCAAAGAACTAGTTCCAGTTCTTCATTCCGAATTGAGGAGTTGGATCAGATTGCACAAACACAACAACCAGAGCCCTCAGGCTCTAACAATATAATGTTTACTGGAGAATCTACTTCATCTCCTCGAGTCTTGTTCAGACCACATATTAGTAGACAATCAGATCCACTCCCATTTTTGGATGAGGAGTACTTAACATGCTACACTAGAAGTGAACAATGCTTCCAAAACATCTATCCACTTATAGGGAGTCTGCAAATACAATCCGATACCCTACTCCAAGAAAACACCCCCATTCCTCCACCTATGGGAAATGCCCTCGGTGAAGCTTGGTAGGGTAGTGATCAATTCATAGCGGGGTATCATACCCCTTTACAACCTCAAGGTATACAATAAATTCCATTAAGGAAAAACATTGTGTCTTTGCCAATAGAGGTCATTTAAGCCTTAGTTGAGAAGGTCAGAGGGTTGGAGCTTTCTCAAGCAAACTAGAATTCATATTTTGGGCAAGCAAAAATCCCCAACCCTCTGCATCACCCCAGTCAAGTTGACCTCCTTACAGGAACAAAAATGTTAGGCATGCCTCCTCAACATCTGTATAATCACCCACAACAAACACCAACTAGGACCACATTTTCAAACACCGCTCCAGTTGAAAACATGACACCTCACGGCTTGGCACCAAACAACCCATACCAGAACAATGCTCCTCCCTACTTAAAAATTTATTCAAAATCACCACAAGGAGACATGTTCTCTTCTCCTGGGATGTTTATTCAACCACAAGGATTCCCTTATGTCCCTGCAAATGCATATGCTATGCCATATCAAAAAACCATGCCACCCCCATCCCCTTAGCAAGCACCATCGATGGTCGAGGCCTATACGGTAGGGAATTATTCATAATATTTAAAAGATCCCCTAGACTTCACCATACAAAGTGTTATGCTTCCAAGACCTCTTCCCAATTTACCCAAATACAAAGGGGAAGGAGATCCAAATGCACACATTAAGGCCTATGCCACAGCCATACGGGAATCACTCCCTTGGGATGGGGTTGTTGTTAAGATATTCCCTAAAACCTTAGAGGGTATTGCCCTTGATTGGTATTGCAGAATACATGAAGCCTCGATACACTCATTTAAATAAATCATGTTAGAGTTCATCAAAGATTTTGATATGAACAAATTATTAAGAACATGAAACATGGAATTCTTGCATATTAAATAAGAACAAAATGAATCCGCTGCTCATTTTATTCAAAGATGGCATACGGTTCTCTACTCATCAGTAAGTGCTCTAAACATGGATCAAATGAAACTATGTGATTTCTTCCTTAATTCTCTCAATAGAGAGATGAAGGAAGAAGTCCATAAGTTCACTAAGAACTTATGATGAAGTACTTGAGAGTGCTCTCCGAATCGACCAAGAAGTGATAGATAGTGGTCATAAGACATACGAAACAAATGGGAAATTAATCACTCCCAATCAAAACACCGCAGCCTATCCTAATACCTGGGAATGCTAATCAAGGACCTAAGATCCTTAACAAGAACCGCATAGTTACAACATATGGATTAACTAACCAAACTAAAAGAACAAATGTTGTGAACATTTTGCCACCTGTTAACAATCAGAAAAATAACAATTTTACTCAAACAATCAACAACACGGTGGACTTTAATCATCCACCACAACCACAACAACAACAATAATGACAAATCCAAACACAAGGTCCATATTGAAACCTAATCTGGATATCGAGTAAAAACCAAAGGCAACATCCTCAAAATTTCAACTCTAATAACTAACAACCTTATCAAAATTTTGGGCCACAACAGTTTCAAATCAGCAACCTCAAAATTATAATCCTAATGTATTTTGGTTTCCACAAGATTAAAGGCCACGATACTAGGACCTATCGGGACTATGATAAATTCATGCAAAGATTTGCCAAAAGATCAAAAACAACTCTTTATAGATATGTTTTTAGCAAATTCTGTAGTACCCACTCCAAACACTTATACAGGGGCAGTTTCCCCTCAAAATGCATCCCTCAAGATCTTTAATGATCCACTCCCAAACCATTCTAAAAATAACAGGCTAGATCCTAACGGAACAAACAAGGTTGTTATAACAGGAAATAACGATCATGAAGCTTCAACTTCATTAAATCCACCGGTCGCACCCCAATTAGGAACTTGACCGCAAACCAAGATAGTTGGTCTGGTAGAGTTAGACACCGAGCTACCCGTAGAAACCATAACAAGAACATGGGATTATTCTTCTCAACCAACTCCAAGTTATCCATTGGAACTAGAAAACATTCAACAAACATTGGTAAAACCCATAGGCACCTATGATTTAATTAATGACTTAACTAGAACCTTCTCTCACATCTCCTTTTTGGATTTGTTAAAAAACTCTCCCACCCATAGGGCTACCCTCTTAGAAGTGTTACGCCTTGGTCATTTAATCAACATCACTCCTCCTCTGGAAACACAAGTAAACCATTTAGACTTTGACGTCTACCCTCCAGGGCAGCCAGATAGGGATACTAAGTTTATATTTGATATAAGAAAAATTCCAATAGACGTTGAAATTACACGAAGAGGCGACCCAACTTTACATTTACAATTATGGGTTTACAATAATTATGTTAAATGTGTAATAATTGACGATGGGGCAACAGTTAACATAGTCCCCTTCACTTTTCTTCAAAATTTAGGATATGGAGAGACAAACTGTTCCACAACACGAAATACACTAAGGGGTTATGATAGCCTCAAGGCCACCTCAATTGGAACCATAGTTTTACCAGTCACTTTAGGACCCAGGAAAGTCCTCACCGAATTTTATATTATATATCGGGAAACCAACTATAATATGATCCTCACTCGGCCATGGATACACCTCATGAAGGCAATCCCTTCCACGTTATTCCAAGAAATAAGATTTCTACAATTAAATAAAATATTTGTGGCACAAGGTGACCCAAAACACTTCGATATACACCTAGTTGATTTGAAGAAAAGATGAGGCATTCATTTTGAATTTGAACTCCCAACAAATCAACTTAGTAAACCGATTAATTCAAAACCAAAAGAGAAGTTGATACCCACCACTGAGTTGGAAATTACAAATCTAGTTGAGAGCATCCTGGCACTCAAAAATGAGGCCAACGTCATAAAAATAGTGTCATTAGGGACTACCTTAACATTTTTTGAGTTACTAGAGAAATATTTACCTATTCTCCTACCATTTGATTTTATGGGTATGGGATACACCCTCAAAACTGCTTCTCTTCCATCAGACAAAGTTTGTGTGGTAGAAGTAACAAAAGCAGAAGAAATAGATATGAAAAATATCCCAATATCTAGTTTTCCAAGAAAATATTGGACTCTCCACTTCGATGGAGCTAGATGTCGCTTTGGAGCTGGGGTAGGAGTGATCTTTACTTCTCTTGAGGGAAGGATCCTACCTTTCTCCTTTAAATTAAACTTTGAATGTACAAACAATGGAGTTGAGTACGAAGCTCTCCTCCTTGGCCTCATTCTAGCCAAAAGAATGGGTATTGATAACATTAGAGTGCTAGGAGACTCGCAACTAGTTGCAAACCAAGTCTCTGAGGTATATCAAACTAGGGCTAAACATTTACAACTCTACAAAACAACGGTATTAGATCTAAGCAAGGGATTCAACTTTATATCAATTGAAACAATCCCACAAGAGTAGAACCTTCTCGCAGATTCAATAGTAACCTCAGCTTCTTGTTTCACTCCAAACAGTGAGTTGGAAGATACAAATTTCACAGTATCACTTCATACTGAACCATTAGTGCGTAAAATACCAACAAACCCACTCCTGACTCATGGAGAAGCTGAGAATGATTTTCCTATCATGGATCACTTTGATAGTGATAGAGTCACTCTCGAATATCTAAATGCCTATGCAGAGCTACACCTTGCTTACCGCATAGTGGATCTTTCCCTAATACCACATTCCTCTTCCTATTTTGGAAATCCCATGGTAGAGTCTCCTCCACAAAAGGATCTCGATATCTACGAGGTAGAAGATGGAGAAATCTTGGAACTACCTCTAGCCCCACCTGAATTTGAAGAAGGTAACACTTATTTAATAGAAGAAACCATTGACATAAACATCAGATGGAGGAAGAACCAAAAATTTTGAAGTTGGGATCCTCATTAACTTCAGAGGAGGTAGAAATACACACCCAAATCCTAAAAGAACATCAAAAGGATTTCATATTTAACTATAAAGAAATGGCGGGCATTGCACCACACATCGCGGTATATAACCTTGTCACTAAACTAGATGCAAAACTAATTAAACAAAAGTCAAGACCAATGAAGCCAAAAGTGGCTCTCATGGTAAAAGAGGAAGTAATAAAACTTCTCCAAGTGGGATTCATCAAACCCGTTGACTATTCACAATGGGTATCTAATATCGTCCTTGTTCTCAAAAAGAATGGGAAGATACACATTTGCATAGATTTTCGGGATATTAACAAAGCTTGTCCCAAGGATGACTTCCCATTACCATCCATTGATGTTATTGTTGATGCAACAGTTGGATTTGAACTATTGTCCCTCATGGATGGGTTCTCAGGGTATAATCAGATTAAAGTATCTGAACAGGATCAAGCAAAAACTACAATTGCTACAAGCATTGAGATTGGGTTGCGTGAAGAGGTGGCGAAGACTCAAGTGATAAGTACTGAGTGTAAATCTTCGGCCAAGAAGGAATTTTATCCACTGCACCAAGGCATGCACAATTTCTACAAGCTCAAGATCATCATTCAAATAATTGATCTCATATTACTTGAGTTTTCGAGACTCAAAAGAAACTACTCTATGCTCCTGCATCAACACAAATCCAAGTCCTTCCAAAGAAGCATCTGTGTAAACATAGAACTCACCTTGAGGATTCGAAACTTCAAGAATAGGTGTTGTCTTGAGGCATTCCTTCAGTTTCTTGAAGGCCTTCTCACATCTATCCGCTGAAGGGAAGTGATGGGGTGCACAATCTAAGAAAATTCCTGAACAAATCTCCTATAGTATCTTGCCAAACCCATGAAGCTATGCACCTTAGTCACAGTAATGGGTGCTGGCCAATCCATGATATCTCGAATCTTGGAAGGATCTACCGTGATACCTTCCCCTAGAAATGATGTGGCCCAAATACTGCACCTTTTTCTGAAAGAATGCACACTTCTCCAAGTTCTCGTAAAGATGTTGCTCACAAAGACACTAAAGAACCTGGAAAAGGTACTCCTCGTGCTCCTCACACATACGTTATTAAATTAGAATGTCATCAATGAATATGAGTACAAAGCGATCCAAAAATTTCCTAAATACCCCTCATGAAGCTCATGAACACTACGGGCCCATTCCTCAGACCAAAAGGTACCACTGTGAACTCGTAGTGGCCATATCTCTTACAAAATGTGGTCTTATAAATATCTTCCTCTGTGATCCTTAGCTTATGATATCCTGACTTAAGATCAATCTTGGAGAAAAATGTAACCCCCTTCATTTGATCAAATAAATCATCAATGCGTGGAAGGAGATAACAATTCTTGATCGTTACTTTTTTATTTGGGCAAAGTAATCAATACACAACCACAAATATATGTCCTTCTTCTTCACAAAAATCACCGGTGCACCCCAAGGGGATACACTACGATGGATTACGCCTTTCTCCAGAAGGCCCTCAAGTTACAACTTGAACTCACAAAGCTCATTGGTAGTCATCCGATAAGGTGCTCGTGAGATAGGATCTTTTCCTAGAACTAGATCTATGTGAAAATATATCTCACGTGGGGGAGGTAACCCGTAGCTTCCCTGGAAAAACATCATAAAAATCTCTCAAAATGAGATGGTCATCAAGGGATGGTCCACTAGAATCATCCTCAGATCTGTCACTAACCATAACAACATACATCTGACAACCTCATCGCACACACCGCTTAAGTTACATAACAGAGATGGTGCAAATGGAAACGAGCCTCCTAACTCCCACTATCACTAACTCAACTCCTAGATCATCTGTACAAGCAATAGTCTTATGGTAATAGTACAATGTAGTTGTGTGTGTAGATAGCTTGATCCATGCCCAAGATGACACCATAAGAACCCAACAGAATGATTCGAAGATCCGAGGTAGTGGCGAAGGGTTCCAAATCCACTGCACACTCCTTAACTAAGGATTCTATAGAAATTTTGGCTCCCAAAGCCATTGTAATGTCCCAACTATGACCCTGTTTAAGCCGCCACCATCCTACAATGCTCTACTAAGGATGGTGCAATAAAATAATTAGATGAACCAAAATCAAACAATATAGAGGTGAAAATACCACCAATACTACTTGTCATCTCTATCACGGTACTCTCATCTTGGTGGTTCTCGACCAATACGTATATCCGATGGCTCTAACCCATGTCACCAACAGTAGGCTCTCAGATCTGCATCTTACCCTTGTTACTATGGTTCTATGGGAATTCTCTCCAATGATGTCCAACAACGCCACAACCATAACAGTTGTCTGGTCCTCTCCAGTGAGACGCATCTCCATCTGGTACTCTAGAGGTCTATGTTGTGGATCCTGACGACCCGGACATGGACTATTAAGGTCTCTGCTAATGAGCTCCTGCTGACTAAGCTCTTGGTGCACCCTGTGTCCTGATGAGACCCCTAGGAGGAGGCCCCATACTTTTCCCCCTCTATGTCTCGAATCTCTAAGGAGGTCTATAAGGCAGGAGGGTCTACTGTTGTTGTTACTACGAGGTGGCTGTTGTGGTGGCTTGAATGAAGACTATCTCGAACCTTGGCCACTACGTGGAGGAGGAACTAACCCCCTCGATCTGTTATCCTACATCTGCTAGATGTGGCTCTAAACTCTATCTCTGGCCTGCTACATCTTCCCCATGTCTCCTCTGTAATATGGGCCTTCTCCACGGCCTCTACTAATGTTTGTGGGTAGTGAATGCATACCGCACAACCCAAATCCAAATTCAGGCCCCTGATGAACATATGAATCCACACCTGCTCATCCTACATATAGTCGACATACTGGAGTAGGTCCAGAAATTGACTCTCATACTCGACTATAGTCATAGATGCCTGACGAAGGTCATGAAACTCATCTATCCACTACTGAATAAACCTCTTGGGAAAATACATGCTCCTAAAACGCTCCTCAAATAGCTCCCAAGTAATTATCTTCGAGTCAACATGGAGCTTCTACTCCTCGGTCCTCCACCAGACTCTTTCTCCATCCCTTAGAAGATGGATCACAACACGAGCTTTCATGTTACTAGTACAAGGGCAGAGCTTGAAGCATCCGCTCAAGCTCACCAACCAGGCCTCTGCCTGAAAACCACATGTATCTCCAGAATAGTGAGATAGTTGTAGCTTTAGGTCTCCCTGATATGGTGTGCAGCTGACAACTGATTACCCCTAGGTCTCTCTGCATGCTCCTCCCTTTGTCTATGGCTTCGAGATCTGTCCCTATGTCTTGAAATCTTGTCTCCATGCCCTCTCTGTGGTGACTCTACCTAGCCAACTCCATGCTAGAGTTTTCTACGCTATACTCCTCACTGTGTCAAGAGGATGCATGGGCCTCCATTGATGGATCCATGTCATGTCTAGAAAGTCATCCTCCCAAGGACCCTCTCGCATATATAGCGGCATTGACATCCTGAAGCATCTATAAAATATGAGGTAGAATGGCCACTACCACCTACTCTGGAGGTGGTATATCTAGGTCTATGTGAAAGGACCCCTCATCTGGTCCGTGCCTCCTACACAAACCAAGGTGAGAGTTAGTTCATTATTTTAGGTCTTGTTTCAATTTTCTAGGTTTCTAAATTATACAATTATCAGACAGTGTGGTTTTTCTAGGTTTAAAAGGAAACAATTTTGCACTATTTTAGAAGTTCATGTCTCATGTTTTTAGTGTGCCCAACGGTCCAAGCTTTGAAACTCTAGCTCTGATACCAAATGTAATGCCCACAAAAATGATGTTCTCATAACACACTAACACCTAACACTTATCCCAAAAATTGTGACTAAATGTTTTTTTATTTAACTTAGAAGATTAGGTTACAAGAGTGTTAACCCCAGGGTACATTAAATTAACTTACACCACTAATGGAGGTATGAAGGAGGGAGGTGGGGTAGGATTCACGGGAGGAGGGAGCGGTGGTGGTGGATCAAGAGGATAAGTCCCACAGTGCAAAGGGATAACCCTAGAGTGGCTCTTGCACTTCCCTTATAGATTTCTCCATTTATGATTGAAGAAATTGGTCTAGTTAAATGATTAAATATTCTTAATTTAATATGTCTCTAAGATCGATTAATTAAAAGTCATTTAGTAAGGTGCCCTAATTTAAATTACTTGGTTAAGTGTTTTCTCCTCTTTAATAATAATCAAACCCAAAAGGTTAACCTTATTACTTAGTTATTTTAAATTCATTATCCTATTAACTTAGAGTCCTTTTTATTAACTTTCTAAAGCTTACTAAGAACTAACAATGACATTGCACCCTAAGGCAATTAAATGGCCCCATTCACCCATCTACACATACCTTAAAATTTATTTAAAACATTTAAAATTATATTCCTACCAAACAAAAGTAGGGTTGATCCTCCACCCTTAGATCAAATCAATTATGACCACTAGATCCTAGGGTTCCAAACTAACCCTAAAATCCTTAAGCATTCTTATTAAAACCTCTTCTTACCCTATTCTCCTCATTTGATCTATTTTCTTTTGTTAAAAATTATAGGTTGGAGAGAAGGAAGCCATGGGAGCAAGAGAGGAAGAACTATGGAGGAGTCTATAAGGAGATCAAGCTTAGATTAGTTTAGTTGTATTTTTATCATTGTAATTTATTTCATTCAAGGATTGAAGGGGTTTTTCCTTTCCAAACTAGTTTTATTTCAAGCCCTTTGTATTTGGGGTTCTCTATTTGGGGAAAACCCTACCCACATTAATATAAATGAGAAAGGATGCTTTTAATTTACCATTTGTAGATTTAATTGCTTTATAAAATAATATTTGAGCATTATTTGATTGCTGGTAGTTTCTTAGGTAAATTTACAAACTTAAAATTTAGTATATACAAGTAAAAATTCACAGGCGCGGATCCGAGAAGTTATGCCGTAAGTGACAGAACTGCCACCTAGAGCAGGACGGTGGTCCTGGGACTACCACCCTACCTAGGAGACAAACCATGAACCACCACCTTACAAAGCAGTGGTTCTTAGACCGTCACCTTGCTTGAGTAGTGGTTACGAGACCGTTGCTCACAGGGCAATGGTCATGTTCCTTAGGGACAGAACCTTAAAACCTAAAATTTTTTAATAACAAAAGTTCCTAGGGTACTCAAATGGTCATTCTTGAATTAATTTTATATATCTAAAGTTTAATTTTTGTCATATTTGAGTTCATCTATTCATTTTAGCAAGTTTTTACCCATTTTAAGCATTTCTTGTTTTAATAGTAACTACAACAATGAATCATTTTAACAAGGAGATCTACTCAACATTTATCATAACAATATACTTCAAATTTATTGCCTCTTTCCCTTTTCACTACAAATTACATATTCAAAATTTCTAAAATAAACTTTGCTCTATATTCAAGTTTACTATGCATACATTTTTAACATCTTATAACTTCTACATTTCTTCTTTCTCATTTCTACAATTCCTAGATCCTTTCTTTTCTCTTCATAATATTAAAACTTCAAGCAAGGATAATAAGCTTTCTTTTCTATTTCACAATACTAACTTTACAACACAAATCTTTCTTTCTCTTTTCCAATATACAATACAACCTTCATAACCAATAATTGAATGTAACTTTTCTTCACAAGATTATTACAATGTCTTCCACTTAAAGTGGGAAATAATACAAGAATGTAAGCAAAAAGGAAATACAATATTACAAGCTCCTCCACCCTAAGTGGGAATACAATAAGGTCTTCTCATAAGAAAAGGTTCTTAAGGACTCCAACAAAAGCTCCAAGCTTCACATCACCAACAAGAGAGATCCTTCATACTTGATTGATCCACAACAAAAATGGGGGAGAGGCAACACTCTCCACCCAACCAAAATATCCAATGAGGAGGAGAAGTCATCCTCCTCATTGGCCTTCGAGTCCCTAACCACATTGAAACGAGAAGTGAATCTAAATCATGGCAACAACAAGCTTCCACAATACAAACCAAGTATTTTACAACCATTCCAAAAACATTAAACTCAAACTACAACACAAGAAGGAAGAACAACAAAATAACAAGGCTAAAAACTTAAAGCCAAAGGAGCAAGAACCTATGGGGAGGCCACTTATGCCTCCTAATAGGAAATGAGTGCCCACCTTAAAAACCTCCAATACATAACTCAAAACCCCTACATGATCTTATGTCTCCCTCAAGTACCTTTTATGCCTCTCACATACTCTTATGCCTCCCTCAATCTCTTATGCCTCCCTCATAAAAGAAACAAGTAATAAATGTAAGCATTCCTTTTCCAAGGTGGGGCTCCCAACCCAAACTCCCTCCAAACATGAAATAAATCTTATTCCTCCCTACATGAATTCTCTCCATAGTCCCCTCCTACACCACACTTAGGCAATCTACCCAAGAACCCAATCAAGCATTCCAAACACTAGAAACAAGCACATAACACAAAACAAAAGAAGGAAATTAAGAAAGATTAAAGATCCTACCTTTCCATAGTACATCTTTTTCCAAGAGTTAATCTCCAAGCTTATTCAAACCCAAGAAATCACTAAGAAGATCCAACCAAGACCACGAGCACTCCAAAATCATCTAACTCCCAAAAATGCAAGAGCACAAAATAATGAAGTAACCCCCAAACAAGCAAAAAAACTTCAATAAATAGAAAAGGGAGAGAGGAGCGTGAGGTGGCTCCATGTAGGATGCCACATCACTCATCTTCAACTCCACCTCACAAGCCAAAACTCAACTCCAATGCATAATAAATTTGTGGGTGAGAGGAATGACACATTACTTACACACACAATCTAAGCCCACACCCCTAAGGACAAACTTAAAGACCCATGTAAGAAAAGTGCAATAAATGTCACTTTTTGACTTACAAAACACTTAATGGGGTCTATTTTTGAACCCCAATCCATAGGTAGGGTTGGCATAGAAATTTAAGAGGTGTGGGACAAGTTTAACTTGTCCCACAAGCCTTCAAAATTGTCCCTTAAGGAAAAATTTGAATTTCCATGAAGGGGTAGAGTGTACAACACTCAAGATCCCAAGCACTCAACTCACAACACAAAACCCAAGAGCCATCTAGTCTAATAAATAAAATTACTTTGGTCACATTTATAATTAGTTTAGGATATGATTACTTAATAAAGACACTTAAACTCATTTAGATAAAGGGGAAAGAATACACCATTTTCCAAAAATTAATACGATAAATTACATCACTAAAAATCACATACTAACATTAAATAAATGAAACTAAATAAAAGACAACACATGACCCCTTGGTCATAATTTCCCCATAACAATAATTCAAACAAACACACAAAATACATGTTTCCATGGTGACCCTTGTTGAATTCACCTAGCATTCCAATGTGGTTGGTCTCCAATCCCCCTGATGTTTGTCATGAATATATTCCCTACAAAACACATAATACCTCCTTCGGCCTTATGGCCGCATCAGAACATCCAAGATAAAATATGCAATATAAATCCATAATCATCTTCAGGTGTATCAAATCCTCATCTAATAAATTATGATATCATTTACAATTTATAACCACATCTCGATTCTACATTTCATCAATATCAATAGGATCACAAAATTAGTTCAATTATCAAGATCTACTCAATGTGACGAAAATATCACATGTCAGATATATATATAACCATGTCAACAACATATCATCATCAATATAAAAATGTCTCTAAAAGTCCACACACATCATACTAAGAATCGAAAACCAACAATAGTCTCAGTATCTCTAACATCTACATCATGCTAAGTCAGAATAATACAAAATGTCCATAAGTAGAGTCGACAATATCAAAATCAATAACATAAAGGTGTCGACGGGAGGTAGGCACTACATTTATGATTTTGATTATCTTCTATACCATTTTAATTACAATCTTTTCAATTAAAAATAAAACTCTCTGTATTAAAATTTTGATTTTGATTTATAATTTAATTTTAAAGTTATTATCAAACATTTTTCCGTATATATAATAGGTTTATTGAGTTCATTTGGTCATAAAATTTATTTTTCTAGAAACTAATGTGATTTTCTTAGTAAAAATGTAATACTATTTAAAATATTCACTATAGAGATAACATTTTGAAGTCCTCACATTAACTAAGAGAAGTAATATATGCACAAATGAATTTGAGGATATTAGAGTGGTAGTAAGAATAATTATGAGAAGCACTAAAGAGGATTATTTGACTTGGGATACTGAGGATTGTATTAGAGGCGAATGAATATGTTTTATAAGATATTAAAACATAACAAAAGAAGAGAAGGAAAGGTTGAATTATTCTACAACAAAAAAATATTATAATAGTAAGAGGGTCACTTCCATTGTAACATCACCCCATTGGCATAAGGATAATGGTATATTGACATTTAAGTATTGTCTTAGAACTACCAAATGTGGGATTAACTTATAGTATTCTAGAACCGTAGGATTAATTTATGAACGAAGGAAGATTTTAGAATCATGGGATTAATTTATGAATGAAATAGGATTTTAGCGTCGTAGAAGAAATTCCACTATTCAACTTAGAATAATAAGACATGTACTAGAGGCAATTAAATGAGATGTTGTTTTTGGAATTATAAAGGCATATAAGAGAAGAAGTGAAGGCCAAGTAAGTAAAGATGATCATTTTGTAACCAAATGATCATTATATTTATAAGAGGGCCACTTCCATTGTAACATCATCCCCATTTGCATGTAAGACATAAACTTCATCATGGTAGCAATAGAAGGGCTCCACACATGAGCAATATGGAAAGTGAGCATGCGGTCCACTTCACTAATAGCAACGAGCTATTTCCCCAAGTCCGCACACATGGAATTTGAATGAATCAAAGTTTGATTTATAATTTTGACAACTGACATATGTATAACACATTTTATAGAAGGGCTCATACTAGATGGCATATGCTAATATTTGATTTAATTTAAATTTTTAAAATCATGTTAAAAATAATATCAGAGACCGTCTATAAGGTAAACCCTCATGATCACCCTCAATAATTAAGGAATATGCTTGACGAATGCATACATAAAACTCAAATACTAAATGAGTTGAAAAAATGTGATTTTTTTGTTTTCTTCATGTACTTACACTAAGATTTATACCGTTCCATTGAAATTTAATTCAATAAACTCATGAATACACTTTTTTCCCAATGTACCATTCTCATTTTAGAAATCATTATGTGGAGAAAACCCAACCTCACTCTCATAATCATTGGCTCTTAAATATTAAATATTAGCAACCTGGACCCCTATATTTCTTAATGGATGCAAACCCTCCATTAGGACGTGAACTTGATTTGGGCACCTCATAATTTCCAGTTTTCTACGTACTAATTTATCATTGCTATTTCCACATGTGTATGTCCATAAAAGTTGAGGGCACATAAATTTGTTATAGAAAACCCAAATAATTTAATTCCATGATTATCTGTTGATGTCAAATTTATGGATCTTTAAATAAAATGTGAATGCAACAAATGTGAAAATATAAAATAATTGTATATTAGGAAAATGAGAGTTTATTGTTTGGGTCTATGTTACATGTCAGCGGCAAAGATATTCTCTAATAGAGAGATGGCACCCTCCCCACTCTTATTCCTTCACCATGTACAACGACATTAATTAAATTTACCACATGACAGCGAGGGTTAAAGTGCTCAATTTTACGGCGGTGAAAACTTTAGTTGAAGAAAAAGGTTAAAATACATATGTCTGTTAAATGAGGCTTCATATTTCTTTTGGTCGTTGGTGCTCTGGTTAGGGTTTTGCAGCTTAGGAGATTCGATGCTTGGAACTCATTTTTAAATAGAGGAGAGGTCACTTTGGATGATGGTTATTTGTGCATGTAGATCGAACGGACTTGATAGGTTTTTATTTATCTAGCCTAAGTTTCTCTCCTAGGGTTTGAATTTAGCTTCCAGGTTTTGACCATGGTTGGTGCAGAAATGTTGGATGACTTTAGGAAAAATAAGGGTGAACCCTTACATGTCGGTAGGTTGAAATTAAAACAATAGATTGATAATGCCTTTTGTTTTAAGTGGTGAATTTGGTAGATCTTCCAGAACTCGTTTGTATTTTGGGTTTTAAGGGCCTTTCTTTTTTTGTAGGGATGTTCATCTATCTGTTTCTGAAGATCCTAGTGTCGAGGTTTACATTGCAAGGATAGATAATATGTCCAAGGACGAGGAACGAAAAAAAATGATTTAATTTAGTTTCCTTAATTTAATGTAGTATGTGATTTTTTTAGTGATGTAATTTCCTTATTTTAATTATTTAGAAAATGATGTATTCTTTCCCCTTTATCTTAATGGGTTTAAGTGTCTCAATTAAAGTTAATTAATCTTGTTCTTAGCTAATTATAGATGTGACCAAAAGAAGTTCATTTATTAGACTAGATGGCTTTTGGGTTTTGTGTTGTGAGTTGAGTGCTTGGGATCTTGAGTGTTGTACTCTACCCCTTCATGGAAATTCGAATTTGGCCTTAAAGGCCAATTTTGGAAGCTTTTGGGATAAGTTAAACTTGTCCCACACCTCTTAAGTTTCTATGCCAACCCTACCTATGGATTGGTGGATCAAAAATAGACCCCATTAAGTGTTTTGTAAGTCAAAAAGTGACATTTATTGCACTTTTCTTACATGGGTCTTTTAATTTTGTCCTTAGGGGGTGTGAGCTTGGATTGTGTGTGTAAGTAATGTGTCATTCCTCTCACCCACCAATTTATTGTGCATTGGGGTTGAGCTTTTGTTAGTACAAAATCACAGCACTCCCGAATGGCCTGGGTGTTAAGTGGGGCATTCGGTGTGATTGCACAACATGGGACCATCTCTCGAGCTGTGGGACTTGCAAAACTTGAGATGGACCTCCAGAGAAAGTCGATTCTTGCTTCCTAATCTACCTGCCTCAAGATACTCCAGTGCATTTAGAACCTAATCTTTCCTAATCTAACCATTCTAAGGGGACAGAGAGAGAGAGGGTGAATGACCCTACACTAAGCGGTGATACACCAGAAAAGGAAGTGGTTGAATCACAGATCTGACTTCTGAAGTGGAGAGAGGTGAGTAGAGGGGAGGGTGGACAAGATGCACCACAGACCAGAGATAGATTTCACATAGAGCACCACTTTGAAACCCATTAAGCATAGCTCCTAGAACCTGCAACAAACATCAAAGGATGCACAAGTATACCCTACGACAATGAGAGGTAAGAAGAGACAGTAAAATAAGCCAAGGATGGAAAGATGCATCACGAAACAAATTTTATTGCTCCAAAATGTTACATAGTACATCATAAGTGGGCAAGAGGCAAGAAAACACCATTATAGAGCCATGTGAGGAGGCTTAGACTATGCATTCTATCCTAAGGAAGAAATAGAGAGGGGGCAGAGGAGAAACAACAACCAACCTCTTGAATATGCCCCTTCATTACAATATATAGGAAGAATAGGAGAGAGAGGAGGGAAGAATTCGAATCCTGCTTCAACCACCTTAAGATATGCATTGCATCTTGCTTTGAAATCTCAGCTACCACCAATCAATGCCTCTTGCAAATCCACCCAAAATATATCGATTATGTCATTCCCTATGTCTATTTTACATGTCAAAGAAGGAGAATAACAGATCAAATCATCAAATCCGAGGTAGTTGAAGAAATCAGATTCTGCATTAACGTCCTAGAAGACATTTTCCCATTTTCACCTACCAGAGCCTGCTAATAATGATATTTTATGTTTCCATGGTATAGAGGGTGTCGAGATGTTTCCAAAAAGTCTTCTCCCACCTAAATCTGAGTTTCCAATCAAAATATATGGCCATTTAAAATTCCTTCCGCAAGCTCTTTGGGCTCCTTTCTATTTTCCCGAGTCCTTGGAGATTGGCTCCGCGAGCCAAAAGTTTGACCCTAGACATGTGGAGGCTTGGTGCTTGTTTGGAAACCCACCCCAAATTTTACCTTTGAATGTGCATCATGCTGACACTTGGCACCTTCTGTCGGCCTGCCTCTGCTTTGACTATTCAACTCCTGACTCTTTCCCTTTTTTAGACCTAGGACACGTGGAAGGTTTGCGATCATTTGGAAACCCGCTCAGGATTTTACCTTTAAAGGAGTGTCAGGTTGACATGTGGAAGCCTCCGAAGGCTCTTGGACTTTTGAATGGTTTGCTCCCACTTTCTCGGTCCCCTGAACACGTGGTGAGCTGGCACTCACTTGGGGATCACCTTTTGGGTGACACCTTTGAATGTGCATCGTTGAGACACGTGGCACCTTCCGTTGCACCCTTATACTTAGTTGATTTTGGGACAACCCTATCCACCTTTTGAATTTTAGCTGTTGATTCTCCCCCTCTTTGGGCCTGGGACAAGTGGAGCACTGGTGCAAGTTTGAGTCCCTGCCTTGGGCTCCCGTCTTGAAATTGTGCCAAGTCGACACTTGGCACCCTCCGCTAAGTCGAAGATTTTTCAACAACCGGTGCAACTTTTGGGATTCTAGACGCATGGAGGCCTGACGCTTGTTTAATTCTATGGCTTGGGATTTAATCATTGGAGGTGCGCCATTTGGACACTTGGCAGCGTCTGCTGAATCTCTATACTCAGCCAATTTTTAAAGGTTCATTATGAATCATTTCAGAACCTGACGACTTCGAACCTTCACCATTTATTTTCCTTTGAGCTTCTGGTTTCTTTGACGATGTCTGCTCCTTCGTCGACCCTATTACTCCATTATAGAACCTGTCTGCAACCTGTTCATTGGATTTGAAGCATGGGTTTGTTTGACAGGGCCATCTTTTTTTATTTCTTTTTGTGTAAGGTCTTGTTTGACTAAATTTGTTGGGAGGTGAATTTGGGATAACAACATGACTTCATTACTTACAACACTTGAAGCAACAACTTCTTCCAAATGCTTCAATGTCATTTCACACTTTTCTAGCATTCATTTTTCTTTTGCCTCCTCCTCGTGAAATTTACCTGGAATTTTGAAGGAGCTCTTCGTCCATCTCTAGGAACATCTTTCTCAATTCGAATTTAGATTGAGGACAACAAGATTCCAATGATTCTTGGTGTTCCTTTCCAGGGAGGAAAAAAAGAGGCAGAATGACGTGCTTGTTTTTGTGCAATTAAACTTACAATATGATCATTTTTCCACATAAATAAAGCCAATTCAACCTTATTTGTTTTATGGCATTGAAAAATGTTCCAACCATAGAGAATATAATAGCGGGCAATAAGATTGGTGGAAGATTAAAAAAACTAAGTGTTGAGGGTGTGTATGCAGTGGGATTGAGTGGAGAGAATGTACAAGCAATACAACCTCAAATAAATGACCATCATCAACAAACAACACCCCAACATTGACAATAGAAATATGACGACATAAGGAAAAATAAAACAAAACAAATTACATAATTGACAAAAAGAAGGATTAGGCGAATTAAGATAACTATTAACTAAGAGGAAAGAATAATTCTTGTGTTGGCCTATCATTCAATATTTTGCTTGACCATCTCACTCAAAGCATAGTATGGGTGACATAATAACCTTAATGTTGTAGAGTTCCATGAAAGTTTTAATCAAGTGGATGGCTATGTAAGACAAACATTGATCCAACCACACAACATATTACTACACATTAACCACAAGAATTCACATGAAAATGTATACAAAACCCTTATTTTCCATTATATCACACAATCATAAGAAGAATCATACAATTGTACACAGAAATCGTTCCTACACTACCACGTGTGTTTGCAGTACCCCTAATACTTTCTTAAAAGAGGTGAATTGATGATGATAGTAAAATGTGTGAGAAAACATCCATTTGTTGCAATTACACTTTGAGAAGGTGAGAACGAAAATGGAAAAATAATACAAACTTAACTTTCTTAAAATAAAAGCGGGCGAGAAAATTGAAAACCACGTTCATATGCTATTGACTCATATGGATACCAAGCTATGGCGGATGCAATGGATTGTGTATGACGGAAGATACGATATGATGTTGCGAAAAGGAAAATATCAACGTCCTCTTTTATCACATGATGTTGATATGTAAAAACAAATTCCCGTTGGAACTCGGAGGAAACCAACACCGCCAAGAACCGAAATTTCTTACATTTCAAGAAAACAATATCTTGGATTTAAAAAATAAACAATAAAATATGTATAATTGGTTTAAAATTATTTATATCTTGAAATTATTTTTCCTCTGATTTTGGTGGAATTCCATGGCTTAATCCTTCTTTCTACCTGATTTCATAAACATTCTAATTTGGAATCTTGAAGCATAAACATATTACGCATAATACATAATTACCGTTATTCATATTAAATTTCATTATACAAATAATTACCCTCTAAAAAATTATGATTTTTATTATTATCTATACCATTTTAATTACAATCTTTTCAACCTTTATTATTAAAAGTTTGATTTTTATTAATAATTTAATTTTACAGTTATTTTCAAACATTTTGCCATATATATATAATAGGTTTATTGAGTTCATTTGGTCATAAAATTTATTGTTCTAAAAACTAATTTCATTTTCTTAATAAAAATGAAATACTATTTACAAGATTCACTATAGAGATAACATTTTCGAAGACCTCGCATTAACTAAGAGAAGTAATATATGAACAAATGAATTTGAGGATTTTAGAGTTGTAGTAGCAATTATGAGAAGCACTAAAGAGGATTATTTGACTTGGGATACTAAGGATTGTATTAGAGGCGATTGAATATGTTTTATAAGATATTAAAAAGCAACAAAAGAAGAGAGGGAAAGGTTGAATTATTCTACCACAAACAAACTATTATATTAGTAAGAGGGTCACTTCCATTGTAACATCACCCCATTGGCATAAGGATAATGGTATATTGACATTTAAGTATTGTCTTAGAACTACCAAATGTGGGATTAACTTATAAGATTCTAGAACCGTAGAATTAATTTTTGAACGAATGAAGATTTTAGGATCATGGGATTAATTTATGAATGAAATAGGATTTTAGCATCGTAGAAGCAATTTCACTATTCAACTTAGGATAATAAGACATGTACTAGAGGCAATTGAATGAGATGTTGTTTTCGGAATTATGAAGGCATATAAGAGAAGAAGTGAAGGCCAAGTAAGTAAACATGATCATTTTGTAACCAATCGATCATTATATTTATAAGAGGGCCACTTCCATTGTAACGTCATCCCCGTTCGCATGTAAGACATATCCTTCATCATGATAACAAGAGAAGGGCTCGCACATGAGCAATATGGAAAGTGAGGATGCGGTCCACTTCACTAATAGCAACGGGCTATTTCCCCGAGTCTACGCACATGGAATTTGAATGAATCAAAGTTTGATTTATAATTTTGACAGTTGGCATATGGAGAACACAATGTATCGACGGGCTCATACTAGATGGCATATGCTAATACTCTAATTTAATTTAAATTTTAAAAATCGTGTTAAAAATAATATCAGAGACCGTCTGTAACGTAAACCCTCATAATCACCCTCAATAATTAAGGAACCTACATGGCGAATGCATACAGAAAGCTCAAATACTCAATGAGTTGAAAAAAGTAATTTCTTTTATTTTGTTCATGTACTTGCACTAAGATTTATACCATTCCTTTGAAATTTAATTCAATAAACTCATGAATGCTCTTTTTTCCCAACGTACCATTCTCATTTTAGAAATCATTATGTGAGAAAACCCAACCTCACTCTCATAATCATTGGCTCTTAAATATTAAATATTAGCAACCCGGACCCCTATATTTCTTAATGGATGCAAACCCTCCATTAGGATGTGAACTTGATTTGGCCACCTCATAATTTCCAGCTTTCTACGTACTAATTTATCATTGCTATTTCCGCATGTGTATGTCCATAAAAGTTGAGGGCACATAAATTTGTTATAGAAAACCCAAATAATTTAATCCCATGATTATCTGCTGAAGTCAAATTTATGGATCTTTAAATAAAATGCGAATGCGAAAATATAAAATAATTGTATATTAGGAAAATGAGAGTTTATTGTTTGGGACTACGTTACACGTCAGCTGCGAAGATATTCTGCGATAGCGAGATGGCACCCTCCCCACTCTTATTCCTTCACCATGTACGCCGACGTTAATTAATTTTACCGCACGACGACGAGGGTTAAAGTGCTCGATTTTACGGCGGTGAAAACTTCAGTTGAAGAAAAAGGTTAAAATACATATGTCCGTTAAACGGGGTTTCATATTTCTTTTGGCCGTTGGTGCTCCGGTTAGGGTTTTGAAGCTTAGGAGATTCGATGCGTTTATAAATAGAGGAGAGGTCACTTTGGATGATGGTTATTTGTGCATGTAGAACGAACGGACTTGATAGGTTTTTATTTATCTAGCCTAAGTTTCT
Source organism: Taxus wallichiana var. yunnanensis (assembly GCA_018340775.1). Lineage (NCBI taxonomy): Eukaryota > Viridiplantae > Streptophyta > Pinopsida > Cupressales > Taxaceae > Taxus > Taxus wallichiana. The sequence goes on from CM031238.1 coordinate 303,566,407, forward strand.
CTCCTGGGGTTTGAATTTAGCTTCCAGGTTTCGACCATGGCTGGCGCAGAGACGCTGGATGACTTCAGGACAAACAATGGTGAACTCTTACACGTCGGTAGGTTGAAATTAAAACAGTAGATTGATAATGCCTTGTGTTTTAAGCGGTGAATTCGGTAGATCTTCCAGAACTTGTTTGCATTTTGGGTTTTAAGGGCCTTTCTTTTTGTGCAGGGATGTTTGTCTGTCTGTTTCCTGCAGATCCCAGTGCCGAGCTTTACGTTGCAAGGATAGATAAGATGTACAGGGACGCGGAAGGAAAAAAATTGATTCAGATCCGGTGGTAAGAATATTCTGCTTTCTTCTTTCTAATGATGTTCGGTTTGAAACCCCAAGACAAGATTTGATCATTTTCGCCTTTCTATGTTTTCTTGCAGGTATTATAGGCCGAAAGACCTCCAGCATGAACCGCCTTCTAAAGCTTTAAAGAACGAAATTTATTGTATCCTTTTCGGCTGCATTAGTTTTGAGTTTTAAGCTGCTAAAGATTTTTCATTAGGGTTTCATTTTGTTGTACGAGATAATGACTTCAAGGTTTGCCGATGAGTTTCTTCTTCACTCGCTCAAAGATACGAACTATTTTGACTGCCAGCTTGTTGAATCCGTTGCAAATATTTGCAAGGTCTTCATTAAATCTGAGTATTTAAAGCTGAATGAGGCGCAGAGAAGGTAATTACTTTATAGCATTTGATTATTTGTAGATTTCTTGGATTAATGAACTTTCTTTTCGCTGAGATTGACCTTGAAACGATGAAATTATGCCAGATCTGTGTGTGAAGAGGATATATTTTTCTTTCAGTATGCTTACTCGGCGGAGAATGGTTCATTTACGAAAATATCCGCATCAGGTATATGATCAGAACATTTCTGTATCAAACCGTGTTCGAAAATACTGCTTAGTCAAATTTTGTTAGAGTTAATGCTGCTTTACAGTGAAAAAAGCGTATAAAGATGTTGAAATCACTCGGTTTACTAAACAATAGAGGGTATGATTTTGTTGCGAGCAATAATGTCATTCAATATACACGTTTATAGGAAATGCACACCTTCAACAAATTTTCGGGACGCAGAACTCTCCCGACAGGAGAACGGAAGTTTCGCTCAAGATTTTGATCGATGTACGTTGGAAAATTTCTGCTGATAAAAGGGTGGTTATTCTAAATTTGGCTGCTAATCTAAGCTTAAGTTTTAAATGTTGTTTTTAATCCAAAACTTTCCGATCTTATTGCAGGCGTTGATTGACCTGGAAGAAACCCTTTCGAAGGAGGCAATACCCACGTCTTGGACGTATAAACGTTCGGTAAGAATGAGGGCTTTCATTTCCGCGGAGGCATGTAAATGTTTTTGACGCTTTTAATGATTGAATGTACTTTGAAGCACCGGCTGTTTGAAGCTTCGCGTCGCTTGAAGCCTTTAATGTTTGCATTTTGTCAGTCCGCAATGAGAGTACTTTCAGATAGACAAAAACTGCTCTGATACACCGATTTTTGTCTCCATATTTAGAATGCAAATTCAGAAAAACGAAAAAAGACGACATTATACCCAATCTTTCCATTTATTTCGATTTTTAATTGAAACAGGTTTAGGTTTGCTAGGGGGAATCCGATTTATTCTCTGTGTTTTAGATTTTTCGTTCAAATTTATAATTAAAGACAGATGTGCAGATCGTTTTTTTCTGTGTTTTGATGTGCAGATCTTTTTTTCTCTGAATTTTGAACTTCTGTACGAAACTTTGAAGAAAACGTACTGTACTGGATTTCTTTCTTGATAAAGATTGGTTTAAATGTAAATTAACGGTTTCCGACTGAATCGATCTTAACAGACGTGGATAGCGAACGTGAAACAATGTAAGACGGTACAAAGCATTACACAGGGACTCCTGCATTTGGTGGAATCTTTGCAGTTAATCAGGGAAATCGATGGCAAAAATAAATCTAATTATCTCACGGCTTGGAAAAAGGCAGTGCTGGTGGATTCAAGTCCTGAGTCGGTTCGAATACTTAGCCTTAGCTGATTCAGATTTGTTGTTTTATTCTTTTTGACAAGCAGTGCAAATTACCTAGGTTTTCATTCACAATTGTTTGTTATTATGACAGCTTCTTCAGAATTTGGAGCATCTCAAAATCTTTGTCCAGCACCGGCGCGGAAGCACCAGAAAGAAAAGGAGACCGAGACGCTACTGGTCAGAGGATGCAAATAATAAAGACAAGCTGCCTCTTCTCATAGACGTTGTTTGTGAAGAACTGGATGATTCTTGTCTGTATTCACAATGAAATCCGCTAAATTTATCTAGCAATTATTTTGGCTCTGTTGCATGCGTAATTTAAACGACTTATCGTGATGAATTTTTCAGACAAAAATGGCGGAAGGATAAAGGAGGGAGGCATGTACGAGATCAACCACAAATTCTTGCCTTCAAAAACGCCGACTCATCTCAAGTCCATTCGCGCCGTGCTGGTAAGGAGTTTCAAACCCTAGATCTCCAGAACATTGAATAATATGATTTTCTTTTACTCGAAAAGAAAATGAACCGATTTGCGCTGGTTTGCTGCCAGGTGACGGAGAAAACAAATGCTCATGTGTCTGTGAAATTTCCAAGCATTCTGGCATTGAAAAAGTGTTTCGGTATGGATAAGAATGTTGAGCAGACTACACCTGCATATCCTGCTGTGGACGAAGAGTTTGTGATGGGTGCAAAGCTGGCCGAAAGAGTTTTATCGCGCCAAATCCCTTCCACAGAATATATTCGACAACGTCACCTAGAAAGTTTCTGGCTCGTTGCCGGCCCCGGTAATGAAGATCAGGCACTAAAATTATTGTGTGACGTGGCACTAGGAGACCTGGGTAGTGGGCCTCTTACTATTAAATGGGGACTCCGCCGCAAGGTGAAAATCAATAGAAAACGACGGAGCTATGAGCAGACGTCCACGGAAGGCGAACCGCCACAAATTAGGATGAGCTCCCAACCGAAGCGGCGGCGCTTTGCATTAGACGAGGGTGACATGGCACTCTCCAGAATCCCGGAAGAAAAAGTAAAACTCAAACTCTAAGGATGTGCAAGGCAGATGGACCGGTGAAAGGTAAGAAAATTAAGGCTGAATACTTAGCAAAGCTTTCTAAATTTTCATGTACTAAAGAACTGTTTTTCCCTGTGTTTGCAGGTATAGGGCAGCGCAGCTAAAGCTTTTGGCTATAATGCATGATAAGGGAGCCGTGCCAGGAAAGCCTATCTTGCGACCTGCGCTGAGAGAAGAGGCACGGAAGCACATTGGAGATACGGGGCTTCTTGGTCATTTATTGAAGCATATGACAGATACCGTTGTCACAAATGGAGAGCGGTTCAGGCGCCGTCATAATTCAGAGGGAGCCATGGAGTACTGGCTCGAAGATGCTGGCCTTACGGAGATACGCAAACAGGCTGGCATTCAAGATCCTTGGTGGAAGCCCCGAGATATAGTGCCTCTGAAAGGTTACGGAGCAGGCATGACGCCCTTTGAAGCAGAAGAAATGAGGACTATTAAAGAGGAGCTTATTATGCTCAAGAGGTAAATACAAGGGATCTTTTTTTATCATATCCACATTTCCCATCACATTCTGTGATCATCATCAGAAAATTTGAGAGAGAAGATGATCTTATTTAGAAAGAGCTTAAAATCCGCGTCTAATTTTTTTGTTATGCAGCGAACTGTCTTCTATGAAAAGCATGAATGCCATTGAGCAGAAGAAAATACTAGCTCGGGAAGAGGATTGCGGGATTTTGAAAGAAATGCTAAAGGTAGCTTCTTTACTGCTATATTCTAGCACATAATTATAACTATTTTCTTGTTGTCAAAAATTATTTACAGTGTACTGTTCATTTGTTATTCAGGATCTACAAACGGAAGTAGAGTGTCTCAGAAAGGATGTTGGAGAGCTTCAGATTAAGTCGCTGGGAAAGGTAAAACTAAACAATCAACCAGCAAGACTTTTTTCTTGAATTGTCGCTGACGAAAAGATATAGAAGATAAACATTTTCTTCATTCAATGCAGGCCGACGTGGAAACCAGCCAAACTGAGTGTCCAGTTGAACAGACGAACTTACCAGGGTTAAAAATGTAAGTCATTGTAGCAAAATCCTGGCAATAGGCACGCAACGAGAACCAAAAATTTTGCTATCTATTTATTTTCATGCTAATTGTTTAATTTTTTACATCTGAAGTATGTTGGTTACATTTAATCATTTCATTGCTCCTAGTTAAAAGGAAACCTCGGACAAAAATAAAATTTGCGACCTACTTTGAAATATAATTCCAGACAGTTAAACCTTAACACTGTATGATAGCTTCTGTAATTGGTTTCTATTATTTAGAGCTTCTTACAGTTTGAAGTATAAATAATTCAAGAGTTATTTTTTCCCCTTCCTAAATACTTACGCATGATTATTTACTTAATGCAGGTTGCGTTGACCGACTTGAGCAGCACACATTTTTACAGGTTCCGGCTTTTGCAACCAAGGTGGACCACACCTTTAGTCAATTATCCAAATGTTAACGGCATTAGTCCCGTCAGCTAATTAGTTAGACTGGTCTGTTACGTAGAAACGGACTTCCATTTTATCCAGTTATATTTATTACGACGGCTCGGCAAGTGTCTGTCTCGTAATTTATTTACATTTCCCGTTAGCGGGAAAAGATCTCTCTCATATGTAACATAAGGGAAGCGACATATGATTCGTTCCCTGGTATTGTTGTTTTCTAGGCATGGCCTGATTTTTTTGTATTTTTCGGGTGTGCTTTTCTACCACGCGTTTCTTGTTGAGAGACTCTTGTATCATGTTGTATTTAATATAATATAAAATCTTTTTCATCAAAATTTCATGAAGTGTATAATTTATGGCAGAATTGGGAGTTTTAAACCAAAAATAACATTAGTAGACAATGTATTAGATCTTTTGCATATATTTTTTCTCTAATAATTTGATGGATTTTACTAATATAATGTTTTGATTGATTAAATAAATATACAACTAGATTTTGCAAATATAATATTTTGATTAAATAGAAAAGTAATTGCATTTTGTATATGATATTTTAGTTATTTTTTATTTATTTTAAAAAAAAGTAATTTCCTATATTAAGGTTTAGTTAAAAAATTGCATTTTTCAAAGTTGGCAAAAGAGTTAATTGGAGACACATGGAGTATGATTTTTAGTTTTCTTACTAACCTTTCTATAGTATATTCTATGTTTGAACAAATATTCTTAATGAAGTAGTTTATACAAGGCACTGGCATTGTCGCAAAGCATTTTTGCTATTTCACTAAATGTAAAAAAAAAAATTTCCAACTTGACCAATTCACCTTTGCGACCATACTCCCAAATTACACCAAAATAAGATATTTCGAATAGGTTATGCACATTCATGACACATGATGGAAAGGAGGTTTTTGTTAGCTATTATGGTTCACATGATCTGTTTGAAAAAATGCCTCAATGAAATATGGTCCCTTGGAATGGAATGATTACAAAATAGGCACAAGATGGTGTTCTTCACTAGGTTTTGAGAATTTTGAAAAAAATACCTTGACCAAATGTCATCTGGTGAAACTCCATGGCTACATGGTATACATTACAGAACATGTATATTAAAAAGGCCATATAAAAATTTACAAAAATGCAATTGGGATGTTTAAAACCATACCCACCTACCTTTTCCAACATCCTCCCAATATGTGCCAAAGCAAGAGTTTAAGAATAGGATATGGATATCCATTAAAACATAAATGAAATCGTACGTTTTTCGAATGTCGTAGTTGTGAACATCCCTATGGACATGTATGCAAAATGTGGAAGCATATACAAGGCACGTGAACTATTTTCTGAAATGCATCAATGGTCTTGTGGAATGTGACGATGACATGTATATGAAATGTCAAACTATACATAGGCACCTAAATTGTTTGACAAGTCACAGAACATATAGAAAAAAATTAACATATGGAAACAAAGTAAGAGAATTCAACATTGACATCCCTTTTAGTGTGCTTTGCAACTCATGTGAAATTACTAGTTTTTAAAAGTACAACCTATTATATTCTCATTCATCCTAGTGCATGAAAAATCCACATGAATGTATTTCAAATTTTGTTATTTGTGTGATGCAAGTGTGATTTTAAAATGTTAAACTTTATATTTTTGAAAATAAATGTAACGTTGCACAACATGATAATTCTATAAGCAATTTAATAAAAACTTTTAAAAGAACATTTGTCAAAATGAAATTGGAAAATTTACATAAAAAACAAAAGAGGAACATTATAGAAATTGCACTCATCTATCCAAGTAATATTTTTAAAAGATTGGAAATATTATCCTTTACCAAATCCTTTAAAGAATTTAAAATACAATATGTCATGCAAGAAATGGTCCAAATCTACTTAATGATGTTTTACATGCATACATCTCGCTACTCTACTAACTCGAAAATAAAATTTCAATACTTAGACCTTCACCATCAATGTAATTCAAGTTGGAGGAGGTAAAACTACATATAAATAATTTTTATGTTAATTATATGTTTAAATCAATTCAAGTCATGTCACCATAAAATTAGATAACCCATTTGAAAGTGTAAGTTAATCTTAAACCATACAAATTTACAAGCTTGATCTTGCAATTTTCTCGATCAAGTTTGGAATGCCATTTTTATAATTAAAAGAAATAATATCAATCCAATTGCCATACTAAATAACTTTTTGAGATTATTTACTAACACATCCATAGACTACCGAGACAATCACTTTAATCTTAGACTACAGAATTAAATGTTTTAAACTTGAATACAACAAAATAAATTTGCATTGTTTCTCCTTATTTATAAACCCAAATTTGAAAGGCCCTCTATAGGAGAAGGCATCTAAATAAGGAATTATCTCCAAAGAAGAGTGTGGCATAAATAATGAAATACTACAAAATGATACTCAACTACCATTGTTGTTTGGAGCTTTTTCATGGGTTAGTAGAACAAAAACCTTATAAAAAAAAAACCTTATAAATGTTTGTGTTTCCTTCATGATAGTCTAGTTTTTTTTAATATAGTCTTTGTGAGAATGATGAATAAATTGAATAAAATGGTATCAATCCTTCTATGGAAATCCCTACTACAAAGGTTACTACATACTTCTCTATAATTCCAATATCAAAGAAACATTCTGGGAATATCTTTTGGAATATTTTAAGGTTTGTGTTGCGAACCGATTAGAACATGGATACCTACAATTTTGTGACACTTTTATGCTTTTGCAATCAATCCTTCTACAAAGTATTGGGGTGTAGCTAAGTGTTTGAACTTTAGGATTCAATTTCTTGCTAATAGGTAGATCAAGTTTCACCGAACATACATCATAACATTAAATTTCTAATGTTTGGAGAGATATAAACCAAAATCCCAAAAAAAGGAGAATGAATCACTAAACAAAGCAATTAGTTCCCATAACCACCCACAAACTTAAATCCTTTACATATTTTGAATCCCTCATGATTCTACTCTTTCCCAAAACACCCTCTAGCCTATCATGTACCTTCCTTTGTACTTATGGGTCAACTCCATTTCTGTAATAGCCCTATTTGTCTATTCATAAGAATGAAAGATACAATAATATGCTCATACAAATGCAATCACCAAAATTTTTATAACATGTTTTTGACATGATGTAACCCATATTTGGATAATACTTCCTTAGGTTGTTTGTCTCTCCAAGGGGTTCATTAAAAGAACACAAGAGACTTTTAAACAATAAGTTCATGATGCCATTTTTCCTACAACCCACTATAAAGGATGGGTTCAACATTTCTCATATTCTTAACCTTTTTAGAACAAATAGTTTGTATACAACAAAGTTCAATGAAGGGATGTATTAGAAATGCACCATTCTAAACAGTGTACAAAAGTAATCTAAGGGGATTCTGTTGGCGTTAGCACACCGGTTGTACAAATAATATATCAGATCCAAGCATACATGCAAATAAAAGTGAACATTCTACTAGAAGAAATATACAAAATAAAAGACATAAATTAACACCAAATTTAACGTGATTCACCTAGTGTGGGCTACGTCCACCAAAAAACAAGCCAATCTATTATCCAAAGCTTTGACAAGATATACAATGAAGATTTACAATCTTCCACACCTCTCAGATGTACAATACTTTCTTTCTTCAAGATTTTGCTTCATCACCAAGAATTCTCTCTCTCACCAAATTTTTGCAAGTTCTTTCTAATTATTGTTAATGATGGCAAGAGTTTAATTACAGAAGACAAAATGATATTCATTCAATGCGTGTATTTATCAAACAAGAGTGAAGAGCCTTATAAAGATTGCGGGTGGAAGGTGACAATTATAATGTCCACCATAACAATGTATTAAATTTCAAACTATATTAAAATAATGCTAATGAGTTAATCATCCCCTTTTCTTCTAAACCCTAGCTTTTATGCTTATATAGTCATTTATAGACTTAGGGCACTTAGCCATGCAATTACAATCAATAGATATACTTTAATGCTAAAAATAGATCTAATTCCCGAGAGTTAATTAAAACATCCTTGCATAGGTAACCGATGTTGGTTAGCCCTAACCGATGTCAGTTCCTTCCTTTCTTGACCGATGCGCGATTGGGTGACCGATGCCGATTCCCCTTTGACCGATGACGGTTTTCGTATTTTCTAGCAAGTTTTCATTGCATGCTAAACTGAAGTAATTGAGCTCCACAACTCAACAATCTCCCACTTGGAGATTAATTGTTGCACCATACTGTATAACATCATTCTTGGATCCTTCTTTAGCTTTGTTTCTTCCTCTTCAAGTCTCAAACTCAAAGACCAATGAAGTGGATTGTAGCTCCAACTTCTCCTTTGCTAATGAATTTGTTAGCATATCCGCAAGGTTCTTGCTCGTATGAATCTTTTCCAGATTCAACTGTCCATCCTCCAATACCTGCCGTATGAAGTGATACCTCAACTGAATGTGTTTCATTATTGAATGAAATGTTGAGTTCTTTGCCAAATGAATTTCACTCTGACTATCACTAAACATTTTACAATCATCTTGCTTCTTTCCCAACTCTTCCATAAACCTACTCATCCATATCATCTCTTTGCTAGAATTTGTAGTGTAACATACTCTGCCTCTGTATTAAACAAAGCCACAACCTTATGCAAACTTGAAATCCAGCTAACTACCATCCCACCTACTATGAAAATATATCCAGTAGTACTCCTTCTACCATCCAAATCTCTAGCCATATCCGAATCAACATAGCCACATAATGAAATATCTGAACCTCCATAGCATAACTACATGCTAGATGTTCCTTTCAAATACCTGAGTATCCATTAGACTACTTTCCAATGTTCTTTACCTAGATTATCCATAAATCTACTCACAACTCCTACTTCCTGTGTAATGTCTAGTCTGGTACAAACCATAGCATACATGAGACTCTCAACTGCTGAAGCATATGGTACTCGTGTCATGTATTTGACCTCCTCATGTGATGATTAACACTGATATTTTCTCAATTTGAAGTGTCGAACTATAGGTGTGCTAACATGTTTTGCATTCCGCATGTTGAACCTTTCTAACACCTTATAGATATAATCCTCCCGAGACAAATACAATTTCTTGTTTTTTCTATCTCTATGTATTTGCATGCCAAGGATTCTTTTAGCATCTCCTAAATCCTTCATAGCAAATGTGTGAGCTAGATTTCCCTTAAGATCGCTAATGTCTTGCATACTAGATCCTGCAATAAGCATATCATCCACATACAGTAACAAAATAATATAGCTCCCATTTTCAAGCCTTTTGAAATAAACACAATGGGTAGATTCACATCTCAAGTAACCATGCTCTTTCATAAATTTATAAAACCTCATGTACCATTGCCTTGGATCTTGTTTGAGCCCATATAGACTCTTTTTCAACCCGCACACTAGTTTCTCCTTACCCTTAACTTCATACCCAAGTGGTGCTGCATATAAATCTCTTCATCCAAATCACCATGGAGGAAATTCATCTTCACATCTACTTGATCTAAATGCAAATATTCTCGCCCACTAAGCTCAATACAATACGAATAGAAGTCATCTTAACAACAGGAGAAAATATTTCAGCAAAGTCAATACCTACTTTCTATGCAAATCCCTATACTACAAGCCTTGCCTTGTATCTTTTCTGTCCACCCTCTTCTTCCTTAATCCTGTAAACCCACTTGTTCTGCAATGTTCTCTTACCTGCTGGAAATTTAACCAAATCCCTTAACTAGTTCTGTTCCAAGGAGTCCATCTCCTCATCCATTCCATGATCCCACTAGACATGAGTCTTATCCTGCATTACTTTTTCAAATCTCTCTGGTTCACCACTATCAGTCAATAATAAATAAAATAGAGAAGGTGTAAATCTTTCTGGAGGTTTACTTACCCTTTGTGACCTTCTCATAGGAGTTTAGGGTATCGAAGGCTCAATCTGCACCTCCTGGACATTCCTATCCAAACCCGACAAGTGACCGATGTTGGTTCCGATGTTCTGTACCCGATACTAGTTTTTCCAACCGATGTCGGTTAGGGGTAATCGACTCTAGGTTATTATGTAACCTGTAGGAAATACTTTTAAATCTGAGAGTTCATTTTCATTCACAAACTTCTCAACCTGGTTCATCCTTAAGTACCAAAATTTTATCCCTATACATTCTTTTTCATTCCATTCAACATCACAAGTCCTAATAATCTTAGAATTATCTTAATCCCAAAAACGGAAACCAAAATCACTAGATCCGTAACCAATAAAAGTGATGGCGGGAGATAAATATAAATGTATTCAATGTATTCTCCTCAATCTCTCGAAACAAGCACCACAATAAATACAATCTTTCAAACTTGATTCAGGTAGGAGAATAGTCCCGCAGGAAGGAGAACAGTTACAACACCTAACTGCCACGTATGCATAACTACTAATACTAAACAATGTATTAGATTTTGCTAACATTCCCCCCCTTATTACATTGTTCGTACAAACATACATTTCAGATAGAGAGTCCCCCTTAAGGTTGACCAGAAACCTAGAGGGATAGGAACACTTTCTGACTGTTCACCTCGGTGGTTTTACAGGATTACCACGAACCAAGAGGATTTTACCTCGGTGGTTTTACAGGCGTACCACGAACCCAAGAGGATGATACCTCGGTGGTTTTACAGGATTACCATGAACCCAGGGCGAGTACCATGTGCTACTTTCAGTGCTTTTCTATTCCCCACGATGCTCTTAGTTAGGAGGTCCCACATAGGAAATTAAGCAACATCTGCACTTTATTGAAAAAACAACAGAACAACCAACACAAAATTGAAATAAACAAACCAAAATTGAGGAATTTGGTCCGCAATACCTTATTCTGCTAAAATATCTGTCGGTGGCCTTGTCGCTTGCAGCTTTCAAGAGGTCGCTGGATTTCCTCCAGCCTTCGCTTTTTCCTCCATCCTCCTGTATTGTTGCTTACAATACTAGAGATGATGTGAAGCCAATCTCATCAACAACTTCCTCACTCTCGTCAGAATCTTGTGGATCTTCTATATGAGTAGTATTAGCTCCATTGTGTTTTATATTTCCTTGTAGAACATCTCTTGCTCGGATATGACAGTTCCACATTGTATGACCTTTCTTCTGACAATAGTAGCATTCAATATCTTGTTTAGGCCCTTATTTATTTTTATTTGATCTCTGTGAATTTTTTTGTTTGTGGAGTAAAGTGTAGTTACTTGTTGAGTATCACCTTCTGCAACATCGTCAGTTATGCATTTTTCCTATGTGAGAAGAGTCGTGATCATGTCATGTAGAGATTTAGAATGAATTTGACTGAGAGTAAAAACAACATTGTTGTATTTGGAAGATAGATTGTTTCATAGGATAGCTTTGGCATCCTGGTCTTCTATCACAGCTTTGACTTCTGCTAGTTGTTGGAGTAGAGATCGAAGATTATTAATGTGACTAGACATAGAAACGCTTTCTTCCATTTTGAATCTATATAACTGAAGTTTTAGGGAAAAATTCACGTTCACTACTTTCACTCCAAATAATTGATTTAAATTATCCCACATGTCCTTGGAAGATTTATTGAGATCAACATGATGGAGTTCAAAATCGGAGAGAGCAAGGCCAATAATGGCTTTTGCTTTATCATCTCTGCACTACCATTCTACTAATTTGGTGGCATCTGTGGGCTTTTTCTCTTTCCCATCTACTATACCCCATAAGTTTTTATGCATAAGTTGCATTTGAATCTTCACCTTCCATGTATGAAAGTTTAACCCCAAGTATTTTTCCAAGTGAATGTCCATAATAACTACTAAAGAAATGAAAAAAAAATGGTGAAGTAAATTACCAGTCAGCCAAACACGAGACAGATCTGTCACGGTCTAAGACAAAATATATTCAGCACACAAGCATACACCACTTTCCAATCATCGATTATGCATCTTCTTCCGAGAGTATTTGCAGAAAATGGTTGGAGATAGTTACAAGATGGTTGAAATCAAAATTTTAACTGTTTGAGTCTTCCACGCAGGTCTGGATCAGGTCACACATGACTTCCTCCTTGGTCACTGGTCTTATGCTAAATGCAACGCACAGGTCACCAAGCTTTTGGTCCACGCAACAGTTACTTTTCCGATTTTAATTGCCCTGAATTTCCTCCTCCAATGCGTTGGTTTCTCCACAGGTCATTGAAACACTGACACACAAAAATAGAAGACAACTCCTCTTTCCTCCTGCGCACAATCCACAAGGGTAAACAACTCCAATCACCATGCAATAGAAGATTTTTTTGTCATTAGCACAGGTGAAACAATATAGAATTTCCATGCATGATTTTGATTTCCACTCACGTTCTCATGCTGCTCCACACAGGCTAAAGATCTCCACGCATGAGAGAAGAGAATCTACCTCCACGTAGCTTCCATGCTCACAGCACCAAACACACAGGCCAAAGATGTTGTTGCTTTGATACCAATGATGGCAGGAGATAAATATAAATGTATTTAATGTATTCTCCTCAATGTGTGAAACAAGCACCACAATAAATACAATGCTGAAACGGTTCGTGAAGGAGAATAGTCCCACAGGAAGGAGAACAGTTACAACACCTAACTGCCACGTATGCATAACTACTAATACTAAACAATGTATTAGATTTTGCTAACAGAAAGTGTATCTCTTGGATTTTGCATCCAAATTTTTCCTATTTTCCTTATCAACATGCACAAAAGCTTCGAACCAAAAACTTTAAGAAAAAAATATCTACCTCTTTTCCGTTCCAAGCTTCCTCTGGTATTCCTCCATCTAAAGAACTTGAAGGCCCATGGTGAATCAAATAAACTGTTGTATCAACTATTTCTACCCAAAACTGTAAGGGTAATCCAGAATGTATTCTCATACTTCTAGCACATTCCATGATTATCCTGTTCATTCTTTCTGCAACACCATTCTTTTGTGGTGCTCTTGGAACCATTCTTTCTCTATGTATTACATTCACCAAACAATAATTCTAGCATGTTCCATGATTTTCCTATTCATTCTTTCTGCAACACCATTCTCCTGTAGTGTTCTTGATACTGCTTTTCGACCGATGCCGGTTAGGGGTAAACTAACACCGGTTACTGTGTAACCCTGTAGGTAATAATTTTAAATCCGAGAGTTCATTTTCATTCACAAACTTCTCAACTGGTTCATCCTTGGGTACCAAAATTTGATCCTTGTACATTCTTTTTTCATTCCATTCAACATCATGACTCCTAATAATCGAGAATTATCTAAATCCCAAAAACGGAAACCGAAATCACCAAATCCATAACTAATGAAAGTGCATCTCTTGGATTTTGCATCCAACTTTTTCCTATTTTCCTTATCAACATGCACAAAAGCTTTTGAACCAAAAAAATTAAGAAAAGAAAGATCTACCTCTTTTCTATTCCAAGCTTCCTCTGGTATTCCTCCATCTAATGAACTTGAAGGCCCACAGTTAATCAAATAAACTGTTGTATCAATTGTTTCGCCCAAAACTGTAAGGGCAATCTAGAATGTATTCGCATACTTCTAGACGTTCCATGATTTTCCTGTTCATTCTTTCTACAACACCATTCTCCTATGGTGTTCTTGAAAACGTTCTTTCTCTTTGTATTCCATTCAATGAACAATAATCATTGAAGTCCTTGCTATAGTATTCACCACCATTGTTAGATCTAAGGAACTTTAACTTAGAATTTTATTCATTCTCAACAAGAGATTTCCATCTTTTAAAAGTCTCAAAAACATCAAATTTACGTTTAATACAATAAACCCATACCTTTCTTGTAACATCATCAATGAAAGTAACATAATATTGGGATCCTCCATGAGAAGCTACCTGAGTTGGTCCCCACACATCTTAGTGTACTAGCCCAAATTTTTATCCTTCTTAGTTGCCCCAACTTTGAGAAATCTCATTCTCTTTTTCTTTCAAAAGATACAATGCTCACGAAATCAAGATTTAAATCTTTCAAATCGATAACTTACCATTAGCCTTTAAGATCTGCATTCCTTTTTGAATCATATGGCTTAGCTGGGTTATGCCACATGTATGCATCTCGAATCAAGTAGATAATGCAGAAAAGGAATCGATGTCTACAGGTAGATAAATATAACGTTCCTACCTTCTTACCTCTTACCACAATAAAAGAACCCTTGGTGAATTTCCAAAAGTCTCTGTAAAAAAAGTAACCATGCAACTAGATTCACCTAGTTTCCTTGTAGAAATAAGATTCCTCCCCTGGCTTGGCACATGCCTCACATCTTTCAATACCCATCAACAATTTGTATTTATTCTTCTCCTCATCATTGAATAATTTATTCGAACATTTATGCAATTGATCTTTGTTCCATCATTGGTATCAGAGTAGGCATCTTGGCGCTAGAGGGAAGGTTGTTTCAACACCGTGTGGAGCCATACTATCTTCTCTTTTGCGTGTAGAGATTCCTTTGCTTTTTGTAACCTGCATAGAAGTCTACGTAGATCAAGATCAAGATGAAGTTGTGTGTGGATAGGATACGGTTTATATCTCGTGAAAGCTATGTTGCGAGAAATCCAACCCACACTCACGATCTCTCCATTGTTCCAAACACTGTAATGTGAACGCGAATACTGCTCTTTCCTGAAAATCTACTCTTCTCACCATCATTCGACACAAGAGATCAGAAGAGTCTATTTATTGAAAGGATTTCCTTCGAAAAAAAAATAAAGAGTTTTAAAGCCACCGAAGTTGCCATTAAAAAGGAAGTGGTAGCCAGAATAGGTGAAAACCTGTGCATCGACTGCCTCCATTTCATACGCACGAGCAACCAAATCTGGTATTATTTTCTTGCATGGTGATCTGGAGTTTAAAGAGCTATCTCATTTCTTGAGCCGTTATTTTGTGATTTTTATCTTGATTTGGAGATTAGCCATACATTTCCATTCTGTTCCATATCTTGAATCCTAATCCCTACAAATAATAATAATAATGTTGATGACACCATTTAGACTCGTTCAAGGAGCAACTTGAGTGACAGGGTTCCTTTATTCGGCAAACCGACCGGCTTAGAAATCAAGAATACTATCAGCAGCGGCAAGGCTTTCCCCATATGCCTTGGCGTGGTCCAACAACCCAGAAATAGTGGCGAGATTTGCATACATGGATTCATATGTAGATCTCAAGATTATGTGAGATGACTTGCTCTTGCATTTGGTGCTTTGGATATCATTTACAATAAGAGAAGAAATTTGTTCGAGCAATTCACTCATAACTATTTTGAAGAACCTGGGCATTGGATACTTACATTGTTTGGCACAAGAGTACAAAGAGGAGGAAAACAAGACCTCCCAATGACCTGCGACTAGCATAGCATCATCCAACAGTTGGCATACAAATGATCAGGAGACAGGTGGAGATTGTTTGAATCATAATGAGCCTCAAAGCTATATCTGCTAACAAAGTAGCAACATAACGGAGGCTAGAGGAAATCCAGTGACCTCTTGCAAGCCGCAAGTGACGAGGCCGCCGACAGATATTGTGGTGAATAAGGTATTGAGGACCAATTCCTCAATTTTGGTTTGTTTATTTCAGTTTTGTGTTGGTTGTTCTGTTGTTTTTCAATAAAGTGCAGATGTTGCATAGTTTCCTATTTGGGACCTCCTAAATTGAAAAGCATCATGGGGAACAGAAAAGCACTGAAAGCAATGCATGGTACTTGCACTAGGTTTATGGTAAACCTGTAAAACCACCGAGGTAAAATCCTCTTGGTTCGTGGTAAACCTGTAAAACCACCGAGGTATCATCCTCTTGGTTCGTGGTAATCCTGTAAAACCACCGAGGTGAACAGTCGGAAAGTGCTCCTGTCCCTCTAGGTTTATGGTCAACCTTAGAAAAACCATGTGTATCGAGACCATGTAGGCTCATGCTCGTGTGAAGACCCTCTTTGCGGTGTTCTCATTAAGGGGGGACATCTAGTATCAGGAAATGTATGTTTGTACGAACAATGTATTAAGGGGGGGAATGTTAGAAAAATTAATCCATTGTCGGTTATGCCTTGATCATTTTTTCCTCCACGTAGGTATATGCACAGTTTTGCATGCATGTTGGTGGGTATTCGGTTGGCTGTAACCGTCAACAATTTGTATTTATTCTTCTCCTCATCATTGAATAATTTATTCAAACATTTCTGCAATTGATCTCTGTTCCATTAGTATTTCCATCTTGTAATTTTAGATGAACTTCCCTTTACCAAGATATCTGCAAGGTTCATCATCACCCGAATAAACATACCCAAAATTTCCCTGGACATAATTTCTGAAATAACTATTATAAGGGTTGCATGGAAAGAAGCTCCTAAATCTAAAACTCATGATTCAATTCTATTATCTAAAGAAATAATAAGAGCATCTTGCATTACCTCTGATTAAGCAAGATTTTCTTCTTTACCTTTATCTGGTTGTTGGTTCTCTTTATCCTTTGACCAACAATCTTTCTTTTGCATGTCCTTTCTTTCCATATTTCCAACAAGTAATTCCCTTACTTACGGATTGAGATCTATTATCCATTGACTTTGATTTCCCATTACTCTTAATCTTTTATCTCTCCTTCTTCTTCCGCCCCTACTTTCTACATTCAAAGCATTTCCAGATGATGATTCCTTTGAAGTCTTCCTTCAAATTTATTTATTCAAGATTATACTAACCATATCATCAAACTTCAAAACATTATTAGTAGATGTTGTATTACTAATAGCCATTACCAAGTTATCCCAACTATTAGGCAAAGAACATAAGAGTAAAAGTGCTTTTACTTCATCATCAAATGGTATTGCAATCAATTTTAACTGATTTACAATAGATCAGAAATCATTCAAATGACTAGATGCAAATCCTCCTTCATGCATTTTAGAACTAAATAATTTCTTCATCAAATAAACTTTATTTGAAGCACTAGGTTTTTCATATAAATTAGAAAGATATTTCATTAACTCTACCATAGAAGTCGCTTCTATAATATTGGAAGCCACGATGTTGTCAGGCTCAATCTTATAGATCCCAAAGCCTTTCTATCAAGAATATTCCATTCTTCATTAGTCATCTTTGTAGGTCTAGAATTCTCATCCAATGGTAAATAAAAATCTCTTTAATACAAATAAGCCTCAATTTGCATCTTCCATAATTGATAATTTCAACCGTCAAACTTCTCTACCTTGTATTTGTTTTCTTCTACCATTGTTGTAGCTCCCACTCAATCAGAAAACCCTCTATGAGTAAATCTGTCAACACACAAAACCCTCAAAAAAATCTCTAATACCAGTTGTTGGGGTTAGCACACCGGTTGTATAGATAATATATCATATCTAAGCATACATGCAAATAAAAGTGGATATTCTACCAGAAGAAATATACAAAACAAGAGACATAAATCAACACCAGATTTAACATGGTTCACCCAATGTGGGATATGTCCACCAAGAAACAAGCCAATCTATTATCTAAAGCTTTGACAAGATATACAATGAAGATTTACAATCTTCCACACCTCTTAGATGTACAATAATTTCTTTCTTCAAGATTTTACTTCATCACCAAGAATTCTCTCTCTCACTAACTTTTTGCAAGTTCTTTATAATTCTTGTTAATCATCCCCTTTTCTTCTAAACCCTATCTTTTATGCTTATATAGTCGTTTATAGACTTAGGGCACTTATCCATGTAATTACAATCAATAGATATAATTTAATGCTAAAAATAGATCTAATTCCCAAGAGTTAATTAAAACATCCTCACACAGGTAACCGATGTCAGTTAGCCCTAACCGATGTCGGTTCCTTCCTTGCACGACCAATGCCAGTCCTTCCGATCGATTCTAGTACTTGGGTGATTGATGCGGTTCCCCCTTGACCGGTGACGATTTTTGTATTTTCCAACAAGTTTCCATTGCATGCTAAACTAAATTAATTGAGCTCCACAACTCAATAGATTCAAAGAGTTTTCAAACATCATATAACAATAAGGAAATAGGACATAATCTTAAGAATTTTTAGAGTACATGAAAGATGTGCACTATCAAGTCCACAAGCAATTGGTCAATAATAATGCACAATACAAGCAACATGTAAATTTAAAAAGAAAATAAGTTGCGTGTTAGGTGGGAGATTTAGTTCTAGATCAATTGAGAAAGGAGAGATTTCCTAGAGGAACTTATGATAAGTTGTAGTGGAAGAATATTGGACCGTGTAAATGTTTTCATAAGTTTCCATAAAATGCATATGATATTGAATTTTCTTGAAGGAATAAATGTCTCAAACATATTCAATGTGGCAAATATATATCCATATTATGAAGGGGAAAATTTTGAAAATGTTTATTGAAGATAAAATATGTCAAACAAGTGTTAAAAGAAGAAGAAAGTGTGATTGACCGTATGGTGAAAATAACACGCAACAGGGAGCATAAGGAGAACTTGGTGAAATGGATAGGAAGGGAAGTTGAGGATATGAGCTAGATGAGAACATATGAGGTTACAAGAAACAAAATTCTAGAAGTAAAGCTCGCATAAGTAAGAGCTCATGGTTTCAAAATTACATAAGGTGTATGATGTAGGATCATTTGGGTTCACATGCAATACTATATTAACTAAAAATAGTTTAAATAGTTTATTGTATTTTTGTATTTCTTTGTTGATGCATAGAGTAGATGTTAGAAGAAAATTAACGAAGTTTGGAATTTTTCAAAGGTAGGAGGAAAATGATTAAGTATGGAAGTGTGAATATTTATTAGCACATGAGTTTATCTCTTGACATAAGGGCACATGAAGGAATGAAGATGCATGAGTTGTGTAAACATTGAGAATAAAGTTTGGTCATGCGCAAGATGATTAAAGCTTCTTATTATTTTGTTTTAATTATAATACCATTCTTGATAACCAACATGTTTGTGCACCTAATTGAATTGATTACCTTATTGGTTGAAGTGTGCTTGCAAGTAGTTTCAAGGAGAGAGGTTCTTTTGATTGTTAAAGGAATGTTTTGTGTTCTAGCGAGCAACACAACATTTACACTAAATAGTTGGCACTTCTTTGTTCAATAGATGAACATAATGACGAGAAACAAAAGCAACATGAAATTGAAGAATTGTGTAAATATTTATATTCAAGTGCACTTATCCTTTTTTAACACTTAAAATTGTCCAACAATGGTATTTTAAGTTCATAGGAAAAATATTTAGCAGAAGGAAGGTGAACAAAGCTGCAATTTTCAGCAAGAAATGAAAAATAATTAAGAGTGTCATATCACATGCTTAAATTTTGTAAGTAATAAAATTATCAGTGAAAAGGTCCACTTAAGAATATTTTTCTCTTCCCTATCAATGTATCTATTTCACAACTCAAATACAATTACTAGTAAATATCACTTTATACTTCTACAAATAAGGGTTCCTTGAGTCTCTTGACATTAAAAGAGCATATACCAAGAGAATTTGAAGACATGATAGTTGAGGACAACACTATATACAAAACATTAAATAATTTCACCCATATCTCGATGCATCTTTCAATAATAGATAATTCATTTATTTTCTTGTCGACTTGTTATTTTATCATTTGGATTAAAAATGATATCCTAGAGTATCCATGTCCATTATTCATCCCTCTGATTTAATAGAATTGTATGTAGTTGTCAAATCACTTTCCCGCACCTCTTGTAAAATCTAATTTTTGTTTAACGAAAGGTTAACATCAATCCCAAGAAATATGATTGCAATTAACATTATAAAAAATAACAATCATCCTCTATGATGACCAATAGTGGTATGGTGATAGATGATTTAGCAAAATATAAAGCTATATTACTTTCTTTTATTAAATTTAAATATTTATTAGACACAAATGATTAAAGAATGCTATAACACAAGTATATAACCTAAAAAAATCCAAAATCGTAAAGTTCAATAAAAAGGATTTACATGTAGAAAAATAATTATTTATTCATAACAACATCATCCTTGAGTGTTTGTGGTAGGTGAATATAAAAATATTTATTAGTGTAAAATAAATAATGCAAAAAATAACACACTTAATGATATAGATCATGAATGAATTTATGAAATATGTTAATAATATAGTAGTGTTCTCGATAATTTGGATTCTATAAAGCAAGATTATGTCATAAAAGTGGATTTAAATGTAGTTAATAATAAACAACTATTTATTAAATAGGGAAAAAATGAACAAGGATATTGGGTTCCCTAACCCTAGAAATAATGGCGGTGACTTTGTCCCTTGTTCTTGTAGAGTAAGTGGCGGTAGGTCCTTGAGCAACAATGGAAGGACCATGGGCTTTTTCCTAAAAAATGGTTGTCTTCCCTATGGAGTGGATGGCCCGGACTTTGGCATTTTTGGCAATGGGACTAGATATTTGTAATGTAACCCTATGGATGTAAATACGGGGGTGGAATATCTCATACTCATTGAGTGTGAAAATTGTTTGACAACTTGAGAATTGGATTTTGCCAACCAGGTATCTCTATTGTTCTGATCTTTGGTGCTTCGGGGCTGATTTTATTAGATGCGGGGTGCCCTGGGTCCCCTATTTTGGGCCATGTCCTTATTGAAAATTCTCTTATTACACCCTCTCTTCTCCAAGTTGTCCCTAATGGAAGCTATGTGGATGTCGTTGGTTTGGGAGGATGCGGATCGGCATGAAACAAGGTTTGGAGAGACTCAAAAGCTTTCTTCATGTGGTTAAAACCTCTACTTGCCAACATGTCAATCCAATGACACATGCTAAGTAATCTCCCACAGTAATATTTAGAGAAAAAGTCTTGAAATCAGAGGCTTACTTCAAGGAAAATGGCCTTATCTACAGATTTAATAAGATCTGTCAAGGTCTTCCTGCACTCCACGAATGGATCTCTTCTTCTTAGAAGCCGTTAATGGAAGGTAAAGTAGACATTTACCCAACAACTAGAGGTTTCTTCATTATTTTCTTTGATATTACCTCTGATAGATATTTGATATTTGATAGATTGTGGGATTTTCAATCCCATTTTCTTCTTATGAAACCATGGTTCCCTCTTTTCAACCATGTAACTAAAAATTTCCAAGTCAGACCTATTTGGGTTCGTCTGCCATATCTACCTCTCTAGTTTTGGGGTGAGCAATGTTTAATTTCCATTGGAGACTCTTTGGGTTAAAATGTTGCTATTGACACAAAGATGACATTATATGAGAATACTACATATGCTCATATCTTGGTTGACATGAACACTTCAATGGATTTTCTTGATTTTGTTGATCTTAAGGTTGAGAATATAAAATGGACCCAAAAATTAGACTATGAAGGCTTCCCCTTCATATGTAGGACCTGATTTTACCTTGGCCACTTAGCTGTAGATTGTAAGTATGGGAAGACACATGTCGGTTGTTGTACTTCTTGGTGGAAGAACACTTATTATAGTCACGTGGTTGTTGATATCATCGAGATAGTGAATCTAAAGAAGGGTCCATGAATGAGGATGTGTTGCTCTCAGTGAATGTGGTTTACCCAATAACTAGAGGTTTCTTCATTATTTTCTTTGATATTACCTCGATAGATATTTGATATTTGATAGGTTGTGGGATTTTCAATCCCATTTTCTTCTTATGAAACCATGGTTCCCTCTTTTCAATCATGTAACTAAAAATTTCCAAGTCAGACCTATTTGGGTTCGTCTGCCATATCTACCTCTCTAGTTTTGGGGTGAGCAATGTTTAATTTCCATTGGGGACTCTTTGGGTAAAACCGTTGCTATTGACACAAAGATGACATTATATGAGTATACTACATATGCTCATATCTTGGTTGACATGAACACTTCAATGGATTTTCCTGCTTTTATTGATCTTAAGGTTGAGAATATAATATGGACCCAAAAATTAGACTATGAAGGCTTCCCCTTCATATGTAGGACCTGATTTTCCCTTGGCCACTTAGCTGTAGATTGTAAGTATGGGAAGACACATGTCAGTTGTTGTACTTCTTGGCGGAAGAACACTTATTATAGTCACGTGGTTGTTGACAGTCATCCAGATAGTGAATCTAAAGAAGGGTCCATGAATGAGGATGTTGTTGCTCCTGTGAATGTGGTGGTAATGCCTTCCTCTACCCCTGTAGAGAAGGATTCTACCCCAGTACTAAGATTGGGACTTTTTCCCTTCCTCTTGGTTCCTCAAAGATTCTAAATTAGGCAGATATAAATACTTTTGAAATTTGCATACCGGTTCATACTGAGATGAAAATATAAATCAAAACAACGGTGATGGTTGGTAGAAGGAAGAAATGGAAATTCAATTACTCCTTTAAGATGCATCTTAGATCCCATGGTAAGGAGTGTCATGGATAGTTTTTGTTTTGTATTCTTGTTGTTGTTTGGTTAATGTTTTGTTGACCCTCTTTACCACTGGTAGAGGCATCCCTACTCATTCCTCATTGATATACCTTTGTCTCCAATTGTACTAATTGTAATGGGAAAGGACCCTTCAACCCTCTTTCACCCTTAATAAAAAAACAACTATTTACCTTATTTTACAAAAATAAAGAATTGTGAAGTATTAATGGAGAGTAAGTATTGCTTTTAGATTCCTTGTATTTATATGTTTATGAATTTTTAATGCACCCCTAGCATGACACTTACAACTTCAAAATATTACCTAATTGAATTTGTGACCCATTTCATTTGCAAGATTATTAAATCCTTACCCGAGACATGTTCTCGAGGACTGTGTTGAACACTGGTTATTTATATCCGCTCGCTTGTTTAGTCATACATCTCTTTGGCTTGAATTCAAGGAAATCTGGGCCCCAGATGGTTTCAATCCTTCCCATGGAGTAGATCCAGAAAGATAAGGATGTTTCCTACCTTCAACTGTGTCTTGTCTGAAAAAATATCATCTTCCCTCACTTCCTTCTAGTTAATGGGGAGTGACAGATACAACCTCAACATTTTAGATAGCAAAACCTACGAGTAATTCATCTCTTTCACCTCCTTTATAGATAGCTAGGAACTGACAGTTCCATTTTGGAAAATCCACCTTATTTTTGACACAATTTTGTCTTTGATGTGTGGGTATTTGTGAAGAAGGTAGAAGAACCAATAGAGCACCAGAGAGGTGGTGGCCCCACTTACAAACCTTACGATAGCAGTTTTTTTTTTTTAAGATGGCTTTACAGGAGGTGGAAATGGAAGACACATAGGAGAAGAAGTTGGATTATGTGTGGGAGTAGTAGTAGGATTACAAGTATGAGTTGTAATTTGAAATTATCAAAAGCACTAATTTATTGAACTGATTGTTAACATGAGATGACTTATAGTCAGGGTATGGAGCTGACGTTATTTTTGTAGCTCTAAACATATCTATCAATATAAATAAAATACTTTGAAAAAATAATTAAAGATGATAAGAACGTTACCAAGAAAGTTCATGTTAGAAAGGTGGCCAAATATAATTGTTAAAATAATGTCACAAGAGAAGTTAGATCCACATATTTTAGAGATAATAAATGCTTTCGAATGCAAATAGGAACACACTTATTGTTTAGAGGGAAAAACTAACAAAATAAATAAATCTCACATACATATAAATATATATCATAAATAAATTTACATAATATTAACCAAGTTAATTTGTATTGTTTCTTCTAAGAATAGTAAAATGAAATACATCATGGATGTAAGACAAGCTGGGTGGTAATGCTAGATGATAGGACAAAGGATAGATACACTCCAAGATCTTAAAGGGAATCACAAACCTAAGATCAAGATTAGATCCTTTTCCATAACAAATAGGGCTTTTATCGGGCCTAACATGAAGAAACACCTTCATTCCCACCTCAAAACTATGATCTTTCCTATGCTGATCCACATACCTATTTTTCCTATCTTGAGCCTCATGTAATCTCTGCCTGATCATAACAACCTATTGCTCAATATCCTACAATAAATTTGATGTTGGTGTGAAATCACGGCACCCTCAGATAGCCTCAAATTTGAACAGGGCATCCAATGTGATCTGCATAACATGGGACCATCTCTCAAGTTGTGGGACTTGTGGACTTGAGATGGCCCTCCGAGAGAAATTTAGCTTCTTCTTCCTAAACCTAATGTTAAACTACTCCTAATGTAGAAATGACACCTAAATACACCTATTCTAACAATGCCAAGGAGACAGGAGAGAGAAAGTGCATAAAGAGGGAAATCCTACACTAACGAGGTGATAACACCAAGAAAAGGGGAGTGTTGGTCACAATCTCAGCTTCTGAAATGGAGAAAGGTGAGAAATGGAGAGGATGGATAGATGCATCATAGACCAAAGATACATGTCACATAGAACACCACTTCAACCCATTAAACATAGCTCCTAAAACCTACAATAGACATCAAAAGTATGCACAATATACCATGTAATGGTGAGAGGCGAGAATGGACAATAAAATAAGAAAGGATTGACAAGATGCATCACGAAATAGATTGTATTACTCAAGAGTTCACACAGTACATCATTGGTGGGTAAGGGCATGAAAATGTCATTATAGAGCCAAGAGAGGAGGCTTAGACTCCATATTGTACCCTAATGAAGAAAGAGAGAGGGGGCAAGAGGGAAAAGATGACCAACCTCTTTAAAATTGCCCCTCCTTTACAATATATAGAAGAAAGAGAGAAGGAGAGAGGAAAATTTGAATCATGCTTCAAACACCCCTAGAAGAGCATTGAATCCACCTACTCTAACCACCCTAGGAAGCATTAAAATCCACCTGCAATAATGATGAACTTTGCTACAAAACCCATGCCTCCATGCGTTGTTTCTTACTGGGAAAGAAAAGTGGGTTTTGTCCTTCATTATGGCGATAGGTGAGGGACTTGATAGCCTTAAAAATGGTGGACCAAACCATTAATGGTGGTAGGTGAGTAGTAGGCACAGAGATATCTCCAAAAGTTCCTTTCCCATTCAATTTTGAGCTCTTTGTTAAAGACATGGTTGTTTGAAGGTTGAGGGTCGGGCGTTTAACACGGGATCACAATATGCAAAAGGTTTTGTCCATATAGGGTCCACGTGGTAAGCCTCCTCGTGCATTTTAAGATATCATCCCCTCCCTTTCACTCTTGAAGTTTGCGAGAGAGACACATGGCGTTGTCCATGCAGGCTGCTTCATTTCTTTGTGTTCTACTGAGTCCCTCCGTTGGTAGAGACACTCTGCCTAACCCGTAACACATGGAAGGATAACAGTCATTTGGAGATTCCCCTTATATCCTCCTGCCCTAAAGATGTGCCGAGATGACACATGGAGGCTTCCGCCCACCTGTCCCAAGCTTGGACTTCACAATGGCCATTCTCCCTTTTCAGACCTTGGACATGTGGAGGCGACACTAGTTTAGGGTATTTCTTTGGGCCACGCCTTTGAAGTTACATGGATGAGGCACGTGACACTTTGGTAGATGTGCTCTACCTTCTTCATGTTTTCCCAAGTCCTTTTAGTTTGATGAAGGATTTATGTCTGACCCGGGACATGTGGAGGCTTCCCGCTCATTTGGAGACCCTGTTTGGACTTGACCTTCGGAGGTGCGCCGATTGGACATGTGGAGGCTTCCGCTAACCTTAGACTTATCAACTAATCGACTCTATCTCCCTTGGGCCATGGATTCATGGAAATCTTTTGCCCATTTAGGGACAGTCCCTTGGGTCTCACTTTTAAAGTTACGTTGAGGTGACACGTGGCACCCTCTGTGGGTCTGCAACTTTTCAACTGCCAATGAGACCCTATTTAGACCCTAACTATGTGGCGGGCCAGCGCTCGTTGGGGACCACCTTTGGACTTGAACCTTGAGGGTGCACCAATGAGACACGTGGGGGTCCACATTGACTCTTTAATATTCTTATATGATTCAATGATTGTCTCTGCCCTTCTTCTTTGACTCTGAACACGTGGCGAGCCTACGTTTTCCCAGGACCCTGCTTTGGATTTACCTTTGGAGTTGTTATACCAAATTTCCCCAAAAAAATTGGTTAGAACAAGCCCTACACATAAAGAAAACATGAAGGAAATGATTCAGACCCACATGAGCTCAAGTTCTAGAATCCAGGAAAAGTGAAAATAGAGGCCGAGAAAGTCAAATTCAACCCTACACAAGAAGAAATAGAAGAAACGGTTCTTCTAAGCTTTTCCATATCTTAAATCTATTTAAAGGGTTAAGGGAGGACTCAAAATGGAGTGGTAGGGGAAGAGAATGATTAAATGACCCTATGCGAAGAAAATGACTCTGTCAAGCCATTTCATGTCTTAAATCTATTTTATAAGCTTCAGGCATATTCAACAATGGAATTGTAAGGTCAGAGAAGAAGGGGCAGTGTCGCAGAGAGGCCGGGGAGAAAGAAAGGGAAAAAATGGTGAGGATTTGAAGTTTTCGGGCTCGAAACAGTTTAGGAAAAGGTCAAAATTGACTAAGTATGGAGAAGCCAATGGAAAGAGCCACGTGTCCTAACGACCTCCTCCAAAGATGAATCCAAAGAGAGAGGCTCAAACAAGCACCACATCTCCATGTGTCCCTAGGCCGAAGAATGGAGGTAGGGTCAAATGGTCAAACAGAGTCAAAGGTAGATGGGGAAAGCCTCAAAAGTGGCTAAGTATAAAAGTGCAAGCGGAGAGTGCCAAGTGTCATCTGGTGTATCTCCAAGATTTGGTCCAAAAGTAGAGACCCAAAGGAGAGTGCAAGCTCGCCACGTAGCCCGAGTCCAAAGCGATAAGAGGTGTTATTGAAAATTTCACATACTGCGGAGGGAGGTTGCCAAGCGTCAACTCGACACTCCTCCAAAGGAAAATTTTGAATAGGGTTTCAAAACAAGTGTGGTGTTGCCACGTGTCCTAGGTCAAAGCGGGTTGTCGGGGAAAATTTGTTTTTGACCCTTACCCCAAAAAGGTGTAAAAGTATCAAAATGAGCCGCGACTCCACCAAAGGAAAAAGTCAAAGTTTGAACCCAAGTCAAAGCCAAAGTGGGGAGGTGGAGGAAAAGGTGAAAATTTTCCTTTTCTCAAAAGGCATAGAGACAAAAGGTGAAGTGCATCCCCAGCCAACCAAAGGGTGCCATGTATCCAAGCGGAGCTTTGGGGCCGAGGAGTTTTTTGAGTTTTGCATTTTTTGTGCAAAAGGGAAAAAGATAAATTATGGACCCACGAGTTTGATTTTTTCTCTAAAAGGGGTGCCACGTGTCCCATCTCAAAAGGGGGACCCATTTTTCAAATTGTTTTCCCACCCATTTTATGCAACCCGATGCAAACTTGAAGGGGATATCTTTCAACTCGTGGCTCAAAATATTACAAATATGACATCATTGGAAGCATCTCAATGTATTTCTATGCCATAGAAAGATAAAATTCATTTTTTAAAGGCCTGGTAGGGAAAAATAGAGAAACCTCTTTAGGCCTTTAATATAGAATCCAATTTTCTCAACTACTAGATCTAATTCGATTTAATCCGCCATTCTTCTTTAACACACCCGGATAGATAGAGGGAGCTTGAATCGTTAGATTTGGGGTGGATTTGATGGTGGGAATTGATTGATGGAATTAAAATCTTTCAAGGAAGGACTCAATGCATAGGTTGGGATGGTTGAAACGAGATTCAATTTTCCCTCTTCTCTCTCTCTCTCTCTTTCTTTGTATATATTGTAACACTTCTCCTTTGAGAAGAGAGAAATTTTGGGGCATACAAAAACTCTATCAAATTTTTTCTCAACACCATTTTTAGTAGCAAACCTTCTCCTACGCTTGGAAAATATATTTTTCCTCTATTCCATAAATGTAATGGTCTTGAGCACCTTCTACAGAAATAAAAAGACATGTTTTTGTGGTGTTCTTCAACCCTTTGCATCATTTTGTTGTTTCTTCGTGCCTCTCCCTTCCATATTTATTTTTATGTTCATGTATTTCACATTTTAGGTACAAGATGTTGTGTTTTATGGAGTCTAATGGTGAATTTCAAGATCTCGGGCCATGTTACTTTTGTCGACCTGCCTCATCTCCATTTTTTCTATTTCTTTCTCCCTCAACAAAATATCTTGCTTCCTTTTACGGTGTATCGCAACTTTAGTGTAGGCTCTATTTTTCAATCTTTTCTCTCCTTGGTTCCTTGGAATAGTTAGATTGGGATTAGATTATCTTCCTGCACTAGAATAACTTGTGGCAAGTAGTTTAGGAAAGAGGAACCAACCTTCTCTGGAGGATCATTCCCATTTGCAAGTACCACATCTTGGGGAATGATCCAATGTTATGCAAATCACACCAAATGACCTTTCCTTAGAAAAGTAGATCCATGACTCATTTTGGGATGTTGTGATTTTACACTAACATTTTTGGCACACCAGTGGGACATTGGGGTTAGATATTTCGTCTTCTCTTAGTGTCTCAATAAAAACAACAAATCTTACACCACCATGTGCCACTAACAGTTTTGGCACGCCCAGTGGGACCAGAGGTCTTCACTTTATTTCATCAAGTTGATGTGTTCTTGGTGGGATTCAGCCTTTTGAGGCACATGCAAGCACATCTGGCGACTCCATCTAGTCAAAAACCCATTCTCTGAGTTGCAGACCTTTTCCATCCATTTCCACTCATTTTCATCCATTTTATTCTTCCATCTCTTTCATTTTCTCCCATTCCATGAGGTTGTGCAATCATGACTTCATTCCCTTCATGGAACTCACACTTCTGCAACAACAATAGTACATTTCACCTCCAATGCTTTTCACAACTCCTCCAAATCAGCATTATGAGTAGATTCAAAATCAATAAACCTATCCATAGCAGCAATGCCAAAACTAGTTTAGCCATGAAGATTATCAGGAACAAGGATATGTATATAATGAAAACAACCAAATGGAAGATGTTGGTCTGCTGGAAAAGATCCAAAAAATGGAGGCTGGTATGGTTCAGTCAAGGGGCATAGCACAAATGAAGGCATTCAAGATTGGTTGCAGCACACCTTGTCTATGGGAAGGCCCTTTTCCAAGACATTATAGCCCTCAAGATAAGCTTGACTTCATGGTTAAATTATTACCTCAGCTTATATAATGGATTGAGCACATTGAAGCTTATGAGAAAAGTGTGAGACAACCTTGTCAATGGATAAGTCAATCACTAGCTCCATGTCTTTCACTATCTATTCCTCAATCTTTATCATTTTAGCAAAGGCAAGAGTCAAGCACCTCACTTGCTACCCCAAGTGTTGATTTCATTTCTCCATCTCCTATTCTTCCACCTCATCTCAATTCTTCTATCCTTTTCCCTTCCAAATAGTCATCCCCTCTAAAAAACAAGAAGTTGCACCTCCCTTCCCACCACAAACAATTACAAAGATGGTTGAACCCTAACGTACCACTCCTCTTTTTTATGAAGCCCATGTTGGGAAGAGACTCGAGAATCTAGTCAAGGAGAATAGCAAGAAGATGAGCCCAACAGAAAAATAAATACAGACAATATGAAGAGTTAGGCTACCAAATTTGGGTTTCAAAAGATCAGATATGAAGAGTGGTGGTTGAGGCTAAGTTTGCAGTAGAAGAAGATAAAGAACAAGAGGAGGAATAATCAGTCCCAAGCCCCATTGAAGAGGATCACCTGGGAGATATCAAATCAATGTTGAGGCCACTCAATGAAGAAGGCATCTTTGAAGATTTTTTTCTTTCATTTTAAGGGCATGATTTGATTGATGAACCCATGATGGAGGAGGACCATACACTTTCGGAGGCTCAAAGTGTGGATCGGGATATTAGGGAACCTTGAGTTCTTCCTCCCTATTCATCCCCTTCAAGCTCGATGTTGAAGAATAGTTTGATCCTCAAACTTCATGTTTGAGGAAGAGAGAAACCATGGTGAGCAAGTTGCAGATCAAGAGGACACCATGAAGGAGGTAGAGCACTTGCAGTAAGATAACAACGAGGCATAATTTTTGTTAGACTTGAGAGATTGCTCTAATGAAGATGAGCCCATAGAGATTACATCATTTCTCCTCCATCCATATTTCACGCACATGAACTTTACGCCATGAAGGAGAATATTCAAGTGCAAAAGCCCGCACTCCATAATGGCCCTTTGGAACAAAGGTTGGAAGATCTTGATCTTCCATGTTCTTCAAAAGAGGAGGAAGGAAAAGGTAAGAGGATGTCATCATCTCTCTCACGCCATTCATCAATAAGTGCACAAGAAAACTCCATTCTTGAATTTGGAACTCATAACAAGGGGTGAATTCAAAGGATCAAGACCTTGTCGAATCAAGTATTTGGCTTCATTAGAGCCAAAGGAGAAGCCAAATCTGGTCATGCCATGAGGATGAACTACAAAGCACAAGGATAATTTGCCATATCTCTTCAATCCAAATGCGAGTAACTAAAAGAGGTATTGGTTTTGTCTTGTTGATACTTTGGTAATTTGGGTGGAAGATCAACTTGTAATTAGTTTTTCACTTATCAACTAGCCATGTTCAATCCCAAATCATTTTCATGGCTGCCATTTTTGAGGAAGGGAAGCTATTTCTCCCTACCAGTTGCAGGATTTGTTTGAGCTCCCTTTGCTCTTGGTTAGAGTAGTGTAGGTAGGTTTTTTTCAGCAGAAGAAGTGCTTATGCACACTCTGCATGTCTCATTTGAGGCATGTATGATTTGGTCTTTGTATATAAGTTTTGTTTGTATTGCTTAAGAGGGGCATGAGGCTAGGATCTTAAACTATTAAAGGTAAGAAGGCTCATGTTTTCCTATAGTTGCAAATTCCAAAAGAAACAAATGTAGAGTAACTAAAGTCATTTCAAGACAGTCCATTTGAGGGATAGATTGAAGCCCTGGGTCAAAATAATTTTTACTCTTAGAAACTCCATTCCCAAGATTTTCTTATGAAAATTGAGAGTGCAGACATGTGGGTAGGCTCAGGGTTAGACAAACATAGAAAAGGTATGTAGTCAGGCTCGCAGTGGCTCAAGGATCAAGACTTCGAAGTTCAGATTAGTTTCATGTTTATCAAGAAAACTCCATGCCCAATGGATGCTTCAAGGCCACTAGTCTCTTCATCTAGCAAGCAAATGTCCCCGTGAGTCACCAAATTGTTATCCCAAATTTCCCCATTTTTTTTTCAAAACAAGCCCTACACATAAAGAAAAAATGAAGGGAAATGATTCAGACCCATGAGTTCGTGTTCCAGAACTAGGAAAAGTGTAAAAATAGAGGCTGAGAAAGTCAAATTTGACCCTACACAAGAAGAAATAGAAGAAATGGTTCTTTTGAGTGTTTCCATATCTTAAATCTATTTAAAGGGTCGAGGGAGGACTCAACAATGGAGTGGCGGGGGTAGAGAACGATTAAACGACCCTATGCGAAGAAAATGACTCTGTCAAGCCGTTTCATGTCTTAAATCTATTTTACAAGCTTCAGGTAGATTCAACAATGGAATTACAGGGTCAGAGAAGAAGGGGCAGTGCCGTAGAGAGGCCAAGAGAAAGAAGGGGAAAATGACGAGGATTCAATGTTTTGGGCTCAAAACAATTCAACAAAAGGTCTTAAATTGACTAAGTATGGAGAATCCAGCGGAAAGAGCCATGTGTCCTAACGGCACTCCTCCAAAGATGAATCCAAAGAGAGAGCCCAAAACAAGTGCCACATCTCCATGTGTCCCAGGCTGGAACAGAGGCAGGGTCAAATGGTCGAAACGAGTAAAAGGTGGATGGGGCAAGCCTCAAAAGTGGCTAAGTATAAAAGTGCAAGCGGACTATGCCAAGTGTTAGCTTGACATATCTCCAAGAGTTGGTCCAAAAGTGGATACCCAAAGGAGCACCAGCTCGCCATAAAGCCTAGAGTCCAAAAGATAAAAAGGGTCGTTGAAAATTCCATAGACCTACGGATGCTACCAAGTGTCAACTTGATGCTCCTCCAAAGAAAATTTTTGAATAGGGTTTCCAAACAAGCGTGGTGCTGCCACATGTCTCGGGTCAAAGCGGGCCGTCGGGGGAAAAATTGGTTTTTTTCCCCTTACCCCAAAAAGGTGTAAAAGTTTCAAAATGGGCCACAACTCCACCAAAGGGAAAAAGTCAGCATTTGAACTTGATTCAAAACTAAAGTGGGGAGGTGGAGGAAATGGTGAAATTTTACTTTTCTCAAAAGGCACGAGAGATAAAAGGTGAAGCATATACCTCGACCAACCAAAGGGTGCCATGTATCAAGAGGAGACTTGGGGGCTGGGAGTGTTTTGAGTTTTGTTTTTTGTTCAAAAGGGAAAAAGATAAATTGTAGACCCACGAGTCTAATTTTTTCTCTAAAATTGGTGTCATATGTCCCATCTCAAAAGGGGGACCCATTTTTCAAATTGTTTTCCCACCCATTTTATGAGACCAACGCAAACTTTGAAGGGCATATCTTTTGACTCAGGGCTCAAAATATTGCAAATCTGACACCGTTGGAAGCATCTTGACATCTTCTATGCCATGGAAAGATAAAAATCATTTTTTATAGGCCCTGGTAGGTGAAAAATAGAGAAACATCTTCAATACTTTAATACTGAGAATCCAATTTTCTCAACTACCATATCTAATTCAATTTGATCTTCCATTCTTCAACATGCCAAACAGATAGAGGGAGCGAATCGACATATTTGGGGTAGATTTGAAGGGGGAATTGATTGATGGCATTAAAATCTTCAAGGCAGGACTCAATGCATAGGCCGGGATGGTTGAAACATGATTCGATTTTTCCCTCTTCTCTCTCTCTTTCTTTCTAAATATAGTAACATTTCTCATTTGAGAAGAGAGAGACATTTTGGGGCATACGAAACTCTGTCAATTTTTTTCTCAACGCCATTTTTGAGTAGCAAACCTTCTCCTATGCCTGGAAAAAGTATTTTTCCTCTATTCAAGAAATGTAATGGTTTGTGCACCTTTTAGAGTAATTAAAAACATGTTTTTGATGTGTTTTTCAACCCTTTTCATCATTTTGTTGTTTCTCCATGCCTGTCCCTTCCATATTTGTTTTTTTTGTGCATGTATTTCACATTTATAGGCGCAGGATGTTGTGTTTCATGGAGTCTAATGGTGAATTTAAAGATCTAGTCTATGTTACTTCGTCATCGACCTCCCTCATCTCTATTTTTTTGTTTCTTTCTCCCTCAGCAGAATATCTCACTTCCTTTCTTTGGTGTATCACCACTTTAGTGTAGGCTCTATTTTTCCCTCTTTCTCTCTCCTTGGTTCCTTGGAATGGTTATATTAGGATTAGATTATCTTTCCCACACTAGAATAGCTTATGGCAGGAGTAAATTAGGAAAGAGGAACCAACCTTCTTTGGAGGATCATTCCCATTCGTAAGTCCCACAAACTTAGGAATGATCAAATGTTATGCAAATCACACCAAATGACCCTACCTTAGAAAAGTAGATCCATGACTCATTTGGGGGTGTTGTGATTTTGAACTAACATTTTTGGCACGCTCGATAGGACACTAGGGTTAGATATTTCATCTTCTCTTAGTATCTCAAAGCAAAAATAACTAATCTTAGACCACCATGCACCACTAATAGTTTTGGCACACCCGGTGGGCTAGAGGTATTCACTTTATTTCATCAAGTTGATGTGTTCTGGTTAGATTCAGCCTCTTGAGGTAGATGCAAGCACATCTGGCGACTCCATCTAGTCAAAAATGCATTCTACGAGTTGCGAGACCTTTTCCATCCATTTCCACTCATTTTAATCCATTTTCTTCTTCCATCTCTTTCATTTTCTCCCATTCCATGAGGTTGTGCAATCATGACTTCATTCCCTTCATGGAACTCACACTTGCAACAAAAAGTAGTACATTCCACCTCCAATGCTTTTCACAACTCCTCCAAATCAGCATTATGAGCAGATTCAAAATCACTATACCTATCCACAACAGCAATGCCAAAACTAGTTTGGCCATGAAGCTTATCAGGAACAGGGATATGCATATAATGACAATAACCAAATGGAAGATGTTGGTCTACTAGAGAAGATCCAAAAATGGAGGCTGACATGGTTCAATCAAGGGGCATAGCACAAATGAAGGCATTCAAGATTGGTTACAAGGAACCTTGTCCATGGGAAGGCCCTTTTCCAAGACATTACAGCCCTCAAGAGAAGCTTGACTTCATGGTTGAAGTATTACCTCAGCTTACACAGTGGATTGAGGACATTGAAGCTTATGAGAAAAGTGCGAGACAACCTTGTCAATGGGTAATTCAATCACTAGCTCCTGTCTTTCATTGTCTCTTCCTCAATCTTTATCATTTCAGCAGAGGCAAGAGTCAAGCCCCTCACTTGCTACCCAAGTGTTGATTTCATTTCTCCATCTCCTAGTCTTCCACCTCATCTCAGTTCTTCTATCCTTTTCCCTTCCAAATATTCATCCCCTCCAAACAAACAAGAAGTTGCACCTCCCTTCCCACCAAAAACAATTGCAAAGATGGTTGAACCCCAACCTGCCACTCCTCTTGCTTTCCCAAGCCCATGTTGGGAAGAGACTCAAGAATCTAGTCAAGGAGAGAACAAGAAGAGGATCCCAATAGAAAAGAAATGACAGACAATATGAAGATTTGGGCTACCAAATTTGGGTTTACAAATATCCCCTTGATGGTAAAGCCAATAGAGGAGGTCAAGATTAAATAACTGGCAAAGTGGCTGAGGATGAATTTGCAGCAGAAGAAGAGCAAGAACAAGAGGAGGAACAATCAGTCCCAAGCCCCATTGAAGAGGAGAAGCTGGGAGAGATTAAATCAATGTTGAGGCCACTCAATGAAGAAGACATCATTGAATATTTTTTTCTTTCATTTCAAGGTCCTGATTTGATTGATGAACCCATGATGGAGGAGGACCATATAGTTTCAGAGGCTATAAGTGTGTGGAGAGCTACATGGGAACCTTTAGTTCTTCCTCCCACTTCATCCCCTTCAAGATCTGATGTTGAAGAATAGTTTGATCTCTCAAACTTCATGTTTGAGGAAGAGAGAAACCATGGTGAGAAAGTTGCAGATCAAGAGGACACCATGAAGGAGGTAGAGCACTTGCAGTAAGACAACAAGGAGGTAGACTATTTGTTAGACTTGAGAGATTTCTTTAATGAAGAGGATCTCATGGAGATTACATCATTTACTCCTCCATCCATCTTCCACGCACATGAACTTGTTGCCATGAAGGAGAATATTCAAGTGCAAAATCCTGCACTCCATAATGGCCCTCTAGAACCAAGGTTGGAAGATCTTGATCTTCCATGTTCTTCAAAAGAGGAGGAAGGAAAAGACATGAGGATGTCATCATATTTATCATGTCATTCATCCAAGAAGGTCAACAATAAAAATCCATTCTTGAATTTTAAACTTAGAACAAGGGTGCATTCAAAGGATCATACCCTACCCAATCAAGTATTTGGGTTCATTGGAGCCAAAGGAGAAGCAAATCTGGTCATACCCATTTTAGGGCATGAGGTTGAGCTACAAAGCACCAAGTACCAGCTTCCATATCTCTTCAATAAAATGCGTAGAGCAACTAAAAGAGGTATTGGTTTTGTCTTTAGTTGATACTTTGGTGATTTGGGTGGAAGATCAGCTTGTAGATAATTTTTCACACATCCAACCAGCCATGTTCATTGCCAAATCATTTTCATGTTGCCGCAGGGAGCTTGGTTTGAGCTCCCTTTGGTTTTGGATAGAGTAGTTTTAGTGTGAAATCACAGCACCCCCAAATGAGTTATGGATCTATTTTTCTAAGGTAGGGTCATTTGGTGTGATTTGCATAACATTGGATCATTCCCAAGCTGTGGGACTTGAAAATGGGAATGATCCTCTAGAGAAGGCTAGTTCCTCTTCCTAATCCTAGCAATAAACTACTTCTAAGGAAGGAAATGTGACTATCTACTCCTAATCTAACAATTCCAAGGGACCAAGAGGAGAGAGAGAGAGAGAGAGAGAGAGAGCATGAAAATAAAGAAATCCTACACTCTACAGAGGTGATACACCGAGAAAAGGAACTGTGATCACAAACCCAACTACGAAATGAGAGAGGTGAACAATGGAGAGGATGGATAGATGCATCACATACCAAGGATAAAGTTCACACAAAACACCATTTCAAACCCCTTAAACACAACTCCCAAAAGCTATAATGGACATCGGAGATATGCACGGTATACCTGTGATGGTGAGAGGTGTGAAGAGACAACGAAATGAGCAAAGGATGGAAAAAACATCATGAAATAGATTTTATTGATCCAAGAGTTCACACAATACACCATTAACGTGCAAGAGGAAATAAAATGTCATTACAAAGCCAAGGAGGAGGTTTAAACTCGACATTTGACCCTCGAGAAGAAAGAGAGAAGGGAGCAGGGAGAAGAATGAACAACCCTTTATAATGAATCCCACTCCTATATTTATAGATTTGATCGGAGAGAAGAAAGAGAGAGGGAAGAAGGAAAAGTGGGTTGAATCTCAACCACTTCTATTAATGCTTCTGATAAAATATGCCCCAAATCCATCTTTACTGCATGATTCCTTGACTCAACACCTTAAAAGAAGAGGAAACAACAGAAACAGATCAAATCCGATCTGGTTGTTGAGATAGATGGATCCTGCATTAAAGGCCCGAAGACATTTCCTCCATTTTCCTTTACCTAACCTCCTCAAAAATTAAATTCTTAGACCTCCGTGGCATATGTGAGGCCGAGATCTTTCTAATGGTGTTAGATTTGCAATATTTCGATCCTGAGTCGAAAGATATGCCCCTTCAAAGTTTGTATCGGGTCTATATGAATGGAAGGGGAAAATTTTTTGAAAAATGGGCCCCCTTTTGGTTTGGGACACGTGGCGGCTGAATTGGAACAAAAATCAGCCTACGGGTCTGTAATTTATCTTTTCACTTTCCTCCGATTCCCCACTTGGCTTTGACTCGTGCCCAAATGCTAAATTTTTCCTTAAGTAGAGTTGTGGGCCATTTTACAACTTTTACCCCTTTTGAGATAACAAGGGGAAAAGAACCAAATTTTTCCATAATGGCCACTTTCCTTTGGGACACACGTCATTCTAGCACTCATTTGGTCTACCCCTTTTTTGGATTCACCTTTGGAGAAGCACCATTAGGACACATGGCCTCTTCCATTGCCTCCATACTTAATAATTTATGGACCCTTTTTTGAATAGTTTTGAGCCCAAGGACCTCGAAACTTCACCATTTTTGGTTCCTCCGTGGCATCGCCCTTTTTTTCTGACCCTGCTATCTCATAGTTGAGTCTACCTCTAACTTGGAGAACATATTTAAGACATGGAAATGGTCCGATAGAGTCGTTTCTTTTGCATATGGTCCTTTAGTCTCTCTTGGCCTCTGCCACTCCATGGTTAAGTCTTTTTATGACCAATTTCAAGATTTTAATGAGTCCTCTTAGGTTCCTCTTATGTGGGTCATGGCCGATCCAATATTTGGCACGAGGGTGAAATATGGATAACCATTTGGTGACTCATAAGGGTATCTTCCTGCTAGATGAAAAGACCAATTGCCTTGTCGTATCTGTTGGGCATGGAGATGAGAAAGACGGTCTGATATTAATTCTACCTCTGATTCATGAGTGTGGCTTCTTGCACTCTCAATTTTCATAAGAAATCTTGAAATGAAGGTTTCTGAGAGTAGAAAATTATTTTAACCCAGGGCTTCATTTGTCTCTCAAATGGACTATCTTGAAGATGGAAACTATTAGTTGATGTGCATTTGTTTTCTTTGAAGATGGAAACTATTACAGGTAACTATGAGTTTCCCTGCCTTGGATAGTTAAGAGCTTGGCTTCATGCATCTCTAGAGAAATGTAAACAAAACTTATATAAAAGACCAAATCATACATGCCTTAAATGAGACATGCAGAGTGTGTATAAGAACTTCTTCTACTTGAAACAAATTCTACTCCTACTCCTACACTAACCAAAGAGAAAGAATGCTAAACAAATCCTACTACAGGTAGGGAGAAGTAGCTTCCCTTTCTCAAGAGGGGCAGCCATGCAAATGATTTGACACTAAATATAGCTTCTTGTATGAGTGAAAAATGAAAATAAGTTGGTCCTCCACCCAAATCATCAAGGTATTAAAATTAATGGAAAATACCTCCTTAATCTGACTTGCATTGGAATTATGGAGGTGTTGATGATGACCCTTAGTACTTTGATGCTCATCCTCATGCCCTGAGAGTAGGCATGACTAGTTTTGGCTTCTCCTTTGCTCTAATGAAGCCAAGTATCTGATTGGGCAAGGTATGGTCCTTTGAATCTACCCATGGTTCTGAACTCTAACTCCAAGAATGGAGCCTTCTTTTTGACTCTCATGGATGGATGGTGTGAGAGGGATGACGACATCTTCCTAATTTTTCTCTTCCTTCTCCTATGAAGAACATGGGAGAGTCATGTCTTCCAATCTTGGTTCCAGAGGGCTGTTATGAAGTGTAGGCTATTGTTCTTGAATGTTCTCCTCCATGGTAGTAGGTTCATGTGCTTGGGATGTGAGAGATGGAGGAAAAAATGATGTGATCTCCATGGGTTCCCCTCCATCAAGGAAATCCTCCAAGTCAGATAGGTAATCTACCTCCTTGTTGTCCTACTATTGCAGGTGCTCAACCTCCTTCATGGTGTCCTCCTGATCTACAATTGACTCACCATGGTTCCCTTCATCCTCAAACATGAAGTTTGAAAGCTCAAACTCTTCTTCAACATTAGAGCTTGAAGGGGATGAAGTGGGAGGAAGAACTAAAGGTTCTTCTATGGCCTACTCCATACTTGGAGCCTCTAAAACTATATGGTCCTCCTCCACATCTAGAATGTACTCCTCTTCTTTTGGATTAGGAGTAGCTCCTTCTTCCCCTACTTGTATTGTAGCTGTAGATTCCACCACTTATTGCTTGACCTCAGCCTCCTCCATAGGATTAACCAATAAGGGGACCTTTGAAAACTCAAATTTAGTAGCCCAACTCATCATATTTTCTATCATTTATTCTCTGTTTGGTTCCTCTCCTTGATGTTCTCCTTGGCTCATTTTTGGAGTCTCTTCCCAACATGGAATTGGGAAGGCAAGAGGAGTGGTGGGTGGGGTCTCCACTAGTTGTTTTCTTGTTTTTGGTGGAGGGGAAGGCATTTATTTTGGCTCTTGTGAGGGGGACATAGATTCAGAAGGGAAAAGGGAAGAGGAAAGGAAATGAGATGGAAGACTAGAAGATGGAGAAATGAAATCAACACTTGGGGCAGCAAGTGAGGGGCTTGAATCTTGCCTCTGCTGAAATGATAAAGATTGAGGGAGAGAAAATGAAAGGTAGGGAGCTAGTGATTGACTTACCCATTGACAAGGTTGTCTGCACTTTGCTCATAAGCCCCAATGTCCTCAATCCACTGTGTAAGTTGAGGAAACACTTCAACCATGAAGTCAAGCTTCTCTTGAGGGATGTAATGTCTTGGAAAAGGGCCTTCCCATGGACAAGGTGCCCTGCAACCAATTCTGAAAGCTTTCATTTGAGTTATTGCCCTTGATTGCACCATGCTAGCCTCCATCTTTTGGATCTTTTCCAACAAACCAGCATTCTCTACGTAACTATCACCATTATATGCATCCCCTTGTTCTTGATAAGCTCCATGGCCAAACTGATTTTGACTCTGCTCATATGGGTAAGCATAATGGTTTTGGATCTGATTATAATGTTGATTGAAGGAGTTTGGAAATGCGTTAGAGGTGGACTGCATTGTTGTAAGTGTGAGTTCCATGAAGGGAATGAAGTCATGATTGCACAACCTCATGGAATGGGAAAAAATGAAAGAGATGGAAGAAATAATGGGTGGAAATGGATGGGAAGAAGGTTTGTAACTCAGAGGATGGGTTGTTGACTAGATGGAGTCACCAGATGTGCTTGAAAGTGCCTCCAAAGGCTGAAACCTTCACCAAGAGCACATCGAACCTGATGAAGTGAAGTGGTAAGGTGCTTCAAACCTGTCCCACCGGGCGTGCCAAAAATGTTAGTGTGAAATCATAGCACCTCCAAATGAGTTATTGATCTACTTTTCTAAGGTAGGGTCATTTGGTGTGATTGTTAGGAAATATAGTGTTTACATTAGATTGGCTCATAATAGTTTCATATGTGTATAATTATATGTTTGTTATATGAGTTGTTAAATATAACTCATATAATATAATAGTTGGTATATTGGGTTGTTTACGTGAGGTTGTAACAACTCACTTAAATAGGTGTATTGGTTGAGTAAGTTTCCTAGTCTATAGGAAACTCTCTCCCTATTTATTTGAGAGTCCCGTATGTATGAAGTATGCTGAATATATTCAATAGTATGAAATAATAAAGTATTATTTCTGTGTTTAATCTGTGTATTGTTTACATTACATCGAGTGG
Organism: Taxus wallichiana var. yunnanensis; assembly: GCA_018340775.1. NCBI lineage: Eukaryota > Viridiplantae > Streptophyta > Pinopsida > Cupressales > Taxaceae > Taxus > Taxus wallichiana. Next base: position 303,607,460 of record CM031238.1, read on the forward strand.
GATGATAATCGATGGACCGTGATTTTTTAAAGGGAAGCTAGATTGTTTGGCATTGCTCCAACCGATGTCATTTCTCCTCTTTGAATTATGTGTAGTATAGATTGAAAGACTGCATTTTTTTAGGATCTTCCTGTGAATACAACAAGTTTCCACTCATTTATCTGTGACAGTCGTTGGGCTTGATGCATGATTAGATCCATGTTCTGTGCTGTCAAATCATTGTTTTTTGACAAGGAGACTCGTGAGGGCGTGTTTTTTGTGAAGAACACATTTTCAGACTATTAGTCGCATTTTATTTCCACTGAATACTCTACATTGGATTAAAAATTCCAAAAACGCAGTTGTATTTTATTTGGAATAGTTGTTTCATTCTGCATTGTGTCAGATTTCTTCTGTCAGATCGAATTCTTAATGCGGCCTGTGCACATTTGACAGATATGGTTTGAAAATAAGATTTGTTTTGATTGCAATACTATAAAAAATCTGATTGTGGATTGGTGCGGTGTGCCCATCTTAAGCTCCTTCCACATTCGACCATATTTGTAGTCTCCACGCGTACCTAAGAGTGGACATTGCGACTTCCATCGGCATTTGTTAGCATATCAAATCGTATTATATGTATGCACAGTCGATCATCCATTGGGCAGGCCTGCGTATTGTTCAGAGTGAAGATATTTGGAGAATTATTCCAACCATATGCCGATTGCAAGGATCTTACCAAGATTGTGTAATGCCACGGTTGAAGGAGCTCGCTGGTCAGATGTCTTTATTGTAATTGTCATTAAGATAAGTGAGAAAGCCATTTATGTATTTAGGCTATGTTTAATAGTTGGTGGGATAATATTCATTAGTCATAGGTATTTATTGTTGTCTTAGAAACCCATGTATGTTATAGTCTCAGTGGTATAGTCTTTTTATTGCCAAAAGTATTAATTTGTCTATGTCAAATTGTTACGTTGAAAAAACAAAAGTTGTATTGTCAATATTGTTAAATTGTGTTTAGGTGAATAATAGGTAGTCAATGTCATATAGGTGATTTTAGGTTTTTTAATAGTCATTTTCTAAATCTTATGTCATATAAAGTCAAAATTGTTGTTTTTAAATTTGTGAATTGTCGTCAAAAGTCGTATAATTGTAAAAAGTCCAAAAACTTGTTAAAAAATAAAAAATAAAATTTTGCCGCATTTCAAATTTGGACGCATTTTCGCTTGTACGCGACGTCCAAATTATTGAAGGTATTTTGAACTTCATGACCACATCCGGCTGAACTAGCAGCATGAAGATGGAGGAAGGAGGCATCGGAGGAAGGAGGTCGAACAACGACCTCTCGTCGATCACCACCAACGACGAGGCCGCGAAGAGCTTTGTGGTGGCATATGTATGGTGTGAGTATATTATTTTGGGTGGTTTCCTTTTTCTCGCAGTGCTTCATTTTGCAAGTGTTCTGTTGCTTTGAGTGGTGTGATTTATTAATCTTGGAAAGAATTGTATAAGAGAGCGATGAAAACTACGGAGATCCTCGGGATCGAGAGATCCTCGATCGCCATACTTTGTTATAAGATGATCGGTTAGTGAATACGTTCATTGGAAATGGTGATCATGTGCGGAAGATCAAGACAACAAGATCCAGATTAGTATGATACAACACAATACATTTTTCCTTTCGATTTCTTATTTGGAATTTCACATTATGGGGAGGAATACATACCAATGTTCCATTCCCATTACGCACCCAAAATGACTTAGTCAAGGAAAGCTTCCAGTGGCAGTGGCAGTTTTCTATGTTGTTCAAGATCGAGTGGCGGCGATCAATGAGAGACTACAATTAAGAACATTATGATTCTTATAGGAAGTAATGTGAAATATTTTCAGTATTTCTTCTATTGTGTAGTTTTGAGATATACATGTTGTGTTTCCTACATAATTTCTGATGTATAGGCATAGTGGTGAACAAGTCCGAGTAAACTCATGGATCTTGAAAGGGTTTGTGGGAGGATCCAGAAAACCACACGAGGTGGACAGTTGATGAAGTTCCTGTCACGTCAAGGTTTGTGGTAAGCCTGTTTAAAACCATGGAAGGAGTGAGCCTTTCTTTTGGATCAAGGTCATGAGTCACAGAGTTGGACATGCCACAGGGGTGAGCATACTGAGTTGAGAGTGTGGATGTTTTTCTACCATGTAAACACTAAGGGGGGGAATGTTAGGAAATATAGTGTTTACATTATATTGGCTCATAATATTTTCATATGTGTATAATTATATGTTTGTTATATGAGTTGTTAAATATAACTCATATAATATAATAGTTGGTATATTGGGTTGTTTACGTGAGGTTGTAACAACTCACTTAAATAGGTGTATTGGTTGAGTAAGTTTTCTAGTCTATAGGAAACTCTCTCCCTATTTATTTGAGAGTTCCGTATGTATGAGGTATGCTGAATATATTCAATAGTATGAAATAATAAAGTATTATTTCTGTGTTTAATCTGTGTATTGTTTACAGTGATTTGATAACATGGATCATTCCCTAAGTGTGGGACTTGCAAATAGGAATGATCCTCTAAAGAAGGTTGGTTCCTCTTCCTAATACTAGCATAAATGCTTATAAGGAAGGAAATGTGACTATCTACTCCTAATCTAACATCTCCAAGGGACCAAGGAGAGAGAGAGCATGAAAATTAAGAAATCCTACACTATAGAGGTGATAGCACCGAGAAAAGGAACTACCGATCACAAACCCAAGCCCGAAATAGAGAGAGGTGAGCAATGGAGAGGATGGATAGATGCATCATAGACCAAGGATAAAGTTCACAAGAACACCATTTCAAACCCCTTAAACATAGCTCCCAAAACCTATAATGGACATCAAAGATATGCACAGTATACCCTATACCTTGGTGAGAGGTGAGAAGAGACAACGAAATGAGCAAAGGATGGACAAAATGCATCACGAAACAAATTTTATTTCTCCAAGAGTTCACTGTGAGTACACCATTAACAGGAAAGAGGAAATAAAATGCCATTACAAATCAAGGAGGAGGCTTAAACTCCACATTTGACCCTAGAGAAGAAAGAGAGGGGGCAGGGAAGAAGAATGAACAACCTTTATAATGAATCCTACCCTTGTATTTATAGATTTGATCATAGAGAAGAAAGAGAGAGGGAAGAAGGAAAAGTGGGTTGAAGCTCAACCACTTTTAATGCTTATGATAAAATATGCCCCAAATCCGTCTTTACTACATGATTCCTTGATTTAGTGCCTTGAAAGAAGAGGAAACAACGGAAACAGATCGAATCTAATTTGGTTGTTGAGACAGATGGATTCTGCATTGAAGGCCCGAAGATGTTTCATCCATTTTCCTTTACCTAACCTCCTCAAAAATTAAAGTCTCAGAGCTCCATGGCATAGGTGAGGTGAGATCTTTCAAATGGTTTAAATTTGCAATATTTTGAGCCCCGAGTTGAAAGATATGCCCCTTCGAATTTTTATCAGGTCTCATACGATTGGACGGGAAAATAATTTGAAAAATGGGGCCCTTTTTGTTTGGGACACGTGGAGCTGAATTGGAACAAAAATCAAGCCTAAAAGTCTGCAATTTATCTTTTTCACTTTCCTCCGATTCCACGCTTGGCTTTCAAGCTCAGCCCAAATAGAATTTTTCCTTCGGTGGAGTTACGGGCCATTTTACAACTTTTATCCCTTTTGAGATAACAAGAAGCAAAGAACCAACTTTTACCCCGATTGCCCACTTTCCTCTGGGACATGCATTAGTCTAGTGTTCGTTGTGTCTACCTCTTTTTCAGATTCACCTTTGGAGAAGCAGCGTTAGGACATGTGGCCTCTTCCACTACCTCCTCCATACTTAATCATTTCTAGACCCTTTTCTGAATAGTTTCGAGCTCGAGGACCTCAAAACTTCACCATTTCTCGGTTAAGACGTGGCATCGCCCCTTCTTTTTGACCCTTCTATCTCATAGTTGAGTTCACCTATAACTTGGAGAATGAATTTAAGACGTGGAAACGGCCCAAAATAGTCGTTTCTTTTACACAGGGTCCTTTAGTCTCTCTTGGGCTTCGCCACTCCATGGTTGAGTCTTTCTATGACCAATTTGCAGGATTTGAATGAGTCTTCTTAGGTTCCTCTTATACGGGGTCATGGCCAATCTAATATTTGGCACGAGGGAGAAATATAGATAACAAGTAGTGTAGGTAGGTTTCTTTTCATTAGAAGAAGTGTTTATCCACACTTTGCATTTCTCATTTGAGGCATGCATGATTTGGTATTTGTATATAAGTTTTGTTTGTATTGCTTAAGAGGGGCATGAGGCCAGGCTCTTAAACTATTAAAGGTAAGAAGCCTCATGTTTTCCTGTAACAATTGCAAATTCCAAAAGAAACAAATGTAGAGTAACTAAATTTGTTTCAAGATAATCCATTTGAGGGACAGATTGAAGCCCTGGGTCAAAACAATTTTTACTCTCAGAAACTCCATTCCCAAGATTTCCTTACGAAAATTGAGAGTCAGATGTGGGAGCTCGTGGTCAAACAAACATAGAAAATGTATGTAGTCAAGTTTGCAAGTGGCTCAAGCATCAAGACTTCTAAGTTCATATTAGTTTCATGTTTATCAAGTAGACTCCATGCCCAATGGATGCTTCAAGGCCATTGGTCTCTTCATCTAGCAGAGATGTCCCCATGAGTCACCAAATTGTTATCCCAAATTTTCCCCTAGAAAATTTGGTCAGAACAAGCCCTACACATAAAGAAAACATGAAGGGAAATGATTTAGACCCACGATCTTGAGTTCTAGAACTAGGAAAAGTGAAAACAGAGGCCCAAGAAAGTCAAATTCGACCATGCACAAGAAGAAATAGAAGAAACGGTTATTTTGAGCATTTCCATATCTTAAATCTATTTAAAGGGTCAAGGGAGGACTCAACAATGGAGGCCAGAGAACAATTAAACAACCCTATATGAATAAAATGACTTTGTCAAGCCATTTCATGTCTTAAATCTATTTTACATGCTTCAGGAAGATTCAACAATGGAATTGCAGGGTTAGAGAAAAAGGGGCAGTTCCGTAGAGAGGCTAAGAGCAAGAAGGGGGAAAAAATTTGAGGATTCAAAGTTTTCAAGCTCAAAACAGTTCAGGAAAAGGTCAAAAATTGATTAAGTATGGAGAAGCCAAGAAAATAATCCATGTGTCCTAACGGCGCTCCCCCAAAGATGAATCCAAAGAGAGAGGCTCAAAGAAGCGTTGCATATCCACGTGTCCCAGGATAGAACAGAGGTAGGGTCAAATGGTCAAACAGAGTCAAAGGTAGACGAGGTAGGCCTTAAATGTGGCTAAGTATTAAAGTGCAAGCAGAGAGTGAGTGTTCTTGTCGCATCTCCCAAGAGTTGGTCCAAAAGTAGAGACCAAATTAGCAAGCTCACCACGTGTCTGAGTCCAAAATATAAGTGTTGAAAATTCCATAGACCTTATGCAAGTGTCAACTCGACGCTCCTCCAAAGGAAAATTTTGAATATGGTTTGCAAACAAGCATGGTGCCGCCACGTGTCCCAAGTCAAAGCAGGTCGTCGGGGGAAAATTTGGTTTTTTTCCCTTACCCCAAAAAGGTGTAAAAGTTTCAAAATGGGCCGCGACTCCACCAAAGGGAAAAATTTAGTGTTTGAACTCGAGATCAAAACAAAATTGGGGAGGTGGTGGAAACGGTGAAAATTTCCTTTTTCCTTAAAGGCACAGAGAAAAAGTAAAGCGCATCCCTTGGCCAACCAAAGGGTGCCACGTATTCAAGCGGGGCTTGAGGGCCGTGGGAGTTTTTTGAGTTTTTCATTTTTTGTGTAAAAGGGAAAAAGATAAATTGTGGACTCGTGAGTCCAATTTTTTTTCTAAAAGGGGTGCCACGTGTCCCATCTCAAAAGGGTGACCCATTTTTCAAACAGTTTTCCCGCCCATTTGTACGGACCCGATGCAAACTTCAAAGGGGCATATCTTTGACTTAAGCTCAAAATATTGCAAATTTAACACCGTTAGAAGCATCTCAACATCTTCTATGCCATAGAAAGATAAAAAATAATTTTTTTGTAGGTCTTGGTAGGTGAGAAATAGAGAAACATCTTCAGGCCTTTAATACAGAATCTGATTTTCTCAACTAGTAGATCTAATTCGATTTGATCCACCATTCTTCTTCAACATGCCAGAGAAACAGAGGAGCTAGAATCATTATAGAGGGATGGATTTAAAGGGGGAATTGATTGATGGAATTAAAATATTTAAGGAAAGACTCAAAGCAAAGGCGGGATGGTTGAAATAGGATTCAATTTTTCCCTCTTCTCTCTCTCTTTCTTTCTTTCCCTCTTCGCTTGATAAGAGAGAGACATTTTTGGGGCATAGATAAAATTGGCAAAATTTGTTTCTTGATGCCATTTTTGAGCAATGAACCTTGTCCTACACCTAGAAAATGTATTTGTGCCTCTATTCTAGAAATGTAATGGTCTGTGCACCTTCTAGAGCAATAAAAAACATGTTTTTGTTGTTTTCTTCAACCCTTTGCATCGTTTTGTTATTTCTCTTTGCCTCTCCCTTCCATATTTGTTTCTCTATGCATGTATTTCATATTTTGCAGGTGTAGGATGTGTGTTTCATGGAGTCTAATGGTGAATTTGAAGATCCTGGGCAATATTACTTCGTTTGACCTCCCTCATCTCCATTTTTTATTTTTCTTTCTCCCTTCAACAGATATCTCATCTCGTGTATCACTACTTTAGTGTAGGCTCTATCACCTCTCTTGGTTCCTTGGAATAGTTAGATTAGGATTATATTAGCTTGTGTGCACTAGAATAGCTTGTGGTAGGTAGTTTTAGGAAAGAGGAACCAACCTTATCTAGAGGATCATTCCCATTTGCAAGTCCCAAAACTTGAGGAATGATCCAATGTTATGAAAATCACACCAAATGACCTTTCCTTAGAAAAAGATCCATGACTCATTTGGGGGTGTTGTGATTTTGCACTAACAATTTTGGAATGCACGGTGGGACACTGGGGTTAGATATTTCATCTTCTCTTAGTGTCTCAACAAAAACAAAAAATCTTACACCACTGTGTGCCACTAACAGTTTTGGCATGCCCGTTGGGACTAGAGGTCGTCACTTTATTTCATCAATCTGATGTGTTCTTGGTAGGATTCATCCTTTTGAGGCACATGCAAGCACATCTGGCGACTCCATCTAGTCAAAAAAAGTTCCACCTTTTCCATCCACTCATTTTCATCCATTTTCTTCTTCCATCTCTTTCATTTTCTCCCATTCCATGAGGTTGTGCAATCATGACTTCATTCCTTCATGGAACTCACACTTGCAGCAACAACAATACATTCCACCTCCAATGCTTTTCACAACTCCTCCAAATCAGCATTATGAGTAGATTCAAAATCACTATACCTATCCATAACAACAATGCCAAAACCAATTTGGCCATGAAGCTTATCAGGAACAGGGATATGTATATAATGACAACAACTAAATGGAAGATGTTGGTCTACTGGAGAAGATCCAAAAAATGGAGGTTGGCATGGTTCAGTCAAGGGGCATAACACAAATGAAGGCATTCAAGATTGGTTGCAAGGAACCTTATCTATGGGAAGGCCCTTTTCTAAGACATTACAACCCTCAAGAGAAGCTTGACTTCATGGTTGAAGTATTACCTCATCTTACATAGTGGATTGAGGACATTGAAGCTTATGAGCAAAGTGCAAGACAACCTTGTCAATGGGTAAGTCAATCACCAACTCCTTGTCTTTCATTGTCTCTTCCTCAATCTTTATCATTTCAGCAGAGGCAAGAGTCAATCCCTCACTTGCTGCCCCAAGTGTTGATTTCATTTCTCCATCTCCTAGTCTTCCACCTCATCTCACTTCTTCTATCCTTTTCCCTTCCAAACAGTCATCCCCTCCAAACAAACAAGAAATTTCACCTCCCTTCCCACCAAAAACAATTGCAAAGATGGTTGAACCCCAACCTTCCACTCCTCTTTCTTTCCCAAGCCCATGTTGGGAAGAGACTCAAGAATCCAGTCAAGGATAACAACAAGAAGAGGAGCCCAATAGAAAATAAATGATAGAAAATATGAAGAGTGGGCTGCCAAATTTGGGTTTACAAAGATCCCCTTGATGGTCAAGCCAATAGAGGAGGTCAAGATTAAAGAACCAGTGGTGACTGAGGTTGAGTTTGTAGTAGAAGAAGAGAAAGAACAAGAGGAGGAACAATCAGTCCCAAGCCCCATTGAAGAGGAGCAGATGGGAGAGATCAAATCAATGTTGAGGCCACTCAATGAAGAAGGCATCATTGAAGATTTTTTTCTTTCATTTCAAGGGCTTGATTTGATTGATGAACCCGTGATGGAGGAGGACCATACAGTTTCAGAGGCTCTAAGTGTGGAGCAAGCTACAAGTGGAACCTTAGTTCTTCCTCCCACTTCATCCCCTTCAATATAATGTTGAAGAATAGTTTGATCTCTAAAAATTCATGTTTGAGGAAGAGAGAAACCATGGTGAGCAAGTTGTAGATCAAGAGGACACCATGAAGGAGGTAGAGCACTTGCAACAAGACAACAAGGAGGCAAACTGTCTATTAGACTTGAGAGATTGCTTTGATGAAGAGGAGCCCATGGAGATTACATCATTTTCTCCTCCATCCATCTTCCACACACATGAACTTGCTGCCATGAAGGAGAATATTCAAGTGCAAAATCTGCACTCCATAATGGCCCTCTGGAACCAAGGTTGGAAGATCTTGATCTTCCATGTTCTTCAAAAGAGGAGGAAGGAAAAAGGCAGGAGGATGTCATCATCTCTCTCACACCATTCATCCAAGAAGGTCCATAATAAAAATCCATTCTTGAAGTTGAAACTCGGAACAAGGGTCACATTTAAAGGATCAGACCTTGCCCTAATTAGGTATTTGGCTTCATTGGAGCCAAAGGAGAAGCCAAATCTGGTCATGCCCATTTCAGGGCATGAGGATGAGCTACAAAGCACCAAGGATCAGCTGTCATACCTCTTCAATCCAAATGTAGAGAAACTAAAAGAGGTATTGGTTTTGTCTTTAGTTGATACTTTGGTGATTTGGGTGGAAGATCAGCTTGTAGTTAGTTTTTCACTCATCCAACCAGCCATGTTCAGTGCCAAATCAGTTGCATGGCTGCCATTTTTGAGGAAGGGAAGTTATTTCTCCATGCTAGTTATAGGATTTGTTTGAGCTCCCTTTGGTTTTTGTTAGAGTAGTGTAGGTAGGTTTGTTTTCAAGAAGAAGTGCTTATGCACACTCTGCATGTCTCATTTGAGGCATGTATGATTTGGTCTTTGTATATAAGTTTTTTTTTTATTGCTTAAGAGGGGCATGAGGCCAGGCTCTTAAACTATTAAAGGTAAGAAGGCTCATGTTTTCCTATAACAGTTGAAAATTCCAAAAGAAACAAATGCAAAGTAGCTAAAGTCATTTCAAGATAGTCCATTTGAGGGAAAATTGAAGTCATGATCAAAATAATTTTTACTCTCAGAAACTCCATTCCCAAGATTTTCTTATGAAAATTGAGAGTATAGACGTGTGGGCTGGCTCAGGGTTAGAAAAACATAGAAAATGTATGTAGTCAAGCTCATAGTGGCTCAAGGATCAAGACTTCTAAGTTCATATCAGTTTCATGTTTATCAAGTAGACTCCATGCCCAATGGATGCTTCAAGGCCACTAGTCTCTTCATCTAGCAAGCAGATGTCCCCGTGAGTCGCCAAATTGTTATCCCAAATTTCCCCCAAATTTTTTTTGTTAAAAAAGCACTACACATAAATAAAACATGAAGGGAAATGATTCAGACCCACGAGCTCGAGTTCCAAAACTAGGAAAAGTTAAAATAGAGGCCCGAGAAAGTCAAATTTGACCCTACACAAGAAGAAATAGAAGAAATGATTCTTCAGAGCATTTCCATATCTTAAATATATTTAAAGGGTTGAGGGAGGACTTAAGAATGGAGTGGTGGGGGAAGAGAATGATTAAACAACCCTATGTGAAGAAAATGACTCTTTCAAGTTGTGTCATGTCTTAAATCTATTTTATAAGCTTCAGGAAGATTCAACAATGGAATTGTAGGGTTAGAGAAGAAGGGGAAGTGCCGCAGAGAGGCCAAGAGAAAGAAGGGGAAAAAATGGTGAGGATTTGAAGTTTTTAGGCTTGAAACAGTTCAGAAAAGGTCCAAAATTGACTAAGTATGGAGAAGCTAGTGGAAAGAGCCACGTGTCCTAATGTGCATCCTCCAAAGATGAATCCAAAGAGAGAGGCTCAAACAAGTGTCGCATCTCCACGTGTCCCAAGCCGGAACAAAGGAAAGGTCAAATAGTCAAAGGCAGATGAGGTGGGCCTTAAAAGTGGCTAAGTATAAAAGTGAAAGCGGAGAGTGCCAAGTGTTAGCCTCGCATCTCCAAGAGTTGGTCCAAAAGTGGAGACCCAAATGAGTGCGAGCTCACCACATAACCTAGAGTCCAAAAGATAAGAGGGGCCGTTAAAAATTCCACAGACCTGTAGAGGCTGCCAAGTGTCAACTCGATGCTCCTCCAAATGCAAATTTTGAATAGGGTTTCCAAAAATCACAAGTACTACCACGTGTCCTAGGTCGAAGTGGGCCATTAGGGGAAAATTTGGTTTTTTACCCCTTCCCCCAAAAAGGTGTAAAAGTTTCAAAATGGCCCACGACTCGCAAAGGGAAAAAGTTAGCATTTGAACCCGAGTCAAAGCCAAAGTGGGGAGGCAGAGGAAATGGTGAAAATTTACCTTTTCTCAAAAGGCACAGAGACAAAAGGTGAAGCGCATCTCCCCGGCCAAACAAAGGGTGCCATGTATCCAAGCGGAGCTTCAGGGCCACGGGAGTTTTTTAAGTTTTTTGTTTTTTGTACAAAAGGGGAAAATATAAATTGTGGATCAATAAGTCCATTTTTTCTCTAAAAGGGGTGCCACGTGTCCCATCTCAAAAGGGGGACCCATTTTTCAAACTATTTTCCTTCCGATTTGTATAGACTCCGATGAAAACTTTGAAGGGGCATATCTTTGACTCACGGCTCAAAATATTGTAAATCTAACACCATTGGAAGTGTATTGACATCTTTTATGCCATGGAAAGATAAAAAATCATTTTTTTATAAGCCTAGTAGGTGAAAAATAGAGAAACATCTTGGGCATTGATACAAAATATGATTTTCTCACTACTAGATCTAATTGATTTGATCCGCCATTCTTCTTCAACACGCCTGATAGACAGAGGGAGCCAAAATCAACATATTTGGGGAAGATTTGAAGGGGGGCATTGATTTATGGCATTAAAATCTTCAAGGTATGACTCAATGCATAGGATGGGATGGTTGAAATAGGATTTAATTTTTCCCTCTTTCTCTCTCTCTATTTCTTTCTATATATTGTAACACTTCTCATTTGAGAAGAGAGACATTTTGGGCATAGAGAAACTCTATCAAATTTGTTTCTCGATGCCATTTTTGAGCAACAAACCTTCTCCTACACCTGGAAAATGTATTTGTGCCTCTATTCCAAAAATGTAATGGTTTGTGCACCTTCTAGAGCAATAAAAACATGTTTTTGTGGTGTTCTTCAACCCTTTGCATCATTTTGTTGTTTCTCCATGCCTCTCCCTTCCATATTTGTTTTTATGTGCATGTATTTCACATTTGCAGGTGTAGGATGTTGTGTTTCATGGATTTTAATGGTGAATTTGAAGATCTAGGCCATTTTACTTTTACTCGACCTCCTCATCTCCATTTTTTGTGTTTCTCCCTCAATAGAATATCTCTTGCTTTTTGCTTGTGTATCACCACTTTAGTCTAGGCTCTATTTTTCCCTCTTTCTCTCTCCTTTGTTCCTTGGAATAGTTAGATTAGGATTAGATTAGCTTGCTATGCACTAGAATAGCTTGTGGTAGGTAGTTTAGGAAAGAGGAACTAGCCTTCTCTCGGAGGATCATTCCCATTTGCATGTCCCATAGTTTGGGAATGATCCAATATTATGCAAATCACACCAAATGACATTGCCTTAGAAAAGAAGATCCATGACTCATTTGGGGGTGTTGTGATTTTACACTAATAGTTGTGCTTAATGAACACATGGATCCTCACATCGAGGGTTGGACACTTGGCATCGTCCACAACCTTTTTGATGTCGAGATCCACGTGGGGTGCCGCGCTCATTTGGGGTCTCCATTTTGATGTGCCTGTTGGAATTACACCGAGTTGACAAGTGGTACCTTCCATGAGTCTGTTTCTTGGCCCCAAATTGACTCATATGTGATGTCCAAAAATTTCAAGCCTTTCCCTATTTTATTTCCTATTGAGCCTCTTGTCTCCTTTAATGTTGTTTGGCCCCATCTACCGACCTTGCTCTCCATTTTCGAGTGTTCTGCCCCTTGGTTGTTGGGTTTGAAATGTGGGCTCATTGCACCAACCCCTCGATTATCTCCTATGGAGGGTCATGTTTAATCAATTTTTCTAGGGGAAAAATTATATAATAGTTTGGTGACTCATGATGACATCTTCCTACTATATGAAGAGACCAGTAACCTTTGAAGTATCCATTAGGAATGGAGTTGTGAATGAGATCTTGGTACTGATATTTTCTTGAAACTCCTCCCCGATTTCTTGCACCCTGATGACCTAAACCTTCCCCACTATCTCGCACTCTTAATTTTTCCAAGAAAATCATGGAGATGAGGTTTATGAGACTAGAAAATTTTATTGACCTGGGGCTTTCACTGTCGCTAGAAATAGACTCCTCACAACCTAATTTTAGTTTGCTCTATATTTGTTTCATTTTCAAATTATAAAATGCTATAGGAAACTATGGGTCTCTCTATTGTAAAGACTAAATGGCCTAGCGCATTTTACCTCTAGAGAAATATGAACAAAGATTATATACAAAGATCAAATCATACATGCCTCAAATAAGACATGCGGAGTATGCAAAAGCACTTGTTCTGCTGAAAGAAAATCTATTCCTACTCCTACACTAACCCTAGCAAACAAAATCTAAACAAATCTTGCTACATGAAGGAGAAATAGCTTCCCTTTTCAAAAAATGTGGCCATGTATATGATTTGGCACTAAACATGGCTCTTAGTATGAGTGAGAAACTGACAAGAGGCCGATCTTCCACCCAAATCATCAAGGTATCAACATCAATCAAAAATACCTCCTCAAGTTGATTGACATTAGACTCTTGGAGGTGTTGATGGTGACCCTTGGTGCTTTGATACTCATCCTCATGCCCTAAAGTGGGCATGAATGGTTTGGCTTCTCCCTTGGCTCCAATGAAGCCAAGTACCTAATTGGGCACAACTGATCTGATGGATGTGCCCATTGTTCTAAATTTCAACTCCAAGAATGGAGTCTTCCTGTAGACCTTCCTGGGTGGATGGTGTGGGAGAGATGGGATCCTCGTGCTCTTTTCCTTCCTCCTCCTAAGAAGAACATGGAAGATTAGGATCCTCCAACCTTGGTTCCAGAGGGCGTTATGAGATGCAGATGTTATGTTTGAACATTCTCCTCCATGGCAGCGAATCATGTGCTTGAAAGGAAATGATGGTGGAGAAAATGATGTGATCTCTTCAGGATCCTCTCCATCAGAGAAGTCCTCCAAGTAAGATAGATAATCTTCCTCCTCATTTTAATCCTCCATGGTGTCCTTCAGATCTATAATTTTCTCACCATGGTTCCCCTCATCCTCAAACATGAAGTTTTAAATCTCAAACTCTTCTTCGACATCAAATCCTAAAGGGGATGAAGTGGGAGGAAGAATTGAAGGTTCTTATGTGGCCTTCTCTATGCTTGAAGCCTCTGGAATTGTATGGTTCTCCTCCACAGCTGGAATGTACTCCTCTTATTTTGGATTTAGAGTAGCTTTGTCTTCCCTCACTTGTGATGTAGCTCAAGCTTCCACCGCTTATGGCTTGACCCCGGCCTCCTCTGAAGGTTTAACCATCAAGGGGATTTTTGTAATCCCAAATTTGAGAGCCAATATTACTAAGCCTTTGATCATTTCTTCTTTGTTTATCTCTCCTTCCTAGCTCTCCTTGATTGGTTTTGGAGTCTCTCCCTAACATGGGCTTGGGAAAGTAGGAGGAGTGGTGGGTGGGTCTCCACTATTTTTTTGTTTCTTTGTGGTGGAGGGGAAGGTATTACTTTTGGCTCTTATGGAGGGGACTTAGATTTGGAAGGAAAATGGAAGAGGAAATGAGATGAGATGGAAGACTAGGGGATGGAGAAGGGAAATCAACACTTGGGGCAACAAGTGGGAGACTAGATTCATGATGCTACTGAGATGATATTGATTGAGGAAGAGGAAAATAAAATCTATGAGGTGGTGGAATTACCCATTGATAAGGTCATCTTGTGTCCAAATCATAAGCCTCGATCTCCTTAGCCCATTGCGTAAGTTGGGGCAGCATTTTAACCATGAATTCGATCTTCTCCTGCGGGCTATACTATTTTAGAAAAGGTCGAGCCATGGACAAGGTGCCTTGTAACCATCTCGAATGCCTTCATCTATGATGTATCCATGGGATACACCATTCTAGCCTCCATTCTTTGGATCTTATCCAACAAACCAACATTCTCCACATAATCATCACCATCAAACGCATCCCCCTTGCTCTTGATAAGCTCCATGGCCAAAATGGTTTTCACACTGCTCATATGGGTAAGCATAATGGTTTATATCTGATCATAATGCTAATATGGAGGAGTTAGGAAATACATTAGAGGTGGAATGCACTATGGTTTTTACAAGTGTGAGTTCTAAGAGGGAAATGAAGTCATGATTGCACAACTTCATGGAATGGGAAAAAGAAAGATGTGAAGGGAATAATGGATGAAAATGGATGGGAGAAATTATGTAACTCATAGAATGGGTTGTTGACTAGATGGAGTCGCCAGATGTGCCTAAAAGTGCCTCCAAAGGCTGAAATCTTCACCAAGAGCACATCAAACCTGATGAAGTGAAGTAGTAAGGTGCTTCAAACCTATCCCATCGGTCATGCCAAAAATGTTGATGTGGTTTCACGGTGGCTTAAGATTTTTTTTTTAATAATGAGACACCTTGGAAAGATAAGAAAAATATAACTCAATGTCCCACCAGGCATACCAAAATTGTTGGTGCAAAATCACAACACCCCAGATGGCCTCGGATTTGAGCGAGGCATCCGGTGTGATCTACATAACATGGGACCATCTCTAAATTTGTGGGACTTATAGACTTGACATGGCCCTCTGGAGAAAGCTGGCTTCTTATTCCTAAACCTAATTCTAAACTACTCCTAATTAATAAATTATGCCTAACTACACCTATTCTAACAATGCCAAAGAGAAAGGAGAGAGAAAGTGCAAAAAGAGGGAAATCCTACACTGAACGAGGTGATAACACCAAGAAAAAGGGAGTGTTGGTCACAATCTCATCTCCTGAAATGGATAAAGGTGAGGATGGAGAGGATGGATAGATGCATCATAGACCAAAGATACATGTCACATAGAACACCACTTCAACCCATTAAACATAGCTCCTAAAACCTATAATAGACATCAGAAGTATGCACAGTATACCCTACAATGGTGAGAGGTGAGAAGGGAAAATAAAATAAGCAAGGATGGACAAGATACATCATGAAACAAATTTAATTTCTCCAAGAGTTCACATAGTACATCATCGGTGGGCAAGGGCAAGGAAATGTCATTACAAAGCCAAGAGAGGAGGCTTAGACTCCATATTCCATCCTAGGAAGAAAGAGAGGGGGCAGGAGGAAAAGATGACCAACCTCTTTAAAATTTCCCCTCCTTTACAATATATAGAAGAAGGAGAGAAGGAGAGGGAAATTTGAATCCTACTTCAACCACCCCTAGAAGAGCATTACATCAAATCCGGCTAAAATAATGATGGACTTTGCTTTGCAAAACCATATCTCCATGCATTGTTTCTTGTTGGGAAAGAAAAGGGGGTTCTGTTCTTCCTTATGGTGAGAGGTGAGGGACTTGAAAGCCAAAAATTATGGACCAAACCATTAAAGATGGCAAGTGAATAAAAAGCACCAAGAACTCTCCAAAAAGTCCTTTACCATTCAATTCTGAGCTCTTGGTTGAAAGAAATGGTTGTCTGAAGGTTGAGGGTCGGGCGTTGAATGTGGGATCACAATATGTGAAAGTGTCTATCCATACAAGGTCCATGTGGCAGCCTCACACATTTTAATATCTTTCCCCCTCCCTTTCACTCTTGAAGTTATGCCAGAGAGACATGTGGCATCATTTGCGGGCCTGCTCTATTTCCTTTAAGTTCTGCCTAAGTCCCTCCCATGTGCGGAGACACTCTACCTAACCCAAGACACGTGGAGGGCCAACACTTATTTGGAGACTCCCCTTGTATCCTGCCCTTGAAGATGCACCAAGCTGATGTGTGGAGGCTTCCACCAGCCTATCCTGAGCTTGGAATTCCCAATGACCGGTGTCCCTTTCTGCACCTTGGACATATAGATGGATGGCGCTAGTTCAAGGACTTTCTATGGGCCACTCCTTTCAAGTTACGCTGATGAGGCAAGTGGTACCTTCCACCATTATGCTCTACCTTCCAAGCTTAAGGTCATGAGTTAGATAATTGAGCTCATAATATTTGAGTTTGTGAGACTTAAAAGAAATCACTCATCCCTCTTACATAAACATACATCCTAGTCCTACCAAAGAAGAATCCGTGCAAATGAAGAACTCGCCATGAGGGTCTTACAATGCAAGAATATGTGTTGTCGTGAGTCATTCCTTTAGTTTCTTGAAGTCCACTCACATTTATTTGACCATAAGAACTTCTTCCCTTTCTGCTAAAGGGAAGTGATGGGGTGTGCAACCCGAGAAAAGACTCGAACAAAACTCCTATTGTATCCTACCAAACCCATGAAAATTTTCACCGTTGTCACACTATTGGGTGTTGGAAAATCCGTAGTAGCTCGAATCTTGGAAAAAATGCACACTTCTCCAGGTTCCCGTAAAGTTACTACTCATGAAGACACTGAAGAACTTGGTGAAGGTGCTCCTCATGATCCTCATGCATACGTGAGTATATCAGAATGTCATCAAGAAAATGAGCATGAAGCGATCCAAAAATTTCTGGAATACCCCATTCATCAAGCTCATGAATACTTGCGGGGGCATTTGTCAGACCAAAAGGCACTACTATGAACTCGTAGTGGCCATATCTCATACGGAAGGTTGTATTATGAATATCTACCTCTATGATCCTCAACTGATGATATCCAAACTTAAGATCTATCTTGGAAAATATTATGGCCCCTTCATCTGATCAAATAAATCATCAATGCGTGGAAGGTGGTAACGATTCTTGATTGTTACTTTGTTCAACTAACAATAATCAATACAAAAACATAGAGATTCATCCTTCTTTAAAAATTCACTAGTGTACCCCATGGGGATACACTAGGACGGATTAGGCATTTCTCCATAAGGCCCTCAAGCTGCAGTGTGAGCTCACATAGCTCAAGGGTAGTCATCTAATAAGGTGCTTATGAGATAGGCTCTGCTCCTAGAACCAAATCTATGTGAAAATCTATCTCACGTGGATGAGGTAGCCCAAGTAGCTCCCCTGCAAATACATTAGAAAAATCTCTCAATATGCGATGGTCATCAAGATTTGGCACACTAGACTTACCCTAAGATCTGTCACTAACCATGACCGTATAAAACTAGTAACCTCGTTGCACACACCACTTAAGAAGCATAGTAGAAATAGTGCAGATAGAAATGGGCTTCCTAACTCTTGTTATCACTAACTCAACCCCCAAATCATCTATACATGATATAATCTTATGGTAACTACCCACTCTAGCTTTGTGTGGATATAACTAGTCCATGCCCAAGATGACTCCATACGAACCAATGGAATGATACAAATATCAGAGGTAGTGGTGAAGGGTCCCAAATATACTACGCACTCCTAAACTAAGGATCCTATAGATATTTTGGCTCCAGAATCCATCTCGACATCCCAACTAAGGTCCTTTCTAACTTCCACTAGCCTGCAATGCTTTACTAAAGATGGTGCAATAAAAGAGTCAAAAACCAGAATCAAACAGAATGGAGGAAGGAATAACACCAATGCTACATGCAGTCTCTATCACAATGCCCTGATGCTCATCTTGGTTGTTCTCAACCACTGCATAGATCCAATGGTTGCATCCCATGTGACCAACTGTAGGCTCTGAAACTGGAACCTTATCCTTGTTATTAGGTTCTTGAAATGTCCAATGAGATGCAGATCCCACTTTGGTACTCTAGTGGTCTATGTTGTTGATCCCGATGATCCGGTTATCGAGTGCCGAGGTGACTTCGATGAGCTCCTCGACCGAGCTCTTAGTACACCCTATGTACTAATAGTACCCCTAGGGGAGGCTCCATACTTTTTCCTCCGAGCGTTGAATCTCTGTGGAGGTCTCGAACGGTGGACAATTTTTCTATTGTTTACTACTTTGTTGAGGTGGTTATTTTGGTGGCTTGAATGAAGACTATACAAAACCATTTTTTCCATGAGAAGGAGGTGATGACCCCTCAATCGGTTATCCTATATCTACCTGGATTCGGATGCGCACTCTATCCCTAGCTTTTTGATTCTTCCCCCTAGTATCCTCTACAATTTAGGCCTTCTCAATGGCCTCTGATAAGTTGAACAGGTAATATATGTGTACCACACCTCCCAAATCCAAATTCAAGCCCCTGATGAACCTATGAATCTTAACCTGCTCATCCTACATATAGTCGACATACTAAAGTAAGTCCATAAATCGACTCTCGTACTCTGCTACATGTCATGGATTCCTAATGTAGGTCATGGAACTCATCTATCCTCTATTGAATAAACCTTCTAGATAAGTATCTACTCCTGAACCTCTCCTTGAAGAAATCCTAAGTAATTGTCTCTAAGTCTATGTGGAGATTCTTCTCCTCGCCCTCCACCTGCACACTGCTCCGTCCTTTAGAATATGGATCGTAACATGATCTTTTTTTGCTAGTACATGGGAAAATATTGAAGCACCCGCTCAAGCTCAGTAACCAAGAAACACATCATCATCAATATAAAATGTCTCTCTATGAATCTACACAATCATAGTATGAATAATAATCCATCAATAGTTAAAGTATCTCTATCGTCTAACATCATACTAATCCAAAATGATACAATAATATCCATATCTATAGTCAAAAGTAATTGAAATAAAAATATAATAAGTGTCAAAGAGAAGTGGGCACTACATACTCAACTACCATTGTTGTTTGGAGCCTTTTTCATGGGTTGGTAAAACAAAAATCTTATAAATGTTTTTTTCTACATCTCAATACAATACGCTTTAAGCATAAAGAATATTGTAAATTTATTGTAAAGTAGAAGTATCTTGAAGCTTTCTTGTGAGTGCAATGATAGTAATTACAATTTTCCTTGACGATGGTCTTGTTTTTTTAATATAGTCTTTGTAAGAATGATGAATAAATTGCATAAAATGGTATCAATCCTTCTGTGGAAATCCATGGTGCAAAGGTTACTACATACTTCTCTATAATTCCAACATCAAAGAAGCATTCTGGGAATATCATTTGGAATATTTTAAGGCTTGTGTTGCAACCGATTAGAACATGGATACCTACAATTCTATGACACTTTTATGCTTTTGCAATCAATCCATCTACAATGTATTGGGGTATAGCTAATTGTTTGAACTTTAGGATTCAATTTCTTGCCAATAGATACATAAAATTTCACCGAACATACATCATAACATTAAATTTCTAATGCTTAGAGAGATATAAACCAAAATCCCAACAAAAAGGATAATGAATCACTAAATAACAATTAGTTCCCATAACCACCCACAAACTTAAATCCCTTACGTATGTTTGAATCCCTCGTGATTATGCTCTGTCCCTATGATCATATAAGCTTTGAACTTGTGACCTCTAGGTTTGTAATATGTCTTTCCAACTTCTTTATGTAGTCATTTAACTATGTTACTAAAAACTACTTTACCACTTGTTTCTAACTCAATCCCGGGAAAAATATTTTATTTTAAAATGAATTCTTGACAGTAAAATTCAATGTGCATAGCTTCTCATTACTATTTATAGGATTCATAGTATGTCCTCATTACAAGGGAACATTGTTAAGTAGATGCCCACGCTAGTTAACACTTCAAAACAAAAATTGATTTTAGGTGAAATTGAAAAATATCTCACTATCTCATCTATGTTTATGTTATTGTGAAATATTTAATTGATCCTCGTCTACTATAGACCATAATGATTCAAGATTCTTGATATAAGAAGATAAAATCAGTTGTTCGACAAACATCAATTCTCGTGAGCGAGATCCTTTATAAGCAAACATTATTCCCTTGAATCCTAGAAAACCATCCTACTAGATCTTGTTTCCATTAATAATGTAATTCTTCACTATGAATTCCATTTTCAAGAAGTTTTTATACTAGTGTAAGGATAATGAAATTTATATTGATATCAAGTATTTAGATTATTGTTTTACAATTGAAGTAGGTGTTTTCTCTGTAGTGCTATGAAATACATAATGTAAAATCAATGTTAATGCAGGTCGTGGAATGAAAGAGGATATTTATTTTGTACTACTATGATGCATTCATGCCCTATGTCGAGCGCATCAACAAGATATCCAAGGAGATTAAAACATATGCAATCAACTCTCTTTACTTTCTCACTAAGGAAGGGACCCTGAACCATGTGACCATAGAGTTGTGTTTTCCTCCATATGGTGGGAATGAATGAGTCAGAAAGGTGTTTACTCCAAAAAAAATGAAACAAAAGAAAGAGCATTGTGACAATTGACAAAATCCCATGTAAAAGTCAATGATGCAGCTATCTTTAGCTAGTCATCCATTGGTAAGTATGTAACACTGGCTTTTAACAAGTTCCTTTCCCTTCACCCATGCATACCACATTTTACATTATGTAACTTATCATTCATAACATTGGGTAGCTCTCAATAATTTACCACAGCCTGATTGTCATCATGTGGTTAAGATTACAAGCACTATTCTGAATTTCTGATTGAATAAGGCCTGAATCTTCCATACCCACAAGTAAGTTCTATTTTATTGTTGATTTCAGGCTTATAATACATTGTATCATAGATCCTTTCATTATAACAACTCACAGACAACTAAGAAATATGCATCTAATCTTCAAATTATTGATTCCCAATTTCCTCGATACCATGGATATCAATCAAATTTACCATCAAATCTTGATAAATGTAGGAGGTATTATTCACACATCCGCAAGAGTGGTTCCTTATACCATTCTTGCAGGATGTTCAAATTAATGTTTTTCAATATCTATTTTCATCAATGAGAAGTACTTATTTTCTATTTGGGAGGTACTAACATATCCATCGTCCCATTTTTATTAACAACCTCCTAAAATGTGTGCAGACCCAAATCAACAACATAACCAAAACTAATGCTACATGCCACAATGCACTCGCATCTCAAGAAACCTCAACTACCTAACTATTACCCGTATATTCATCATCCCATCCAACTCTAAGGAAACATTTGTGATACCATTTACTTCTACATAACAACTTATTGTTATTCATTCACATAATGGGGAAATTTTGAGGCCTCTATTAGAATTTAGGAGCATAATCCTTGTTTTCATGAATAATGAATTTTTTGAAATCAACTTTTAAGAGCTACCTATATTTTTTGAGATCCATATGAAGGAATGGATGAAATATTTTCATACTAATTTTTCCACTCTCTACCGTGATTACAAGCAAGATTTTTTTGTCCATCTTAAATTTGTTATTTGAGAGAATAATAAACTTTAGATTTTTAAAAGCATTTAAAGGATTTGGATTACCGATGAATAGAATTTGTTATCGCTACCAAGTTTTTGACAACAATAAACAAGAGTGTACATCATACATTGTTTAATGGTATCGATATTTCGTAATCGATTTGTGAGGGCATTGTGATGCCAAATATAATGATTTTGAATCAAGATGAGGGGATATTTGAGATGAACCATATGGAATAATATTAGAAGTGAAAAAGAAGAAAAATTAATCTATACTAAAATATAAATGGCTATGATCTCAAAGTATATACTAATTAACTAAAATAGATTATTCTAGTGTAATCTAATGTTATAGGAGCAATAAAATAATTGAAATAAATGAAGTAATAAAATACTGAAATACACCCAAGCAAGCTAAGAAATAAAATGTAAAACCTTAATGTGAAAAGAGGGTTAAGAAGGGCTTAGTTGATTCACAGATGTCATAGGATTGTGTGTGTCGCAGTGTAGACCGGGTGAACAGGAGGAAGAAACCTTCACACATGTGCATGAAAAAGTACATATCTAAACTGTCTAGATAAACTAGGTGCCTAGAGAGGGATAGGGGCACCCTTGGGTGCCCTATTATGATATTTTGGCACCCTAGTCAATGGAAATGACCAGGAAATATCCTCTAAAGTGTCGTTGGATGTTCTCTTGTGTTCGATCTTCTTCGTGTGCATGTCATCAGTAAACCTCGCAATGAAGAATCACCTACAAAACCCCCAAAAATCATCAAAATCGTAAAAAAATAAAGATCCATATGAAGGGGTCGGATTGTCCTCAACTTCCAAATTGATGGACTTATCACTGAGCATTACACTACATCTTATAACCAATGTAATTCTAGGTGTGTGTGTGTGTGGAATTGTCCCTGTATGGCGTTCTTGTGTCGATTGCAATTTGTGAAGTAGTGTGCAAGTAACTAGATGCGTAATGCGGTAAATGTGTGCATGGAAACAATAAACTCCCCTCCTATGAAGTGTGATGTAGATGAACCAACCTTGTGTGCCTTGTGATGGAGCTAGATGGATGCAAATGTAGTTATAGATGCCTTTGATGGATGTAACCTTAGGTGGAGATAGCTAGTGCTTAGTGTTTGGTCCCTCATTATGGTCACATAAATTTATATTTATATGGTTCTCTTGCTTTAATTTCATAATTAACCTTGAAAATATCAACCATCAAAAATATAAAGAGCTCAAATGACTAAAAAGTGCCCAAAAATGAGAGGAAAGTATTAAGAGGATCAAAGCGCCAGAGGAAACTAGGGTGCCTAGGGTGCCCAAATGAAATAGGAAAAATGCATTATGAGAATACAGACATGGAAAGTATGGGTGCATGATCAAAATTAGCAACAGAAAACAAAGAAAAATGGCCAAAGACATGGGTTAGTTATTGCTTTTTTCACTTAATAACCATATGAATAGTAGTATGAGATCGGGACTAAATAATGACTCAAAGTGTGTGATTTTGTGTCTATATAAACATAACTTGTGGGAAAAATATACCACTACAATGTTCAAAATTGGAAGAAAGAGGAGGAAAATATATAATTACCTTTACAAGAAGGAAGAATAGAACAATTTATTGCAAAAATATCCCAAAATTATGGAGTGAACTATTAACTTTAACATACCAAATATAAAAACAATAACCTTTAGGATTTCCATGACCCCGGAATGACCTTATGCTTGAGTTCAAAATTCTCACTTGGTATTCTCCTTATAATAGCAATATTGACATTATCATGCCCTGGTGGGAAGGCCGGGAGATTCAAATAGTGTATTGGAAAAGCATTTAGATCTAAATCTTTCCTGAGTTGTACATTCAAAAAACTAATGCCTTCCTTGATGGGTGTAGGTAATTCTAATTCTTCTTGATGGATTCGATAACCTCTATGGGAACTTATTCCACTTTATGGATTAGATAGCCTCTTGGAAAAATCCATCACTAGATTCATATGACCTTGTGTTGGGAAATGAAATGACACTACATGGGGTCGTTATAGCAGCTCTAACGAACCCATAACCATCTCCTCAAAAGCTTGAGTGTTGATTCCACATATCTGGCCAACACAAACTTGGACTATAAATAATACTCAGAAAGAATAATACTGATACCAAATATTTGTCACTCATTAACTTGGACTGTAAATGCTAATTATAGTCAACACCTCCCACATTAGGAGTTCAATTACCTATTCCTATTAGATCTAGAATCATCATAGTTGTGTGAGGAATTTTCCCCACCGTGAGGCACTCGCATGGCTTACAACATTGTTTTTAATACCATAAAATATCATCAACCCAAACCAATTCCCCTGGAGTTCATAAAAAAATCCGCCGTCACTACTCTTCTCTATTAGGAATGAAAAAGGAATGAAAAATATATCAATATGCAAGGTGAAATATTGATAAAAACCCCACCTTCACCTCCAAACCCTAGCTACACCTTCAAACCCTAGTCCTTGCTTTAATCATAGTTAATATTTCCTTATAACCTCTTATGAATTCGGTTTCCCTCCCTCGTGTTTTCTTTGGAGTGCGGAGCCTCCTCCAAGAAATGTTTAGCGACCTTTAGGCTCAAATTCATTAAAATATCCATATCGATGAGGTGTGAACGTATATTTCATGGAAGAAATTTATTACATCAACAAACCTATATTGTATTTAAAAGTAGTTTTTTTCTTTTTTTTTTATTAGATAAGGTTAAAATAGGGATCGATTCTGTGGGCCTTACAAAAGGAGGAACAAGTACCAACGATCAAGATAGATACAGAAAATTCCTCTAAAGGAGTTAAACATGCTTAACTCAGACAACGAAGAACAGGACTTAAACCAAAAAAGGACAGAGAAAAATAGAGAAAAGAAACCATCCCTAAAACATCAATCTATAGAAGTTCACCAAAAGTCTGCCAACAGTCCAGAAATACCCAGCTAATTTTTAGGAAAAACTTCACTACTTCCAACATGACTTTCTTTGTTCATAGCACCCTCAGTACCCTTTTCATTCATATCTTCCTCCAGCTCATCCTCGGAACTACTGATGCGCAAATTGAAACTCCTCCTTTTAGTGCCTTCCTCAATCCCTTCCATCCTATCACTCAAATTTTGACCTGAAACTCCAGCTCCATAACCTTTTGTTTAGACTTCACCTGGGCTGAGACAATTTGCTTAGAAACATTAATGACATCCAACATGGTTTCCCTTTGACCAACATTGGTTTCCTCCATCACCTGAAGCACCCCCTCTAAATACTGCACCTTTCTACTCCACTCCTTAAAGCCCTTAAAATTTCCATCACAACCCCTCTTTCTCGAGGTGCTCACTTCACCATGACCTTCCTCACTCTTCTCCTTATCAAAATCCTCCCCCACATTTTTACATTTCCCAGCCTTCATCTTAGTAAGGCATTTTGTAAGAGTAAGATCATCCTCCTCCCCCACAATAGGAGGATGAGCCCTTCATGCAAAGGCATCTTTGCCTTCTCCTGCTGGAATGCCATCAGATAATTTGTCATAGACATAAACAAGAAAAAGGAATGCTCACCATGACCTTATGACGAAACATATTCAGAAGGGTCATATGATAAGTATATATTTTTTGGCATTTTCCTTCTAGAGTGATGTACTTAATTACTTTAAGGCACAATTCTCTCCATATTCCCAGAATACACGACCTAGAAATACCATCAGTAAAGAAAGAGCAATTTTCCTTTCCCACGAAGAATAGCTCAATTTCATGCTCTCTATTGGTTCTATCCTTAAAATTTTTGAGCTCGTCCATTTTCATCTCTGTTGTAAGGGCAATGGTTGTCTCTGAAACCTCAATTTCCATACCTCTAACCTTAAACTTTCCCTCTTTCCAAGATGTGCCAAATTCCTTTGATAGGGAAGGGTCGTGACCATGTAATTTAGCAATCAAATTATTGAAACCCCAATCTTAAGCTTGTTCCACAAATGTTGATTAAAAACCTCAATATTCTAGCTAGCCAGTTCAACCTTGATTCTATCACCACCCATCTTCACAAAACCAAACTTCCCTTGATCACAAACACTTCTCAAATTAGACCCCCTTTCACGCCAACAAAACCGAGAAATAGATCTTTTTATGTAATTTGTCACAGTACCTGAGGTCACTTGTGCCAACATCATCAAACTTAGTGCCCTCTATCTCTAATAATGACTTCATTAATGTCTGGGGGAAAATCATCTCCTTTACACTAGATCTTATAATCATGACTATGAACTCGTAATTTTCCATCTTATCTGCACACTTATTTCCTTGCCGTAAAGTGTGATTAAAAGAAACCTTTACAAAACATTTTAAATTTTCCTTAACATCATTGAGGACATTTCTTAAGGGCCAATTAATGGATCCCTTATTGTTAAGAGCATTAATAATGATGAGTGAATCACCCTCGATCTGGATGTCCTTGAAACCTTTCTTTGGCCAACAAAACCCCCAAAGGAGAGCTCTAGCTTCTTCCATATTGTTTGTTTGATGCCCTAACGGCCCAACATAAACAAACAACCATTCACCTTCACTGTTTCTTAAAATTCCACCTCCCCCAACTTGACCCGGATTCCCTTTAGACACCCCATCAAAATTTATCTTAACAAAATTTTTCTCAGGCCTGTTCCAAATGGAGCTCTTTCTAGGTCTGTGTAATTCCACCGGTCCAAGGGCGAACTTATCAAGAACTTTCTGCTCCCCTTTCGGGCAAGGTTTCTTTGCCTTACCTTTAAAGAGTTTGATATTTTCCTTGATGGCCACCAAATTTTTTCTTTTAACTTTCAAGAGAAGAGATTTCTGGTCCCGGAAGATATAATCATTCCTAGCCTTCCATAAACCCCAAAAAAAAGTGAGGGAGGGCAATATTCCTAGCCCAGACCAAGATGAGAAAGAAGAAGGGACTCTCCCATTGAAAACAATAGTCCTCAATAGTCAAAGGCAAAATCCATTGGATATTGAACAAATCCATAATGGAAGCAAAAACTTCTTGGGAGAAGGAGAAGTGAAGGAGAAGATGGTTGACATTTTCCTCCTCTTTCTGCAAAGAGAGCATCTATTGGGTAGCTTCATTCCCCTTTTCCTGAGATTTTCCACAGTCATAATTCTATTTTGGACAACCAACCAATAAAAGATATTAACCTTAGGGATAAGATCCTTCACCCAAAGCTTACCCCAATAGTCTTTTTGAAGATCATCCTTGAAATTTAACATATAGGCAGATTTTACCAAAAAAAATTCGAATCTTCCTCTTTCCATTTAATGGAGTCCTCCTTGGTCTGAAAAATGGGGATATGGAAATCCCTTAATTTCTTGTTGAGAACCCGAAAGGGTTGGATATCTCCATCAAATTACGGAGGAGGATCAATGGTTTCCCACCTGATAGTTTCCTCCTAAATCCAGAAGTCTCTTATCCGAATTTTCCCTTTCCTCATAGAACTGAGCAACCCTTTTCCAAATTGTCCAGGTTAGCTAAGGGGAAATCCTCAATCCAACTATCATACCAGAAACCTGATTCTATTACCTTTTCCTATCTCCCATAAAGTACCTTTGGTTAAAATTTCTTTAGAGGCCACAAAAGAGTTCAGAAAGAAGACCCTCTAGGAAGATTGTCTTGATTGAAAAAGGACTCCATTCTACCTATATTCCACAAATATTTCATCTTTATGATTTCCACCTAGAGACCTTCCTCTCTAGAAATCCTCCATCTAGCTTTGGAAATCAAGGCCTCATTCATAAGAGAGATATTTTTAACCCTAATCCCCCACAAAACTTTGGTTTAGTGACTTTTTCCAAAGCCATAAGAGGGAATTTAAACTTCTCCACAACACCCATCCAAAGGAATATCTTCTAGATTTTCTCCAAGGACCCAATAATTTTAGTAGGGAGCTTGAAAAGTGACATCACATAAATGGGAATACCTTGAAGGGAGCTTTGAAGCAATTGAATCTTACCAGCTTGAGAAAGCAAGAGACCTTCCAAGACGAAAGTTTACTATTTACTCTTTCTAGCAGAGCATTCCAAACTAAAATGTCAGGCTTCTTTTGGATCAGGGGCATACCCAAATAAGAATCCAGAAATGTTTAATCCTACACCCCAGGATGCGTGCTAATCTAGCTTGAACCTGATTCTCCACATTGATGAAAAAAACAACACTTTTATGGAAGTTGACCATCTGTCTCGAAACCAATTCATAATCATTAAGAGCCACCTTGAAATTAGAGGCTTATTGGACAAAGGCCTTACCCATCATAAAATTATCATCCAAAATTGATTGAGATAGATAGAGGGGAGACCATTAGATATTTTTATGCCTTGGATACATTTAGAAAGCATAGCATGTTGACAAATTCTACTCAAAGATTTAGCCATTATAACATAAAGGAAAGGTGAAAGAGGATCACTTTGTCTCAAACCTATACCTGCTTGGAGAAAACCCTCTGGTTTACCATTCACCAAGACCAAATAAATAGCGGTGGAGATACATGTCATTATCATATTAACCGAACGTTATCAAAACCAACCTTTAACAAGATAGCCTAGAGGAAAGACCAGGTAATCCTATCATATGCGTTATGCATATCCAACTTAAGAAATAAAGCCGATCTACCAGAGCTTTTAATGGAATGGATGGCTTCTTGAATCACAATAATGTTGTTAGTGATTTTCCTTCCCTGAACAAAAGCCCCTTGATTCCCGAGATGAAGTTTGAAAGAACCATTCTAATCCTACCAACTATAATTTTAGTCAATAATTTATAATTGGTGTTACAAAGACTTATTGGTCTAAAATCCTTTACTTCTTTAGCTCTAGCAATTTTTGGCACTAGGACCAGGAAGGTGTTATTCATTTGCCTCGAACATGATAATTGTTGAAGAATTATCGACCATTTCAATGACCTCTTACTTTATCACCTCCCATAATTTTTGAAAGAAAAAGTGGGGAAACCATCTCGGGGAGATTTATCGGTTCAATATCAAAGACCGCAAAATGGATTTCCTCCTCCAAAGGACTCCTTAAGAGATATCTATTTTCAAGGGGGGTGATAACATTCTAGAAGAGATCCAGGAATTTATTCTGAACCAACTCCTCCACCCTCTTCCCCTGCTTAAAAATCTCCTTGAAGTAATTTATTATAGTCATATTGATATCCTTACTTTCCGAGTAAATCTCACCATTCTCACTTCTTATCTCATTTATCTTAAGGAGATTAGCTCTGGAGGTGGTAGAGAAATGGAAAAATTTAGTATTCCTATCACCCTCCTTAAGCCATTTCACCCTAGATTTTTGTCTCCAATAAACCTCTTCTTTATCCAAGATCTCATGGTACTCAATCAGGAGTTTTTGTTCTTGATCCTTGAGAACTGTATTAAGACCATCATTCTCCATAAGTTCCTCAATATTTCTTAAATCCTCTGCGTAATTCTAATTTTTTCTGGAAAATATTTCCATTTTTTTTTCTTATTAGTTTATATTAAAGAGTATAATTATTTAATAATTAAAAGGGATATGCAAATTGATAACTCTTTGAAAGTGATTTCTTTGAAATGTAGGGTCGTAATGGTTGAAGATGCAAAATGTGTAGTACCTTTTTTAACTAAAGATAATCATATTCAATTTATCAGTTGTGTTATTATGAATTACAATTGTTATCACGAGTAATTCAAAGTATGATGAGATAAAATTTGAGTTATTAGGCAATAGGTATGGGAAACCATTCATTCTCCAAACCAATGTGTTTAGTGGAGGGAAAGGAGATAGGGAACAACATTCTCCAAAATAAATATTTCCATTCTTACTCTTCTCTGGAACATGCATCAGATTGTGTAAGTACATTCCATTAACTTAGAACAATTGTTTTCATTAGAAAACACAGTAGATCAATATGTCTAAATTGTTGTAATTCCTTATCATGTTTTATGTCATGATATTCCAAATTATTTGTAGATGATATTCCAATCAAAGTATTCAAGAACAACAAGGACTTGGGGTTATATATCCATTCAATTAGCCCATGAAGATCTACTCAAGCCTATAAAATGCGAGATGACTGGCTACAATAACAACAAGGACTTGAGAAAACATATTGGAGAAAAGTTTTGTTTATAGCAACATACAAGAGGATTAAACATTGGTGGGTGTGAAGCATCTATATATCATCACAATGTCCAACAATTGATGGAAGGTGGTTGGATCGAAGGCATTTCTTGAATCCCAAACTTGACCATCATCCTAATAAAAACCTAATCAACTTGATCTCAGTTGCACCACTTATATTCAACTTTCCATCCCATTTCTATAATATATTTTTAATGAGAAAGGATTCGGTTTTCTTCATTGTTTACTCTAATTCAAGATTGTTTCTATAAGTTTAAAGTCACCATGAGATCATATGTCACCTTATCAAGTTCAGGTGTCATTTAATTGTTACAAAGAATACAATTGTGGCACAATCTATCTTTTGATTGATGTAAACCATATAATCTTGGTTCAATGTATCTCCAAGTGTGTTTGAATTCGTTTCTCGCAAGCATTTATTTCCAAGAGTGTTTGACTTTGTTTCTCACAAGCATTTTTCTTGCATTTTGATTACTTCCTTTTCTTCGTCGTAAGTAAGTGACTCATCAATCCTGTAGAGAATGGAACAATTTACAAGCATAAATTATGGTTTCATAACCATAAATTATGATTTCTTTCACAATAATTGAATTTGTGATATACATAGCTCCGAATGATACTGTGGGTTTTTCATGATAAATATGAGAAATATTTTATAATAATAAGCAATAGTAAACTTAAGGTTATGACTGAGATAAGAAAACTTAAATGTCTACTAAAATAAAATTACTTCTACCACAAAAAATAGAATGACCAACTGGCACAAGTTCCATATTTTTCTTCAATAATTTCACTATTATAATATCAAACAAAAAAGGTCTATACATTATTTAGTAATAGTGATATGCCAAGTGTTAATAGGGCAAGTGGATTAATTCATAAAAGCCAAGATTAAAAGTGGAATCTTAAAGAATCTTCATGGAATTTTTATTTTTGAATGTCGAACATTATACTTATTTACACAACAACAAAAATATGGCACCTCATTTTATCTAGTGTTCATGATTCATATTTTGAGAGAATCATAAAAATAAGGTATATTTTGGGGTGCGCACATAATTTTATTCTAAGTTTGACCAGAAATCAAAATAACACGATGAATATCAGGTTTTGGTTGAGGTCTCGTTTCTACTATATCAATACCTAACACCATTAGCATTTGAGGCCAATGCCAATATCAAGGATGCACATAATGACTCAACATTGAAAGTGTGAGGCCTCGCACATTGAAAGTGTAAGTCCTCGCACATTGAAAGTGTGAGGCTCGCACTTTGAGAGTGTGAGCCTTGTACTTTCAATGTGTAAGGACTCACTCTTTGAACTTTATTTTACATGAATTTATTGTTAGTTTTTAATTTTATTTTAATCCAATGAGCTCATGCCTTATAATAGTTAGCATCGTTAACCTTACATACTCCCAACAAGATTTTTCCAAATTCATGAAAATCTAAAAATAGCGAAATTTGAAAGTGCAAGACTTGCACTTTGAACTTACTTTTGCAGGAATTTATTGTTAGTTTTTATTTTAATTTTAATCCAACAAGCTCATGCCTTATAATAGTTTACAATGCTAACCTTACATACTCCCAACATGATTTTTCCAAATTCATGGAAATCTAAAAATAGCAAAATTGGAATCCAATATAACGAAATCGGAATCCAATAATAACAAAATTGGAATCTAATAATAATAAAATTTGAACTTCATAGAGTCCAATAATGACAACATTGGAATCCAATATTACTACTAATGGATTCAAACAGTAATAGTAATAACGGAATCCAAAAGAGTAACAAAAATGGAATCCAATATACACAAAAAAAAATGTGATAGATTTCTACGAACTTGTAATATTAGAGTCTAAATTCATTGGAATATGTCCAGATTTACGAAAATAAGTATTGTATAAATAATAAGTTAACCATTAAAGTTGATAGTGTTAAAGATGACGGTAAAAGATATAGGGTTATGCAAATATAATGTGCTTAACAATTCAATGCGATATGATCAAATTACATTCCATAAAGTGTCGGTCTTATCTATAAGTAATACTAGTCCCAAAACCTATATAGATCTAGGGAAAGGAAGGGGAAAGGTATGAATGCTTGACTCCTCTCCCACTCATTGAATGATTTTTAACACTACGGATATACTACCCACAACCAACCAATTAGATAGTCTATAGTAGGGCTCGAGATCTATCTCTCGAATTTTGCACTCCGAAAGGCCTTGGTAAGGAAATAGTATGCCAACCTAGTCATTTTATCCCATGATATAGGGTGTGCACCTCACTTGAATGTTGTCATTGAGGTACCCCATTTGAATCCATTGATTGGTGAATTTCATGAAAGCCTATCGACATGCACTTTGAAGGAAGAAGAAAAAATATCCCGCAAGAAACAAAGGAATTTTTATGGAAGAAGGTGACGTAAGTAAATCATTGCAAAGATCTTTGGTGTGCAAAAAGGTGTAAAAATTTCACATTGGATAAGATTGACGTTGTGGACATGAATTCATAGGAACACATTTTGAATGCGGTGAATTTAGACATAGAGAATTCAAGTGCCCATATGCGCATAGTAATGTAAGTAAGTATGATAATGTGAGTACGCATATTACAAAATAAAATGAAGAAAGTGTTGGATCTATTCATAACATAGATGGACATGAAATGAGAGAAGTTCTTTAGATGAAGAGGGTATTACTAAAGCATGCAACAACCATTGGATGTATTTAATATTGTTGTTGTATAGGGAATTGAAAAATATGGATATAGTTCTATTATTCTTGTATTTCTTGTAGGCCCCAAAACATGTATTGTTTTCCTTATGATTTTATAAGTTTTAACTTTTTTTTTTGTTAAAGAGAGGATTAAAAGAAGAGCATAGAAAATTGAGCGGGATTATTGGACATTAGAGTGAGGCAAATGTGGTTGCTAAAATATTGTGAAGTTTCATGTTATTTGTTAAGAATGTTAATAACGGTTAATACATCCACTAGGAATGTTTACAACATTTTGGACATCCTTCTTTGTAACACCTCTTTATTACACTTCTCAACTAGGATTTTTTTATATTAACTTCATGCTTCACTGATTTAAATACCCATCATTTAAATCCAACATAAATATAAAATTGAATCCATCTAATAACTATCATAAACCATGTGCAATTGCATGAATCAGTTAGTAACCAATCACTCATAGATTACTCTTTACGAGTGTGTATACAAGGTATACTATTGGTTTCCTTTTTCAAGCATTGATAATCAAATAATGTTTTCTAAGTGCATACCTATAACTCAATCAATTGAATCCCATCGGAATCTAACATCTCAGATATTTGATGAATCCAGACAAAGTGTAATCAAAGCATCTTACACTACTTTGGCCAAAGTTTCAGAGACATGTTTGCCATGCTTGGTTCCATGATGGCACATTCATCGTTAGGAACTTGTCCTTCACCTAATTTATTTATATAGATTCTTTTCCAATTCTTAAGTTATTAAGTTCATAGTTAACAACTTAAGCATTCATTAATGTCCATTCCTATTTTCTAGGCTAACTTAGTTTACTAAGATAGACAAGTACTTTTGTACCTTTAAGTACACTTAAATTATTATGTGTCATTTTTTAATGACCAAGGTACAACAACGAGGCTTTATTAATTATGATTATCTCATTTATGACAAAGCATGCCTTCATTCTCTAGATAGGTCAACTGTATCAGATTAATACCTAAGGCTAGGAATAACAAGGAACTTGACTTAATCTAGTTCAAGGCATCAATTATTGTCATTCATGCCCATTGGGTTTATAAACATCTGTACTTCTTCACAAGTTGTCAATGTACTTACGTACTTGTCATTACACCTTTTACATTGAACTCAAGTTCGTTGCACGAGATACAACTTGATCTTTTTAAGTGTAAGATTGCTACCATCTAGGAAACATCATGATCCTTATTAGATCTTCTTACCATTTACTTTGGCATCATACTTATCTAATATTGTTCAGTTATAGGTTCATCAATTGCATTCACCAATTTAGCAGATGTCCCCATGATCTTGATTTCATTGTTGTTATATTATATTTATTTTTCCTCTATTATACTTAATCATCCCTTTGAAGGTTAAGGTCATAAACCACCAATATGATCCACTTTCATGATTCTTCATAGTTCTTCCATACCTAAGGATATTGCACTCCAATTTATGTCTTATCAGCAAGGTAGTAGCATTAGTTTCATTCATATAACAACCCGACTTAAACCTTTAAAGTGTAGATTCTTTACCCTCAAAGGACGATGAGTGAGTCTTCCAATGAATTTTACATAATCTATTTTATTTCATCTTAAAGTTCGGAAGATATAGACTCTATATTTTCCTTCTTAGAGAATTTACATTACAAGTTTTTACATCCATAAGTAAAATCTTGCAGATTCATACTTTTAATGTTGTCTCATATAAATTTCATAGATTATGTCAACATTTCCCGCAATAGTACTAGTCATTATCTTTTCAATTTGGAGTACGAAATAATCAATGTTAAATCATCACTATTGATAACAATTGTCTTTTTAATTTATAGACATCAAGTTGTTGTAACTTCAACATATCAAATATAATTACACATCAACTTATCATTATTTGAATAGTAATGATTACAAATACAATATGTATTATCAAAGATAATACTTCAATTAATAACGGAAAACGCTGCCTTTCCGTCATTAATAACACACCAAGTATAAATTTCGCTTCCGAGTCAAAATACATTATAATTAATTGCATTTCTCAATTTGAAACAACATTAACAATAGGTAATCACTATTAAATGTCCACAATTGATTATCAAGATAATCACAAAGTATTTCGGGCATCTTGCCTTACTTAATTACAATCATTTTTATCATTTCACAATAAGAATAACTTTATGGATTATATCAAAAGACATAGTAGTCGTAAAGTGATGTAAGTAACATTTTCCTTCATAATCAACTTGTTTGGCTAATCAACCTACATGGTACAAATTCAACATTGTACATTGTTAGTTTCTATTTCCCCACTTAAGAACTTGTGCCATAAAATATTTGAATAAATGAAATACTGCAATATTAAAATGCATATTAACAAAGTATTACTACAAAAACCAAATTATTGTTTGTATAATCAAAATAATTTACTTGCATCCATATAAAACTATTCTCTCGCATTTTATACAAAGTGCCTTAATGACATTCCGCAAAACAGAAATTTGGAACAACAAAATGCACACGTAAACTCCAACACACTATCCTAGTAATGGAATGGATTATAGATCTATAATAGTGCACAACTTATACATAACATGCACATTCTCTCTAAGGTAAACTACTACCTTATTCTAAGGTGAAAGAAGGCCAATACCAAGGGAATCCTTATTTCCCGTAATTAATTAGTAATTTTGTTTTACGTAAGCAATTTTCCAATTTATTAAAATGTTTGATCAAGATACAAGATAGAAACATAATTCTTATTTCTAAGTTTTATCTAAAACTTATACTCAATGGCCTGTCACAAAATTCAACAATCATGCATTAAAAAAAAAGGGTATTTCCCAAACTTAATCATTATTATAGTTTGACACAAATAAGGTACCAATGCTACCTTATACAATTCAAAGGCCATCGTGCATCTGCCTAAGGAAACCTTAAACATTTCAAACCCATAACTATAACGTAGTTATTATTCAATACCAAGAAAGTGTTATACAATATACAAACCTATACGAACCCCTAAGGTATTTCCTTTAATAAGATAAGGTCATAAACTACTAAAGCGTAAGCGATATCTCAACAGAAATAAAATTGTTGATCTTTTTTTTTGGAATTTAGAGGAATCATTACATATTACATTTTAGCATAGTCTCTACCAGCCTCGGTGAATTTAGCCTGGGTGAGGATGGGACCACCAGGTGCACAAGTTTCACACCGCCTCCGTTCAGTTGAAGCCTAGGTTTCATACCACCTTCGTACAACTGGTGTACACTTCATACTACCTTCGTACAGCTGGCACACACTCAGGGACGTTGGACGGACTACTCCAGCAGCACCATCGTACAACTGTCACACACTCAGGGACATTGGTTGGACTACTCCTTCGGCACTCAGGGACATCGGTCGGGCTATTCCTCACACGGTGGACATGCCAATGGGGTTGAACCTTGGACCTCCTCTTGGTAAATGCCCAGACTTTACCAATCAGCCAAGACCCCATTGGCAAATAAAATTGTTGATCAAGAATATTAAGGTAGGTACCATTTTACCTTATTCATATCGAAGACCACACATATTACCAGCATTTACCTTGCTCAGTGGCGCAATCCACCAAACTACAACACAGGGTCGAATCGATACCAAAGGGAGGACAAACAAAATACAGTCTCAACTACTACACTGGGAATCACCTCTAGTTATACTACACAAAAAAATGATATTGACTCCTGGACCAAGTCAGCACCTATTGGGCTTCCCTAATTTCATCCCCAAATCCGTACCAGATAGGCCACACATTAGATTATTTATAAACAAGGATTTGATCAAATAAAACAAGCATAGATTCTGACTGGCTGGAGACAGTCGTTCCTCCTTATCCAGAACACGTAAACCCAAAAAGGGTTTTAAAATAAACAACTTCAAAACCAAAAACAACGAATTGACCCCAAACAGACCATTCAAAAATGAAGTCCAACGGGAGATAACCCTTTTCATTTGACAAGAGTTTAACGTATACCCAAAAACATTAATATTTCATTCTTTTCCCATTTCACAGGCATTCGGGTATACCCCAGATTCGACAAGAATCCGTTCCTTTTAAAATAACAGAGCCCATAAAGAGGGGTTTCCACCTAACCAACAAAGTAAACGAGCTCAAACCTATCCAGTCACCACAAATCCACAGAGCGTATTTTCTTCCACAGAATACAACTGAATAAAAAACAACGAAACTCATGCAAATATAATAGTTCACAAACTATTACTGTTGCAGAGATTCATTTCACGCGAATAGCATATAGAATAAGCTATTAAGAAGGGAAATAGAACGGTTCATGCCTGGAGATGAAAGCCAGAAGTCCTTCCTCTTTTTCCAATTTCTTGTAGCAAGATCGAGCCAGATTCTTCTTTGATTCAGAGCCAAAAGCCCCCAAATTCTTCCATTTCCTTTTATTATCCGCGAAGCTACGAAATGCGGCATTACAGTAGTTATGAGATCAGTAATAATGGCTTAAACAATACTCTAAGACTAGCAATCGCATGTGTTTCATGAGATGTGAACGCCAAACGGTATATGTTATCTGATTTAGAGGTACAGTTATTACTTTTGTACTTGATGTTGTTAAGGGGTTCGAGTGATGTTATAATTGTAGAAATATAGTTGATCCACTTAATTTGAAGGGTGTTTCTACATTTCAAACTTGTTATAAATTCGTACATGATTACTTGTGATACCGTTTTCGATAGTTAATTAATTTTGTTGATGTTGTTAGTTGGTGTTTTGTTGGAGAAACATTTATTATACAATTGATAATGTGTGTGATTGATAGTTGTAGTGTAGGACTTTAGTTGAAACATTACATTGAAATGTTGTATGTGTACATTTAATTATGTTACAGATTCGTACATTTAAAGTTGCATATCATATTTGAAAACATCAAATAAATGAAGGTATACATACACATAATGAGACATGTATACATTTGCAGTATTTATATCATGAATGGTAGCCTTTAGTGGGCAATTTTAGTTTCAATAAACATGATTACATTTGATACCCCTTGAACGACAGTGTCGCTTTGGATAGAAGAAGTGTTGAGTATAGTAGTAGTGGAGGTGCTATCAAAGCAGAGGGTAGTATTTACGATGGGTTGAGTGATAGTAGTCTTGCTTCCTCCTTTCTTCTTGCTCCGAGTGCTGGTACGTGCGCCATATTTGAGTATCTCTCGAATGAAAAAGCAGGTGAAATGCGAGATTTGCAAGCGAGGGAACTCTGGAGAAAGTTGTGAATGTCAGACCCTGCCTTTCAGTGGTTCCAATGTCGACGGTTGCTCTGTGCAAAGTAAGTCCTTACGACTTGTGGATAGTTAATCCCGTGCCATTTTAATCGGAAACTGTCTTCGATTCCCTCTCGAAATAGGGGGTATGGGAATATGTAATGGGTTGGAGGGATCCCAACATGGGTCATTGTATCTATCAAATTTTACAACAACAAATAAAGGTAATGTTGGTGGTTGCATTGATGTGTCGTAGACAATGTCAATGATTGTTCTGTGGCACCATTCACGAGGCCTCGCATCAACCCATAGATTTGCAATAAGCATGATTGATTGTCAAATGGGAACGTTCATTGCCTCCCGTCCAATGTTTTGTGTATATTGGAAAAAATGCTTAAAGCTGAAATGTTTGATTGATCATAATGAAGAAAAATGGATCTCTACATTGTAGATTCATAAGAATCCAATCAATCTCTAACCTTCTAATTAAAATGGATTGTAGGAGAATCTAAAAGTGTTTTTTTAATGTTTATGTTCATATAGAATCATAAAAGAATATAAAGCTAGACTGGGACACTCGGCTAAAGATTGCTAATGTTGTTGCAGAAGGATTAACATATCTTCATCATGACTATAACCCATGCATTGTTCACATGGATGTGAAGACTTATAACATTCTTTTGGATGATAATTTTGAGGCACATTTGTCAAAATTTGGCATTGCCAAGTGCATTTCCTTGGCCAAAACCTACATTGACCCTGAATATGCAAGAACATCAAGGCTTGATAAGAAATTTGTTGTATACAACAAGGACATTCTCATCTTGCCTTACAAAATGCTCAGAAGCTTCACAGATTATTTTATTCAAGTATCATGTACAATAATACAAACTTGTTGGCTTGAAGTGAATATGGCATCAGAAGTCTTGCTTTGTTTGGTCACTAATCACTCTCCACTTTACAACCACACGTACAAAATTTATTCCGTGCACTTTTCACAACGAAGGTACTCTATTCGCATCATGGGTCCCCTCCCACATTTATCGAATCTCAATCTGAATCACAACATATTTTTGAGTTGGGTAAAACACAATTTAGGGGTAATGTAGGTAATTTATGCGGAGTTGACATCCCTTATATTACATTGGCATTAAGAAGAACCCTATATGTGCTCCTTGCTACCCAACATTCATAGGCGTTGTAAGATTTCTAGATAGGATGTTTATTATCCTTACAAAGCATATATGTTTTTAATGGGTTATTACTTCTACCCAAATAGCATTTTTGTAAAATAGTGTTTAATATGATACATTTAATATATGGAAAGAATATGGGTTCATTTTTTAAAATGATAATTTTATTAAATTAATTATGAGTGTAAGAAGTAAAATCAATGTTTTTGATTAAATATTGATGCATTTAATTGTTTATTTAGGGAGTTTTCAACTAAAAATGATTTATTTAAGAGTATTTTGTCAAACTATTTACATTTTAAGAATTTTATGTTTTTATAGTGTGTATAAATCAAATAACTTATATCGTTTGGCATTAAATATCAACTCTTTGTTAAATTTTGTAATGAGATTGCTAGGTCATTAAAAGGATTGTAGAGATATCTTGGGTTTAAAAATTTTTCCAGCATCAAATTTTACAATCAATCTAATTTATGATGAAATGTTGGAATGATTACTCAAGTACCACTGAATGTATTCCCTTGTAATCCAACACCAACTTGCAATACTCTGCTTTTCAAATGATCTATGTGTTGAGTTTGAAATGGAGGAACATGTGTTGGGCTCTAGTGCATCCTGTTATAGTTGTTGATTCCCCTTACAGTCTTATGAAATATACATGTCTCCTTCGGAAAATTAAATTGAAAGTAGGTTTTAGTGGCTTTTTTCAGTTTGAGTAATTATGCGCCAAGAATCGAGAAAATAATGATCTTCATAGATCAATATGGATTACGAGTGATGCATCAATGAAGGTGGTATTGTTAAAACATATCAATTTGAAGAACCTGTTTCTCTAGGAAAATGAAACTCCCACCCAACATGGATTTGAAAAAGATGGAAACCATGCTCTTCCCTGGTAATTTGGTTTGTGGGTATAAGGCTATAAGCATTATATATATATATATATATATATATATATATATATATATATATATATATTGGTTCGTTACACTTTCATTGGGTTTTCTCTTGCACCAAATGACATGACCCAGGGCTACATCCGAGCTCCAAAAGCCCCAAAGAAGTTTTGTTCACTAATCTTATGGATATCCCTTTGTACTTGAGCTACCATTTCGCAAAAAGGGGACACCCTTCTCAAAATACATAATATTTACATGTGAGAAAAACTGGGTATTACAATTTGTGAAGAGGATAAAACAGGTCAATTTGATCTAATTTTTAGCAAATGCTCTTCCCTGATCAGCAAGACTTCAATTTCTCAGTGATGACCCTTAAAGGCGAAGTGTGGTAGCCAAAGTTGATCCATTGCAGAGAAGTTGAAAAAAAGGTGAGATTGTAGGGGGCAAAAAGAAAAAAATTAAGTTTAATAATAAAAAAATTCATTGTTATCCATACACAGTCCTCACCTAACAATCTCCCTTAAGTTTCTATTTGTTACTATACCATCCGTTTCTCTTGTAATGTTTAATAGACTTCCTTTAACAATAAAAACATATTTTAATATGGTTTCATGTGTATAAGGCTTGTCAATTATTTTGTTACTGATGTTGGAAGACCATTTTGTTTTAGGTGGTTCGTTTGCGTATTTGAGAGTGGAACTGGGAGACTTCGCAGCATTTATTGCAGCGGTGAATATAGTGTTGGAAGGGCTGATCGGCGGAGCGGTGGTGGCGAGAACATAGACTTCCTACTTCGCCACGCTACTCAACCACAACCCGAACGATTTCCGCATCCACGTCAGCAGCCTTGCAGACAATTACAATCTGTTGGACCCGATTGCAGTGGTCATCCTGGCGTTGACTGCCCTTCTGGCCATTCGCAGCACTCGGGCCACCTCCTATCTCAACTGGATCGCCACCGTAATCAACACGTGTGTGATCTTGTTCATGATCGTGGCTGCCTTCGCCCACACTAACACACAAATCTAAACACGGAAAAAAGAAAAGCAACTGTTAAAAATAGCGGGAAAAGTCAAAATGTCCAAACGACCGTCAAAATTATTTGCATTGAAAAAACGTCCAAACGAACGTCAAATTTAACACAGTTGTAGAAACATCTTGGGAGGGCCTTTCCCATAGGGGAACGCCTTCGGTGTAATTATCCTTCTTGCATGGCTCCCAACAAAGCTTTACAAAACTAAAAATCACATGCGAGCTCCATCGACAACCATCAAAAGAATGAAACAACTAAAAGCCCATAAAACACAAAGTTTCTCAAAACCGCCTCTTACATGCCCCAAGATCCGCGGTCCCATTCATTGTCATTAATGCGGGAGAGTGCACTTTCCTCTATTTTAACCGACTATCTTTTTCTATTTAAATTTAGCAAAGCCCTTTTGACTTACAAAACAAATTCACTAACTATTAGTTGATCAACAGATAGCTAAGCCTCCAACTTATTATCTCCACCCATAAGAATCATCGGTGGTGCCTACTAAATGCCTCTTTAATGTTATGTGAACGCTTATTTGATTTAGAGGGATGATTATTACTTTTGTAGTGGATGTTTATAAGGGTGTGATTGATTTTGTAAGTGTAGGAATATAGATGAAGCATATCCAAATGTGCCCCCTGCTCATTTTGTGGCTAACTCCTTTCATTCTTTCCTTTATTGTGCCTCAGTCATAAATTTTTACTTTTTAGGCACTCAAAACCTTCTGGAAATGACACCATTGGATAGAGCTCTTTCTCAGCTTTCTAGAAAGGTAAAGATTTCCTCCTAACTCCACGTATTTTTCAAGTTATGGCTCGGTGCGGAGTTTTTGTGGGAAATTTTCCCTTGCAAGGTCCGCAGCCAATCAGAACTCGCCACGTGTCCAGGTCAAAAATATCAAAGCGATCCGATTTTGGCCTATTTTTGCCCTAAAACTTCAAATCGCCATAACTTTCGATCCAGAGCTCGGATTTTCACGTTCTTTATATCAATGGAAAGCTGGTGAAATGCTCTACAAGATTCCATGGTCAATTTTGAATTTTGGTTCAGTTTGGAGGGAGAAAATCAAAAAATTCTTCTGGTACGCGCCCATGGACAGAACTGACGTTTCAACAACCAATTTTAATGCAAAATGGGTCGCATTCTTCTCCAGCATGGTCAAAAATGTCAGGGCATGGGTTTGTAAGGACCTCCATGTTGTTTTTAATGCATTTTGGTCAATGGGGAATGGCTCCCACGTTTTTTCACGTTTTCTCTCTCTTGGGCTCGACCCATGCACTGTAAAAGCCGGATTTGGCTCATTTTTCAAAGGGGGAACACTTTTTTTGCATGAAAGCTTCTGTTTTCACTTTCAACAAGTGATTTTGGCAAGTATCAGACCTTCCAGGGATTGTAACAGGTTTTTCTGCCTCTTTGGTGTTGGAATACAAGGATTTTGATGTTGAAAATCACAATGCAGGCTCTATGAATGCTTTCAGTCCTTTGTATGTGTTGTTTGCTTCATTTCAAACCCTTGTTTACAGCTTATCAACCTGTGCATGATGTTTTATGTTGCAATTTCTGATTTGTGTCAATTTGCATGAGCAAGAAGTGCTCACCACTCCTTTGGTGTATCACCCTTATCAGTTTAGTTTTAATTTTTGCATTTCTTATCCCTGTCTCCTTGCAAATTAAGATAAAATTAGGATCTGAACCTCTGTGTTGTGCAAATAATAGATCTGATCAGAGGAGTTTGAGGAACCAGCCTCTAATCTGGAGATTCCTCTCTCATTTTACAAGTCCCACACTTGGAGAGAGGTTTCAATGTTGTGCAATCACACTGGATGCCTGAAACATCAACTTAGAAACCTGATTTGCATCCAGGGGGGCTGTTGATTTGCAACAACAGTTTTGGCACGCCGGTGGGACCTTAGAGGTCTTCCACTTCATCTTTTGCAGGTTGGTGTGTTCCTGTGAAGATTTCAGCCTTTGGAGGCACTTGCAAACACATCTGGCGACTCATCGATCAATGACCCATTTATGAAGTTGCAGACCTGTTTTTCATCCATTTCCATCCATTATTCTTTCCATCTCTTTCATTCTTTTCCATTCCATGAAGTTGTGCAATCATGACTTCATTTCCATCATGGAACTCACATTTACAACAGCAGCAATGTTTCCCACCTCCAACATGTTTTTTAAATCCTCCAAATCAGCATTTTGAACAAATTCAAAATCAGCATACATACCCATATGAGCAGCAATGCCAAAATCAGTTTGGCTATGGAGCTTTCCAAGAGCAAGGGTGTGCATACAATGAAGACAATCAGATGCAAGATGCTGGTCTGTTGGAGAAAATCCAAAAGATGGAGGTAAACATGGTGCAATCTAGGGCTCAAGCACAAATGAAAGCATTTGGAATCGGTTGTGGAGCACCCTGTCCATGGGTGGGACCTTTCCCAAGGCATTCTGACCCTAAGAGAAGCTTGACTTCATGATTGCAATGTTGCCATTG
Source organism: Taxus wallichiana var. yunnanensis (assembly GCA_018340775.1). NCBI lineage: Eukaryota > Viridiplantae > Streptophyta > Pinopsida > Cupressales > Taxaceae > Taxus > Taxus wallichiana. The sequence goes on from CM031238.1 coordinate 303,651,199, forward strand.
CTTGCAAAGTGGATTGAAGGAATAGAGGTGTATGAGAGGAGTATTCAGCAACCTTGTCAATGGGTAAGCACACCATCTCATGCCTTTTCTTTTCCTCTTTCCCAATCTAGTTTTATCTCAGCAGTGTCAAGTTTTAAACTCTCCATCTATTGTCCCAGTGTTGAATCCATTTCTCCACCCCTAGTCTTCCACCTCATCTCAATTCTTCTATCCTTTTCCCTTCCAAACAGTCATCCCCTCCACAAGAGCTAAATGAAACACCCTCTCCTCCAAAGAAACAAGAGGTTTTACCTCCTCCACCACCAAAAAAATTGCAAAAATCAGTCATGAAGGACAAAAAAAGAAGCCAAACAAGGATGAAGAAATTCAAATTTTGAAGAGTTGGGCTCTTAAATTTGGGATGAAGAAGATCCCTTTTTTGATGAAACCTTGAGAAGAGGTTGGAGTTCTGAGAACAAATGGTGGTCGGGACTGATTTTTTGCAAGCGAAGAAGAGCAAAAAGGAGTTGCGAGATCAACAATCAATTTGTTAGAATATAGTGTCCATGTTGGCACCCTATTTGAAGGAAATGTTGATCCAATTCAAATTGTAAAAATCAGTCATGAGGGACAGCAAGAGGAAGGAGAAGCTGCTCCAAATCCAAAGAAGAGGAGCACATTCCAGCTGTGGGGAGAAAAGTGCAGATCAAAGGCTTTGAGCACAAAGCGAGGTTATAGAAGAACCTTGAGTTCTTCTCTCTACTTCATCTCTCTCAAGTTCTAGTCTTGAAGAAGAGTTTGATCCCTCAAACTCAATCTTTGGAGGATGAAAGAAACCATGGTGATCAAGTTGCAGATCAAGAGAACGCCATGGGAGAGGTTGAACATTTGCGCGTGGGACAAGCAATGAGGCGGTTTACCTATCGATTTGGAGAATTTGTTTTGATGAAGAAGAACCGGTTGAGTTTCCACCATTCTCTCTTTCATCATCCATCTTCCAAACACAAGAGCTGCTGCTTCTCATGGAGGAGAGTATTCATTTGCAGCAGCTTTGCATCTTATAGAAGCTCTTTGGAACCAAGATTGGAAGATTTTAATCTTTCATGTCCTTCATTGGAGGAAGAGAAAGGGCGAAAGGGTTCTACCATTGCTTCCACACCATCCATTCAAGGTCTACAAGAGAACTCCATTCTTGGAGTTGAAAATCAGAATTATGGGCATACTCAACGGATCAGACCTTGCCTAATTAGGTATTTGGCTTCATTGGAGCCAAAGGAGAAGCCTGACCAGTCATGCTTGCTTTAAGCATGAGGATGAGCTGCAAAGTTCGAGGATCAGCTATCATACCTCTCGATCAAATGCGAGCAACTAAAAGAGGTATTGGATTTGTTTTTAGTTGACACCTTGCTAATTTGGGTAGAAGACCAGCTTCTTGTTGATTTTCCACTCATCGAAAGCCATACTCACCTTTGCTTAGGTTAGAGTAAATCATTTGCAGTAGCTGCAATTTTGAAGCATGTTCCAAAAGCCATAAGCTATTTTGCATGGCTGCCAATTTTCAAGGTTCATTTAGCTCACCTTTGCTTCCAGTTAGAGTAGAGTAGGTAGGTTTGCTTTCAGTAGAAGAAGTGCTTGTGCACACTCTGCATGTTCCATTTGGAGCATGTATGATTTTCAGTTTGTACATAGTTTTGGTCTTTGTTGGTTTCGCTCTCTTGCAGTTCATTTTGATGGCATTTTGGTGGGAACAACTCCATGTCAGTGGGATTCAAGCGGTTCGAGAGGAAGTTTTCAAAGTTCAGATCAGTTTTCAGGCTACTACTCATGACTCCATGCCCAATGGATTGCTTCAGGCTACTGATCATTCATCCAGCAGGTAGATGACCCCTCTGAGTCACCAAAATTGTTATCCAAATGTGCCCCCTGCTCATTTTGTGGCTAACTCCCTTTCATTCTTTCCTTCTATTGTGCCTCAGTCATAAATTTTTACTTTTTAGGCACTCAAAACCTTCTAGAAATGACACCATTGGATAGAGCTCTTTCTCATCTTTCTAGAAAGGTAAAGATTTCCTCCTAACTCCACATATTTTTCAAGTTATGGCTCGGTGGAGTTTTTGTGGGAAATTTTCCCTTGCAAGGTCCTCACCAATCAGAACTCGCCACGTGTCCAAGTCAAAAATATCAAAGCGATCCGATTTTGGCCTATTTTTGCCCTAAAACTTCAAATCGCCATAACTTTCGATCCAGAGCTCGGATTTTCACGTTCTTTATATCAATGGAAAGCTGGTGAAATTCTCTACAAGATTCCATGGTCAATTTTGAATTTTGGTTCAGTTTGGAGGGAGAAAATAAAAAAATTCTTCTGGTACGTGCCCATGGACAGAACTGACGTTTCAACAACCAATTTTAATGCAAAATGGGTCGCATTCTTCTCCAACATGGTCAAAAATGTCAGGGCATGGGTTTGTAAGGACCTCCATGCTGTTTTTAATGCATTTTGGTCAATGGGGAATGGCTCCCATGTTTTTCACATTTTTCTCTCTCTGGGCTCGACCCATGCACTGTAAAAGCCGGATTTGGCTCATTTTTCAAAGGGGAACACTTTTTTTGCACAATAAGCTTCTATTTTCACTTTCAACAAGTGATTTTGGCAAGTATAGACCTCCGGGGATTGTAACAGTTTTTTGCCTCTTTGGTGTTGGAATACAAGGATTTTGATGTTGAAAATCACAATGCGAGGCTCTGTGAATGCTTTGAGTCCTTTGTATGTGTTGTTTGCTTCATTTCAAACCCTTGTTTACTGACTTATCAACTTTGTGCATGATGTTTTATGTTGCAATTTCTGATTTGTGTCAATTTTCATGAGCAAGAAGTGCTCACCACTCCTTTGGTGTATCACCCTTATCAGTTTAGTTTTAATTTTGCATTTCTTATCCTGTCTCCTTGCAAATTAAGATAAAATTAGGATCGAACCTCTGCGGTTGTGCAAATAATAGATCGATCGAGAGGAGTTTGAGGAACCAGCCTCTAATCTGGAGATTCCTCTCTCATTTTACAAGTCCCACACTTGGAGAGAGGTTTCGATGTTGTGCAATCACATTGGATGCCTGAAACATCAACTTAGAAACCTGATTTGCATCCAGGGGTGCTGCTGATTTGCAACAACAGTTTTGGCACGCCCGGTGGGACCTTAGAGGTCTTCCACTTCATCTTTTGTAGGTTGGTGTGTTCCTGTGAAGATTTCAGCCTTTGGAGGCACTTGCAAACACATCTGGTGACTCCATCTGATCAACAACCCATTTCTGAAGTTGCAGACCTGTTTTTCATCCATTTCCATCCATTATTATTTCCATCTCTTTCATTATTTTCCATTCCATGAAGTTGTGCAATCATGACTTCATTTCCATCATGGAACTCACATTTACAACAACTTGATGCAATGTTTCCCACCTCCAACATGTTTTTAAATCCTCCAAATCAGCATTTTGAACAAATTCAAAATCAGCATACATACCCATATGAGCATGATGCCAAAATCAGTTTGGCTATGGAGCTTTCAAGAGCAAGGGTGTGCATACAATGAATACAATCAGATGCAAGATGCTGGTGCATGTTGGAGAAAATCCAAAAGATGGAGGTAAACATGGTGCGATCTAGGGCTCAAGCACAAATGAAAGCATTTGGAATCGGTTGTGGAGCACCCTATCCATGGGTGGGACCTTTCCCAAGGCATTACTGACCCTCAAGAGAAGCTTGACTTCATGATTGCAACGCAATGCCATTGCATTGCAAAGTGGATTGAAGGAATAGAGGTGTATGAGAGGAGTATTCAGCAACCTTGTCAACGGGTAAGCACACCATCTCATGCCTTTTCTTTTCCTCTTTCCCAATCTATTTTATCTCAGCAGTGTCAAGTTTTAAACTCTCCATCTGTTGTCCCAAGTGTTGAATCCATTTCTCCACCCCCTAGTCTTCCACCTCATCTCAATTCTTCTATCCTTTTCCCTTCCAAACAGTCATCCCCTCCACAAGAGCTAAATGAAACACCCTCTCCTCCAAAGAAACAAGAGGTTTTACCTCCTCCACCACCACAAAAAATTGCAAAAATCAGTCATGAAGGACAGCAAAAAGAGAAGCCAAACAAGGATGAAGAAATTCAAATTTTGAAGAGTTGGGCTCTTAAATTTGGGATGAAGAAGATCCCTTTGCTGATGAAACCTTTAGAAGAGGTTGGAGTTCTGAGAAGAAATGGTGGTCAGGACTGATTTTGTTGTAGTAGAAGAAGCATAAAAAGGAGTTGCAGATCAGCAATCAATTTGTTCGAATATAGTGTCCATGTTGGCACCTATTTGAAGGAAATGTTGATCAATTCAAATTGCAAAAATCAGTCATGAGGGACAGCAAGAGGAAGGAGAAGCTACTCCAAATCCAAAAGAAGAGGAGCACATTCCAGGTGTGGGGAGAAAAGTGCAGATCAAAGGCTTTGAGCACAAAGCGAGGTTATAGAAGAACCTTCGAGTTCTTCTCTCTACTTCATCTCTCTCAAGTTCTAATCTTGAAGAAGAGTTTGATCCCTCAAACTCAATCTTTGGAGGATGAAAGAAACCATGGTGATCAAGTTGCAGATCAAGAGAACGCCATGGGAAAGAGGTTGAACATTTGCGACGGGGACAGCAATGAGCGGTTTACATCGATTTGGAGAATTGTTTTGATGAAGAAGAACCGGTTGAGTTTCCACCATTCTCTCTTTCATCATCCATCTTCCAAACACAAGATCCTGCTCTCATGGAGGAGAGTATTCATTTTCGTAGCAGCTTTGCATCTTATAGAAGCTCTTTGGAACCAAGATTGGAAGATTTTAATCTTTCATGTCCTTAATTGGAGGAAGAGAAGGGAAGGAAGGGTTCTACCATTGCTTCCACACCATCCATTCAAGGTCTACAAGAGAACTCCATTCTTGGTGTTGAAAATCAGAATTATGGGCATACTCAACAGATCAAACCTTTCCCAATTAGGTATTTGGCTTCATTGGAGCCAAAGGAGAAGCCACAACCAGTCATGTTTGCTTCTAAGCATGAGGATGAGCTGCAAAGTTCCAAGGATCAGCTGTCATACCTCTCCAATCCAAATGCAGAGCAACTAAAAGAGGTATTGGATTTGTTTTTAGTTGACACCTTGCTAATTTGGGTAGAAGACCAACTTCTTGTTGATTTTCCACTCATCCAATCAGCCATACTCAGCTCCAAATCATTTGCATGGCTGCCAATTTTGAAGAAAGGAAGCTATTTTGCACAACCAGTTGTAGGGTTCATTTAGCTCACCTTTGCTTCCAGTTAGAGTAGAGTAGGTAGGTTTGCTTTCAGTAGAAGAAGTGCTTGTGCACACTCTGCATGTTCCATTTGGAGCATGTATGATTTTCAGTTTGTACATAGTTTTGGTCTTCTTTGGTTTCACTCTTGCAGATTCGTTTTGATGGAATTTTGGTGGGAACAACTCCATGTCCAGTGGGATTCAAGCGGTTCAGAGGGAAGTTTTCAAAGTTCAGATCAGTTTTCAAGCTACTACTCATGACTCCATGCCCAATGGATTGCTTCAGGCTACTGATCATTCATCCAGCAGGTAGATGACCCCTCTGAGTCGCCAAAATTGTTATCCAAATGTGCCCCCTGCTCATTTTGTGGCTAACTCCCTTTCATTCTTTCCTTCTATTGTGCCTCAGTCATAAATTTTTACTTTTTAGGAACTCAAAACCTTTGGAAATGACACCATTGGATAGAGCTCTTTCTCAGCTTTCTAGAAAGGTAAAGATTTCCTCCTAACTCCACGTATTTTTCAAGTTATGGCTCGGCGGAGTTTTTGTGGGAAATTTTCCCTTGCAAGGTCCACAGCCAATCAGAACTCGCCACGTGTCCAAGTTAAAAATATCAAAGCGATCCGATTTTGGCCTATTTTTGCCCTAAAACTTCAAATCGCCATAACTTTCGATCCAGAGCTCGGATTTTCACGTTCTTTATATCAATGGAAAGCTGGTGAAATTCTCTACAAGATTCCATGGTCAATTTTGAATTTTGGTTCAGTTTGGAGGGAGAAAATAAAAAAATGCTTCTGGTACGCGCCCATGGGACAGAGACAACGTTTCAACAACCAATTTTAATGCAAAATGGGTCGCATTCTTCTCCAGCATGGTCAAAAATGTCAGGGCATGGGTTTGTAAGGACCTCCATGTTGTTTTTAATGCATTTTGGTCAATGGGGAATGGATCCCACGTTTTTCACGTTTTCTCTCTCCTGGGCTCGACCCATGCACTGTAAAAGCGGATTTGGCTCATTTTTCAAAGGGGGAACACTTTTTTACACAGCAAGCTTCTATTTTCACTTTCAACAAGTGATTTTGGCAAGTATCAGACCTTCCAGGGATTGTAACAAGTTTTTTGCCTCTTTGGTGTTGGAATACAAGGATTTTGATGTTGAAAATCACAATGCAGGCTCTGTGAATGCTTTCAGTCCTTTGTATGTGTTGTTTGCTTCATTTCAAACCCTTGTTTACAGACTTATCAACCTATGCATGATGTTTTATGTTGCAATTTCTGATTTGTGTCAATTTTCATGAGCAAGAAGTGCTCACCACTCCTTTGGTGTATCACCCTTATCAGTTTAGTTTTAATTTTTACATTTCTTATCCCTGTCTCCTTGCAAATTAAGATAAAATTAGGATCGATCCTCTGTAGTTGTGCAAATAATAGATCTCGATCGGATGAGTTTGAGGAACCACCTCTAATATGGAGTTTCCTCTCTCATTTTACAAGTCCCACACTTGGAGAGAGGTTTCAATGTTGTGTGCAATCACACTTTGGATGCAAACATCAACTTAGAAACACGATTTGCATCATCCGGGGTCTTTGCTGATTTGCAACAACAGATTATATCTTTACATTTCAATTTTTTTACAAATTCGTACATATACATTTGCAAATATTATACCATGAGTGATAGTTAATTACTTTTGTAGTTAATGTGGTTTGTAATTATTTGGGGGAAATTGTGTTTGTGTTGCAATGTGTTTGAGACAATGGTTACATCGGTTGGTTGGTTGGTTGGTTGTTGAAAAATCCATTTTTGTATACTGTCGATAACATGTTGATAAGGGGTGTGATTGATAGTGGAAGTGTTGTAATATATATGAAACATTACATCGAAATGTTTTGTGTATACATTTAAATTTGTTACAAAATGGTAGATATGCGATTCAAAATCGTAGATATGCGATTTGCAAATCTTATATCACGATATATGAACTAAACATGAATACATGAAGACCTTTGTACATTTACAGAATTTATATCATGAATGGTAGCATTTTGTGGCCAATTTTATTTCCACTAAACATGAATACATTTGATACCCCTTGAATGGGCGCCTCTTTAGATACTGATAAGTGTTGAGTAAAGTAGTAGTGGAGGTGCTATCAAAGTAGAGGGTAGTATTTATGACGGGTTGTTTTGGTTGAGGGATAGTAGTCTTGACTCCTCCTTTCTTCTTGCTCCGAGTGTTGGTATGTGTGCCATTTTTGAGTACCTTTTGAATGAAAAAGGAGGTGAAATGCACATATTTAAAAGTGAAGGAACTATGGAGAAAGTTGTGAATGTCAGACCTTGCCTTTCAGTGGTTCCAATGTTGATAGTTGCTCTATGCAAAGTAAGTCCCTGGGACTTGTGGATAGTTAATCATCAGGCCATTTTATTCGGCAATTGTCTTTGATTCCCTCTTGAAATAGGGGTATCCAAATATGTAACGGGTTGGAGGGATCCCAACATGGGCCGTTGTATCTATCAAATTTGACAATAACAAATAAAGGTAATGTTGGTGGTAACATTGATGTGTCATAGAAAATGTCAGTGGTTGTCCCTGATTGTTGGAGGGATTCCAGATTCAATGTTATGTTTCATAACAATTGTTGTTGTATACTGGCTCCTATGCCACATTATGAGATTTAGAAGGAAGTAGTGAAATTGTGGGTGGGAACCAAAATGCCCATCATGTTAGCACATCAAATGTAGTTTGTATTCATGCATTGGAACTTCTTTTGTGCGGCGTTGTTGCCATATTGTTTTTCCTGTTGGAAATAAAGTTGGGAAAGCCATTGAGAAAAGGACTTCTATATTGTATTCATTTATTGGCGAGAGCCCAAGCTCTGAGCCATGGCATGGTAAATACGAATACATTTGATACATTCGATACCGAGGTGGATACATGAAGGTTGAGAAAAGTAGTAGTGGAGGTACTATCAAAGTAGAGGGTAGTATTTACTACGGGTTATTTTGGTTGTTATGGCAGTAACATTGATGTGTTGTAGAAAATGTCGGTGATTGTTCCTGTAGCACCATTTACGAGGTTTGTTTCAACCCATAAATTAGCAATAAGCATGATTTTTGTTGTTTTCATAACATAACTTTAGAAAGCTTGATAATATCCTCCTTTACTAATATTTGTGGAAATGTATCCGTTTAACATGTGGATTGGGTTGAATTTGGGATATTATATTGTGGACCTGACAATATATCTTGTGGGGAAAAAGTGCAGTTGTATCACTCACTCAATACATCTAGTAGAACTATTGCTTAGAAGGCATCTAGTTCCCTAACAAATCATGACTTCCTTGCAGAAGTGACCAAACCAGATAGCATCCACATAATGTGTTAATCCAGTAATGTATGAAATAAGCAATTATACATAAATTGTACTAACACTTTATTCAAACTTAAATTTTATTTTATGATCTTCTCAATAACAATTATACATGAATTGTAATTCAGCCACAAATTGTATTCTAAGAACTGCTCAAGATTAATTAATGTTGATAGATAAAGAATAATTCTTGTATTTAGTTCAGTAATTAGAGGCATGCCTCCTATCAATTTTGTTAGAATGTTGTTGTAAACATAGCATTCTATGATGAAATGTCATTCCGTCCCCACTGCCTTTGAAGTACAAAATAGGCATATGTTGTTGTCCCACTCTTCCTTCAAGGTTGGCCATCTACCAATCTCACACCTAAGCTGGTGTGAATTAGTCTTCAACTGGGTTATAGGAATCTTTGTTTTCTACTTTTCTTGTGTAATCTTTCTAGCCATGTTCATATGTGGGGTTGAATTTGGTGAGATGGTATTGTCTCTTCATGCCTCATATGTGGAGTAAAGAATACCATTTCCCTTCCGAATAATGAAATAAGAATGTATTGCGATGTTTATAGTGTATGGAATTAATTACACAAAAATGCGCTATGAATCCAACAAAAATGAAAGTTGAAGGATAAATAACTCTGAAACATGATGAATTTGTCAGTTCGAACCATGCGAAAAGCTTAAAACTATTTCTTACTTGTAATGATGTGTCCAAACGTGAGGAAATCCTCTGAAAAATGGAATCTCCACATGACAACATGTGTCCAATTAGAAAGCATAAACACGAAAACTACAACGCTTAGGAATAAAGATGATTACAAAGTATCAAAAAGCATAAAAGTAAAAAGATTAAGTTGCCACTACGAATTTTTGTCTAGGGGGTGGGTCTTGAACATGCCAACCAGAACCAGCCAAATCTTTACTACTATCCGACATGTCCCAACCAGAGCCGGGTGGCTTCTGTCTTCTCAGTACTTTCAACAAATGCCTGAGAAGGCGAGAGACAACTTGGGAAACTTGTCGGACATGGGTGGAGGCTCCAGCCATCATGAGTGCACGGCTCCGGAGCAGCCGACGAGCCCCAGTTGGCTGGGTAGTGGGGGGCATCCCATCCTCGATGGCATAAAAATTTAATTTGAAATTAAACATTTCATTTTTTTTGTTGGGTAAATATTTTTTTACTAGAATTATGAACTAAATACTTTTGTGAGGTTTTAAACTTAAATAGGATCGGACACAACAAGTCCATTTTACCAACTCACCTACATTTCATTGGCATTAAGCATCTCATTACATCCATCTTACACAAGTGCTAAATGGACCATTTAAGTTTAGCCTACTCATGAAAGATGGCAATAAGATTGACTCTATGGTAAAAACATGCTTAATTTGCAAAAATAAATACTCTATGATAACACATACACCCAGTGGGTTTAACATGTTGAGCTCATTTGGATTTTAACTTTTGAAACTGGGTTATATGTGCAATAAGTATCCAATCGTATAGCTTGACTACTATATCTTAGTAGACTGTTTTCTGGAAAATTGGATTGATAAATTTATTTATAATTGTATGCTTCCTTTTTTATTGGGCTGGAATTAATCATTTTTTATATTACATCATACTTTGTGTTTGTACCAGGATTTTTTAGTTTATACATAGAAGCTCATTTCATTCGGTTTGTGTAGATTATTTTGTTTGGGGGAGAGGTTTGACATATTCAATACACATATTGAGAGAATTCTTGGAGTTGAAGCACATTCAGTGAAGCAGTATGGCAGAAACTGCTTCAGAATTGCGCGAGAGGCTGTTGGTAAAGCACAAAGAAGCCCAAAATCTGATCAATTATGATAATGAGAATAGCAGGATGGCAATTAAGGAAGAAGGGGAGCCTGAAGTTCTGCATGATGGACTTAATTTTGGCCAATTCATGTTAGTTGGCTCTGTTGCTGGCATGGTTGAGCATACTGCTATGTTTCCAGTGGATACATTAAAAACTCGCATGCAAATGTTGGCTAGTTTAGGTGGTTCTGCTCATTCGGGTGTGGGAAGAACCCTTAGGTGTATAATGAAATCCGAGGGGGCTCTTGGACTCTATAGAGGCATTGGAGCAATGGGTCTAGGAGCTGGACCTGCTCATGCTGTGTATTTTTCTATGTATGAGGTTTGCAAGGAGAAATTGGGAGGCAACAGACATGGTCACCATCCTTTTTCCCATGTTGCATCTGGAGTAGTAGCTACTATTGCAAGTGATGCAGTGTTTACACCAATGGATGTGGTGAAACAGAGGTTGCAATTGAGAAGCAGTCCATATGGGGGAGTAATGGATTGTATAAAGAGAATGTTAAGGGAAGAAGGTTTTGGAGCATTTTATGCTTCCTATCAAACTCTTGTGGTAATGAATGCCCCTTTCACATTCATTTTGCAACTTATGAAGCTATCAAGAAAGGAACGCAAGTGAAGAGCAAGCTCACATCATTGCAGGCAAGTGTTGTGAGTCTTGTGACAACGCCACTTGATGTGATCAAGACTCGGTTGCAATGCCAAGTCCGAATCCTCTTCTTTAATAATTTAGTATTAGTCTTGAATTTAGATTTTCATGAACGGTATGGGAAACAGAGAGACTTTATAATTTTTCCTGAAATTCAATTTCTCAACTTGAAAGTTTCGAATCATTGACATAAGCCTTACCCCATAATCACTTATAGAAACTTACCTTACTTGTATAAACAAGGAATTCATTCCAATCCAGAGTTAAAATCCATTTGATTCGCTATGATTTTTGGGATATATAATATCTATGTTGTTATCTTTTTATATAAGTTATGATGAAAAAATTACAGTGCTCATTATAAAGATTTATTGAATTGGTTTTCTTTTTGAAAATTACTTACACTCACTCTTAGTCATGAAGCTACTTGCTCTCTTACTCTTTCATTGAAAATGGGGCTAAATTAATTATATTCATATATCATTTACCAGACTGTTCCTGTTAGCACCTGTGGAGAATTTCATCTATGTTCTTTTTAGTCTGAGCTTGTCATCAATGTTGCTGTCGAGGTTAACTATTCCATATGCTTTCGTCTTCTTTTCTATTTGTTAGACATCAGTTATCCCATTTTTATGGCAGTAGCTATCTCTAAAAGCAATCTAGAGTACCAGCTAATAAGACCTAAAATTATATTAGAATAGCTTTTTCGTTGGCATACATTTTTCCATTCACTAGTTTGTATTACTTGATTACAGTTGGCTTTCATTAGATTGAATTTGAGGATATTCAGGGCCCCAGAACTTCCAGGTTTTTGATACAAAACATATTAAGTTCTTGAATTAGAGTGTGAACCTAGTTGATCCATCCTCCGACGAAAGTGAGGCTTAAAATATTATGTACTGAGTCAAACATAATTAATGGCAGGTTCTCACCAGAACATGTAATAACTTATCTCCAAAAGGAACCTTTTCTGGATTATTCTCATGTAATACCTGAGAATCACCATAGAATAAAAAAAGTATTGACTAATCTAACCCTCAATGGTCGCAAATGCATTTAACAATCCCCATAAGCTCTCATTTGTGCTGCTTGATAAACTTTCATTCATGTACTTTCAAATACCCTCAAAGGAATGGTATTTTTCCACTTTTTTTTTAGCCTGCCCCTCATGCCATGATTCCTTTCAAATTAAATAGGGGAAAGTGTGTATGTTTGTGTACATTCTTTCCCTCTTTTTTCTGGTATTTTATGTTACATTTTTTTCAATTGTTTTTGGTATCAGACAACACCAATGTAAATGAGTTTTTTCAATTTTAATATCTAGAATAGTACAAGCTCACTTATAATCTCAAGCACTTTAAAATTCTCATCACTCCAAACAGTTTTATAGATTGGAAGGCGACAAATCTGAAGGCATGAACTCAGGGTTTTATATAATCAAGAAAATGCAAATGATCAACTTGAATCAAATTAAATAATGGTTGTGTTTGTTGCATGCATCAAAATAAAAATATTCCCCCAAGGCTGCATAAAAATATGCATGCTATTTGGACTTCAAGAATGAAGTCGTCAAGTGAGGAAAACTTGAAGGTTCTTGTAGCTTGGTGCCCATGATGGGCTTCTTTGCAAACTTTGTATTCGCTGTCAGTCAGTCAGAATTTTACCCATGGTTTTGATTTGTTATTCATCCATTATTGAATGCAAAATTGAAATTGCAAGGTTTGGACATTTCCCAATAAATGGCGGCCTTGGGATCCACTTGTAAAACTTTCTATTGGTATTTCATTATCATTACGTTTTTGGTCATGCATCTTGCTGTTAATTTGAGTAACTTAGCTGGTTTGTTAAGCTGCAGAGGCACATGCTTGATGTGCAAAACACCATATGTATAACAGGTTTCATCACCTTTAGAAGATATATATCATGCATTGGTTCTTTCTAAATGGGCACACCATTTATTTGTCTTTTTGAGTTCTTCACAAATGATATGGTGACCTGTTGCTTTTTGAAGTAGTGAAACATACCAATCAAAATAACAATGCAAATTTTGTTGTTCAATTCTGTAGCGTGACATATGTAACTTTGTTGATTGTGCAGGGGGTTTGTGGTGCAGAGAGATTCACTAGTAGCTCAATACGCAACATGGCTCAGAAAATAGTATCTAAAGAGGGGCCTACAGCTTTGATGAAAGGCTTAAAGCCTAGAATGCTTTTCCATGCACCTGCAGTCAGCCATTTATTGGTCTACATATGAAGCAACTAAATCTTTCTTGCATAATTTAAGTCAAACAACTTAAAGTTAGTTATGCACAAAAATACCAACTAAAGAGGGGCCTACAGATATAATCGCGCAAAAAGCTCAAAACTATTTCTTACTTGTAATAATGTGTCCAAACATGCGGAAATCCTCTGAAAAATGGAATCTTAAACTGATGTTTTCAAGATTTTCCCTGCAGATTAAATCAATATATGAAAGTATCACATTTACAGCATATACACACATGATATCCGCACTGCATATATATACATGCCCATGATATACTCACTGTATATCCATGATCGACACTCTGAGGTGGTTTAAAATATGGCGGACTCATACATCGCAAAATTCCAAAGCATTCGTCCATATCCACAAAGTGATTTGTATGCACATACGCGCACGGGCTTTGCAACTAAATACAAGAAAACAATGTAAACCCTTTGACATCTGATGCCTATGAACACGAAATCCCATGTATCATATTCTCCATCACAAACACGAGCAGTCCTAGAACTTGACTATAGCAGCATGGATGCAAAAGGATCCCATAATCCATTAAGAAAACTCGTGCAGAAGTTATAAAAACCAATGCATGTTGGAATGAGTAGATTGAAGTATTGAGGCTAGAATATTTCCTCTCCAAATTCCGCAATCATCTAAAAAGTAGCAGAGAGCTAGAACAAAAATTGGTAAATTAAATTTGATGAAGCGGGGACCAAGCCATGCAATCGCAACTATTTCCGCTTAAAAACAGGAAAACAGGCAAATAACCAAAAGTCAAATTTAATCAGATGTAGAAAACGTCCAAATGGCCGTCAAATTTAATATAGTTGTAGAAACATCCGGAAGAGCCTTTCCCATAGAGGGAACGCCTTCGGCATAAAAATGTATCGAAATGGTTGCTCATGTGCCCATTAACATAAGTTTTAAACATTATAGATTTGAATACCTATCACCCTTTGTTTTTCCTTAGACGTGCCCTTAATATTTATGCCCCATAATTTATAAACATTAGACCCTCCAATATAGCTTACCACATGGCTTTATTCGTAGCTTAGGCTCCTTTTTGATAAGTATGATCATATTACCAATGCACTCAAAATAACAATTTTTATACCTTAATATTATAATCAAGACCGAAGATAAATAACAATTTATGTTAGTGGTGAAGGTAGATAATCCTCTAACCTTCATATTGCCATTCCACGAAATAATCCCTTAACATTTTAATTCAATGATTGAATTGTAAGGAAGGTTACTATAACAAATACTTTGTGCTTTATGTTGCTATGCAAGTATTCATAACCAAAAATGTTCATCAACTATCATGGTCCTTCCGACATTATATAAGCATAGTCATGGACAAGTGACGACAAAATAGATCATCATAGGAAAATTAAATCCATGTAACTAATTTATCAAACTGTGAAAACATTTCCTTTAGCAAGGTATAATTCAATATACATCCAAGCTATAGAATCTAACGGTGCATCGTGTACTGACAACATCATACTTAGCCAACCAAACATATACTGATCATCAAATCAAAGCAGGGAATATGTCATAAATGCTAAGCACTTTACGAATGCCAAGAAATGAGCATTTTTGTGTGGTTGCACATGAAATCATGTGTATGTGTGCATATCCTTTTCGGGATATACATGTGTACAGTGTAGTGCATACTTAGCTACGCAACAAGGTTCATTTCCTCCGCCTTCGTAAATCATCTATCATTTATGACTTATTCTTTCAATTAGAAGAGTAAAATTGAGGGATGTATTTAATATTGTTGTTTTCTAGGGAATCGACAAATACGAAGATGGTCCCATTATTTGTCATTAATGCAAGAGAGTGCGATTTCCTCTATTTTAACCCACTATCTTTTTTCTATTTAAATTTAGCAAAGACTTTTTAACTTACAAAACAAATTCACTAACTATTAGTTGATCAACAGATAGCTAAGCCTCCAACTTATTATCCCCCCATAAGAATGGTCGGCGGTGCCTACTAAATGTCTCTTTAATGTTTGCAGTTAGTACAAAATGTGTCGAGATGGTTGCCCATATGCCCATCAACATAATTTTTAAACATTATAGATTTGAATACCTATCACCCTTTGTTTTTCCTTAGACATGCCCTTAATATTCATGCCCCATAATTTATAAACATTGGACCTTGCAATATAGCTTGCCACATGGCTTTATTCGTAGCTTAGGCTCCGTTTTTGATAAGTATGATCATATTACCAATGCACTCAAAGTAACAATTTTTTATACCTTAATATTGTAATCAAGACCCAAGATAAATAATAATTCATGTTAGTGGTGAAGGTAGATAATCCTCTAACCTTTTATATTGCAATTCCACGAAATAATCCCTTAACGTTTCAAGTCAATGATTGAATCGTAAGGAAGGTTACTATAACAAATACTCTGTGCTTTTATGTTGTGCGCAAATATTCATAACCAAAAATATTTATCAACTATCATGGTCCTTCCAACATTATATAAGCATAATCGTGGACAAGTGACGACAAAAGCAGATCATCATAGGCAAATTAAATCCATGTAAGCGATTTATCAAAGCGTGAATACCTTTCCTTCAAGAAAGTACAATTCAATATTCATCAAGCTATAGAATCTAACGATTGCATCGTACCGAAACAACATCATACTTAGCCAACCAAACACATACAATCATCAAATCAAAACAATAATATGTCATAAATGCTAAGCGCTTACGAATCTTTGAGAAATGAGCATTGTTGCTGTGCGGTTGTGCATGAAATCACGCATACGTGTTTATATCCTTTTCAAGATATACATGTGTGCGGGTAGTTGCATACTCGGCTACACAACGGGGTTCATTTCCTCCTGCATTCATAAATCATCTACCATTTATGACTTATTCTTTCAACTAAGCGAGTAAAATTGAGGGATGTATTTAATATTGTTGTTGTCAGGGAATTGACAAATACGAAGATAATTCTATTATTCTTGTATTTATTGTAGGCTGCAAAACATGTATTGTTTTCCCTTATGATTTTATGAGTTTTTGTTTTTGGGTTAAAGAGAGGATTAAAAGTAGAGCATGGAAAATTGGCGGGATTATTGGACATTAGAATGAGGCGAACGTGGTTGCTAAAATATTGTGAAGTTTTATGTTATTTGTTGAGAATATTAATAGCATTGTACATCCACTAGGAACGTTTATGCGTTTTGGATATCCTTTTCCGACCCTTTGTCATTTTTGTGGGTGTTGCCGCCATCATGATTTTTGAGCATGCATTACTAATGTAAGATTGGTGATTATCACCATATATCATAATAATCGATATACACCTCTAAATATTACATGTTGCCTTTCTTCTCGTCTCAGAATAAATAAATAAAGGTTATATTTGTATACTGCACGTATGCTAATTTAGTCTAATTAAATGTAATGAGGTATTTGTTTCTCTATTTGGTTTTAGTTCAATTATGAATATTGATGTGTATTATAATATGATATAGTTATTATAACATTGTTGTATTCGGTTGGCCTACGTGACCCATTATCAAGGTGACATTAAACTAAATAATCAATAAATTACATAGTGTACTATGCGAGAACGTTTCCCCCACCTTTAATTGATTTATCAAAGCGACATAGTAAGACGGGGATATTTGTTGAACAGAGAGTAAGACGGCATCTCCCTTGTAAGTGGAAGGGAGGGGATGCAGCAGGCGGGCGAGGGTATTGTATAGCCTTTATCCAGTAACTGATTGTCTGTTTGGCTGCATCGCATTCGTCGTTGTAGTATAGTGGTAAGTATTCCCGCCTGTCACGCGGGTGACCGGGTTCGATCCCCGGCAACGGCGATTACAATTTTAATTTCGTAACATTTTTCTTGCACTGTTTTTATGTAAAAATTAAGACACGTTTTGACAGCTGCCACAAATGGGGATGTAGCTCAGATGGTAGAGCGCTCGCTTAGCATGCGAGAGGTACGGGGATCGATACCCGCATCTCCAGATGAAGTTGCTACATTTTAAGCGAACAGACTGTCATTCTTCAATATGTATTGATTTGCTTTTGCATATCAATTGTCCGTTACAGAGTCCACCACCAAATATTTCTTCAACCTCTTCCTCCCACCCAACTATTTCCTTCGCCCAAATAACTATTCCTTTGTTCTATTTGGTATTGTTAAAATAAAGTCTACAACGTCAATAAACTTGCATGAATTTGGGTTCGTTCGTTCTTCCATGAATTTTAATATTCTTTTCCTCCCTAAATTTTAGGATAGAGTTTGCGAATGTGTGTTGCACAATCAATATTTTAATGATTCCTGCAACATATTTTGAGAGCTCGGTGTATGTTACTCTAAATGAACTTGATTGGTGGTGTTCGTCTTATATTAGAGCCTCTCTCCTCAAAACTCCGGGGCATTGAGTATTCGCTAATCTCTCTAAATTAAACCCCGTGCTCTATCTCTCTCTCTCCTCTCTCTCTCTCTAATGAAGATGATAGTTTCTAGTAGTCTAATATGGACCCAAACATTTTCAAAGTACGGTTTGGCATCCTCCAAAGAAAACCATATTTATTACAAGGTATAAGTATTTCTAGCTTGGAGAATCTATCTATTACTACATAAATTATTACCATGCTTGGTAGTAGTGTAGTGTGAGAGATAGTCTTTGGAAACAAATTCCTATAGTCTCATCAAAATTGGTAGAGGTGTATACATAGTTTGTTTCTTATTGAAAAGTTTGGCAATTGTACATGCGATGACAATACCTTAAACATTTTGTGATGTCAAACTTGAGGTGTGGCCAAAAAAATATTTCTATAGCACCGAAATTGTATTTTCAACTACAAAGTGTCATGCAACTTTCTTGAAATGAGATTCTCGTATTAATTTATACCTCGTTTGGTACACACAAGTGACTAGGGTGATATAGGAGC
Source organism: Taxus wallichiana var. yunnanensis (assembly GCA_018340775.1). Classification (NCBI taxonomy): domain Eukaryota; kingdom Viridiplantae; phylum Streptophyta; class Pinopsida; order Cupressales; family Taxaceae; genus Taxus; species Taxus wallichiana. The sequence continues at coordinate 303,669,556 of CM031238.1, forward strand.
CCATCATGTAAGTAGAAATTTGTAACTAACTTACTATTGAGAAAGTTGTGACAAATTTTGGATGCAAAGGAATACAAATTATGACCAAGTGTTTACTTCATGCACAAAAATGTCAAGCACTCGACGAGAGCATGAATTTGATGTTAGCACAAATATTCTAATGTTGGATTTGCACTTCCCTTTTTATGCTTGATGTCAAGATGAAATTGTTGAAGATAAGAAGATGTTTCCCTTTCTACAACTTGTTACGAGTCTACAAGAATTGAAGCAATTTGCGATCGATGTGAATCACGAGTCTCCTTACCCAAGATATAATGCTTCCAATATTTACATGCTTGATCAATAACACGCATCTTGTGATCGTATCTTTGGCTAGTTTTTACCAATAAAGTGAAAGCGAAATACCAAATATATTAAAGATTAGCTCTAGGGTTGGCAACAACAAATGAATATGTGAAATGTAATAGAATTCCATTCATCATTCATATGAATGTTATGGGTGCATTAGTCAAGCGAAGGGAATTGAAAACCACTCAAGTAAGCCTCCTTGGATTTAAAGGACATCTTTGAAATGTCTATGTGCTTGACAAGAATATAATGATACCTAGATTAAGATCAATTTTGGCGAAGAAAATTTACACTACGAAGTTGTTCAATAAATCCTTGATCAAGGGAATATGATAACAATTCTTTATATTGATCTTATTTGGATCTTTTGTGTGGGAATAATTAGGTTGCCACAATGCGATGAATTGGGTTGATGTCTCCTTTATCCATGAGTTGATGATTTTTCTACTTGTTCACTTATTTTTCCAAAAAATATCTACAATACAAATATGCATTAGGGAGAGGTATGCATGGGATCAAATAAATAGTATCTTTACCGCACTGATGTGTAGGCACTTCCTTAAGTGATGAAGAAGTATCCTTGTATTCTTCTAACATAATGTGTAACTTCTACATTTTCTAAAGGAACCACAGTATGAAGCTGGAGCCATGAGGATGTTTTTATGTTCATGTTTGACCGTTAAGAGCACTAACTTTCTACTAGATTTGACTAGCTTCTTGCATCAATGGCACTAATGAGTGAGAGCTTAGAGATTACTTTTCTATGTTATATCTCATATCACCAACCTCTATGACAACACTTCTAAGGTATTATTCATAGAATCCATGTCGATTGTAAGGATATTATTGACCAAGTAAAATATCACATGCCTATAATGGCGCAATATCACAAAGGTTTACATCTTGAAGAGGATTGATTTTATAAATTAGATAAAAATGTGAGTAGCACATTTTTAGAACTTGAGATGAACTATCCAATTGCATATGGTTGTGGGTGATTTCACTTTTTGGGAGTGAATCTCACCCTTTTTAAGTTTTAAATGATTTAATTAACATACAAAAAAATGATGAATAATGTTCTTGTATGATAGAAAAGTGACATGTGAGCATGAGAATCTACAAGTAGCCTTTTTTCATACCCGACCTCCCAGGAGGTCGTGCGAGAGACGACCGGTGGAAATGAAATATAAGTGGGTGTAGAAAAATTAGTTGGGCAATCTTATATCCTCAACACGTAACAATGGGATGCGTGAGTCTATGGCAAAGAAAGCTCTCCTAGCTTGAATTGGTATAATGGATCATTCAGATATCAATAACTCCTTGGAGGCTCCAATCAATGTCGAGCTCTGTCGAGATCCAATCTATTGGATGTTGGATGTGTGGAAAGTGACTTGTAGGTGCTTCAAGTATATTTCCAGACAAGGTCATGAAAATGGTAGCGAGAGGTGTAGTGGATTTGTAGGAGACTATGGGCGAGTTTTTCTGGTCTAGCCCATAAAATATTAGCTTGATTGGCTTTTATGCTTAATGCAGAAAATGGTGATATGATATCTGGTGGAAGTGGTGAGGATCTAAATACCAGCATACGTAAACTAGTGTCAATGTTTAATTGAGCAGACCCGTTGGGTTGTGGGACCTAGGGATCACAACCATGAGTTTGTGGTTGTTGTGGACCTGTTATGGTCATGTGAAGAATCAATCTCTTCTTCCGACTATCCAATAGTCATAAGCTTTTTCAGCTTCTATGTTTAATACCAGGAGTTGTGTGATCTTCTCATAATACCTTACGGGTGTTCTAGCAACTTGTATACATAAGCCTATGTCTATGTCAATGAGAAGGTCTCCTGCATTTGGCTGCGGAACTAATGAATCACAACCAAATATTTTCTCTCTTTCGGGTTCTTGTATGGTCATGCAGATATCCTATCAAGGCAATCTATAGTTGGGTTGACTTGACCAAAATGTGTATGCTTTGTCGTCTTCAATATTCAATTCTCTCAATTGTTCACTAACTACTTGTGGGTTTATTGTCATTTGAAAGACGTGAATTCTAAGACCTTGATCTATATCCGTTAATGTTGTGAAGAGATTTGGCTGAGTTATTATCGGTTCGAATATGTAATTCTGGGCTCTTTGGGTCCCATAATTTTCATGCAAAGCGATAATCGAGACTTATTTGAAATAAGTAAACTAATTATTAAAATAAATCTACACTATGCTTATATTCTTTTTTTTTGTATTTTTAAGGATGTGAATTGAACAAAATTTAAAGAGTGACTATTCTACAATATTAAGATAACAAAAAATTAATCTAATAATAGAATTAAAACAAGTAAGATAGCCAGATATAGTTATTTGCCTGTGCATTTGTGAATTTATCCTAAATATTAAATAACTAATTAATTTAATTGAAAGACTTTCAATCTTACCTTAGAAGCGAGGAATAAATCACAGCTTCTCAGAAGCTATCATTCCCCATATCTTCCCTGGTAATACTGAAAGGAAGCTTAACTGAAATAAAATGATTTGCTATTCTATTTGATATATTGTAACTACAACTTTGACGATTCAAACCTGGAGTTTACAGAACAACGACAAATCCAGTTGTATTATGACTTGTCCCCTCAGTGTGATCTCTTCATTCCTTCGTGTTCTCGTGAATCCAGAAAAGTTGAAATAATGACAACGATAGCGGAGAAGATGTTCAAACAGTGACAACTTGGACGTAAACCAAACAGAATGCAAGTAGGAGAAGGATAGTGCAAGAGAACAGAGCTTGACTATGTGATTCCTAGCGGGATTATTACAGGGATACAATCTAAGCACACCGAAATCTCTAAGATCTATGCTTCTGTGACAAAACAACAACCTATAATTCTAAGCAGAATCAAGATTCAAATGGACATAATCTAGAACCAGAATTGTGGAGCCTTGAACTGAGAGGCTGAAAGCTTTACAAAATCTAAACTTATTGAGACTTATTGAAGAACTGTCAAAACACACTGAATAATAATTCATAGAAGGATAGGGGTCATTTGCTTGTAAACAAGCTTGGTATTTATAGCACTTTGATTTACCAGAGGGTAAGTTTGAATTGAACTCTTTTATTATAAACAAAGAAAATTACTATTTACCAGGTGGCCAAAAATTAAATGCAAGCAAGAGTGGTTGAGAAATGCGAGTGCCACTTGATTTTTATGTTGACAAAAGCATCGGAAAGTTATAGAAAATGTGCACTGGGACCGCTGCCCTATACGGGGAGGTGGTTACGGGACCTTGCACTATCACAGGCGGCGATCATGGGACCGCCCCTTGAGCAGGGCGGCGGTCTTGAAACTAATGATAGAAATGCAAGGAAAAAGGGGGCAGGGTTTATAATGAAGCATGCAAAGGTTGGATAAGGAATTTTAGGATGCAAATGTATACTTGGCGAGATTTTTGGATTCTAAACACCTTGCGAAGAGATCTGAATCATCATTGGGGTTTCTGTAACCTCTTTCCGGACAGAACAATACATATAATTTTTGGTACATGCATATTGCCCCCTCGGAGAAGCGTTTTAGCCATGAAGGGGCATAAAACGGTGGGTCGAGTATGGTGGTCCTGAAATGGGGAGTTAGAAGCTATACCTGACATACCCATGTGTCACAATGTCGCCATCCAGATTCCCGCTATCTGTAAAATGAAAAGAGGACTCAAGTGTAGATAGATAAAGAAATCGAAAAATAAATACTAAATTAAAATGAAATGAGGACTTACCATTTACACGGGGATAAGAACTTACCTTCGTCGGTGCTCCAACTATGTGAAAGAACATTCAAAACAAGGTTAGAATGTTATATATATAAAACGAGCTCATTTTCCTATTCATTTGTGCATATCAATTTGGAAATTTTTGAGCTTTGGGACCCACGGTAACCATTTTCGACGATAGTGTAGTCAAAACATTCGTTGCAAGATTGTGATAATGCCTCCGAGAGTAGGACATCGACTGCGAAGTCTAAGGTTAGTTTTTCTCAATTAATTTTTTAAAACCCAAAATATAAATATGTTGGAATCTTTGTCTTGGGGGTTATTTTGAAAATCTTAGTGTTAAACAAGTCTTTAAGGGGGGGCGCCCATAGGGTAAGATTTTATTTCACTCAAAATGGTGTATTTTGTTGTTTTTAGGCATTTTTAGGGCTTTGTGGGTGCACGTCAAATCGGCACGGGACCTCCGCCCTACACGAGTGGCGGTGTGCAGGACTGCCACCCTTATAAGGTGATGGTCACAAAACCGCCTTGCTCTGCTTGAGGCGGCGGTTACAGACAGAAAGAGAAAACAGATGCCTTAGTTAATTATTTTTGCATTTTTGAAATTTTTATATGTTTTTGATGAGCTTATCTATTGGATTATGTTACTAACTTGCTTTTTCTCTATTTTGGGTGGATGCAGAAGGAGGAGTATATTAGGTGGAGCAAAGAGAGGGAGTGTGATTGGCTCCTAACAGTGTTAGACTTATTGACTCAGGCAGAGCAAGACACTCTGCAGAGGGACAACATTTTGAGGATTTCACAGGTTCCTCATGTTGCTCCTGCCAGTCACATATTGTGTGACTTGTTCTCGTATTGGGTTGCGGACTAGAATACTTTCCAGATTTCAGGTGTTAGAGGTGAGTGGACTATCACCCTGGAGGATGGCTATCGTATATTAGGGGTTCCGATTCTTGGGAGGAGGTTGTCTCTTAAGACAGCAGGATCCAGTCTTAGATGGTTTAGTGGGCTACCTATATGGGAGATGTTTTTGTCTCTTTTGGCTCAAAGAAGGGGGTGAAGGTCCAATCTATTGTTGCTTCTCCTATCCTTGTCATCTGTAAGGCTATTATGGGTATCTTAGCCTCACAGTTGATTGGGGATAAGGGAGGAGATGCTCTCTTATATTGTTGGGCTCCCATTATTACACATATCGAGGCCCATGGCCATACTTATGCTTAGGGATTAGAAATTCTTGGGACTACATACCATGACTTATACAAGGTGGTCAGGTTACAGGGGCAGTCCTTGAGTCATCCCACTCTAGTTATGAGTTGGGTGTATGAGCACATCGTCCCCTATGGGAGGGGTGTACTAGCAGAGGATCCGGGGGCTGTTAGAGCAGTGAGGTGGACGGGGATGATAGTACTCAGGACACCACATTAGCCAGTGGCTTCATTGACTACTGTAGATATGGAGGCCACTCCTTATCAAGCCATGGCGGGAATATGGGGAGAGGAGACAGATTTCTGATCTACTACATGTCAATTAGTAGACGAGGATAGAGAGGGTGGAGGTCCACCCATTTGATCGAGTCCTCGGCCAGTTTGGCCTCCCCTACGTTAATATGATTCCTCCAACGGAGGCGATATCTGAGGACTATTTGTGAGGCCCGGGAGGTCTAGAGGAGATCGAGGTTGGACCACAGTTACTCCTGGAGTTCCTATCGCGGTTAGGTGGGTGGTTCGGGCCCGAGGGGCAGCCAATGCTCCTCGAGCACATTTACTTCAAATCAGAGCTGCTCTTGCTTTCAGTGGGGGGAGGATGAGCCTGTTGATGTGGACTCAGACTTTGAGGAGTTCACAAGATGGGAAACTGAGGAGGAGACGATGGGAGGTGAGGCTGGTGGGATGGCCGAAGAGGATGATAGTGATTCTGAGTGGCATGATACTCAGGATATCTTGAGGGCCGAGAGGGTGGAGGTGAGTGTAGAGAAGGTGACCTTGATCTTAGAGGAGTTTCCTTCTCGGGACTTTGGGGAGATGATGAGTTTATGGCAGAATGTCATTTCTTTCAGATTTTGGGGAGGCTCCGTAGTCGGCGATTTGCGTCGGTAGCAGGCGCAAATCCTAGAGATGCTACATGGATGCCTGGAGATCCAAGTGAGTTACTACTCTTTTCTCGACCTTGTTAGTTAGAGATGTTTGGATGATATTTCTTTTTTGTTGTTTCGTTTGTTTTTGACTTGTTTTTGGTGATTTTCTAACTTGTTATTTCCCTTTTTATTTGCAGCGACTGCTCAGGGATGGCGGGATTTGATTCGTCGGGTGTGTGCCGACACCCTATTGCTTCCTTTTGGGAAGACCAGGCTCAGCTTACCGAGGACGTCGGAGAGAGCCTTTAGCGTCGGCCAAAACAACGATGTGCTTGCCCTTGTCTAGAAGGCGGCGAGTTAGTGACCTCCTTAAATCTTGAGCTAGGCTGGGTACAAGACTATTGAGTGCTTGATGAGGCAGAGCCATTCTCGTAGTGAGACCACAACCAGTGGTCGTGATCATGAGCACTCAGTTCATTCAGAGCATCATCGTAGTAGGAGCCCTAGACGTGATCGTGCACCCTCAGAGGGATCCCACGAAGGGATTGAGGGGTCGTTTGGTCTTTTGTAGTGATTTTTTTGGATGTTTATATGAGTTGTTTTTGTATTTTTCAGGCTCATTGAGTGTTTTGACCATGCCTAGTGCATGATGGCATTGTATGTAAAACATGATTCTTATATATATATATATATATATATCTTTCTAGATCTTCTTGTATCTAGAGTTTTTGTGGTTTGTTTCTCATGTGTACACTAGATGTTTTTTTGGAATTTTTTCTTTTATATGTTTTTCAGAATGTATGCAATGGATGACAGGTGATAACAAGTGTTTGAACAGAATGTTTCTCTTATTGTTTGTAATGCTAGTATGTGATGATGCAAACACTGTAGTACTGAACTTTTGGCTTCTTTGGGAAATGTTCGTTGCTTCTTCTTGTTTTGGAAAAACATGATGAATATGTAGTGATAATGAAATGAACTTGCCCCACTCCTAACTCCACGCAACTAGTAAGATGTGAGGGCTCAACACCGAGAGTTGGAAATGGCCCAAATTGTATGAGTTTGACTGAATGGAAATGATGAGAGAAAGACAAGGTATTGATAGAAACCAATTTTAGACCTACGTACTTATTCTTACTCAAAACTACAACATAGTTCAGAAGGCAACTTACTTTCCAATTTATTTAGACTTAGATCCATGGATGGTGACTTGGTTGAAAAAATATGGTTTTGAGGATTTGATCTCTTTGGAATTTGGATACTTAATTTCACTTAATACACTTTGCTTTGCATTTTTAAAATACTAAGATTCATTAATTTTCATGAATGGACCCCCTGCCTTTGCCCCATGCTACTAGTAAGAAGTATGGGCTTATCCAAAAGGCGGGACATAGGTGAGTAAGGGCACTTATTTCCTTTCTCAACCTTGCACCACTAGTAAGAGATGTGGGCTCATCACCGAAGGTTGGTGGGGCAAAGAAGTGTGTAAAATAAAATATTCTATTTTTTTAGTATTTTTATTTAATTTGGTTTTGACATTTTTGATTTGTGATTTTGGAGTATCCTTGTTTCAAAGAGATGTCAGATGGATATATGTGACACCAAGAAGCTTCTAAAATAGGCCGTAGGTAAGAACACCTTAACCTAGTAGAAAAGAATGAGTATGACCAAGTATACATGCCTTGGTATGGTTTTCATCAAGATTTTGTCTTTCGAATTGATGAGATAATTTCAAAACCATTTTGATGATATTATGAAAATTGAAGAGATATGATTTGAATGCTTTTGCCAATATTTTCATAAGCTTGTAATAAATTGCTTAAGAGTAATTTCCTTTGACCACAAAACTTACGAAGTGAGTGAACAAAATGAAACAACTGAGTGACTAATGTAATGTAGGTAGATATAATATACAAATGGTGATGGTGATGACTTATGCATAAAACCATTTAAGTTGCAAGGAATTGATAGTTTCATTGAATTCCTCACCTTCTAGTGTACACAAGAGATACACACTATTTCTGTAGTCTTTCATGACTCGGTATGGGCCCAACCACTTGGGATGGAATTTCCTTCCTTCATCGATTTTCTTATCAATCTGATTGTCTAGTCTCAGAACTAGACCTCCCTCACATATTTCTCATTCGTAGACCTTTTTGTTATATTGCCGGCACATCCGGTCAGCATAGGCTCTGTGTTATTGTTCGGTGTTTAACCTAGCCTCATCAAGGCTTTCTAGTTGAGAGAGACGTGCCTCTCTATAGGCTTCTTCTCCCAAGATCCCTTGTAATGAGATGCGAGACTGGGTATTTCGACCTCAGCAGAGAAGCGCTCTACCCCGAATACCAATGAGAAAGGGGTTGTTGTTGTTGGTGTTTTGTTTGTTGCTTCAGCCTATCCATTAGCTTGGGGTAATAAAGAGAGGTCGTATGATGGTTTATCTTGAATTTTCTGCATAACTCATGGACCTCATCATTCTTAAAGGATGTGCCATTATTTGAGATAATGACTTGCGGGACACCATACCTACAAATTATTTGATTCAAAATGAATTTGCGATTACTGAGAACTGGTATGGTGATGAGAGGCATGACCTCTACCCATTTAGTAAAATATTATGTGGCCGTGATTATAAAGTTATGGCCATCTTGCGAGGGAGAGAATTTCCCTATCAAATCTAGGCCCCACATTGAAAAGGGCCATGGGGTTGTGATTGGTTGCAGAGCCTGTGCTGGCATATGAATCTCATGGGAGAACTCTTGGCATTTATGACATTTGTGCACAAATTCTACTGCGTCGTGTTCTAAGGTGGGCCAGAAATATCCCATCCGATGTATTTTGCGAGAAGTGGCGTGGCCACCGAAGTGGCCTCCACATATCCCACTGTGGGATTTGTAAAGAATCTTTTTGGATTCTTCCATGTCAACACATATTAAAAGCATTTCGTCGAAGGATTTATGGTAGATAACCTATTCTAAAATAACATATTTAGCAGTGATAATGCGTAACCGCCTTCTTTGTTGTGATGTGGCACCTTCTAGGTATGTGTGGTCCATGATGAAATTGACGATGTCAGTGTACCAAGGACATATAGAGATGGGGGGCCTGGTTTTGACAAAATATATGCACTCATCAAAAATTCTAGATCTACCAGATCACCTCCATCTAATGGATTGTCAACTAACCAGTCTGCAATGATTTGTCCCTTAACAAACTTTTGGTTTACAAATGTTAGTTCAAACTCACCCATTAAGGTTATGAAACGTCCAACCTTTTTAGATAAAGACCCTTGCGTGAGGAATGTCCGTAAGTGATCTGTCTTTACAATGACCCTTGTTTCTTGATTCAACATGTAATGTCTTAAACGTTTTGTTGCGAAGACTATGGCAAGGCATTCTCTTTGTGCATGTGTGTAACGTGTTTCATAATCAAGCAACGTCGACTAATGAAATAGACTGCACGTTCTGTTTATCATTATCTTCCCGAGCCAACATGTAGGCTAACGAGACATCAGTAGCCGTGAATATAGGATCAAAGGATGATCTGGTCTAAGAGGCATTAGCGTGGAAGGAGACAAAAAGAAGCATTTAATTGTTTTGAAGGCCTTGTTACATTCTTCCGTCCAATCAATGCTCTAATCTTTTTTAATAAATTTTTGATTGGATGAATAGAAAAACTTAAGTCCAGGATGAACCTTTGAATTGCACCGAGTTTCCCAAGAAATGATCTGATACCAGACTTGTCTCGATGGTGGAATCATTTCAAGAACAACTGGATTTTGGGTGGATTGACATCAATTCCTCGTGACGATATAATGTAACCCAGAAGATTGCCTCCTGTCACACCAAATACACATTTCTCTAGATTCGATGTGATGCCATATTTGATCAATCATGAGAGAATGAGTATTTCTGGGTGATCACAACACTTCTTGGCCTTGGCCAACAAGTCATCTACGTAGGATTCCACAATCTTATGAATAAGGTCATGGAATATGTATGTCATTGCCCATTGGTATGTAGTGCCAGCATTCTTAAGACCGAATGGCATGACAACGTAACAATAAGTTCCCCAAGGAGTTATAAATGTGGTCTTGGATTGATCCTCTTAAAATATTTTGATTTGATTATATCCGGAGAATCCATCCATGAGAGACAAAATCTCAAATCCAGTTGTTGTGTCAACAATGATGTCAATGGATTTTAATGGGAAGTCATCTTTGGGACAAGATTTATTAATGTCCCAGAAAGTCTATGCAAATGCGTATCTTCCCATTCTTTTTTAGAACATGGATGATATTAGATACCCATTGTGAATAGTCAACTGGTTTGATGAATCCCACCTAGAGAAGTTTCATTACTTCTTCTTTCACCATAAGAGCCACTTTTGGTTTCATTGGTCTCGACTTTTGCTTAATTGGCTTTGCATCTGGTTTGGTGACAAGATTGTGTACTACAATATGTGGTGCAATTCCCGTCATTTCTTTGTAATTAAATGTGAAAGCCTTTTGATGTTCCTTGAGGATCTAGGTATGTATTTCTATCTCCTCTGGAGTTAATGAGGATCCCAACTTCAAAATATTTGGTTCTTCCTCTGTTCCAATATTTATGTCAATCATTCCTTCAATTAAGGAAGCATTGCCTTCTTCAAATTCAGGTAGGGCCGGAGGTAGTTCCAAACCTTCTCCATTCTCTACCTCGTAGATTTTGAGATTCTTTTGCGGGGAGATTCTATCAAGGGATTTCCAAAATAGGAAGAGGAAGATGGGATTAGGGAGAAATCTACTATTTGATGAGTGAGATGCGATTCCACATAGGCATTCGAGATATCCAAGAGTGACCATATCCTTTGTCAATGTGATCTAGGATGGTAGACTCATTTTCAGCTTCTATGTGTGTCAAGATCGGGCTTGTTGGTATTTTATGCACTAATGGTTAAGTATGAAGTGATACCATGAAACTTGTATTTTCCAACTCACTGTTTGGAGTGAAACGGGAAGCTGAGGTTGCTATTGAATCAGTGAGAAGGTTTTGTTCTCGTGGGATTGCTTCGATTGATATGAAGTCGAATCCCTTGGTTAGATCTAACACCACCATTTTATAGAGTTGTAAGTGTTCAGCTCTAGTTTCATATACCTTAGATACTTGGTTTGCAACTAATTGTGAGTCTCCTAGCACTCTAATGTTATCAATGCCCATCCTTTTGGCTATGATGAGGCCAAGGAGGAGGGCTTCGTATTCAGCCCCGTTGTTCGTACATTCGAAGTTTAACTTAAAGGAAAAAGGTAGGATCTTTCCCTCGGGAGAAGTAAAGATCACACCTGCCCCAACTCCGAAATGACATCTAGCTCCATCGAAGTGGAGAGTCCAATATTTGCTCGAGAAAAATGGATGTTGGGACATTCTTCGTGTCTACTTCTTTTTCCTCGGTTACTTCTACCATACAAACTTCGTCTGCTGGAAGGGAGCCAATTCCTAGGGTGCATCCCATACCCATGGAATCAAATGGTAGGAGAATAGGTAGATCTTTCTCTAGTAACTCAAAAAATTTTGCGGTAGTTCCTAATGACACCGTCTCTATGATGTTAGTCTCATTTTTGAGTGTCGAAATGCCTTCGACTAGATTTGTGATTTCTAATTTTGTTGTAGGTATCAACTTTACTTCTAGTTTTGAATTGACTAGTTTGTTAAGTTGATTCATTGGGAGTTCAAACTCAGAGTGAACGCTTGGTCTCTTCTTCAAATCTTCTAGGTGTATATCGAACGGTTTTGGGTCACCTTGCGCCACAAATTTTTTTCCCAAGTGTAAAATTTTTATTTCCTAGAATAATGTGGAAGGGATTGCCTTCATGCGATGTATCCATGGTCGACCAAGAATCATATTATAATTGGTTTCCCAATCTATAATATAAAATTTAGTGAGGACTATCTTGGGTCCTAAGGTGACTGGTAACACTATAGTCCCAATTAAAGTGGCCTTGAGGCTATCATAACCCCTTAGCGTATTTCGTGTTGTGGAACAATTTGTTTCTCCATATCCTATCTTTTGAAGAAAAGCAAAGGGGAATTTGTTATCTGCTGCCCCATCATCAATCATTGAGTGCTTAACATAATTATTATAAACCCATACCTGTAAATGTAAGGTTGGGTCACCTTTACGTGCAACTTCAACATCTATTGGCATTTTTCTTATATCAAATATAAACTTAGTATCCCTATCTGGCTGCCCTGGAGGGTAGATGTCAAAGTCTACATGGTTTACTTGCGTTCCAAGAGGAGGAGTGATGTTAATTAGATGACCAAGACCTAATGCTTGTAAGAGAAAAACCCTATGGGTGGGAGATTTTTTCAACAAATCCAAGAAGGAAATGTGAGAGAAGGTCTTTGTTAGGTCATTAATTAGATCGTAAGTGCCTATGGGTTTTACCAGTGTTTGTTGAATTTTGTGGTTCTAATGGGTAGGTTAGAATTGGTTGAGAAGAATAATCTCGTGTTCTTGTTATGGTTTCTACATGTAGCTTGGTATCTAACTCTACCAGACCAACTATCTTGGTTTGTGGTCAAGTTCCTAATTGGGGTGCGACGAGGTGGATTTAATGAAGTTGAGGCTTCATGATCGTTATTTCCTATCATAACACCCTTGTTCATCTCATTTGGATCTAACTTGTTATTGTTAGAGTGATTTGGGAGAGGATCATTAAAAATCTTGAGGGGTGCATTTTGAGGGGAAACTGCTCCCGTATAAGTGTTTGGCGTGGGTAATGCAGAATTTGCTAAAAACATATCTATAAAGAGTTGTCTTTGGTCTTCTGGAAAATGTTGCATGAATTTATTGTAGTCGCGAGAAAGTCCTAGTATCATGGCCTTGAATCTTGTGGAAACCACAATACAAGTTGGGATTATAGTTTTGTGGTCGTTTGTTTGAAACTTGTTGTGGTCCAAAACTCTAATTAGGTTGTTGGTTGTTAGAGTTAAAATTTTGAGGTTGTTGCCTTTAGTTTTGATTCTGATATCCAGTTGGGTTTCGGATTGGACCTTGTGTCTATATTTTTCGTTGTCATTGTTGTTGTTGTTTTCGTGATGGACGATTAAAATCCACCGCGTTGATTGTTGGAGCAAAGTTATTATTTCACTAATTGTTAACGAGTGGTGAAATGTTTACGACATTTTCCCTTTTAACCTGGTCTATGAATCCATTTGTTGTAACCCGCGGTTTTTGTTAAGGATCTTGGGTCCTTGATTGGTATTCCTGACATTAGGATAAGTTGTAGTGTTTTGATTGGGAGCGATTAATTTCCCGTTCATTCCATATGTCTTACGACCGCTATCTATTGCTGCTTGATCAATTTGAAGAGCACTCTCGAGTACTTCATCATAAGTCCTTAGTGGGAACTTCTAGACTTCTTCCTTTATCTCTCTATTGAGAGAATGGAGGAATAAGTCACATAGTTCCATCTGATCCATGTTTAGGCACTTACTGATGAGTAGAGGATTGTACGCCATCTTTGAATAAAATGAGCAGCAAATTCATTATGCTCTTGTTTAATATGTAAGAATTCCCTGATCCCTATTCTTAACAATTTGTTCATGTCAAAAGATTTGATAAATTCTGACACAAGTTGTTTGAATGAGTGTATCGAGGCTTCAAGTATTGTATAATACAAATCAAGGGCAATACCCTCTAAAGTCTTAGGGAATATCTTAGCAACAACTGCATCCCAAGGGAGCAATTCTCGAATGGCCGTGGCATAAGCCTTGATAAGTGCATTTGGATCTTCCTCCCCCTTGAATTTAGGAAAATTAGGAAGAGGTCTTGGAAGAATGACACTTCGTATGGTGAAATATAGAGGTTCTTTTAAATATTACGAGTAAGTCTCAGTACCGCATAGGTCTCGACCATTGATGGTGCTTGTTGAGGAGGGATAGGTAGAATGGGTTGTTGATATGGCATAACATATGTATTTACAGGAGCGTAAGGAAACCCCTATGGTTGAGCAAAAATTCAGGAGAAGAGAACATATCTCCCTGTGGTGATTTTGAATAAATGTTTAGATAGGGAGGAGCATTGCTCTGATATGGGTTGTTTGGTACTAAATCGGGGATATCATACTTTCAACTGGAGAAGCATTTGAAAATGTGGTTCTAGCTGGTGTTTTTGTGGGTAGTTATATGATTGTTGAGGAGGCATGCCTAATGTGCCTGTTCCTGTGAAGAGGTCAATTTGAATAGGATAATGTGGAGGGTTGGGAGTTCCCACTTGCCCGAATATGAAGTTTGATTTGCTTGAGCAAGTTCTAGTCCTCTGACCCTCTCGACCAAAGTTGAGATGACCTCAATTGGTGATGACCCAGTGTTTCACCTTGATGGCTATTGTGGTCCTATTTGAGGTTGCAGAGGGGTATGGTATCTTGCTATGAATTTTTCATTACTTTGCCCAAGTTCACTAAGAGTATTTTCCATTGGTGGAGGAATGGGGGTGTTTTCTTGAAGCGGGGTATCAAGTTGTGTTTACAAACTTCCTAGAGATGGATACATGTTTTGGAAGTATTGCTCATTTCTGGCGTGGCATGCTAGGTACTCCTCATCCAAGAATGGGAGTGGATCTGATTTCCTACTGATTTGTGGTCTGAACAAAACCTGAGGAGATGAAATGGATTCTCCAGTAAACATCATATTGTTAGAGCTTGAGGGATGCGGTTATTGTATATATGTGAGCTGATCCAACTCCTCAATTCGGAATGAAGAACTAGAGCTAGTTCTTTGAGGAGGAGTTTGTGATGACACGTAGTTGCTTGAATAATTGTCAGCCCACGTAGAAAGCGAGGGTGATAGTTTTCTATTTGTTTGACCATAATATGCTTCGAGACGAGAGAGTTATGCCATATCGTCATATCTGACACATTCGGGGGTATATAAATACCCGAGAATAATGGGAAGGAGCAAAGATGGATGAAAGAAATGAAAATCGAGAAGGTTGTGTGTTCGTTTCACGTCGAGTTCACCAATTTTGTACAATAGAAAAGTGACATGCGAGCATGAGAATCTACAAGTAGCCTTTCTTCGTACCTGACCTCCCGAGGTCGTGCCAAGACAAAGCCGGTGGAAATGAAATATATGTGGGTGTAGAAAAATTAGTTGGGCAATCTTATATCCTCAACACACAATAATGGGATCTGCGAGTCTAAGGAAAAGAAAGCTCTCCTAACCTGAATTGGTGTAATGGATCGTTCAGATATAATAGCTACTCGGAGGCTCAATCAATGTCGAGATTTTCCGAGATCCTATCTATTGGCTATTGGATGCATGGAAAGTGACTGTGTTAGGAAATAAGGGATAAAATATGCAGAATAATCCCTCACAAAATTGCAATAGTAGAAACTAATATGCATAAAATATTACAGATCTCAAATAAAATTACAGAATAAAATAACACAACACAAAGAGATAATATTTAACGTGGTTCACCCAATTTGGGCTACATCCACCAAGAATCAATTGCTCAGATTTTATTACAAGCCACTACTCTCTCAATACAATACCTAGATCTGTTTGGAGCTATGTTAAAAAAACTCTATAGAATTCACACCGAATTCAAAACACATATGTAATGTTACATTATACCTACCATATGCATAAAACCATATAAGTAGACAACTGCTTAAGTAGTTTTACAAAACCGTGGGCATTAAAACCATCCCATAAACCTATGGGTTAAAAATCCCACCCATATGAGAAAAGCATGTTTCCCGGCGAGACAACTGTGGAAAGTGTACAATACTCTTAGTGTACAGTCTTCAACACTTTCTCACATGAAAACAAGCTCCACAACCTAACAATCTCCCACTTGGAGACTAGTTTTCCTCTGAGCAAGCTTCTTAACCCTTCACTATTTTCCGTGAAGACCAACCAAAGATAAACACAGCTTCAGTTTTTCCCTTGTGACCACCTTGGTCATCATGTCTATAGAATTTTAATTGGTATGGATCTTCTCCAGCTTCAACTTCTCTTCCTCCAAATTTGTCTTGATGAAATGGTACCTTAACTATATATGATTCGTCCTAGAGTGGAAAGCAAAGTTCTTAGCTAGGTGTATAGCACTCTGACTATCACTATGCAACTTTCCTTCCTCCTACTTATGCCCCAACTCCTCAAGCAATTGTTGTAACCAAATCATTTCTTTGCTTGCCTCTGTGGTAGCAACATACTCAGCCTTTGTGGTTGAAAAAGCCACTAGCTTCTGTAGTCATGAAATCCAGCTCACTGCTGTCCCACCTATAGTGTAAACATAACCTATTGTGCTCCTCCTGTTGTCTACATCTCCAGCCATATCTGAATCTACATAACCACACAAAGTGGTGTCTCGATCTCTTGTAACACAAAAGCTGTCCCCATGGTCCCTCTCAAATCTTGAAGGATCCACTTTACTTCTGCCCGGTGATATCTACGGATCACTCATAAATCTACTCACTGCTCCCCTGCATGGGCAATATCAAGCCTAGTGCACACCATGGCATACATCAAACTACCAACCACTAATGAGTAAGGTACCTTGGACATCTGGTTTCTCTCTGCTCTATCTTGGGACACTTGCTCCTTTGATAACTTGAAATGTCCTACCAAAGGAGTCCCAACTGGTTTAACATCCTACATATTAAACCTCTCCAAGACCTTCTTAATGTACTCTTCCTAAGATAAAGTTATCTTTTGTTCCTTCCTATCCCGAGATATCCTCATACCAAGGATTTGTTTGGCTGCCCCCAAATCCTTCATAGCAAAGGATTCACTTAGTTGCTTCTTGAGTACTTTTATTTCTTGCATGTTTTTACTGCAACCAACATGTCATCCACATACAGACACAGGATAATATAACTGTCATCCTCAAATTTCTTTGTATACATGCAATGGTTAGAATGACATCTAATATAACCTTGCTCCATCATGAAGCTATCAAATTTCTTATACCATTGACGTGGAGCTTGTTTCAAGCCATACAAGCTCTTCTTCAGTTTGCACACCATCTCCTCTTTACCTTTGAACTCATAACCCTCTAGTTTCTGCATATATAGTTCCTCCTCCAAATCACCATGGAGAAATGTAGTTTTACATCAAGCTGCTCTAAGTGCAAGTCTTATGCTACAACTATTCCAATAATGGTTCTAATAGAAGTCATTTTTACTACAGGAGAAAAAATATCATCAAAATCTATACCTTTTTTATGTGCAAACCCCTTGACCACCAACCAGGCCTTATATCTTTTCTTGCCTCCTTATTCCTCTTTGACTCTAAACACCCACTTGTTCTTGTAATGCTCTTTTACCTTCGGGTAGCTTCACCAAATCCCATGTCTGGTTCTCCATGAGAGCTTGATGCTCCTCATCCATGGCTTGCTCCCACTTCTTCCTGGAATCTACCTACATTGCTTCATCAAAGCTCTTTGGCTCTCCACTATCAGTGAGTAATAAATAATAAAGAGAAGGAGAAAAACGTTCAGGTTCTCTTATTACCCTAGAATACCTCCTCAATATAGGAGTTTGGGGTTCTTGTTGAGGAGGTTCCTAAACTGATTCATGTGTCACTTTTCCATCCGGAAGATCCTCTACCGCTGCATATTCTTTCTTGGATTCTTCCTTGTTTTCCTACAACTGCTGCTTATACATGAATTTCTCATTAAAGACCACATCCCTAGATCGAATGATTTTCTTGTCCTTAATACTCCAAAATTTATATCCAAAGTCATCACTACCATAACCAATGAAAGTACATTTTTTTGATTTAGCCTCTAGCTTGGTCCTATCATCCTTGTCTATATGAAAAAACACCTCACATCCAAAGACTCTAAGAAATGAATAATCAAATTTCTTACCATACCAAGCCTCCTCAGGTATGCCTCCATCCAAGGCACTTGAGATTCCTTTGTTTATCAAGTACATAGCTGTGCTCACTACTTCTACCCAAAAAGAAAGAGGTAGTCCTGCATGTAACCTCATGCTCCTAGCATGTTCCATTATTGTCTGTTCATCCTTTTTGACACCCCATTCTGTTGTGGAGTTCCTGGAATTGTCTTTTTCCTACAAATTCCATTCTTAGAATAGTAATAATTAAATTCATTGTTGCAATACTCTCCTCCATTATCTTACCTGAGACATTTTAGCTTAAGACTTGTTTCATTCTCTACCAAGGCTTTCCATTTAACAAAAGTGTCAAATACATCATATTTTTTTCTAATATAATAAACCCAAACTTTTCTTGTTGCATCACCAATAAAAGTAACATAATAACTTGAACCTCCAAGAGATGATACTTGAGCTGGTCCCCACACATCGAGTGCACCAACTCTAACCTACTCTCTTTCTATGTAGGTCCAACCTTGAGAAACCTTACTCACTGCATTTCCCATATATGCAATCTTCACAGAACTCCAAACCTATTTTTGTATATCTGGGAAAATCCTTCTTTATGATCTTCATGCCCTTATGACTCATATGACCAAGCCTATAGTGCCACAATGTTGTATCTACTTAAAGCCACGGGATTACAAACATTAGTGCTATAAGTGGTTAAATACAAGGTTCCAACCTTTTTACCTCTTGCCACCACAAGAGCACCCTTGGTAACCTTCAAAGAGTCCACTGTAAATATCACAATATAACCATCGCTTCCCAACTGCCCCGCCGATATCAAATTTCATCTTAATGTAAGCACATGTTTGACATCCTTCAATAGCCAAGTATTCACATTCTACATCTTAACCTGAATAGAACCTTTTCTAACTATCTTTGTAAGGATCATCATCACAAAGAAAAACTTTCCCAAAATCTCCTTGAACATAATTAACAAAATAATGCCTATGTGGAGTAGCATGGAAAGAAGCCCTTGAATCTAAAACCTAAGATTTAGTAATATTGTGCAAAGAAAGAATCAAAGCATCCTGATATACATTACTCATTGCCACATTTACCTCCTTGTTTTCTTCTTGTTGTTTCTTCTTGTCCCGAAGCTCCCAACAGTCCTTCTTTGCATGCCCAAACTTTCCACAATGCCAACATACTATCTTGCTTTTGGATTTTGACCTTGCCCGATCCTTTGATTTTCCACGGCTTCCTCTATTCTTCTATCTCCCTCTAGTTTCCATTGTCAAAGAATTCCCTGAAGTAGAAGATTCACCAGAGCTTTTTATTTTCATTTCCTTGCTTAGATTCACCCCTACAACATCTTCAAAATTCAACTTTTAGTTAGCTAGAACCGAGTTTCTTATCAGCATTACCAGGCTATTCCAACTCTCAGGTAAAGAGCACATAACTAATAAAGTCCTGACTTCTTCATCAAATTATATTGTAACCGAAGCTAGCATATTTACAACCGTATTAAAATCATTTAAATGTTCTGCTACTAAACCATTCTCAGACATATTCATATTAAACAACTTTTTCATTAAAAATATCTTATTAGAGGTAGAGGGTTTTTCATATAACTTCCCTAATGCATCCATCAGTTCTTTTTAGTCTTTTCTTTTGAAACATTAAATAATACCGAAGATGCAAGACACATCCAGATTGTCCCAAGTGCCTTCCTATCCAACAAATCCCATTCCACATCTGTCATGCTTGAGGGTTTGTTCACCTTCTCAAACAATGAAATATAAAAATCCTTTTGATAAAGGTAATCTTCCATCTACATCTTCCAAAGACTAAAATTCTACCCATTGAATTTATCAACCCTAGATCTTCCATCATTTGCCATAGCTCCCACTCAAGATAAAACTTTCCTGCGATTCAAAACTTTAGCAAACTATGTGCATGTATACTTTGCTTAATGCTAAATCAAATGAAGCAAGAACTACCACCTAAAATAGTTCTACAATTTAGCTAAAACAAAGCATAAACACCATCAAGATAGAGAACTAAGCAAGATCTAAACTAACATTATAACTTTGAAAACATGAGATCAAAACTATGCATGCTATTTTAACATCTCTACTCTCCTAGATTACCAACAAGAATGAATGGACCTATTTAGCTCCAATGGCAATCAAAAATTTCTTTGTTTGATCCTTAAAGAATGCAAGAATAGGAAGCTTTAGCTCTTAACAATGGTGACCTCTCAAGAAAACAAAAGGCAAGCTCTTAGTCTCTTTGTTATATGCTTTGCATTTGCTCTCTTAAGAAGTTTAGGTGTAGGTATAAAGGTAGAAGGAGGGCTCCTTATATAGCCCAATGGATAAAGGAAACACTTCATCCCTTTGCATGTGGGATAAAGGTAAAACATGATTAGGAATGGATAAGGTTGCTTTATTAAAGGTAACCTTACTTTAGAAGGGTTTAATTTATGCTTAGCAAGTCATGGGAGTTGGGGGTGTTTTAATTAATCAAAGGTGATTAACTAATAGGTAGATGTAAGCTTATAGAAGATAATTAGAGGAATATTAGTATGATTTAGGCTATTAGAAGGGGATTAAATCAATTAAATATTGATTTATTGGTTAAATGGAAGGGAAAGCTAATTAATTAATAATAATTAATTAGTCTAGGTAGAAGGGGTGATTTATTAACGGAAGGTCATTAATTAGGGTATTTGTTGGATAGGCAACTTAATTAATTAGCTTAGTGTAATTAATTAATGATGATATGAGAGAAAATGAGTGCTTTTGACGATATGTCGTCGATTTGCGAGAAAGATGATAATTAACGCAATTTAAGTATTTAAATTGCTTGGGCATAATTATGGGTGTCTACATTTGCCCCTCTTTGGGGTGGCATAAGTGACGCCACTTCAAAGATAGTAGACATGTGGAATTTTGAAGAGGTAGAAGAAAAATTAGTAGAAGTGAGAGATGCCCCCTCGAGTGTCGATGGGGTGATGAAAGAAGACGATCGATGATCGAAAAAGGTGAGAGATAGATAGAAGAATGGGAAGAGGCAAGATGCCCCGGTAAGATGGAAGAATAGGGGTGAGAGGAAAGCGATGTAGAATGAATATGGAGGAGGGAGAGAAGAGCTTAGCCTCTAGCCGATTGTGTATTGGAACAATTTCGGTGTCATCATATTTCCATAAGAGCTATGTCATCGGTCCTTATGAAAAATATAAGGATATGACAAAGGTAGAACGACATGTAAAGCCATACTACGAACGATTGTCCATTTCT
Source organism: Taxus wallichiana var. yunnanensis (assembly GCA_018340775.1). Taxonomy (NCBI): domain Eukaryota; kingdom Viridiplantae; phylum Streptophyta; class Pinopsida; order Cupressales; family Taxaceae; genus Taxus; species Taxus wallichiana. The sequence continues at coordinate 303,690,872 of CM031238.1, forward strand.
GAAAACACCAACTCCATGCAACATAAAAATGCAATGCAATATGAGAAAGTGAAAGATGCCTAACTCCATGCAACATACAAAATGTAATGTAATACGAGAAAGTAAACAAGCTAAACTAACATAGAAACATAATATAATGTTTTTATTATCAAGCTTCAATTACGACCTGTGCAAATTAACGACAAGGGTTGATGATGGTGCCCCAAGCAAGGATACATGCAAGGGGAATAACGGAGGACACTTGGGTCCGATGGAAAAGTAATGTGCACTACGAAACAATACCAAGCAACTCGTTGTGCCCCAGAGTACTGAACGAAGTAAGTAGCCTAGCTTTTGTTGATGGAGGTAGATCAAGATGATCGAAAGTCACACACATGAACAAGTGAGAACCAAAGAGTGACGTTTTGTAGGATGATTTTCAATTTTTAGAAGTTTTCTAAAACATATTTGAATGTTTTTGATGTTTTTTTTTCTCTAACATATTTGAATGTTTTGGTTGATTTTAAAAGTTTTATGAAACTATGTACAGGAAGACGAGAAAGTGTGGATGCCCCAGTGATAGATGGGATGTACAAGGGCATAAGGCCACGTGCGTACCAGAAAGGTGAAGATGCAAAAATGTCCCAACGATAAGGTGGGAGTATTCAAAGGTAAACTCTTCAGGTAGAAGTGAGACCCAAGGCCATTATGGATAGGTTCAACATGATGATGAACATAAACCAATGAAATGCTAGGAAGAAGCAAGGATGCCCCTAGCGTAAGTTGGCCTAAGAGCACGTGATAGAAAGGAAGGAGAAGATTATTTTTGTGGAAGGGGACAAAGGTGTCTGCAAACATGGAAAACAAGTAACCTTATACACATGGATGTTCTGAACAAAGTAGAAGAATGATGTGAATGATATGAATGTAGCTTAGAATCCTCGCGGCGAAGAAGTGATTAGCCAAAGGCATAAATCATGAGATGAGATATGGACTAGAGTAAGAGTCTGAACAAGGTAAAAAAAAACACACTTGGTAACATACTAATCCTGTTTACTCATAGAGATCCAGTGTGTGCACATGGATTTTATTACCTCTTGAAGTGAAGATTTAATAGACAACAAGTGAAGAGACCCTAGCCAATGTGTAGGAATGATTTATTATGAAAGGTGATTTTGTGAATGGATGGTGAAAGGATAGCCGTACATTGCTCCGCTACTAGCCAGACGTCCATAGCCCCGACGGAGATGTATTTGATTATAATCACAACATTTCTCTATTCCAGTCAGCGTCCATAGCCCGATAGAGATTATTGGAAATACCCCAAGAGAGAGTTATATATCAATTTGCTTTTGCTTTGTAGCTTTTAGCTTTTGATTTTTGATTGATTTTGATTCTTTTACTTTTTGAAAACTTATTTCAGCTCTCTTATTTGCCAAGGGGTTAAGAACCACTGATGGCTTGATGGAAGTGCTTACGATGACGACATTGGCTAGTGTCAACAAATATGTCCAAAAGTTCTTCGCAACAAGTTTATTAGATGTTGAATGTGATAGGATATCTAAGAGGTCAGTCGTTCTTTAATTTACCAAGGTGATAAAAGACCAGGGTCAAACATATACCATAGAGATAAATGTCACAAAATGCATGCGAATAAGCTAACCAAAATATCACCGAAGGGATGAAAATGGCAGGAAGACTTGCAGAAGAATAACAAGGAAGGGAAGAAATAAATATCCATGTGTACGCAACACCTGATTGCAATGTTTGATCTTTGTACCTTTGATTTTTGTTGTGTTTTCTCAATGTTTTTGTACTTTTGAATTGTTTTTTATTTTTAGATTTTTGATAGTTTTAAGAGGTTGGGACTAACAAAGTCACTATGTGTGGTAAGATCCAACAACAATGTTTGAGACTTCCTTAATAAGGGAGACTAGATGCATTTGTTTATCGAGAGTGATATTATCCATGATCTCAATGATTGAGGTGAGTTTACACTCAATAAATGGCGTGATTTGTTTAAACATAGATTTTGTATGTGGGAGATTTAATTCCCCATCTAGAGGTTTACGCACTTTACACCATACTTGATGGCTACGTTGGTGTGCATTCTTGAATCACGATTGATTTAGAATTTTGAGATTGTTTGATTTGTTGGGAGCTATAGAGCTCTTTGTAGTTTTGATCTGAGCTTGATTAAGAAATTGTTTGGGTTTCTTATAAGCTAACACATGACTTGTCTGATCCGAGAAGGAGAAGAAAGTGAACGTGGACGTTTAGAATTGATGCAAGAAATGACCATGGGCTTGCCACCATATTTGGTAGAAGAATAATGTGATGGATGAAATGGATATGGTCCAAGAATTGAAGAGGAGGGGCTACCATGAGGTGTGCTACTGATAGAAGATGATGAAGAGCTGCTAGGATGTGGCTTAAGAATAGAAGAAGAAGGGCTATTAGGACGTGACCCATAGATATAAGATGAAGGGCTACTAGGATGTGGCCCAAGAATAGAAGAAGAAGGGCTACTAGGACGTGACCCATAGATGTAAGATGATGGACTACTAGGATGTGGCCCAAGAATAGAAGAAGAAGGGCTATTAGGACGTGACCCATAGATGTAAGATGATGGAATACTAGGATGTGGCCCAAGAATAGAAGATGATGGACTACCCGAGGGTGATCCATACCTAGAAGACAAGGGGCTAGTTGGGCATGCCCCAAGAATAGAAGATAGTGGACTACTCGAAAATGTCCCACAAATAGCGAGAGGAGGGCTACTAGAAGGTGACCCACACCTAGATGAAGATGAAGGGCTACTTGGCATTGACCCCATAAGAGATTGTGATTGAGGAATTATGATAGACAAAGAGTTATTGGGTGATGAGAAGATAGGCCATGGATCAATGCAAGACCAAGGAGTTTCATCACATAATGAAGAATGTGAAGATGGAAGAATAAGAGGAGGGTCAAGTTGCATGACCTGAGGCTCTTCCTCCATTTCTTGATAAAAGGAATCAACCCTTTCCTCACAATATGCAGATGCATTGAAGTCTAAAGAGAATCCTTTCTCGTAATCTTCTAAAGGAATATCTTCATGTGCCCCTATAAATGCCCTAATTGTTTCTTCATTCTGAAAGAGGTCAATCAGTATGATTTGTTGATCGACCACTAGGGGTTGATTGGAAGAAAGAGGTTCACTTGGTGTGGAAGACTTAGAAGACATTTGATGATGATTGATAGAAGAAGATGAGATGAGAGACAAAGATGATGTGTAGCTGGATTTCTCGGGAATAGAAGAAGGTGGTGTGGACCTACCTATACAATGGTATGTCGTATGTAAAATAGTAGGATTAAGTCCAAAGTCTATAGATTGCGACGCATGGGTCGATTCAGATGTTTGTCTCGAAGGAATTTGAGTCACACGAATCTTCACAGAAGGAAGATTCCGTGGGGGTGATTGATGAAGAAGGTCCTGCAAAGAAGGGGAGGACTGTGATTCAAGCATCGCATTAGATGAATGATGACAAGGGTCCTGCGAAGAAAGAGAGGACCGTGATTCAAGAATTGTATTATACTTCTGATTGGAGGGATTTGGAGTCACGTGTATCTTCAAAGGAAGAAGATGTCGTTGGGGTGACTGATAAAAGGGGTCCTGCGAAGAAAGGGAGGACCGCGACATAAGAGTCACATTAGATGATTGATGAAGAGGATCCTACAAAGAAAGGGAGGACCATGACTTAGGAGTTGCATTAGATGACTTAGGAATCGAATTAGATGAATCTAAATAGTAGTTTGGATCTGAATCCTCAGAAGAGTCAGAGGAAATATTTGGATTGGAATCCTCAGAAGAAGAGGAAATGTTTGGATTAGAATTAGAAGAAGAGTGGGGGAACTCAAATAATAATTTGGATCAGACGTGTCCAAATCATACCACCGACTATGAGATGAAGGTGGGGAACGAGTTACCCATATGGGATCTCTAGCACGAAGAACCAAACAAGGTTTAGTTGTAATGGGAATCTTTTGCTTTGAATTGCTAAACCTAGGTTCCATATTTTTGTAAGTATGGGGAACTGCGTGATAGTCAGTCATTTTTGGTGTTGTTTTAAGCACAAATGTCTAGATTTAGATAGTGTGATGGAACTCCTTCAAAGGGAAGGAAGTGACATGTCAATTTGGGTAGCATAAGGACAACCAGCTAGACATTGTGTAAGTATGGGGATGCGTGTGTGATTTTTGAAGAAGGTCTAAGGAAAATAGACATCGTGACGACACAATATCGATGAGATAAAAAGGGATTGTCCTAGAAAATAAGTTTTCTGAATGAATAATCACAAGGAACAATCATGCGAGTGTGAAACATAAAGATAATCAATAAGGAAATACACCATATGAAAATGTGATGCAAAGATGATCAACAAGATGTTTTCACTTATGCCAAGTTCAAGGAAATGAACAAAACGTAAGTAAAAACAAGAATTCAATGCGATCTCCCAATCAAGATATACGATGAGTGAGCTCAAACTTGATTAAGACCTATATCTCAAAAAGTGCCAATTACAATTCGTGAATGACACAACAATATCACCAAGATATGTTAACCCACTTTGCAAGAAAGTGAAGTATTGATATCGAGGTGTTATTGATATAACACGCACAAATGGTAACACCTAGCACTCTTTGAAATCGAGGTAATAATAGAACCAAACTAAAAATCTCAAAGTATAGCTAGGAATAGTTAAAAATGTGTGCAACGTAACCGTACAATATAGGTATTTATGTTGAGTTTACAAGAAACAAGATGTAAATATTAAAATTGTAGTGATATGATACAAACAAGCTAACTCTTCTAAGGAAGTCCATAGTGATGAACCACGCCTAACTACAATGACGACCTTGACATGGGTATCAAGATCACAATGGCTACCAATGACGTGAAAATGCCTCTGCACACTTTAGATGTTTAACTAACCCAGCCACAAACATGGATGGGCGTAAACAGACATAAAAGTGAGAGAAACAGTCGATTGGTAACACAAAGGTAGTCACCCTTCTTTTGATCAAAAAAGTGTCAAAAGAATGTGAAGGAAGTAAATAAAAAAAAGATGAAAAATGCTGGCTTCACTTTGGCAGAGTTTCACCTCGCCCTAAGGCAAGTAAAAACTAGGTGAAAGTACCGCATCACATGTTTCTCAATGAAAATATGGTTCACAACTCAACACTGTTTTAGAATGGTCAAAGTGGTCTCTGGCCAAAGTATATTCTCTTAGGTGGTTCTCTCGCCCTAGGTGTTACAAATTTTCCACGAGCGAGTGTGATTTACCCAAAAAGTCACACTGAATAGTTTGGGAGTATCTCAGCTTTACTTTACCCCCTTCAAGAACAATAGGAAACTAGTGCGTCTATGTGTACTATCACTGGGGTCGCCAGACGGACAACTTGTAATGCTATCTCACAAAGGAATCACTAGTCAAGTAGGTAGTGCAGAGCACTTCCCGTTTCGTCCACAAGGTTCCCTCTTGCATGGACTACTTTGGGGTTCCTAGAACCACCCCCATTGTTATAGCTTAAGGCGTTATGCCAAAGGGGTTATGTTCGAGTTGAGCGAGAGAGGGACGTACCCTTTCTCGAAACCTACAATACAAAGTGTTTTGAATATGTTGTTATTTTTATCTTGTTTAATTAGGTGTTGTTTGCTTGAACACCTTTTGGCAACCTGTATAACAACTGTATTAGTAGTTTTTGATTTCGTTTTGATTCCTCCTTTCTTTGAAAAGCGTTTTTAGGTCCTGCACTCAAGCGTTAGTAGTTCTCCAAGAAAATCACATTATTTAAAAGATGATTAAGAGTTTCTTTTGATTCTCAATATCATCCAAGGATGCAAGAGAAGAGCATACACAACAAATAATCTAACTAAAAAGTAAAGAATTTTTTTCAATCAATGAACCATACAAAATTCTTGATAAATGTTCATTCCCTAAACCAAAAGTGAAAGATGAAGTTTCCAATTTACCAAATGTTATAAAATGAAGACTAAAGTTGTTTTGATTCTCAAGATCACCCTAAGGTGCAAGAGAAGAGTATACATAAACTTTATCCCAACTATATAGAAATGGAAAACTTCAAATCAAAGGACCATCGAAAAATATTTTGTAAAAGTTTCATTCCCTTTAACCAAAAGTGAAAGATGAAGTTTCCAATTTACCAAATGTTATAAAATGAAGACTAAAGTTACTTTTGATTCTCAATACCACCATAAGGTGCAAGAGAAGATCATACACAAACTTTATCCCAACTATATAGAAATGGAAAACTTCAAATCAAAGGACCATTGAAAAATGCTTTGCAAAATGTTCATTCCCTTAAGCAAAATGAATAATCAAATTTCCAAGTTTAATCCCAATGTTAAAAAAATATAGATCAAATTTTTTTTTATTATCAAGATCACCAAAAGGTGCAAGAGAATAGCATACACACACTTTGGTCTAAATCGAGGAAGCATGGAAATACAACATTCATCAAAACATTAGACATGTTAGAAAATGACCAGTTTTAAACTAACAGAAAAACTTACAATTTATGTAAGTATAAATCTCAAATTTATGTTTTCATTGCATATTTAACTTCAATACCTTTCTAATGCAAAAAAAAATGGAGTCATTTCAAGTTTGGGAGCAAAAGTTATGGCCTTCGGAAGATGGGTTACGCATATGCTCTTATGCTCATAGGTATGCACTTGACATGCACTCAAAAATGTCAAAAAAACGTCCCTTAATCTGTAAAATGAAAAAAATTCTAACCAAGATTCAATTTTGACAACAACCCATCATATTAATATATGAATAGAAGACTCAACGCTATCAAACATTAACATACATGCTCAAGAATTTAAACTTTTCAAGAAATTGACAAAACTAGCATGTAGAATGATGAAAAAGTAAGCTCTAAAAATGAAAACATGATGAAATCTTGAAATTTTCTCACCAAGATTAAATTTTGACAGAAACCCACCATATTAATATGTAAATAGAAGACTCAGCACTATCAAACACTAACCTACATGCTCAAGAGTTTAAAATTTTCAAGAAATTGACAAAACTAGCATGTAGAATGATGAAAAAGTAAGCTCTAAAAATGAAAACATGGAGAAATCTTGAAATTTTCCCATCAATTCCAATTTTGACAGCACTTCACCTCCTTTATACCTACAAGGAAGACTCAACACATGCAAACTCAACAAAACAAGTTAAGAAAAACAAGTTAGATCAACATGTGTAAAAGATGGTTAGTAACCAAAAATGAAACTTAACTACAAAAACTTGAAATTAAGTGCAAAATGCAATGGATTAAGTCCCACCGGGCATGCCAAATGTGTGCATGTATACTCTATTTAATGCTAAATCAAATGAAGCAAGAACGCCACCTAAAATAGTTCTACAATTTAGCTAAAACAAAGCATAAACACCATTAAGATAGAGAACTAAGCAAGATCTAAACTAACATTATAACTTTGAAAACATGAGATCAAAACTATGCATGTTATTTTAACATCTCTACTCTCCTAGATTACCAATAAGAATGAATGGACCTATTTAGCTCCAATGGCAATCAAAAATTGCTTTGTTTGATCTTTAGAGAATACAAGAATAGGAAGCTTTAGCTCTTAACAATGGTGACCTCTCAAGAAAATAAAAGGCAAGCTCTTAGTCTCTTTGTTATATGCTTTGCATTTGCTCTCTTAAGAAGTTTAGGTGTAGGTATAAAGGTAGAAGCTCCTTATATAGCCCAATGGATAAATGAAACACTTTATCCCTTTGCATGTGGGATAAAGGTAAAACATGATTAGGAATGGATAAGGTTGCTTTATTAAAGGTAACCTTACTTTAGAAGGGTTTAATTTATGCTTAGCAAGTCATGGGAGTTGGGGGTGTTTTAATTAATCAAAGGTGATTAACTAATAGGTAGATATAAGCTTATAGAAGATAATTAGAGGAATATTAGTACAATTTAGGCTATTAGAAGGGGATTAAATCAATTAAATATTGATTTATTGGTTAAATGGAAGGGAAAGTTAATTAATTAATAATAATTAATTAGTCTAGGTAGAAGGGGTGATTTATTAACGGAAGGTCGTTAATTAGGTATTTGTTAGATAGGCAACTTAATTAATTAGCTTAGTGTAATTAATTAATGATGATATGAGAGAAAATGAGTGCTTTTGACACTATGTCATCGATTTGCGAGAAAGATGATAATTAACACAATTTAAGTATTTAAATTGCTTGGGTGTAATTATGGGTGTCTACACAAACCAAACCAAGCTTTGATACCTATTATTAGGAAATAAGGGATAAAATATTGAGAATAATCCCTCACAAAATCGCAAAAGTAGAAACTAATATGCAGAAAATATTACAGATCTCAAATAAAATTGTAGAATAAAATAACACAACACAAAGAGACAATATTTAACGTGGTTCACCCAATTTGGGCTACGTCCACCAAGAATCACTTGCTCAGATTTTATTACAAGCCACTGCTCTCTCAATACAATACCCAAATATGTTTGGAGCTATGCTCAACAAACTCTACAGAATTCACACCCGAATTCAAAACACATATGCAATGTTACATTATACCTACCATATGCATAAAACCATATAAGTAGACAATTGCTTAAGTAGTTTTACAAAACCGTGGGTATTAAAACCATGGGCCAAAATCGTCCCATAAACATATGGGTCAAAAATCCCACCCATATGAGAAAAGCACATTTCCTAATATATCGGGCACGTTTTAAGGCCAATTTTTTTAGGACTGCGCCTCGAACTCTGTTATCGGGGCTACCGCCCAAACCCCCGCTCAAGGCCTAGTCACGAACCCGGTCGGAGACAACTATGGAAAGTGTACAATACTCTTAGTGTACAGTCTTCAACACTTTCTCAAATGAAAACAGACTCCACAACCTAATAACCTGTAGGTGCTTCGTGTATATTTCCAGACAAGGTCATGAAAATGGTAGTGAGAGGTGTAGTGGATTTGTAGGAGACTATGGGTGGTTTTCTGGTCTAGCCCAGAAAATATTAGCTTGATTGGCTTCTATGCTTAATGCAAAAATTGTGTTATGATATCCGGTGGAAGTGGTGAGGATCTAAATACCAGTGTACGTAAACTAGTGTCAATGTTTAACTAATTAGCAGGCCCGTTGGGTTGTGGGACCTGGGGATCACAACCATGAGTTCGTGGTTGTTGTGGACCTGTTATGGTCATGTGAAGAATCAATCTCTTCTTCCGACTATCCAATAGTCATAAGCTTTTTCAGCTTCTATGTTTAATACCAGGAGTTGTGTGATATTCTCATAATACCTTACGGGTGTTATGGCAACTTGTATACGTAAGCCTATGTCTATGTCAATGAGAAGGTCTCCTGTGTTTGGCTGCGGAACTAATGAATCACAACCAAATATTTTCTCTCTTTCGGGTTCTTGTATGGTCATGCAGATATCCTATCAAGGCAATCTATAGTTGGGTTGACTTGACCAAAATGTGTATGCTTTGTCGTCTTCAATATTCAATTCTCTCAATTGTTCACTAACTTCTTGTGGGTTTATTGTCATTTGAAAGACGTGAATTCTAATACCTTGATCTATATTCGTTAATGTTGATCTAGGATGTGAATTGAACAAAATTTAAAGAGTGACTATTCTACGATATTAAGATAACGAACAATTAATCTAATAAATGAATTAAAACAAGTAAGATAGCGAGATATAGTTATTTGCTGTGCATTTGTGAATTTATCCTAAATATTAAATAACTAATTAATTTAATTGAAAGAATTTCAATCTTACCTTAGAAGTGAGGAATAAATCACAACTTCTCGAAAGTTATCATTCCCACTGACTTCCCCAGTAATACCGAAAGGAAGCTTAAGCGAAATAAAATGATTTGCTATTCTATTTGATATATTGTAACTACAACTTTGACGATTCAAACCTGGAGTTTACAGAATAGCGGAAAATCCAATTGTATTATGACTTGTCCCCTCAGTGTGATCTCTTCGTTCCTTCGTGTTCTCGTGAATCCATAAAATTGGAAATAATGACAAGCGGTAGAATGGAGAAGATGTTCAAAAAAGGATGTGGCAGTTTTGGACGTAAACCAAACATAATGCAAGTAGGAGAAGGATAGTGCAAGAGAATAGAGCTTGACTATGTGATTCCTAGCGGGATTATTACAAGGATACAATACAAGCACACCAAAATCTCTAAGATCTATGCTTCTGTGATAAAACAACAACCTATAATTCTAAGCGTAATCAAGATTCAAATGGACATAATCTAGAACCGGAGAATTGTGGAGCCTTAAACCAAGAGGTGAAAGCTTTATGAAATCTAAACTTATTGAGACTTATTGAAGAAGCTGACAAAACACACTGAATAATAATTCATAAAAGGAGAGGGGCCATTTGCTTGTAAACAATCTTGGTATTTATAGCACTTTGATTTACCGGAGGGTAAGTTTGAATTGAACTCTTTTATTATAAACAAAGAAGAATTACTATTTACCAGGTGGCCAAAACTTAAATGCAAGCAAGAGTGGTTGAGAAATGTAAGCACCACTTGATTTTTTACGTTGACGAAAGTGTCGGAAAGTTTTGGAAAATGCGCATAGGACCGCCACCTTGTCCTGGGTGGTGCTCATGGGACTTCCGCCCAGGCAGGTGGTGGTCCTGAAACTAATGACAGAAATGTAAGGAAAAGGGGGCAAGGTTTAGAATAAAGCATGCAAAGGTCGGATAAGGCATTTTAGGATGCAAATGTATACTTGGTGAGCTTTTTTGGATTTCAAACACCTTGCAAAGAGATCTGAATCATCATTGGGTTTTTGTAGCTTCTTTCCGGAAGTACAGTACATACAATTTTGGGTACGTATAGTTACATTTATATATTCTAATTTAATTAACTTCCAACATTAATTGCACTAGTTAGAAGTGTAGACACCTAAAGTATTTTTACACTTAGCATTTCATCCAATCCGGTCAATTAACAACACTCTGTTAATTCCCTGTTCTCGCTCAAGTCTCAGATGCCCATTTACGACACCTTCTCGGTCTCATTCCTCCTATAATCAACTTATTTGGCTAATATCTCTCTTATTAGCTAAACATTCCTCCTTTCGACCATTCAGAACCTCCCTAGTTCTCTCTAGACCACTTCTATTAGCTTCGTAGGCTATCTATCAGTCACAATTGGTTATCCAAACCCCTCCCAACTCTTAATGAGTCTCTAATCACTTGTTAATCAAAGTTTAACTAGCCTAAACCCTAGTTAACTAAGCCTAAAGCATGTTTATCCTAATCTAATCCTAAAGTTATTTTTGAGTATTAGTCCCACATGCACCCAAAGTTCAACATCCTCTCACTTGGAAATCTATAAATAGAAGGGTCACCCCTCCCTTTCAAACACACAACTTCACTCACAAGTTCTTCTCTCTCACATTTGGAGATATTGGCATTAGACCTCATTTGCATTAGCCAAGCTAATAGGCATTTGATCTTGGCTATCCTCCATTGTTGAAGCTCCTCCATATTGCATCCATAACTTCATAGTAGGTTAGTAGGAGGGTATCTAACTTGGCCTTATAGCCATTTTAGAGAGACCTCTTCACTTCTATTGAAGTAAACAACAAATCTAATTTGATTGCTCATAGGTTTAACTAGGTTCAATTTATGTTTTAAATAATCATAGAGTAGTTAGAGATAAAATGATAGTGTTTTAGTTTAATTCATTATTATAGAAGTTATCTTGTTTAGCACTCATCTTGATGTTTATGATAGGTTTAGTTAGATCATGGAACTACTTAGCTAGTTTCTTGTTTATTAACATAACTAATCTTCTCATGCATACATTTGGCATGCCCGGTGGGACAAGAAGTCCCTACTCCATTAATGGAGGCCTCTTTCAAGCTTTTTTAGCCCATTTTTCATCTTTTTAGAAAAAACAACTTGTTATTTGCTTGTTTCCATTTCTTAAAGGGGCTAAATCATCTTTGTTTATAGTCATTTTGTGGGTTAAGGTCTATTGTCACCCTCAAACTTCCCTCCATTTTCCAAGTCTAAAAGTGTTAAATTTTGAGTTGGTGCCTTTGAAGTATGCTTGAAAGAGGTATTTTTGAATCTGGGACTAACCAAGGACTTGAATAATTTTGAAAACTCATTCATCAGATGGGAAATCTCTTCCCCTTTCCAAAAAGTTGAAGAAGTCCTCCTAACTCCTTGTATTTTGCAAGTTATGGCTCGCGGACCTAAGTTGATAAATTTTCCCTCTGGCGGGTTGGCGGACCTATGGAGTTCCTTGTGATTTTTGCACTTTTTCGCCAAAAGGGGTAAGTTAGAAAAAGTGACCCATGAGCCCGCGTGGAGAAATGGAGAGATAAGTCTCGCAAGCCCTCAACCAATCATAGCGAAGCCACATGTCCTTAAGGTCAGCAGGTCAAGGAGAAATATTATTTTTGCACTTTTTACCAAAGGGTTAAAAGTTCAAAGTTTAGCCACCCCCCCTTGGGGCCTGTAGCCAATCTAGAGGATTCCACGTGTTAGCAGATCTATGGAACTACGGGGGAAAATCAGATTTTGTGCCAAAGGGTCAAAATGTTGTAAATTGAATCATGACCCCGTAGGCAATCAGAAGGTGACACATGTCCTCATTGAAAGGTCAACGCGAATCTATGAAGGAATTGGAGATTTTGATTTTTTCTCCCAAAAGGCTCAGATAGTGTTTTTAGACCGCATCCCCTCATCCAATCAGAGGCTGCCACGTGTCAGCGGGCTAGTGGACTAGCGGAGCAAATTGAGGAATCACGCTTTTTCTCCCAAATGTCTAGAAATGTGGATTTCTCCCTCAGGCCTGCCGTTGGTTGATTTTTCACCACGTGGGGTTCCCATTTGAAGGCAGAAGGGGGAAATCGACTGAAATGTATGCGCATCTAGTTTTTATCTCCATTAGCACACTAGAACTCGAGATCACGAAAATGGATCTTTCTTCATTCTCGTTTTCTTAATTTCCTTGTTGTTTCCCTTTGCAATGTGGGTTGGATTGGTTTTGGAGGTGTAAATCTAGTTTTCAAAAGGAAAAAAGTTTCTCATGTTGTTGTAGATGGAAAAGGGGAAGATTTTCCAACAGGGCACTCGAGTGTTTTGGAGATGATTGAAAAGGTGAAATGGCAAGGGAAAATGAATGAGGAAACCGCCATATACTTATATTAAAGCATTCACGTTTGAAAATTTCAACCTTTTAGGGGATCTACATTTTCCATGAGTGCATTCTTCTTTCTTGTCTCTTTCCAAACAAATATCTAACAAATTTTATCCCATTGGGATATTCTTTCCTTAGAGACAAAGCAAAGATGAAATAAGATTGTTATAAAAACATGCTTTGCCATTATATACGGGTTTTGGCATTTTTTGGAAAGTTGTAAAAGTTTGAAAGTGATTCAATACAGAGGTATTTTCTTTCTCATTTTCTCCTGTCACTCTTTCTCTTCCCTTGTTTGGTTCAATGGATCATTTACCTTACATGCAATAGAAACTTTGTGTTCTGATATGTGCAATCTTAGAACTTTGTTTTTAGATTTACATGGTGTGAAGTAATTTATCTTTCCTTATATTTTCTTGTTTTAGTGTGAGTAAGGAAATACTTTGCTATCTATATTTCCCCAAAGAATTGTTGTTTTCTTTCTTCTCCCACCTCTTCATTCTTCCATTCCTTCTGATTGATAACCTTTCAAGTATAAAGATTTTCTAGAATTCCATGATCCAAACATTGAAAATATTTATATCTGTACATTTGTTTTTCTAGTTTTCAATAAGGGAACCTCTCCCATTAAAGAGGAGGGACTTGTTTTCCCCGATGTGGTTTCAAGTTCATGTTCCATTTTGAAAACCAATAGTTTTTAAGCGACTCCGCTTAGGAAACCATTGTGAAAGATTTCCAATTTTGAAGAATTACTTCTTGATCATCTTTGATCTGATGACTCCAAGATACACTAGGGGTAGGAGAACCCTTGGGGAAGAATATCCTCATTTCCAGTCTTTGCCTTGACAACCAATGTTTCTCTCTTCCTTCATCAAGAAGAAAAATAAGAGGAGAAATATCTGCAAGCACTCCTCCTGATAGAGATAAAACTTCTAGGAGTGATAGTCCTCAAAATTAGATCAGTCCCAATCTGCATGCTTTGATCCTTGCTGGTGTTGTTGTTCCTCTCCAAACAATATTTCCAAGAATGGCAGCTCCTCTGCCTTACGGCCAAAGGGTTGGGCCTCTTGCTCTTCCCCAACCATTGCATGAATTACCTAGAGGAAATAGAAATAATTTTCCCAAATTCAGAGGTGATGGGAAAGTTCATCCAGATGAACATATAGCAGCCTTCATTGTTGCTTGTGGTGTTCTTGGCATTGAACATGAGGATGTCTCTATTAGAATTTTTGTGGAGACATTGCAAGATAATGTTGCTGATTGGTTTTATCACCTACCTGCTAGATCTATCACCAATTGGAACACCATGACAACCAGATTTGAGCAACGTTTTAAACCAACTGAAGATGTGCATGCCCTCTTGGCTCAGATTTCCCAAATCAAGAAAGAAGCTCATGAGCCTATGAGGGAGTTTATATCTAAATTCAATAGGCTGATCAACAAGATCCCACTAGCTACACGTCTTGTAGATCAGATTCAGAAGTGCTTCTTCCTTAATGCTCAATTTCCTGAAGTGAGCTATGCACTTAGGAGAGCTAATCTTGCCACCTTGGATGTTGATCAGAGGTTAGCTGTTAGTGTGGAAGATGATTTGATTATGTCTGGAAAGCTGAGGAGAGATTCATCTAAATCTAAGGCATCCTCTTATTCCACATATTCTCCTAGAGTTAATGTAGATCAATTAGTACAGAAGCTTGCTAATGATCTGATTGCTCTCAAGAAGCAATTAGCTCAACATGCTCCTTATCAAGATATGCCTAGAAAGAACTTTCACCCCGAGAAGTCGGTTAGCCCTTCCTTAGACTAGATTAGCAATTAAAGGTCCACCTATCAAAGTTCCAGTCAATTCCACATGTGAAGTGTTAGAGCCTAATGATGAAGAGGATAATGAAATCTATGAAGAATTGGAAGAGGCTAATGAAGAATTGGAAGAGCTGAGTGGATCCCATGTCCATTTTCTCACTACTGAAGGTATAGAGGAAGAAGATGATTATGAGGAAAGAATTGCAGAGATGATAAATAAATCTTATGTTGTCATGACTCGTGAGCAAATGAGAAAGAAAGAAAGGTAGTGTAGCCTGCTAAAAGATCTAAGGATCCTCCTACAACCATTCCAGTGATTGCAAGGAGGGGAGCTCTTATTCCAACTTCTTCCATGCAAAAGGTAGGCTCTGTTGTTCCTTCTTCTTCTGCTCCTGCTCCTAAAACTTCTTGTCATCCTAGTGATAGAGTTGATAGATCAAAAGTCCCATCTACTGCTGTTAATAATGTTGCATCTACCTCTGGCTCATTTGATATTATTGACCATCTCAAGAAAACTAAGATTCAGATCTCAGAGGCTGAATTCTACCAAACTCATCCCAAGGCATTTGCTAAGATGGTAGACTTTGTGAATTCTAAATCTAAGCCTTCACCCCATGGTTCTAAGGGAATCTTGCCAACTCCTTCTCCTTCATCTCAACCTAGCCTTGTAGTAGCGGTTACTTCATCTGAGGAGAAGATCAAACCATTTTATGTTACCCTCCTCATAGCTAGTCATAAACTCAACAATTGTGTCATTGATTCCGGTGCTTCAGACAATGTGATGCCTACCAAGGTAGCTCATTCCCTAGGCCTAACCCTAACCCGATATTTTGGCTCATGTTATTCAATGGAAAGTAGAGAAGTACCGTTGGTTGGTAGAATCAAGGATGCACAAGTTGCATTCTTGCTATGCTAGAGAAAAGAGTTTTAGCAACCATCTTGGTAGTTGATATACCTCCTTCTTATGGCATGCTATTGAGTAGAAAATTTTGCAAGGATATTGGAGGAGAGATCATGATGGACTAGTCACATGCCCTCATTCTAGTGAATGGGAAGATGAAGAAGCTATTGCCTGAAAAGAAAACTGAATATATTGTGCAAAAGACGGACGATCCAAAAGCACAAATACTTTATGAAGACAAAGGTCATGGAAATTACATGGTCATGTCACAAGATGAGGTAAAGCATCCCAAGGAATTACTTCTTGATCCCAATGGCGTTTGGATTTTAGATTTTGATGGGAGTTGCTCCTTAGCTGGTTTTGGAGCTAGTGTAGTGCTCATTTCTCCTAAAGGGAAGCTTCATCCTTCCTCTTTCAAGCTCCAATTTGAAAACACAAACAACACAACAAAGTATGAAGCTCTCTTTCTCGGTCTTAACTTGGCAAAGGAAATGGGAATTAAGAATCTCCTTGCTCGTGGTGATGCAGAGCTGATTGTAAAGCAGGTTAGAGATCTTTTCCAAGTAAAAAATAGAAGACTAAAACATTACAGAAATCTGATTTGGGATTCAATTGAGTTCCTTGATGCCTTCTCCTTCAAAGCCATGCCAAGAGAAAGAAACACAAGGGCTCATTCATGGGATGTCTCGGGGTCTTTGTTAATTCCTCATCTAGATTTCTCCCAAGAGAAGTTCACCATTGAGATGATTCATAGGCCTAGTGTGCCAGATAATGCAAATAATTGGCAAGTCTTCAATGATGATCAACATCTGCTGTCCTTCCTGGAGCTTAGAGATAATTTCGATCGATGTACTTTGAAGGGAGTGAAAATCCACCTAGGGAGTGTGTGCCTCTAAACAAATAAGGTAGTAAAGAAGAAGAAATAGATCATGATCGACTGTTTAAAAATAAAAGGCAATAAAATACCCAAGGGGTTAGTGAGCTTGGAGGAGTTATTCGATAAACATGAAAATATATTAAGTCAAAATATGCCAAAGGAAACCAACAATCTACTGAGTATGAGAAGATAAATATTGGAAGTTCTCATGAGCCCAAACCGATAAACGTTGGAAAATGTTACACACAAGAGGAGAAGGGAAAAGTAGCAGATTTTTCAAGAGGTATGTTGATGTTCTTGCTTACTCATATGATGATCTTAAGGCTTTCCAACCAAAAGAAATGCAACATTTCATTCCTCTCAAACCTGGGATCAAACCCTTCAGAAAAAAAAAGAGGCAATATAACCCTAAGATTGTTGACACAATCTTCCAAGAAATTCAGAAATTATTGAAAGCCAAGATCATTTTTCCTATTCACCATTCAACGTGGATTGCTAATATTGTGCCCGTTAGGAAGAAGAATGGTGAGATCCAAATTTGTGTCAATTTTAGAAACTTGAACCAAGATTCTTTGAAGGATAATTATCCTCTTCCTCCATGGATCAAGTATTGCAAGCTGTCACGGGTTCAGAGATGTTATCCATGCTTGATGGGTTCTCAGGTTATAATCAGGTCGAAGTAAATGTTGCTGATCAAGCATAAGACCACCTTCACCACTCCTTGGGGAACCTTTGCTTATAAGAGAATGCCATTTGGCCTCATCAATGCTGGTGCTACTTTTCAGAGGGCTATGGACCTAGCCTTTGGCAACCTCAAGGGAAAGTGCATAGTTGTTTACCTTGATGATCTGACTGTGTTTTCAAAAATCAGAACTGATCATTTCAAACACCTTGAAATAGTCCTCCAAAGGTGTAGAGAGCATGGCATCTCCTTGAATCCAAAGAAATTAGTATTTTGTGTCACTGAAGGAAAAATTTTGGGACACATTGTCTCTAAGGATGGGATCAAGATTGATCCGGAGAGAGTTTAGGAAATTCAACAGATCCCTCTTCTAACCAGCAAGAAAGGCGTGCATTCTTTCTTTGGAAAATCAACTTCCTAAGGAGGTTCATACCTAATTTTGCAGAGCTTACTTTGAGCATTTCTCACATGATGAAGGGGAAGTAGACATTTGGCTGGTCCTTTGAAGGCAAAGTTACATTTGAAGGCATCAAGAGAGCTATAGCAAAGACTCCAATCTTGGCATGCCCAGATTTTGGTAAGGACTTTATTATTTATTGCTATGCCACTGAATGCACTCTGCTGTGTTAACCCAAGAAAATAATGAAGGTCATGAGCTCCCCATAGCATTCATGAGTTATATTTTGAAAGCCCATGAGCTGAAGTACACCATGATGGAGAAACACACTTTTGCAGTGGTTAAGGTGGTGAAACAGTTTCATTTTTATATCCTCAACTCCCATGCTATTGTTCTTGTGCCTGATACAACTGTTAAATCCATTCTAACACAACAAGAATTTGGAACCAAGAGGGGTAATTGGGTAGCCAAATTTCAGGAGTATGACCTTGACATCAAACCCACCAAGTTGGTCAGGGGAAAGGGCTTATGTGAGCTCATTGCCGAAGGAGCTGATGCTAAATTGCTAGAGGAAGAAGTTGATATGCCTGTTGTTCTTTTCCTCAGTTCGACTGATGAATGGTATGCTGACATTGCATACTTTCTCACTTATGGGGAATGCCCATCCCATTTGACTGCCAAGGAGAAAAGAACCATCAAATTGAGATCTGCTCAATATGTATTGTGGGAAAACGCATTGTTCAAATGTGGCATTGATGGAAGGTTTTTGAAATGCATTGACAAGGAGCAGCAAAAGAGATTATTCTTAGCTTTCCATGATTAGGCATGTGGGGTCATTTCTCTTATCTTTGTAACAACCCACAAGATTCTTTGTGTTGGGTATTATTGGCCCACATTGTTCAAAGATGCATCCAAGTGGGTAAGAAAATGTGAAGCATGCCAAACCTTTGTTGGGAGACCCAAATTGGCTGCCTTGCCTCTCAAACTAGTGGTGATTGAGGAGCCTTTTCAACAATGGGGTTTGGACTTTATTGGCACACTCAATCCATCTTCAAGTGCTGGACACACTCATGTTTTGACTACCACCGATTATTTCACCAAGTGGGTGGAAGCCGTTCCAGTCAAGAGTACTACTTCAAAAGTAGTGTGCAATTTCATCAAATAGAACATCCTCATAAGGTTTGGTATACCAAACAAGATGGTCACTAACAATGCTTCAAACTTCTCCTCTGTTGAGATGACTGATTTTTTACTATGGCTATGACATTTCCCTTGCCCACTCTTCAGATTATTAGCCCTAGGGAAATGGGCAAGCTAAATCAACAAACAAGAACTTAGTCACAATTTTTAGGAAGCTTGTAAATGAATCTTAGAGGAATTGGCATAAGAAACTATATGATGCTTTATGGGCAAATAGGATTACACCTAAGAGAGCCATTGGAATGTCTCCTTTTCAAGTGGTATATGGATTTGATGCTCAGCTACCCGTAGCATTGGAATTACTAACCTTACACTTGATGAAGGCCATATCAAGATGCAAGCTTTACTAGCTCATTGGACAAAAGGATTATGTACCTTTAGAGGCTGAATGAAGATAGATTGCAGGTGGTTGATAGGATATCAGCTCACCAACTCAAGGTAAAAGCTCTATTTGACAAGAAGGCTAAGTCTAGAACTTTTCAAGTGGGAGATGTTGTTCTTCTTTGGGACAAAAGGCATGAACCTTGAGGCAGCCATGGTAAGTTTGATTCTCTTTGGCTGGGCCCTTTCAAGATTAGGAAATTTCTTTGGTGAGAAATCCTTCTATCTGGATTACATGGATGGTTCTTCTCTCCCACTTCCTTATAGTGGGTAGTTTTTAAAATTGTTCAGAACCTAGGTGCTTTGGAAGTCCTTTGTACATTTTGTATAGTCTTTTGTTTTGGTTTGTTTCCCTTTTGTTTTGGTTTGTTTTGTTTTGTTTTGTTTTGTTTGCTTTCTTGCATGGTGTGTTGTCTTTTGTGCTAGTATCACTTTTGACTCCTTTTGCCCAATGGATAAGGAACTAGTCTTCTTTTCCTAAATTTTTCTGTTATTCTTGATCTTGCCTTATATTTCATGCCAAGCCAAGTCATCCCTAGAAGGAGCCAGTTATTGTCACCCTCAAATTTTCCTCCATTTTCCAAGTCTAAAAATGTTAAATTTTGAGTTGGTGCTTTTAAGTATGCTTGAAAGAGGTATTTTTGAACTGGGACCAACCAAGGACTTGAAGACTTTTGAAAACTCATTCATCAGATGGGAAATCTCTTCCCCTTTCCAAAAAGTTTAAGAAGTCCTCCTAACTCCTTGTATTTTGCAAGTTTTGGCTCGACGGACCTAAGTTGATAAATTTTCCCTGACGAGTTGGCAGACCTATGGAGTTCCTTGTGATTTTTGTACTTTTTCTACCAAATGGGTAAGTTAGCAAAAGTGACTCGTGAGCCTGTGTGGAGAAATGGAGAGATAAGTCCTGCAAACCCTCAACCAATCATAAGCAACCACGTGTCCTTGGGGTTATGGAATGGTGGGAGCAATATTATTTTTTACACTTTTTCCAAAGGGTTAAAAGTTCAAAGTTTAGCTGCCCCCTTGGTGTCCCACTTTGCCAATCGAGGATTCCATGTGTCACAGACTGAGAACTATGGGGAAAATGAGATTTTGTGCCAAACGGTCAAAATGTTGTAAATTGAATCACAACCTCGTAGGCAATTAGAAGGTGACACATGTCCTCGTTGAAAGGTCAATGCGGACTTGTGGAGGAATTGGAGATTTAGATTTTTCTCCCAAAAGGCTCAGATAGCGTTTTTAGACTACATCCCCTCATCCAATTAGAGGTTGCCACGTGTCAGCAGGCTAGCAGAGAAAATTAAGGAATCGTGCTTTTCACCCAAATGTCCGAAAATGTGGATTTCTCCCTCGTGCCCATCATTAGTTGATTTTTCGCCACGTTTTGGGTCCCAATTTGAAGGAAGAAGGGGGAAATCGATTGAAATGTCTCGTATGTGGTTTTTATCGCCATTAACGCACCAAAAATCTGCAGATCATGAAAATGGATCTTTCTTCATTTTGTTTTCTCAATTTCGTTGTCGTTTCCTATACGTACCCAAAATTGTAGGGTACTACACGACTAGAACAATGTTACACATACCTCAATGATGATATAGGTCTCCTTGCAAGGTGTTCAGAATATAGAAAAGCTTGCCAAGTATACGTTTGTATCCCGCATGCCCCACTCGGCCTCCGCATGCTTTGTTTTGCCCTCTGCCCCACTTTTTCCTTGCATTTTGGTCTTCAGTGACGGAACCGCCTCCCTACCTGGGCGGCGGTCCCGTGACCGCCACCCAGGATAGGGTGGCGGTCCCATAACCACCGCCCTGCACAAGGCGGTAGTCTTGTACACGTTTTCCAGATTCTTCCGACGATCACGTTAAACATAAATCTTCAATTTCACCCACTTTCTTCAACCACTTTGGCTTGCATTAATGTTTTTGGTTCCCTGGTAATAGTGTTTTTCCTTTGTTTATAGTAAAAGAGTTCAATTGGGAGTTACCCTCTGGTAATTGCATTTTCTATAAATAGCTAGCTTGTTTTCAAACAAATGGCCCCTCACCTTCTCAATTCTCTTATTCAGTCTTTGAATTTCTTGCTTAGAATTCTATCAGTTTCATGTTTTCCTCCATTGTTGGTCTTTTAGAGGTCATTCGATCTTCTTGTTTTAGTCTTGCTTCATTGTTGTGCCATGCAAGTCAGCTTAGCATAGAATAGTTTCATTTCTAGATTAGAATCCATTAAAGTTGCAGGTTTTGTTTTGTCACAAGGATAGATTCTAAAACTCTCGGTACATTTGCGTTGTATTCCCACAATAAATCCCACTAGGAATTACATAGTCAGGCTCTATTCACTTGCGTTATCCCTCTCCTACTCGCATTGTATTCGGTCTATATCCAAAGCTGCCATTGTTTGAATACCATCTTTTATTGATACTATCATATACATGCTTTTTTGGATTCACGAGAACACGAAGGAACGAGGAGATCACACTGAGGGGATGAAATCACACACAACTAGATTTACCACTGTTCTGTAAACACCAGGTTTGAGCTATCAAAGTTCTAGTTACAATGTATCAAATAGAGTACTAAATTATTTTTATTTCAATCAAAGCTCACTTTCAATATTTCTAGGAAGCTGTGGGAATGATAGCTTCGAGAAGCTATGATTTGTTCCTCACTTATAAGGTAAGATCAAGGTTTTCAATTAAGTTAATTAGCTTTCTTTTATCTAGATTCACACATTTGCACAGGTGAATAACCACACCAGGTTATCTCACTTGTTTAGTTTTAGTATAAAGGTAGTTTAATTTTTGCTTGTAATTATAATGTTTCAATCGTATATTTTGTTTAGATTAGTTTCCCTTTCAACAGTAGTATAAATTGTTATTTTCAATTTAAGTTAATTCGGAGACTTCAAAACTAGATTAACACTTAGATCCTAGTTAGGAGGATAAACCACTAGGGAATTTACGCTACCTGCTCATAGCCTCTAAATCTCCCCTTTGTCATTTCAGCTACCAGGAGATCACACTACCAGATCTTAGTCACTGATCCTCCCATGGTTAGCCATAGGAAAGTTCCTTTCCGATTCTCATCCTTGCCTATAGCTTTTTCTATCGTAGAAATCGGCCATAATCTTGGTTGTGGCTTCATCTAAGTCACCCACATTACAAACCATTGGCTGTCTCGGCATGACCTTGGGAGGTCAAGTACGGGAAGGTCACTTGTCGATTATGATCCTCGCATGTCACTTTTCTATCCTACAAAATTGGTGAACCCAACGTGAACAAACAGTTCTTCCTCTTTTATTTTTTTTCATTTCTTTCATCCACCTTCGCTCTTTCCCATTATTCTGCGGGTATTCATATACCCCCCGAATATGTCGGGATACGATGCATATGGCATACCTCTCTTAGGTCTCAAAGTAAACTATAGTCAAACAAATAGACAACCATCACCCTTGCTTTCTGCATGGGCTGGCAACTATTCAAGTAATTACTTGTCATCTCAAACTCCCCCTCACAAAACTAGTTCTAGTTCTTCATTCCGAATTGAGGAGTTAGATCAGTTTGCACAAACACAACAGCCAGAGCCCTTAGGCTCTAATAATATGATGTTTACTGGAGAATCCACTTCATCTCCTCGGGTCTTGTTCAGACCACAGATCAGTAGATAGTCAGATCCACTCCCATTTTTGGATGAGGAGTACTTAGCACGCTATGCTAAAAGTGAACAATGTTTCCAAAACATGTATCCACCTATAGGGAGTTTACAAACACAATCTGATACCCTATTCCAAGAAAACACCCCCATTCCTCCACCTATGGGAAATACCCTCGGTGAAGCTTGGCAGGGTAACGATCAATTCATAGCAGGGTATCATACCCCTTTACAACCTCAAGGTATACAACAAACGCCATTAAGGAAAAGCACTGTGTCTTCACCAATAGAGGTCATTTCAGCCTTAGTTGAAAAGGTTAGAGGGCTGGAACTTGCTCAAGCAAACCAAAATTCATATTTGGGGCAAGTAGGAATACCCAACCCTCCGCATCATCCCAGTCAAGTTGACCTCCTTACAGGAACAGGCACGTTAGGCATGCCTCCTCAAAATCCTTATAGTTACCCACAACAAACACCAACTAGGACCGCATTTTCAAATGCCACTCCAATTGAAAACATGACACCTCCCGGCTTGGCACCAAATAACCCATACCAGAACAACGCTCCTCCTTACTTAAACATTTATTCAAAGTCACCACAAGGGGACATGTTCTCTTCTCCCAGGATGTTCGTTCAACCATAGGGATTCCCTTATGTCCCTACAAATGCATATGCTATGTCATATCAACAACCCATGCCACCACCACCCCTCAAAGAAGCACCATCGATGGTCGAGGCTTACGCAAAGAGGGACTTATTCGAGAATATTTAAAAGAACCCCTAGACTTTACCATACGAAGTGTTATGATTCCAAGACCTCTTCCTGATTTACCCAAATGTAAAGGGGAAGGGGATCCAAATGCACACGTTAAAGCCTATGCCACATCCATACAGAATTACTCCCTTGGGACGGGGTTGTTGCTAAGATATTCCCTAAGACCTTAGAGGGTATTGCCCTTGATTGGTATTACAGAATACCTGAAGCCTCAATACACTCATTTAAACAACTCATGTTAGAGTTCATCAAAGATTTTGACATGAACAAATTGTTAAGAACGGGAATTAGGGAATTCTTACATATTAAACAAGAACATAATGAATCCGCTGCTCATTTTATTCAAAGATGGTGTACGGTTCTCTACTCATCAGAAAGTGCTCCAAACATGGATCAAATGGAACTATGTGATTTATTCCTTAATTCTCTCAACAGAGAGATAAAGGAAGAAGTCTAGAAGTTCCCACTAAGAACTTACGATGAAGTACTCGAGAGTGTTCTTCGAATCGACCAAGTAGTGATAGATAGTGGTCGTAAGACATATGGAACAAATGAGAAATTAACCACTCCCAACCAAAACAACGTGGCCTATTATAATACCGGGAATGATAATCAAGGACCTAAGATCCTTAACAAGAACCATAGAGTTACAACAGATGGAGTAACTGACCAAGTTAAAAGGGCAAACATTGTAAACATTTTGCCACCTGTTAATAATCAGCAAAATAAAAATTTTACTCCAACAATCAACACGGTGGATTTTAATTGTCCACCACGACAACAACAACAACAACGAAAAATCCAAACACAAAGTCCAAATTGAAACCCAGTTGGATATCAGAGTCAAAACCAAAGGCAACAACCTCAAAATTTTAACTCTAACAACCAGCAACCTTATCAAAATTTTGGGCCACAACGAGGTTTTAAATTGACAACCTCGAAATTATAATCCCAATTTGTATTGTGCCTTCCACAAGATTCAAGGCCATGATATTAGGACTTGTCGTGACTACAATAAATTCATGCAGTGTTTTCCAGAAGATCAAAAGCAACTCTTTATAGATATGTTCTTAGCAAATTCTCGTAGTACCGCCACAAACACTTACACAGGGAAATTTTCCTCAAAATGCACCCGTCAAGATCTTTAATGATCCACTCCCAAACCATTCTAACAATAACATGCTAGATCCTAATGGAACAAACAAGGGTGTTGTAACAGGAAACAATGATCATGAAGCTTTAACCGTTAAATCCATCCACGCACCCCAACTAGGAACTCGACCCCAAACTAAGATAGTTTGTTTGGTAGAGTTAGACACCGAGTTACCCGTAGAAACCATAACAAGAACACATGATTATTCTTCTCAACCAACTCCAAGTTATCCATTGGAACCAAACAACATTCAACAAACATTGGTAAAACCCATAGGCGCCTATGATTTAATTAATGACTTAAATAAAACTTTCTCTCACATCTCCCTTTTGGATTTGTATATGACCTAGAGGTGTAGAGGACAATCAATTCACATAATAAATATATTTTAGTGAGATAATTAGAGATTAGGTCACACAAATGGTGGTCCACACATTAAGGAAATTTTAAAGGTTTTTCATGAATGTATGCATACATTTTAACAATTGTTATAACTCAAGGTAGTAGTCCTTATATATAAAAGTGTTATAAATTTAGGCAACGAGAAGGGGTGAATCATTGCTTATTGAAATTTTGTGTAATTTATAATTTATCAATCATTCAATTTGTTAAATTACCTTAGCTATCGAGAGGCATGCATATTCAACTAGAAGAGAGAAAAGAAACCAAACATTCATGAACACATGTAGAGACTAGATTTAATGTGGGAATCCTGTAAGGGAAAAAAACCCACTAAAATTGTGGGAATCCTATAAATGTTACATGATTTCATGGTTGAGCTTCAACTCAACTTGGAGCTACAACTCCAAAATTTAATTGAGATACCACTCGAGTCTTTTACAAGCTAAAAATTTTCGGAAGCTTCAACTCCCGAATTTTGTATAGCGAAGAATCGACCTTCAATAAGCTTCAACTAAACGGAAGCTACAACTCCCCACATGCTAAGCTGCAACTTAGACTTTATGATATTTTTGTCACACAACATTTTTTATCTCTCACAACTGATGGTGACTGCTAAATTAGCTCATTCTTATTCTCCTCTTCTTTGTTAATTTTTCATGGTTTTCAATACATTTGCTTTCTCAAAATTTGCACATAGCTCTCTCTCCAGCAAAAACAACATTCATGCTAAAAATTTGAGCTTAAATAAACAAGCAAGACTCCCAGGCACGAATCTTGAATTTTCATGTTTTATGACTCTTCACATGACCATTATTCCTTCACAGAAATTCATGTTTATAGGTTGACAAATGACACTTCTTCGATACTCCATACAACTGAATTTTGAGATTTTCCATGAGCTCCTCCACTTAGAATAATGATGTTTCGGTTTCATGACTCTTGAGCTTCTTCACTGACTCTCGACCGAGATAAAAACTTTTCATGAATTTATCCTTCGTTTCAAGATGAATCAATCTGATTTATTTTGCAATACCTTTTGAACTTCTTATAGACATTACCTGCAATTTTTAGAATTTTTATCGATTAAAATTTGAGTTTCGATGATTTTCCATGTTAGGCCAAGCTTGCAAAGTCACCCCGAAATGCGAGCCAATGAACAATCTCAACATTTAATTCACAATCCACTTTAAATTAAAAGGACTTTATTAAAATGTGAATCCTGAACCAATCGATAACACCACACATCTTTATGGTGTCACCTTGTCAATGCGAAGCTTAACCCAATAGTAATGCTCCACGTGCCTTTGTGGTGTTGGAATTGTTAGAATGTAAAACATAAACCAACAGGAAGGCTCCACGCCTTTGCAATGTAATTTTTTTGATAGCATGTATCTCGAAAAATGTGACACATGATCCAATAAGGATGCTCCACATACCTTCGCATATTTTTTAATGTTAGTCTATACATTTTCTCGGATCTTTTCGGATCGCAATAAGTAAGCCAATTAAAAGGCTCCATGAATCTTCACATTTCACAGTTGTTGGGCGGATTGGAAATTTATTTCAATACGAATGATTTCATAGGTCTAAGTCCACCAGACCCAAAGTGCCTTGAACTAACCAAAAACTTTGATGCGTAGCACCTTCTTTTGCTATTGATATTTAGTAATATGTCCTATTGAATTTTCAACCTGCCTAGACTTGAAAAGCTATCAACCTTGGTTGATTTCGTGGACCTCACATCAATTGGGCACATCTATGTTAGAAAGTACTAGAATTTTGACACGTGTTCATTGTTGTTGTATTTTATCTGTGTCACATGTCTCATCCATCTTCTACCGCATGTCCTTGGTTTTGAATGTGTCCGCTTGTTGTAGTTCGTCGCACTGTAAATATTTGAATCGCCATAACTTCCTCTAGAGAGATCCAAATTTCACAAACTTGGACTTGTTGGAAAGGTATCCTTGAGTTCTCAAAGATACATACCTCCATGACCTCCAAAAATCTTTCACATGATGGAATAATCATTGCAAACCTTCAGTGTACTTTAATCCCACTGTTCAAGCCTGTAACACTCTTAAACCACTGTGAAACCATCTTGAAAGCTCAAAAAACCACTGACCACCATTTAACAGACACCTATATGCATGAAATTTCACTCCTCCTTTTCCATTTGACACCAATCAATTTAACAGGGTTTAACAAAAAAGGCCATCCTTGATATTGTAAAAGGTGGAACTAAGAGGTTGATAGTTACGTTATTTATATTTGTTTTGATTAGGAATAAATTATTATGATAATGAGAGACTACTATGAGATACCACTGATATAGCTCGAAGGAGACAAGATCTTATTGCAAGTTATTTTATACTCATAGATATGATGGATGGAATGAAAAATTTGGTTCTACATCTTATATTATTGTGAATGATAATGCACATGTATGTTTATTGTTGATGCTTTAAAGGCTATATGGTTGAAAATATTAATGTCCATGAGATTGAATGACCTTTAATGACTAACATGTCTATGTTTTTATACCAATCAAACAATAATTTTCTTCTAGGAATTCTAAGTACACAATATTTTATATCCATACTATGTTTGATTTTATATTTTGATATGTATATGTGCACACATATATCAAATTAGGGGAAAATGTTGCTAAATAAAACTCCCCTTATATTTTATTAGTTATTAAATTGCATGTTTATAGGATGTTTGTATACTTGTTTATTATTGGTCCAAATTAAGGGTTATTTTCTCATTTTCAGCTTTTTATGGTCCCTGGCCCTTCTTCTCAACTCCCTCATCTATCTAAATATTTATCTCTATCACACATAAACCATAAATATTTTTTCCATGAATGTTTGTAATTTTCTTGAGTATGTCAAAAATGTTGGTAACATTCCTCACTTTTTCAATAAAGTTAGTAACATTCCCATGTCATCTTGAGTGGATCCTTGTGGCTAGAGTGCAATCGACTTTTTTATCTTATATTTTTCACTTTGTGACACTTTGATGTCAGTTTGGTTCCCAAAAAGATCCTAATTTGAATTAAGTTTACATCTATAAATACACATGTTTAGTGGTTAATTTATATATAAAGTATTTATCTATCATTCACAAGAATCTATTGATATTTTGCAAGAATTCTATAAAGATAAAGCAATCATTCTAAGCATTTACTATTTAAGTATACTTGTTTATGTTAGAGTAATCATTGGAGGACACACACCACATGATACATGATGTGAATGCTATTGAAAATATTACAATCTTTTATGTTTGATTTTTTTGATATTTGTTTTTAATGTCTAGGAAATAGAAAAATATGAAGATAGTTATATTATTCTTTTGTTTAGTATAGGCCCTAAAACATATATTGTTTTCCTTAGTGTTTTTGATATATTATTTTCCTTATTGTTTTTCATATATTATTTTCCTTAGTGTTTTTCATATATTGTTTTCCTTAGGGTTTTTATGTGTTGTGTCCCTTTAAGGTTAAAGAGAAGAAAATATATTTTGTGAAGGATAAAAGGTGAAGAAAGAAAAAATTGAGTGATGTTAGTGAAGATTAGAATGAGGAAAACATGGTATTTCAAATATTGTGAAGTTGTTTGTTATTCATCAACAATGTTAATAATGGTTTGTATGTCCACTAGGAACATTAATGATGTAATGGACATATTTTTCTAATCATTGCAATTTTTTGGGTGTCATCATTTTCACTTTTATTGTGTATTTATAGTGTAAAATTCTAATGAGTATCACCATATATCATAGTATTAAAGATATATATCTAAATCTTATGCCAAATATCTACTTGTGTTAAATTAATTAATTATGCTATATTTTTTATTCCATGCATGCTAATTTAGTCTAATTACATGCGATTACGTATTTTTATCTCATGTTGGTTTTAGTCCAATTATCAACATTGATGTTTATTATTGAATTTACTACAATATTGATCTTTTGGATCAGCCTATGTGATCCATTATCAAGGTGAAGATGTTTGCAAAAAATTATGGTAGTATTAGTTTTTAACAAGTTTTTACTTAATTATGAATTATGAAATGCTTAAAATGCTTAATGTAAACATAGTTTAAGTAGAAGAAAAAATGAAAAAGTTCCATGTTTTTCTACTGACATTCAACTAGATAATCAATAAATTAGATTTTGTTATAAAACATCTTAGTTTTGGATATCGATACATATGTGTTGTTTATTATGTATTCCTCTTTTGTTTAATTTAATATAGTTTTGAATTCTTATTTTATTTGTGAGTTGTTTTAATTTAGGTATACTTCCACCTTATTCTAAGGGTCTTGTGGTGTAAGGTATCTCTTAATTGAAACCATTGACCATGATTACATGACAAATAACATAAGAGTTAATTTTGGTGTTATCATGTGAGTTTGTTCAAGATTCTTCAAAAATTGTGACAAAGAGATATGAGCGTAAGTGATTACCAAGAAGAATTATAAAAGTTAACCATTAGATTTGGATGTTAAAGATGATGTGAAGAAGATATTGGGTTATCTAAATGGGTTGTACTTAGAAATTCAAGATGGTAATGTTATCCAAAATTCACCCCCAAGGTAATTTTGATAACTTGCACAATTTCTTCAGGCTTGAGCGAGAAGAAATGATTTGAGGCCCAAAATCAAGTTTTAAGGGGTCACTTATCTCTAACTTCCCTATCCAAAGAAAATCCAAGGAGTTAGCAAAATTTGCAAAATTATGAAAAAATGAAGTCAAGGGCCTATTTTAGTGCAATCGGGTCTAACGGTTGTGGATGGAACCAATGTGGGTCGTACTAAGGTTCATCGTACCAAGTTTGGGCTAGAAACACTAAGGAGACAAGTAAAATGTGGAAAAGGTGGAAGATTTTGTCTGCGCGGTCCGCGGGATAGTTGGGACAAAGGTACGCATGGAACTCGAAAACCCAAAATGGTTACAAGTCAGTGTATTGTGGATATGGCGAGAAAAAAAGTGTCTAAGGGACAGTTGGGCCCAAAAAGGCCGAAAAATCCGCCAAAAAAGTATGTGAAAAAGCCACGTAAAAGGTCCATGAGAAAAATTCACAAAACAAAGTCCGTGGAAAAATCGGTAGAACAAAGTCCGCGAAAAAAGCCGTAGAAAAAGTTGCGAGAATAAAAGCCAAAAAAACCGTAGAACAAAAGCCACGGAAAAAGCGCATAATAAATGCCGCGTAACAAAAGCCATGGAAAAAGCTATAGAACAAAGTCTACAGAAAAATCCATGGAATGCTGCAGAAAACCAAATCCGTGGAATGTTGCGAAACCGGAAACTCCGCAGTAACAAAGGAGAACGATAGTTTTTTGCGAGAAACTTTGAACGAGCTTAACTTTTGATCCAGTGCTCAAAATTTGGCAAATTTTATATTATTGGAAAGGTATCAATGTCCTTTATGTAATGAGATTCATATTTATAAATTTTAATGAGTGTAGGTGGGTGAGAAGAAAAGGAACATCTCCAGCTCCAAAAAATTAAATGCTTAATCCCGTGAAAGGCAAGAAATCTTCGACAAACCCAAAATAGTTGCTCACACTCGTAAAGCCATAAATTTGTTAGGAAATAAGAGATAAAATATGTAGAATACTCCCTTACTGTAATTGTAATAGTAGAAACTAATATGCAAAAATATTACAAATCTCAAATAAAAGTGCAAGAATAAATAACACAACACAGAGAGACAATATTTAACATGGTTCACCCAATATGGGCTACGTCCACCAAGAATCACTTGCTTAGATTTTATTACAAGCCTCCACTCTCTCAATACAATACCCATATCTGTTTAGAGCTATGCTCAACAAACTCTATAGAATTCACACCCGAATTCAAAGCACATCTGCAATACATTTGCTTATCTATTTATCATATGCATAAGACCATATAAATAGACAATTGCTTAAGCAGTTTGATACAAAACCGTGGGTATCAAAACCATGGGCAAAAAATTGTGGGTATCAAAACAATGGGTACCGAAAAAACCATGGGCCCAAAAACAGCCCATAACGGTTACCCATTACCCATGGGTTAATAAACCACCCATAAAAATTTATTTCGGGGGCTTCGCCCGAACCCCCCTGACCCACTCACCGGTGGACCACCATAAAAATACCCGAGTGTAACACATAGAAGGTGTACCACACTCTAACATGAAAACAAGCTCCACAAACATAACAAAATTTTTCAATTCTCAACGGATTTTCACAAAATTGGTCTTGTTGGAATTGTGACTCCAATTCCAATGCACAAAAATCAAGAAATATAGAAATTGGTAAAGAATTGATGGTGATTTCATAAAAATGGACCAAGATCAGAAAAATGTTTTAATTCATAGTTGGGAGTGCAATTAAGAGGCATGGACATCATTCTTTCTACGATGCAAAGCACATGAGACAACATGGGGAGCCTTTTGCAAGAAAAATACCATTAATTGCACTAATTTATGATAACTTGCAAGTGGTTGAAGAGACAAATTATGGATTGCAATTCTCTCTCTCTCTTTCTCATTCTATAAATTGTAATTTTGGGCTCATTTGTAAAGGAGTTGTTCATTTTGCTCTCCTGCCCCCTCTTTCTTTCTTTCCTCGGGTTGAATGTGGAGCTTAAGCCTGTCTCTTTGCTTTGTAATGGAATTTTCTTTTCTCTTTCCCACTAATGATGTATTGTGTGAACTCATGGAGCAATAAAATCTATTTTGTGATGCATTTTGTCCATCCTTTGCTTATTTTATTGTCTCTTCTTGCCTCTCACCATTGCAGGGTATACTGTGCATATCTCTGATGTCTATTGCAAGTTTTAAGAGATTTGTTTAATGGGTTTGAATTATTATTTTGTGTTAAATTTATCTTTGGTCTATGATGCACCTTTTCCATCCTCTCCATTGCTCATCCTTCTCCACTACAGGAGTTGAGATTTTGATCAACAACCCTACTTTTTTGGTGTATCACCACTTTAGTGTAGGCTTTGTTTTCATGCACTCTCTCTCCCGGTCCCTTAGAAAGATAGATTAGGATTAGATAGCCTTTCTGTACCGAGAGTAGCTTGTGGTAGGTAGTTTAGGAGTAGGAACCAACCTTCTCTAGAGGATCATCTTAAGCCCGCAAGTCCACGTTTGAGAGATGATCCCATGTTACCCAAAAACACCGGTTGGTCATTCACACAGACATGAAAAATCGGAGGGTGCTATGTTTTAGTGATAATAGTTCTAGCATGTCCGGTGGGATAGGTTTAAAGCACCTTGCGACTTCATATCATCAAGCTGATGTGTTCTTGGTGAGATTCAACCTTTAGAGGCACATGTAAACCACATCTGGTGACTCCATCTGATCAACAACCCATTCTCTAAGTTACATAATTTCTTTCCATCCATTTCCACCCATTCTTCTTTCCACATATTTCATCTTCTGCCATTCATGAAGTTGTGTAGTCATGGCTTCATTCCCATCTTGGAATTCACACTTGCAGCAGCAGTGGTGCAGTCCACCTCCAATGTATTTCACAACTCCTCCAAATCAGCATTATGATTAGATTTAGAACCATTATGCTTACCCATATGAGCAGGATGCAGATCAGTTTGGTCATCCACCAAACTATGGAGCTTATCAAGAGTGAGGGTGTGCATATGATGATAACAATTATATGGAGAATGTTGATCGCTAGAGAATATTCAAATAATGGAGGCTAACATGGTTCAATCTAGGGCTACAACATAGATGAAAGATTTCAAAATTGGTTGTAGGGCACCTTGTCCATGGGAAGGCCCTTTTCCAAGACACTATAGCTCACAAGAGAAGCTTGATTTCATGGTTGAAATGCTGCCCCAACTTACACAAAGTGGATTGAGGAGATAGAAGCATACAAGAAAAATGCAAGACAACCTTGTCAATGGGTAAGTCAATCACCAACTCCTTATGCTCCTTTTTCTTCATCCCAAGCTTTATCATTTCAACAAAGTGTCAAGATTCAAGCCCATTATATGCTGCCCCAAGTGTTGATTTCCCTTCTCCATCTTCTAATCTTCCATCTCATCTCAATTCTTTTTCCTTTTCCCTTCCAAGAATTCATCCCCTCAAAAAAACAAGAAGTTCTATCTCCTCCACCACCACAAGCAATTACAAAATCTGTTGTAACCCAACCCATCCCTCCTATTGTTGTCTCAAGTTCATCTTGGGGAGAAAACAATTAGATAACTAGTCAAGGAGAGCAGCAGGAAGGAGAGCCAAATAGAGAAGAAATGATCAAAATCTTGGTAATCTTGGCTCGACATTTGAAATTGAAAATATTACCTTGATGTTTAAGCCTACGGAGGAGGTCAAAGTTGAAGATGCCAGTGGTGTCTAAGGTTGATTTTGTAGCAGCAATGGAACATGAAGATCAGCAGTATGTATGCTTTGAATTCAATATCTATGATAGTAATTTTTTTGAAAATATTGATGATCATATTCCAGTTGCACAATCAGTCAAGGAGGAGGAAGAACAACCAGCTCTAAGTCTAGTTAAAGAGGAGCATATGGAGGTGACCAAAACAAATTCAGAGGCATTGAATCATGAGTTGGTTGCACAAGAGATTATAGATCTCTCTCCAAAATACTTATTTTTTGGAAGAGTTTTAACTCACTAGCTTCATGTTTGAAGATGAAGCTTCATCTAGTGAAAATAATGAAGATTTTAAGATCATCATGCAAGAGGGAGAGACCTTGCTACAACAACGCATCGAAGAGTTTGATTTCTGATCAGACTTGGAGGAGTGTTTTGATGAGGAGGAGCCCATATAAATTATAAATTTCACTACCTTGTCATTCATCCTTCACCGCAAGAACCTGTTGCCACGGAGGAGGACGTGCAAGCACAACCTATAGTTTACAACATGCCTCTTGAATAAAAGTTAGAAGAGTTCAATCTTCCAAAATTCACATCAGACGCAGAGGAAGGGGAAGAGAAAGAGGATTTCATCATCTCTCCCATACCATTCACCAAAAGGGGACATCAGTTGTTTGTAGATGTGTAAGAAGAAGAAGATCAAACTGCAAACAACCCCCTTTTTCAAGAAGGTCCGTAAGAAGACTTCATTTTTAGAGTTGAATTTCAGAGTAATGGGAAAAATCTACGGATCAGACCATGCCTAATCAAATACTTGGCTTCATTGGAGCCAAAAGAGGAGTTTCCACCAGTCATGCTTGCTCCTGAGCATGAGGATGAGTTTTAGAGTACCAAGGATCAGCTGTAATGCCTCTTCAATCTAAATACAGAGAAACTAAAAGAGGTATTTGTCTTGTTTCCAGTTGATACCTTGATGATTTGGGTGGAGGATCAACATCTTGTTAGTTTTTCACTCATAATAATAGCCATGTTCAGCACCAAATCATATACATGGCTGCCTATTTTGAGAAAGGGAAACTACTTCTCCCTTCCTATCGCAAGATTTGTTTGAGTCCCCTTTGCTTCCAGTTAGTGTAGAGTAGGTAGGTTTTATTTCAGCAGAAGAAGTGCTTATGCACACTTTGAATGTTCCACTTGGGTCATTTATGATCTTTATGTTTTGTACATAGTGTGTTCGGTGTTTTGTTGCTCGTGCACAATACATTGGAGGTAACATTTGGTGAGATCAAATCCAATTCCAGTAGTGTTTCAAGTGGCTCAGGGACCAGATTAAGAGTTTTAAATCAGATTTTTGTTTATTAGGTTGAATCCATGCCCAATGGATACTTCAAGGCCACTGATCATTTCACCTAGCAGCGAGGTGACCCCATCGAAGTCGTTGAATTGTTATCCAAAATTCACCCCTAGGTAATTTTGATAACTTGCACAATTTCTTCATGATTGAGCGAGCATAAATGATTTGAGTCCCAAAATAATGTTTTAAGGGGTCACATGGCTTTTCTCTAACTTCCCTATCTAAAGAAAATCCAAGGAGTTAGCAAAATTTGCCAAATTTTGAAAAATGAAGTCAAGGGCCTATTTTAGTGCAAATTGGGTTTGACGGCTACGAATGGAACCAATACGAGTCATACTAAGGTTCATCGTACCAATTTTGGGCCATAAATGCTAAGGAGAAATTCAAATGTGAAAAGGTGGAAGATTTTTTCCTGCGCAGTCTGCGGGATAGTTGGGACAAAGGTATGCGTGTGACCCGAAAACCCAAAATGGCCGCAAGTCAATGTATTGTGGATATGGCGGAAAAAAATATTTGGGATAGTTGGGCCCAAAAAGGCCGAAATATCTGTAGAACAAATTCCATGGAAAAAGAAATAGAAAACCTGCGAGAATAGAAGGCACAGAAAAATCCATAGAAAAATCCACGGAAAAAACCGCAGAACAAAAGCCGCAGAAAAAAGTCCACAAAAAAGCTGCAAAATTCTACGTAAAACCAAATCCACATAATGCTGCAAAAAAACTTGAACATCTACGAACAACGGAAAACGATAATTTTTCATGCGAAACTTTGAACGAGCTTAACTTTTGATCCAGTGCTCGAAATTTGGTAAATTTTATATCATTGGAAAGGTCTCAACGTCCTCTATGCAATGGGAATAATATTTCTCAATTTTAATGAGCATAGGTGGGTGAAAATAAAAGGAACATCTTGAGCTCCATAAAATTAAATGCTCAATCCAGTGAAAGGTAAGAAATCTCTGGCAAACCAAAAATAGCTGCTCACACTTAGAAAGCCATAACTTCGCAATTTTCAATGGATTTTCACAAAATTGGTCTCATTGGAATCATGAATCTAAGCCCAATGCACAAAAATCAAGAAATATAGATGTTGGTAAAAATTTATGGTGATTTCACTGAATACGGACCAAGATCGAACAATGTTTTAATTGGTAGTTGGGAGTGCAATTAAGAGGCATGGTCATCATTCTTTCTCTGCTGTAGCACATGGGACAACATGGGGAGAATTTTTCAAGAAACATACCATTAATTACACTCATTTATGATAACTTGCAAGTGGTTGAAAAGACAAATTTAGGATTGCATTCTCTCTCTCTTTCTCATTCTATAAATTGTAATCTTGGGCTCATTTGTAAAGGAGTTGGTCATTTTTTCTCTCTTTCCCCTTCTCTCTTTCTTCCCTAGGGTTGAATATGGAGCTTAAGCCTCCTCTCTTTACTCTGTAATGGATTTTTCTTGCATCTTGCCCACTAATGATGTATAGTGTGAACTCATGGAGCAATAAAATTTATTTCGTGATGTATTTTGTTCATCCTTTTCTTATTTTATTGTCTCTTATTGCCTCTCACCATTGTAGGGTATACTGTGCATATCTCTGATGTCTATTGTAGGTTTTGGGAGCTATGTTTAATGGGTTTGAAGTGTTGTTCTGTGTGAACTTTATCTTTGGTTTGTGATGCATCTTGTCCATCCTCTCCATTTCTCACCCCTCTCCACTTCAGGTAGTTGATATTGTGATCAACAAACCTCTTTTTTGGTGTATCACCACTTTAGTGTAGGCTTTGTTTTCATGCACTCTCTCTCCCTGGTCCCTTGGAAAGATATATTAGGATTAGATAGCCTTTGCGTGCACTGAGAGTAGCTTGTGGTAGGTAGTTTAGGAGCATGAACCAACCTTCTCTGGAGGATCATCTCAAGCCCGCAAGTCCCACATCTTGAGAGATGATCCAATGTTACCCAAAAAAATTGGTTTCTCATTCACATAGGCATGAAAAATTAGAGGGTGTTGTGATTCGGTGATAATAGGTACCATATTGTATTCTATTGAGGAATCCTATTGGTATACACTAAAGATAGAAGAATTGATAAAATGAAAAATATAAGGTGCAACAAAAGGAAAATAAAAGTTGATGTGTCATAGAAAAGGAAGTG
Organism: Taxus wallichiana var. yunnanensis; assembly: GCA_018340775.1. Lineage (NCBI taxonomy): Eukaryota > Viridiplantae > Streptophyta > Pinopsida > Cupressales > Taxaceae > Taxus > Taxus wallichiana. The sequence goes on from CM031238.1 coordinate 303,728,196, forward strand.
AAAAAACAAATTCTATGCAATAAAGTGAGGTAATCACATCATGGTGTAGTGATATGGTGTGTAAAGAGGTAGAAGAAATTTCATAGGGCGAGGTCAAGGTTATGGACATAAATTCATAGTCACTTGTTTCAAATGCATTAAATTTGGACATAGAGAATTCAAGTGGCCATACGTGCATGGCGATGGAAGTAAGTTCAATAATATAAGTGTGCATATTACATAATAAGATGAAGAAAAATTTCATCTATTCATAACATTAATGAGCATGAAATTGGAGAAGATGTCATTATGGAGAGGGTACTGCTAATACATGTGAAGGAGGATAATTATAACTTCTCCAATAATTAAGGTTTGATGTTTTTCAATTTTTTTGTTGTCTAGGGAATTGATAAATATGAATATAGTTATATTATTATTGGATTTATCGTAGGCCCCAAAACATGCATTGTTTTACCCTATATTTTTGTATGTTTGTACTCTTTTAGGTTAAAGAGAGGAAAATATATTTTATAGGGTATTAAAGGCGAGCATGGAAAATTGAGTGAGATTATTGAACATTAGAATGAGGTGAATGTGGTCATTAAAATATTGTGAAGTTTTCGGTTATTTTTGAGAATGTAATAATGGTTTGTACTTGCCACTAGGAACATTTGAGACATTTTGAAGATCCTTTTCCAATCATTTTCATTTTTGTGGGTGTCACCATCATCATGAATTTTGAGCATGCATTTCCAATGTAAGATTTTGAAGACTATCACAATATATCATATTATTCGATATACACCTATAAAGGTGAAGATGTTTTGATAAAAATGTGAAAAGTATTATTATATAGAATAATTTTCATAATTGTGATTTATGAAAGTTGTTGACCAAGTTTATTCGTTCTCGCCGATTAGTGAACTAGTAATAAAGGAAACAAGTAACTCCAAATATGCAAGGGTTTATGGTACCTTGAGATGATACAAATGGATACATGTGCAATATGAACTCCTCGCTATGAGCTTGGTAACCTAAAAATTAAGAAAACTCAACATAAGGTGGATTAGTAGATAGATGGGAGGGTTTCTGACAATGTCAATCCCGAGAAGCAAGAAATTCCTAGGATGGATGTCAGCCCATGTTTTAGACAAGATAAGATAAAATTGAATATTGATAAATGAGATGTAGTGAAGTCTAATATAATATACAAGTAAATTTGAGATAAACAGAATACCAAAAATCAATAAAGATGAAAAAATGCAGATTTGATCTAAATTTATGAAAAATAAATCAAACTTGGGTGGTTCGATGGAGACACGAGGCTACAGAGGTCTAGTCGATGGAAACCGGGCAAAGATGAGAAGATGTAGAAAAATGGTTCGCAAGTCCTTCGTAGCTAGATCTAGATCTAGAAGTGGATCTAAGTTGAAGGCGAACACTATAAAATATGTTGAATCTAGGTCCGATTGCAAGGATGCAAGGAAATTAGTAAAAATATGGTAAATGTAAGAAAAATAGATCAATTCAATGGAGACTAGGTTGGGTTGGATTGACGACTATAGACCGATAGAATAGATCCGAGATGATAGAGGGGAAAGGATGACTAGATCGAAAGTTGGATTACCGGGATCAAATAAGTGATGACGCATATGCTAGGAAAGTAGAAAACAAATAGATGACTTGAAGGTGACTAGGCTAGGTCAATGGTGACAGGGGAAGATCTAAGACTAAATGAATGGAACGAGAAAAATGGTATCTTACATATGAGGATGGAGGTGACTGGATGCAAGAACAAAGCCCTGGGATTGATACAGACCATGAAAACACAATGACAATGGCTACAAAAGGGTGATGATGATGGATTTAAGAATGTTATGACAAGAGGACTCCAAGGATCCCAAAATGAACATAAGATATCCAAAAAGTATAAAATATAGGATAATAGTTGTAAGCACACTCAAAAAACCAAAGCAGAGGACTCAAGAGCATGAAAAATCTTAAAATTTCATCCCCAAACAAGGAGGGGTAAGGGTGGATTTATAGGGTTGATGGTGACCTAGATGGGTCACCGTCGATTCAAGGGCTCCATCCATTTGGGTAGTGGAATGATGCCTAACTTGAGGCATCAAGCCCATAGGAGGAAGGATTAGGGTTTAGATGGATAGGGACAAGCTAGGGTTACATAGGGAAGATAAATGGGTAGGTGGGAATTGGAAAGGAGTAAATAAAGAACATGGTTGGATAAAAACATTAAATCATGGCCTAAGGATAAAACATTGAGAGATTTAGGGATGAGAGAAGGATTAGATAAATATTAGGATTAATTAACGATGATCAAGGAAAATTAGGAACGGTTTAGAGAGAATAAAACAATGAGATGAGGATTAGAGACGATTAAGGGTGATTAACATAGATGGAACAATGGGGTGTACAAGATATGATTAAGGGTGGGAAATGGTAATTAATGGGATAAATTGAATTTAGGAGGGAATATAAAATTTGAATGGATGATCATGATGAAAGAGAGTGAACGTGAGGTAAAGGGTAGCAATACCAAATTTTGGTGTCTATATTTTCCACCTTTTGTTTAGTGGTTTTCGTTGGGCAAGCCATAAGAAAAAAATGAGAATTTGATTAAAAGATGATTGATTGGGTGTTCTCCCTCAAACAAGGGGTCGATGACACAAAGGAAGTCAATGACGAGTTAGAAAGAGATAGATGAAGAAAGGATGGAAAGGATGAGAAAGAAAGGGATGAGATAAGATATTCCAGAAAAGGAGAAACAAAAACTAAAAAATAAATAAAAATATGACATTGATTTCAGAGTCACTTCGGTAGGGACAAAGTATGACCTCAAAGGAGACAACGACAATGTCCTGTGGACCTATGATTCGGTAAAAACCACTGCAAAATGGAGTGAATCCAATGGGAATCCACTCAAATGGATGTGTAGGGTGTAGGACCAATAGGTCAAAGGCGGACATCAATTATGTGCAAAAAAATCAAATTAAAAATGGTAGAGACAAGGTCGCGACACAAAGGACAGGAGGGATCAAAATATGCGTCCGGGGTGGGACAAAAATTGCGTAAGATAATGGTACCCCAAGAGGAAACACAGAGATGGCCATGAAGGTGAGATGATGCATGTAGAGGAAAATTTGTGTTAGTGTGCAAACATGATATGATTATGCAATCAAACTAACACAAATAATCCACTACCTCCAATTGAGCAAGAAGGAAAGAAGGGGAAAATAATTTACCTGTACTTACCTACAAGTAGAATTATCCTCCTTTGTTGCCTTGTATTTTCTCCTTTGATTTTTCTTTCTTAGATAAATGTAATGGATGCTTTAGATTCTTGGACAAATTTTGGCAGCACCTCCCTTTGATCAATGGCTTGATTGAGCTCACTAGATTGCTTGGATTGCTAGAAAATTGGGCAGCATTTACTTGCAAATTTCTAAGGTGCTTGCCATGGAGGGTGGCACCTCTATTTATAGTTGGAGGAGTAGAAATGGATGGTTGATATTTTTCCATGGTGGATTAGATCAATGGTTGAAAATGGATGAGAGGGGAGGGTGTAGAAAATTCTAGATTTTCTTATAATCCTCTATTGAATTTAAAATTCAATAGAATAGTGTATTTTTAATTTGAATATTTGAAAAAGGAGGGAAGAATGGAGAGGCTTCTAGAATTAGAAGCCTCTAGATTTGGGGGCTCATTTAAGTGGGGATTAGGTGAGATTAATTGTATTTAGTGGAGTGATTAGATGGAGAGGCTAGGCATAGAATAGGTATAGGGTAGGTGGTAGGTGGGTGAGTATTTTTAAATTGGTGGAAAATAGTTAATGAAGGTTATTTAGTGTAATGAATGAAATATTAATAATGTATTAATATTTCTAAGGGTATGAATGGGATTTATGGAATGGGTAATAATTGGAACATGATTGTATATAGTATGATAATAATTAATTAAATTAATAATTAATTATTATAAGGGTTTGTGATGGGGATAAATGGTTATTATGGGATAAGTGAATTATTTTACTTAGCAGATTATGTCGACATTTTACATGTCTACATTTTCCCCTCTTTGAAGTGTTATTACGTAGCAATGACAATTCAAAGAAGAAAAGAAGAAAATATGTTGTGGATGGTGATATGATGCCCCCTCAAGAGGTTAGGCGGGGAGGAACGAGTCGGATAACCACTCGAAAAGAGAAGAGGCTTAAGTTAATTGGTGAGGAGAGAAGAATAGTGGAGGTAGAAGGCTTTAGAAGAGAGGAGAGAAGGTTAGAAGAGGTAGAAGAGCGAAGGGAGAGAAAGAAGAGGGGAAAAAGAAGTAGAAGAATAAGAGGAAGTTAGGAGAAAGAGAGGAGAATTAAGATATAAGGGATTGGAAGAATCTAGAATGAAGGAATTAGAGGAAGAAGATATAAGATTAGGGATATCAGATTGTAGATAATGGATGCCTCAATCAACAATGGATGAAAAGGGGAGATTGTAAATTATTGGATCAAGGGATGTTGGATTTGAAGGTGTTCGATGTTTTAAATTTGAGGATGTTAGATGCCCCAGTCAATGAGGGTAAAATCATAATTTATGGGATTAAAGGATATGAGATATTGAATTTTAGATGGTTGGATTTGAGGATGCCCCTAGTCAAGGAGTGAAGATAGATATGAAATGCCCTAGTCAATGGGGGGAGAATTTAAGGATTGGGGGTGATAGGATGTTGGGTGTGGAGGATGACGATTGGTTGTTAGATCAATGTGGATGAGGAAATAGTAGTTGGATGTATGAAGACATGGAGTAGTTAATTAATTATCAGATTGGTTGGAGAAGAAGATGCGGTGAAAGAGACGATGATGGGGCCAAAAGATGATGATAAAAGGGAGTGTGCTACCATAATTTTCCATTAATGTCATCATTAGCGGTTGTGATCAATGTGGCATAAAGCGAGATGCACCAAGGTATAAGGACCATGATGTTTTAATTGCTAGATGCCCCTGTCCTCATATCATTGGACATATTAATGTAAAAAAGAGGGTCCTCATATCATTGGACCAATGAAAGTGGCCTCATATCATCAACCAAGTACTAGAAAAGAAACAAGTGGCCTTATATCATTGGCCAAAATAAAAATATAGATAAACAACAAACAAGCAATCAAAACATGCAAGTAAAACATACCCGGTGGATATATTTTGTTGAATTTTATAGATGTTTTTAGATTTTTAAATTAGATTTTTGTTTGGAATTTTGAAAAAATTAGACTTTTTGGATTTTTTGAATTTTTTTAGATTTTTTGTTTTTTTAGATTTTTTAGATTGTTTGGATATTAGATTTTTAGAATTTTTTATTTTTTTTATTTTTTGGTTTTTTTGGATTTTTTTAGATTTTTTGGATTCTTTGAAATTTTAAGATTTTTTGGATTTTTGGAATTTTTTGGAATTTTTTTATTTTTTAGATTTTTTGAATGTTTTAGAATTTTTGAATTTTTTTAGATTTTTTAGATTTTTGAATTTTGGTGATAGAGGAGGAAATTTGGTGAAGGTAGGAAGAAATGGAAGGAAAAATGAATACATGGGGTGAAAGGATGGGCTCTTGGAAGGATGGGGGTGATCGCGGCGGGTATAAAAGGGTTTCGGGGACCACAAGAGAGTCATTTTCACCGCGCACAGTTTGAAAACGAGAGCTCGAGAGAGGATGAAATGGCGTATGATAGTATTGTGGACCATCGAGCGAACATCATGAGAGCATACCAAATGGCCTGTGGAGGTAGGACTACCAATGAGTTATTTATAATTTATTTTGTGTATTAATTTTGTGTTTTTGAGGTTTTTAGGTCATTTTACGGATAAAATCATTGTTAGTCACATTGATTAGTGCGTACGGGCCCTCAAATGGTGCTTATGATCTAAAAACTAGCACGTATGGGTGTTTGGAGTCGAGGGGGTGTGAAATGGCACGTTTGTGGGTGGGGTAGGTTATACTTTAGCGCATTTATTATGGTGGGGTGGGGGTCAAGAATAGTGTGTTTAGTTTGTTTTGGCGTGTTTGGGGGAGGAGTAGTGGTATGTATCGGCATGTATATGATAAATGGTAGCACAAATTATGGGTAGTGGTGGTATGACCGTTTTAGCATGTATAATATATGGAATGACGCATATGATATATAGTAGCACGTACGTATGGGCGGAAAATAGCAGTGAATTGGGTTTTAGTGCATATAGTGTGTGAATTGGTGCGTTTAGGTTATAATAGCGCGTATGTGTTTATAAATAATACATTTATGGGGGAGGTAGAAAAGAAGAAATATGGCATTGGGAGGGTGATAGGGATGTTTTTGGGAGTGATTAGATGTAGAGACTGACATGTTTCTTTTGTGTAGCTGGTGCTATTACCGATCCAGTGAGAAACCTTCGGTCGGTGGATTTCTGATGATCTGCTAGGAGGTGTGGATGCAGAGGCCGAGGAGGATGAGGCATCATTATTACATGTGTTGGGATTACTCCACATAGCAAGGATGCTAGTCATGTGAGTAGATCGAGTCTTGCTGATAACCTTGGTGGAGCGATGACACTCAGAGACCAGTACCTTCTGGTTGCCGACATGTGAGATGACAATGACATTGGAGGATTTCTATCACATTTATCGGTTTCTAAGTACGGGGTGAGATGATAGTGTGGGAGAGGGTGAGGCCGACAGAAGGTCTGAGGCTGGTGAAAGATGTGGAGGATGCGTTGCAAGATGGGATTAGGATAGATCTTGGGATGTACTTTAGAGAGGGGTTGAGTAATGGGACCTAAGTTGATATTGGGAGAGATGTTCCCATTAATGACATAAATATCGAAAGGCTCCCCCTCTCATGGAGGTGTAAGCATATGTGGAGAAAGGAGATACTTCTTAAGGTCATCGAATACTTTTTTACAGTTATCATCCCATTTTAAGTAAATATCTTTACAAAGCGAGATGGTGAAAGGGTTAGCTTGGCTATCGAGAGAGATGCAAGATGAAAGGATGAATAGATTGAAGGAGACCTTGAAGATCTGCGAAGCCGCTTCAAGTTAGAAGGAGGGGACATCTCAAGGATATCCTTGATCTTGGTGGGGTCAACTTCAATACCCAAAATAGGGATGATAAAGCCAAGGAACTTACCAGTTAGCACCCTAGAAACACACTTGGTTGGATTTAGACAAAGGAAAAAATAGATAAGGCACTCGAAAAGGATTTCAAGGATGGTAAGGTGATTGGGACGATGGTTGGATTTACCCAAGAGGTCATCAACATAGTATTCTACAATCTTATGGATGAGGTCATGAAAGATTGTAATTCATGGCTCATTGATAGGTGGCTTAGGGATTTTTCAAACCCAAACGCATGACGTGATAGCAAAAGGTCCCCTAAGGAGTGATGAAAGAGATCTTATATTGGTATTACAGTGCGATAAGGATTTGATTATACACAGAGAAACCATCCATAAGAGAGATCATCTCATGGCCTGCGGTAAGGTCAACTAGTTGATCGATATTGGGAAGGGGAAAGTCATCTTTAGGGCATGCATGATTTAAATCTTGAGATTTGGTGCAGATAAAAAAATTTCCTGAAGATTTAGCGATAGGTATGATGGGGGAAACCCATTGCGAATTGTCAATAGGGATGATGAAATTAGCTAAAAGAAGGCATCGAAGCTCCTCTTTGACAAGGAAGGCAACACGAGGGTGCATGCAATGCGGCGCTTCCGATTACCTAGCTTAGCATTAGGAAAGGTAATAATGTTGTGGACAGCAATGGATGGACCAAGGCCTTACATGTTGGCGTACGACCATGCAAAATCTTGGCTATGTTGAGAAAGGAAAGTGGAAAAATATTCAAACTCCCGTAGATCAATGGATTGACCCACTTTGAGAATATGAGGCTCCTGCGGTGTCCTTATGTTGATGTCAATAGTGGATTTGTTAAGGAGGGTGGATGTCTTTGGGTGGTAAGGATTTATGAAGATAGGAATCCTCTTCCCCGTGAGTGAAATAATTGTGTCATCATCGGTGCATTTAAGAATGTCAATGGTAGGGTAGTCTTCATCTATCATTTCTAGATGTGGAGCAGGAGGAACCTAGATTTGCCATCACACTGATAAGTGACCGATCCTAAGGTGATGGTGGAGATTAAAAAAAAGGTGGAGGAGATGGAAAAAATATCATTTCTATCCATAACCTCATTGGAAGGAGAAGATAGAGGATCGATGTCCATGAGAGCTAAATATGGTTGAATAGGATCATCAAATTGTTCTTTGAATCCTAGTCCAAATTTTTCATGGGGTTTGCGATATTGATCAACAACAAGATCATGCATACCTTGTTCATAATGCCCCATTCCAAATTCTTTCCAGCGTAGCGATGAAGATATGAATAAGAAAAGGATTTCTTGTACATAAAGTCAAATTCGTTGGTATATGGTTTTGTATGTAGTTGGATGTCAATGTGTGAGGAAGGGTGATCAATACCACCATAGATGAAGTTAGTGAGAAGATGAGATAGACCAAAAGAAATGATGTCCCCGACATTAGGTTTTTACATAGGAGCTTTATCAAGTCTGCCAAGTCTATGAGGTGTGGGATGGGAGTTAAACATGAGAAGACAATACTCTCCCAGCGAAGAAGTTCCATCACTTTTTCTAAGGAATCATCATTTGGAAGCTTGGAGGAAGAGACAAAGTGGATGCTTCATAAGGATCTTGTTTAGGGATGAGCAAATTATTGGGCTGATATTTCATGTGACACTCATTAAGTTGGAGGGTATCGAAAGGGAGAGTTATAATTTTTCCTTCATGTTTGTATTTGATGCATTGATGGAGGGTGGAAGGAACACAACACATGACACAAATCATGATGGTACAGTAGCAGATTTACATACCAAAATAATTGATTTCTTGTCGTATAATCATACGGGAACTCTTACAAATATATAGGAATAGGTCATTCCTATAAAATAGGAAACTAATATAACAACATTCCTTAATTACGTATTATTGTTTATAACAATAATACGTTTAACCATCTTACTAACAACCAACTTAATAATACAACATATATGCATATATATTGTTGGTTATAATATATATATATATATATATATATATATATATATATATATATATATATATATATATATATATATATATATATATGACTAACCATTAATGAATAATTACTGACGTAATTATTCATTTTACAATAATCACATTAATAATGTGAACACTACATTATTTTCCTAACATTCACCCCCTTAGTGTGAACATTATTAATATCTAATCTTCACCCCCTTAATGTGAACACGGAAAAAATGCACCATAGAACTGGAACTAGAATCGTATGCCTCTACGCATCTTTGGCTTGGATCTTGCTATCTAGATCTTGCTGCACATGACCAATCCACTTCACCACAATGAACCCCATACCGGATGACCACACTTCCACTAATTCACCTACATATGTGAACTCAACAGTTTTGTCTTTCACTTCCAGTGAACGATAGATTTCACTGGTGATCGATGTTAGAAGTATGACAGTCGAAGGATCTCTGCAGTCAGAGGATCACTCCAGTTCAACTTCCCTCCTATACAACTGTTCTCAAAGCATCCAAAATGCACATCTTCCTCATTTGAATCAAAACAGGGGAAGGAAACCACACACCATTTTATTCAGCACACACCACACAACTAAAATAATAGAAAATATTGCCACCAAATTTGAATGTGACCCGTCATTGGTGACTGACAAGAGGCATTGATCGCCCTCCATCCTCCATTGCCTCACACCTCCAATGTCATGCTGCTAGTTCAACCGGATGTGATCATGAAGCTCAAAATACCTTCAATAATTTGGACGTCGCATACAAGCGAAAATGCGTCCAAAATTGAAATGCAGGGAAATTTTTTTTTCAAACTTTGAAAGATGACACTTTTACAATGGCATTGGCCCACAACAAAATTTTGACGACTAAACAAAAATCGACTCTTGACAATACAAATAATCATTTAATGACCAAATGATGACACTATCAATATTGACTTCAATGAACAATAAACTTACAATACATTTATACTCTCAAGACAAAACCAAACTAAATACGCTAAACTTAAAACTAAAGCTAAGGACCTAAAATACCAAATGAACTTAAAGCTTAAAAACTTTTAATACCTATTTGACTCAAGTGATGATAATATACTAAACCAAACAATTCGCTAATTGCCAATAGAGAGACAACTATATCTTAAAAATAACAGACCTAATACCTTTATACGACACTTTTCATGGAATGAAACGTAGGATGGGTAAAATGTATCAATTCAGACCTTTGACTTTTGCTTCGTGGAGTGTTGTTTGAATCTTTGATAGATGGATATTGATATAATAACAAGCCACTTTATATGCACAAAGAACCATTTTAAATGAAGATGACATATTGCTTACAGTCCTGATTGCCGAGCCTGAAATGAACATGGGGTTAAATATGAGATTGGGACTGTCAATGCATGATGTACGAGGTCTGGAAGAAGCCTTGTTTTTGCACTATGGACGCCTGATAGATTCACCACCATAGATAACTCAGACTTGCGTTTATAGAAGGCAGAACTTTAAATAGTAGATGGCCACGCTAAACGCATAGGTGTTTGAGGTCCACCGTCCAACAAGTAAACATGTCAAGGTTGAGGTCCACCGTCCAGCTGATAATGCTTTTCTGATAAAATCATGCAGAATCAACAAATGAATTGATCGTTGGCTAAGTCGATATAAAACTTTGTATTATCTCCAATGGATCACAAACCTGTTCGTCTGTCTTTCACAATAAATATTTTACCAGGCTGCCTCTTCAAATGGGTTCTACCATCCCATAGGGAAACTAAAATACAAATATTACAACCAGCTCTTCTCCCTCTCCTTTATATAGATCGTCCACTTTTGGAGCACAGATATTTTGGATACCAAAAATTACAACATGTACAGGCAGATCATATATGATGCGGTAGTTTTCAGTCAGGAATAATGTGTAATATGTAGCCCGAGAGGAGGTGAAGATACCTGAAATGGAAGTTCTCAGATGTGTATAGATATACCAGTCCACACGAGCTGAGGAAGAAATGTGATAGGGATGATATCTGAATCAGATCTGAGACTATCAAGACCACGTTAGGATGGTTCTTGTTTTTATATGCTTCCAAACCGAGTTGTCACGCAATCCACCAGATCAACACATCTCCAAGACTTGATATGAACATGAAGATATTTCTTTACACCATAGATCATTGACAATACATGTTGTCAAATTATAACAGTACTACCATACGTATCTGCAGAGGGACGCCTTTTCAACTGGAATTCGCTTCTTCACAGACCCATTAATAATCTAAAATCTTAATCACCAAACCAACTAAGCACAAACTCATCACAAATAAATTTCCATCCACCAGGGCAAAAGAATAACACTGCCCCTTCACTAATATCTCACAGATCCATGGTCGCTCTGATACCAAATGATGGTACAGTAGCAGATTTACACACCGAAATAATTGATTTCTTCTCTCTATTTTCATACGGGAACTCTTACAAATATATAGGAATAGGTCATTCCTATAAAATAGGAAACTAATATAACAACATTCCTTAATTACGTATTATTTTTTATAACAATAATATGTTTAACCATCTTACTAACAACCAACTTAATAATACAACATATAATATATATATATGACTAACCGTTAATGAATAATTATTGACGTAATTATTCATTTTACAATAATCACATTAATAATGTGAACACTACATTATTTTCCTAACAAATCCATGGTTTCATTTTATTGAAACTCCCCTTCTACGATATAAAAATTTCATGTAGGAGCTTGTCACCAATGTGGATGGGAAGAATAATTGTGCCTAAGGCAAGGGCAATAACATCATTAAATGCGTGAAGCACCACGGGTGAATTGGCGATAATGGAATTAGAGAGCTTAAGTTGATCAAAGGTGTGGGATGAGATGATGTTCATACTATCTCCAAAGTGTCTATATGAGCACATGTAAAAGAAATAGAATGAGATGTATAAGGAGAACAAACATGAGCTTGCGAAAATCCCTTAAGATGTTGGATTTTAGATTTAAGAGATGTAATCGTGGATTCCATAGCCTGAATTTTTTCTTAAAATAAATAATGCAAAGCTTGAGTTGACTCCAACATAGGTTGATTAGATGGAGGATCAAAAAGACTAGGGTCGACAAATAAACAATAAAAAATAGGGATTATTTCATGTGGTGGGGTATTTTTAGGAAGACACATGGTGTTTAGGGATTTTTTAAGAACAACTTGGAAATTAGGATTTATCTTAAGCAAATAAGAAAAAGAAATTTGAGGAATTTTGAAAGCCATTATAGAGGAAAAATGAGGATCCTAAGAGTAAAGATCAAGTTTGGGTTCACCAAAATGATTAACTAAACTAGATTTATTCTAGTGTAAGCTAATGATATAGGTGCGGTAGAAATGACCGAATAAATGGAATAATAAAATACTTAAATACACCTAAGTAAACCAAGCTAGAAAATATGGAACCCTAATGTACAAGAGAGGGTTAAGAATCCTTGGTTGATTCTTAGATGTCACAGATCGTGTCGTAGTGTAGACCAGGTGAACAAGAGTAGGAAAAAACCATACAAAACCTTGAGAAAATACAGATCTGAGCTATCCGATTGGACCGGGGAACTTGGAAAGGGATAAGGGTGCTCGTGGGATCCCTAGTTTGAGATCCGGGTGCCTTGGTGCGTGGAAATGGACAGAAATCCTCCTCCGAGGTGTATTTGAATGTTTTCCGTGTTCACTTCTGTCACACTAATGTTGCTAGACTACGTTAGATGGCATTGTAAAACTTGCGATAAAGAATCACTTGCAAAACCCGAAAAAACATCAAAACAATAAAAAAATAAAGATGCATATGAAGGGGTCAAAGTGTCCTCAACAACCACAATTGTGGACTTACTTAACCGAGTGCTGCACTACATATCAGTACCAATGTATTTATAGGTGTGTGTGCAATCCTACCCTAGGCTACTCTTGTTCGAGTCACACTTTGTGAAGTAGTGAGAAAATAATTAGATGTAGAATGTAATAAATGTGTGTAGGGAAACAATAAACTCCCCTCCTATGAAGTGTGATGTAGATGAACCAACCTTATGTGCCTTGTGATGGAGTTAGATGGATACAAATATAGCTTTAGATTCCTTTGATGGATGCAACTCTAGATGGTGATAGTAGATGCTTAGTGCTTGGTACCTCATTATGGTCACATAAATTTATATTTATATGGTTCTCTTGTTCTAATTTCGTAATTAACCCCAAAAAGTCATACCATTAAAAAGATAGAAAGCTCAAATGGTTAGAAAGTGCCTAAAAAGTGAGAGGAAAGTGCAAAGAGGATTAGGGTGCCTCGGAGGGGACCGGGGTGCCAGGATACCCCGCTTAGAAATAGAAAAACATAGAATAACAATACAAATTGGGAAAGTACAGGTGTAAGGTCAAAAATTACGACAACAAGAAATGTAAATATGGTGTTAGTTATTACTCTTTTCACTTAAGAACCATATAAATAGTAGTATGAGACTGAGACTAAATAATGACTCAAAGTGTGTGATTTTGTGTCTACACGATCATAGCACAAAAGATGAAAGTGTCATTGATACAGACTGTGATGAAAAGGGGAAGGTCATTTTATTTGGATGGTATGCCAAGGATTTCAATGTCATCAAAAGATATGGATGTGGAAGAAACAAGTGCTCGAAAATAGATGCAAAGGGTTGCGCCTCATCATTAGAAGTTGGGATGAACTTAAGAGATTTAATGAGGGCTTGTTTATGGTCTGGAGAGCTTTAGATGAGCTCATAAAGCGACATCTTAATTGGGGCATGATGAAGTTGTTTCATAATAATTTTCTCAATAACAACAGGCTGAGGGGTAGCTAAGATAAAGACCTTAAGTTTTGATGAGGAAGATGGTGGAGTAGGCTCATTAGAGGGAACAATAATATTGATTTTTGACTTGTATTGAATAGGGGATTAGAAGTCGTGAGGATGGGAACAATTTGTAATCCTAATGAAATTGATAACAATAGGGGTAACTTATTTAGGAGAGGTTGATATTGGAGTAGGGATGGAAACAAAAGTCTTAGATGAATGAGAGGATTTGGATAATTTGGCGGACGAAGGTTGAGATGTGGAAGTTGATTCGGTAGGTAGAGGGGTATGGTCTTCTTCAACAAGGATATCATCTTCATTTACAATATTAGTGATGATGGTTTAAATGGATTTGAAATGTTCGATGTCATGTCTTGGTGCACGATGGTATGCAAAATGAGATTTGAGTCAAACTCAAGGTCTTGGGCCATACGGATTGAAAGGTTTGATAGGTGGGAGGGTAATTGCAGATTTTTGAAGGATACCTTGAAATATTTTCATATAAGAACCAATGTGGGTATTTGGAGAGGGGATTACAGATGAAGGAGTCTTAGGACCAGTGGATGATGATGAGAGGGAGATTTTCTTTGATGAGGTTTGATGGGAGCCTTTGATTCTGTCATAGTTTTAGAGGAAAGTGAAATCTTGGTTTGAGCTTAGGTAGATAACGATTTGGATGGTTGGGGTTCTGATTTGGTAGTTAAACATGTGGATGGTTTAGATGAAGGGTTGGTTCTAGAGGAAGGATTAGATTGCTTTGGTTTTTGGATATATTTGTGATGGGGGTTTTGGATGAAGGACCTAGTCCTAAAATGGAAGGGGATGCTCCTAAGAGAGATGATGTAACATTTGATTTCTTAGGAGGATTGGTCTTGGGAGGAGGAAGTTCCATCTTCTTGTGTGGACACATCAAATACTTCGAATGGGCATGCCGGTGTTCTTAAGCTTTGGTTGTGATGATTTACCTTGGGTAGAAATGATGATGATTTCAATTGGGAGATCTGTGGAGGTAATTTTGGGTAACACGAGTTGTGTTGTAGATATTAAAGATGTGAGTGGTTTTTGTATGATGTGATTGATGAGATCTAGAGGATTTGTGGATTATGTGGATGCGGGTGTGATTTTAGTTATTGATGGGGTAAGAGCCTCACTTGAAATTGGGTTGGGTGATTTCCGTATAGGCATGGAGTTAGATTTGGGTGCTGTCATGGGTATATTCACAATAGTAGATGAGATTGATGTGGAAATAGGTATAGATGTAGGAATGTTAGATAAATATGTCAAGGTGGTTGTTGGGGTAGATGTAGATGAAGAATTAGAAGTGATAGGTAAAGATGTGGGTGGTATAGATGGAGGAATGAGTGTAGTTAAAATTGATGTTGATGTAGTAGTTGTTGACATAGTTGGGATAGATGTAATATATGTAGTGATAGGTTTAGATGTTTGTGGGGGTGTGATTGTGGGAGAAGGTTATGAATTAGGTGTCAATAAAATGTATGATAAAATGATATGTGTAGGAGATGATGTTGGATTTTTATCAATGGTATTGATGGTATGGGCATCAAGCCATTGTGATGTGGGAGGTTTAGTTTCATTGTTAGGTGAATGATTAGGAAATATTTTCTTGAATATGTCCAAGGTTTGATTATGTGGCACACTACGGTTGTCCACTTAGAGATCACCAGAGTCGATAAGTTTTTAAACAAGGTCTTTAAAGGTACGCCACTTTTCAATGTAATGACTACAAACATGGTGATACTTGCAATAATGTTTGTCAAGGTACCATATAATTTTAGGTCATGAATCATCAAAGGGTCAGATGGGAAGAAGACGATTGATATTAACCGCCATCATCTTGTTGGATATTAAACTATAAGATTCCCCAAGAGGGGTATAGTTAGGTAGTAGTCTAGGAGCTCTTTGTGGATGCTTTGTGTGATAAGTGGATGAAGTTTTAACCATGATGGCATTATCAGAATTCTTGGAATTCTCATCATGTGTGGAGGGTTTGGTGAATTCAAATTTAGGATTGTTTAATAAAATTTTAAGATCACCTTTCTCAAGGGTACAAAGTTCAATTTTGTGAGACATGGTAAACGCCTCTTCAAAAGTTTGAAATGATTGTAATTGAAGAGTGGATGAGATGTTCTTCACACAAGACCATGAGAATAGTTCAATTAATTCATTCTGTGGAAGGGTGAATGATAGTTTGTTAATGATGTTACGTCATTGTGTGACAAAATATGTGATAGATTCATCATCATACTGTCTAATGGCATAGAGGTATGTGATAGTAATCTTACGCACAATATTGATTGAGAAGTGTTCAAGGAATAATTACACGAGTTGAGTGAAGGAGAATAAGGAGTGTTGTGGGATATTATTGTACCAATCCAATGTAAGACCAACCAATGACATGGGAAAGGTGCGAAAGTGAGGTCTTAGTCATGGGCGATAAGGTAACATGCATGAATAAAAGCTAGAAGGTGTTGTTGTGGATACTCCTTACTCTATCTTGGTTATGGAATCCTTTTGTTTCTTTGCAGCTATATCTTCCTCACTTGGAACATGTGCACTTGTCTTATCTACATATAGTTAATGGACCAAAGTCTACAAATAGTGTATAATCGAGGGAAAAGTTCCAGATACCTTCTCTTCATATTGTGGTCATTCTGCAAGATTTTTCTCCAATTTCCTTAGCCATTTTGAAAAAACCTTTTCCTTTCACTTTGATTTATCTCTCGCCTCTATCAGCGTTGAAATTCTTCATCCTTATGCTTATTTTCCTCCAAAGAACGTCCTCAAAGTTACCACTTTGTCAAAATTTTGGAGAGCGAGCTCGATACGATCTTGGTCAATACATTGCTCACCTCCTCACAAAAAAATTTTAGCCTTGATTGTCACATGCCTTTCCTACAAAGTCTTCTTAATTCGCACTGACACATGAATCCTCACATACATCAAATTTTTTTCTCATCTATGTGAGTCTCGCATAATCCATGAGAGTTGTTTCCTAGTGTACGTGTTTCCCCCTCGGGATCCATCAACTCCCAAGTATAAAAATTTTCCATGGTAAGAGTGCTCTAGAACTAAGCGCATATGATCTTTGAAAGGTTGTTAACATACCCTAAATAAAGCATTTATACAATCTCTTCTCTATTCCCACTAGTGCACCCATTTGAAGGTACATGTGTTCCTGCATCTTTGGGTATCCATTCTCCGATTTCTCTTGAACCGCCTTCATGTCCACCTATTTTTTCCTCCTCACCCTTCTCTATTTTTTTCACCTCTAACGGAAATTTCTTCTTCATGTTTACACTCGCTAGGTACCTCTATATCACGTCGATCCTCTTCATCTCTAAGATCTTCCTCTTCCCACACCTGTGTAATAGGTGGGGAAATATTTTTACACACATCCCTATTAGTTGATCCTTATTCATCACCGTCATGCGGAGTAATAAGCATGTTCCTTCTCTTCTTCTTCTTCTCTGGACTTGGCTTCACAAGTGTTGTTCTTGGAAACCTTCTCATGGGTTGTGAATGCCTAGTGCCCTCATTTTGATCCTTGCACTACCTTCGTAGTTTTCTTCTTCCCTTGTCTAGTGTGCCATTATCCTCCCTTTCTGGTTCATTTACCTCAAGGTCAATCCTCACTTGTTCTTATTTCCTAAAATGTGTAACCTTGTGCGGCCATTTTATTCCTACTACCAGCTTTCCTTTAGGGGGGTCTGGAAGTGACACATCTTCACCAGCAACATACTTTCCATCCTTGAATCTCGGCCTCAGGTATACATACACGCATGTGGGATCTATCTTCCCAACTACCATAGTCTTTGGATTAATATCAATATTGTATGAATCCATTGTTTCTACATAAGCCTCCTTATTAAATTAGACATAAGTCTTGCATAGGATATTTATATCCGCATATACTTTGTTTACATCAAAATTCAGCTTCATCGCATTATGCAACCTATTCACCGAGTCCTTAAAGTGTTGGCATGTGTGTCCAATGCTCCCCGTGAGTTTCGTGACATGGACTAACCACCTCTCGTAGATCCTAACTCTGGCGATTGTAGTAGAGACTAACACCTATGGGTTTTGGTCTAATGACAATCGTGGTCCAACAAATGGTATCAGAGTGACAGGTCTCGAGTTCGAAACTCACTCGGAGTGTAACGCCGAGGGGAGATTGTTGGCATATGTGTCCAAAGTGCTCCCCGTGAGTTTCGTGACATGGACTAACCACCTCTCGTAGATCCTAACTCTGGTGATTGTAGCAGAGACTAACACCTATGGGTTTTAGTCTAACAGAAATCATGGTCCAACATAAAGTAGCATGCTGTAAATGCAAAGGAAAACTTACACCATGGGCTCTTCTCTCATGTCCTCATGTAGAATCTTCCCAAAGAAAAAAATGATGGCAAGCTACAAACTCAGCTTATCCATCCAAGACACTAGGAAACTACCGTGGGATATGCCACTCTCCTTCAAATTCATTGCGTATCCTCCTATACCATTTTTCCACGCACCGCTTGTAAGTTCTGAAAATCTACCATGGCATGTAAATTTGGTGAACCTCGTGGCTGGGGACTTATGCTCTAAAGGATATACCCACATCTTCTCCTTAGGCCCATCAGGTACACCAATCTCAAAAATACCAGAAGAAGAAAGATTGTACCCCAAGTAATCTTCTCACCTTTAACCATCTGTACATGTGTTTCTTCCACAACGCTTTCCGCGATGTAGCTTGCAATATTGTAGTATGTTTTATTCACCATCTTGTACATGATGTACAACCAACACTTGTTTACTTCATTCCTACTCTTTGAAGCACCTAGCTTATAGCTTACAAGGTGCAAAACCACTCTCGTAGCACGATCTTCTATCTTGGATACATTCATTACATGGCCTCCCTTTTGATATTTCAACATGATAGTCGTAGCCTCTACTCCATCATCATCCTTTAAGTCTGGTTCAATTTCTTCCCTGGTATCACACAATCCATTTAATTTTCCAATCATCTTCCATGTAATTCTCATCCTTCTACCTACAAATTAGAAGTAGTCCTTATGGACTCATGACATAAGCCAATTGTATAAACATTCTGGTTTTCCAAATAAGGGCAGCTCGTACAGTTACATCACCCCAAAGCTCTGCAGCAGTTTTTGCACAGAGTTACCATACACCCTTTGTCCATCCATCGTCCTCATGTTGTTTTTAAGAGTGGTGTCATCCTTGATATCCTTTAGGGTATTCTTGGTACAATGATTGATATCACCAATCTTCCACTTAGGAAGATGAGACTTCCATGCTCTCCATTCAATGACCTCATCCCTAAATTACATCTCGATAAACCACAATTCCAAAGTGCCTCCTCTTTCACAAGTTTCTTATCCACGGCCGCAGCTCTCCTTGGTGCCATTGCTAAATAAAAATTCATGCTCAACTCGGTAATGTGCAGCGAAAAATTTCAAGTGATTTACCACCTTGCTTACTCATGAAATCCTCATCCCTTAATTTGTCTCTATTTTTATGAGCTCAATGTGCCCTAGCTTTCCTTCAAACCCTAAATCTTTGAACCAAACCCTCAAGCCACAATTTTTCTCTTCCCATGCCTTCTTCCCACTCTAAACCTCTCATGAATGAGCTTCAACACAGTGTGCCAAATTCTCACCAAGCTCGATCAATTTGTTTCGTTATTCACATTACGCACTTGCTTGCTCTCCAATTCAATCTAAGGGTGTAAACACTTAAATATGCAAGGTAAGGAATGGGGTCACTTGTGATCCTTTTATAGGATTTTCAAAAAAATATGCATTAATTTATCCACACCTACCACCATATTTTTTAATTACACTTTTTAACTTTTTCTACGCTTTGTGCCTCTTACTTCCACACCTCGTTTAACCTTTTGGCACATCCATTACTTCTCACCACATACCTCCTTTTACACACATCCATCCTGCGCCAAGTACCTATCCACCGCACCTCATTCCAAATAATTTCCTATGTTGTTGTTTACCTCATGTTATACCGTGTAAAATTTTCTCATATGCGTGGTCTTCAATTTGAGAAATTATCTTCAAATCCTTATTATCACCATCCTTCTCATTGTTTGTAGTACCTTTCTTTCCAAAGAACCGAAATTATCATCCACGAGTGCACTACTTTAGTTCATAGTCAACCTTCAACACCAACAAAATTACTCTCCCGCACATACTTGCAATCCACCCCACATGAACTGTATGCGCGGTCCTCTATGCATGAACTCATAAGATAGTATTAAGCTTCTAGTGCACTTATTACAACAAAACACAAAAATAAATTAACAAAGAATAAAAACGATGTAAAGAAACAAATTGAAATAAAATTGCATTAAAGGGAAATATAATATGTGTGGCAACACTACCTTATTAAAAATACTAAGAAGCCTTATTTATAGTAGGGCTTGGGATACTCCCATTGAAGTAATCAGAAATAATGTGTCATCCAACTCCTCGTGAATCGACAAACACTGATTCCAATATCTTTGTTACAACAAAGGGTCCCAACCAATGAAATTTGAGTTTCCTTGGGTGGCGTGCAAAATTTTAATCATACAAAAGAACCATCTTTCCCACCTCAAATGTTTTATTCCTAATATGCCTATCATGTCTTTCTTTTGTCTTGAATCTTATGTCTTCTAGATCCACCAAGCAATAATGCACCACTCATATAACTTTATTATCTTTTCTATGTGCTCTTCAACAACTTGTTGATCATCTTAGCCTCCTATGTGCGCGAGACGCAAGGATGGTTACATGAATTCAATAGGTAAGAAAAAATTGGCATCAAACACCAATTGAAATGGTGTGGCCTTATTCAACCTTTTGTAAGTATTCTTGTATGCCCAAAGGAAAACAAATACTTTATGTGTCTAGTCTTTCCTTCCAACATCACAAATTTTTATCAGTGTGTGTCCTAGAATCTTGTTGAAAGCTTTAGTAGTTCTATTGGCTTGTGGGTGATAGCGTGTAGTCTTATGGTGTGCTACCATAAACTCGCTAATAAATTTATGATTTTCTCATTTAAGAAATGAGTACCCCTATCACTTGTCGGGATCAAAGGACATCCATACATGCTAATAATATTTTCCCATAGGAACCTTGTTGGTGTAGCGATGGTGCAATCTTTCGTAGGTGTTTCTTTTTCCCACCTTGTGAGATAGTCTGTACAAGTTATAATGTAGTGTGCACCAGTCCTATGCATGGGTGGGGAAATAGAACCTACAAAGCCAATATCCCATTTCCCAAAAGGCTCAATACTCATAATAGGCCTCAAGGCATTTCATCTCTAGTTCTAGGCTTCCCAAGGCACTGAAAATGGTCACATGCCTTGACATATTCTTTAGTATCCTTGTACAAAGTTTCCCACCATAGTCCAACCATCATAATCTTGCGCACGGTGGCATCCCCTACATAATGACCTCCTACAATTCCACCATGAGATTCTTCCATAATAGCCTCATGCTCATGCTCCAAGACATACTGGCATAAAACTTCATCACAAATGAGCTTGTACAAATCTCTACCTATCAATTGGTAAGGTGTCACACGTATTGCAAGTTGTTTCTTTTCTAATGTATTCATTCCCTCAAGCACCTTCCATGTGCGCAAAAATATTGCAATATCTTCCAGTTTCAGTAGGCATGATATTTAATCTAAACATTGTGCATTTGGCATTGTGTCCTCAATGCTCTATGTGTCCTCACTAGAATTAATTCTTGACAAATGGTTGGGTCCTGAGTTGATTTTTCCTAGTTTTACAATAAATGTAAACTGAAACTCCTGAAATAGTAGTATCCACCTGCAAATGTGCCCTTGTAAAATAGGCTTGTTTACCAAATACTTAAGTACCATATGATCTTTGAAGAAGATAAATGGTGTCACCAATAAGTATTGTCTTAATTTGTGTAGTGCATAAATCATGGATAAAGCCTCGCATTCAGTAGTTGTATAATGTTTTCTTTTGGTGTCAACTTCCTGCTTGCAAAACAAATGGGGTGCTCTACAATTCCTTCTCTTTGTTGCACCAATTTCCATCTCAGAATCATCCACATGAACATGAAAGGGTTTATCCCATAAAGGAAAGTGCAGAATAGGCATAGTAGTAAGCCTTTCCTTTAGTGTTTCAAATGCATGTTGTTTCATTTCATACCAATAGAAGTTCCCTTTAGCTTTCTCGAATTTCCTCTAAAGGCGTAGAAGTATTTTCATAACCCTTAATGAATTTCTGGTAATACCCTGTATGTCCCATAAATCCATGCACTTCACTCTAGTTATTAGGTTCATCTAGTACCAAGATCACAAAAACTTGGTTGGGTCCACCAACAACCCTTCCTTACAAATTATATGTCCAAGTAAAGTGCCAAAGGTGTTGCAAAGATGCACTTCTTAATATTCATATAGATGTTCAACTACATGCACCTCTCAAACATAAGCCTCAAATTCTCACAATGATCCTTGACCAAACCATACATTGTCCAATCATCTAGATACACTGTAAAAATTTATGAATGAAATCCTAAAAATCCTGCACAACAATACGCGAGAACATCTGCTTGCGCATTCTTTAGTCTAAAGGGCATCACTGTGTATGTAAAAATTCCCCACTCGGTGGTGAAAGTTGTCTTTTCTTGATCTTCCTTTGCTATGCACACTTGATGATAACTAAAAATCCATATTTAAATTAGTAGATCTCGCACTCGGCAACTCCTTCAAGGATCTCCTCTGTGAATGGGGGAGAAAAGGATCAATGACACATGAAGCATTTAACTCTTTGTAGTCCACACATATCCTTATCCTCCCATATTTTTTTAACACCGATGACCCATTAGGATTCCTCGATGGGCTCAATGATACTAGACTTGTGCATTTTATAATATTCTTCCTTCACCTTGATGCACATATTAGGATTCATCATGTATGGCCTCTTCCTAATCGAGCGTACACCTTCTTTAAGTTTGATTCTCATCACACCTAAAGAAGGATGTACTCCTTTTAATTCATGATAGCTCCTCGAGACAAGTCTTACAAATCATGTAGGATTTCAATAATCTTAGACACTTCCTTCTCCAACCAATAATCACCAATAATGGCCTCCTTAAGTTATGTATCTCGTGCCAATGTTAACCTTGTTTATTTTTATAGGCTTATGATACCCACATGCCTTTACATCTGTTATGTCCATCACCTTGCATATACCTTCAGTGTGGTTAACATCTAGGTTGTCATCCCCATCACCCTCACCATTGATCATGCATACCAGCTTACACTTTTCCTTCGCTTCCCAAACACGGACAAGACCATTTCTTCTTCTTCAGTCTCTTCAAGGTCAAGGCACACCTCTAAATCTAACTCTCCAAACATATCTAATAAGAGTTCCTCAGCCTTTGCACTATCTCCCAAAGTAAGGTGCTTCATAATTTGTAGTGCTTCATTAACCAAAGGTTTAGTAGAAAAGTAACAAAAAGTATGGATCATTCATGAGGTCATCTTATGCTAATTAATTGTTTCCCTTGTCAATTATACATTAACATACCATGCACATGCACATCCGATTAAAGTGGAGTAGAAATTATGCACCCAAAGTGATGGTGGTAAGGCCTCCTACCTCTTCGTCCAAAGTCTCTCACATTATAAACGTGATGTGAGGTAGGGGACTTCCCATGAAATTTACATATCATAGAAGGTGCATTTCTACTTCAGAACCTAGTAGAAAATGTGATTCTCACTTCTAGCCATTCCAATAGGTAGTATTTGTGTGTAGTCCACTAGCACATGACTCTCCTAAACAAAGTATACACTAGCATAATTCTCTCATCTCCTTCATCCTTCCACTGGATTTCCATGGCACGTAAAAATACATTAGGGTTCCCATCCCAAGTATATCAAGGTACCTAGTTATAAATCAAGCACCTAACCATGTGTGGCCTGATCATGTGAGTAAAAATGTTTTTCACCTCTCGCCCAACCCTTTTATATGTTTCATGTGCCTAGTTGTCACAAGAAATACTTGTGGTATCACTAACAAATTGAGCATCATCCCATTGTATCACTCCTTCCTTAGATGTCTCAATTACCTCATGTTCTCTGATTATGCGCGCATATATCATGTTCAAGTCTTCTTCACTCAAAGGCTTAACATACGAAGCAACCTTTGCATCTGTCAAAGGAATAATTATGCACTCTTCCTTGTTCTCAAATATAATGTACCCCTTGTTGAAGCACAAATCTACATTATTCACATAACACTAGGAGTGCCTAAGTAAAGGTTGGAAGCTATCTTCATCAGCTAGCTCCAACACTTCAATGTCCACAATAAACTTGACTCCCTTAATTGTAATAGTTGTATCTTTTAGTACTCTAATAGGAATAGTCCTAGTTTTGTTCTTCATATACAACACATTTGAAGAAGGTTGTAATGGTGGTATTCCCATCTGATTTCACACATCCAAAGTAAGTACATTAACTTCCACAATTGTATTTATTATAATGTTTCTCGAAGCCATCTATCTATGACTGAATTCAATGTAATATTCTTACCATACTCATGATTATGTGGGGAATATTTACATGAATTATCTACCTCTCATGCTCATTACCTACGAGCGGTACCTTTTCTCTCAACCATTCTCCTAACAAATGGATTATGTTCTCTTGATGCAACATTTGACATACTTTCTTCAAGTCATCGATGTCCTTTTATGAGAGTTCAATTTTATTTTCTCGTTCTATCATGAGAACCTGTTCCTTCAAAAATTTAATCTATCCTTACAGATCCCTAATAACATCCATAGTCTCCTAGTAAACCTCCTTCTCGATGTACAACATCAATTTTTTTGCATTAATCACTTCTTGCTTAGTTATAGTTGGTTTATACTTTCGAGGTTCATGTGCACACATAGCCTCGGGTGTGTGTAGTAACTAACACTGGTTGTAATTCAAAATTAAGCCCTACCTTTGGCATCCATTGATATCCAATGGCATGTTGTACCTTAATCATTCCCACACCCTTATCTTACTTGTGCTACTTGCTCATGTGCTTATATAAGTCAGGGCATTATTCAAACTTGTGTTTTTTTCCACACCATGAGAAAACCACATTCTAAGGGCACTCGCGCTGATAATGATCAAGAGATCCACATGTATAACAAGTTCCTCTAGGAAATCCTCCTTTACCACCACCGTGACCTTAACCTCTATATCCTCCATGAAATCCTCTATTCCTGTTATCCCCATTATTGCGCCCTTCATTATGTTTTTCTCCGTATTCCTTATATCTACTTGCTACACTAGTTTAGAACACACCATTCTCAATAGCCTCATGAATATGATAAATCACCCTACACTCAATGATGTCATGAGCATGGGTCTTACAAATATTACAATACATAAACAAATTCTTCTGGATTGTGTGTTGTAAGAGAGAGCATCTACTCGCATCATTGTCCAAATGAAAAATTTCATAATCCAACAACATGGTGAGCACTGACTTATGAGGGTAGTTATCCTTGGTATGTCCCTCAATCTCACAATCTATACACCATCTCCCACTGCGTGTCTCATGAAATAAATTGGTAGAGATTTTCTCTAACTATTTTTCCATGGATGTAATCTGCACCTCTAGAAACGGGCTTACTCTAGTGTCCACACTTCCAATTGATTTAGTAAGAAAAAATTATTCCAAAATGTTGCATAGATCTAAAAAGGTCTTATGAGATAGCACCCTTTTGAACGGAGTCAACAATCCCCACAAAACCAACTATGCATGTTGACTAGGATGTATGTCATAAGACAACTTTGATAACAAAGTTTTAAAACATGTGTCATACTCTTGAATAATCTCATATGATCCCCGCTTAATGTCCTTAAGTGCGCTGATACTTTCTTCTCAAATTATGGAAATGGAAATTGTCTAGAAATGCAGAGCGCAAAGCATTATAATCAATTACGAGTCGATGTGGGTCATAATTTATGTACCAACTATGTGCATGCCCTTGAAGAGTAGTAGCAAACTGACTTGCTTTTCTATCTGAGGTTGTGATTCCTTTAGTGCACCATAGCAACTCACACTTGTGCACATGTTCTACATAATCTTCAATACCTATATATTATGGAAAGTAAAGAGACATTTCATAATATACTTGATGTGGTTGATGGGGGTGCAGACCTTGTCCATCGAGATCCATATCTAGAACCCCCACTAGTATTTCATCCACCACTAGAACCACCTAATCCACTTGATCCCAATCCTCTTGATCCACCTCTTATAGCGGGAAACAAACCAGAGGATGTAATTTCTTGTGTCCCCAACAAAGTAGTGCTAAACTAAACTCTGTAATTCCCACCTCTTTCTGCATAATTTCATTTCTTGACTCGATTCATTTACTAGATAATATACATTGATTTAGCACTTTTTTTATACTATGTGATCTCATTATGGATTATTTGGTGACACACGTGTTGTTTAGGGCACGTGGTGCCAAACTAGCATTATGATCATTATTTTAGTTTCATACATTATATGGTTTTTGATACTAGCAGGATGTGATACAGTTAGTTTATTTGATATATGATGGATGGATGTTAATGGTGTTATATACTTTGATATCATTGGTTTATAATGGAAAATTGGATGTTATCATGTTATAACTTAGATGGATCTTATATCTTGTTTTATTGTGGATGCATGTTGTTAGAATATAGTCATCTCATTTTGATATCAATTATTGCATAATTAGAATGAATATCCATGATTGATTTGGTTGTTGTTATCATTGTTATTATTCTTTGATTTATTGTATCAAGCGGTATGTTTAATGTGTGAATTGAGTGTGCAGATTACAAGTCACACATGAGAACATGGGTTTCAGAGTTGCACCTCAAGTTGTACAAACAACTAACTGGGATGAGTCCTTTAGCCATGCATGATCTTTGTTTGACCTTGTGTGTATGTGGCGTATTCATTTTTGGACACCATTGGTGATTCCTAATTTACCTATGTTAATTTTAATTTGTTAAGCCTTGTACTAAACTTTTTTATGGACCTAATGGTCCCTACATACATTATATATTTTTATGTTAATTAATATTGTTTTTTTGGTTTGGGACCACCTAATCATCATTTGGGTGGGCCCCACCACCTCATCCTTTGAGCCACTTTACCCAATCTCGAATTTGGGCTAAATGTGGCATTTTTAAGGGTCTCTTCTGACATTGGGGGTCTCCATTACACTAAAATGGGCCCCTTGGACCCTACATATGGGTAGGGGTTATCTTTTCAAGGTAAAATGGTAATTTTCATCCCATTTTTCCCTCCTGTGTCACCATCTTGTAAGTGTGGTTGATTTTTGTGATTTCTTAAAAGTTGAAGTGTGTTGGCTTATTGGATTTTTAGGAAATTTGGGAGATTACTTCCTAAATGTGTTTTTTTATGTCTATTGGGATTTTGGAATATTTTGGTTGGAGAATGAGATGGGTGACACATGTCACCCTCTCATTTGTGAGGATTGGAATTTGATTCTTCTTTTTATACCTCCTCATGGAGAGGGGTATGGAATTTTGCTTCTCATTTTTCACTATTGGGAGTTGGAGAGAGCTTGGAGCTAGGAGCTTGGAGCTTGAAGTTTGCAAGAGCTTGGTTGTTCTTCAAGTTGGATAGATCTTTTTGAGGCAGGCTTCCATACCTCTTGTTTTTGTTTCTATGGTATAATATGCAAAGAAAAAAATGGTTGTTTGGATTCTTGAATGCTTACATGTTTGTTGTGGGTGTCTTTGTAAATATTGTTTGTTTTTATTTTCTCCATCCATCCTATTTGTGGTGGATTTTTGAATTGTAGGGGAAGAAGGAGGAAACCCCTTCTTACACCACATGGCTTGATGTGAAAGCCATGATGGTCTTTCTATTATTTCCTCCCCTCATATAATTTGATGTGGAAGATGACTGGTCATATGGTTTGAACCTCCTCTTCCATCCTTGTTAAGGAAACCATTATTGGTTTGAAAATACTTACAAGGATGAGGCTTGGTGTTTGGGATATAGGGATAAGGAGTTTTGGGGTACGGATATTATTTTAGTGTTCATATGGTTGGATCACAATGTGGCTTATAATTTTCTCCTCATCACTCTTCCCTATTGAGGAAAACATGGAGTTCTCCTCTTGTGATTTTGTGTTCTTATGGTTGTTTTGTAATGAAATTGGGTGTGTGTTGTCACCCTTTGTCTCCCCTTACTTGTGCAATCTTGAGGCATGCATTCTCTCTCTCCCATGGTATTGGAGGGAGGCTAGCATGTCCTCCATTTATGGATATGGCATGCGATGATGTCATTTGGTTGGGAGGAAAATTAGGCCTCATTCTCTTGTGCATTGAAGAATTTCTTTTGGTGTGGAATATTGGAAAATATGCTTGGAGAATGGAAGGAAATTTTTTAAATTTTGGGCATGTTGTTCCCACTTTGGGGAGGATTGTACTCTTTCATTTTAAGTATTGTTTGTAATGGTTTTATAACATTTGATATGTCTTCTTCTATCTTGAGAAGAAGATTTGAAACCTTGTACTTGTAATATTTTTGTAATCCTAGTTTAGTGGAAACTTGGAATGCATTTACATCTTGTAAAAGAAAAAGAATTTTGAGAATGTTAGCAATCATTGTATTATTGTTTGGGTTGAAATGTGTTATGTGCAAAGTATGTTTTAAGGAAAAATAAACCTTTTACTTTATTGGATTTTATTGTAAATGAATGGATTTC
Source organism: Taxus wallichiana var. yunnanensis (assembly GCA_018340775.1). Taxonomy (NCBI): domain Eukaryota; kingdom Viridiplantae; phylum Streptophyta; class Pinopsida; order Cupressales; family Taxaceae; genus Taxus; species Taxus wallichiana. The sequence goes on from CM031238.1 coordinate 303,756,972, forward strand.
TTCTTTTGTTGTGGAAAATAAACTTTAAGAAAAATTGTAATAGAAAAGGGAACTCTTAACTTCTTGTAAACTATGGAGAAGCAACTAGTTTGTGTATTTTCCTCATTCTCATTCAATAATGCTTCTCATTTTTATGAGTCTTGGATCAAGAATTTTATTTTATTGTGTTGTAATATTCTAAAGTTTGACATTAAATTTGTGAGAGAATTTTAGATTTTGTTGATATTCCCATCATATAGAAAATGTTATTAGGTTCTACTTGAGTAAAAAGGATACATATGTAAATTGCTTTTTTATCTTCCTTAGTAGATTTTTATAAAAAGATTAAATTTGAGAATATATGTCCTTTTACACACACACACAGATGATATATATATAAACAAAATCAAAATAACTTATTCAATATATATATATATATATATATATATATATATATAGAATAAGTTATTTTGATTTTGTTTAAAGGACTATGAAATAAATTTACTCTCCTTATAAAAATATATCTTCATTGTTGGTTAGAAGATTTATTTTATAAATATCCCTTTTGAACGATATACATTATTTTATTTGTGTGTGTGTGTGTGTGTGTGTGTGTGTGTGTGTGTGTGTGTGTGTGTGTGTGTGTGTGTGTGTGTGTGTGTGTGTGTGTGTGTGTGTGTGTGTATGTATATTTATATACATATCCATCTATATAAAAGTGATTTTCTTTTATAAAAAAACATAATGTAAAGTGATTCGATTATGTTTTGTTATTGGTAAAACAAATTAAAATAATTGGGAGGAGAGATGCCACAACCTACCCCCTCCCATGTTGTTACCTTGGTGTGGTGTGGTCATAGCCATGCGACACCCCCATACCTTCCCTTCCCTGTGCCTATGTGGCCAAAATTGCCTCCCTTTCTACATAGTCAAGTCACACCCCTCAATACAAACCCTACAACTTTTTTGTTATACATGGCCATTTCGCAGCTTAAAACTTGAATCTTGATATATATATATATATATATATATATATATATATACATATATACATACATACATACATACATACATATATACATATATATATATATATATATATATATATATATATATATATATATATATATATATATACATACATATATATATACATACATACATACATACATACATACATACATACATACTAGAAACCCATGTATCTATCTAACAAAAAAATATAGTTATTAAGGAGGAATACAAAAATATAAATATTTAAACCCTAGAAAGGGAAAATTAGTCCAAGAAATAATGAAGGGAAAACCTACCTCCTCCATTAAAATATAAATACATATGATAAGGAGCTTCCATTTGCCTCCATGGTTTCTCCACCCTCTTCCTCTTGTAACCCTACCTATGCAAATGAGAAGAAAATAAACAAAACAAAAGTCAAAAAGAAAATTATAAAGTAGATTTAGGGTTCATAAATAATACTAAGATCTAGGGTAGAAAATAAAATAATCCTATGGCTCAGATTTAACCCTCATAACTTAAAATTTGTGGGAAAGATGTTTTAATGGGTTGGGTGAAAATTAATAAGTTGGGGAAACTAATAAGTGGGAACCTAGGTGACTTTTCAAATGACCATGGTGGGTATAATTTAAAAATGTGGCATCTAGGGAATTGGTTAAGAAAACAAGTATTTATCATAGGTCCATTTGGATTATTTAAAGGCCAAGGAGGGAATAAATTTATAAAAGGAAAACTTAAGAAGATATTTATTTAAATAAATTGGTTTGGGTTAGTATGGTTGATCTTTGGGACCCTTTCGAAAATAAATTTAATATGGACAAAGGGGGTATTTAACCCAAGAAATAATAATGGAAAATAAAATAGTATTAATTCACTACTGGTTATAGCCCGAACATAGTTGAGGAATTAATAAAATAATCTATTTAAAAAAAATTGTGAGGATTTTAGGTGTTTGAGTTTAGATCGAGTGCATGTAAAATATGGGGCACTACATCGATATCAAAGCTCAAGTTTACAACACTAGACGCTTTGGGGATTATAATTAAATTAATAATGGTTACATTAATAAACTTAACCCATTTAATATTTTCCACTACTTAACGCAAATCATAAACCTTCCCTTTACTTTTGTACACAAGATGCCTACACGTGGTACTAGACATCGATCAGTCAGGGGTTTAGGACGTAGGTCACCTACACCCAAGCCGTGTGCCCCTGAGTTAGGACCATAGATATTAGAGGTGTTACAACAGATGATGGAAGGTTTTATGCAGTGTCTTCCTGTACAACATGAGCCAGTAGAGGAGATTGACCATCTAGGAGAGAATACACCGCAAGAGAAAAGTACACACACTTGGTGCCATTACAACGAAACACTCAAAGGTGGTCCAGGTCTAGTAGCCCCTCCATTCAATTTGAGAGAGTGGCTTTCTTTGTCGGAGCCAATCTCTCACAGCATTGAGGAATGTTATAGGAGGATGCCCACACATTTCATGATGTGGAGTTGGTTAGGCATCATCGTCATGACCGTGACATAGAAAATGTTATTAGAGATCTCCTTCGTCTACAACCACCCACCTATAGTGGAACCATAGATGGATTTGAGGCCATGAGTCATGGATCCTAAGCCTCGATAGTTACTTTAGAATTCACTCATATGAGAGAAACGTCAAGGCTAGGTTTGTTATTCACCTCCTCCAGGACACAACAAGCATTTGGTGGAGGAATGAGGAGTGAAAGCTCCATTTGACTAGAGACTGATGAATTGGGAGTTGTTTGAGGAGTGTTTTACATCTTGATACATGTCTCTGAACAATTTTTTAGAAGATGATAAACGAGTTCCATGATCTCCATGGGGCTTAGACATGATAGATTTATTATTTATTATATTTATTATCTTCAAGATGAGAAATTTTAAGTCAAAAAATTCATTCGGGGAATGAATATGAGACTTGGTCGGGCTTGTCGAGGATGTTATCTCCTCCTACACTTGAGAAGGCCATGGAGAAGGCCTACTTAGCTGAGGAGAACAAGAGAATTTCTCAAGAATACAAGAGACAGGACTAGGGGTAAGTTTCAGGAGAGGATGTAGTCCTTCCAAGATCAGAGGACATGGTGTACAACACCACCACCTAGAGGAGGATTCAGGCCTCCACAATTAGTTTCGATACATCTGTTACACACCCAACAATAGTCACAACACCATGCACATCGGCAACATAGGACTAGGAAGACATAGGGTATGCATAGGGGAAAAGTTTGAGGAGGTTTTGGATTGGGTAGAGAGAGGACAAGGCCTTTAGTCAGGTATATCCAACCCATACACAACAATATTCTAGAGTCGGGCCACCCAGTTTAGTACACCAGAGCATAGGATGGACCCCTACTTAGACATGACTAGTGATGTTGTTTTATTTTGAGTCCCCTAACCACTAAATTTATTTGTGTCTGCACAAACCCAACACCATTGATAGGAAGAGAGCCCCTACCTCATAGTAAATAGTGGTAAATGTGGGACACACTCATCATGTCTACTTAAGCAGTAGATAAACAACATCGTGAGCATTAAGACATGATTATCCTATACTAGGGTGTTTTTTTCTTAGTAATTTTTGATTCAAGAGCTTCATATTCATTTATATCACCATCTATAATCGACCAGTGGTGGCTAGTGGCTAAGCATCAGATAGTTGGTAGGATGAGTTGGCCTCTAGGGCCAAAATTGCAATGGAAACCTACGTGGATATTTGTGTACTTGATTTGGGAGTATTCTCCACTACCTTGGACCTTCGAGTGTTACCTTTAGGATCCTATGAGGTTGTTCTAGGCATGGATTGGCTTGAGTCTCATTAGGCCAAAGTAGACTGTAGAAGTAAGATCATTGAGTGTCAGGATGACATTAGGAATTTAGTAGTTATTTTTAGGATGCAGAGGCCTATTTCCTTGCGTATGATCTTAGCTAAGTAACTCAGGCGGAGCATGCACAAGGGTTCATCGAGATGTTTGCAATTATGATCAATGATCGATCAAAGGGTACTTCCAGATCATTCACCTCTTGATGAACATGTTTTATTGAGAGATAGTTTGAGATGTGTTTTGAGTGAGCTTCATGTTTTACCACCCTAAAGAGAGGTGGATTTCACCTATAGACCTAGTACCGGGATGCCAATTTCTCGGGAACCTTATCGGATGATGACTCCAAAGCTCCATGAGCTCAAGATTTAACTAGAGGAGTTGTTAGAGAAGGGCCTTATTCACCTTAGTGTTTCTCCTTTAGGTGCTCTAGTTATTTTATGAAGAAGAAGGATGGTTCTCTCAGACTATGTGTTGATTTTAGGAAGCTTAATAAGGTCACGATGAAGAACCGTTATCCACTTCTAAGGATTGATGACTTATTTTATTAGATGAGGGGATCAGAGTGTTCTCCAAGATTGATCTCAAGTTAGGATACCACAAGTTGCACATTACGAGATGTAAATATTCAAAAGAAATTTCGCACTCGATATGGGCATTATATGAGTTCATTTGTTATACATTTTTGTTTGACCAATGCCCAAAGGTTTTCATGAGCCTCATGAATGGGATTTTCAAGACCTTTTTAGATCATTTTGTCTTGGTGTTTTTGGATGATATATTGATTTATTCTCATTCGAGGAGGAACACGAGGAGCATTTGAGACATGTACTACAAGTTTTGAGAGATCAGAAGCTTTTTAGGAACTTAGAGAAGTGTAGTTTCTTTGAGTCATAAGATTCATTACTTGGATCACATCATTTATCACGAGGGTATCTTAGTAGATTCCTATAAGATACAAGCCATTCTCGATTAGCTAGTTACCCACATCGTGACAAAGGTGAGGAGTTTCATGGGGATTACAAGATACTACCATAGGTTTTCTCAGGAATTTTCTAGGATTGTGTATCCCATTACTTCTCTTCGGTGTAAAGGGAATAAATTTGAGTGGTCATAAAAATGTGAGTAGGATTTTCAGTTACTTAAGGAGTGACTGACCATGACACCTATCTTAGTAGTTCTGGATCCACTGGAGAATTTTTTGTTTGAATTTATGCTTCATTAGAGGGTCTTGGAGCAGTTCTCATGGAGGAGCGTCTGGTCATTACATTTGAGTCGTGTAAGCTCATGGATTATGAACTTAACTATCCTACCCATGACCTAGATCTTGCAGCAGTAGTTCACGCTCTAGTGCATTGGTGACATTTCCTTTTGGGTAGGCCTTTTATCTTGAAGACGGATCATCGAGCCTTGGCACATATTTTCATAGCCAAACCTCAATGCTCGTTAACAATGTTGGATGGAGTTCTTGTGTGAGTATGACATGGAAATACAATATATCAAGGGAAAATATAATTTCATCGTATATGCCTTGAGTAAACAATGACATGTGATTTCCATATGACACTTGATTAAACTTGAGGCGAAGGATCCTTGACATCTTTAGGGACAAATTTTATGAGGTGAAAAAATAGATGTTTGAGTCTTGGGGTTCTTTTGAGGGTAGGTATATAAGATGTATTTTAGAGGAAGATGGTATTCTTCATTTTCAGAGGCACATTTATGTGCCTAAGGTAGGTGATCTTCGTAACTTTATTCATTTTTAGAGTTTCATCGAGCCCCATATAGCACATCCAGAGTGAAGAAGATGCATGTGATCTGAGAGAGTTGTATTATTTGTCGAGTCTCCATAAGGATATAACATATTTTATAGCTCATTACCTTGAGTTTTAGATGGTCAAGGACAAACATTCCCATCCCACAAGAATTTTGTATCATCATGACATTCTGAGTGTAAATGGGATGTCATCTCCATGGAATTCATTTGTTGTCTCCCTATATCATCTTATCATCATGATGCTATCATGGTCACAGTGGAAACATTGACCAAGGTTGTGCACTTTTCACCAACCAAGGTCACATATAATGTAGTCACCATTACCAAAGTATTTATGGAGGATATTGTCAAGTTGCATGGGATTCTGAAGACCATTATTAATGACAGGGACACCATATACACTTCAGACTTCGGAATTATTTTCAGACCGCTCTGGGAACTCAAATTAATTTCAATTCAACTTACCACCTAGAGACAGATGGATAGACTAAGAGAGTGAATCAGGTACTTGAGGATATGTTACGGATGTATGTGATGGATCAGTAGAAGAAGTGGGAGGATTATTTACACCTTTTCAAGTTTTCCTACAACAATAGTTACCACAGTTCCATCGGTATGACTCCTTATCAGGACTTGTATGGGCGACCTTGCAGGACACCTTTGAGTTGGGATAGATTAGACAACATGGTTGGACTTGGACTAGCTTACCTTCAAGACTTAGAGAAACAAGTTATTTTGATTAGGTAGTGTCTTGAGTAGGCTAGAGCATGTCATAAGGTGTATTCGACACAAGAGGACCAAACATCACTTTTAGTTGGTGAAAAATTATTCTTGAGAGTTTGGCCACATAAGAGCCCAATTTATTATGGAAAGGGTTCTAAGCTTTCGCCTCACTTTGTGGGGCCATTTGAGATCTTGGAGGTCATGGGTCAATTTCCTACCATTTATCCTTTCCACCATGCCTATCTCGGGCCCACGATGTATTTCATGTTTCAATTTTATGTAGATATGTACAGGATATTTATAATGTATTAGATTGGTCAACATTACAGGTGGAGGATGAATGATAGTGGAGACTATAGCCCATGCATATCCGGAACATAGGAGATTGGCCCTTCTTGAGGGAAATACTTGGACCAAGTTATAGTATAGTGGGACTGGTATGATGAGACTACAACTATGTGGGAGGATGCGACACCATTGAGGGCTCAATATACCTATCTCTTCTAGTGACTTCGTGAGGAGGAAGTCTAATCTTAGGAGAGTGGGATGTAGTGCCCATCTCTTTCATCATTTCATTTTTCATTTTCATTTACTAGACTATAGACATTGATTTAACACTATTTTGATACTATGTGATCTCATTATGGATTATTTGGTGACACATGTGTTGTTTAGGGCACGTGGTGCCAAACTAGCATTATGATCATTATCTTAGTTTCTTGCATTATATGGTTTTAGATACTAGCAGGATGTGATACTAGTTAGTTTTATCTGATATATGATGGATGGATGTTAATTTTTTATATACTTTGATATCATTGGTTTATAATGGTAAATTGGATGTTATCATGTAATAACTTAGATGAATTTTATATCTTGTTTTACTATGGATGCATGTTGTTAGAATATAGTCATCTCATTTTGATATCGATTATTGTTGTATAGTTAGAATGAATATCCATGATTGATTTGGTTGTCATTATATTGTTATTATTTCTCGATTTATTGTATCGAGTAGGTATGTTTAATGTGTGAATTGAGTGTGTAGATTATAGGTCACACAGGAGAACATGGGTTTCAAAGTTGTACCTCAAGTTACACAAGTGGTGATTGGGTCGAGTCCTTTAGCCATGCATGACCCTTGTTTAACCTTGTGTGTATGTGGCGTATTCATGTTTGGACACCATTGGTGATTCCTAATTTACCTATGTTAATTTTAATTTGTTAAGCCTTGTACTAAACTTTTTTATGGACCTAATGGTCCCTACATGCATTAGAGATGTTTTATGTTAATTAATCTTGTTTTTTGTGGTTTGGGACCACCTAATCATCATTTGGGTGGGCCCCACCACCTCTTCCTTTGAGCCACTTTACCCAATCTCGAATTTGGGCTAAATGTGGCATTTGTAAGGGTCTCTTTTCACATTGGGGGTCTCCCTTACACTAAAATGGGCCCCTTGGACCCTACCTATGGGTAGGGGGTCTCTTTTCAAGGTAAAATGATATTTTCCTCCCATTTGACCCCTCTCTTGTCACCATCTTGTAATTGTGTTGATTTTTTTTTATTTCTTAAAATTTGAAGTGTGTTGGCTTATTGGTTTTTAGGAAATTTGGGAGATTACTTCCTAAATGTGTTTTGTTTTATGTCTATTGGGATTTTGAATCTTTTGGTTAGAGAATGAGATGGGTGACACATGTCACCCTCTCATTTGTGAGGATTAGAATTTTATTCTTATTTTTATACCTCCTCATGGAGAGGGGTATGGAATTTTGTTTCTCATTTTTAACTATAGGGAGTTGGAGAGAGTTTGGAGCTAGGAGCTAGGAGCTTGGAGCTTGGAGCTTGGTTGTTCTTGAATTTGGATATATATTTTTAGGTAGGCTTCAAACCTCTTGTTTTTGTTTCTATGGTATAATATGTAAAATGAAAAATGGTTGTTTGGATTCCTCAATGCTTGCATGTTGTTGTGGGTGTCTTTGTAAATCTTGTTTTTTATATTTTCTCCATCCATCCTATTTTTGGTGGATTTTGGAATTGTAGGGAAGAGGGAAAACCCCTCTTACACCACATGGCTTGATGGGAAATCCATGATGGTATTTATATTATTTCCTCCCCTTATATGGTTTGATGTGGAAGATGACTGTTCATATGGTTTGAACCTCCTCTTCCATCCTTGTTAAGGAAACCATTATTGGTTTGAAAATAATTACAAGGAGGAGGCTTGGTGTTTGGGATATAGGGATAAGGAGTTTTGGGTATGGATATTATTTTAGTGTTCCTATGGTTGGATCATAATATGGCTTATAATGGGCTCCTTACCACTCTTCCCCATTGAGGAAAACATGGAGTTCTCCTCTTATGATTTTTGTGTTCTTATAGTTGTTTTGTAATTAAATTGGGTGTGTGTTGTCACCCTTTGTCTCCCCTTACTTGTGTAATATTGAGGCATGCATTCTCTCTCTCCCATGGGCTTGGAGGGAGGCTAACATGTCCTCCATTTATGGAGATGGCATGTGATGATGTCATTTGGTTGGGAGGAAAATTGGGCCTCATTCTCTTGTGCATTGAAGACTTTCTTATTGTGTGGAAGATTGGAAAATATGCTTGGAGAATGGAAAGAAAAAGTTTAAATTTTGGGCATATTGTTCCCCATTTTGGGGAGGCTTGTACTCTTGCATTTTAAGTATTGTTTGTAATGGTTTTGTAATATTTGATATGTGTTCTTCTATCTTGAGAAGAAGCTTTGAAACCTTGTACTTGTAATATTTTTTTAATCCTATTTTAGTGGAAGCTTGGAATGCATTTACATCTTGTAAAAGAAAAAGGAATTTTGAAAATGTTAACAATCATTCTATTATTGTTTGGGTTGAAATGCATTGTATGCAAAGTATGTTGTAAGGAAAAATAAACCTTGTTCTTTATTGGATTTTATTTTAAATGAATGTATTTCTTCCTTTTTGTGGAAAAAAACTTTAAGAAAAATTGTAATATAAAAGAGAACTCTTATTCTTTGTAATAACTTCTTGTAAACTATGGAGAAGAAACCGGTTTGTTTATTTTCCTCATTCTCATTCAATAATGCTTCTCATTTGTATGTGTCTTGGATCAAGAAAATGGTTTTATTGTGTTTTAATATTCTAAAGTTTGACATTAAATTTGTGAGAGTAATTTAGATTTTGTTGATATTCCCATCATATAGAAAATGTTATTGGGTTCTACTTGAGTTAAAAAGGATATATATGTAAACTATTTTTCTCTTTCTTAGTAGATTTGTATAAAAAGATTAAATTTGAGAATATTTGTCCTTTTTACACACACACACACACACACAATATATATATATATATATATATATATATATATATATATCTATATTTATATTTTAGAATAAGTGATTTTAATTTTGATTAAAGGACTGTGAAATAAATTTACTCTCCTTTTAAAAAAATATCTTCATTGTTGGTTGTGATTTATTTTATAAATATCCCTTTTGAACTAATATACATCATTTTATAAACACACACACACACACATATACCAATAATAAAGTAAATAATTTATACCCTTAAATAAATGAAATAGTGGTTACTCGGTTATAACCCCGTGTGTGTGTGTGTGTGTGTGTGTGTGTGTGTGTGTGTGTGTGTGTGTGTGTGTGTGTGTGTGTGTGTGTGTGTGTGTGTGTGTGTATTTATATACATATTCATCTACATAAAAGTGATTTTATTATATATTAAAAATTAAATTAAAGTGAATCGAAAATATTTTTATTGATAAAAGAAATTAGAAAAATTGGGAGGGGAGACAGATCGCAGCCTCCCCCCATCTGCCCTTGTTCTTACCTTGGTGTGGTGTGACTAAGGCCACACCACATCCCCATACCTCCCCTTCCCTATGCCTATGTGGCCATAGTCACCTCCCTTTACGAATAGTCGGTCACGGCCCCCAATACAAAACCCTACATTTTTTGTTATGCACGGCCATTTCCACAAGTAAAAATTGACTATATATATGTATAGAAACCAGAAACCCTGGTATCTATTGCAACAAAAATATATATAGCTATTAAGGAGGAATACAAAAGAATATAAATACTGAAACCCTAAAAAGGGAAAATTAGTCCAGGAAATAATGAATGAAAGCTTACCTCCTCCATTAAAATATGAATACATATGATAAGGAGAGCCCATTTGTCTCCATGGTTTCCTCCACCCTCTTCCTTATAACCCTACTTGTAAAAAATAAGAAGAAAATAACCAAATAAAAGTCAAAAATAAAATCATAAAGTAGATTTAGGGTTGCAAAGAATACCTAAGATCTAGGGTGGAAAAATCATAACTTAGAATTGATGGGAAAGATGTTTTAATGGGTTGGGTGAAAACTAATAAGTTGGGGAAACTAATAGGTGGCAATTCAAATGACCATGGTGAGTATAATTTTAAAATGTGGCATCTAGGGAATTGGTTAAGAAAACACATATTTATCATAGGTCCATTTGGATTATATAAAGGCCAAGGATGGAATAAATTTATAAAAGGAAAACTTAAGAAAATATATAATTAAATAAATTGGTTCAGGTTAGTATGGTTGGTATTTGGGACCCCTTTTTGAAAATGAATTAAATATGGAAAAGGGGGTATTTGACCTCAAAAATAATAATGGAAAATAAAATAGTATTAATTCACTATTGGTTATAGCCCGAACATAGTTGAGGAATTAATAAAATAATCTATTTAAAAAAATTGTTAAGATTTTTAGGTATTTGAGTTTGGATTGAGTGTTAAAATATGGGGCACTATAACTCCTACTGAATGTGAATTTGTATTACATCCAGACATATTCCCAATGTTCTACGCACCCACACTTTGTCCTAATGATGCGCTAAAAAATATTCCTCCAATCGGACCCTCAAACAAAGATGATGTCTCGTCCTACCATAGGTATATATGTTGTCGATTTACTTCTATATTCAAAGGAAAATGATATCTACCTAAAGCTACTGGATTACCTACACTCACCTTCTTATCAATGATTAATTCTAGAACTAGAACACTAGGCACAAGGGCTAGGTCACCAGGTGGGATCAGATGTGCACCCGTGGTCCTCAATATTTCTTTATCCGACGCACTCTCATCGGACACCAAAGAGGATTATCTATTGCACTTGCCTAAGTTGGGGAGATCCTAAGGCTTCTGCTCCATGTCTTCCATGTGAGCTTCAAATCCTTCTTGAAACATCATTCTCTAGAACTCCATAGACTCCTCAATATTGCGTTGCTTCACCAATTCCCTATCCCACACTTCATTATACTTAAGCCTTCTTTCTTCTCTCTGCCATTCTATTGCAAGGTCCGTCGTATTCACCATGTATGCGCTCCGCCTTTGCGTATGGTAGTGGATTTATTTGGTCATAGGTAGGCACTCTAAACTCAACACAACCACTAAGATCTTAATTGCAAAAGGAATAACGCGGATGTAAGATCCTCTAGGCTCACACAAGAATTCAAAATTTGTAATCTCTACACAAGAATACGTAGAAACAACGTACTCCAAAGTATAATTTCACACAAGACTAGCCCACCAATGATCTGCATCAAATAAGGTTTGGTAATCTTCATGCATCCAAACCCTTGGTCTGTAACTCCATATTTTCATTGATGCTTATGCGAACAACCACTCGTACAATTCTATTGGAAAGAAACTAAAAAATGTCTCATAAAAATCATGATATAGATTATATTCCACCCATTTGCACACATTGAAATTAGGTCTAGATCCATATCTTCATGCAAAATTCTCTTTTACTTCATCTACCCAATCTTCGTTGGCGTAAGAGTCAATCGATCATCCATCATCATGTAACATCATGACAAGTGGTTTGAAAAGAGGTCCTGGTAACAAAACCAAAATGTAGTCTTTATTTTCCCTCGATTGCCTAGGTGTACTAGCACTTCATTCAGATATATCCGAACACCCACACAAAGCGCGTGAAGCTACCAAGTCCCTCTTTGGTATTGTCTTGTCAATATGTTAGCATGCATGTTCATATAGCCCAATAACAAATCAAATAACTAAGTGTTAAGAAAAAGATGAATCAGATCACACCCATGTAGCATAATGATTTAAACAAAAACTAAGATCATATTAACCATACAAGCACCAAAATAAGATACATCAATTACCAAAATTCATCCATAGTTATCATTTGCATTAATTCATTAAGTAACGGAAGCTAAATACATAATTAGAGTAACTTGAGAAAGTCATGCATGCTAGTACATCGGGAATCATAACTCTACAATACATATGGTGTCAAAAACTATGCCAATTAACTAATATATATGAATATATATAGGGGTGGGGACTTTCCCTTCACCACCCATGCATCTCAAAAATAGACTACGTGCTCAAAATAGCTATGTGCCAACAATTGCATGCTTTTAGAAGAAGGATAATAATAGATTAATCTATTGATAAACTCAATATTAATTCTATTATTAGTGCAGACTATGCATGTCTCTTGATCTTCACCTCAATCCCAAAATAACTCTTCCTTGGCCATGAAGTCTTCATGCTTTCACCTTTGCTTGATCTTCACTCCATCTATTTTTCCTATTTTTAGCCCGTGTCATGCAAAATAGGATGATTCATGAGTGATTTTGTCAAGGGCATGAGGTCATTGGACGTAATTTTACTAACTCTCACACATGTTGATGCACCCCTAAATCCCACATTCCCTTGATACTTAGTCATTTTTCCATTAGCCCAACATTACCCCACAACGACAATGACTTGAGGTCAGAGGTCCAATTGATGGTGACTAGGGAAAGATGAGAAGAAGATGCAGAAAAACATTCCTACAATTCCTTGTGTAGTTAGATCTAAAGTTAATCTAGATATGGAAGTGGATCTAAGGTAAAGGTAGAACATTGCAGAGCAGTGAATCTAGGTCCGATTAAAAGGATGTGAGAAAATTAGGAAAACATATGATATATATAAGAAAGAAAGATCAGGTCAAGGATGACTAGGTTACGTTGACAAGAAGGGGCTAGCGGACGTAAGATCTAAGATGGCGAGACGGGATGATATGACTAGATCTAAAAGTTTGATGACTAGGATCGAGATAGGTGATGGGGCATATGCCGAAAAGTAGAAAATAGAGATGGGTTGACAATGAATAGGTTAGGTCAATGGTGATTGGGGTAGATCTAATACTAAATGAATGGGAGGAGAAAAATGATAGCCTACTGAGATGAGGATGTAGGTGACCTGGATGTAAAAAGAGGACTGGGATGGCTACAAACCTGCAAACACAATGATGATGGATATAAAATGGTGATGATGGTGGATCCAATCATGTAATGACAAGTTGACTCAATGCTCCCAAAACGAACACAAGATATCTAAAAATTTTCAAATATAGGATGATATATGCAAGCACGCACAAGAAGTGAAGTAGAGGTCGCAAGAGCTCATAAAATCTCAAAATTGTATACGTGAACAAGGAGGGTAAGGGCAGATTTAAAGGGTTGACAGTGACCCGAATGAGTTGCCACCGATTGCAGGGCTCCATCCATTTGGGTGGTGGAATGATGCCTAAATTGAGGCATCAAGCCCATAGGAAGCAGGAATAGGGTTTAGATGGATAGGGACAAGCTAGGATTGCATCGGGAAGATAAATAGGTAGGTGGGAAGTGGAAAGGAGTAAATGAAGCCCATGGAAGGGTAAAAACATTAAATGATGACCTAGGCATAAAGCATTGAGAGATTTAGGGATGAGAGATGGATTAGATAAAGATAAATATTTTTTTTTATTATTGGCAAATAGTTTTTGAAAGGGACTATACCCTTGAGTACAACGAGAGGGCCTAGGAGCGAATAGGAATGAAAATCGGAGAAAAAAGGATCGGGAATCCAATTATGTCAATGAAGCCCAAAGTAGCCAAAAACATGACTACACAAACAAGACAAAACAAGGTAAAACATTTGCACAAAAGTAGCAAAGAAACCGTAAAAAGACAACAAAAAAACAAACTAGAGCATTAAAGCACCAATAACTACTTCTTGGCAGCTTTGTCGATATTGGTTTTGATGTTCTTCGAGGATCGAACATTCCCAAAGTTGTCATGTGGGCAGCTTCAGTCTTATCCAGCTGATCAATGGTCCTTTTGCTTTCTTTATCATTGCCCCAAAGTGTTGCCAGGAACTCCGCTGAGATTGGAGACACTTCTGACATGTTGCTCAATGAATTCCTCAATCGCACTAAAAATGGCCATATTGTAGTCATGACGAGTTTTGGCCTTCCCTAAACGGGAGTCTAAGGAGTTCAGCTTCTTGTAGATATCTTCAATCTGGCTGTTATCAATATCCACCTCCTCCTCCTTCTTCCTCTTTCCTTTTTGTTTTGTCAAGTTCTTAACCTCATCCTTCAACAACTTCATTTCAGCTTCTAAGGCATCTAGCCTTTTTGTAGAGCTCTCCATATGCACATCTCGGGGACTAGCACTGCTAATATTCAGGAGGTCATGTGCAATTTCAATTTCATGAGGGCCCTTCCCGCAGCAAGAGTATCGAGGTTAAGCCTTCTAGAAGCCCTGGTGACTGGTGCAGCGAGGTGGAAGCGAGGTGGGGGGTGGGAGCAGCAGTAGGGGGAATGGAAGATGAATCCTAGATGGCAGGGGGGTGACAACAGCGGTGGCGGGGGCAGAGAGTGGAGAAAGGGGCTAGCAGCGGCAGAGCTTGGAAAAGGGGGAACAGAGCTAGGAGAGGAAGGGAGACCAGGATACCTAAGAAGACAAAATTTATGCAGCAGCAAAATAAGCCCCTGGTGTAAAGGAACCGCCGGGTATGCTTTTGAAACTCCAAAATGGAGCGCTCAAGAGAGTTCAGCAAATAATGGGGGAAACAAACCCAACGATTCCTACGGAAGTGGTTGAGAAAAATAAGGTGCTTAGCAGGTACGGTGACAAACCTCCCTTCCAAAGAGATGAAGTGTATCATCATGCGAGTAACCTCATCATAAGGCGGAGGGATCGAGCTAACAAGCAGGCCCACGGTGATATAGATCAGCTTCTCAGATCCTTCCACAAATCTCCTCTCTTCAACATCTCTGTCGACCCTTTTGTTAAAAAAATGGTAGCCCTCCATGCTAAGACCGGTCGCTTCAGCAATAAGCTCCTCGTTGACCAAGATCTTCTGCCCCCCATATTCCACAGTCCGCTCCTTCCAATCCTTCACAAAATGCACTGAGATGCTTTGATCATGTCCCTGAACCTTCTCCATGAAGTTGGTGATGCCGCCCTTGCTGAGTATATTCCATAACTCAACATTATCCTTCCAGTCCGGGTCCGCACTAGGCTCAATTTGGCAAGGGGGACCCCCCATCTTCACTGTGCTTAACTGTTTGCAACAAATTCCAAAATCCTTGAGAGCGCTGAAGCCAGTCTATTTTTTACTGTTGTAATCCACACAATGTTGAAAATGAGAGCCGTTTCTATTCCCACGAACGTCTGCGTGTCTGCTGATCTGAGCCTACGGAAATCCGCATGTGGGAATAACGGCCTTTTTGCTAGCCCACTCCCTATCATCAATTACTATCTTGTTGTTTTCGGTATCCGTGGAGCTTTGAATACAAATTTTAGCAAGCACAGTGCTGCCCGCATGCGCGATTTTCATATCAAAGTAACTCCACTTGGATTTCCCCATATACTTCACACTATCTTGATTATTCGACAGGATTTGCATAATCATAGTTTTTAAGTCAACACGTGTGGGAGTTTTATTGATACTGATCCACACCCAATAATCATATCTCAACTCAAGAAATTGCATGCGTAAAGAAATCCGCATGAATGCTATTTTGAAGCAGCTTAGGGATGCTATTGTTATCCCAAACAATGTGATTAATATTAATGCCATAATTAGCCAGTGCATCTACCAATTTATTACCCTCCCGGTAAGTATGCATGATCCTGATGTTATTAAATGTTTGACAAATACTTATGGACTCTGAGATAAAATCTTTGATGCTCCAACTTGGAGATGAGTAATGTTTAAGGAAATTAATGATATTCAGGGAGTCCCCTTCAATAATGAGGTTCTGGATATTTTGAGTCTGGGCAATTATCAGGCCCCATAAAGTAGATAATGCTTTGGCAAAATGATTGGTTTGGATTCCCATTTTCCCAGCATAAGTAGCAATCAGATTACCTTTATGGTCTCGTATCGCTTCTCCCCCCCGTAATCCGGGGTTCCCCTTAGAGGCCCCATCAAAGTTCAACTTAAACCAATTAAAATCAGGAGGATGTCATTTAATCAAAGATCTATCAATGTTATTCCCAAGATTGCTACGACTATTGACAGTTCCAATTTGCCAATTGGATAAGATATATTCTTCATTCTCTGGATATCTCTTGTTCTTGGGGGGTTTAAATCTAGCAATATTCTCTTTGATACCATTAGAGATTTTACCAATACTAAGTTTATAGTTTTGCTTCTTATTTCTGAAGATAATATCATTTCTATCCTTCCATATCCTCCAGATTAAATGAGGGATAGCCAACTTCTAGATCCTTTTGACAACACAATGCCTAAAGGGTGGATTCCATTGAGTCCATAGCTGATTTAGATCCTTCGGCACCACCCATAGACCTTCAAATTTAGAGAGGCAAAACTCCATATTGCAGTAGCATACTCACAATGTATGAACAGATGACTGATATCCTCAGAATATTTCTTACAAAGATGACACCTATTAGGCATTATAAATCCTCTTCTCATCAGGTTGTCAGTGGTAAGAATCCTGCCTCTGATAGCTAGCCAAAGGAAAAAAATTTATTTTAGGAGTTAATTCAGTCATCCAAATCTTATTCCAATTGAACTCTGTTTGACTACTGTGGAAGAAATTATTATAACCAGTTTTGACAGAGTAATTCCCATCATTGGAATTATTCCATACCAGCTCATCCTTGGAATCCAGTTGACTTAAGGGAATAAGATCTAATTGATCTTGAAGGGAGGAAGTAATTTGCATCAGATCATTTCTCTCCACAGAAAGTTTTTTCCAATTCTTGTTGGTACCATTTTCCTCAATATAGTCCTTGATTTTAATGCCATACTTGCTTACAAGACTGTCCTTAACAATCCCAAACCTATCCATGAGATTTCCATTAAACCAATTATCATCCTAGAAGTTAATGTCCCTACCATCCCCCACTTTCCATTTACTACCCTGCTTAATGAAATTTCTGCTCTTAACCAGATTGTTCCAAAAGATGGAACCAAAGGGAAGGTGCTCATCTTGCAGGAAAGAGTACACAGATTGATGATTCAGGTATTTTGCTTTGATTAAATCAATCCAGGGTTGTTTCTCAGACAGACATTCTCCAGCCCATTTTAGCAATGAGGGCCTCATTCATTTTCTCAATATCTTTTATACCCAGACCTCCCATAAACTTCGGGGTGCAAACCTTATCCCAAGCCACTAAGTGAAATTTGAACTTCTCTTCCATGCCTTGCCATAAATTTTTTTCTGAATCCTTTCAATCTTATCTCTGAAGGAAGAGGGGATCTTGTAGAGTGACATGACATAAATGGGCAGATTTTGAAGAGTACTTTTAATGAGCAGGCACTTGCCAACACTAGATAAAATGGCTCCTTTCCAACCAGCCATTTTTTTGGAATCTCTCCAATAAATCATCCCACACCTTGCTAGAGACTTTCCTAGTGCCGAGAGGAAGGCCCAAGTAAGTGGCTGGAAGCGCACTTATTCTACAACCCAGAATTTTAGCAATTTTAAGCTGCCTTTCCTCAGGAGTGTTGAAAAAGAAGATGGAGCTTTTATCATAATTGATCTCTTGCCCAGAAGTAGATTCGTAGAGCCGCAGTAAATCCTTGGTAGCCTTGGCTTCAATGACTGACGCCAGAAGAAGAAGGATAGTATCATCCATAAATTGCTGATGGGAGACAACTTGACTGATGGAAGTGGGCTTAGAGCCATTTAGAAGACCATCATTAACTGCTTTGCCAATTGTTCTACTAAGGTTGTCAGCCAAAAGAATGAAGAGCAAGGGGGAGATAGGGTCCCCTTGTCTAAGCCCTCTGCTGCTGGTGAAAAAACCCACAGGCTCACCATTAACCACCACTGAAAATCTGGCCGTAGAGATACAAGCCTTAATAATTTTTCTAAATTTGTCCAGAAAACCAAATTTAGTTAAGACTTTGTCAAGGAAAACCCAAGAGACCTTATCAAAGGCTTTATTCATATCAAGCTTGAGGACCATATTTGCCTTATAATTATTTTCCATAGAATGTATGGTCTCGTGAACCATAATCACTCCGTCTTGTATAATCCTGCCTTTGATAAAGCCACTATGTTGCCTTGAGATTAGATCATTCATAATGAGCTGAAGCCTAGTAGTAATAATTTTGGTAAAAATTCTATAGATAGCATTCACAAGGCTGATAGGTCTGAAGTCTTTGAAATATTTAGCATCCATTTTTTTTGGGGCCAGCACAATGTGAGTGTTGTTTAGCTCTTTCAAAAGATTTCCGTTCTATAAAATTCATTCACCACTCTGAGAAGATCCTCCGAGCAGATTTCCCAAAATTTTTGGAAAAAATTTATGGAGAACCCATCCGGACCAGGAGCCTTGTCACCCTCAAGAGCAAAAACAGCCTTTTGCAGCTCTTCTAGCGTGACATTGTGGTGATATTTCTAAATTTCTGTTCCTCAATTTTATCTTGGGGAATGGCCTCCAACATAAAAGAAATAGCTTCAGAATTGATGTTATTCCTCTCCTCAAAAAGCTTTTTATATAAATCAAGCGCTTCTTTCTTGATGCTATTAGGATCTTTTATGATATTTCCGTTACTTTTAGAAACTTCTAAGATCCTATTACAGGCTCTGTGTTTCAAAGTGGTCATATGAAATAACTTCGTATTCCTGTCTCCCTCTTTAAGCCAAATAGGTCTAGATTTAAGTCTCCATAAAGATTCCTCTCTGCTGTAGATCGTATGCAACTCTGAAAGAATATTCTTTTCATTAGCTTCGTCCTCAGCCGATCTCCCCATAGTATCCATTTTTATTTCCAGATCCTGAAGTTTTTGTTTTAACTTCTTTTTATTATCAAACACATTGCCAAAAATGCTTTTATTCCAGATTTTGACTTGTTTTTTGACATTTTTGAGCTTTTGAACCAATCTAAATTGAGCAGTGCCTTCACCATTCCATCCCCACCATTATTTTATCTTGTTATAGATATTGTCATGTTCCATCAACATCTTTTCAAATTTAAATGAGCTTCTGGTGGGTTTAGTCCAATTGAGAAAATTTAAAGCAATCGATTGTGATCCGATCCAACTCGGGCAAGGAAGAGAGGTGGAAGTCTTGGTGAGAATCCGCTCACCTGAAATCAGTCCCTATCCAATCTCACTGGATAAATTCCTTTCCCAACCTTCTATTGTTCCAAGTGTATTTATTTCCATGAAGATCCACATCTAAGAGATTCTATTCAAGCAATAAAATCAGCAAAATCCTCTATACCTGTAGAATAGCTGGAGATTCCTCCATACTTTTCACCTGGGTTTAGTGGAGAGTTGAAATCCCCCATAATAAGCCAGTTAGTTGAACAATGTTGGTTTCTAAATGTTTTAAGGTCAGCCCAAAGTTTTCTTCTTCCACTAACCGTATTAGGGGCATAAATGTTAGAAAGGATCCATTCACCATTATTCTCAATAGCAATAAATTTGATTGCAAGATGATTAATACTAGCATTGAGAACCATACCAGTACAGTGCCTTGTATCCCAAAGAGTAGCCAGTCCTCCAGAAGCTCCCTGGGAGTCAACAGCCGCCATTTCAGAATTATCCCAGAAACTCTTTTTATTAGTTTCAAGGGTCTTCGCTTTCATCTTAGTTTCCTGCAGAATCAAAATACTAGGATTACTAGAATCCCATAACTCCTTGATGATTCTTTGTTTGGAGTTTCCATTTAGGCCTCGGATGTTCCAAGAAATAATCTTCATTTGGAATGATTGGTATTTGGAATTTCCTGATGGTTCAACTGACGTTGAACGCCATCTGCAATGTCTCTCTCCATTCTCTTAGATCTAAGAGCCTTTTTAGAAGGTCTTCCTCTTTTTGTGCTTCCTCCAAAGTCAACTAGTCATCTAGAGAAGATCTAGTTGTTCTGGATGTTGAGGTGTCCCAGTTATCTTTTTTCTTTTTCTTATCACTGTAGAGTGATTTTGGGATCATTTCAAATCCTTTCATTCTTTTTTTCTTTTTTGAAATGACCTTTGTGAATCCAGAATCTGGATCCTCCTCATCTTTGACAGGCGTAACTTCTCCCTCTTCACGTTCTTTCTGAATCCTGTCAGGTGTGTGTGTATCAGCTGTTCTTGTGTTGTAGCAAGAAGGTGAAACTGTTGATCTGTTGCTAGAGCAAGGAGGTATATCTGCAAATGATTTACCATCTCCCCTAGGAGTGCTTTTCTGCAAAGATTCTTTAAAAACCATACCGTCCTTGTTCGATGTTTCCTTAATGATGCACAGATGATTATCTATGGCTTCCTTACTGCTCTGAAATTGTTCAATAGGGACTATATTAATCTTCACAGAGCCTTCTTGCTCGTTCACCACCATGGATACCTTTACAGGATTTTCCAAGTCCTCTTTGTTAGGTGCTTCAGGCAAAGCTGCTGCTGAGATTTTGGGACGCCAGACCAGATGTTTCCTTATTTGAGCTCTAAAACCCCTTTTTTTCCCCTTTCTATTGAAATCCAACTCCTTCTGACTAGGGGCTTTGTCTTCATTCCGGCTATCCGTGTTAGGAACCCTACAATCCTTGTTCAGAACTGAGCCCTCCACAGGCTGTTCACTTCCATTGTAGAGGTCTTCTTCTTGGTACAGCTTTTTTCAGAGTGTCCTATGCTATGACAATGTTTACATCTCAAATGAAAAGTTTCAAACTCAATTTTTTGGGTCCATATCCCATATCTAGATTTCAAGATGATGTGCTCCGGAAACTCCTGTTCTATTTCAGAAAAAATGCAGAAACGAGAAAAAGCAAGTCTGGATCTGTTTCTCGTGGGCCCATCCAAACCGATAAAGATAAATATTAATTAGCGATGATTAAGGATAATTAGGAATGGTTTATGGAGAATAAAATAATGAGATGAGGATTAGAGACGATTAATGGTGAGTAACATAGATGGAATAATGGGGTGGACAAGACATGATTAAGAGTGGGAAATGGTAATTAATGGTATAAATTAAATTTAGGAGGGAATATGAAATTTGAATTGATGATCATGATGCAAGAGAGAAAATGTGGGGTGAAGGGTAGTGATACCAAATTTTAATGTCTACATTTTCCCCTTTTTGTGGAGAATTTTATCTTAGGCAAGCCATGAGAACAAATTGAGAAAGTGATGAAATGATGATTGATTGGGCAAGTGAGAATGTTGATCAAGTTTATTCGTTCCTACTCATATTAGTGAGCTAGTAATAAAGGAAAAGTAACTCCAAACATGCAAGGGTTTAAGGTACCTTGAGATGATATGGATGGATATGTGTGCAATACGAATTCCTCCTTGTTGCGGGCTCATTAACCCGAAAATTGAGCAAATTCAACATGAGGTGGATTAGTAGATAGATGGGAGGGTTTCTGACAATGTCAATCATAACTTCCAGGATGGTTGTCAACCCTCGTTTTAGACAAAATAAGATAAAATTGGATATTGATAAATTGTATGTAGTGAAGTCTAATATAATATACAATAAATCGAGATAAACATAATAATGAAAAGCAATAAAGATGACAAAATGCATATCTAATATAAATGTATGAAAAATAAATCAAACCGGTGGATCGATAGTGACACGAGGTTGCAGAGGTTCAATCGACGATGATCTCAAAATTGCATCCCCGAACAAGAAGGGGTAAGGGAGGCTTTATAGGGTTGATGAAAATTCGGATGGGTCATCACCGACTACGGGATCCGTCCAAATCAGCTAAGTCATTTCCTCTCTCTTGCACTTAGGGTTTCATATTTATTAGCTTATTACTTGTGTCAAATATGTACTTTAACATTTATTTATCATATATGACTCTACAATTAGGGTATAACACACACACACACACACAGATATAATTGATTTTTAAAAAATAGAATTTATGTTATACCCTAATTGCAGAGTCATGTATGATAAACTAAAAAAAAGGACTTAGCTGATTTGTGTTTGATCCTGAAACTAATATGGATCGAAAAAATAATTGAGAAGGGATGTGTTGGCAATACCCAAATTAAATTTTATTATTGTTGGATAAGGTTTGACTAGGGCGTCTGGTGTGTCAAGGTAACATGAGCATTAAAGTCTTCTATAGGTACCGTGACTGTGCAAGTGGTCGAAATCTAATTTTTTTGGTGTCACATAAGTGTCATTGTTAGTTTCCTATATGTCACACCTTGATCGTTAAATGTACATGTAACCTACAAAAGGGATGTTCACCTATAAAACCGCATCAAATCCAAAAAATAAAGATGCAATATGGGGATTTAGATCGACCTAATGGTCACTGATTGACCTGATGAATTTATGACCGAGAGTGTTGGACTAAATCTCAGACTCCATGTAGTTCTCGTGAGTGTGTGAAATAATTGTGCCCTAGGATGCCCTTATGCAAGTGCACTTGATAGCAGACGAGTAGCTAGATATAGCAATATAGATAGATGTGTGGATATAAAAATTAACTTCCCCTTCATATACGCGTATGCATAAAATTGATACCTTATCTCTTGAATGAATGCTAGATGGATTCCTTTTATGCTCTTGGATGCCTTTGGAAGCAAGCATAGGTGATGATAATAGATGCTTAGAGCTTGGTCCTTTATTTTGGTCAAATATATTTATATTTATTTAATTCCATTAGTTAAATTTTGTAATTGATAAACTT
Organism: Taxus wallichiana var. yunnanensis; assembly: GCA_018340775.1. Lineage (NCBI taxonomy): Eukaryota > Viridiplantae > Streptophyta > Pinopsida > Cupressales > Taxaceae > Taxus > Taxus wallichiana. Next base: position 303,780,275 of record CM031238.1, read on the forward strand.
AAAGGCCGATCTATAAGAAAATAAGATGCCCACAATATAAAAGAAGCCCAAAAAGAGCAAGTAAAGTGGAAAGTGTGTACCGGTATTCTTTTTCCTAAGTTAGATTGAAAGCAAGAACTACCACCTAAAAATAGTTCCCTAACCTATCTATAAACAAGAAAGAGTACCATCAAGATGAAAAACTGAACAAGGCCTACACTAGCATTATAAATTTGAAATGGTGAAATCAAACATAATACAAATTAAGAACTCTATTCTTCTAAATTGCCTAATTAAATCAAATGGACCTATGTAGTCCAATGGAAATCAACAATATTGCTTGCTTTGATCCTTCAAGGATGCTTGGGTGTGAGGCCTAGCTCTTCAAGATGGATGGTGGAGGGCTTGAGAATGACAAAAGGCTTTTAGTGCAAGACTATGTGCTTTCTTTTGCTTTCTCAAGGGAATTAGGTGTAGGTATAAAGGTAGAAGGAGGGCTCCTTATATAGCCCAATGGATAAAGGAAACACTTCATCCCTTTGCATGTGGGATAAAGGTAAAACATGATTAGGAATGGATAAGGTTGCTTTATTAAAGGTAACCTTACTTTAGAAGGGTTTAATTTATGCTTAGCAAGTCATGGGAGTTGGGGGTGTTTTAATTAATCAAAGGTGATTAACTAATAGGTAGGTGTAAGCTTATAGAAGCCAATTAGAGGAATATTAGTATGATTTAGGCTATTATGAGGGGATTAAATCAATTAAATATTGATTTATTAGTTAAATGAAGTGGAAGGCTAATTAATTAATAATAATTAATTAGTCTAGATAGACGGGGTAAATAATTAATGGAAGGTCATTAATTAGGTTGTTAGCTGGATAGGTGACTTAATCAATTAGCATATTGTAATTAATTAATGACAATAAGAGGGAATATGAGCTTTTGACAACATGTCATCGATTTGCGAGAAAGGAGATAATTAGCGCAATTTAAGTATTTAAATTGCTTGGGCATAATTATAGGTGTCTACATTTGCCCCTCTTTGGGGTGGCATAAGTGACGCCACTTCAAAGATAGTAGACAAGAAAATTTTGAAGGGATAGAATAAAAATTAGTAGGAGAGAGAGATGCCCCCTCGAGTGTCGATGGGGTGATGAAAGAAGCTGATCGACAATCGAAAAATATGTGAGAGAGGCAGAAGAATGGGGAAGGGGTAGGATGCCCGATGAGAGGGAAGATTAGGGGTGAAAGGAAAGTGATGTAGAAGAAATATGGAGGGGAGAGAAGAGCTTAGCCTCTAGTTGTTATTTATTGGAACAATTTGATGTCATCATATTGCCATAGGAGCTACGTCATCGGTCCTTATGAAAAATATAAGCATACGAAAAGGTAGAATGACATGAAAAGCCATACTATGAATAATTTCCCATTGCTGAAAATACCAACTCCATGCAACATACAACAATGCAATGCAATATGAGAAGGAAACAAGCTCATTTAACAGGGAAAACAAGTACGAACGCACATACCCAACCCAACAATGGTCAAGACAGTTGTACAAATGTTTTGTTATCAATGCTGAAGAGATCCACAAGTTCATGATTGATGAAAAGGGTTAAAAATGATGCCCCGAGCAAGGATACATGTAAGGAGAAATGAAAATGGACATGGGGTCCAAGAAAAGTGTTTGTGCGCAACGAAACAACACCCAAGCAACAAAAGTTCCCAAAGTATAGATGAAACAAGAAACTAGCTTTGTGAATGGTTGTGAATCGGTGATCCGTGAGTCATATTAATCAGGGAAGATGTGAGACAAACCAACAAGATATGGAGAAAATACCATGTGCAAGACACAAGTTTTAGCCGTAATAAGCAAGTTACCATTTTGTAGGGTTTTTACTTTTTAGGATTTTTTGAAAAAAATTTCCCCTTTTTTTATTTTTGACATATATATATTGTTTTTATTGTTTTTGCTTTCCAAATTGTGGTGAATAGTAGAATAAAATAGAAGAAGAAAGTGAAGGGCCTAGGGGCAATAGAAAGTGCCCTAGGTGGAAGAAAGAAGAAACGAGTGACAAATAATGTCCTTGTTTAGTGGAAAAAAATTAAGAAAAAGTAATTATTTGAAAAATAATTATTTACGAGAGTGTGGAGAAGAATAAAAATCACCAGGGAGCAATAAAATTGTCCGAGGGAGAAGAAAGGGGTATCGGATAGCAAAAAAAAATGCCCCAATACAATGAAAAATAAGAGAAAAATAATTATTTAATAAAAATAATTATTCCACAGTGAATAGAGGAGAAAACAATCGATCGAAACAGGCCTCCGGCCCTCCTGACGGTGAAAAACGGGTTAATATACCCCACCTGGGGGTAAAAACATCGCGACCAATTCATTTTAACCGAGTTGTTTAGAAATTTTACCATGAGGCTCTGATACTGACGAGAACCATGGTGATCGCACAAGACCGATTGAGATGTGCGGATGCGATCGAGGGGGTATTAGCGGCACGTGAAAATGGCCCCTTTGTGAGTATCGAACCCTAGCTTAGTAATTTTGGTCATTAATGCATTAAATGAGGCATTTAGCCCTAGGAAGTCACATTGGTGTGCCTACGTGCAAGCGCAAGCATCGGATAGGGGCACATGTGTCTTTTTGGGGTGCATGCACCAAAGCACATATGCACACACGTGCAGGCATGGAAAGCACACACCCATGCACACGCACACACACAAACATATGTGCGCACACACACGCACATGGGAAATAGGGCACACACGTGAAAAGCATGGCACAGACATGAAAAGGTACGCACACACACGAGCATACGTGCGCAAGCGCAAGCACCAAATGTGTGGTGCACATGCCAAAAGGGTGTACAGGCACCCGAAAGAGGGCGCAAGTGCCAAAAGACACATGTGTGCAAAGTGCAAGCACCAAAAATGAGGTGCACACACCCAAAAGGGTGCACAGGCACCCTAGACAGTGGAGAAAAGATAGGAAAGTGTCAAAAACATGACACTTAGAAGAATTTTTAGGATTTTTAGGTTAACCCTAAAAGGGGAGATAGATTTTTAGAAGAAATGTTAGGAACTGACTAGCACCGTGTTATTTTGTAGAGATGATTACTAGTTTTATAGAGATGCGGGAGTGACATACCCGGATTGCAGAGCTAGAGGGTAGTATGCGCCGGCGCGACCGGTGAGCCATGGCGATACTTCTCAAGCGGTGGGGCTAGGCCCCGTGTCTCGAATGTCATCCATCATATTGGATCATGGCCTATTGACTACACTAGCCGAGTGATGGCATAGCAAGAGTCAGTGCTTCAGACTACCGACAGGAGAGATGACTATGACCATCGAGGATGTATGGCGATTCTTCGCATGCCGATGATGGGCACCTTGATCGAGTACAACGTAGATGCAGGGCTGATTTTAGAAGCTTGCAGTGCCCTTTTTGATGTTGATGACATTCGCATGATGGGATGACCATAGCTTTGCACGAGTGTATCTCCAACCCCACATTGCATCGGGGGCCTCTCTACATCATGTCTCTTATCAGTGGGTTCTTACTCACTGATAAGATAGGGACCTCATTCCGAGAGGACTATTGCCCTTGGTTCATGGCATCTTTAGTGGCGAGAGATATTGTTGGGGCAAAGTGCATATTGGCCCACCTATACTGGGATTTACATTTGATCACATACCATGGTCAGAAGACCGTGGGTCTAGCCTCTTTATTACAGATATGGTCATGGGATCATATTGTGATCGGATGCCCCATGGGCACTTTACGTGTCTGAGATCCTGAGGAGCCATCGTACATGGCATGGGTAGCAGATGGTGGGGATGTATGCAGCCATCTTGGCAGCCTATTCAGATATAGGTGAGAGTTTGACGAGCTAGTAGAGATAGATGTTATCTGGCAGCCATACAAGCATTTCTAGTGGCTAGAGGATGCCACAGAGCTCGGCGTGTGCCTAGTGGAGCATTTTATCATTGGCAGCGCACAAGTTATATGATGGATCTATATCGAGTAGATAGTGTGCCGGCAGCTTGGCGGTAGTACTGAGGAGTTCTCTAGCTAGATATTTGGCATGCACACAGGGATTCAAAGAGGCAAACCATGGGGCCTCGCATACTGGTGGCCCGAGCTAGGGCGAGTTTCACGCAGGTGGTCCCATAGGTATGGGACCCAGTATGACAGGTGTGAGATCTAGGGACCACAGCTGACTATGCAGCTTGGTATGCTATAGTGTTACCCCAGTGTCTCACCATTCCAGAGGAGGCTTGGGTAGCAGGCACTCACCCACCTATAGAGATATGGCATGGTTTAGAGCGTAGGGCGAGGGTAGTGGCATAGGGGCTAGACCCAGAGGATCCTTTCGATGGCACTTCACATGATGGGTAGGGTGCCTCACAGGCATAGGGACCGAGGCCACAAGGCCCAGTATAGGCAGCAGTGTAGCCATCCAGAGGCAGGGTCCTAGAGTAGGGACAGTCATCTAGAGCACCTCAGGGACCCATCCCGAGGGCAGACAGCCTCTAGCCTGGCCGGAATGGCAGACAACCACGAGTCATAGCCGAGAGAGACGCGGCCAGAGCGGAGAGAGATGAGGCTCGAGGGTGGGTCATGACTGCCATAGCAGAGCGTGATGAGGCTTGAGCTCACATTGTTACTTTACTTTCAGAGTGGGATTAGGCTCGGGCCCAGGCTGGCCCAGGAGATGATAGAGTGGCATGGCGGAGTTAGATACGAGAGACAATGGCATAAGGGGCTCAGATATTGAGACTTCTGAACATTAGTCCTAGTCGCAGGTGTAGATGGTAGTTGCTTAGAGAGATCATGTATACACACGATCATAGGCACTCCTTGCATAGAGAGACCGAGCCCGAGTTGCAGTTGCATTGCTACTGCAGAGAGAGAATGAGAGGTTACTTCCTCTAGACAGTCGAGGCTGACTTGGGCCAAGTGACAGGTGAGAGAGATGATTACCCTTCAGGTAGCGCTCACCTCCGGAGATGTCGACCTGATACGTGATGCCACTAGGCTTGGTGGTGAGGCCTTATTTTACAGGACTACCTATTAGGGTAGTTCCTCTAAAGCAGCGTGTAGCACTACTGTGATAGATCGATTGGTCGAGCGCGTCGACTCTTGATCACGAAGATTAGGCTAGTCCACTAGATCATAAGACAACTCATACTAGAGTAGCGGAGAAGGATTAGACCAGGTGCCATCTCGGCCTCCGTAGTGTTCCATCGACCAGATGACAGATCTGGGAGCCCCGACGAGGGCGAGAGCTGTGGTTGAGATCCACATTTTTGTTGTATATATTATTTGTATGTATGCCTCTTATGAAGGCTGATTTTTGATGTACAACCTTGTATACTTGTATTTTGATGATGCCTCATGATGAAGGCTTGATTCTTTCTGATACATGCCCCTTTTTGATGGCATTGTGTATCGATGATGTATTATGTTGAGTACTAATCTGGAAAATGTATACTTGTATAGATATGTGGCCATTTTTGATATAGCATCTTTGTACGCCTCAATTGAAGGCATTTTTGATATAGAGCACTGATGTGTATCCATTTTTGCTGATATAGATGTATATGACACACATGTATATATATGAGGATTACTTTTTGGGTTCAGATACACATGTTTATGAGATGATGTACTTTATTGTTTTTGTGTCCTGATGCATGTGACACGAGTGGGCATAATTTTATGATGTGAAATACCCTTTTTAGAAATTACTCTATGTCGATTCTCATTGCACGTTGCGTGTTTTGATTCAGCACTTATGGATGCGTTATGATGTTATTTGATTTTGTACTTTGTATGTATCTGGTTTTGATGTTTGATGTATACATGTCTTTGTAGATGTTAGATGATAGATCTTTAGATGATATCAAATGCATTTCTCATGTGTTATTGTAGATGTATATGGACGAGATGATATGATGATATTGGTGTGGGGGGGGATAGATTTTTGATCATGTGTAACCCCTCTTGCCCCCATTGATGATACGATATGTGATGATGATGTAAAAATTAGCATTTTTCTTATATATGATGTATAGATGATGTTAGATGTGATGATAATGATGGTAATGTGATGTTAATGATAACAAAACAATGCACATGCAATAAACACAACCAAATGCTAACAAAGAACACCAAGAAATAATACAATACACCATGATTCACCATACTTTATTAACCTATAACAAACACAATCAAATGTTAAGAAAGAACATAATGAATTAACACATTACATCATGATTTCCTAAGATTCACTATTTTGCAAAAACATCTTTGGAATACGCACAAGCAAGAATAAATCTAATCTAAGCAAGAAAATATGAATCCTAACAAATTATGCTCAAGCAACAAACAACCCAAAAGCTTCTCCTTTGCAACAAGCAAGAAGAAACAAGACAATGCAAGTAAATGTTTTTGTAAGATTTGTTTTCATGCACCAATTTTCTATTGTTTAGGTTTTTGTGAAACAATTTTCTATTGTTTAGGTTTTTTTGAAACAATTTTCTATTGTTTTTGGTGTTTGTGAAACAATTTTCTATTGTTTTTTATGTTTGTGAAACAATTTTCTATTATTTTTGGTGTTTTCTAATGGTTTTCCAGAGCTATGTGCAGGTAACCAAGAAAGCGTGGATGCCCCCAGCGTTAGATGGGGAATATACAAGGGCGAAGCCACACACTTATGAACAAGAAGGTGAAGTCGTTGAGTTGCCCCCAGTGTAAGATGGGAAATAGCAAAAGACCATACCCCTCATAGACAAATAAAAGAAGGAAAATCCGGATCAAGGCTTGATAAGATGGGGCTCACAGGGAATCTTGAAGGCGAACTAGGGCTAGGCCAAAGAAAACTACCCTCCAGATGCAGGATGCTTGTGAACAACGAATCCTCCCGAGGCACCGAGAAACCAGTTTTCACCCAAGGACCTATCCAAAGTGCCACAATTGCGTGGTTTTCACTAGTGGATGACCTGTTTTCTCTTTTTCTTCTTTTTTTTTGATTTTTTGTATTTTTAACCATTTTTAACCTCCTTGCGCCATGTTTAAGCATAGAAACACTTAAGATGCATGGCATTCATGGGCTCCGGGAGCTCTTCACCGTTGGGGTGAGCCAGTTTGTATGCCCATGTGCCATACTTGGCGATGTGATTATAACATAGGGTCCCAACCAATGTGGTTTGAACTTCCCTTTCTTTTCACGTTACGCTCGGTGTTGAAGCTGGTTCTCCTTCATGACTAAATCACCAACCTCAAATTGACAAGGATTATTCTCTTCTTGTAGTTTTACGGATACTCGGTGTTGATATACTTTCGGGTGATTAAGAGCATGAATGCACCTCTCATCTAGGAGCTCTAATTCAGCTAGTCTTGCCACTCGATAATCCTCATCCTTATCCAGATAGTCCCGAAGAGAAATTCTCAGGGATGAAAGTTTGATCTCTAAAGGGATGATTGATTATGTCCCGAATACTAGGGAATATGATGTCACACCCATAGGAGCGCGAATGGATGTTCGATATGCCCAAAGGGCACACTTGGGTGGATTTGTAGGTTCCAGTTATGACCTATTTTGCTAACCATCTTCTCCATTATCCTTACCAAAGTCTTGTTTGTTGCCTCGATATTGTCCATTACCCTGAGGGTAGTATGGCGTGGACCATTTTAACCTGATTTGGAACTCGTTGACAAAGACCTTTCACATTTTTGTTCTTAAATGACTTCCCATTATCTGTAACAATGGGTGTGGGAATACCATATCAACAAATGATGTGATTCATGATAAATTTAGAAATCTGGGCACTGTGAAATAGGTTAAAGGAAGTTGCACCTCCACCCATTTCATAAATTATTCTATAGCCGTGATGATATGTGTATGACCATCAGATGAGGTAGGAGTAAGTTTTCCTATTAAGTCAAGTCCCCACTTGGAGAATGGCCATGGGGTAGTGATAGGTTGTAATGGTTGTGACGGAGCATGAATGAAATTTCCATACTTTTGGCAAAGTACACATTTTCGACATAATTGCAACAATCAATTTCCATGGTAGGCCAATAGTAACCTACTCTTAATAATTTCTTAGCCAAGACCATTCCATTTGTATGTGCTCCACACACCCCTTCGTGTACTTCTTTGATTGCTTGGATTGACTCTGTCACATCCAGACAACGTAACAGATTCCCATTATAGCCATGACAATAAAGTGTACCTCCCAAAAGGGTGTAACGGGCTATTTGGTGAATCAGGCTTTGCTTTTCAGAATGGGAGATATCGGGAGGGAACATGTTTTCCTTAAGATAGGTAAAGATGGGTTCATACCATAGGGAATTGGGACCAACAACATCACAAGACAGGAAAGATTCTGGCATGCCAGGCACGCGGGCTGGGGTAGATTTTCTACAAAGAATGGCATGTCATTATTCCCAGCGGAATATGAAGCATAGAACCCACTATTGCCATGGCATCTACCGATATTTTCTGCGCTCTTGGGATTTGTTCAAAGGTAATGCACAAAGTACTCCTTTAGAGTTTTTATTAACTTTCGTAAGGTATGAGCTTGTCATCCTTAACCTTGTATTCATCATTAACCTATTTGATAATTAACTGTGAATCACCCAAAACCTTGACATGATGAACATTCCACTTGATGGTTAGCTTCATTCCTATGCAATAAGTGCCTCATATTCTACAATTTTGTTTGTACAAGGAAACCCCAGGTGAAAATCTTGCGGTATAGGATCGCTAGAAGGAGTAATAAGGACCACTCCTGCACCTCCCAAGAAAAATAGACAAGAAAGCAGATGAAACAACTGCGTCACAAAAAATGAGTGTGCCCTGGAAAAGCGTCCGCTACTACTGGAAAAACATGTGTGCTTTGCGCTTTGAAATAGCTACAGATTCGTGAGCATCTACATCATCAAAAATTTGTCTTCACCACTAAAACAACATGTGCACTCTGGTTAGGGCGTGTACACCGATCTGACAGGTTTAGAATGTAGTGAAGGTATAGTACGAAATGACTTATGCGCTAGGTTAGTGCATCTACGTGTTGGTTAGGGTATGTGCGCCAAGGTTAGCACGTATGTGCCGGGGTTGGAAAATAGAGTAACAAGTTTAATTAGTGTGCTTGCACCACTAGAGAGGTGTGTGTGGCACGAAAACCGTGCTGCGCCCCTAAAAATGTACCTGCGCTAGACCTGCAACCAAAATACGACAACAAACACAAGAAAACTCACAATATCTCAATTTTTGACAAGTTAGCTTAAGAATGGCAATAACCCATTAAAATTATGGCTATGAACATGAGGTTACACATATCAAATTAGCAAAAATTCCAAGAAAATGGACATTAATTACTACATGTGTATATCAAAAGTTAGCCAAAACAATGAAACTTAAACTAAAATGCCATGGGACTAAGGGTCCCACCGGTGTGCCAAATGTGTACAAGTATTCTTTTCCTAAGTTAGATTGAAAGCAAGAACTACCACCTAAAATAGTTCCCTAACCTAGCTAGAAACAAGAAAGAGTACCATCAAGATGAAGAAATGAACAAGGCCTACACTAGCATTATAACTTTGAAATAGTGAAATCAAACATAATGCAAATTAAGAACTCTATTCTTCTAAATTGCCTAATTAAATCAAATGGACCTATGTAGTCCAATGGAAATCAACAATATTGCTTGCTTTGATCCTTCAAGGATGCTTGGGTGTGAGGCCTAGCTCTTCAAGATGGATGGTGGAGGGCTTGAGAATGGCAAAAGGCTTTTAGTGCAAGACTATGTGCTTTCTTTTGCTTTCTCAAGGGAATTAGGTGTAGGTATAAAGGTAGAAGGAGGGCTCCTTATATAGCCCAATGGATAAAGGAAACACTTCATTCCTTTGCATGTGGGATAAAGGTAAAACATGATTAGGAATGGATAAGGTTCTTTATTAAAGGTAACCTTACTTTAGAAGGGTTTAATTTATGCTTAGCAAGTCATGGGAGTTGGGGGGTGTTTTAATTAATCAAAGATGATTAACTAATAGGTAGGTGTAAGCTTATAGAAGCCAATTAGAGGAATATTAGTATAGTTTAGGCTATTATGAGGAGATGAAATCAATTAAATATTGATTTATTAGTTAAATGAAGTGGAAGGCTAACTAATTAATAATTAATTAGTCTGGATAGATGGGGTAAATAATTAACGGAAGGTCGTTAATTAGGTTGTTAGTTGGATAGGTGACTTAATCAATTATCATATTGTAATTAATTAATGAAAATAAGTGGGAATATGAGTGCTTTTAATGATATGTAATCGATTTGTGAGAAAGGGGATAATTAGCGCAATTTAAGTATTTAAATTGCTTAGGCATAATTATAGGTGTCTACGAGAAAGAGGTCGGGGGTTTCAGAGAGGATGAGTGCACTTAGGCCTTTGGAATCCTCGCTAGGCCACGATGTTCAAAGCCATATAAGATAAGGAAGTGAAATCTTCGACTAGGTTGTAGGGTGTAAAAGGCCGAAAGAAGACAAGAAATAAAGAAAAGAGGCCAAATATAGCTATCAATTACTAGTTTTCTTGCTTAGAAATAATATGAATGCAAATATGCTTTTAGTACTAGAAATGTACTCAAGTGCATGAATTTTTGTCTACATTTCCCCATTTCATGTTGTTGAGCGGGGAAAATTTTATTGGTGAATATTAGTTATTTGGAAAATATTACAAATTTGAAAAATTAAAAAAGGAAAAATTTGAGAGTGCAACAAAGTGTACCTTTCACTTAAATTTTCCATTATAATTTTTTTAGCGGGCTTGGCCTAATATTGAAAACTAATCCTATATAAACATAGGCAATTCGTCGAGGATAGTATACTAAAAGCTTACTAGTAAGGTACCTTACGAACGGTTAAGTAAAATCAAGTATAGTGTGAACAAGTGAAAAGAGTCTTTGAGAGAGAAGTGTGAAAACAAGTACGGTCATGTGAAAATATCAACGAGTGTAACAAGTAAGATGCAAATGTCTTGTCATGTGACAAAAAAATGTCCTATCGTGTGACAACAAACTTGATGTTGCACAAAAAGGCATTTGATGTCACACGAAAATAAATTTATCGTCACGTGACGGGAGAGCAATGTTATCGTGTGACAAGGACAATTATGCCTTTTGATTATTGTATTTGTAAACCATAGGAAATTTTCCTTTGTCTCAAAAGTGGTTTCATGGATATTTGCCATGGATATTCCACCTACAATTTCCCATAGGTCTCTTAAAATTGTCCCTATTGTTGAATGAATACTTGATAACATAAGGTAGATAAGATATGCATACCGATAACCATGTAGATTGTGATGGTAATAGCATGTCTTTGAAGAGAAAATTGAAAGCGTGAAGTGATAAAAATGAAGTGTGAAAGCTAAGAAAGAGGAAGTGACGCTAGGGGTAAAGTGTATTGTTTTGTACTATGTTGTGCTTGATTTAGGGTTGCTTCTTGTTGTGTATTAAGGATGAACCTGCAAAAGAAGAGAGAAAGAGTAATCAAAGTCATGTATTATGAAAACTTTGTAAAAGTATGTAAATGTGTGTAAAAGTAGTAAAAGGAAAGTGTGCACCTAATGATCATGAGTGTAAAAGGATAGAAAGATGTCTTGAAAATGCTATGTAGAGTGAGTTTTTTGGGTGATCTCATGCCAAGAGAAAGTCTTTTGTGCAATCTCATGCCAAGAATGATTTTTTTTTGCGATCTCATGCCAAGTGTGAGTGTTTTGGGTGATCTCACACCACAAAAAAATAGTGTTGAGGAGAGTTGTCTAGTATTACTCTCCTATTATGTCTTCTTCCCAAATTGTGCACCAATGTAGATGGTATGATCCATGTTGTACCTTATTAGTTTTATATTTATTCCAAGTTGAAATGGAGAAAGAATGCATTTTACTTGTTGGAGGATTACGTTTATACAAGTAAAAATTACTCTGTTAATTGTTTTAGATGTTGTTGATCTAATAAGTTGATTTATGTACCCATAAGACATAGACTCCCGGGGGAGGACATGGGTGCCTAATCACTACTATATGATGTTGGGTGCTATTGTATGTGTTGTATTGAGGACCCAAGTCAGGTTTTGGGTCATTTTGTGACTTTATTTATGTTATGTTCATGTATTTTGTAGGTATGTACTCGTGCTCGGAGCTATTGTATGGGGTGACTAATTCACCCAATGTATGCACCCTATTTTTAGGGTTCATGTGATGCTTATAGGCACATGCGGTCCAAAGGAGAGGACCTAAAACTGATTCAAAGTGGATACCTTGTAGGGGAGGGAATGTGCATGGTAGAGACCAAGGCACATGTAAACAAAATGGCTAGAAACATGTGTTAGTGCACTCAAATCTAGTGTGCAAGTAGAATACCATGTGCAATCAAGATAGACCGTGAAAATTAGGTTTCAAACATGGGACATCGATCACAATATCATAATACAATTAAGGCCAAATTGTCCTAAAACATACAATGTGCATACAAGACCAAGGACATAGCCCGCAAATAATAGTATACAATAGAAAAAAAATTCAATCAAAGTGTAATGTAATAACCATGGTGGAAAATAGTTCCTACAAGGCAATTTTTACACATGAAGCACCTATTAGCATGTTAGAAAGATCAAAATTATGTTAAAGCATGTATGTACAAATGGTAAGTAGTGTGCTAGGAAGTAAAAGTAGTAAATAATGAAAAAATAACACCTGTAATGTGTGAGAATTTAGATGCCCCTAGGAGCCTTGATGGAACCGGTAAGAGTAATAATGTCAAGCATCATTATTACATGTAAATATCTATATGAATTCTACGTTCACAACTAAAGAACAAGTTAATACGCATATGTATATAGAAAGGATATTGACATACTAAGTATATGTCTAGCATGGGAAACAAAGTGTATATGTAAGTAGAAGCAATCAAGAGTATGTGCAACTAAGATATGTAGTATGATGTGTATGAGTGAGATGGAATGGTATGCAATGTGAATTTGATAGGAGCAACATGCACCCCAATGGATGTAGATGAGAATGAGATGAGGTTAATTTATAAAATACCCCTCAACAATTAAGAATGAACTATAGAACAAGAGTGCATCATCAAGAAATATTTTGAAAAATATGCTAGAAAGATAGATCAATGAAGCATAGAGTGTAAAGAGTGTGAGTAAGGTGAGGTTTAGTTCAGATTTAGACACTTAGTAGTTGAGTATGAACTATGGAACTAGATTGTATCATCGAGTAGTATGATGTGTGAAAATGGAATGCTAAAAAGATGTATTGTGAAGCGTGGAGCATGAAATGTGTAGTGTGTGAGGTTTATGGATGTAGTATGCCCTCAATAATCAAGTGTGAACCTTATCACAAGAGTGCATCATAGGGTAGTGATGATATAAAGTGTATCAAATTGTGTAAGATTGCTTAAAAATAGAAATTATGAAGCACAGAGCGTAAGAGTAGAAATGGTAGACACCTAATGATGTGTGGAGGGGGAGTAAGAAGGATTCCCCCAAGTGTATGATGTGTATAAGAATCAACTAACATCGTCTAGAATATTATCATTGTCAATATTATAGCCAATTGGAACTAGATAAGAGTCTTGGTAAGAAATAGTATGAGGTTGATCATAGAAATAACCAACACGACACAAATTATACATGCCCATTGTGTATTCTTCATCAGTGAAAGGTGGTTTTGACAATCATGTGCATACCAACGAGAGATATTTTGAGTATAGCCGAGAAATGAATCATTGGAAATAGAAACACAACCAAAATGCGTGGGGAATGTGATACTAGCATGATTAGGATCCAAAGTTCCACCAATGTAGTTAAGCCAAGACTAAAAAAGTGTAAGTGGAGAGGAACTAGGATTACGAGAAAGGAATACTGATAAATGGAAGACCTGGAGGCCATAAGTAGTAGCAATAAAGACACATCCTTGATAAAGGTGAGGAGAATGAGGTAGTGGGAAGAGATCATCAAGTGTGAATTCAAGATGGGCTACGCCATTGTGTGTGCAAATAGTTTTAGAGCAAGTAGGATCGAATGGGATATGAGGCCAATAAGATTCATAGATGAAAAGAGTGCATGTGAAAGGAGGAGATCCGACACAGAGGGATGCTAGGGAGACAAAGTGGATGACATGATGTCTAATGCACAAATAGATCCTTGGAGAAGAAGCATGTTAGTGGTAAGAGCAAAAGGTTCCATGAGTTGATAATCACCAATGAGATATGTAGGATGCTTATATGGATGACCACCATTATTATATAAAAGTGGAGTAGGAAGTGCAATGAGTGGGTCGAGGTGAAAATATTTGAATGGGTCGCGATCAGTAACAATAGTATATGCATAACCCTCATGTAGGAATTTAATGCACCAATGAACTATAGAAGGTACTTCTGCATAACATGAAACCATGGCCTACCAAGTAAGTAATTAAATTGAAGTTTGGAATCAAGAACAAATAATGTGGTAGGAATGATTTTAGGCCCAACTATGAGAGGTAAGGTGATATTGCCCATACACGAGTGCCCAAAAGAATCAAAACCATAGATAGAAATGGATGTTGGACTGACATGAGCTGAGGAAAGGCCAAGTTGTTGAATAAATGTGAGACTACAATGGTTGAGCTCATATCCATTATCAACTAGTACTCTTCTAATGCTTATGGTAAAGACGCGAGTCTAAATATAAAGAGGATTGTTGTCATAAAAAGAAAGAGCAGTAGCTACAAAATATGGGAAAGTGAGTTATTTAGAAAATTCAGCTACAAACAACTGATAGACATGGTTTAGAGGAGTATTGTAAGAAATGTAAGTATTAGCTAGGAGAGTGCCAATTCTAGCCTTATAGTCAAGATTAGCTTGCAAGAAGGATTGAATTGAAAGATCCTAGAGTGTTCGAATGTGGGTTCATTAAATGATTTAAAAAAAAAACAAAATTTATGCTAAACTTTGATGATATAGTCATGCATGATAAATAAATATTAAAGTATAGATTTGACGCAAGCAATAAGCTAATAAATATGAAACCCTAAGTGCAAGAGAGAGAGAGGAAATTCCTTAGCTAATTTGCGCTTGATCCTAGAACTGATTTGGACTGGAAAATTAATGAACATGAAGGGATATGTGTTATAAATACCTAGATTAAATTATGTGATATCAAATAAGTCCGGACTAGGGTGCATGGGTGCTTTGAGAGTATGCTATTAGGCACTGTGATTGTGCAAGTGGTCATAATCTAATTTTTTTGGTATCACACAAGTGTCATTGATAGTTGTTGTTGGTCACTTGTATGTCACACCTTGATCATTGGATGTACCTATAACCTACAAAAGATATGTTCACCTAAAAACCCACAAAACCGCATCAAATCCAAAAAATAAATATGAAATATGGGGAATCAAGCGACCCGGAGGTCACCTCGACCGAGTGAACTTACGACCAATTATTGCAATATATCTCAAAATCCATGTCGTTCTTGTGAGTGTTCAAAATAATCATTCCCTAGGATGCCCTTATATCAATGCACTTGATAGCAAACATAAGCTAGATGTAGCAATATAAATAGATGTGTGGATGGAATAATGAACTTACCCTTCTTATGTAGTGTATGCAAAAATTCGGTCCCTTGCCACTTGAATGGATGCTAGATTGATGCCTTTGATGCTCTTAGATTCCTTTGGATGCAAGATTAGGTGATGATAATAGATGCTTAGATCTTGGTACTTTATTTTGGTCACATAGATTTGAATTTATATGATTCTCTTGGTCGAATTTCATAATTAAAAACTGAAATGCTGACCCATAAGAAAATAAGATGCCCTAAAGATAAAAGAAGCCAAAAAAGAGCGAGTAAGGTGTAAAGAGGTCGGGCGCTCGGAGGGACGAGGGCTGGTGTCTAAAGCCATAAAATATAATAAAGTGAAATACCGACTGGGCTGTAGGGTGTAAAAGGCCATAAAGAAGACAAGAAACAAAGAAAAGAGGCCAAAGATAGCTATCAATTACTATTTTTCTCGCTTAGGAATCATATGAATGCAAGTATCCTTTTAGGATCTAGAAATGTACACAAGTGAATGATTTTATGTCAATTATATATATATATATATATATATATATATATATATATATATAATATAGTGGCAACACCACGTTCATCATGTAAGTGGTGGTGTAGTAGTAATTGTACAAATAAGAGAATCCATCAAATGATCGTAGGAAGGAGGAGGTGGTTATAATCCATAAGTATGGTGCACTTCTAGATTAGATTTAGAAGTATTGTTATTTGGAATTGGTGAATTAAAAATATTAATCTTATCATTATCATTAGTTGGCTTAGATTGCTCATGAAGCGAGTCAACTTCAATAACATTGCATCAATAATATATTGAATAACATGACAAATCTTGATACAAAGATTCATAAAATAAAAAACATGGCTATGATAATCACAATAAGCATTAGAGTTAAAAGAAATGGCATGAGGCTTGCTTCTATCATCCTTTAAAGGGGAGAGATTTAAGTTTTCACTCTATCAACTTTTGAAGGCTCAAATGGGGTAAAGAAGGAAATAATGCGAATTTCCTCTTAGGAGAGTATTATAACTGAATTTTGGTAGGCTAGAATACAATGTTAACACTAACTTTAGCATTAATTTTGTTATCGTTAGGTTTTCCTTTAATATTAGGTTTACCATGAAACTTAATAGTATATTAATATGTAAGTTTTTTTTAAAAAGTATATGCAAAAACCATAAACATTATAACATGTCTTTGCAGGGGTATGGGTTTCCCCAAAGAATAATAACTATATATAGACACAAAATCTATGCACTTGGATACATTTCTAGGTCCTAAAGCATACTAATATATACATGATTCCTAAGCAAGAAAGCTAGTGGTTGAAAAATCCTTTTGGATTTTTTGTTTTATCTCTGGCATTCTTATTGGTCTTACACACCTCACACTTTTGCAAGAACTTGACTAATTTATCATTTATGGCCTAAGACACTAATTCTTGTTTAGGGTAGAAGTGCACATACACTCATGTCCCTCCTAGGTGATCACGACCCTTTATATCCTTTTCTTAACCTTTTGGGTATCTTTAACTTCTTAATCATATTTTAGTACTTTGATTCAGTCTTTCAGTTGTCAATTATGAAATTCAAACAAGGGAATTATATAATATACTTAGTTACTTATTCTATATCATAGGCCAAACACTATAAGCATTATCTATCATCACCTAATCTTGCATCAAGGCACATGAGCATTTCAAAGGCATTCATCTAGCACATCCATATAAGGGATAAGGGATACATCACTCTACATACACAACATAGGAGGGGAAGTTCATTTTATTCCATCTCACACATTTGCATACTTGGAGAAATATAGACCTATCCCACTATCAGAGTGTAACTTGTACAAAGGAAACATATGGCATCGTTACACACACATACATAGGGAAGTACATGGAGTCCGAGATGTAATGCATCCCTTAGTCATATGATCACACTTCATGTGACCGATGCGATCAATCTGACTCCCCATTATGCATCTTATTTATTAGTTTTGATGTGGTTTGTGGGAATGTGTAGCTATTTATCTATTTTCCAGTTACATGTACTACCAACAAACTTGGAGCGAAACCGAGTGACAAAATAGGATCAAATACGAAGTTCTCCCGACCTAGAAAAGATCAAAACCTGAGTATACGAGAAAACAATAGCACCTGGATTATTCATTAGTGCCCAGGCACTCCTATCCTCTCGTGGGTGCTTACATCTTGTGTATTCCCGAATCCCATAACTTTTGGTGATCCTTGAAAACACTTTTCCCAATATTTTCCAATTGTGCCTTAGTCCATATCAACTTCAAGTCACACAAAAATAACTAAGTCACCCTCTCTCTCTCTCTTTCTTAGGGTTTTATAATATTGCATGTTTATTGCTTACATTTTACTATAATTTATCACTTGTAAATCATTAATTACAGTAGTTACTCGAAATTAATGTCTAATTAAATTTAAATTAAATCATTTGTGAACCCTAACTTGTGATAAAAAAATAAGATCCTTATTTTGCATATTATCTCCATCTCTATTGTAACCCTAAACACCCTTGGATCCTTCCATTTTCACCAACATGAGTGTCTCTCTCCCTAATTTCTTGCAAGCTAATCCCGAATGTGAGTGTGAAATACATTTTTATCTAACACTTACATTCATCCTAACACTTCTCCCAAATATGTTTATCATAGATTCACTGTGACATCATCTTTTAACAAAGAACATATTACCTTTATATCTGCTAAAATTCCCCCTCAATCCATTTTAGATAATGATCCACCACTTTATATTTTAGTTCACATCCATAATATAACGGTTAAACGAGTTGTAGTTGATAATTACTTTGGCCTTAACATTTGTAATCTGTCATTCCTTCGGCAACTTGGCCTTTCTGAAGCATCCTTAACATCCTCATCTATTTGTATTCGTGAATTTGATAATATTCCTAAAAGGTCTTAGGTAAAGTAACACTTCCCATTCTTGTTGGTCTATGCACTTTTTCCTCCCTATTTCCTGTAATACCTAATAATCTTAATTATAATATTCTTCTTAGATGGCCTTGGATCCATGACATGCATGCATTCCTTTTAACCATTCACACACATATTATATTTCTATACTAGGGTGTGGTGTATGAGGCCTTTAAAGATCCCTCCCCATTTTCCTTTTACAACATTATTGATCATTCACCTAAAACCCCCACTTCTTCCAAATCTCCTCCTAATTTCACAAAGTATGGTCCTAGGTATCAATATATGCTTTGTTATGGTTTCAATGGAACTGGATTAGGAAAAAATGGAAAGGGAGTCACATAGCCTCTTTCTATTTCCACACAATCCACCAAAATCGACATCATTTTCTCCCTCTACTTGTTCCTTTTATTCCAACCACATATGTTCATAAGGTTTCACTACTTCACTATACCCTGAGCCTATTGGTGATCCCACTTCTCCCACTTGGCCTGAATTGGATACATTCCTTACTAATGATGCTTTATTCAAATACATGGGAACTTATGAAAATTCCAACCCTTACCATCACAAAAGTGTCTTCCATATGTTATTAATGCTACAACCTACCTTGGCGAATCGATCCTCTTAAAACCAATACCGATAATCGACCCATTTCAAACATCCGCCACCATGTCATGGTGTCTCTCACATCATCACATAGATATTGATTTCTCACAAACTTGGATGAATCATACTTTCTCCCCCTCCATCATTATTTATTGTCTCTATTGTCTACTCATAACTTATATGTTGGGTTTGGCACAAGGTTGTATAGATAATATATCATATATAAACATACATTCAATAAAAATGGATATTCTACTAGAAGAAATATACAAAAGAGAGATATAAATCAACACTATATTTAACGTGGTTCATCTAGTGTGGGATACATCCACCAAGAAACAAGCCAATCTATTATCCAAATCCTTCAAAAGATATAAAATGAATATTTACAATCCTCCACACCTCTCACGATGTACAATACTTTCTTTCTCTCAAGCTTCTCCTTCTTCTCTAAGAATTCTCTCTCTCATAATTATTATCACAATAATCATTAACTCTCTCAATCCTTACTTCTAAATCCTATCTTTCATGCTTATATAGGCATATATAAAATTAGGTAACTTAGCCATGTAATTACAATCAATAAATATGATTTAATGCTAAAATTAGATCTAATTCTGTGATTTAAATAAAATACTCACACATGTGTAAGCGATGTCGATTAGCCCTAAGCGATGTCGTTTCTGATTGCATGACCGATGTTGGTCATAGGTGACCGATTTTGGTCCCTTCATAACGATGTCGATTATCGTGTTTTCAAAAAAATTGATATAATATACTAAACTAAAGTAATTGAGCTCCACAACTCAACAATCTCCCACTTGGAGATAAATTATTGCACTATACATGTACAATTTCATTCTTGGATCCTTTCATTAGCTTTGTTTCTTCCTCTTCAAGTCTCAAACTCAAAGACCAACAAAAGTGGAGTGTAGCTCCAAATTCTATTTTGCTAATGGATTCGTTAGCATATCCACAAGGTTTTCACTCATATGAATCTTCTCCAGCTTCAACTGCCCATCCTCCAATACCTATAATATGAAGTGATACCTCAACTGAATGTTTTTTTGTTCTAGAATGAAACGTTGAGTTCTTTGCCAAATGAATTACACTCTGACTATCACTGAACAATTAACAATCATCTTGCTCCTTTCCAGACTCTTCCATGAACCTTCTCATCCATATCATCTCTTTCTAGCCTTTGTAGTAGCAACATACTCTACCTCTCGTAGTAGACAAATCCATAACCTTTCGCAATCTCGATATCCAAACTAACTTTCGTCCCACCTACTATGAAAATATATCTAGTAGTGTTCCTTCTACCATCCAGATCTCCAACCATATCTGAATCAACATATCCACATAAATAAATATCCAAACCTCCATAGCATAATCGCATGCTAGATGTCCCTCTCAAATACCTGAGTATCCATTGGATTGATTTCCAATGCTCTTTACCTGGATTGGCCATAAATCTACTCACAACTCCCACTTCCTATGCAATGTATGGTCTGGTACAAACCATAGCATACATGATACTCCCAATTGGTGAAGCATATGGTACTCATGTAATGTATTTGACCTCCTCATGTGATGAAGGACACTGATCTTTTCTCAATTTGAATTTTCCAGCCATAGGTGTACTTATAGGTTTTGAATTATGTATTTTAAACCTTTCTAGCACCTTGTAGATAGAATCCTCCGAGACAAATACAATTTCTTGCTCTTCCTGTCTCTGTGTATTTATATGCCAAGGATTCTTTTTCATCTCCTAAATCCTTTATAGAAAATGTGTGAGCTAGCTTTCCTTAAGCTCATCAATTTCCTACATATTAGATCTTGCAATAAGCATATCATCCACATACGATAAGTAAGGAAATAATATAACTCCTATTTTAAAGCTTCTTGAAATAAACAAAATGATCATATTCACATCTCAAGTAACCATGCTCATGCATGAAACTATCAAACCTCATGTACCATTTCCTTGGAGCTTTCTTGAGCCCATATAGGCTCTTTTTCAACTTGCACACTAATTTCTCCTTACCCTTGACTTCATACCCAAGCAAATCTGCTGCATATAAATCTCTTCATCCAAATCACCATGAAGGAAATTCGTCTTCACATCTAGTTGCTCTAAATGCAAATCATGTACTGCAACTATACTCAATATAGTACATATGGAAGTCATTTTAACAACAAGAGAAAATATTTCACCAAATTCAATACCTATTTTCTATGTAAATCCCTTTACTTCAAGTTTGGCCTTGTATCTTTTCATCAACCCTCTTCTTCCTTGATCCTATAAACCCATTTTTTCTACAATTTCCTCTTACCTCTTGAAAAATTAACTAAATCACAAGTCTGGTTTTGTTCCAAGGAGTCCATCTCCTCATCCATGTCATGCTCCCACTGAACATGGGTCTCATCCTACATTGATTATTCAAAACTTTTTGGTTCACCATTATCAATCAATAATAAATAAGATAGAGAAGGTGTAAATCTTTCTGGAGGTTTACTTACCCCTTGTGACCTTCTCACAGGAGTTTGGGGTATTGGAGGCTCATTCTGGACCTCCTAGACATTTGTTTTCAATTCTGATAGTGAGAAATGTCGGTCACACTGTAGAATTTACACTGATTCTACTAATTGATGTTGGTTTGGCTCTCCTATAACCGATATTGGTTCAGCTAACCGATGTTGGTCGTGGGTCAGTGACATCGATTCATGTTTATCCATGTAGGTATGATTTTTAAATCCGAGAGCTCATTTTCATTCACAAACTTCTCAACCGGTTCATCCTTGGGTACCAAAATTTGATCCATGTACATTCTCTTTTCATTCCATTCAATGTCACGACTCCTAATAATTTTAGAATTCTCTAAATCCCAAAAATGGAATCCGAAATCACCTAGATCCATAACCAATGAAAGTGCATCTCTTAGATTTTGCATCCATTTTTTCTTATTTTCCTTATCAATATGCACAAAATCTTCTGAACCAAAAAATTTAAGAAAAGAAAGATCTACCTCTTTTCCAGTCCAAGCTTCCTTTGGTATTCCTCCATCTAATAAACTTGAAGGCCCACGGTTAATCAAATAAACCACTATATTAAGCATACGCCCCAAAAGCTGCAAGGGCAATCCAACATGTATCCTCATACTTCTAGCACATTCCATGATTGTCATGTTCATTATTTCTACAACACCATTCTCTTGTGGAGTTCTTGGAACCATATTTTTCTCTGTATTCCATTTAGTGAACAATAATCATTGAAATCCTTGCTACATTATTCACCACCATTGTCAGATCTAAGGCACTTTAACTTTGAATTTTATTCATTCTCAACAAGGGCTTTCCATCTTTTAAAATTCTAAAAACATCAGATTTTGTTTAATACAATAAACCTATACCTTTCTTGTAACATCATCAATGGAAGTTACATAATATTTGAATCCTCCATGAGAAGTTACATGGGTTGGTCCCACATATCCGAGTGTACAAGCTCCAATTTCTTCTCCTTCTTAGTTGCCCCAACTTTGAGAAATATCACTCTCTTTTACTTTCCAAAGACACAATGCTCACAGAAATCAAGATCTAAATCTTCCAATTCGGATAACTTACCCTTAAACTTTAAGATCTGCATTCCTTTTTGACTCATATGGCCCAACCGATTATACCACATGCACGGATCTGAATCTAAAGTAAATAACACAGAAAATGAATCAATAACACAGGTAAATAAATATGATGTTCCTACCTTATTGCCTCTTGCCACAAAAAAATCACCCTTGGTGAGTTTCCAAAAGTTTATTGTGAATGTAACCATGCAACCAGACTTCACCTAGTTGCCCTGCAGAAATAAGATTCCTCTTAAGGCTTGGCACATGCCTCACATATTTCAATACCCATGTATTTCCATTCTGTAATTTTAGATGAACTTTCCCTTACCAGTAATACTGCAAGGTTAATCATCACCCAAATAAACATGCCCAAAATTTCCTGGACATAATTTCTGAAATAACCCTTATTAGGGGTTGCATGGAAAGAAGCTCTTGAATCTAAAACCCATGATTCTATTATATTATCCAAAGAAAGAATAAGAGCATCTTACATTACCTCTGCTGTAATATTTTCCTCTTTACCTTTGTTTGGGTGTTGGTTCTCTTTATCCTTTAACCAACAATATTTCTTTGCATGTCCTTTCTTTCCACAATTCCAACAAGTAATTCCTTTACCTATGGATTTAGATATGCCATTCCTTGACTTTGATTTCCCATTATTCTTACTCTTGGATCTCTCCTTATGCCTACATCTTCTTTCTACATTCAAAGCATTCCCATATGATGATTCCTCTATACTTTTCCTATGAATTTCTTCATTCAAGATTATACTAACCACATCATCAAACTTCAAAATATTATTAGCAGATGTTGTATTACTAATAACCATTACCAAGTTATCCCAACTATTAGGAAAATAACATAATAATAAGAGTGTTTTCACTTCATCATCAAATGAAATATCAACCAATTTTAACTGATTTATAATAGATCGGAAATCATTCAAATGACTAGATGTAGATCCACCTTCATGCATCTTAGAAATAAATAATTTCTTCATCAAATAAAATTTATTTAAAGCACTAGGTTTTTCATATAAATCAGCAAGATATTTCATTAACTCTACCGTAGATGTCACTTCTATAATATTGGAAGCCACGGATGCTGCCAGGATCAATCTTATAGATCCCAAAGCCTTTTTGTCAAGAATCTTCCATTCTTCACCAATCATCTTTGTAGTTCTAGACTTTTTATCCAACAATAAGTACAAATCTCTTTGATACAAATAATCCTCAATCTGCATCTTCCATAATTGATAATTTCAGCCGTCAAACTTCTCTACCTTGTATTTGTTTTCTTCTACCATTGATGTAGCTCCCACTCAATCAGAAAACCCTCTATGAGTAAATATGTCAACACACAAAACCCTCAAGAAAATATATGATACCGGTTTGTTGGGGTTAGCATAAGGTTATACAAATAATATATCGATCTAAGCATACATGCAATAAAAGTGGATATTCTACCAGAAGAAATATAAAAACAAGAGATATAAATCAACACAAAATTTAACGTGGTTCACCCAGTGTGGGCTACATCCACCAAGAAATAAGCCAATCTATTATCCAAATATTTCAAAAGATATACAATGAAGATTTAAAATATTTCACACCTCTCACGATGTACAATACTTTCTTTCTCTCAAGCTTCTCCTTCTTCTCCAAGAATTCTCTCTCACACAATTATTTTCACAATAATCATTAACTCTCTCAATCCTTACTTCTAAACCCTAGATTTCATGCTTATATAGGCATATAAAAACTTAGGGCACTTAGCCATGTAATTACAATCAATAGATCTGATTTAATGTTAAAATTAGATCTAATTCTCGTGAGTTAAATAAAACACTCACACAGTAACCTGACCTTTGGTTATCCCTAACCAATGTTGGTTCCTACTTTCCTAACCAATTTCGGTCCCTTCATAATTGATTTCGATTCTGTGTGTTTTCCAGCAAATTTGATATAACATGCTAAACTAAAGTAATTCAGCTCCACAACTCAACATTATCTACTACACTTCACGATCTATGCTTTACGATAAATATTTCCTAGCATATACTATCTATCGCATACAATGCCTTTGTTACCCAATGAAGTACTCTAGTTCCATGGTTCATACTCAACTTTTGAGGGTCCAATTCTTAAATGAACCTCACATCACATTTAATTTCACTACACTTTACGATTTGTGCTTCATGTCTATCTTTCCAAGCATCACACCATCGGTGGTAAACACATTTTATCGTCATTACTCGATGACACACTCTTGTTATATGGTTCATACTTGACTATTGAGGGAGAATTCCTAAATGAACCTCATCTAATGCACATCCATTGGGGGGACCTTAGCTCTCCTCATCTTCACATCTTACACATCACAACCCACCATCACTTTCACACAACATATGCACATCTTGGTTGCATTTACTCTTGTTAGCTTATATTATCTACATGTTGCACTTTGTTTCCTATACTAATTAGATACTTAGTATGTCGTTATCTTTTTATACACACATGCATGTTCACTTGGTATCTTGATGTGAATGTAGTACTTTAACGTATTCTTACACGATGCATGATGTTATATGTTTTCTCTACCAGCCCCATCTGAGGCTCTTAGGGGCATATACCTTTATTACTCTCATACTCTACACATCACGAGTCCTACTATTACATTATTTACCACTAATTACTATCACTTTACTATTCTCTTCTATATACATGCTCGACATGCTACTTATCTTTCTAACATGCTAATGAGATCTTTCATGTGTAGTATTTTCCATATAAGATTCTATAAAACCGTGATTATCTATCACTTTTTGCTTTTTTTTTCCATTGTTTTGCGAGTTATGCCCTAGGTATTTATTGATCATTGTTTTCTTATGGCCACTTCGGCCCTGATTATCTTGTGACATTATGAGCGATGTCCCATGTATGCAACCCAATTTTTTCGGTCTACCTCTTGTCTTCATAGTTACTTGTTACATTATACTCTATTGCATATCAACTATTTTATACTAATAATTGTTATTAGCCTATCTTGTTTACATGTTCCTTGGTTTCTACCATGCACATCCCATACCCCCTGCAGGTATCCACTCTTAGATATGCATATCAGTATCGGGTCCTCTCCTTTGAACTAAATTCTCCTACAGTCCTCTCATGCACCCCAAATGAGGGGGCATCTATTGGTGAACAAATCACCCTTACAACAACTCAAAGCTCCATAACAACATACTACGGTACAAATATGGTATAGGCACACAATTATAGATTGTCGAGAATCAAACTTGGGACGCAAAATGCAAATTAGACACTACACCCGATCTGGAAAGTGGCATTCGGTGCTTTTATTCCCAAGAGCTTGTGTCTTGGGTGAAAAAAATATCGATTTCTCGGTACATCACAGATTTCCAATTGTTTGAGTATAATTCTCCGAAGCAGTGTGCACTTGCTTCTAGTCATAAAATGCGTTCAATCAGTTAATAAAATGTTACAACATGTTATAAAAGGTTATAACAAGTTATAAAGGGTTCTGACATGTTACAAATCAAGGATGTGTCATCTGCGGTGACACTTATTTGGGAAGTGTCATGGAAGGAGATAAAAATAGGCGTCTCTCCGAAACACTCTTCTTTTGGCATGAGATCACCCAAAAACCTCACCATCAACAACAAAGCATTCAAATCCAGAACAATATCTAAATTACAACATGAAAACTATCTATCCTTTACTCTCTTACACATCATGTGCACTCTTTTTGTACACACTTGTTACTTATACATAAATTACTACGATTTTTCACATCTTGGACTTTGAATACTTTCTCACTCTTCTTTTCAGTTCCATCCTTATATAAAAAAATAAGCAACTCACATCGGTGAGCACAAGCTCCAATGACATGTTACTATGCATACACTTCGCCCCTAGTGGTCTACTTCCCTTTCCTAGTTTCCACGCTTCATATTACGATCACTTCATGCTTCACTTATCCACTTGGCACACTATCGGCTAGACTCTTCTCTACAAGATTATAATCTACGCATATTCTATCTACTTTAAGCTATATCGATTCTTCACTCAATAATATAAAGGAGATAAAATGTAGACAAAAAAATTATGCACTTGGGTACATTTCTAGGTTCTAAAGCATACTAATGTATACATGATTCCTAAGCAAAAAAATAGTGGTTGATAACTTCTTTTATCCTTTTTATTTATTTCTTACATTCTTACTAGTCTTACACACCTCACAAGTGTTAGTGGTTTCATGTTTTGCAACTCCTTTCTTTGAAAAGCGTTAAGCCCTACACACAAAGAGTTAGTAATTTTCTACCATAAATAATGATATCAAGAAAGAGAGCTTAAGTGTTGCTTTTGATTCCTAAGATCACCTAAAAAGGCATGAAGGAAGAGCATACATAACTTGGAAACTCTACTAAAAACAAGCTTTTATGGAAAATAATTCAAGTGTGCTTTGCAAAATGTAGAGTTTTTTTAGCCAATTTTGAAAATTTAATCCAATTAAGAAACATAAAATATGTGTTTTTTTTTAAAGTGACAAGAAGATTTTTAGAAGTGTTTTTGATCCCTAAGATCACCTAGAAGGTGCAAGGAGAGAGCATACACAATTCACAAACCTCTTTCTACCTTAGAATATGAAAACACTTAAACTACGTTAGTTAAATAACACGAAAGAACCTGCAATCACTTGTTAGAGCTTGTAAACAACTAGAAAAAGTTAACAAATTGATCCTACAGCAAGAGAAAAATTCAATTTTTTTACTCGAGACACATGTGCGTCCAGAATGATGCATGCGTTCCCCGGACAATGGATACATGCCCAAGATAAAAAAGATGCATGGCATAAAATTTTTGTGATGGGGTTCAACACCTACGCGGGCACGATGGACATGTACGTTGGGGTTTCAACGCAGACGCCTAATGTTCGACAGATACGCTTGTAGGAAAAAATAGAGGTTAACACAGTATGTTTAAAATACACCATTGCATCCAGAGGTAGGGTTACGCCTAATGGTCAAAAGAGACGCCACGGTTCGACGCACACACTCACAAGCCAAAATGAAAATCAAAACAATATGCAAAAAATACATCATCGCATCTAGAGGAACAGGTACACCTAATAGTCAATGGAGACACCTGTGGATCGACAGGTACACAGCCCTTTGTAAATGAAATGTCAATGAAAAATATGACTAGATGGATGCGCGACCAGTTTGACGGGTGCGCTAGAGTTTTGACGGAGACGCTTACCTCCAAGACATAAATGCATACCCCCTAAAAAACTGCAAAAGTCACATAAATGAATAATTTCAACAATCAAAAAAGTTAGTTGTTAGCCACTAAATCGAATTTCTAACTTCAACCCATGAAATGTCTTAGCAAAAGGACGATTAAGCCCCTCTAAAATGTGATATTTGTTAAAACCTAGAAAGCATAAAATGGAAATGTGAAGCTTAAAAGACCTCCATTAATGGAGGATGGACTAAGTGTTCCACTAAGGCGTGCGAAATGTGTTCAATGAAAAGTTGCAAAAGCCATGAACATGGGGTAAGAATCTCTAAAGAAACCCTAAATGATCTTAACAAACTAGTCAATGGACCATCGAGATAAAGAGATAAACAAGGATTCCTCACTTTGCATACATTAATCTTGAAAGAAACAAGCAAATATAGCATATTTAGTAATCCTTGTTACAAATATATTGTGACATTATTAATAAATTGTAATATTATTAATAATGAGTTTATAGAACTCATATTAATAATATAGTTTTAATAGTTAATATTAGTATTTGGGTGAGTTGTGAGAACAACTCACGTAGCTATTTTGGTGTGTGAGATAATAAAGGGATAAGAGAGATATCCTAGGGATAAATATGAGAGATTCATGGAGAGATATATGAGGGATTGCAGATGAAATTTGAATCCACCTTTGTAGGAGATCAAACACTATAAATTATATGGTCCATCTATGTAAAGACATCCCAAATAATTTCAATTTCAATATTATAATATTCGGTGTTTTTTAATATAATTGTGCGAGTTCAACGGTGGTATCGGAGCGGGATGATCTAGTTCTTTAATAGAGTAATGTGACATGTTTGGTGCATCTAGTTGTCAATCTTATTAGTCATCAAATTGTTTAAAAAAAAATATGATCTTGACACTAGTTGAAAATTGTCCTTGTATTTATACCGGTAGAATGATGAGAGTTTGGTATCTATTGTGTAACCACGACATCTAAGTAAGTATCTATCTGATGCATGAAAATATTAAGATAGTGGGATTTTTATTATATTCATCACTGTGGATTTGCAAATATTGTTGGTGTCTCAAATAAGTCGTGGTAGATACATTGATTGGTCATTGCTTATCAGTTTTCATTGAGTGATCTGCTCATTTACAATGTTGTTACACTAGAATTGGCAAAGGCTATAGAGCGATCCTGAAGATCTATTCACAATAATTCATTTAAAGTTATCTCTACATTGGGTTTCAATTCTTCCATAACTGTTTTTATGGCTCAACTCCACCGACCAACCATGATTGACAATGTTGTGTATAATTTTGCATGAGGATTGCTCTCTGCTGGTTATGTAGTGTTTTCCATTACCTGCTGTAACATATTGAAAGAAAAAATGTGAAATACATTTATTATTTCCATTCAAAATTTGTTTTTATTGTGTAGACAATGTCAAGTCTTCATTAATGCCGTGTCATTTCTAGTTTTTAAAAAACAAAAAAAAATCTTTAAAGTGGTTTAGGTTTGGTTTTATATGTTTTAAAGTTTATAAAAAGTTTGTTCTGTTTTGTTTCAAAGTTTTATTTTAGTTTTCCTTTTCCAAAAAAATAAAGATTTCATTACGTGTCCTTTTAGTTTTTCTTTTTAAGTTTTTTTTTAATGATTTGTTTAAGTGATTATTAGATAGCTTTTATTTTAATTGTTTTGTTCTTTTCATTTTTAGTTTTTAAGTATTATAAGGTTTTAATTTTTTTATATTGGTTTAAATTATCATGTTTAATTTAATTTAGTTTTATTTATTTTTATAATAAGTTTTTACTATAAATTATATTACATGATATAGTATTATTTTATTTTTAATTTATTTGTTTTTTTTTTTTTAGTTTTAAAGATTATTTGTATTTGTTAATTTTATTTGTATCACAATACTATTATCTTGTTTGTTGTCCTTTTCTAAAGTTGAGTTAAAAATTTTTAAGTCATTTTTGTGTCATTTAGGTGATCATTAGGAAAATTAAAAATAAAAGGTTGCCCGCATTTCTCTTAGTCACATTTTCGCTTGCGTGACGACCAAGTTCAAATTGAGGGGGTCATTTCATGTTGAGCCTCATGATCAAATCCAGCTGAGTTAGCAACAAAAACATGGAGGACGAGAGGCAGCGGAGGTTGGAGGTCAATCATTAACCTCTCGCCATTTGCCAACGATGGGGCCACGCGAATATGTGGTGGCAATGTGGTGGCAATGTGTGTGTGTGTGTGTGTGTGTGTGTGTGTGTGTGTGTGTGTGTGTGTGTGTGTGTGTGTGTGTGTGTGTGTTGTGTTTTATTTTATTTCAGATTTGCAGTATGATTTTAGAGTTCTGTTTGAATAAGTGAAATGTTAACATTGAGGGGGAACTAGAACATGGTCTCAATGTTTAATTTTCCCTCTGTTCAATTTATATTCAATAAGCAGTGGTTCTACATGATTCCTTGAAGGAAGACATAGTGGACATGACGAAAGCACAAATGAAAAGCAACAACATGATATTTGGGTTGTTGGTTGTCTTGTAAAACCATCCTTTGTTTTAGGTTGTTAGTTGTCCTATAAAACCATCATTTGTTTTAGGTTGTTGGTTGTCTGTAAAACCATCCTTTGTTGAGGTTGTTGGATGTCCTATAAAACCATCCTTTGTTGAGGTCATTGGATGTCTTGTAAAACCATCCTTGTTGAGGTTGTTGGATGACCTAAAAACCATCCAGATCATGAGCATGCATGGGTGACAAGCTTTAGAAGGAAGTGTGATTGTTGTTTCTATAATGTCAACATTAGTACTCTTGAAAGCTTTAAAATGAACCTAGGTAGATTCTAAGAAATTAGTTTGTGATTATGAGAATGAGAGCTCACCATTATTGGATTCAAGGCCAATGGTTCTTCCCATTTAATCAATGCTTGTGTGTGTAGTGCAATGGAAAAACAATAGCTCAATAAAACAAATATAATAAGCTCTAAACCTAAGAAAAATGCTATAGTTTATGTTAGGAAGTAGGAGAGTTCTTAGAAATGGTCTATGGGTAGTGGGTTATTTATAGTTTTCCAATTTTAGAAATGGGAGAATTTTGGTGCATGTGGGACTAAAAATGAGTCAAAAAGTTAATTAGTGAGTCAAAGTAAGATTTGACTAGGCTTAGAAGAGGTTAATCATGGTTTAGGACTAGTTAAACTAGGTTAGGCTAGTTAATCCTATTTAGAGAGGAATTAGGGTTTTAAGAGGGTTTTGAGAGGTCTAATCAATCCAATGAAATGGATTGATAAACTAGGAAGTTAGTAAAATTGGTATATAAGAGGGTGAGAAGATGGTTTAGCTAATAAGGGACTATATTAATCCCATTAATTGGTTTATAGGATAAATATGACTAAAACGAATGTCATAAATGATGAGTTAGAGAGTCTAATTGATGAGGTATCATCAATTTGCAAGAAGGAGAATAGTTAGTGCAATATTAGGAATAATAGTGCTTTGATCAAACTACAGGTGTCTACATTTTCCCCTCTTTGGGGTGATGTAAGCTACGTCACTTCAAAGAAAGTAGAAAACATAAGCAAATGAATTTTTTTGAAGGGTTAGAAGAAAAATTAATAAACGAAGGATGCCCCCTCGAGTGTCGATGGGGTGATGGAGGAACTCAATCAATGATCGAAAAGAGAACATAAGAAATAAAAGTGTGAAGAGAAGATGATAAAACAACAAGAAAAGGGGATATTGAGCTATCCACAAACAAGTGCTTACAAAAACAATTTGTAATCTTCATTTTTCTTAGTATCCTCATCATCGGTCCTTAGTAAAATGTAAGCATACGAAGGAAGTGTAAAATGGCATGAAAATCCTAAATAAAAACAACCATCCATTCCTAAAACAACAAATCCATGAAACATACAAACATGTAATGCAATACGAGAAGTAAACAAAATCAGCCAACAAGGAAATAAGTACAATCCCAAACACTCAAACCAACAACGTTCAAGATGGTTGCACAAATATTTTGTTATTGGGTTGAAATCCCAAATGTTCTGATAAATGAAAATGGATGAAAATGATTACCGCAAGAAATTGGTATATGCAAGGGAAAGGATGGAGGACACTTAGGTCCAATGAAAAATCAATTTGCACAACAAAACAATACCAGAAAATTCTTGTCCCAGAGTATCGACAAAGTGAGGAGCGTAGCTTTTATAAATGGGTTGGAGATTCAGATGATCCATGAGTCATTGTTTCAAAATGCACGTGGAAATTCCAACAATATATGAGACAAATGCCATGTGAAAGACACATATTTCAGTTGTAAATGAGTTGATTTACCAATTTTAGTCCATTTTCAAAGTTTTCACAATTTTTTTTTGAATTTTGGATGATTTTATAATTTTTAATTTTTGATCGGTCAGAAGAATTTAAGAGATGAAAAGATCTCCTAAAAGCATACAAAAATGCCCCAAGGTGAAGAGAACGGTTGTCGGGTGGCAGTAAAAATACCCTGGCGAGTGCCAAAATAATTAATTAATAAAAATAACCATCGCGATAAGTGATATAGAAGAAAATAGAAGAAAATGCAAGAAAATAGCACCTGGAACATTTGTAAATTTCCCAAGGTGAAGAAATGGCTGCTAGGAAGCACTTAGTGCTCAACGTGTGAAAATTTGTAAAAATAATTATTTAAATATAAAAATAATCATTTTGGTGAGCAGAAGAAGTGTTAGAGTGATCACGTGATGGAGAAAACATGCTCTAGGGGAATCACGAAAACTTAATATACTCACCTGGGGGGGTAAATCAATCACGACTAGTTCATTTTTAGTAGAGATCTTGTGAATTTTCACCGTGAGTGAGTGTGAAATCCCTGGAGTGAGATGGCGAGGCTATCGAGTAGGAGCAGAAGATCAAATTACATATAAGAGTACCTTTGGGACCCAGTCGACGGACCCTACATGAGTTCCCTAACCCTACTTCATCATTTTTTGCATTTAATGTCAATTTTAGGAAATTTTGAGCTAGATAGGTTCATTTTTGGTGCATGCTTCAAAACTACGAGTACGTGCATGTTTAAATGTCAAAAAATGGGTACGCACATGTATCCACCAAAGGGGACACATATGCGTTGGGAGGGGGAAAACAGGGATGCACATGTGTGCACGTGAAGGGAAAGAACATGTGTGGAACTTGACACGCATGCATCTATGGTAGATAGGGGTAGTTAGATAAAAAGGGGTTGGATGCACTCTTAGGGGGTAGGAGGCATAGCATCATCAGAAGTGGAGGCGTATATGAGATGGGTGCATACACATCGGACAGACAAAGGAGTGCATACGCTAAAATAGGTTCGTATGCACCAGGGAAAAGGAAATAACCTACCCTTGTAAACATTTAGCTAAGTATAGATAAAAAGTAGACTAATGTGTTGTAGAGGAAAGTGAAAAATTAGTATGTTAGAGGAAAGAACGTAGAATTTTACTAGAAAACTAGATAGAAGTAGATAGAAAGGTAACCCTAACATGTATTTCATTTTTTTATGCACAACGGATACTACCTGTCCTTCATACCCATGAGAGATATGGCCGCCTGACAAAGATTGAGGCATAGTTTAATGAGGATAATCGAAGGATACTAGATATTCTTTTATACGTTATGGGTTTAGCTTACGTGGCTGACATGCCACAGATTACCCTAGACCATGACCTCCTGACTTCCTTAGCTAAGAGATGGTACAGTGAGAGTCAGTGGTTTTGGATTCCTACTAGTGAGATCACTATCACATTAGAGGACGTATGGTGCATCATGTAGGTCCCCATCTAGGGTGAGAAAATTTAGTACTTCAGCCACCATCCTGATATTGATCGGTGCATTCTTGAGTTGTTTGGCATTCCAGTGACACTATCACCATATGGGATGATGGATAGATCTATCATAGTATATAGAGGATCCCGAGCTTGATCAGGGTTGTGAATTATTTGATGTCTTTTCTCAGTGGAGTTTTACTCCTAAAAAACCAGAGCTTCTTTTCAGGCTTGGCCTCATTAGAGTGATATGTAGATTGATCAATTTGGAGACAT
Organism: Taxus wallichiana var. yunnanensis; assembly: GCA_018340775.1. Classification (NCBI taxonomy): domain Eukaryota; kingdom Viridiplantae; phylum Streptophyta; class Pinopsida; order Cupressales; family Taxaceae; genus Taxus; species Taxus wallichiana. The sequence continues at coordinate 303,814,448 of CM031238.1, forward strand.
ATTTCTAGGGCCAGTGCATATTGGCGCACTTATATTAGGATTTACATTTGATTACATACTACCATCAAAAGATGGTAGGACCAGCTAGGATTCTTAAGATTTGGGCATGGGACCACATTATGATTGGTCGTCCCGTAGGTGTATTGAGAGTTTGAGCTTAGAGGATCCTTCTAGTATGGGTTGGGTTCCGATTGGAGATGACATGCGGCCATATATGGGAGATGCATACCATTACCACCGTGAGCTAGATGATCTACAACATGCCGCAGTGGTATGGAGGCCATACAAACATTTTTAGTGGCCTCAAGATGTCCTAGAGCTCAAACTGAGAATTGTGGCAGTTGAGCACTTTATGTTGGGTAGCCATAGTTATATGCGGGAGATTTACAGGGTAGACCGGTGCTATAGATAATTTAGCATCACACAGGATGTACCTGGGCTAGACATGTGGTATGCTTAAAGGGCCAGAGAGTATTTTTACATGGGGCCATAGATTTCCAGGGGCTGATCATTAGCCACTTCTTACAGGTGGTGCCAACCATGTGGGTACCCTTGAGATAGGTCTGAGATCTAGGTTGTACACCAGAGTATGCCCCATGGTACCATGGAGTGATTCATCATTGATTGATGATTCCTAGATCTGCGTACGATGCAGGAGTGAGGAAACCCCCAGTGGGGCCTCTAGTGGAGATGAGGGTGGAGGTGGTGGGGTGATGGTGGTGATGGTGGGGATGATGATGATGATGATGCTTTTGACAGACATGTCATGATGGGGGTGGGGGACAAGATCTTCCATTATAGTAGCCATAGAGACAGGGGCCTAGGCTCAGGTAAAGATAGGTACCTAGGGCTCTAAATATAGATTTTCCTCTAGTAGGCATTCAGTAGGAATATACGCCCCTTTAGTAGTGTTCCCACAACAGGTCCCACCACCTCATGCTCCAGGGGTGGTGGGGATGATGGATAGTAGCTATACTTCAGCAATAGTTAGAGGTAGCGATAGCGATAGTGTGCAACTAAAGGTAGCGAGTGAGAGAGACAATCCAGGCACGATAGTAGAGAGAGATCAAGGCGAGATGGCGAGAGCCCAGACTACTTAAGGGGGTGATGGTGTAGCATGGTAGTCACATATCATGTAGTTGGCAGTGTAGGGTGCCCAAGATATTGAGCCTCCTACATCAAGCAAAGACTCAGGTTCAAAGTGTCACTATACACTGTGGGATAGGGATGCACAGGCACATGTGCATGGATTCATCATTTAGAGAGACTAGGTGAGAGCCCAAGTCCAGGCTATTACTGTCAGACAAAGATATCGGGAGGCCACCGTTTTGAGACATGCCCATGCTGATAAGGGCAGATTTACATGTGAGCGGGATGTTGTTATACAAACAACTTGTACCTTTTGAGATACATAGATGATCTAGGATATTATGAGAGCTAGTGGTGAGGCCTCATATTACAAGGATACCTATTATAGAGTAGTTCCAATAGGGAAATGATTTACACCCTTTGATTAGTTAGATGTGATCAAGAAAAGCTCTAGATCACAGAGGTCAGGATGATTAGTAAAATCAGTACAACAATGAGTAGTAGGGTGATACACCTAGAGCCGACCCATCACAACCACCATTGTTTTCCCCAGGACATAGACCAAGCAGCCCTAGAGAGGGTGAGATTCATGGTTGATTCTCCTTTATATAGATATATGTATACATACTTTCCTCTTATGAAGGCTGATTTTGATTGATATATGTACCGGATGTACCATTGTTTTGATTATGCCTCTTGATGAAGGCTCAATTTTGATATATGCCCTTTAGATGGAAGATTTGTATCGATGATGTATATCTATTTTGAGACCGGACACTTATACATGTATATATGGACATTCGATGGTCTTATGATTATGTTTTTTCATGTTTTTATATGCTCTTATGATGATGATCCATGTTTATAGTTGTATGAGTGTATCATGATGATGTATGATTTCTCATTTCCTATGTATATTTCATGCTTAGATAGAGATGTTGTACCACATGATTTTATATAATTATATACCTTGAGATGATATGATATGCTTTTAAACATGAGATGTTATGGTTATATGTTAGCATTTAGGATGATATTAGATCATATTGGTGCGAAGTGGGGATAGATTTGTGATTGTGTGCAACCCCTCTTTCCCTCATTCATGATCTGATACGTGATGATTAGCTTAGTATACATGGATGATGAAAAACTTAGCATTTTTGTATATATTATGTATTAGATGATGGTATATGTGATTAATGATGGATGATATATGTGATAACCAATAGATGTGCATTAAACAAACACACAAGAAAAAGTTAACAAAAATACACAAATATATACATACAAAACAACACAACAATATCTAACTAACAATGAGTTTATGAAAAATTTATCAACATATTAAATTGATGATTAATCTAAGTAAAATGAATCCTAAAAGATGCACACAGTAGATGATGAAAAACAAAACAATATTTTATAAGTATGAAAGTTTAAAAATGAACTCAATGTAACACACAATTAACTAAACAAGATTCAATCTAAGGTAAGAAAATGAACGTTTCCTTAAGCCCTAAAACAATATGAAAAGATATGTACAACCAAAACTATACAAACTGACAAAAAAATTAATTAAATCACTACTTTATTTTTGTGGAACAACATTGACATATGTTCTAATGTTTTCTGGTTATCTTGAAATATAAGTTTTGGGCTACTTTTTTTGAGTTTTCCTAAGACAATGTTTTTGTAGCTTCATCCCAAGGGGGATTTTCTGAATGTTTAGAATTTTTCGTATCCTTTTTCAAATGTTTTTGGTATTTTCTAATGTCATGTTCCCAAAGCAATATACAAAGACAAAGAATCATGGATGCTCCCAATGCGATGTGGGAATATACAAAGGGTATAATGCCTCACGTAGATGCACAAAAATTTGAAATATGAAGGTTCCCCCAGTGTTAGATGGTAATATACAAAGGCACACCCTTCACACACATATAAGAAGAAATAAGCCAGATCATGACTTGATAAGATAGATTTGGTAGGGTTCTAGACCTAGAAAAGGAGGTCAATCCTAGAAAGTTGTAATAGTTACCCATCCATATGCAAGAGTATTTTTTGACCGAAGAATCCCCCTTGAGCACAAAAACTAGTTTTCACCAAAACACCTACCCACCGCGCCACAATTGTGTGGTTTTCACACATGGACGACCTTTTTTTTCTTTATTGTTTTCTTAATTTTCTCATGTTTTTCTTGTTTTTTCTTTGTTTTTCTACTTTTTAGTTCTTATCTAATATTCACGACATGCTTACACATAGAAGCGCTTGAGATGGATGGCATTCATAGGTTTCATAATCTCTTTACCATCCAAGTATGCTAGTTTGTAAGCTATTGATCCATATTTAGCAACCACCACATAAGGCCCTAACTAGTTAGCCTCAAACTTACCTTTATTTTCTTTGTCCTTAACAGTGTTCTTCTAATTTTCCTTTAGAACAAGATCACCTACATCAAATTCATTATGTGATTATCCATTTGTTATAACCTCTTGATACTCTATTATGGTAAACCTTTAGGTGATTAAGCACCCATATGCTTTTCATCCAGTAATTCCAACTCTACGAGGTGAGAAACTCTATAGTCTTTGTCTTTATCAAGATAGTCCCGAAGAGATATTCTCAGGGAGGGAAGCTCCACTTCAAGGGTATGATGGCTTTAGTTCCAAGACTAGGAATATGGGGTCACACTAGTAGGAGTGCGGATGGAGGTTCGATAGGCCCAGAGGATGGGATGTATCTGTAAGTGCCAATTACGGCCAGTCTTACTTACCATTTTCTTCATGATCCAGACAAGAGTTTTATTAGTAGCCTCGACTTGCCCATTACCTTGGGGATAATAGGGTGTAGACCACTTGAGATGAATATGGAAGCATTGGCACAATGGATTAACCATTTTATTCTTAAATGATTTACCATTATCTTTGATAATGGTGGAGGGGATACTGTAATGGCTAATGAGATGATTCATGATGAATTTGGAAATTTTGCACCAGTGACAAAATTAAGAGGCACAACCTCTACCCATTTTGTAAAATACTTGGTGGTAGTGATAATGTGGGATTGGCCATCTGAAGAAGGATGGATCATCCCTATGAGATCTAGGACCCATTTAGAAAACATCCAAGGTTTTGCAATAGGATGCAAAGCCTGTGCTAGCGCATGTATTAAGTTTTCATACTTTTCACATAGCTCATATTTCTTTACAAAATTGTAATAGTATACATCCATGGTGGGTAAATAATAACCTACTCTGAAGAGATTATTATCCAATACTATACCAATCATGTGCACTCCACAAATACCTTAATAGCGTGGACTGATTTAGTAATATCCAAACAACGAAGTAGATTCCCTTCATAGCCACGATGATAAAGGGTTCCTCTTAGGATGGTATAATGGGCTATGTGGTCGATAAGAGCTTTATTTTCAGAATGGGTAATGTCTGGGGTAAATGTACCATCTTGTAGGTAGCTAAATATAGGGCTATACCAAGGGGAGGATGGACCAACAATTTCACATACCAAACAAGATTCTGGCATTCCATATTCAGGCACTCGTAAATGCTCTGTAAAGAAGGGAATTTTTCTCTCCTGAGGTGGAATGCATAAGAAAGATCCAATTGTAGTCATAACATATGTTGATCTATTATGTGACCTTGGTTTTTGCTCAAAGACAATCTATGTAAAATACTCCTTCAAGGTTTCAACTAGTTTGTTGTATGGAACAAGTTTCTCATCTTTAACCTTATACTCATCATTAACTTTCTTAATAATGAGTTGGGAGTCCCAAATGATGACATGTAGCTATCTAATATTCCAAGTGATAGCTAGCTTGAGGCTAGAAATGAGTGCCTCATACTTTTAATGTTATTAGTGCATGGAAATCCCAAACAAAATTCTCTTGGAATAACCTCACCCATGGGAGTGATGAGCACCACTCCTACTCCAGATATGTGGAAGGTGAATGATCCATAAAATGGACCTTTACCATTTTGTAGACTCTTCAACATACATCATGGATGCATCTGGGAGATCCAAACACAAAGGTTCCATCCTTGGTAGAGGAGCTTCTTAACTGATCGGAAAATACCTATCCTTTCAATTACTTTTTGTTTACAAACTCAATATCAAATTCACTTAGGATAATGATCCAATTAGCCATTCATCCTATAAGGGAGGTTAAGATAAGAGGTATTTGAGAGGGTAAAATTTGGATATTATTTTGGTCTTTTTGTGAAGGAGATAATGGAAAATTTTCTGAAATGTGAAGATGACCGCTAAGCAGGCCTTTTCAATTTGTGTTTATTTAAGTTCATAGGAAATCAAGGTGTGACTATGGTAATAAATTTCCATTTCTCTATAGTCTAGGTCATATTGGTAAAGCAGTGCACCAAAAGTGAATTGGGTAGCTGAAATGTACAATAGGAGAGGTTCACCTAGGGTAGGGAGCATGATTACTAGTGGGTTGAAAAGGTACTGTTTAAGTAGTGTAAAGGTCTTTTAACAATCTAGTCCCCAGTTAAATGCAACATCCTTTTTAAGGAGATGTGTAACTGAGTGGTACTTATCTACAATCTATCAAATAAAACGGTGGATTTCCTGAATTTTTCCTTGTAAACTTCTCAATTGTTTGATATTTGTAGGTGGAGGAATTTTTGTGATAGTTGTAACATTTTCCGATCCACCTCTATGCCTCTCTGTGAAATGATAACCCTAGGAGATTCCCTAAAAAAACACCAAAGACACACTTCTTAAGATTCAAATGTACTTTGTAATCTTGGAGACGTTGAAAAATATGTCTTAGCACTTCAGGTGCTCTCCTTTGCTTTTAGATTTTGCCAAAATATCATCAACGTAATCCTCCATGATGTCATTCATCATGTCATGGAAGATGAATGTCATTGCACGTTGATAGGTGGCTCCAACATTCTTGAGTCCAAAATGCATAACCTTGTAACAAAATGTCCCCCAAGGGGTGATAAAAAGTTGTTTTATGTTTGTCATCTTCTGTAATTTAGATTTGGTTATAACCTAAAAAACCATCCATTAAGAAAAAAATTTCATAACTAGCGATGGAATTGATGATCATGTCAATATTAGAAAGGGAAGTCATCTTTGGGACATGCCTTATTGATGTCATGGAAGTTAGTGTAGATCCTTATGCCAACGGGTTTCTTTTGAACCTAGACTATGTTAGATATCCAATCTGAATAGTCAATAGGTTTAATGAAATCAATAGCTAATAAATTTTCAATTTCTTCTTTGACAAGGAGTGTGATTTTAGGGTGCATCTTCCTCAACTTCTACTTGATGGGTTTAGCATTTGGGTGTACAACGAGGTTGTGCACGACTAATTCTAGGTCTAAACCAAGACATATCTACATATGACCATGCAAATATATCTGGCATATTCTCTTAATAACTCCACAAAAACCTTTTTTCTTGAGTTGAGAGTGAAGCTCCCAACTTTATCATTCTAGGTTCCTCTTCCAAGCCAATGTTGACACTGATCGTTTCTTGAACAGGAATTTTAGAAGTATCCTCCATTCATGTAGGATTGGGGTGAAGAGTAAGATCAACCTCTGTAGGTGTCTCATCATCATTCTTGAATGGATAGGTCATTTTTTCCATAGGTTCTTCATTTTGTTTGTCTACGAGTTCTTAAAAAAGTTTGTAGCTATGAGACTTGAGTTTATTCTTTACACAAGGTTTCTCTGAAGAATTATTACTCTTTCTTCCGAGCTTCTTACCCAAGCATCCACACATCTCTGCTTCTTCTCCAAATTATGTAAAAACATCTAGTTGAATTGCAAACCCTTTTTTTGTGATCCCTAATCGAATAAAATCCTCGAGTCCCATGAATTATACAAATACTTCAGTCATTTTCAAAGAAATCGATTGGCATGAAATTTTTGATCCCAATCCATAAGTTCAAGATTTACTTGGCAATGGGTTTGAGGATTGGATCGAATAAGGTAAGGACAGCTGAATCAGGGAATAGGTTAGTGGAGGAAAGATCCTCGTAGAGGCTACATTGGGAATCTACGTCACTATCCGAATGAGATGAGTCATCCTCACGTTCGAAAGAGGTGGCATCGATCTCAAAGGGTGGATTATCATGAGGTCTTATTACAAGACCATGTCTATTATACTTGAAATGAGAGATAGGAAAGGGTTATAATCATCCTTGCATATTGATTCCACATCCAAACCCATTGTAACCCATAACATACATCATGCGGTGGCCCTTGATATCTTTGCGGGGCTGATGGCATGAAGCCATGGTACCTGACACTGCTAGTGGGACCTTCTAACATCTTTTCCTCATATAGGAGACCACTAGGGATGAAATTTTCTAGTGGTTTAGGGCATTTATCCAAGTGCTTTTGAACTGAAAGTAAGGTTTACCGTGTGTCCTGGGTGACACTGATAAATATGATATTAATAAGGCTTGTTGAAGAGTGAATTGTTCACCTGGGCCATATTTTCCAACGTTTCCTCCCATGATGTAAAAGGGTTGACTAACGAAGGAAATTTTTATTACAAGGAGTGAGTGAATCTAGATCCACCCATTCTTTTCTAAATTTCGTTTGTAAAGGAACAAAAATATCCACAGAAGGGCATTCATAAGCTGCACATGAGAAAAGTTGTGCAACGCCCTACAATGTGTGAATGGTTTTGGGTCACCCTGAATGGTGACTATTTGGCCCTCATGACACAACTTGATACACTAATGGAAATTTGAAGGAATGGCTTGCATGACATGGATCCATGGGTGCCCAAGAGCATGTTGTATGGAATATCCAATTCAAGGACATGGAACATTGTATTATGACAAGTCGGCCCTACTTCCATCAGAACTACTATAGTACTATGACTCTCACTACTCATTATCATATGTTGTGATGATGATAATTTTGGTCTCTAGATCCATTTTTGAATGGCCTAGTTGCTTAACTAGCTTCAAAGTACAAATATTTTGACCGGATGCACCGTCCACAATTACTCTCTTGATATTAGGATAGGTAATAACCACTTCTAAGTATAGGGGTAAGTTGTTCTCTGGGCCATTACATGGGATTGAAACATGGTCAAAAGTGATATGATCATTTGAGTCAAGGTGTGCAATCATAAATTGAAGGTGCACGAGATCTACATCTGTGGAGACTCCTAAAATTTGCAGCGTTTTATACAATATTTTTGTATAGGTAGTAGAGATTTTAAGGAGATCTAAGATTGATATCCTAACGGGTGTCTTCTCTAACTATTCTATTAAATTATACTGACCTTCCTGAGGGATAGGTAGGGGATCTAGTAAGATCAAAGAGCACATCGCATCCCTACAACACAATTTTTTTCTAAGATCCTAATAGTAATTATAGGTTCATCGGATGAATGAATACATCTTATGAGGGATCAAAGAGACTATAATTAGTGGGATAAACATAGGAAACAATCCTATAGTCATTGGAATTTTTTCCGTGATCTAGATTCCTTTTCTTTTTATCTACATGGTTAGGAAGGGATCTTTGAAGATACCCATTTTCTCATTTGGACCTTGTCTTGAGTCAGGGGGAGAATCTACGGTGATTTTTCCCTCTTTAATGAGGTCTTGTATGTAATGGCGTAGTCTTAAGATCACTGTATATTTTTTGTCCTTTAACATGGTGGAAATCATAGTACTCATGCTCTTTGAACCAACCAAGTTTTGGAGCATCCTCTGGATATGGTACTATCATGGTTGGGTATTGCACCATGTTCACAGCATCTAACTGTTTAAGTATAGCCAATAGTGATTCAGTTAGCGGCATGAATGTACGTTTGGTGGGTGCTTTTGGGTGAGGTCCTTGTGAGAGATTTAAAGCGGACCGATCTACACAATTTGGTCTCTTTTGGAGTCTGTGATGCCATCATCAATGATGAAATTTTGTTTTTGTTAAAGAACTTTGGTTTTTCTAAGGATTTTGCTTCATGTTTTTCTTTAATGACCGGTTTGAGTGTACCTTTTGATGAGATCCTTTTCGATTTGACTACCCTTATCTATAACTTCTTCAAAGTTAGAGCCATAGTGCATTTGTAAATGGAAGGCTATTTTTGGGTTTAGGTTAGGAACGAATATGCTTACTAGCTATTTTTCTGGTAAGGCACATGGGAAATGGTTTGCCAACCTATGTCATCATTGTTAAAAACTCGCAAATGTATCGTTGGGCTTTTGCTTTACGTTGAAAAGATTGTTCATCATGTTATCATTCTCCATGTTGAAGGAATAATGTCGTATGAATTTTTCTGCTAGGGTGGGCCATATTTTAATGGAGCCCTTGGGTATGCTAAAGAACCATTCTAATGCTAGTAGTGCACCTAGGCTTTGAGGGAAGATTCATATTAAGAAATTATTTTTGTACGCGACCTCTTGGAAAGCCATATAAAATTCCTTGATGTGATCACGAGGATCACCTTTTCTTTTATATTTATCAAATTTAGGAATTACAAAATGCTTTGGGAAGGGTTTCGAAACATGTCCTTATCAAAGGGATAAGGGCATAGTTCTTCATAAAGGTACTTCCTACTGTGTCCTATGTTTCCTTCTTGTAGCATAGTAAGTGTGTCTTTCATGGATTGTAATTCCCATTGAATGAGTTGTTATTTGGTAGGAAACATTGGTCTTTGTGCCTTAGCCACTTTAAAAGTTGTGTCATTATATGGATCAAAGTGGAACTCGCTAGATTTTGTTTTGAGTTTGTCTTTATATACATTCCTACTTGAAGAGCCTAAGTTTGCCAATTTTTGGCTCATTTTAAGATTTGTTTTTGAAGGATATCTTCTTCAACTAAAGGATCCTCTTCCTCATCAAACTTGGGAGGTGGTGAGGCTTTGCACTCATGTTCAATATTCACTTTACGCAAAGAATTGTAATAAGGTCATCGTGATTGCCAATCGGCTTAGATGAATCTCCTTCAACGGTGTTGTGATGTTTCCCATAGAAGTGTATCCTACATCAAAGGGGTTATCCATGTCTAAGAGGGATATTCGTTCTTCTATTTTTCGATTAATGACCTTAGTCTCCATGTCGTGTTCTTGTGGAATCTTAGCCCCTAATTCTAAGACTCTTGTGAGTACTTGATCTCTGTTATAATAAAAGAGCTCATCAAACCAACCTAGATCTAATTGGTGTTGTTCTTTAGAAGAATCAAATTCTTCTCCACTATGATCAATAAAAATATCTATGTCTTTAACCTGCGAAAATATAGGTGCTAAGTTTTCTTTGTTAAATGGGAAGGATTCAAAAGGATTTTCTCCTAAGCTGCGCTCATTTGGTTCGGATGCCATTTTCATGATTTTAGGCATATCTAGTCATTGTGATACTAGGATTTTATATAAATGCCATCAAATTTAGTGTGAAACCTAGACGTATGTTTGTGTAAGTCGTTTGATGAAATTCTAAAATATCCTAGTGTGTTCTATATGTAATCTATGAAGTCATTTTATTATTCAAAGAACTCTCATATGAATAATCACTCTTTGGAGTTTATCAAGACTATACCCTAAAATATGATTTTAATGAAGGGATAAAAGCGGATAGTGACATTATCCTATTAATACGTAGGCCAAGTTAGAATTATAACAAGGCCTAAATGTTAAAGTGATATTGATGCGCTCTCTCGTGAGATATACTGAGACCAGTTTAAATGCCGATGAAATCTAATTATGAAAAAATGGAAGTTACGAATATGTATAACATAACAACACTATCCTGACACATTAACCGAGCAAGAAAGGTGTTAGTATCAAGATGACGTTATTTTGGTATATATAAGGCAATATCGACACTCTCAAAAAATAACTTAGATGACGTTGGAATTGAAACTAAATGTGAGTATAACAAGAAGCTCTTTGTTATGTGTGCATCGTAACTGTATAATAAAGGGACTTATATCAAGTTCTCACAAAATTTGAAAACACAATGTAAGTACCAAAATTATAGGGCTAGAATGTGGGAAAAGTAATAATTTAAGGAGAAATAGTGATGAACCGAAATCTTAGCAATGAAGATGATCTTGAAATCAAGATCGAAGGATTATCAAAGACACGAAAAACGTACTTGCACACTTCAGATGTTTAATAAAGCAGCCACAAACATGGATGGGCATAAACGGGAAAAAAATTGGAAAATATTGTCCTTGATACAACTCGTAGGGTATGTTTCCTTCTCACTCCAAATGGGCAGTGAGAATGCAAGGGTATAGATCAAAAGATGAAAAAAAACTAAGTGTCGATTAGGCAGAGTTTCGCCTCGTCTGCAGCGAGAAAGAAACTAAGCTAAGTGAGATGTCATTTAATTTCATGATAAAAGAAACTTAGATCTAACTTAAGTGGACTCTTTTCCTTGTTCGAAAAACAAGGTTCAAAATCCAAGTAAGTCATCACTTCATGATGGCTTGACACGAAATGGACTAGCAAAGTGGGCTCTAAGATAGAATGGACTTCCTAATAAGATCACTCAACTAGGTGTCACAAGTTGTCTAAATGCGATCTTGATTTACCCAAAAATTCACAATGACTAATTTGGGAGTATCTTGGCTTTACTTTACCCCCTTCAAATATGATGAGCAACTAGTGCATTCATGTGTATTCTCACTAGGGTCGTAATATAGAAAACTTTGACTCTAACTTACAATGTGAAATCTAGTCAAGTGGGTAAGCGGAGTGCTTCCTATTTCATCCACAAGGTTACTCAACGGTGGATTACTTTAGGGTTCCTAGAACCACCCCCATTGTTGTAGTTTAAGGCGTTATGCCAAAGGGGTTATGTTCTAGTTGAGCGGATAGGGACGTACCCTTTTCCGAAAACCTGTAATACAATGTGATTCATGTGGTGTGTTTTTAGAGATTGCTTAACTTAATTTGGTTTTAAGTACCACACCGTTTGGCAACCTGTATGAAAACAAGTGTTAGAAGGTTTCATGTTTTTGCAACTCATTTCTTTGACAAGCATTAGGCCCTACATGCAAAGAGTTAGTAATTTTCCACCACAAATAATGATATCAAGAAAGAGATCTTACGTGTTGTTTTTTATTCCTAAGATCACCTAAAAAGGCGCAAAGGAAGAGCATACACAACTCAAAAACTCTACTAAAAACAAGATTTTATGGAAAATAATTCAAGTTTTCTTTGCAAAATGTAGAGTTTTTTTAGCCAATTTTGTAAAGTTAATCCAATTAAGAAACATAAAATAAGTGTTTTTGAAAGTGACAAGAAGATTTTTAGAAGTGTTTTTGATCCCCAAGATCACCTAGAAGGTGTGAGGAGAGAGCATACACACTTTGCAAACCTCTTTCTACCTAAGAAAACCAAAACACTTAAACTATGTTAATTAAATAACTCAAAGGAACTTGTAATCACTTGTTAAAGCACTGCAACCAACCAAAAAAAATGTAACAAATTGATCCTATAGCTTGAAGATAAAAATTCAATTTTTTTTTTACTCGAGACACTGTGCGTCTAAAATGACGCATGTGTGCCCATGATTAATGCAAATGTGCCCAAGACAAAAAAATATGTGTGGCATACAATTTTTGACAGTGGGGTTCAACACCTACGTAGGCGATGGACAGTGCGTCGGGGTTTCAATGCGACGCCTTTGTTGTTCGATGGATATACTTGTAGGAAAAAATGGAGGTTAACATAGTATGTTTAAAATACACCAACATGTCCGAGAGGCATGGGTACGCTGACATCAATAGAGATTCCTACGGTTTAATGGAAACACTCACAAGCCATAATGAAAATCAAAACAATATGCCAAAAAGACACCAGCACGTCCAAAGGCATGGGTACGCTGACGATGGCGGAGACACCACGGCTCGGCAGTACGTGGCCTTTTGTAAATGAACTGTCAATGAAAAATATGACAAGATGGCTATGCGGCCGGTTTGATGGGTGTGCTAGGGTTTTCAATGGAGACGCTTACCTCCATGACATAAACACGTACCCCTAAAAACATGCAAAATTCATGGAAATGAATAATTTCAATAGTCAAACAAGTTAGTTGCTAGCCACTAAATCCAATTTCTAACTTCAACCCATGAAATAACTTAGTAAAAGGATGATTATGCCCATTTAAAACAAAAGAGAGGAAAGTATAGTTATCTCATTAAAGAAATAGAGATGTGATCTTGGAGTGCGGGGTGACTAAGAAAGATGGAAACAACCTTGAGGTTCTTCATTTGTGAAACTATGACTCAAAACTAAGTAGATACATAATTGTGAAGCTTTAAACTGAAGTATGGTATATTCTAGTCTTGAGATGTGTTTTTTCAAAAAAAGGATATGCTAGCACTATGAACCTTTGTGTGTGGCTATGAAACTCTAGGACGATATTTGCACTCTAATCCTAGTTTTATAAAATGTTTGAAACCTTATGTGTGATGTGAAACACCCTAAAACCATAACCATGGGTGGGAGACCTTGAAAAGGTTAGTGTTTAGGTTAAGGCGCTACAACATCTAAGTTTTTACTACTATGAAGAGGCCTCAAACTACACGTATTTATCCATCTAGCATGTGATATGTATATATATCTATATGTGTGTGTGTATATATATGTACACACACACACACACACACACACACACACACACACACACACACTTTAGAAACTTGGTATTTTGAAAATGTGCAACAATGTCTTGGCATGTTTGAGCTTGGTTTGACTTGACATGAATTGAGAGGTTTATAAAATGAGTGATGTGGTTCTTGAACCAAGTTTGGTATGATTCAAACCTATGTGTGATTTTGTCTTAGCTTATGCATCTACTTCTTATGAATTTAGGATATCAAAGAGTAATTTAGGAATGCATTTTGGACTAAGTTCTATTTAAAGTACCAGGCTCCTAAAATGAGTGGGTTATACTTACTTTTATATGTATTTATACATTTGTTTTTCATTAACTCCATCTTATGGGATATGAACCAACCCAAGAAAATATATTGAGTTGGAAATATGATAGTTGGGTGATGGGGGATGAGACCATTTTTACTAGGAGCAATTCATGGAGATGGGACACCTTCTTTTTGGGATTTACCACTAAATCCTCCCATTCTTGGGGCCTCATTTTATAATATTACCCTTATTTATAACATTACAAACTTTGTAAATAAAAATTATCCATGTACGATCACATTAATATGTACCACATTACCAATGGGGTGGCAGTGGTGCAGTCAAGTCACATGGTTATGTGCTTGCCCACCCATGTTCAAATCCCCCAAGGCACGATCCTCCCTAAGGTGGGTTTTCCACTAGATGTGGCATCTCGACTTGTTTTAGTCACAACATGTTGGTTTCTTCACTTGCTACAGTCGGTAGCATTTCGGTCTGAGCTTCACTCGGGTTCCGCTTCACTTGTTGTAGTCATTGATTCACTCGGTTCTTTGCTACATTCGATGTGTTTTTGTCATTGTGGTATATGTCATTTTCATTGCGGTCGCTGCTTCACCCAAGTTGCTACTTCACTCGGGTTTTTGTTTCACTTGTTGTGGATGTTGCATCTTCATTTCGGTTTCGTGGTTGCTTCAATCAAGTTCCTAGTGTTGGTTCCCTTCACTATAACAAGGATGTGGATCCTCTCAAAAAGTTCTCAAATGTACAAGGATGTGGGTCATTTCAAAACCCTAAAAAATTACCCTCCCTTCAAAAAAATTTTTACCACCTTCGAGGTGAAACCCCCTCCCCATGGTATGGGTAAGGATCAAAATTTCAAAGGATGGACAAGAAAATTATTATGGGAAAATGGTCATACAAATTTTTGTTAAGTCAGCAAAAGAATCACTAAAAATACATCATTTAGTCATATTATTGTGTAAACAATAGTCATGTGCACAAAAGAAATACAAAATAAGGTATGGATGTGTATTTTATGATGCGAGGAGGATTGGTGGACCCAATTAAAACACAATAGATGTTATTTGTAGATCAAATCTTCCAAACACCCAAATATGCCAAAACCTAAAAGCCTAAATTGTCTTAACATACCAATGTGATTTAATCAATGGTTTTCAGATGCTTAAATTCCTTAGACCTACTCAAATACCTCAAACAACAATGATTAGTCACTTGAAAAAATTTCACACTTTCATTTTTATCCAACCCCATATAGACCTCTCAAAGCGCTTGTAGCCCTTCAAACGGCAAATTTTTATGAAAATGACAATCTACAAAGAGTTAACCTTCATTGTCAAATTATTTAGATACCATTTTTTCTTCTTAAAGTGATCCCAACGTTTTAAGGTTCGAGTTCTTTGACAATCCAATTTTATTCTCTCTCTACCATTTCTAATTAGTTATATTTTCTAGCCCTTCAAGTATACAAACCTCGTGTCTAGAATAATCTACAAGATTTTAAGAAAAATTAGTTATCGTTATGGATACCCTCTATGGAGTAATATCTTAATCCAAATTTTCATCCACTAACTCTAAACACAACTATCCCAACTCCAATTTCATTTTTTCAAGACTAGTTCAATTAAGTCTCCTTAGGGTTTTAGTAGACTTATTAGGTTTTTATTACTCTCCACTATTCTCATCCTTGGTCACACCTTATTCCATCTAAACACACCTTATTCATGCTATTTGCAATTTTCATACATTCTCTTAGCTTCATTCACCCTATATTTCATGTTTTTGGACTTCTTGGTCTTATTGTTTACTCTTGACACTTATTTGGTCTTCTAACCTTGTTATTTCCTTATTACTCTTAATTTTACTATGTTCATTCACCTTATCATTGTTCCTAATTCCTTCCAATCACCCAAATCAAGCATTCAGCTTGTTTTATTTTCTCAAGACATGTTCAACAAAGTTTTCTTGACCTTAGGCTTCTCGTTAAGACTGCATCAAGACAGTCGAGGGTAATGTTATTTAATGGCTTCTACACATGTTTTTACACCTAATCACGTTTCCTTAATATCCTAACAACACGCCCATAACTCTTATGCACACAATTTCATACAAAATGACCTCACAGAACATTATTTCTATCCAAAGATTAAGATTGTCCCAGTTTTGTTAGAATTATGTGCATGTAGGGTTTTCCTTCACCTTCCTTATCACCTAGGTTTATGAGTTTAACCAATGATTCTTGTGTCTCCATGCTATTAAAATTCAAATTCTCTCAAACTTCTCTAAGACTCTACAAGCCTCAAATGTATGCATTAGACTATTTCACAAGGTATATTTCCTTCCAAAGCTCTAAAAATTGGGCATACACACAATCAGTAGGAGCATGCAAGTTTTAAACTCGTATTTATTCTCCTATCCTCTTGATACTTCATGATCCTCTTAATTTTACTAAATAATCCCCTATCATTGTATTTATAGAGCCTTCAAAGGTTCCATTTTACATTTTACTACCTTTCTTGTCCTTAAACCACGAAACATGGTATTCTAAAAATGTGAGGAAGGTTTCTAGATTGTTTATCTTGATTGGATTATTTAAGATCTTCTCGGTGACTTAAAAATTAACTATATGCTTTAATCCATCCTATCAAACTCCCTTTTTCATGAGATCACTTAATGAACTAGATTATAACCCATCAACAAATTTTCAAATGATGGACAAGAAAATTATTATGGGGAGATGGTCACACAAAATTTTTGTTAGGTCAAGAAAAGAATCACTACAAAGACATCATTTAGTCATATTATTGTGTAAACAATAGTCATGTGCACAAAAGAAATAAAAATAAGGTATGGATGTGTATTTTATGATGTAGGGGAGGATTAGTGGACCCAATTAAAACACTCGAGATGTTATTTGTAGATCAAATCTTCCAAATACCCAAATATGCCAAAACCTAAAAGCCTAAATTGTCTTACCATACCAATGTGATTTAATCAATGGTTTTCAGATGCTTAAATTCCTTAGACCTACTCAAATACCTCAAACAACAATGATTAGTCACTTGAAAAAATTTCACACTTTCATTTTTATCCAACCCCATATAGACCTCTCAAAGCGCTTATAGCCCTTTAAAGCGGCAAATTTTTATGAAAATGACAATCTACAAAGAGTTAACCTTCACTGTCAAATTATTTAGATACCATTTTTTCTTCTTAAAGTGATCCCAACGTTTTAAGGTTCAGTTCTTTGACAATCCAATTTTATTCTCTCTCTACCATTTCTAATTAGTTATATTTTCTAGCCCTTCAAGTATACAAACCTCGTATCGGAATAATCTACAAGATTTTAAGAAAAATTAGTTATCGTTATGGATACCCTCTATGGAGTAATATCTTAATCCAAAATTTCATCCACTAACTCTAAACACAACTATCCCAACTCCAATTTCATTTTTTCAAGACTAGTTCAATTAAGTCTCCTAAGGGTTTTAGTAGACTTATTAGGTTTTTATTACTCTCCACTATTCTCATCCTTGGTCACACCTTATTCCATCTAAACACACCTTATTCATGCTATTTGCAATTTTCATACATTCTCTTAGCTTCATTCACCCTATATTTCATGTTTTTGGACTTCTCGGTCTTGTTGTTTACTCTTGACACTTATTTGGTCTTCTAACCTTGTTATTTCCTTATTACTCTTAATTTTATTGTGTTCCTTCACCTTATCATTGTTCCTAATTCCTTCCAATCACCCAACTCAAGCATTCAGCTTGTTTTATTTTCTCAAGACATGTTCCAACAAAGTTTTCTTGACCTTAGGCTTCTCGTTAAGACTGCATCAAGACAATCAAGGGTCTTGTTATTTAATGGCTTCTACACAAGATTTTACACCTAATCACGTTTCCTTAATATCATAACAACACTCCCACAACTCTTATGAGAACAATTTTATACAAAATGACCTCACAAAACATTATTTCTCTCCAAAGATTAAGATTGTCCTAGTTTTGTTAGAATTATGTGCATGTAGGGTTTTCCTTCACCTTCCTTATCACCTAGGTTTATGAGTTTAACCAATGATTCTTGTGTCTCCATGCTATAAAAATTCATCTCTAAAACTTATCCAAGAATCTATAGGTCTCAAATGTATGCATTAGACTATTTCACAAGGTATATTTCCTTCCAAAGCTCTAAAAACTAGGCATACATAGCCGGGTAGGAGCATGCAAGTTTTAAACTCATATTTATTCTCCTATCCTCCTGATACTTCATGATCCTCTTAATTTCACTAAATAATCCCCTATCATTTTTTTTATATAGCCTTAAAAGGTTCCATTTTACATTTTACTACCTTTCTTGTCCTTAAACCCTGAAACATGGTATTCTAAAAATGTGAGGAAGATTTCTAGATTGTTTATCTTGATTGGATTATTTAAGATCTTCTCGGTGACTGAAAAATCAACTATATGATTTTAATCTATCCTATCAAACTCCCTTTTTCACAAGATCACTCAATGAACTAGATTATAACCCATCAAAAATCAACAATAAGATCAGTAACACGGTTTCACAATTTCTAGACTCTTTCACATTCACATACACGTTCGTTACTCATATACCACCCTTTACATTGCACAAACTTAGTCTTCACATGATTAATTCCTTCACAAAGGTTTTCATGCATTAATTACTCTTAAGTTTTATCATTCACTTACTCTGCAACAAACTTACCACATTCCTCATAGTTTCATCATTCCTTCATGCATTTGATTGTCTTCTAAGACCTTATATCATCCTTATTTATCTTTCATGTCCTCCTTGGGAATGTGAAGACCTCATGTACATGCAATCAATAAACTATCAGAAAACACTCAAGAGACAACAAATTTCATTCATTCATCACTTTTATAACATTCATTACAGTTTTTGCACATATTACTTAAGAACTCTCCTTTTTATATCTTCAAATTGTAAACTTGGTTACTTGAGCTCTCGTGGATCTATCAAGCACTCCTACACCTTTTTAGTACTCTTTCATACATCTAACTCCCCTTTAATTTGAATTCCCTATGAAAATGTAGTAAGAGAATGTAGTTAGGGTTCTAACTCCACCGACCAAACCATGATTAGTCTAACCAAGTTGAGTTAACACCTTGGTAGGGTCAAGGAAGTCATGCCTAGGTGAATTTATGTCTCAAGACGTCATTTTACACCCTTTATAAAACTTATTCTAACACATAGAACTATAGCACACTATAAAGACAATTCAAATATTTAAATGTGGTTTTGGTGGGTAAACCCCAAAGACCACGTATTACAATGCAAAGGAGTCCTAATGGACTTGATACATGTCATGACCACCGATATAGACCTCCAAAACCTAATAGAGCTAGGACAAACCAATTTTTTCATATTTACAAGGATGTTTCTGCATCATTTTAGAGGGTAGAATGTAGGGCCTAAAATTTTGGCTAAGGTAGGGTATAAACCAAAGGAATAATTTGTATACATGAAGGAAAAAGATATACCTTAACATGACCTAGAGGTGTGGAGGAATTTATGTGTCCACTATAACTATAGCTCAACAAGATATCTAGAGATTAGCTTGTGTAAATCTTGGCCACACATTGATGTAAGGAGATTTTTATGCATGCATGTGTTTTGAAAGTTGTTATAACTTGAGGTAGTGGTTCTTGTCTATAAAATATTTTCTTTCTTATTGTAAAATTGGTTAATAAGTTGTGATGAGTGCATTGTTTGGCTCATTTATATCATTTCTTCAGAATAGGAAATACTCTTTGTGATATGACTTATTAGTATATGGGGATGTTTTGTGTAGTCATGTCTTAGTAGGTTGATGCATTTTCCTTGCTATTATTTATGAAAACCATTTATCCCATGAACTTCCTACTAACTGCCTTTATGAGATCAAATGTGATGATGTGTGCAGGGAATAATGGAAGTTACTAGTGGATAAGAAGCCCGAGTTCGAAGCATGCGGCTGAAGATTGTTTCCATCGAATTGACCTATTAGCTTGGGCTTGACTCTAATGGCCCATAGGAATCTATGAGTTTTTAATTGATATTTGATGGAAAATGTTTTATGCCGCTTGATATGGCGGATCTTGTAACCAACATTATCTATATGAAGACTTTGTCTTCAGAACTTGAGTACCACTTTTTGATTATCGAAGAAGATTATCTACATATTGTTCTAGATTTGTTTTTGATATGTTATGAACTCATTTCAAAGTTAATGAAATCTACGATATTTTGAGAATCATAAGTTGTTGATCACTCTATCCCGAGGAAGAGCAAGGGCCCACTCAACCGAGGAGATACGAGGTTACTTTGAGTTTTACATGCATACAGATCTTTCGATTAGTTTTACTACAATTTTCATTTGATGAGTTTTACATGCATGTTTTGATTAACTATCTCTGCTTTCTCCATTATCGCTTTCGCTTAGAGTAGATGCTTTTGTTATGCAAATCTAGTTCATGAATAGTCTTGCTTTCTGCTGAAAATTCAGTTATTCAGTTATGGTTTAATTTGTTAAGAATAAGTGTGTGCGTATTTTACTTTACAGTAGAAGATTAGTTGTTGAAATCCATTTCATTGCACATAGTTGAATTCCATAGATTTGTATTTAATTTCCGTAGATTTTAACTGCACTTCCATAGAATAGTCATTAAAACTAAGCAACCCCCAACAAACTCAACGTATAATTGGTTCTCCTAGACTCCATTGCATATTGCCTTGGACACAGCCCTAGTTTAGAATGACACTGACAAAGATTATGTCAGTTAAATGATTGGAAGAATACAATGACCCATCATTTTTGGCGTCGTTTCGGGAACTACATAACCATAAGCTCCATTATTTTATTCCATATGTTATGGGTGTTAATAGAGTTCATATAGGAAACCAAGTAGTTCTCTCGGACCTCGATTTAAACCAACCAACCTGGATGCATAGGTCACGAGATAACCAAGGGATATTTATAGCACGCAATATTCAACAAATCTCTTTAGACACTTCACAAGAGAGAAACACTGAGAGTGATACAAATTCCAATTCCATGCCTAGAACCTTTTCTGAGCATTCTGTATCCTCTTCACATCATTTCAATGGGGGATCTTGGGAATGCTGAAGAACAACCTTTAGGACAAACATTTACATACCCCATTGTCCTTGATGTAGATGAGGATGCACCCATGAAAAACATCTCACCATCCATCCTCCCCCTCTTTCGAGGAATGACCAAAGAAGACCCTGATCAGTTTCTATTTGAATTTAAAATCTGTGCCAGACATATGATTACCGAAATGACAATCAAAAACTCAAATTATTTCCCTCCACTCTCAAAGATTCTGCTATGAGATGGTTTATGGGGTTACCATCTAACTCCATTAACTCCTGGGAAGCCATGGAAATAGCCTTCCTGGATAAATACCAAGACTATTGTAGAGGAAGGGATAGGAAGGAGGAGTTCTTCCAAATACGACAAAAGGAAGATGAGAATCTAGAGGATTATCTGGATAGATTCCTCTTTCTCCATAAACGTAGTGGGTATGAGTTACATGCAGACATCACTAAAACAGTCTTTCTGAAAGGATTGGATGAGGAAACCAAGGATTCTCTCCATCTCATGGGAGGTGGAGACGTGCATAAGCTTACCATGGAACAAATTACTGAGCTATGTAGAAGATATTCTAGAACACGTGGAGGAATAAGAAGGAAACAAACATCCAAGTCTTTGGGTACCTCTGAACTTCTAGAAGAAATGGCCAACATGAAAACAGACATTTTGCTGCAATTAACATCCACCATAGATGGACTCAAGGTAAAAGCCACCCCTGCTAAAGAACCATTGGACATGTATTGCCCTAAATTTTGGAAGAGACACCCCTTGAGAGAATGTCCTTTGGATGTCACAGATATGTGCTTAATCTGTGAAGTTACTGACCATGACACTAAACATTACACACTTCTACCACAATTGAAGGGAGGTTTGAATGTCATCTCTCAAACAAGTGTTGAATTAAATTTTTCCAAAGACCAAACAATCAGGGTGGGTTCCCATCTAGACCAACTCAGAATCCCTGGAGAATGCCATGGCCAAATCAAGCCTCTCAGTCTTCTTGGGGACAACCTGAGTGGGAAAACTCAAACTAGATGACTTATCCATATCCACCACCTTGGACAAATCCCTACACTCAGCTGGGTTGGGCTCCACCACCCGCATAACCAATCCTTGGCACAATCAGCAGTGGGGTCCTCAACAAAATTTTAGCCAAAATCAGTCTTGGGCACCACCACAAAACAGTAATCAACAACGTAGGTTCCAGCAGCCACAACAAGCTTTAATGCCTCCACCTCAAGCCTACCAAAATCAAGGACAAGCAACACAAACACAACTTCCGGCTCAGCTGGTATCCAATCCTAAAAATCAACAGACAGCTTTGATTGATGACACAGACGTAGGTAACACCATGCAAGTTAACACTATTGGTAATTTACGATTACGATCTAGAAAAATATTGAACCCTCTGTTGTTATCACAGAATTGCTGATGATGCCAATAAGGAAGAAAAACTTGAAGGTAACACTAGTTCTTCACCAATGCCAGATAACCAGGATGATCAAGTACCCAAACCAACTACAACCCCTTTTCCTGAGTGATTACAGGACACTCGGATTGCTAGATGAAACAAAACTAGTTCAGGAATTGAAAAAAGTACATATTGAGGTTCCACTGCTACGTGCAATAAGGGACATCCCTGAACTCAACCAAACCATTAGAAACGAATGTATAAAGACACCAGGAAGAAAAAATAAATACCCAAAGACTGTTAGAGTCGAAGGGAATTTGGCTGATTTAGTTGCTGGCACCCTCATCTCACCAAAATATGGGGATCTTGGGAGCCCTGTCATTACTATTTATATAAACAACCAGTCAATATCTAATGTTTTGGTGGATCTTGGTGCTGATATTAATGTTATCACAATAGAAATGTTTAACCTACTATCCTTGATAGGACTTCAACCAACCAACACTATTATGTAGTTAGTAGATCAATCCATTGTTGTACCTGATGGTGTGGTTGAAGATATAATGGTCACTGTTGAATCATGGGAGTACCCAATTGATTTCATGGTTTTACAGCCTAAAGCTCAGAAGTTGGGATATCCAGTCATCTTAGGAAGACCTTGGCTGGCTACGGTTGCTGCTTACATTGACTATAGGTCAGGCAACATGACAATTCTAAATGGGCAAAAATCCAAACACATTTCATTATATCCTCCTGCCCAGCCTTATACGAACAATTGTGACCAGGTATGGGTGGATTCTTTGGATGCTAACTCTTTGAATTCTTCTTTTCTAGCCACTATTACAGTACACAATCATATGACGGAAGCTACAGAGTCTTATGTGCTGATTGATTCTAAGGACTCTGCAACTACGGAAATCAGCACTACTTCTATGGAATTCGGAATATTGGCAGAAGACATTACCTCTGCTGAGTCTGGTAGGAAACTCTATGCTTATAATTCCGAACATTTAGTTCCTAATTTCTATTGTCCTTTAACTAAGGTTCTATCTTTTGATAACATATCCATCCTGCACATGCTTCAGCCCCATGTTTTCCCATTGAATTCTTTTATCACTAGTATAGAGCTTGCTCTTGCGGATGATACTAAGCAGGTGCTTGTCAGTATGGGTAGAGAGTTGACTATAGGAAGCAACTTGGAGGTCAATCAAGAAGCTAGGGTGCTTGAGGTTCTAAAGAAACATTCTCATGCTTTTTCTTGGGATTACATTGATATGAAAGGAATTCATCCTAGCATCTGTACACATCATATTTACACCGATGACGTCAAACCTATAAGGCAACCACAATGAAGAATCAATCCAGCATTGAGAGACATAGTCAAAACTGAGATTGAAAAGCTCCTAAAGGTAGGTTTCATCTATCCTATATCTGATAGTTAGTGGGTTTCCCATTAGTTATTGTTCCCAAGAAGAATGGTAAGTGGCAAATATGTGTTGATTACAGGGAACTTAACAAAGCCACCAAGAAAGATTATTTTCCCCTGCCCTTCATTGACCAAGTCCTGGACAATTTGGCTGGTAAGAAATATTTCTCTTTCTTGGATGGGTTTAGTGGGTATAATCAAATTAGTATTGCCCCTATTGATCAAGATAAGACTAATTTTACGTGCCCTTGGGGTACATTCGCTTACAGAGTCTTACCTTTTGGGCTTTGTAATGCCCCTGCCACATTTCAGTGGGTAGTCTTGGCCATTTTGTAGATCTTGCTAACAACTATGTTGAGGTTTACATGGATGATTTCACTATCCATGGATCCACTTTTGAAGAATCTTTGAATAATCTTGAGAAAGTACTTAGTTGATGTGAACAACACCAACTATCTCTGAGTCATGAAAAATGTCTAATGATGGTTGATCAAGGAATTGTCTTAGGTCACCATGTTTCAGCCCAAGGTATAAAGGTGGATCCCAAAAAGATATCAGTCATCACCCAATTACCTACACTAGCTAATCAAAATAACATCAAAAGTTTCCTTGGCCATGCAGGTTATTACCACCGATTCATAAAATATTTTAGCAAAATTGCCGCCCCAATGTTTTCATTGCTAACCAAAGATTGTGTTTTTGAATGGTCTTCTCGGTGAAATAGGCATTTGATTCTATCAAAGAAAAGGCGACAACATCTCTGTCTTACGTGGCCCTATGTCTTAGGAAGGAGTATCTCTTGGTATGCACGGACTATGTCACCAAATGGGCTGAAGTTCAAGCATTGGCATCTGCCAATGAAGATGTTGTTGCTGATTTTCTCTACAACCGGATATTGCTGCGATTTGGAGCACCAAGGGCCATTGTATCTGATCAAGGTCCTCAATTTGTTTCAAATATGATTGAATCTTTCTTAGGAATCTACAGAATCAGGCACGGAAATCATCACCATATCACCCCCAATCCAATGGGCAAGTGGAGGTAACCAATCGAGAGCTTGAGAATATTCTAACTAAGGTGGTCAATGCCGATGAAAGAATTGGGTACCAAAGCTTCCTGAGGCCATCTGGGCCTACAACATGACCTGGAAAACAACTACTAGTTTCTCTCCCTATGAGCTGGTCTTTGGGAAGAAGCCATTATTACCTATGGAGTTCGAGTTGCGCACCTAGCGAACAATGTTGGAAGTTGGGATCGATTTGGATGAAGCACAACATGAATGAGTGTTGCAGTTGAATGAATTAGATGAAATGCGGATGGAGGCACAACAGCAGACCGAAATTCTATAGCATCAGTGGAAAACTTGGCATGATGCTCACATAAAAAAATGGATATTTCATGAAGGATAGTGGGTTTTACTCTTTGATTCCCGCTATCAGCAGTTTAAAGGAAAGTTGCGTACACGTTGGTTAGGTCCCTATCAGGTAAATCAAGTGTTTGATAATGGCTCTGTTCGATTGATACCGATTGATGGAGACAAACAGACTCTTCTGGTAAATGGGCATAGGCTCCGAGTTTATCACCCACCACCTGGATAAAACGACTTTTCAAGCGACATTACATTGTTACGAACAAACATGCATGTTGAGGAGGCTCTTTTCCTCTCATGCATGGAGTAATTAATCTTTTGCAAATTCAATAAAGGAATATGATCCTTCATTCAATCTTCTTCCCTTAGTTAGCTAGTTCTTATTGTAATTTCCAATAAATGTAGGAATTTTCGTTATTTCTACTGCCGCTAATCATGTTTCATCCCAAATTGCAGGGTGTAGGAATCTACAGATATCGAACTGACTAAATGTAGCATGGGTAAGTGCATTTAACTTGCTAATGATATTTCTATGCGAAACATTTCCCCATGTAGTCATTTGTCATTATGATGCCATCATGAAATGATTGTTATGATCATTCTGGATCTCTTCCAAATCGGCTCTATGAATGACGGCATAAAAGGAGTAATGGCTCATAAATCTCCACATGCTTTGATGTGTCACACTCTCCAATGTCAGGACAGATGGCACATGCTCCTCAACCATGGGATATGTGCTGCCGTAAAAATCTTAATCTCACACGGGTGGTCGGTCTCATCACTATTTTTTTCGCCGTCACCTTCGCTTGATGTTGCGCTACCCAAGGAATATGGTGTCATTTGAAATTTAATGCTCTGCAACCGCTTCTTCCTGTTGTGGTATGCACATCAATCATGACTGGTTTTATCAAACACTCGACGGGAAGTGGAAGAAATGCTCTACTCTGGTTTTTTCGCTACCGTGTATTTCTTACTTTTTGGCTCAGCATGGGACCGTGAAAGACATCAGAACCTGCTTCACCTGACACCTTGCTCTGGAATGCCGCCCTTTCAGGTATTTCATGATTTTGGATGGTTAGATTTCATTCGGAAATTTGAAGGTTTTGATGAGAGCATTGTGGAAGAGTTCTTGAACAATTTTGAGTCCACATGCTCGCAAGTTGGTGGATGAAGAGTTGAAATTACCAGTCAGGTCATTTCTGACCTGTCTGGCCTACCAAATTTTGGTTTAAAGGTTATGACGAATGCCCCTTTGCAAATTCTGATTGCTCAGTTCCACGATGAAGGAGAGGCACTCCCGAGGTCATCCTGACTCCATTGGGTGTCCAGAAGGGTGTTAAGTGGAAAAGTTTTCTGGAATCTAGGGTGAGATTGCTAAATGGGTCAATAGGTATTTTATATGTGACGGCCAGGCCTCTATTCTGGGTGGTGATGTGCTCAAAATGCTCATTCACCTTAAAAAGGGACATGTCAACCAGGCCCTTCGGGTCAATTTTCCAGAGTACCTCGTAGATTCTATCATTAAGGTATGCCAGAAACACCGGTCCAGTGGGGGCAAGTCTATGCTTAAGCACCCAGGGTTGATTCATCTATTGTGTTCACACCAAGTTTTCTTTCACCCAAAGTGGAGGCTCGAGGGATGTGTTGGTGGCGAAGGGTCCAGGCCTAAGCAATTAAAATCTAGCCTCTCTTCTGCACCTCGGTCTACCCTTGCATCGGGCCCTTCACATAGTCAAGCAAAGGAGGAGGGGTGCGTTCTGAGCACACCGACATGGTTGGTACTTTTGGGGACCATCCCTGTCCATTTTTGATTCAAAAGGCAAGTGTCCCATGGCCCCATCTTCCTCCATGCAACTACGGTCCCGATGGCTTGGCTCATTTTTGTGAGACAGGCGGTTTCCAATCGGAGTCCTTGCCTGATGACACGCCCACATTCGGGAGGAGCTGCATACGGAGGATGTCTCGGCCGCTCCATCATCTGTTGTTCCGTCATCTATGGAAATTCACACTGTAACTCCAGAAATTCTTGACACTCAAGTGGCACCTTCTTACAACTATCTGGAGGAGATAGCACTGCTAAAATCTCAGTTACAAGGTATGGAAGAATCCACCCTTTTATTACAAGTTGAATTTACACAAAAGACAGTAGAAAAAGTTCGGGAGATTGCTGCCCTGCAGCATGAAGTGAGTTGTCTAAAGCGACAACGTGATAAGGGTCTTACCCTCTTGAATAATTTCCAATAGTTGTCCCTTCAGGAAAGGGAATTGCAGAAAGAAAATCAAAAATTAAAAAAGGAAAAAGAATCTTTGGAAGAGGAAAAACAAAAATTAACATCTATCTTAGACTTTGTTTGTCCTTTAGCCATCAAACTATTGTCCTGTAGGAAACCCTCCTCAGTCTACAACATGTATGTCCAAGAACAATTTTATTCTTGGTCAGTTATTTCAATTGTGTTCTCAAGCCCCTCACGAAATTCCCGATGGACCTAGTTTTTTATCAGTCTACAAGAACAACACTCCAGAAATTCAAAATTTTCTCTGTGAATTTTATCTACATAACATGATAGTGACCAATGTCCCTGATTTCTTGATCAACCTATTTGTGGGGGATTTTCAAATTAAAGCATTTCAGTCTGTATTGCGGAATCAGATAATTTGGAGGCAACAAACAGACAGTTTCAATAACACTACTCAGTCCATCAGATTTTACATTCACCCAACCCATCACACAGATGTTGCCCTGTGGAAAAACTTTAGATCATTGTACTACCAGGCAGGGGTTGGGGTGCATACTTCTCAGATTTTGCTTCAGTGTATTATTGATTTTGAAAATTATAGTCAGGAGAATTTTGGGGCTGCTTGGCAAGCTTGCGATAGGAGATGGGATACTTTAAGCCTGCCTTTAAAATGTAGGGAGGTCCTCTCTCCTCATAATTTGAGCTGGAGCATGCGAAGGGGTGATGCCCTCATCGCCATTATCAAACAAACTACAGAGAAAACCAGCTAGCAATACACTGATGAATGGGCAGGTCTCCAAGTGTGGCCACCACTCCTCTTAAGCCCTCTCACGACTTGGCAGAATAATGTAGCACAGTCCCATGATAGTTTCACTGCCTGGGTGGAAATGACCTCCAATACTCAGGGCTGCAAGAATACCACAAAGCAATACGTTGATCAATTCGAGGAGTATGACATGGCTGACCAACTTGGCATGAGAGCAGGGTGCATATGAGTTGCATTGGGACATGCAACAGGTAAAGTCAGGGGGAAAATGATGAGTGCATTGTTTG
Source organism: Taxus wallichiana var. yunnanensis (assembly GCA_018340775.1). NCBI lineage: Eukaryota > Viridiplantae > Streptophyta > Pinopsida > Cupressales > Taxaceae > Taxus > Taxus wallichiana. The sequence goes on from CM031238.1 coordinate 303,843,079, forward strand.
GCTCATTTATATCATTTCTTTAGACCAGAAATACTCTTTGTGATATGACTTATTAGTATATGGGGATGTTTTGTGTAGTCATGTCTTAGTAGGTTGATGCATTTTCCTTTCTATTATTTATGAAAACTGTTTATCCCATGAACTTCCTACTAACTGCCTTTATGAGATCAAATGTGATGATGTGTGCAGGGAATAATGGAAGTTACTGGTGGATAAGAAGCCTGAGTTTGAAGCATGTGGCTGAAGACTGTTTCCATCGAATTGACCTATTAGCTTGGGCTTGACTCTAACGGCCCGTAGGAATCTATGATTTTTAATTGATATTTGATGGACAGTGTTTTATGCCACCTGATATGGCGGATCTTGTAACCAACATTATCTATATGAAGACTTTGTCTTCAGAACTTGAGTACCACTTTTTTATTATCGAAGAAGATTATCTGCATACTGTTCTGGATTTGTTTTTGATATGTTATGAACTCATTTTGAAGTTAATGAAAGCTACAACATTTTGAGAATCAGAAGTTGTTGATCACTCTATCCCGAGGAAGAGCAAGGGCCCACTCAACCGAGGAGATACAAGGTTACTTTGAGTTTTACATGCATACAGTCCTTCGATTAGTTTTACTACAATTGTCATTTGATGAGTTTTACATGCATGTTTTGATTAACTATCTCTGCTTTCTCCATTATCGCTTTCGCTTAGAGTAGATGCTTTTGTTATGCAAATCTAGTTCATGAATAGTCTTGCTTTCTGCTGAAAATTCCAGTTATTCAGTTATGGTTTAATTTGTTAAGAATAAGTGTGTGCGTATTTTACTTTACAGTAGAAGATTAGTTGTTGAAATCCATTTCATTGCACATAGTTGAATTTCGTAGATTTGTATTTAATTTCCGTAGATTTTAACTGCACTTCCGTAGAATAGTCATTAAAACTAAGCAACCCCCCAACAAACTCAACATATAACTGGTTCTCCTAGACTCCATTGCATATTACCTTGGACACCACCCTGGTTTAGAATGACACTGACAAAGATTATGTCAGTTAAATGATTGGAAGAATACAACGACCCATCGAGTTGATAGTTAGGTTATTTATAAAGTTTTTGATTAGGAATACATTATGATGGTAACGATATATTGCGTGAGATGCCATTATTAGAGCTTAAAGGATACAAGATCCTATTACACGTTATTGTATCTTCATAGATATGATGGATGGAATGATAAATATAATTTCCAATATTATCTTATTGTGAATGATAATTCATGCATATGTTTATTGTTTATCTTTATGAAGGATATATGGTTAAGTATATTATTGTTCATGAGATTGAAAAAACCATTAATGACTAGCATGGTTATGTTTTTGTATCCTAACCAAGCAAGTCTTTTATTTAAGGAGCTCTAGGTGTACAAAGTTTAATATTCATATACCGGGTTTTCTTTTCTACTTTGATATGTATACGGGCACACACACGTCAAAGTAGAGGAACGTGAAGCAGATTAAATACTTGAATATTTTATTAGCTAATTAAATTGTATGTTTTTAGGATGTTTGTATGCTTATTCATAATTGGTCTAAATTAAGGCTTATTTTGAAATTTTCAACTTTTTAAAGGCTTATTCATTTGTTTTGTCTATCGCCCTTCATCCCTAAAGCACCATGTCATGAATGTTTGTAATGTTATTGAGCATTTCACAAATATTAGTAACATTCCTCAATTTTTAGGAATGTTAATAACATTTTGAGGTCCTTTAAAGTGGTTCATTATGGTTGGATTGCACTCACATTTTTTCCTATTATATTTGCTTTGTGACACATTGATGTCAATTTGGTCTCCAATAGAGTCCTTATACTTTGAATTTATTTTCTCTATAAATAAACAAGCATTGTAGTTAATTTAGGCACAAAGTATGTAGTTATTATTCACAAGAATCTATTGAGAATTTTTAAGCATTCTAGATAGAACAAACAATCATTCTAAGCATTTAATATTAAAGCAAATATGTTTATGTTAAAATCATTGAAGGACACATGCCACATGATACATGTTTTGAATACTATTAAAAATAATCCAATTGTTAATGTTTTATGTTTTTGATATTGTTATTGTCTGCAGGGCATGGACAAATAGGAATATAGTTCTATTATTATTTGGTTTATTGTAGCTCTAAAACATATATTGTTTTCCTTATTTTTGCATATATTATTTTCCTTATAATTTTCTTATGTTGTCTTCCTTTTAGGTCAAAGAGAGAAAACTTTTATGAGGAAATGGAAAACATAAGCTATAACCATGAAAGAAGGCCACAAGTAGATGGAGATCTTATTTAAGGGCATAAAAAGAGTACAAAGACTTGTAGATCTAACATATTTAACGAGATACATGCAAGCTTATCTAGAAGCTAAAAAGACAACATAACATTGAGGTATTGTGATGATAGATGATGTTATCGATCTTGAAGCCATATAAGAAGCACCTAATGTGAAGAAGAATAAGTTGAAAAACATGATGATAATTTTTTTAACATTGTTGAGAGGATGAGAAGTAAACCAAAGTTAGATCCACCTGTTATTTTGTAGGTTTGAATGCTTAAGAGCTCACTTGATTAGGATGTTGAGATGGAAAAATATTTGAAGTATGAGAATATGAAGATCCCATAAGAGTTATGTTTCCTAGAGAAAAATTGAAAGGTCATACATCTTCATGGTAGGAACATGTACATGAAAAAATATTTCAAAAAGAAAAAGAAAATATCTAGATTTGGATTATATTCATTGCAAAATTGAAGGGAAAATTCATTCTACATTTTTTTATCACACAAGTATGTTCAAGATTCTTCTAAACTTGTATAAAGAGATATGAGTGTAAGTGATTAACTAAAGGAATTATACAAGTTAACCATTAGACTTGGTCATGTTAAAGATGATGCTAAGAAGATATTGGGTTATGTAAAGGATTGTGCTTAACAATTCAAGACAATATGATCATATTAGATTCTCTACTTGAGGAAGCATATCAATATGCATTGAAGGAAAAAGAAAATTCAATGTAAAAAAAAGCACATCATGAGGGAAAGAAAATTTTGTGTGTAGTTGTGGAAAAGGAAGTGATATAGAGGAAATTATATGCAAGAAGGTGAGGTAAGCACAACACAATGTAGTGATGGTGTGTATAAAGGTGGAGGAAATTTAAAATAATGAGTTCGACGCTATGGACATGAACTCGAGGTAATTGTTTCAAATGCAATGAAGTTGGAGATAGAGGGTTTGAGTGACCGCATACAAATATTAATGGAAGTAAGAACAATAATGTGAGTTTGGATATTACATAATAAGATGAAGAAAGTGTTGCATCTACTCATAACATAAATGAACATGAAACTAGAAAATATCTCATGAAGAAGAGGGTATTACTAAAGCATGCGAAGGAGGACAATTGCAACTATTCCAATTATTGAATGTATGCAATATTGTTGCTTTTACTAGAGCATTCAAGTGCCCATATGCGCATAGTAATGTAAGTAAATACGATAATGTGAGTAAACATATTACAAAATAAAATGAAGAAAGTGTTGGATCTATTCATAACATAAATGGACATGAAGCTAGAGAAGCTATCACCATGAAGAGGGTATTACTGAAGCATGCGAAGGAGGATAATTATAACTATTTAGTCTAATTAAATGTAATGAGGTATTTGTGTCTCGATTTGGTTTTGGTTCATTATGATATAATTATTATAACATTGATGTATTCGGTTGGCCTACGCGACCCATTATCAAGGTGACATTAAACTAAATAATCAATAAATTTGCTGAAGAGAGAGTAAGACGGCATCTCCCTTGTATAGCCTTTATCCAGTAAAAGATTGTTTGTTTGGCTGCACCGCATTCATCGTTGTAGTAGAGTGGTAAGTATTCCCGCCTGTCACGCGGGTGACCTGGGTTCGATCCCCGGCAACGGCGATTACAATTTTAATTTCGTAACATTTTTCTTGCACTGTTTCCATGTAAGAATTAAGACACGTTTTGACAGCTCAGATGGTAGAGGGCTCGCTTAGCATGCGAGAGGTACGGGGATCGATACCCCGCATCTCCAGACGAACTTCCTACATTTTAAGTAAACAGACTGTCATTCTTCAATATGTATTGATTTGCTTTTGCATATTATTTGTCCGTTGCAGGTCCACCACCAAATATTTCTTCAACTTCTTCCTCCCACCCAACTATTTCCTTCGCCCAAATAACTATTCCTTTGTTCTATTTGGTATTGTTAAAATGTAAACAGACTGTCATTCTTCAATATGTATTGATTTGCTTTTGCATATTATTTGTCCGTTGCAGGTCCACCACCAAATATTTCTTCAACTTCTTCCTCCCACCCAACTATTTCCTTCGCCCAAATAACTATTCCTTTGTTCTATTTGGTATTGTTAAAATAAAGTCTACAACGTCAATAAACTTGCATGAATTTGGGTTCGTTCGTTCTTCCACGAATTTTAATATTCTTTCCTCCCTAAATTCTAGGATAGAGTTTACGAATGTGTGTTGCACAATCAATATTTTAATGATTACCTACAACATATTTTGAGAGCTCGGTGTATCTTACTCTAAATGAACTTGATCGGCGGTGTCCGTCTTATATTAGAGTCTCTTTCCTCAAAATTCCGGGCATTGAGTATTCACTAATTCCTCTAATTTAAATCCCCCTGCTCTCTCTCTCTCTCCTCTCTCTAATGAAGATGATAGTTTCTAGTAGTCTAATATGAACCCAAACATATTCAAAGTACGGTTTGGCATCCTCCAAAAAAACCATATTTATTACAAGGTATACGTATTTCTAGCTTGGAGAATCTATTTATTACTGCATAAATTATTACCACGTTTGGTAGTAGAGTAGTCTGAGAGATAGTCTTTGGAAACAAATTCCTATAGTCTCATCAAAATTGGTAGAGGTGTATACATACTATGTTTCTTGTTGAAAAGTTTGTGAGTTGTACATGCGGTACAATACCTTAAGCATTTGTGACATCAAACTTGAGGTGTGGCCAAAAAAATATTTCTATATCACCGAAATGGTATTTTCAACTACAAAGTGTCATGCAACTTTACTTAAATGAGATTCTCGTATTAATTTATACCTCATTTGGTACACACAAGTGACTAGGGTGATATAGGAGCTCATCGTGTAAGTAGAAATTTGTAACTACCTTACTATTGAGAAAGTTGTGACAGATTTCTACAAATTTTGGATGCAAAGGAATACAAATTATGACCAAGTGTTTACTTTATGCCCAAAAATGTCAAGCACTATGATGAGAGCATGAATTTGATGTTAGCACAAATATTCAAATGTTGGATTTGCACTTCCTTTTTATGCTTGACGTCAAGATGAAATTGCTAAAGATAAGAAGATGTTTCCCTTTCTACAACTTGTTACGAGTCTACAAGAATTAAAGCAATTTACAGTCGATGTGGATCACAGTCCCCTTACCCAAGATATAATGCTTCCAATATTTGCATGCTTGATCAATACCATAAATCCTGTGATCATATGTTGGATAATTTTTTACCAACAAAGTGAAAGCGAAATACCAAATATATTAAAGATTAGCTCCTAGGGTTGGCAACAACAAATGAATATGTGAAATGCCATAGAATTCCATTCATCATTCATATGAATGTTATGGGTGCATTAGTCAAGCAGAAGGGAATTGAAAACCACTCAAATAAGCCTTCCTTGGATTTGAAGGACGTCTTTCAAATGTCTATGTGCTTGACAAGAATATAATGATACCTAGATTAAGATCAATTTTGGCGAAGAAAATTTACACTACGAAGTTGTTCAATAAATCCTTGATCAAGGGAATATGATTACAATTCTTTGTATTGATCTTATTTGGATCTTTTGTGTGGGAATAATTAGGCTACCACAATGCGATGAATTGGGTTGATGTCTCCTTTATCCACGAGTTGATGGTTTTCAAATAAATAATGGGATCAAATAAATAGTATCTTTACCGCACAATGTGTAGGCACTTCCTTAATTGATGAAGACATATCATTGTATTCTTCTAACATAATGTGTAACTCCTATATTTTTCTAAAGGAACCACAATATGAACTGGAGCCATGAGGAGGTGTTTATGTTCATGTTTGACCATTGAGAGCACTAACTTTCTGCTAGATTTGACTAGCTTCTTGCATCGCTTGGTTTAATGAGTGAGAGCTTAGAGATTACTTTTCTATGTTATATCTCATATCACCGACCTCTATGACAACATTTCTAATGTTTTATTCATAGAATCCATGTCGATTGTAAGGATATTATTGACCAAGTAAAATATCTCATACCTATAATGGCGCAATATCACAAAGGTTTACATCTTGAAGAGGATTGATTTTATAAATTAGATAAAAATGTGAGTAGGACATTTTTAGAACTTGAGATGAACTATCCAATTGCATATGGTTGTGGGTGATTTCACTTTTTGGGGTGAATCTCACCCTTTTTAAGTTTTAAATGTTTTAATTAACATACATAAAAATGATGAATAATGTTACAGGTGGATATTCTGATTTAATTAACTTCCAACATTAATTGCACAAATTAGAATAACGTTTTTCAAAGTGATTATTGATCTAGCAATTATAAAAACAAAAAGGAGATTGTGCACTTAGCTGATTTACGTGTGAATTTGGAAGAGGTGGGTGGTCTCAGAGTGTAGGAAACAATAGATATGGAACTAGAAATGATTCATTGATTAACTTGAAACTTGTAGACACAAATCTATGCACTTGGGAACATTTCTAGGTCCTAAAGCATACTAATGTATACATTATTCCTAAGCAAGAAAACTAGTGGTTGAGAACTCCCTTTGGCATTTTGATTGCTTTATCTCTTATACTTTCTTTGGTTTAACACATCTTACATCTTTGTCAACACTTGATTGATTTATATTTTATGGCCTCGGACACTAGCACTCAATTAGGATAGAAGCGCCTAGGTGCTCATATCCCTCTTGGGCACCCATGTCCCTCTCTTTCTTCTTCTTACTCTTTTGGGTCCTTTATGTTTCTTGGTCACATTTCAACACTCGGGTCGGCCTTCCAATGGTCAATTACGAAATTCAAACAAGGGAATCAAATATATACTTAGTTACTTCTCTCAAATAAGGGGCCAAACACTATAAGCATTATCTATCACCACCTAAGCTTGCATAAAGGCACAAGTGCACTACAAAACATACATCTAGCACATCCATACAAGGGACAAGGGCTGCATTGGTATGCATACACTGCATAAGAGGGGAGTTCATTCTATTCCATCACATGCATTTTGCATATTTCAGACAATCTATATCTAGCTTGCCAACATTGTGCAACTTGCACAAGATCAACCTAGGGCACAAGACATGGACACACACACACAAAAAAAAGAACTACATGGGGTTTGAGATGTAGTGTAGTGCTCGATAGTAAGTTCACTCTTTGGGTGACCGCTAGGTTCGACTCGACACCCCATTTTGCATATTTTTTTATTAGATTTGATGTGGTTTGTGGGCATGTGTAACTAGTCATCTATTTTGCAGGTTACATGTGTGATCAAAACCCTAACTGAGAGGAATTCGGGCGAGAAAGTGAACATTTGAGCGAATACCTTCTGATCTAGAAAAATTCAAAACCTAGGCATCGAAGTGGACACTAGCACCTATATTAGTCACTAGCGCCTGGGACGCTCATGTCCTCATGCGGGTGCTACTGTCCTACACATTTATGTACTTCTGAATCTTCATTGAGTCATTACAACATTGTTCCCCACTGTTCGAGTAGATAGACACTCCCGATCACTCCCAAGTTACATGAAATCAGCTAAGTCATTATCCCTCTATCATTTGCTTAGGGTTTTACATTGTAGAACGGTTATTACTTTTGTGTTACTATATTTAATTACATGAATATCATTCATTATAGTAAGTTACTCTAAAATAAAGGTTTAATTCAATTTAGATTAAATCATTTGATGAACCCCAACTCTTGATTGACCACTCGGATCCGTAATTTTCCTATTCTATAGGATTTTTTTCTCTAACCCTAAACCTTGGTTGCATCGGGGTTCATATTGTCATCTACTGAGTCTATCATACATCTTATATGTATAGTTCTTCCTAGGTTTTCATCCTTGGATTTCTCCTCTAGAGTCACTCTTTAGGGGTTTTATTTTTAAATTACTTTTTCTTTCATATTTGGCCTCTAAAGTTATTCAAATCTCCTTGTATCAATTACTTCAAAAACACCTAGTTTGCAAAGATTCTCTCACAAAATCCATACATACAATGTACCTCCCTTGCGATATGCCACCTTCACAAGTAAGTACAATTTCAATCATCTCTCCAACCCTCCTAATAGCCCCGATAACACAACTAATCAATCCATCTTCGAGTAAATTCGTGCTTTACACCTTCTTTTTCAAGATAAATTTCAAGTTATGGAAATTGTGATTACATCCCTCACAGCTGAAATCCCACATCTCAAGGATTCTTCTCATACCCATACTAGTTCTTATTATACACCTCATCCTAATACCATGTATACTACATGTGCTCATACAAGTGAGGTTGAGGTCTTACCACAACAAACACCTCTCAAGTTTGATCAAAATGCTAAGAAACCCGATATTCTCTCTAATATCCTCAATCACCAGTTAATCACCTTGCCACCTACTCATTACTACCCTCCTTATCGGCTTAAAAAATACAAAGGTCACTTATTTTTTAATTATCATAGAATTAATGGACATTGTGACAATGATTGCTATGCTTTAGAATGAAGAATCAAGCAACTTGAGCATCAAGGCCTTATTTCATTTGCTACACAACATTATGTTATATGCTCATCTCCAATTACCAAACCCCAATGGGTTCCCAAATATGATCCTTCTATGTCTAGTAAGCATCACACAATAGTCACTCTTGTTCCTTCTCTAGTAATGCAAGAGTCACCACAAGCCCCATCTAAGGCCAAACCATCAAAGGAAGAACAACCAATTCCCTCACCACAAGCTAAGATCCCTCACCAACCCCCTCATTTTCCATTTATACTTCCTCTTTTCAACATAGCTAATGAATATGTCACTTGATTGGGACACATTTCAACATACGCCACCGTGACAAGGTCTCTCTCACTTCGCGATAACCTTCCACCACTTGCATACTTTGGGTGCATCACACTTCCCCATCCATCACTACTTGTTCTCTTTATAGTCTACTCATAAATTATTTTCTATACTTCACGCTATGTGCTTCACAATAAATATTTTTAGTATCTCATCTATGGTACACATACCCCACCTTTACCCGATGACGTGCGCTAGTTCTATGCTTCATTCTTGACTATTGAGGGTAGTGTTACTTAAATGAACCTCACTTGTACACTTGGGGGATCACACTTTCTCCCCCTACATCACTATTGGATGTCTCTATCATCTACTCATAGCTTATTTACTTCACGCTCTATGCTTGATAAGTAAATCTTTCCTAGCATCTCATCTCCCGTACACATACTCCTCCTTTGTTACCCGATGATGCACTTTTGTTCTACAATTCATACTTGACTGTTGAGGGTGCAATTCCTAAATGAACCTCACATCACACACATCCACATGGGGGAAACATAGCCCCTCCCATCTGCACATATTACATATCACAACACACCATCACTTTCACATAACATATGCACATCTTTGTTGTCATTACTATTGTTCTCTTATATTACTTACATGTTGCACCTTGTTTCCTACGCTAGTTGGATTATTAGTATTACATTATCTTTTGTTATACACACATAAGCATTCACATGGTATATTGAGGTGAATGCAATAATTTTACATATTTTTACACGATGCATGACGCTCAACACTACTCTTTACCAATCTCGTCAAGGCTCCTAAGGCATCTACCTTTGTTACTCTCATACTCCACACTCACAAGTCCTATTATTACAATATTTACTACTTCTTATCACTTACTTTTCACTACTATATACATGATTTGACATACTACTTATCTTTCTAACATGCTAATGAGTGTTTCATGTGTAGCATTTGTCTTGCATGATTCTATACAACCATGGTTATATGTTACTTTTTTCTTTTATTTACCATTATTTGCGGGCTATGCCCTATGTAATGCTTGATCATTGTTTACTTATGGCTACTTGACCCGATTGTCTTGTGACATTATGAGCTATGTCCCATGTATGCAACCCACTTTTTGTGGTACCTTTTCTCTTCATATTTTATTTTTACATTGTCTTCTCTTGCATGCTAGCTCTTTTACTCTAATAGTTGTTTCTATCCTACATTGTTTTCATGTGCCTTAGTTTATACCATGCACATCCCCTACTCCCAGAAGGTATCCAACACATGATATGCATATCAATTTTAGGTCCTCTTGTTTGGGCCACCTCCTCCTACATTCGTCACATGCACCGCAAATGAGAGGGGGGAAACTATTGGGTGGAAAAATCACCCTCCCAACAACACGAGAACAACACGGTACAAAAATGGAAAATCCACACATTTACAAAGTGGTCCAAAACTAATTTAGACCAAAACACAGAGTAGAAACTAGCACCTAGTAGCAGACATAAACGATGGGAAATTACGTCTCACCTGGTCACTTGTGTCATGGGGAAAAATCAGATAGTTTCTCAATTCAACACAATTTCCAAAGAGTTTACAAAGTATGGATCTACAGTATCAGACACTTGGCTTCAGTTATAGAATTTAGTCATTCAACTACAATTCGGATACAATCTAATTACATTTCAGTTACAAATCGGGACGTGCCAATCTACAGTGACACTTTGAGAAGCATCATGGATAGAGAGAAAAACATACCTCTCTCCCCAAAACTCTTCTCTTGGCGTGAGATCACCCAAAAACTCATCCTTGGCTTCAAATCACCTAAAAACTTGTCCTTGACATGAGGTCACCCAAAAAATTTCTCTTGGCATGAGATCGCCCAAAAAACTCTTCCTTTTTGTGAGATCTCCAAAAAACCTGCTCTTGGCATGAGATCTCCCAAAAACCTCACTCTTGGTAGCAGGACGCTCAAATACATGGCTTGAAACTTTCTTGGTTGGGAATTTATCACTCCCAACCCCATCCAAAAACATCTCTAAGACAAATAGGACAACTTTCTATCATATACTCTCTTATACATCAGGTGCACTCTTTCCTTAGCTACTACTTTTACACACTTTTTACTTACTTATACATACGTTACTATGATTTTTCATATACAAGAATTTGACTACTCTTTTTCTCTTATTTTGCAGGTCCATCCTTACAAGCAACAATAAATAACTCACATCAACAAGCATAAGCTCCAAAAACATGATACTACCGACAATTCACCCCTAGGGTCTACCTCCCTTTCCTAGTTGCCATGCTTCACATTATGATCACTTCACGCTTCACATGGCTACTTGTCCACTCGGCATGCTATCGGCTACACTTCTCTTCAGTTTACAAGGTACATATTTTCTATCTACTTTATGTTATCGAGTATTCACTCAACAACATAAAGTGGGGGAAAATGTAGACACAAAATCTATGCACTTGGGTACATTTCTAGGTCCTAAAGCATACTAATATATACATGATTCCTAAGTAAGAAAATTAGTGGTTGATAACTCCCTTTGGCATTTTTATTGTTTTATCTCTTACACTTTACTAGTTTTACACATCTTACAACTCTACTAGCACTTAACTTATTTATCTTTTATGGCCTTGGAGACTAGTGCCCAGTTAGAACAGAAGCACCTAGGCGCTCTTGTCCCTCATGTGTGCCCTTGTCCCTCTCTTTCGTCTTCTTAATATTTTGGGTCCTTTCCATTTCTTGGTCACCTTTTAACACTTTAGGTTGGCCTTTCAGTTGTCAATTATGAAATTTAAATAAGGGAATCATATATATACTTAGTTACTTCTCTCAAATAAAGGGCCAAGCACTATAAGCATTATATATAACCACCTAAGGTTGCACAAATGCATAAGAGCACTAAAAATCATACACCTAGCACATCCATACAAGGGACAAGGGATGCATTGGTCTATATACACTGCATAGGATGGGAGATCATTCTATTCCATCACACACATTCGAATATTTTTGAAAATATATATCTCGTGTGCTAACATCATACAACTTACACAAGGGAAACCTAAGAAACTTTACATGGAGTCTAAGATGTAGTATAGTTCTCGAGTAGTAAGTTCACTCTTCGTGTGACCACCGGATCGGTTCGAATCCCTATTCTACATCTTTTTATTAGATTTTATGTGATTTGTGGGCATGTGTAGCTAGTCATATGTTTTACAGGTGTCACAGTGCAATTGAAACCCTAACAATGAAGTTGGAGTGAAAAAGTGAACATTTGAGCAAATACCTTCCAACCCAAAAAAATCATAACTTGAGCATCTAAGCCGCCCAAATCGGTCACTAGTGCTTGGGATGCTCCTGTCCTCTTACAAGTGTTTATGTCTTACATATTTATGTACTTCCAAATCTTCATCGAGTTATTATGACGTTATTCCCTTCCTATTCCAAAGCAGATACACAATCCCAATCACTCCCGTGTTGGACGAAATCAACTAATTCATTATCCCTCTATCATTTTTTAGGGTTTTACCTTATAGAATGTCTATTGTTTGTGTATTACTATACTTAATTACTTGAATATTATTTACTACAGTAAGTTACTCTAAAATAAAGGTTTAAACTTTAATTCAATTTATATTAAATCAAAATTGAGTCCTGGTTAAAATCATACGACTATCTATAGGGCCCATAATTCCCTAACCTTTCGACATGCTTGGAATTTAATTGTGTAACTTCCTAAACGCTTTACTTGTCTATAAATGTATGTCATTTTGTGTTAGTCTTCTTCTCTCACCTTCGAGTGGCTCAAACTCTGTTCAAACCCCGAAACCATTGTAATGCAAGAAGGAATTCATGTAAAACAAATTTAGGTGGGTTGTGAGCACCCCGTGCACTATTGATGTCACCACTAGTCCGAAGAGGGCTCAAATTGCACATAGTTCTCCTAGAATTTGATATCTACCATAGTACATTCGAATGGACAATCATGTTTTACCAATAATTCCCTTGAGTTTCACACTTGCTCAAATGCTTAGGAAGGGTCAATTTTCTTGCTTGTAGGATGAATATGGAGACTCCTAGACCTGGGAGGAGACTTCAGACTAGTATAGGGTGTTTCCTAATGGATGTGCATGAGTTATTTCGTTGTTTAGGGATCTTTGAGTGCCTTTAGTGCTTGCTTTTGCATGAGGAGTTCATAAAGTGCTAGGTCCCTAAATGAGGTATGATTTACTTGTTTAGTTATGATTCCAAAAGTTTTTGTGTCATGAAATTACAACTAAGGGGTATATTTGTTCATAAGAATGTTATATAATTGAAAGAATTAACTCAAAACATGTCAGTCCAAAACCATATAGTAAGGTTAGAATATAAATGTACATCCCGATTGAAACTGACATTTTTGGATGAGAGGGAAAAAATTTCATTTTGATTTCACCAAACTAAGAATGGATGTTTCTAGATTTATTTTATGCAATTAAAATTCAAAAACCGATGATAGAGAGGTGTGAAAATATAAGTAAGTGCATGGAGTGTTATGAAGGTGTACTAAGAAAGAGTGAGGAAAGTGCATTTGTCCATGCAAGTGTGCAATGTTAGGATCAACAATGTCAAAGGATAGATTGCCAAATTTGAGTGCATACATTTCCCCCCCTTAAAGTATGAAATGAAATTACATGCTTTAAGGAAAATATACTTGAGTTTGTACACCCAATTTCTCTTTACTCATAATAATTTTTTTTTACATTATCCTGTTGTGTTGGTGTTGACATGCTCCAAAATGAAACCTGCAACACAGAGTGTAGTCAATGCCAAGATATGAAATTGAACTATAAATAAAAATAACATGAAAGTACTACAAAGAAATGAGTAGAAAGAAATTCAAAAAGAGATGCAAAACATGGAAGGAATACACCTATTTATTTCACGAGGGAATGAATTTGCAAAGTGAGTGAAGGAGTGGTAGAGGTGTCATGTGGGGGTGAAACATAATGTAGATCAAGGAGTTATTATTCTAAGTCAATGACACAAAGACAAATTACAATAAAAGATTCACGTGTTTCATACAATATTTTTTTCTTAAGAAGAAAAATCAAGCCATGAAAAAGATATATTGCATTTCTAAATCAATAGGCTGATATATTAAATGATACATGCAAGATTTGAAATGTAAGATATAATCACTAACAGATTTAGTCTTTCCTTGATGTAATGATGGAAAATACTCATATGTAACCTTAGGTCCATTATTAAAGATAAACCACCTAAGAAATGCTTCTTCCATGTCAAGAAAATTATGCACAAATCCACAAGGAAAATGATGCAACCAATCTAAGGTAATGCCAATGAGACTACTAGGAATTCTTTTAGGAGCAATCTATCATTGGGATGTGAAGCCATAGCTATCCGATAAGCCTTGAGATGCATGTAAGGGTTACTGTCCCATCAAAGAGTGTAAAAGTAGGCATGGTAAAACCTTTAGGAAAAGTAGAATTGAATATCTTCTTATATTTCCATAAACGTAATTATGATCAATAATAACATAATATGCCTTGCTTTCGAGGGTAAGCTTACGAACCTGATTTTTAAGTCACCTACAACATTTACAAGAGAAAGAATTCCTCCTGGAGGGATAACATATACATTAAGAGGCTCATTGATTGGTTGTACCTTGTCATTGTGTGTAGCCATGGGGACAATATTGGGTTGGAATTGAACCTTTAGGTCAACTAGTGGAGAAGTTGCATTGGCACTAGGAGGACTAGGAGAAGAACTAGAAGGAATGGAATCTTAGACACCCTTATCAAAAAAATCCTTAGCATTGGAATAAGAAGCACTATAAGCATCATTAGGATTATTATCATGTAAGATATATTTCGAGAATCAAGATTAGACATGTATACCTCATTTGTAATAACATTAGGTTTACAAGAATCTACAACATCTTGTTAAGAAAGAGAGAGGAGGAACACCGACATCATTTGTAATATCATTTTTGCATGAATAGATATAATATCATTTGGAGGAGGTAGGAAGAAACACGTATCATTTGCAACCAAATTTAACTCACAAGTATCTATAGAAGAAACATAAGGAGTTTAGAAAACATTATCAACATAATATTCATCATTAAGAAAATGCAAATAGTCCTCTAAACATGCATTATGAATAATATCATTATCAAAAAAAGATTCAATGTCACTATCAATAGAAAGAGAGAAATCAGATTCAATAGGTGGAAAATCATATGCAACTAGATTAATAACAATAGTATGAGCACTAGGAATATGAACATCATGAGTATAAATGCAAGAAGTATTTACATTTCTAGAAGTAGCACCAAACCAATAGTTAAGGTCATGTTGTCTATAAAAACGTGTGTACACTTAGGGATAATTACGAGAAATCTGTTATAATTTTCATAATACATGGATGAATTATAAATACATATAGGAGAAGTAATGGGATGGGAGTGGGCACTACGGTTACCGAGAATATTATTGTAAGCCATGGAAGAGGTGTACACAAGCAATCCAAGAAGATAAATAGATATGTATTTCAAACACTTAGGTAACCCTAGGAAACTAAGGTTCGGCCAATTTTAGGTTCACCATATGATTTAACCTAAATGGTTAATACTTTAAGGGGTAGTAACCGATGGTATATCATCCTAATCAATTATTTTCCAAGGATAATTACAAAAATATCAGGAATAATCATATGAACAAAGATAAACAATGAAAAGCAATACAAAAAATTAATAAAAATGAGGAGGAGAGGACTTAGCTGATATCTTGGGCTATCTGTTGATCTAAGATGAATAGATAAGCTGGAAATGATTTTACAGAGGCTCGATATTGAAAATGTATCCTCATATTGTTCCAAGACCAGAGCATATGGTATGACCAAAACCATACCCCGATATGACCATTTTTATGCGTTGGTCCCTTTATATTTTCATATCGAATCCCATGCATCCTAATTCTCTACTTCCCGATTCACACTTTTATCCTTCCAAAATTATTGAAAACCTTGATCTTCACACATGTTCCTCTAAAACAAAGCCCTATCTACTATACCAATGTTGAAACACATGTTAGTCTAAAAGGAATGCATATTCTTGAGCTAGACTGACCTTGATGGTCACCCCACTATGATTGCACTACATTTAAGAATCTATGTAGTTCTTGTGTGTGTGATTGTAATTGTGTCCCATTGAAGCTAGATTTTCCCTTGTGCACATCACACCAAGTAGCAAGATACACTACTTCCCACCAATGCATGTGTGGTATGGAATTCAAAATATATGCCCTTCCTATCCTATGATAATGCATTCAAAATGCAATCTTTAGCATTTTATTTTTCTCAAAGGATGATTTTAGGTATTAATAGTAGCCTCCTTTATTCTCTTAGCAAGCCATGTGTGTGTGTGTGTGTGTGTGTGTGTGTGTGTGTGTGTGTGTGTGTGTGTAAGAGTTTCTTTTCTCAAATTTTGACACTAGTGACAAAAAAAGGTTGAAACCAAAATAAATTCAAATAAGAAAAGAGTGATGAAGAATCCCAATGAAAAGTACTCTAGAGGAAAGCAAGGTGGGACCAAAGCGTATGGAATGGCCCGTAGCATGTGGGTGTTGTGACCCATTTCGTATGATTTGGTCAAAAATCTCAATTAACAAAAAAATTAAGACATGATGAGAGGGATCCCAATGACATTTTAAAAAGTAGAGGAATAATTCCATAATATCATGATGAGTCACATTCGGATAAATCAATAGCAATAGAAAACAAGGACTTGTGTCACTAATGTATAATATTCTTGGTTGGAAACCATATATATAATAACATGCTAAATGTGTAATGTATTAGTAATAAGTACATATTTTAGTGTTTGTGGTTGGAATTAATTCATATTACAACAAAGCTAACTTGAGTTTTGGTGGAAGTTCGAGCGATGGATCCATTTTTTCTCCAAGCCATTACGGCGAAAGGGCGAAAAGTTTTAAAATGGCCCATGGCCCCACTCATGTGAAGGGATAAATTATGAGTTGAAGCCCACAAAAATCAAAAAGAGACACGTGGCCTATGTTGAAAAGTCAATGGCAAAGGCATGGAATTTCGGGGGAAAGGTTGGAATATTTCCCCTTTCAAATATAGATAAAAAGAGAAGCACGTCCCCACAACCAATCAGGTGATACCACGTGTTAAAGAATAAGAAAGGGATACGTGGTCATTTTTCAGTTCATAACCGCTGTGGTGGACTGGTGGAGGACTTTAGGAATTTTATCCTTGTTTCCACAAAGGGCAAAAAGTTCTAAAATGACCGCGACCCCGCTCATGCGAAGGGATAATTTCTAAGTTGAGGCCCGCATCAATCAGAAAGGGACACGTGGCCTACGTTGAAAATTCAACGGCAGAGGCATGGACTTTTGGGGAAAGGTTGGAAAATTTACCCTTTTCAAAAGTGGATAAGGTATAAAACTGAAGCGCATTCCTGCAACTAGTCACGTGATGCCACATGTTGAAGAATGAAATCAGAACAACGGGCCTGCGGAGGAAATTGAGAACTTGATACTTTTTTCACCAAAGAGTTAAAATGTTGCAAATTGAGTCACGACCCCTTTTCCAATCATGGTGTGCCACGTGTTCACGTTGAAAAGTCAAAGTGGGCTGGCGGAGGTTTTTGAGAATTTGAGCTTTTTGTTAAAAAGAGTTTAAATGGTAGATTTGAACCGCATTTCCTTAGCCACTCAGATGGCGCCACATGTCCGGCCTTTGGCGGAGCTGCGAGGGGCGGAGAAAAATGAGAAATCGTGCTTTTTCTCCCAAATGTCAAGAAATGCATTTTTCTCCCCCAGGGTCGTCATTGCTTGGATCTTGCCATGTGTAGGGTCCAAATTTGAAGGTAAAAGGGGGAAAAGATAGCCAAATGCACTCATCTGATTTTTAACGCCATTAACGAACCAGAGCTCTGCAAAACACAAAAAAAAAGGATCATTCTTCATTATTTTTCTTTGTATCCTTGTTGTTTCTCCATGAGATGAATTTTTAGTTTATTGTGGAGCCAAATCGATAAGTTTAAAGGGATGTAAAGTTTGATCATCAGAAAATGGAGTTTATCGGGCATATGCAATAAAAAGGGAGAAAACTTACCAAGAAGCACTTGAGTGTTATGAAAGTGGTTAAAAGGTAGAAATGGAAGGACCACATGAAGAAGAAAATCATGAGATACCCCCGCTAAAGTAATCATGCTCGAATTGACGAAATATTTTCCTTTTTGAACCTTCGGTTTTCATGAGTGCATTTGTTTCATGTCACTTTCCAAAAGTGAATGTAATAAACATTATTCCTTTGGATGTTGTTTTCTTGGGGACCAAGTATGGATGTACATGGATTGTTATAAGAACATGGTTTTGGCCATGAAAAAAGTGGATTATGGTTTTTGAGAACGTTGAAAATTTGGAAGTAATTCAATACAAAAGCTTTTTTTTCTTATTTTCCTCGGTTATATCTTTCTCTCTCATTACTCGATTCAAGGATAATTTGTCTTTCCATTCGGAGAAACTTTGTGTTCTCAGTCCTGTAATCTTTAGAACTTTATGTTTGCATATTTACATTGGTGGTAAAGTAATTGATCCTTTTCTATACTTTCTTTGTTCAATGTGAGTAGGGAAGTACTATGCTATCTATATTTCCCAAAATCATTATTTTTTCTTCCTTCTCCCATCTCTTTATTCTTTCATTCCTTCTGATTGATAATATTTTGAGTATGAAAACAAACTAGGATACCAGGATCTAAACATTGATAGTTGTAAATTTGTACATTTGTTTTTCCAGATTTCAATAAGGGAGCCTCTCCCATTAAAGAGGAGGTGATTGTTGTCCCTTGACTGTGGTTTCAACCCATGTTCCATTCTGAAACCCAACAGTTTTTGGTGACTCCGCTGGGGAATTCATTGCAAATGGATTCTAGTTTTTGAATAACAACTTCTTGATCATCTTTGATCTGGCGACTCCAAGATACACTCGGGGTAGAAGAACCCTTGGGGAAGAAGACCCTCATTTCCAACTTCTAGATCATCAAGGTTTCTCTCTCCCTTCATCAAGAAAAAGAAGAGGAACAAGATCTACAAGAACTCCTCCTACTAGAGACAAAACTTCTAGGAGTGACATCCCTCAAGATCAAATCAGTCCTAATTTGCATGCTTTGATTCTTGTTGGTGTTTCAGTTCCTCTCCAAACAATATTTCCAAGGATGGCAGCTCCTCTACCTTGGGGCCAAAGGGTTGGGCCTCTTGCTCTTCCCGACCATTCCATGAATTTCCTAGAGACAATAGAAAGAATTTCCCTAAATTCAGAGGTGATGGGAAGGTTCATCGAGATGAGCATATTGCTGCCTTCATTGTTGCTTGTGGTGTTCTCAAAGTTGAGCATGAGGATATCCCTGTTAGACTTTTTGTAGAGACATTGCAAGAGAATGTTGCTGATTGGTTCTATCACCTCCTTGTTGGATCCATCACCAATTGGAACACCATGACGACCCATTTTGAGTAGCATTTCAAACTTGCTTTGAGGATATACATTCCCTCCTAGCCCAAATTTCTCAAATCAAGAAAGAGTCACATGAGCCCATGAGGTAATTTATGTCCAAATTCAACATGTAGGTTAACAATATCCCACAAAACACACACCCCGTGGATCAGATTCGAAATGTTTCTTCCTTAATGCTCAATCGCTCGAAGTGAGCTATGCACTTAGAAGAGCTAATCTTTCCACTTTAGATGTTGATCAAAGATTTGTTGTCAGTGTTGAAGATGATTTGATCATGTCGGCAAGCTAAGGAGAGAATCATCCAAATCCAAAGCATCTCCTTCTTCCACATCTTCTCCTAGAGATAATGCAAATCAATTGGTACAAAAACTTGCTAATGACCTTATTGATCTCAAGAAGTAGTTAGCCCAACATGCTCCTTATCAGGATGTTCCTAGGAAGAACTTTCATCCCAGGAATCGGTTTCCCTCTCCTCAAACTAGATTGGCAATTGAAGGCCCACATGTTAAAGTTCTAGTTAATGCAACATGTGAAGTGTTGGAGCTTGATGATGATGAGGAGGAGGATGAAATCTATGAAGAACATGAAGAGGAAGCTGATGAAGAATTAGAAGAGTTGAGTGGATCTCATGTCCATTTTCTCACCACTGAAGGTATAGATGAAGAGGATGATTATGAAGAAAGAGTTGCAGAGATGAACAATGAATCATATGTTGTCATGACTCATGAGCAAGCCAACAAGAAGGAGAAAGTGGTGCAGCCTACTAAAATATCTAAGGAGCCTCCTATGGTCATTCCAGTGATTGCAAGGAGAGGAGATCCTATTCTAACTTCTTCCACACCCAAGGTAAGTTCTGTTATTCCTTCCTCCTTTGTTTTTGCTCCTAAAAATTCTTGCCCTTCAAATGATAGAGTTGATAAGTCAAAAATTTCATCTACTCCTATCAATGATGCTCCATATACATCTGGTTCTTTTGACATTATTATTGACCATCTCAAGAAAACTAAGATCCAATTCTCGAAGCCAAATTATACCAAACCCATCTCAAGGCCTTTGCTAAGATGGTAGACTTTGTAAACTACAAATCCACGCCTTCATCCCCTAGTTCTAAATGTCTCTTTCCCACTCCTTCTCCTTCATCTCAACCAAGCCTTATGGTAGCAGTCACTTCATCTGATGAGAAGATCAAACCATTTTATGTCACTCTCCTCATAGCTGGCCACAAACTCAACAATTGTGTTATTGATTCTGGTGCTTCAGATAATGTGATGCCTGCTAAGGTAGCTCATGCCCTAGGCTTAACCCTAACCCGCACTTTTGGTTCATGTTACTCAATGGAAAGTAGAGAAGTGCCATTGGTTGGAAGGATCAAGGATGCACAAGTAGCCTTTGTTACTTTACTAGAGAAGAGAGTTTTAGCCACCATTTTGGTAGCTGATATTCCCCCTTCCTATGGCATGCTGCTAAGTAGAAATTTTTGAAAAGATGTTGGAGGAGAAATCATGATGGATTGTCTTATTCCGGTGAACGGGAAAATGAAGAAGCTCTTGCACGAGAAACAAATGAATATATCATGCAAAAAAACATATGACCAAAAGGCACAAATACTTTATGAGGACATTGGTCATGGTAACTACATGATCATGTCACAAGATGAGGCTAACCATCCCAAGGAAGTCTTTCTTGATCCTAATGGCATTTGGATTTTGGAATTTGATGGGAGCTTCTTCTCAGCTGGTTCTAAAGCTGGTGTGGTGCTTATTTCTCTTGAAGGGAAAATTCACCCTTTCTCTTTCAAGCTCCAATTCGAAAAAAATAATAATACAAATGAGTATGAGTCTCTCATCCTTGGTTTAAGCATGGAAAAAGAGATGGGGATCAAGAATCTCCTTGCTCATGGAGATGCAGAGCTGATTGTAAAATAGGTCAGAGATCTCTTTCAAGTGAAGAATATAAGGTTGAAACATTACAGGAATTTAGTCTTGGGTTCTATTGAGTTCCTTGATGCCTTTTCCATTGAAGTCATGCCAAGGGAAAGAAACACCAAGGCTTATTCCTTAGCTGTCTCGAGGTCTCTACTGATATCTCATCAAGATTTATCCCAAGAAAAATTCACCATTGAGATGATTCATATGCCTAGTGTGCGTGACAACGCAAATAATTGCGATTCTTTAATGATGATCAGCACTTTCTTCATTCCTTGAACTCGAGACATAATTTTGACAAGCTATACTTTGAAGGAATTGGAAATCTTCCTAGAGAGTGTGTGCCCCCAAATGAAGAAGAAATGGATCATGATGGCTGCATAAAACTGAAAGGTAATAAGATACCTAAAGGGCTAGTAAGTTTGGAAGAGTTATTTGATAAACATGATAGGTACATCAAGTCCAAAACTTCCAAAGGAGCTCAAGTTTGTTGACTATGAAAAGATAAACATTGGGATTCTTAATGAACCCATGCTAGTAAACATTGGAAAGTGCTGCACACAAGAGGAGAGGGAGAAAGCAATGAATCTATTGAAAAGGTATGCTGATGTTCTTGCCTATTCTTATGATGATCTCAAGGCTTTTCAGCCAAAAGAGATGCAACATTTCATTCCTCTAAAACCTAGGATCAAGCCCTTCTAGCAAAATTAGAGGTAGTATAACCCTAAAATTGCTAATACAATCTTTTAAGAGATCCAAAATTTATTGAAGGCTAAGATTATTTTCCCCATTCACCATTCAACGTGGATTGCTAATAGTGTGCTGCTCCACGGGAAGAAGAATGGTGAGATCCAGATTTGTGTTGATTTTAGGAATTCGAATCAAGTATCTTTTAAGTATAATTACCCTCTCCCGTAATGGATCAAGTGTTGCAAGATGTTACATGTTCGAAATGTTGTCCATGCTTGATGGATTCTCAAGATATAATAAAGTAGAAGTAAGTGTTGTAGATCAACATAAGATCGCCTTTACCACTCCTTGGGGCACCTCTACTTACGGAAGAATGCCTTTTGGCCTCATCAATGTTGGTGCCACCTTTCGAGGGAAATGGACCTGGCCTTTGGCGCGTCTCAAGGGAAAATTCATAGTTGTATACCTTGATGATCATTGTGTTTTCAAAACCTGAGTGATAATTTCCAACACCTTGAAATTGTCCTCCAAAAGTGTAGAGAACATGGAATCTTCTTGAATCCCAAGAAATATGTCTTTTGTGTCACCGAGGGAAAATTATTGGGACACATTTTCTCTAAGGATGGAATCAAGATTGATCTAGAAAGAGTTCATATGATTCAGCAGATCCCTCTCCCCACAAGCAAGAAGGGTGTGCACTCTTTCTTTGGCAAGATCAACTTCTTAAGAAGATTCATACCTGATTTTTCTGAACTTACTTTGAACATATCCCACATGATGAAAGGGAAGAAGAATTTTGGTTGGTCATCTGAAGGAAAGGTTGTTGCATTTGAAGACATCAAGAGAGCTATAAAGAAAGAATCCTATCTTGGCATGCCCTGATTATAGCAAAGACTTCATTATCTATTGCTATGCTACTGAAATTACTCTAGCTATTCAGTTAACCCAGGAGAATGCTAAAGGTCATGAACTCCCCATAGCATTCATGAATTATATATTGAAATCCCATGATCCGAAGTAAACCATGACGGAGAAACATGCTTTTGCAAAGTGGTAAATTTGTGAAGCAATTTTGTTTTTACATCCTCAACTCTCATTCTATCGTGCTTTGTTCGATACAAATATTAAATCCATTCTTACACAACAAGAATTTGGAACCAAGAGAGGCAATTGGGTAGCCAAAGTTTAGGAGTATGATCTTGACATCAAACCCACCAAGCTGGTTTGAGGAAAGGGCTTATGTGAACTCATTGTTGAAGGAGCTGATGCCAAATTTTCCAAGGAGGAAGTTGATATCCTGTTGTTCTTTTCCTCATCTCAACTGATGAATGGTATGTTGGCATTGCACACTTTCTTACTTATGGAGAATTTCCATCCCATTTGAGTGCCAAGGATAAGAGAGCCATCAAATTAAGGTCTACGTAATATGTGTTGTGGGAAAATGCATTGTTCAAACAAGGCATAGATGGAAGGTTTTTGAAATGTGTTGACAAAGAGCAGCAAAAGAAATTGTTCTCAGCCTTTCATGACCAAGCCTGTGGAGGTCATTTTTCTTCTGCTGTCACAGCCCACAAAATCCTCCCATTTTGGGTATTATTGGCCTACCCTATTCAAAGATGCATCAAAGTGGGTAGGAAAGTGTGAAGCATGTCAAACCTTTGTTGGAAGACCCAAATTGGTTGCTTTACCTCTCAAACCAGTGGTGATTGAGGAACCTTTTCAACAATGGGGTTTGGACTTCATTGGGACACTCAATCCACATTCAAGTGTAAGGCATACTCATGTTTTGACTGCCACTAATTATTTCACCAAGTGGGTGGAAGCCATTCCAGTTAAAAGTACTACTTTTGAAGTAGTATGCAACTTCATCAAGGAGCACATCTTAATAAGGTTTGGGATACCAAACAAGATCGTCACTGACAATGCTTCCAATTTTTCTTTTGCTGAGATGATGGTGTTTCACACAAAAATGCTTCCATTCCTGGAATAGAGTCGCTTCTATCCTTTCATTCCTTTGAGAAACAGATAAGGGTTAGGGCTAGGAGGAATACCTGTTGAATGTTGAGAGGGTGTGCGCGTACCGTAGAGAGAGATCAGATCGATTGCAAAGAACTCCTTTTTGTCTGGGAAGGACTACCTGCAAGTAAGAATACAAGACCACCAGATTCTAATTAGATAATAAGTGAGGGAACTACCTTGGGCCCAGGAAATATGAGACTTCCTTTTGAAGGTAGTCAGTTCCCCTGCTAATATGAATTAACACAAATTCTAACAAATAAGCTATTGTCCAATTACAATTTGTTTACCTTGTTAGAACAATAGAGAAAAGGCTGGTCTTGGTTTTGAATCATGTGACCGATGCGGTCGGTGTCTGATCAGTAAGGTTGATGATAACCGATATCGGTAGGGGTAGTGATTTAAGGGGTTTGGTAAAAGGTTGGCTATAAGATGACTATGGTGTTTATAAGGCTAGTAAATGATTGGGGATGGGTAACGGGGTGATAGAGAAGGCTCAGAGGGTATGGGAGCTGTTCTTGGGGTAGTGTAGGGGTAGAGGAATGATAGTTAGATGGGGGGTGTTACCGGGTAGTGGATCTGGGAGTAGACTTGTAATTACTGTGATTCAGAAATCCAAGAAATATTATTAAAAGAACGTATAAGACTTACTTACTAGTTCCTGATGAAAAATGTAGGTTCAAGGACTGTGATGACGAAGGCAGGGTTCAGGTAGGATGGTCTGACAATCCGAGATGAGCTATCTCCTCTCCTGATGCTTGGATGAGTGTCACTGGGCTCTGGTTATTCAGTTGCAGTCTTGGGCTTGATGTCCTTCTCTGCAAACTCCTCTCTTTCCTTCACTTGTCTCTGTTCAGCCAAGTAAATTCCAGATCCTTCCAATGACTTCTGATTCGGATCAATGAAAATCCAACCCTTTGTTTTTGGTTGGGAGAGGTAATTACAGTGAACCGATGGCGGTTATGTAACCGACGGACGGTCGAGTAGGAATCGGTATCGGTCAGGTCAAAGTGGGCTATTTTTAGTAAAATAGCCAACTTTCCCTCCTTTTCTCCCGAGGGATTAGTTGTGGGCTTGGTCAAGTCATTATGAGGTTGGTTTTAGGTGCGGGTGAGGAGTAATTAGTCATGGGTGTGGATGTAGACCAAGTTATAGGTCTTAATTAGGTTAGTTTAGGGTTAGGACTAGGTCATGATGAGGTGGTGAAATGAGGTGGCAGGTATGGCGATGTGGATTTATTAATTATAAGGTAATTAATAAATAATTGTGTAAGGTTTAGGTGATGAGGTTAGGTTGCGAAATGAGATGCGGGGCACAGGGGGTCGTAAGACACAAATTTGGTGTCTACATTAGCCCCTTGTTGTCGTGTAGCTTGTCTTGTAAAGCTACACGGACAATAATAAGAAGTGGTTACCCCTGTTAAGGGTATAGGTAATCCCCCTCAAATCTATCATAGATTGAGATAACGTGAAATCAGGGATAGGGTTGATAAAGGGTAAATGGTGTTGAGATGATGGTAAGATGGTGGGGTAGGTCCAAGGAAGCAGACACACGTTGAAATGCAGTAGTGTGACCAGGGTACATGATTTGAAGAGCAAACAAGCAATTCATAGGAAAAGGTCAATAGTTTATCCAAAAAGGGTGATATAATCCGGTATCCAAGGCATAGGAAGTAGCTCTAGGGGATATAACGGCTAAGGTACAGGAATGTTTAGGCATGTTTGGCGAGCGGTACAAATGGTTGGTTTGGTTGAGATAAACGTCACGGTCTAGGTCTAGGCAAAGTTGGTCGACTGATCAAGTCAAGTACCCTAATCATGCTAAAACACGAACATGTGAGCTCGATTGAACAAAAAGCTACATGATGGGTGGATAAAATTGTAATTTGTTGGTTTTGGGCGAGGTATTTGAGTGGTGCGGCCTTGGGTCGGGCCGATTGATTAGTGAGGGCCATGGGTCGGGCCTGATTGGTTGGTTGCGGCCTTGGGTCGGGCCAAATGGTTGGTTACAGCCTTGGGTTGGGCCAGATTGGTTGGTTGCGGCCTTGGGTCGGGCCAAATTGGTTGGTTGTGGCCTTGGGTCGGGCAGATTGGTTGGTTGCGGCCTTGGGTTAGGCCAGATTGGTTGGTTGCGGCCTTGGGTCGGGCCAATTGGTTGGTTGCGGCCTTGGGTTGGGCCAAATGGTTGGTTACTGGCCTTGGGTCGGGCAGATTGGTTGGTTGCGGCCTTGGGTCGGGCCAAATGGTTGGTTCTGACCTTGGTCGGGCCATATTGGTTGGTTGCGGCCTTGGGTCGGGCGATTGGTTGGTCGGGCTTTGTCTTGGAGTGGGCCAATGAAGTCAACAAAGGGTTTTCAGCGAAGGAGGATATAGGTGATGTGGTGAGAAAGGGAGATTAGTAAATAAGGGCAGAAATTGGGGAAAGGTGGGATTAAACCGATATCGATTCTCTATGACCGGTATCGGTTATATGACCGATACCGGTTCTTTAGGGCATAATATAACCGATATCGGTTATAGGTCGAAAAACCTATAAAAAGAAAAATACGGCCTGTCATTGTCATATTGTCAATTTGAAAACCAATTTTAGTTGTCTGAGGTGTATTAGTGAGATTGTTGAATTTGTCGGCTGAGGTGGCACTATTTGAGTGGAGAAGTGAGTGGTTGGTAGGCCCGAGCGAGTAGGAGGCAACATTTGATTGGTGGAGGACCCAGCAGAGGAGATTTAGAGCCATGGCACAGCCAGGAGGAGCAGGAGGTGCTGGACCAGCTGGACCGCCACCACCTATCCCACCACGATGACGTGTCGTCATACCGGTAGGTTCAAAACCTCTCATTATGTGAATTTAATGTTGTTAAGCTAGATTTGGGTTTTGGGTAGGAATCCAAGTTTTTAATAAAATAATTAATAAATTGAAGTTGTTTGGAAAATGGAGAGGGTAGGTAGGTTAGTTAGGCTAAAACGGTAGGGTGGGTAGGTTTTTAGGGTTTTTCAATGGGTAAAAGGGGAGTAATAGGCCAAAAATGGGTTTGGGGGGCCGCGTCGGGTTCGGCTCCGCTGATTGTTCAGTGACCGATGTCGGTCACTAAGCGACCGACATCGGTCACAAATTCTTCGGGCAAGGTGGGTTTGTGGTTGACCGGTGTCGGTCGTATGTCGACCGGCGTCGGTGGAGAAATGCTGGAGAGGGGACCGGTGGCGGTCATGGGTGACCGAGTGCGGTCGTTAGTGAGTTATTTATTATTTTTTTTTTGGTTTTTTTTGTTGTTTTGGGTTTTTGGTTGTTGTTTGGGTGTTTTGTTATTGTTTGGGTTGTTGTTTGGGTGTTTTGTTATTAGTGGTTTGGGTTTTGTGTTTATTGTTGGGTTTTGTGTTTTGGGGGTGAAGAGGGAAGGGGTAGAGGTTGATAGGAAGGGTGATTGGTGGGTGGGGGAAATGGGGCGGTTGTGTGGTTGGTGTGGTTAGGATAGATTAGGTGTTGGGCATGAATGGGGAGGTGTTAAATTGGTAGGGGCATAGGTAAATGGCGAGAGTAGATCTGGGTGATTGGTAGGGTGCGAGATAAGGAAAGGGGATATCGTAAATGTGTTAGGGTAAAATAGGTGGGTGTAGGTGTGTGTTATAGAATCGGGGTGTGGTCGGGTGGGTAAAAGGGGGTATAGAGGGTTAAAGTAGTTGTTGTTTGAAAGGGTAGGTCTAATGAAGTGGGTTATTTATGCAGGCACGTCAGCAGTTGACTATGCGGATCGGATGCCCCGTTATTGAGACGGATGCGGCCACATGTGTCCGCAGCGCACTGGGCCATTATGCACGAGGTGGGACTCGGTGGAGTCCAGTGGTATAGGGCTGTGGAGAGGGACCACAGTCTTATGGTTGCCCTCATCGAGAGATGGGATCCGGCAACCAATGTTTTCCATCTCCGACTGGGGAGATGACTATTACCCTGGAGGATGTATATCGCATCCTGAGACTGCCGATCATAGGAGAGGCAGTATTCCAGGTAGATGCAGAGACAACTATGGACAACATTCTTCATGTATTTGGGGATGCAGCCGCGTTATTGACCTACCACAGCAGTGAGTATTGCTTATGGTGATATGTATCGCGCCCACAGACATGAGACATGGCTTGCCATGTTGATGATGATAGGCATCACATGCTTCGCCCTCCCGGACTCAGAGGGAGGCCGCTTTCCATGGGCGTTGATGGGGGTGCTACACGAGATGGTGGAGGAGCATACGTGCTATGCTTGGGCACCAGTATACCTGGTGTAGCTATACAGAGAGCTGTGGGGTTATCACCGGATGAGGCGATTTGGGATTTGTTCCACATTTTTGTTACACTGCTGGGCATATGAGCACATCATATGTATTCGACCAGTAGGGCTGCCCCAGCAGCCAGGGCCACAGGTGATATACAGGTATGGCTTTCAGAGGTGGTTGGGGGTCGTGGGCCAGCCACGAGCGGTGCTCGCAGGACGGGATGTAGCTTACTACCGTCATATGCTAGAGGGCCTGACCGCATTGGATATTGTATGGAGGCCTTACAGAGGTCATCAGCCCCGAGGAGGAGCCCGATCACAGATGCGCTGGATCCAGTATACTTTCTGGATAGCTGGACGGAGGCCGAGAGAGTATGAACGGATACCCCTAGAGAGGATACGATGGTAGTTGGAGCTACAAGGATGAGCCACCTCCCTTCCCTCGCATCGGAGGGATGATGTAGAGCCCCCCACCGCGCACACGGCCGGCCCAGTGGACCCATATTGGGTAGCAGAGAGGCCGGCGGATGATACCGTGGACGACGCCGGCTGCACAGGGTCATTTTTGGTATGGTGGGCAGGGGAGAGAGCGAGGAGAGCACAGCCCGCACAGCCAGATTTAGCGGCTGTTATAGCAGAGAGGGACCGGCTCTTGGGACAGGTGCAGTTGTTACAGGGGCAGCTTGTTGCTGCACATGCACAGATCGGGGTATTACAGGGGTAGTTATCCTAGGCAGAGCACGAGTGCGAGGCATAGCAAATGTGCATGTGTACAGCCACATCCATAAGTATAGGCACAGCACGAGCACCACCACCGCACCAAAGACCAAAGCCACAGTGCAGTACCACCACCGCACCAAGACAACCACAGCACGGGGTGTACCAAAGTAGGACGGGGCCATTATTATTAGGAGTCGGGGGACCAGCCCCAACAACTATGGTGGCACGGGCCCATTATATGGAGGTGAGAGCGGAGGCCCGTACTATCAGGACGTCCTTGATGGTACCGGGGCTGACTATCAGCCATATGCGGCACACAGAGCCGAGACCTCGCGGAGCCAGAGATCCCAGGGGGGTGCAGCCACAGCCGGTGGGTCCGTTACAGGGAGGAGGCGAGAGGCAGCACAGGGACCAGCAGGGAGATAGGCCGAGGGCGGTGGAGAGAGCTGAGGTATCCTTGCAGAGGAGATAGTTTGTGTTTTTGGATATTGGATAGAGACACCGGTCTGCGAACCGGTTATGTATAGAGAGGCCTGCGTGCCCACATATGATTCTTTCATTCATTTATTCATCTTGTTGTATATACCAGCCTGCGAGCCGAGTACATTTTTGATATGAGAGACCGGTGCAGAGCAAGTCGAGATTTTGTGATTATTGCGGCTGCATGCCGGCTTTGTATTATCTTGAGATCACAGAGGCCCCTATGCAGGGAAAGTTGTATATTTGAAACCTTTGATATATATATATGATGATTTTGACCCACATGGTGTATATGAAATGTTGTATGTGTTTTGTCGATGGTTTGTGAAATTTAATGTATGATGAGTTTGATCCACATGGTGTATATGAAATGTTGTATGTGTTTTGTCGATGGTTTGTTTTATTGTAGATAGATGATGTTGATGAAATAGCGATAATATATTGATGTGATTTTGATGAAAAATATTGGTAATGGTGTTGTGATGCAGGAAAAAGAGGCGGGCGCCACAAAAATTTGTAAAAACAAAGAAACGGCCTAGGTTTAAGCAAAATGGGGCACATGACCGATATCGGTTATGTAACCGATGTCGGTAGCTATATGACCGATAGCGGTTATGTAACTGATATCGGTTATGCCAAAATTATATTTCCTAAAAATAGAACTGCTTGGTTGGTAACTTAAGTTCTTATTTTTAGCGTTCTTATTTTTAGAGTCATGCAACAAGTTAAATACGCGAATGCGATCTTTGTTTGGCATCGATACAGTAATTGCATGAAAGAATTGAGTGATAAGGAGGAAAGAGACAGGTGAAGTGAGTGTGGGCTGAGATTCAGAAGGTAGAAAGACAAGTTATATTTGAAGAGGGTGGTGAACATGGCTGAACGAGGAGAAGCATCCAGCAGGCAGAGACGAGAGGGAAGACAGGTTCCACCTCAAGCTGCTGCATCCCAAGAGGTAAATTGTTTGGTTGTAATTTGATTCTTGCATGTTTTATGAATAGGATGAGAGAGAGTAAGTGGGTAAAGATGAGAAAGAAAAGGTGATAGGCAAGGGTTTGGGATGGAATGAGTGCTATGGGGTAGGTAAGTAGGGTGTTCACGTATTTTTAGGTATAGATAGGAGTAAACGAGCAAAATAATTATCGTAGGTGTATGTTTTTAAGCAGGGTGTATATTTTTTACAGTGACCGGTATCGTTTATAGATAACCGGTATCGGTTATCTATAACCGATAGTGGTTACTGTAGGAGTTTCTAGAATTTGAGAAAAAACCCATGGAGATTTGTTTTATTGAATAATTGTGTGTCATTTTGATGTATGCAGGCGGAAGCAGGGTTAAGGATGAATGATACTGTGCCAGCGTTGTTGTCACGAATCCGAGCGGATGTAACACCAGCTGAATGGGCATTGATAAATCATTTGGGGTTAAGTGGAATCTACTATTATTCACGAATCGCACGTAACCATGCTATGTTGCAGGCGTTGATTGAGAGATGGAATCCAGAAAAGAATACCTTCTATCTGCCAACGGGGAGATGCGGTGGCGTTGGAAGATGTGTTCGTATTTTGAGACTCCCATTACTGGGGAAGACCGGTATATCGAGGCATTGCCTAGCGGCGCGAGGAGTGATAATAGCAGATTTGGTCTATACGTCACGAGATTTGACAGCGAGGTTTGACATTCACTTATGGTATAATGTATAAAGCACACCGAGGCAACAAGGTTGGTAGTAGTATTAATGATAGCGATGGGGTATTATGCATTATCGAGGGCGGATGGCAGAAGATTTCTAAAAGCATTGATGAGTGTTATTTGGGAAATGATAGAAATGAGCGTGACTTTCGTATGGACACCCGCATATCTGGCAGAGTTATACGAGGGTTTATGAGCTGCGCAGTGAAAACAAAGGATGACACTGGATTGTTCGTACTTATTACATTGTTGGGCCTATGAGCACATAGTTTGTGTGTGCCCAATAGGCCGACCCATCGAGTCGGGAGAGACAGGAGTGCAGAGGTTAGGATTCAGACGATGGGTCCAGACAGAACAAGAGGCGAGATCCCAGGCCGTGATAGATGACATCGAGTATTATAGACAGGTATGGGAGATGGTGACGATTGCGGATATTTGTTGGAGGCCTTACGGGAACTATATGGTGACAGAGAACATAGCTGAGGAGTTGAGGGGTGTAGAGTGCTTGAGGTGGATCGCAGGGCACAGGCCGGGTGAGTACGAGAGGATTCCTCTAGATCACGTGCGGTGACAATTTGGGTTCATTCAGGATATACCTATGACATATAGACCATACATGAGGATTGATCCGAGGCAGCATTCTCACCTCCCCGGCCGACACCTCCAGAAGGGCCAGAAGAGATAGCAGCCGATCGTAGGGTAATGGATGCGGGAACAACAGAGGCCTATAGAGTATGGTGGGTAGCAGAGCTGCGAGGTGCACGTGAGTGCCCTGACATAGCTGTGATTACAGCGGAGAGAGATTGTCTATAGGATTTGGTTCACCAGCTTCAAACACAAGTGAATGAGACAACGGGATTGTTAGAGGTTTCACAGTTATGAGTGGAGAGACTGGAGGAAAGATTCCTCCACGCTAGAGGATGTATTCGTATGTTACAGGAGATGTTGGCGGATCAGTGGGAGGAACCAGTAGCAGTGGCACCTTTGAGGATGGAGAGGCCAAGTGAGTGGCATCGACGATCACGATCACCACCTGATTCGAGAGGAGGCGCAAGGGTCTAAGTGAATTTCATAGGAGTATAAGAATAAATAAGGATGCCGACCTGCGAGTCGATGATAGAGAAGATGTATTTGTTTAACATCTAAAAACTAAATATGTATGTTGTTTTGAGTGATGATAATACTAAGAATGGTTGTGTTTTGAATGTTGTTTTTGTTTGTTTTGAAAAAGGATAAAGATGAATGTTGTCAAAATAGAAATACACAAAAATATTTATATTTACAACACATGATAGGGTATGGTAGGGGATGGTCGAGCTAACCTTGGGAGACCCCATGTCTCCTAAGTGTTGCCTACATAGCCCATTGCACAAAGCAAGGAGGGGCCTCAGACCGATGTAGTTCTCCCTTAGGACCAGGGAGAGGTGAATTCAGGAAATTTGGTTGTAGTTAGGCAATGTGTTGTTTGATAAGAATTTGATGTTGATAGGGTAATGTTGTTGGTGTTGGTAAGGTATTGGCGATGTTAATGTAGGTATAAGTAAAGAAAAAGTTAGCTTACCCAAGTAGTAGGGAATCGTATCCTGATTAAGGTCAACACACAATCCTAGAGTCAAGCAAAAGAGGAAAAAGTGTCCCGTAGTTGAGAAGAGCTAAACAAACCACATAATAACGTAGAATGAGCTTGAACCCCTAGGTACCTTGCATAGACGAGAAGTCGATAGGTGAAAAGAGTTGTATAATCACAATATATCGGGTATTACGTCACGTCCCTTGAGTTTTGTTGCTTTGACAAATGGTGAGGTGAGGTGGTAGATATGGGTGAGGGTGCTGAGAGCTTGTTACAAGGTGATTATTCTGACGAAAGAGGACCAAACCTAAATAGACAAGTCCATGACTCAAAAGTGCTTTTGGAATACTATTTTTATGTTTTTGGACATAGATTGATCGATGCGGGAAGTCTACATGGGATATATATTTTGTTGTTCTTGAGGTCTTCACGAAGTGGATCAATGTGAGAAGCTTCTGACAAAGGCTGACTTTATATAGCTGTCCTTCAAGGGAGCAGTCTATTGATAGTAGCAGGAGTGATTTTTGTGCATAGCTGTCCTTCGAGGGAGCAGTCTATGTATAACTTAGAGATCTAGATGTCCGTTTGGCATGAAGCATCTAGTTTTGTAGGAAGTTTGACTCAAGAATATCCCGTAAATGTTCAATTGAGAACATGTTATTTTGATACTTCTAAGGCATGGACCAGACTAAAAAGGGGAAGGCCTCTTTAAAAGGAGGTAATGACCAGACCACGTGAGTTTGATTCTATTTTGAGATGGATGGAACAAAAGTGTATGAGGTAGTAAATGAGCTCAAGGGACGAGCGCAAGGTAGATAAGAAGTGATATAACACTAAATTCAATAGTAGAATGGTCGAAGATGCAAGGCATTAAGGGGTTCAGGCTCAGGTTTACCACTAAGCGAAGCTAAACGGTAAGTGCCTGATCCGTAAGTATGCATGATAATGTAAGGCCCAATCCAATTAGGAGCAAATTTTCCACGTTTGCTCTTTTCTAGTTTGGTTACATGTTGATTCTCTTTGAGGACAAGATCACCAACCTTAAAGGTACGCTCATGAATTCACTTATCATAAGCACGCTTGATGCGTTTTTGATAGATTTGAAGGTGGTCAAGAGCCGTAAGATGACGCTCATCAAGAAGCTCTAATTGGGCTAACCGCTCTTGGCGGAAATCATCGTTGGTGAGAATATCCTGAAGAGATATTCTGAGGGAGGGTATTTGTATTTCGAGAGGCAAGACAGCCTCGGTACCATATACCAAAGAAAATGGTGTGGCATTAGTGGAGGTATGAATGCTAGTACGATAAGCCCAAAGGGCAAAGGGGATGTGATCATGCCAATTTCTTCCAGAATCGTTAACAACTTTCATGAGGATTTTGGTTAGGGTTTTATTAGAAGATTCAGCTTGACCATTGGCCTGTGGATAGTAAGGTGATGAGAAACTAAGTTTGATACCAAAGTTGTCACAAAGGTCTTGTAACAACTTATTTTTGAAAGATTTACCATTATCTGTTATCAGGCGATGAGGAACACCAAAACGGCAGATAATGTGATGGTTAATGAATTCGACAATTTTTTCTTTTTTGGTTGAAATGAGTGGAATGGATTCCACCCATTTAGTGTAATATTCGGTTGCTGTGATTATCCAATGGTGACGTTGCGAAGAGGGCGGGTGAATCTCACTAATAAGGTCTAAACCCCATTATGAGATAGGCCAAAGATCTCATGCGACCTGTAGCGGATGGCTAGGAGTATGTTGAAGGTTGGCATGTTGTTGACACATAACACAACGCTTAACATATTCGTAGCAGTCATTATTAAGAGTAGGCCAATAATAGCCTAGGCAAAGGATCCGTTTGGCCGGCCACTGTGCCACTAAAATGTCCGCCACAAATACCGTCGTGGATTTCTGGATGGTATAGGTGACCTCCGCACCGGTTAGACATCGAAGGAGGATGCCATCAAAGCCACGCTTATAGAGGAGTCCCCCCATGACAACATAACGAGAAACACTTTTAAGAAAAGCACGTTTCTTTGTTACTAGTAAGGTCAAAAAGTAGAACAGAGGTTGTAAGGTAGTCGTGAAATTGGTGATACCAGGTATCCGGCAAATTAGCAGACACATTATTTATCATACAAACAACCGGGGCTGAGTAAGATGGGGCAAAGAGTTGTTGGACCAAGACGAATATGTCAGAGTCAATTGGTGAGGCAAGAATTTGCGAGGCTAAGCAAGCCATAGTATCCACAAATTTGTTAGTGGAGCGGGGAATGGTTTGGATAGAATAACGAGTAAATAAGGTCAAAAGTGAATCCACGTAATGTTTGTACTTTTGAAGCTCCTCATTTTTACATTGGTAGATGCCCATAACTTGATTGACTACCAATTGAGAGTCACCGAAAATATTGATAGATTTGACACCTAAGTGTAACGCAACCTGGAGACCCAAAACAAGGGCCTCGTATTCCGTTGTATTATTAGTGCAGGGGAAATCGAGTCGGAATGAAAGAGGCATAGGCTCAGCGTCAAGAGGAATGAGAACAACGTCGGCTCCTCCACCATGCTGGCATTTGGATCCATCAAAGAAGAGGGTCATTGGATAGGACTCCTCCCTGAGTGAAAGAGTGGCGATGAGTTTGTCGGGGAAATTAAAATTGGTAAATTGTTCCCCAGGTAAAGGGGCCTCCGCGAGTTGGTCCGCAATAGTTTGTCCTTTGATTGACTTCTGGTGTATAAATTCAAGGTCGAGGTCAGCGAGGAGCATAAGCCATCGGGTGATGCATTGGTTTAGATGTGGTTTGGCGTACATATAATGAATGGGGTCCGTGTTGGTGATGACAAAAGTTTTATGATTCAGGAGGTAGTGTCGGAGTTTGGTGGCTACGAATGATAGGGCTAGGCACAATTTTTCTACATGTGTATACCTAGTCTCGTAATCCACGAGAGTACGACTTATATAATAAACGGCTTGTTCTCGATGTTCCGAGTCCCGATGTGCGAGCATGGCTCCTATAGCATGGTCAGTGGCAGAAAGGTAAAGGTAGAAAGGGTGATCATCCTAAGGTGGGATAAGCACGGGTGGCTGCAAGAGATAGGCTTTGAGAGCTTTAAAGGCTTGGTGACACTCTTCGCTCCATTGAAAGGCAATGTCCTTTTTAAGAAGGTGATGGAAAGGTTGACATCGATCCGAGAGTTGGGAGATGAAACGCCTGATAGATTGAAGTTTACCTTGCAAACTACGCAATTGTTTGAGGTTTTTGGGTGGGGACATTTCTAGGATAGCTTTGACTTTAGATGGATCGACCTCAATGCCATGCAAAGAAACGATAAAACCAAGGAGTTTTCCTGAAAGGACACCAAAGACATATTTCTTTGGTTGAAGTTGAATGAGAATATTGTAACAGGTGATCGAAAATAATGGTTAAAACATCGAGATGTTCACTGCGATGTTTAGATTTGCCAAGAAGATCATCGACATGATCCTCAAGGATAGTGTGCATAATGTCATGAAAAATGTAAGTCATAGCCAGCGATCGGTCACACCAGCATTTTAAGGCCAAATGGCATGACACGATAACAAAAGGTTCCCCAAGGAGTTATGAAGGTAGTTTTATGTTGATCGATCGGGGCTACCAAAATTTGATTGTATTCGAAAAGCCATCCATGAGAGAAAGCATCTCATGGGCTTGAGAGATCAACAAGTTGATCAATACTTTGGAGGAAGTCATCCTTGGGGCAAGCGAGGTTAAGGTCTCGAAATCCGTGCATATCCGAAGTCCCCGTCGCTTTAGTGATGCCAGTGCGATGTTAGAAATCCATTGAGGATAGTCAATAGGCAAGATGAAGGAAACGAGAAGGAGTCGTTGAAGCTCTTCTTTGACCAAGAGGGAAATGCGTGGATGCATTTTCTCGATTTTGTTTGTTGGTTTGGAATCAGGTTTTAGGGTAATGTTATGGACAGCAATGTCAGGATCAATTCCTGGCATGTCAGCGTAGGACCAAGCGAAAGCTTGGTTGCGGGTACGGAGAAAGGTAGTAAAGGCGGCTTGTTCTGATGTGTTAAGGGATTGTCCGATCTTCACAATGTGAGGATCCTCCTCTATGTGGATGTTGATTTCTATAGTCAACTCATTCAACATGGTTTGAGTTTCAGACGGTAAGGCGCGTTGAATATAGGAGTCGTCCGCACCAAGGTAAGTGAGGATGGAGTCGTCATCCTGGCACTCAACAACATTAATTGAAGGTGAATCCTCTTCGATCATGTCTAGATATAGAAGGGGAAGAGAAGATGGGTCCTCATTATCGCGTTGATAAGTGAGAGGACCTAGGAAGATAGCATTTATGAAAAAAAAAGTTAGGAGGGATAGATTCAGGGTCTATCGACTCTGTGGGTGACGATGGCAAAATGGGTGATGATGGTTTGGTAGGGGTGACATCGTCATCTTCCAGATACAACTGACACGAGGTTTCTCCGGTGTAAGTGTGTCAGGAAATCTGAGACCACTACGATCATTGTGTTTGCGTGTAGTCACGAGAATGATTGTATGTCGGCCTTGTTCATAAAGACCAAAACCAAAGCCTTTCCAAGCACAATGAGTCAAGAAGGTGAGGGCGAAATGACGATTTGTCAGGTATTGAAAATCGGATTGGAAGGGAACCACACCAAGAGGAGGTTCAGGGGTAATGGAGGATGCGTCGACACCCCCATACGTTAGGTTGGTGCGGCAATTAGGTGGTCCGTAAGAGATTACCTCCCCCACGCGATGGTCGTAGGTAGGATGCGCATGTAACTGTCCGTACTCCTGTGGGGTATGGAAAGAACTAACGTTATATAGGCGATACTCCCCCAGCGTAAGGCATTGAAAAACATCTACTAAGGGGTCTGAGGTTGGGATGTTGTCTACGGGAAAGGAAGTGGTATTTGCGACGGCGGTTTCATTGGTTGAAGGTGTAGGTGCGGTTGAAGTGGATGGTAGAGGTGTGGTTGAAGTGGATGGTTGGGTTGGATGAATGGGTGTCTTGAGTAGTACAAGCACATCATTAGGGTGATATAACATATTGCAGGTTTTGAAGGGGGGAGGATCAACTTTTACGGTGTAGGACTTCCCCTCGTACTCAAATTTTATGCATCTATGTAAGGTGGAGGGAACACATCCCATAGCCCGGATCCAAGGGCAGCCTAACAACATATTTTATTGGAACTCTCCCTCAAGGACATAAAAGAGTTCGGGTAAAGTGTGTGGCCCTACACGAATGTTAAGGATCACGGTACCTAAGGTAGAATTAATAGCATCGTTGAATGACCGCAACATGATGGGGTTGACACACATGTAACTAGAAGGGATATTCATTTGTTGGAAGGCTTTTGAAGAGATGGTGTTTATACTAGCACCCCCGTCAATCATAACACGACGCACTCGAATGTCCCGGACATAAGCTGAGATGGAAAGAGCAGGGCCAAGATCTTCGGCACCAAATTTGACAATTTCGTCTTTGGAGAAACTGACAGCAGCGGCTTGCTGTACAGAGACAGCAGTGGTTGAGGAGAGAGGTTGTTTGGTGAGCGAAGCAATGTGATTGGGTGTGAGAATGGAGGTAACAAGCAAGGTTTCATTAGGTAAGACCTCTATCCCTTGAAGGATTTCAACGAGAGCTTGTCGATGAGATTCAGAAGTCTGAATGAGATCATACAGTGTCATTTTTACAGGTGATTGGTGAAGCTATTTGATCATGGTTCGGTGGGCAACTCCATTAGAGACGGGGTAGGTGGGTCCACGAATAACCACTTTAGGTGGTGGTGCGATCGGGATGGTGGACAGAGAAAGAGAGGCCGCAGGTGTGCTTTCTTTCGCTTTCCCATTGTTTTTTTGCCCTCGAGTAGCAACACTAATCATATTGATCTCGTGAACACGAGAGGAGGAAGACGGTATGGATAAGTCATGGTCTTCGAGAGGTGGAGTTGTAATAATGATAGATCTTGGTGAGGTGGGGACAGGTGGTATAGGAGAGGGAATTGAAGCTAAAGGTCTCTCCCTTCATAAGTTGTCTTTCTTAACCTTTCTTTACGAGAGAGGTGATGATGAAGTATGGCTTTCAACGCTTTGCATCCTACTACATCATGTCCTAGTGTGCGGTGTAAGTAAGCACAGATTTTAGACTCATCATAACCTATAGGTCGAGGTTTAGATGGATCATAAGGTCTAAGTGGGGGTAGGGAAATGGTCTCATTCTCCACCAATATAGCAAGGATTTTGGCGTAACACCCTTTGAGAGTGCGTCAAACTCGAGAGGAAGATGAGGCTATTGACTAGGTAGTTTTTGGTAATGATGGGGTATGGTTGATTTGTATGGGTGGCGGTTTAGCCAAGGGGTTTTGATAATGGGATTTAACTAAATGTGGCTTCTTTGGCGCAGAAGCTATGTTTAGCTGGTTAGATGATGAGGCCACAGATGATGTGGTATCAGAAAACAACCACGGAGAAATAGGAGTGACAGCAAACAAATATTTTGATGATGGAATTTGTTTAGGGTTGATAGGTGGACAGGATACGCGGGGTGACTGTGTTGATATACCCTTGGATTTCTGTATGGGTGTAGAAGGCGTAGGTCGTTTTAAAGAAAACGCAAGAGGTATGATATATTGATGCAAGGTGGAGGGATGAGGTCCTAATATGGAAGGTAGGTGTGACGACGATGGTTTTAGTTGTGATAGAGGCATAGGTTGGGGTTGAGGAGATTGAGTCTGTCTCCTAAATGGATGGGTGGCTTTATTTTTGGATAAATCTAGCCATTTAGGTGGGTGTGTTAAACTGGGTATTGGTGAAGTCCAAGCGTAGGGGAAGATTTGGTTAGGCTAATAGAGTTGGATGACGTATTTGGTAGAGATGAGGGGATGAAGATGAGGACATAAGCATTTTAAGCACGTAAACACTTTGGGTATATGGTAGAGGCGTCTGGATCGATCATCTACATTTGAGTAGAATAGGGGGTACTCAAACGTTCCCATAGGACTCGTCTATCTTCGAGGAATGATAATCCTCACGTGTGAATAGGAACTTTGATATGGAAGAGAGGTGGGTTGTGATTCCGGTCCATTGTGGGTGTGATACGGGGGTAAATGAGGCACTGTATCAATGGGCGTTAAGAGGTCAACCGGTCGCTGAAAAGATTTAGGCGATGAAGAACTAATAGGTAGGAGGGCATGTTTGAGAGGATCCGTCATGATTAAAGAATGTGGTGATGTCGGTGCAAGAGGTTTCTCATCTAAGGATGACAAAAGAAGTGGCGAGCCTTCCTCTTGTACAGCAAGAATGGTAGAAGGAGATGTTTGGGAAATAGATAAGTTAGATAACATCCGCTCACAGTCTTGCAAGGATGTGGTGTAAGAAGGCTCATCTGTGAGAAGAGAACTCTGGGCGGTTAATTCCTTGATGGGTAAAGGAACGGAAAGGATTTCGTCTTGTCTTGATGGTGGTGAAGGGGGTTCGGGTTCCTGCGTTAGTGAAGAGGCCTGATTCAGAATTTTTTCGATAGAGGCCTTTGGCTGGGAGTCAAAGACTGCATGGATCTCATGAACACTCTCCTCGGCTAAGATATCTTGGTTTATGTTACTGTTAGAAGAGTGATTTGGGAATGGTTTGTTGAAAATTTTCAAATTTCGGTTAGCAGGGGCGTTAGGATTATCGAGGGCTATATCCCCTGCATCAACCATTTCCTGCACTATGTTTTTCAACATCTTGCAGTTTTCATGACTGTGTCCCTTCATGCGGTGGAAGTTACAGAAGTCATTTTCTTTGTACCAAGAAGGTATGGCGCGGGTGGAATCAAACCCGGAGTGAGGTTTAATAGGAGGTAAGGTAATAGCTCCTGCTTTAAGCAATTTTTCCAATATCACACCATAAGTTTCTCCCAAGGGAGTGTAATTGATGGGCTCAGCTTTATACTTATAGGTGGTTTTTGGCGGGGTATTAGACGGTGGTTGGGATTTGACCATCACCGCGTGCACAGCTCCTTTTGATTTCGAAGCAGTCGATGTGTGAGGATTGGTGGTGTTAGGTTTGTTGGTGGAATCTTGGGTTCGGAAATTGGGGTTTTTGTTGCGCAACCGCAATTTCTCTTCCTCTAAGGCTCGAATCTCTAGTTTTGAGCCATAGTAAAGGCCTCGTCAAATGTGTGAAAAGTTTGAATTTGGAGGGTAGGAGAGATGTGCTTAGCGCAGGCCCACGTAAAAAGTTTGATAAGTTCGGCCTGAGGCAAGGCATACGTAAGTTGGTTGATAAGGCCCCGCCATCGTCCAACAAAATCTACGATA
Organism: Taxus wallichiana var. yunnanensis; assembly: GCA_018340775.1. NCBI lineage: Eukaryota > Viridiplantae > Streptophyta > Pinopsida > Cupressales > Taxaceae > Taxus > Taxus wallichiana. The sequence goes on from CM031238.1 coordinate 303,884,461, forward strand.
GATTCGTCTTCAAATTGTCGGATGGCATAGAGGTCGGTGATAGATACTTTCTTGGCAATGTTAATGGAGAAATGATCCAAGAAAGATTGGGCTAGTTAGTTAAAAGAGAAGATTGAGTGCTAGGTTAAAGCACTGTACCACTCCAAGGCGGGTCCTGATAAGGACATGGGAAAGGTGCGGAGTAGTAAGGCATCGTCATGAGCAATTAGATAGCAGGCATGTCTAAATGATCGCAAGTGTTGTTGAGGATCCTCCTTACTATTAAAACGAGTAAATTTTGGTAATTCCCATTGAGGAGGATATGAATGAAGGGGGACAGAAGGGTGGATAGGCTCCCGACAAACTTGCTCGTATGTCAGGGTGCTATGACTTCTTGAAACAGAAGCCTCCAGATTTTGCATTTTGTCCATCATTTGTTTGATTAAATCAGTAGTTGGATGAGATGATGGTGCGGTTGTGGTAAACGGAGGCAGATTGGGCCAAGGGCCACCACTAGACAATGGTGGGGTTAAATGTTGATAAGGTATAGAGGACGAATATGTTGAGGCGGCCGAATAGGGATGTCCTATATAAGACGTTGAGGTTACCGGATACGTGTGTGGAAATGAAAAGGTGGGCGGAGCTTGAGAAGGAAAGCTCGTGTGGATAGGTGGCAGAGAGCAAGTCATAAAAGGAGCAGTCTGCAAGAGAGACGAGGTGGGAGCAGTCGGTGGTAATGATATGTTGGGCCCAAGATTAACCAAAGGAAAGCCAATTTGTGCCGTATGAACCCCTGAAGCCGCTGAGTTGGGAGACGGGACTAAGGATGAAGAAGGCAAGGCGGAGTTATCAGGCAGAGAAGGAGCTAAATGAGCAGCTATACTAATAGGCATGCCAACAAGGAGTTGACCATCGGGTGTACGGTCAGGGGCATGAGACAAATAGTATTGTACAGCGCTAGAATCAGCGTCCAAAAAATTCACAAATTCTTTATCTCTGACAGGGATTTTGGGAACCTCGCTGGTGTCCGTAGGATTCCCCACAGTATGGGCAGGAGGTGATTCAGGCAAAGGCATGGAGCAGGCATGTGAAACCATGGCTGCAGCTTGTTTCCGAGTGATAACAACCATGGACAAGGGTACACAGCAGGATGCAATCTATCAGGAACAGAAGCAGCAACAAAATGTTGGAATTGGTAGGTTGCTGGTTTTGGGAACTGTGAAAGATAATAACCGATATCGGTTAGGTAACCGATGTCGGTCAGGCTGTAGCCGGCGTCGGTAAGTTAACCGATGTCGGTAGAATAGGACTAGTGTAAGAAGCAGTAGGAAGTTGCTGATTTGGTGTTAACAGTGCTTAGTATGTCTACCAAACTGTTCTGTAGTGATCACAGAAAACAGTGTATGACAGAGAAACAGAACTAAAAACAAGCAAGAATGCACAAACAAATTAACAGACTAACCCTAGGGTTAATTTTAATCAATTTGGGCTTATGCCTTTAGACGCAGAATGATGTCAATCCTAAACAAAAGACTTAGGGGAAATGTCAAGTTTGTTTTGGCTTATAAGGTTACCTCAATCGGGTGGAGGAATACCGCAGAAAAGGGGGGATGTTTTGAGTTGTTGTGTTATTTGTGAAGTGATTCGGTATGTGTTGTGCAGTGAAAGTAAGATTAATTTCTTTTCAATACCGTGGAAATCACCCCCACGTGTACGACCTGTTACTTAATCTACGTTCACTAGAATTGAAAACAACACTCAAAAATGGGATGCACGTGTTTTAAACCCAAATTGAAAATGTTATTCGATGAAGCAAAGAAGATGACTTTCACTAATGCAAAATTGGGAAAGCAAGACAAATTATTTTACCAAATATAACAGAATATCATGTGAAATTTTTAGAAGAAGAAAACAGCAAGTATGCTCCCTATATGAAAGCAAGCAAGAAAGAAAGAAACCCGAAATGGGTCCCACCGGGCATGCCAAAATGTTTCACACAGAAATGCTTCCGTTCCTGGAATAGAGTTGCTTCTATCCTTTCATTCCTTTGAGAAACAGATAAGGGTTAGGGCTAGGAGGAATACCTGTTGAATGTTGAGAGGGTGTGTGCATACCGTAGAGAGAGATCATATCGATTGTAAAGAACTCCTTTTTGTCTGGGAAGGACTACCTGCAAGTAAGAATACAAGACCACCAGATTCTAATTAGATAATAAGTGAGGGAACTGCCTTGGGCCCAAGAAATATGAGACTTCCTTTCGAAGGTAGTCAGTTCCCCTGCTAATATGAATTAACACAAATTCTAACAAATAAGCTATTGTCCAATTACAATTTGTTTACCTTGTTAGAACAATAGAGAAAAGGCTGGTCTTGGTTTTGAATCACGGTGACCGATGCCGGTCAGTGTCACCGGTGCCGGTTGATGATAACCGATATCGGTAGGGGTAGTGATTTAAGGGGTTTGGTAAAAGGTTGGCTATAAGATGACTATGGTGTTTATAAGGCTAGTAAATGATTGGGGATGGGTAACGGGGTGATAGAGAAGGCTCAGAGGGTATGGGAGCTGTTCTTGGGGCAGTGTAGGGGTAGAGGAATGATAGTTAGATGGGGGGTGTTACCGGGTAGTGGATCTGGGAGTAGACTTGTAATTACTATGATTCAGAAATCCAAGAAATATTATTAAAAGAACGTATAAGACTTACTTACTAGTTCCTGATGAAAAATGTAGGTTCAAGGACTGTGATGACGAAGGCAGGGTTCAGGTAGGATGGTCTGACAATCCGAGATGAGCTATCTCCTCTCCTGATGCTTGGATGAGTGTCACTGGGCTCTGGTTATTCAGTTGCAGTCTTGGGCTTGATGTCCTTCTCTGCAAACTCCTCTCTTTCCTTCACTTGTCTCTGCTCGGCCAAGTAAATTCCGGATCCTTCCAATGACTTCTGATTCGGATCAATGAAAATCCAACCCTTTGTTTTTGGTTGGGAGAGGTCATTTACAGGGAACCGATGGCGGTTACGTAACCGACGGCGGTCGAGTAGGAACCGGTATCGGTCAAGTCAAAGTGGGCTATTTTTAGTAAAATAGCCAACTTTCCCTCCTTTTCTCCCGAGGGATTAGTTGTGGGCTTGGTCAAGTCATTATGAGGTTGGTTTTAGGTGCGGGTGAGGAGTAATTAGTCATGGGTGTGGATGTAGACCAAGTTATAGGTCTTAATTAGGTTAGTTTAGGGTTAGGACTAGGTCATGATGAGGTGGCGAAATGAGGTGGCAGGTATGGAGATGTGGATTTATTAATTATAAGGTAATTAATAAATAATTGTGTAAGGTTTAGGTGATGAGGTTAGGTTGCGAAATGAGATGCGGGGCACAGGGGGCGGTAAGACACAAATTTGGTGTCTACGAGATGGATTTATTGTATGGCTATGGAATTTCCCTTGCCCAATCTTTAGATTACTATCCCGAAGGGAATGGACAAGTAGAATCAACTAACAAGAACTTGGTCACCATTGTTCGGAATCTTGTTAATGACTCTCAGAGGAATTGGCATAAGAAACTATATGATGCTTTATGGGCAGATAGGGTTACACCTAAGAGAGCCATTGGAATGTCTCCTTTTCAAGTGGTATATGGAGTTGAGGCTTAGCTGCCACTGACATTGAAGCGCCAACCTTAATTTTGATGAAGGCCATTAAGGATGCCAACTTTACCAATTCATTGGACAAAAGAATTATGTACCTCCAGAAGTTGAATGAAGATAGATTGCAAGTGGTTGACAGAATATCAACTCATCAACTCAAGGTAAAAGATCTGTTTGACAAAAAGGCTAAACCCAGAACTTTTCAAGTGGGAGACAATGTTCTTCTTTGGGACAAAAGGCATGAACCTCGAGGCAGCCATGGTAAATTTGATTCCCTTTGGCTTGGTCCTTTTAAAATTAGAAATTTTGCTGGTGAGAACTCTTTTTACTTGGATTACATGGATGGTTCTCCTCTCCCACTTCCTTATAGTGGAAAATTTTGAAGTTGTTCAAAACATAGGAGTTTTGGCGGTTCCTCTGTACATTTGTATAGCATTTTTCTTTTTTTTTTATTTTGGTTAGTTTCCTTTCGTATTCTCTTACGTGTTGGTATTGCTTCTTTTTGACTCCATTGCCCATTGGCTAAGACATTGGTTCGATATGTTACCCATAATTCTCTAAGGTTCTTGATTTTGCCTCTTTCCTCTGCCAAATCATCCCCAAAAGGAGCCAGTTGTTGTCCTCTCAATTTTCCCCACCCTTTCGAATCTAATTTCATGAAAATTGGAGCCCTACCATAGAAGAAATTCATGTTTTAAACTCCTCATATGCTCGTTTTCATTTCCCACGACGTTTTTAATCAAAATTTCCTCAGTCCGCTACCGTTAAAATGTTTTACCTATTTTTAATGGATGGGAAATGATTTTAGTTCTCCCTTTATGCGTTTGGAATGCGTGGGACCTTGCATCTTTCATTTTTAACATTTTGTAGAGAAAGAAATTCTTCATCGGGAGTGAAAATGTTTTTTCCCTTTTCTTGCTTTGCTTCTTACGTTCTTTTCCTCGTCAAATTCTTGCTTGAAAAGGTGAAAATATGTGTTTATTTCTCGTGGATGTGGCAGACGGGTTCCTTTTTGAACTTATCACTTTTGGTGATTTTTGAAAAAATGTCATATTTTCCCTGCATTCTGCGGGTCCCCTGATTAGGTGGAGTAGTTTCTATGGAAGTTCGGGGTGATGGATCCATTTTGTTCTCCAAGGAATTACGGTGAAAGGAAAAAATTTCTAAAATGGCAGTGGCCCCACTTATGCGAAGGCATAAATTTTGAGTTGAAGCCCACAACGAATCAGAAAGGGACACGTGGCCTACATTGAAAAGTCAATGGTGGAGGCATGGACTTTCAGGGGAAAGGTTGGAATTTTCCCCTTTCAAATATAGATAAAAAGTGAAGCACATCCCCCATGACCAATCAGGTGATGCCACGTGTTGAAGAATCAGAAAGGGACACGTGGTCATTTTTCAGTTCATATGCCTTTGTGGTGGACCGGAAGGACTTTAGGAATTTTAGCCTTGTTTCCACAAAGGGAAAAAAGTTCTAAAATGGCTCGTAGCCCCGCTCATGCGAAGGGATAATTTCTAAGTTGAGGCCTGTAGTCAATCAGAAAGGGACACATGGCCTACGTTGAAAATTCAACGGCAAAGGCATGGAATTTTGGGGGAAAGGTTGGAATTTTTCCCCTTTTCAAAAGTGGATAAAGTATAAAACTGAAGCGCATTCCCGCAACTAGTCACGTGATGCCACATGTTGAAGAATGAAATCGGAACAACGGGCTTGTAGAGGAAATTGAGAATTTGAGCCTTTTTCACCAAAGGGTTAAAATGTTGCAAATTGAGCCGCAACCCCTTTTCCAATCGTGGTGTGCCACGCGTTCACGTTGAAAAGTCAAAGCGGACTGGTGGAGGTTTTTGAGAATTTGAGATTTTTGTTAAAAATAGTTTAAATGGCATATTTGAACCGCATTTCCTCAACCACTCAGATGGCGCCACGTGTCCGGCCTTTGGTGGAGCTGTGGGGGGGTGGAGCAAAATGAGAAATCATGTTTTTCTCCCAAATGTCAGGAAATGAAGATTTCTCCCCATGGTCGTCATTTCTTGGATCTTGCCACGTGTAGGGTCCAAATTTGAAGGTAAAAGGGGGAAAAGATATCCAAATGCACTCATCTAGTTTTTAACACCATTAACGAACCAAAGCTCTACAAAACGCAAAAAAATGGATCATTCTTCATTCTTTTCTTTGTATCCTTGTCATTTCTCCATGAGATGCATTTTTGGTTTATTATGGAGCCAAATCGATAAGTTTAAAGGGATGTAAAGTTTGATCATTAGAAAATAGAGTTTATCGGGCATACACAATAAAAAGGGAGAAAACTTACCAGTAAGCACTTGAGTGTTATGAAAGTGGTTAAAAGGTAGAAATGGCAGGACCACATGAAGAAGAAAATCATGAGATACCCCCTGCTAAAGTAATCATGCTCGAACCGATGAAATATTTACCTTTTTGAACCTCTGGTTTTCATGAGTGCATTTGTTTCATGTCACTTTCCAAAAGTGGATCTGCAACAAACATTATTCCTTTTGGATATTCTTTTCTTGGGGACAAAGTATGGATGTACACGGATTGTTATAAGAACATGGTTTTGGCCATGAAAAAGGGGATTCGGTTTTCTAGGAACGTTGTAAATTTGGAAGTAATTCAATACAGAAGCTTTCTTTCTCATTTTCCTCGGTTATATCTTTCTCTCTCCTTGCTCGATTCAAGGGATCATTTGTCTTTGCATTCAAGAGAAAATTTGTGTTCTAGTCTATGTAATCTTTAGAACTTTGTGTCTACAAATTTGCATCGGTGGTGAAGTAATTGATCCTTTTCTATATTTTATTGGTTCAATGTGAGTAGGGAGGTACTCTGCTATCTATATTTCCCAAAAGCATTGTTGTTTTCTTCCTTCTCCCATCTCTTTATTCTTCCATTCCTTCTGATTGATAATATTTTGAGTATGAAAACAAACCAGGATACCAGGATCCAAACATTGATAGTTGTAGATTTGTACATTTGTTTTTCCAGCTTTCAATAAGGGAACCTCTCCCATTAAAGAGGAGGGACTTGTTATCCCTTGAATATGGTTTCAACCCATGTTCCATTTTAAAACCCAACACACCCAATAATCTATTGAACAACATTAATGTTGATTTCACAAAAAATTCATTAAAGGATTATAAAACAAATTAGAGCCAACTAAAAGAGAGATAACTTTAATAAAGGAAAAGCTTGTAAGTGTTTACAAAAATGAGGACAAAGAGTGATCCATGTGACTAAATCAAAATTTATATTGAATATGGAACCAATCAAGTTCTTAGAACTCTAAGTTAGATAATCATTACATAAAAAAAAGGTTTTGATCGAGAGAACACTTGTGAGAACTCACACAAGAATTCCATACGGGAAAATAGGCCAGGTTCAAGGGTGCGAAGGGACAGGAAGAACCTACACATGTAGGATAAGTCAACATTCAAGACTCAGCCTTTTTTGGGCATGAAGATCTATATTTAGAAGATAGCGTGCGTAACACACCAACGATACGAGAGACGTGCGTGCCACGCATTGTCCATTTCTACGGAGGATCATATTGAGATCAATTTTTCATGGAGACAGAGTCTAAGAATAGGATTATCACCTCAATTAACTATCAGTATTCTATAAATAACACACTTTCATGTGTGGCTATGCATGAAAATGGCACGTGGCTATTAATAGCATGCAACCTATTTTTGGAATAGATAAGCGGTGAAGGGAAAGTCCCCACCAAATATATATGTAGTGAATTACCTGGTAAGGAGACGATGGATATAGATATATAGAAAACATAGTGTGTGTGAGTGAGGGATAAGTATATAGAGACATGTGCATGTTTCTAGATTACCATATCAAATCCATGCATGCATCGGCATAGATTGTCCAGTATTGTAAGAAGCTTTATGTGTTATTGTGATAATTAAGAGATGGAAGATATTGACTGAACCTAAGTTTCATTCTGTGTGTAATTGGGTAGTGCATGTTCTTATTTCTATCATGATTATTGTTTAAACCTATTCTTTCCTAGATCTAGATCTATCATGCATTGTATAATGATGTATTAGTTATGGATCTATATGCTTTAAGTCTTCATCATGTTAACATTCTACTACAACAACCCTAAAGAGGGACCTGGTACCTTACGCACTTTGGGTGAGCACTCAGTCTAGGATGAGTGATGTGCCAGTGCATCTAGGGTGTTATCTAGTGAATTCTAGGCTGCATCATTGGTTCCATTTCCGGGACCTCTTTTTTAGTTGTTTTTAGGATGGTTCACGATGAAGACATATCGGTTAACTCTAGCAAGTATTGAAGAATGGATACATGATCTGGAGGAAGAATATGCACAGTGGTTCAACACCGGATCTGATTTTAACACACACTGTATGGGTGGAACAGAACCTATATGATAGTTTATATGAGAGATTTTTCACCATCTTTCTAGTAGAATTATATGAGTGGTTGATTTCTTATGCATCTAAGTGGAATTGGAGGTATCACACACTTGTTTGGACACAAGAAGAATTTAGGCCCTTTATGATGTTGATCTGATTTGGACTCATGCTGTGGATACGTGGTTTTGTGGTGTTCTAAACAAGTTATATTCTAGAGTATTCAATTTTGACGTATTCTTGCCCAAAGGTAGCTGAATTCTAGTTTTGTGGTATCCTAGAGGAACATATGTAAAGTATTCCACTGGTGATCAAGATCTTGATGGTAACTTTGAACCTGGAGAGTAAACCGATGGCTAACTAAACCTCACCACGCATGAGGGCAGGAACAAGTTTGGTGAAAGATGGCAGACCTAGCGGTAGAAAGGAAAAGAGAGGAGAGGCGGCTTAAGTATAATGAGGCACGTGAGAGGGAGATAGAGAAGTAGCGTACCATTGTAGAAAGTATGGCGTTGAGGAGAGAGATGGCTCGTGAAGGATTTGAAGCTCACGTAGAAGACATGGAGCCAGAGCATTAGAACTCCCCCATCTTGGAAAGCATGACAAGGATCCCCCTTGGCCTCACATAAAAGTGCACTAAAGTAAGAGACTACTTGGGTTGTGGGTGTGCATCTTAATCCACTTGGTGACCTAGCCCTTGCGCTTGGTTTTCTAGTATCTAGTATGACAAGTAATCAACAAGTGAATTTGGGAAACAAGAGAACTAGAAGTAAGTCAGAGAGAAAGTACATCAATGGCAAGGACAAATGACTTCAATGTTATTTGGAGGAACATTTTTAGGTGCATCATCTGCACAGAATGTAAGCACACAAAATGTTGGATTCACCTCTGGAAGTGGAACTACCACACAGATGTAGGGGTTCAAGTATAGTACTACTATCGGAGCACATGGGAGTACATCTATAGGTCCTATTCCAGCTACAGGTGGAGGATCAGGAGGTATAGGTGGTTCTAGTTCTGGTGGATCTGGTGGTTCTAGAGGTAGGGAAACACAGGAGGTTCTGGATCAGGTGGGAAAGGTCGCACCAACCCCAGAATATTTATATGGAGATGTCTCTTCATCTTTTGGAGTATAGAGGCATAGAGGATGCTATTGAGCATGTGCACATGTGTGAAATATTGTGGCACGTGAAAGGGATCATGGCTTTTAAGCGCAAGGCAAGTCAATTTTCTACTACATTACAGGGATGTGCACATAACTGGTATAGGAAGTTTGACCCTGATCAAACTTGCATGGATTATATGATTGAAGGATGCTTTCTTGAAAGAGTTCTATATCCCAAAATTTGAGTAGAAGAGTATAAGCACACTCAAGGATATCAAGCAAGGCACTACTGAGAGTGTATGTGAGTATGATGCCCATTTTAAAACACTCCTATCTAATATTTCTTATGATATTCACATAAGCCAGCATGCACAATGGTTCGTTAGCGGATTGATTACACCATTCAAAAGAGCATTGTCACATAAGACATACACTGATCCATGTGAAGCACTGGAAGCAACTTTGCATGTTGAGGTAGTTGGGAGCATTGACATTGGCATTAGTCCATTCTTAGAGGCACAAATTGTAGCTATGGAAAAATAGTTAGAGAAGCTATCAGAAAATTCAGCCCATGAAACGCTTAGGGATTTGGTGTACAAATTGTGAAGTGGAAGGTCACACCAAGGATAGTTTCCCTTGCAGATCTATACACTCATTATTGTTGGACTGTGAGATCTATCATTTGAATCATGATGCTAGTCACTTATCCTTTATTACAACGCGTGATAAGGAAGAATGTATCTTGTTATTGTAAAATTTTTGGTCCACGACCCATGATACTGAAGATTGTAGGTTGATTGGTCAGATCCAGGATGCTATAGACATTGGGGTATGATAGACAAGCGTAATGGATAATTCTAAGGGTAAGAATGAGCACTAGGATCGGGATCATAATCAAACATGTATATGACAGGAATGAGGGTGTTTTGAAGGAGGTCATGGAAGAGGACGTGGATATCGCGGTGGATATGGAGGATGAGGTCACGGTGGAGGAAGAGGTGAGTTCCCTCGTGGAACATGTTATACGTGTGGATCTCCTGACCACTATAGGTGTGAATGTCCCCAGAATATTGCATGTTCTTTTCTATGGAAAGAACCATAGCTATGAAGAGTTCCTGGACTTATATGAGCATCTGAGTAAGCAACATAAGCAAGAAAACAAAGGCGTCGGGATGGTTAGAATCTAGCACGGTAGAAGATCAGTGGATGCCCAAGATAGCACTAGGACCTGAGGCATTAACAGTGAAGATTACTACACGAGCTGAAGCGACATGCACAAGAGAGGCATTGCACCAGAAGCCTACGATCACCAAGGAGGAGGTTTTTACATGCAAGGTACCCAGATCCTGCTCATCGAAGGAAGTCTATCAAGAGACCATGGAGGTCCTCAGGAATCTTCAAGGTGAGATACAATGTTTAAAGGAGCAGTCAAGGAAGATGGAGCAGAAGAAAGAAGTAGAAAAAGTCCCCTCTGATATTGATGACATCAGAGAGGTTTGTAAAATGTTGTGCCAAGAGAATATTATTCCATTTCTAGGAAATTGGTTGAAGGGGAATACCCTGCACACAAGCACTGAGAATGAATGGAAAATCCTACATGCAAATCTTCCCCTGATAGCATTGACTATGACAAGGAAATTACTGAATGTTGTTGTGGATGGATGGTGTTGAGAGCAACATATTGATTGATACAGGTGCGGAAGTGAATGTTCTTACATTAGATGCATGGGTACAAATGGGGAGGCCTCCATTGCAGCCATCATCTAATGTGTTTGTTTATGGAAAACTGGACTAAGGCCACTCCCATAGGAGTTTTGAAGGATGCATCTATAACCATACAAGGGGCCAAGTTCATTGGGGATTTTGAGGTATTAGCACTTAGAAGAGAGACAATTTTCTAGCCTTGCTTGGACACCCTTGGTGTTATGTGAATAATGTTGACTTGAGATTCAATAAGGGGTATATCAGCTTTGAGAACAAGGAGGAAAGGGTTGTAATACCTTTGATCAGATGGGAATTCTACACCATATGTTGAGCCTCTAAGTGAGGAGGACTTAAATAGAATCTATGTACGCATTATTCAGGACCCAGAGGTCAATGAGCCATCAAAGGAAGGCATCCTATAGTGGGAAGATTCTCATTCTATTAGTGATACTATGAGTATTTCTTGTGACAATTGGGCTCATGGTACATATGAACTAGTAGGGCGCGAGGTAAAAAGCGTGGTTGTGCATGCAAGAATGGACTTCATTCTATTTGATGGATAGGTAGCAATACCTTGGTATACATTGGGGTAGAAGATCTTCCTATATTTTTGAAAGCCATGGAAGCACAGTGGATAGATCAAATTAAGAGAAGAGATATGTTAGTGTATACCTTATGCGGGACAACAATGCACTAGTGGGTAGTCCACAAAGATAATCTTATAGAATGGGAGGAGATTGGAATCACCCTATCTACTAGGTTTTTAAGGAGTAATGCACCTATGCATAGATCTACACTTATAATGGTGATCAACCTATTCAACATCACATTCAGTAGTGTGAGAGACTCTAGATAAGGGACAAGAAGCATTACCACCTTCACTGGGTGCATAGATTGTATTCTACTCTACAAGGATGTGCACGTGCCTAGTATGTATATGCAGAACTACATAGAGAGACTAGGAATTGGTAGAATTTGACTATAGGAATGATCTAGACCTTTGACTACTTCTCGACTAAACCTCCAGTAGAAGAAGCATTAAAAATTTTCAAGTGCTTAACTATGGGAGATAGTGCAAAGGAAAGAGCTTATTCAGGAAATATTTGGTGAGACAGAGTCCGAGAGTGCATTTTGAAAAGGAAGAAGAAATGGACTCCATACTACTTGAACGCACTTGCCTTGAGAAAGAGAAAGGAAAGATGGTTTACATAGTGGATGATGAGGAAGTTGAGAACCTGGATATTGAACATTCACAAGGGGTGTGCGAGGTCTTGGACAGTGCAAGACAAGGATAGGATACGCATGCCTATCATGAACCCATGAAGACAAAGAAGGTGAATATAGGTTTGGAGGTTAAGCCAAAGGAGGTCATAATTGGAGACTATTGGTCAGAATCGGAAGTGGAAAAGATCATTGAGTTACTCAGGGATTATCAAGACTTATTCCCTCAAGGGTATCATGAACTTAAAGGCGTGCATGAATCACTTGGGGAAATGAAGATAAAGCTTAAGGATGGTGCACGCCTAGTTAGAAAGTGACCTTATAGAATGAATCCCAATTTACGTGAAAAGGTGAAGGAAGAGATTGATAAGATGTTGAAATCTGGGATTATTCGACCCTTGGATGAGTCAGAATGGGTTAGTCCTATGGTGATAAGTATCAAGAAGGATGGTAGGATTCAAATCTATGTAGATTACAGGGAGTTGAATGTTGCATGTGTCACAGACCCTTTTCCTACACCATTCACTGAGGAAATACTGGAAGGAGTGGCAGGGTGGAAATATATTCATTCACAGATGGGTTTTTTGGGTATCATTAGGTTAGGATTGCTCAGGAGGATCAAGAAAAGACAACTTTTACTCTATTGAATGGGGTAATTTTTCCTATATTGTGATGCCTTTTGGACTGAAAAAAATGTGCCTATTGTATTCTCACGGATAGTTGTTTAGGCATTCAAATATTTTATTCACAACTTCTTATAGGTTTATCTAGATGATTGGATAGTATATGGGCTTGTGAAAGATCATTGTGACAATCTACACTTAATGTTTGAATGATGCAGAAAATTGAGTAGTATTCTTTGAACATCAAGAAGTGCATATTTTCTACACCTTTTGGAATATTGTTAGGACATATAATCTGTAAGGAAGGTTTTTGGTTGATCCAGCTAAGGTTGCAGTCATTCTAGGCCTGGAAGTGCCTACTAGTCAAAGTGAGGTGCATAGATTTTTGGGTCACACAAGATATTATTGAAAGTTCATCAAAGGGTATGCCAAATTTGTTGCACCCTTGGAAGAGTTACTAAAAGGAAAAGGTACATTTTATTGGGGAGAAACCAACAACGCGTGTTTGAGATATTAAAGGTGAAACTTACTACCGCGCCCATTCTGCACTTTCCCTCATGGGATAAACCATTTCATGTGCATGTGGATGCCTCTGGCATGGCCATTGGCACTGTGTTAGCTCAACCTGGTGAAGGTATTATAGATCATCCAATTTTCTTTGCTAGTAGGAAGCTGACTCTGTTGAACATAATTATACAACTATAAAGTGCGAAGCTTTGTTCAATGATCTATGCATTGCACAAGTTTTGACAAGTACTTGTTAGCAACACCATTTTTGTTTTATATAGATCACATGGCATTGAAGTATTTGGTGAAAAACCCATCTTACAAGGGTGCATATGCAGATGGGTACTCCTATTTCAAGAGTTTGACTTCACAGTTGTGGTGAAGCCAGGGAAAAGTAACTTTGGACCAGACCACTTGTCTAGAATTCACTCAGGAGAAGAAGCATAGAAAATTGAAGAAACCATGCCGATGCACAATTATATAGGTTACAACGTGTGCCATCAGAATTAGAAGACATTGTTGTCTTTCTACATGGACTAGTGTGGCACCAGAAGGAATGAAGGCATTAGAAAAGAAACAACTTGCTATACACGCATGACACCATTTATGTTAATCAGTGGTGACCTCTACAAGTTAGGCAGAGATGAATTATTACGTCATTGTGTATTAGAGCATGAGCGCAAGGATATAATGGAGGAGGCACATGGTGGTATTGTAGGAGGCCACTATGCAGGTGATGCAACTGCCCGAAAGATCCTACTTGTTGGATTATGGTGGGAGACATTGTATAAAGATTGTAAAGCATATTGCAAAGCGTGTGACCATTGTCAGCGTCTAGGTAAACTAGGGCAAAGAGATGAGATGCCTTTGAGACCTATTACTAGTGTCAAACCATTTGAGAAATGGGCCATCAATTTTGTAGGACCTATTTCACCTAACCTGCACGTAGGACTAGGTCGCTATATCATTACTTGTACAGATTATCTCACAAGGTGGGTAGAAGTAACACCTACGAAGGACTGTACAATGGCTATAATAGCTAGGTTTCTATGGGAGAATGTTCTTACAAGATATGGATGTCCTTTAAGCTTGACAAGTGATAGGGGTACACACTTTTTGAATGAGACAATCAGGATCCTATTAGATGAGTTTATGGTTGCACACCATAAGACTACACCCTATCATCCTTAGGAAAATGGAACTGCTGAGGATTTCAACAAGATTTTGAGCCAAACATTGAAAAAAATTGATGTTGGAAGAAAGGATTGGGATGATAAAGTGTCAATCTATTCTTTGGGCATATAGAACAACTTATAAGAGATTGAACAAAGCCACACCATTTCAGTTGGTGTTTGGCAAAAGCCATTCTCCCTATAGAATTTATGTTACCTTCTTTGTGCATTACACACACTAGAGGTCTAGCTGATGAGCAGGATTTAGAAGAGCGTATTGAGAAGATGATTCAACTGGATGAGTAACAAGCCATAGCACGATGGATTCAAAAGAAGGAAAAGGCCAGGTAGAAAGCATGACATGACAAAAACATAAGGGATAAGAAGTTTGAGATTGGAAAAATGGTACTTCTCTATGACTCTAAGTTCTTGCGCCATCCAAGAAAACTTAAGGTACATTGGTTAGGGTCATATGTTATTACTTACATCCTTGAAACATGCACTTGCAGTTAGAAGCACTAGATGGAACATGGCTACCGGTTACTTTAATGGGAGTAGGTTGAAGCCCTACTATAAATAAGTCTTCTTGGCATTTGTAATAAGGTAGTATTTCCAATTAGATTAGGTTTCCATTATGTATTTCCTTAATGTATTTCCTTCATTTTCGCTATGCTTTGTCACTTTAGTTTTTGTTCTTGTGTAATAAGCGTGCTTGCGCGCATGAAGCTAACTACAATATGGAGCATGTTGATGCATAGTGGACTGCACATACTTTTAGTGTGGGGTGTGGTTATTGATATCAAGGTACATGGGATTGGAACTGAAAGGTGGAAAGGAATAAATCTGCTATGGGTGTTTGTCAAAGTAAAAAGATTGCTTCTCAAAAGTGACCAAGGATGGAGATGAATGAAGGAATAATATAACACGAGGTAAGTAAGAGGCCATGATAACTACCAGGATAAGGTATAGTGATGAGGTACTGGGCGCATGGGAGCACGTGCTTGAAGAGAATTATGTGACTAGAGGGTAGGAAGGTGTGCTAGAAGGTTATAGCTGGGGTGCAAATATGTACCACGTGGAAAAAAAAAAATTTGGTCAATGAATGAGAGGATATTTGGTAGGTGGAGAAGCAATAAATGCATCAAAATTTGAAAATCTATATAAGGACGGGATGCGAGTTCATTTTTACCATTGTGATTAAGAGTATTTGAGAAAGAGCTAAGTGCAAAGAGCCGAGTAATCGATTTGAGGTGCGAAGGGTGTGAAACCAGACGTGACAAGTAGATATGTGCATAGAAGAAGCTTGCGTCCCCAGTGGTGAAGGGTTTGAGAAAGAAGGATGATAGAGAGGAGCTAGGGCACATGATTTCACCTAGGGCATGCTAACTCAAGCTAGGGTTTGAGTCGGGCATTACAGAGTTGAAGAGGCAAGTGTTACTAGAAGGATTGCAAAGTAAAAATGGCACCCAAGAAATCAGCTGCAGGGAACAAAGGGGAAATTGTGAAGGATGAACTTGAGTCCATCATTGTGGACATTCTAGAGAAAGTAGAGAAGGCTCTCACCGAGGCAGGCCTTAGAGGCCAAAATAAAATAAGAGTATCCATAGTTGATCCTTCAAGATGAGACAGATGAGGCTACCACATAAAAGCATTCTTTATTCATTCAAATTCTTTCTAATTCTTTCTATTCAACATTTTTTGAGATACCCATTGTCGGGTGACAATGAGATTAGTGTGGGGTAATTTTGATTAGAGAACACTTGAAAGAACTCACACAAGAAGTCCGCGTGGGAAAATAGGCCAAGTTCAAGGGCGCGAAGGGATAGGAAGAACCCGCATGTGTAAGACAAGTCAACATTCAGGACTTAGCCATTTTTGGGCATGAAGATCTATTTTTAGAAGATAGCATGCAGAACACACCAACGATGCAGAGAGATGTGCATGCCACGCATTGTCTATTTCTGGAGGATCGGATTCAAAGTGATTTTGCATGGAGACAAAGTATAAGAATAGGATTTTCACCTCAGTTAACTATCAGTAGTCTATAGATAGCACACTTGCATGTGTGGCTATGCATGAAAATAGTGCGTGGCTATTAATAGCATGTGGCCTATTTTTGGAATAGATAAGCGGTGAAGGGAAAGTCCCCACCCTATATATATGTAGTGAATTACCTAGTAGGGAGACGATGGATATAGAGAGATAGATAACATATGTGTGTGTGTGTGTGTGTGAGGGATAAGTATACAGAGACATGTGCATGTTTCTAGATTACCGTATCAAATCCATGCGTGCATCATCGACATAGATTTCTAGTATTGTAAGAAGCTTATATGTTATTGTGATAATTAAGAGATGGAAGATATTGACTGAACCTAAGTGTCATTCTTGTGTGTAATTGGGTAGTGCATGTTCTTATTTCTATCATGATTATTGTTTAAACCTATTCTTTCCTAGATCTAGATTTGTCATGCATTGTATAATGATGTATTAGTTATGGATCTATATGCTTTAAGTCTTACCTTTCAAGCGCTTCGGGTGAAAGCTTAGTCTAGGTGAGTGATGTGCCACCGCATCTAGGGTGTTATCTGGTGAATTCTAGGTTACATCAAAAGGTAGAGTTGAAGAATAGTGTGGAGTCAATAGAGTATGAAGTGAAAATATTATTAAAAGGGGTAATTGTTAGTGTGAAATCACAGCACCCCTAGATGATTTCTAAAGATTTGCTTTTCTAAGGTAAAATCATCTGGTGTGATTGCATAACATGGAACTTTTCCTAAGGTGTGGGACCTTGCGAATTGGAAAATCTCTCCAGATTAAAGGTTGGTTCCTTATTCCTCTGTTTAGGTGCATACATGAGGATTTGCAGAGGATCTATATCTATACCTAGTTTAAGACTTGCCAAGGAGATAGGGATAAAAGAATATAAAAATGAGAAATAACTAAACTACCAGGTGATACACCAAAGGAATGATGAATACTTAGTTTGCCTTGAAACAAACCAATAAAATGCATACAATAAACAAACATAGACAACCAGATCTATAACGAGAGATCAGATAGAAGAAAAAGAAACAAGAAGGATCTGAGATCAATCACAAACATATTTTATTGCTCTAATAGATTGATACAGTTCATTCTAAGAATAGTGAAAGGTAGAAACGTAATACAATTTTAAAGGAAGGCCTGAACCCCACAAATCCTTTGCTAGAAGGAGAAGGGAGCCTACAAAACTAAGAATATCCAACCCTTTACAATGAATCATGTCCCCATATTTATAGAATCGATTTGAGAGAAGAAAAAGGGAGAGAGAAGTGGGAAAATGTGGGTCGAAGCTCAACCACCGTTGTTAATGTTTTCTGCTAAAATCTACCCCCGAATCCATCTTTACTGCATCGATCCTCGATTCGGCACCTTGAAGGAAGAGGAAATGACGGAAATAGATCAAATCCGATCTGGTTGTTGAGACTGATGATCCTGCATTGAAAGATCAAAGACATTTCTCCATTTTTATTCCACCTACCCTCTCAAAAATTAAAGTTTCAGACTCCCATGGCATAGACGAGGTTGAGATCTTTCCAGCGATATCAGATTCATAATCTCTTAAGCCCTGAGTCGAAAGATATGCCCTTTTGAAGTTTTGCATTGATTCTGTACAAATAGGTGGGAAAACGACTTGAAAATGGGTCCCTCTTTTGATTGGGATACGTGGCAGCCAGATTGGGATAAAAATTTGGGTCCATGGCCCGCAATTTACCTTTTGGCCCTTTGCGCAAAAAACGCAAAAACTCAAAAACCTCCGCAGCCCCAAAATCTGTCTGGACACATGGCTCCTTTTGGTTGGCTGGGAAATGCATTTCCATTTTTACCTTTATGCCTTTTAGACAAAAGGAAAATTTTCACTTTTCTCCCCGACACCCGCCTTGGCTTTGACTCGGGTCTGTATGTTGACTTTTTCCCTCTTGGGTGGAGTCGCGGGTCTTTTTAGAACTTTTACCCCTTTTGAGGCAAAGGGAAAAAAACTAACCTTTTCCCGACTCCCCATTTTTCCCGTGGGACACGTGTCACTCTGGCACTTGCTCGGTAATCTCTTTTCCATTTTCCCCTTGAAACAATGTACTTGAGACACTTGGCAGCCTCCGTCGGCCTGTTAATGCTTTGAAAATTCAACAAACTTTTCCCCTTTTGAGGACACGTGGAGGCACCACACATGTTTACAAATCCAACCCAAAGTTTGCCTTTGGAGGAGCATTGGGTTGACACTTGTTTTCCTTCACTACTTTGTGGACTGTTCAATGGTCCTTACTTTTTAAATTTTGAGCTACGTGACAGCCTTGCACTCATTTGGGTTTCCACCCAGGGACTGACTCTTGGAAATGTACCAGGCTGACACGCGGCACTCTCCGCTTGCACTTCTATACTTAACCAATTTTGAAGCCCGCCTTTTGACCCTATTTGACCCTTGGCTATGTGGAGGGCTGGCACAAGTTTGAGTCTCTGCCCTGGGTTCCCTTTGTGAATTTGCACCAAGCTGACACCTAGCACGCTTCGCTCTCAGCTGAAGAATTTTCAATGCCCCACAACTTTTGGGGACTTTGGATGCATGGAATCTGGTGCAAGTTTGGACTTCTCCTTTTGGATTCACCCTTGAAACAACGCCATTAAGGCACGTGGCCCTTTCCGCTTCTTCCTCCATACTTAGTCATTTTTTTCCCTTTTCCTGAACCAATTCGAGCTCGAGGACTGACTCTTCACCGTTATTCCTTCTTTTGGATTCTTTGTAGCATTGATCCTTATTGTTTGACCCTGCTATTTTATAGTTCTACCTGCCTGTAACTTGGAGGATGGATTTAAGATGTAGAAACGGCCCGACAGAGTCATTTTCTTTTTGTACAGGGTCCTTTGATCTTTCTTGGCCTCCGCCACTCCATTGTTGAATCTTCTTGCAACCAATTTGTAGGATCTGGATGAGTTTTCTTAGGTTCCTTCAAGCGGGGTCATGATTCGATCCACTATTTCACCCGGGGTGAAATATGGGTAACAATTTGGTGACTCACGGGGACATCTTCTGTTGGATGAAGAGATCAATTGCCTTGTCGTATCTATTGGGTGTGGAGTCAAGAATAATAGGATGATATTATTTCTACCTCTAGTTCATGGCCCGACTACCTGTGCTCTCAAATTTCATAAGAAAATCTTGAAATGAAGATTTCTGAGAGTAGAAAATTGTTTTAAAATAGGGCCTCATCTATTTTTTTGAATGAACTACACAAGAGCAACAAAACAACACCATGACTATGTACAAAATTGAAATCATACATGCTCCAAATGGAACATGCAGAGCATGTAAAGCACTTAGGAGGAAAGTAATCTACGCTACAACAAGACAATGTGCAGAAGCACTTAGAGGAAAGAGAAACTAAACTAATATGTACATAGTGGGACTTCCCTTTTAGTAGCAGTGCTTGAGATAGATCCCATTCACTGGGATCTGTAGCTCTTCACCCTCCAATGAGGACAATTGGAAAGCATTGTTACTTTTGCATCTTGTTATCATATAAGGACCACTCCAGATGGCATCGAACTTAGAATATCTCCTTGGTTTTTCTCAATCTGCGTCCCACTTCAAAACCAGGTCTCCTTCCTGGAAATTCCTTGCTTTTGCTTTCTTGTCAAAGCACTTCTTGATTGAAGCCTGACTCCTCTCCAATGCTTAGAGATCACTCTCTCTGGCTTCTTCTAATTCTATCAGCTCCACATACCTGACCTCCATTGGTGCAAACTCAGACATCTCTAGTTGCTTCACAAGCTCCAATGTTGGTAACTCAAGTGATATAGGCAACACTGCCTCTTTCCCATAGACAAGCTTGAATGGAGAGCTGCCTATGGATCTCTTGGGTGTTATTCTATCAACCCATAAGGCCGTTTTGAGCTTTGTGTGCTAGGTCCTTTGATTCTCATCTAGAGTTCTCTTGATGATCTTTAACAGATTCTTGTTTGTAGACTCAGCCTAGCCATTACCCTGAGGGTAATAATTTGATGAGGTGCTCAAATAAGTCCCATTCTTGATGCCCATCCTATGATCTTGGAACCTATAAATTCTAATGCATTGTCTAATATGATGGTGGCTGGCACTCCAAATCTGGTCGTTATTCCTTCATAGAAATCTAGGATACTAGACTCATTTGCCTCCTTGAGTGCCACTACCTCGGTCCATTTGGTAAAATAGTATGTGGTTGTTAGGATCCATTTGTGACCTTGGCTTGAGTTTGGATTGATGACTCCAATGAATTCCAATCCCCACTACATAAAATTTTGGTTGACCGAGATTGGGTGCAATGGAAGTGCTGCTAGCTTCTCCTTCCCTTTGAAGAAAGCACAATTCTTGCATCTTTTAATCCATGTATAACAATCACTAAACACTCTGGGCCAATAATATCCCGCTTTCATGATTTTGAGTGTTGTCACTCTTGGGGAAAAATGGCCTCTAGCTACTTCAACATGAAATTCTTGTAGCACTCTCTCCACTTGATCCGTCCCAATGCATCTCAGCAGAATACCATTGATGTCTCTTTTAAACAAGACACCATCAATAAGAACATATGGAATGGCCTGTAACCTGAAATGCCTTATTTTTGCTTTATTCATCCCATGAGGGCACATGACGGTTTGAAGGAAATGTGCCATGTCTTGGGTCTAATAAGGAGTAGGTACATCATTTCTTTCTTTTTCTTGATCATATTGTAGAATCAGAACAACCTCCTTCTCACTGTTTGTTTCATCTTGTAGAGCAGAGGCTAGCTGCTCACACAAGCCCTCCCACGGACCAGCTTGGTGACCTTAATATTAATGTCATATTCCTTGACGTGAGTAATCCACCCTTCATGTTTCTCATTTAGGTCCTTGCTGAGGAGGAATTCTTTGACTCCTGCATGGGAGACCAATAGTTGGATTTTGTTGTTTGACATCAAATGCTTAAACTTCTTTGATCCTCTAATCACCGCCAGACTTGCTTCTAAATGAAGAAATACCTCACCTTATAGTCTTCTAGAATCGATTGAAGAAAGAAATTGGTTGTTTTGAGTTTTCTTTGTTATGTTGAACCAAAATTGCAGAGATAGTGTCATTACCGCCAAAGGCATACAATATGAAGTCCTTGGAAAAGTATGGATTTACAAGAGTTGGGGCCTATGATATGACCTATTTGATAGCTTCAAATCTTTCCTTTCCTTTAGTTGTCCATCTGAATGTTAAGCTCTTCTTCAACATCAGTGTTATTGGCTTAACCAGAGTAGCAAAGTTTGGGACAAACCTTCGAACAAAGTTGATCTTCCCCAAGAAGCTTTGAAAATCCTTCTTGTGACTTGGTAATGGCAGTGCTTTTATTACTTCAACCCTTTTTGGATCAATTGCTAAACCCTCCTTAGACACAATGTGGCCCAAAATCTTTCCCTAATGAGCCAAGAATATGCATTTTTGGGGTTTAAAGACACCCCAAATCTTCTCGCATCTTTGAAACACCTGCCTTAGATGGAAAAGGTGGTCTGCCACATTCTTAGAGAACACAGTGATATCATCCAAATATATCAACACTATCTGGTTGATTAGCCCTTTGAATGCCATATCCATGGCTCCTTGGAAAGCAGCACCAACATTGGATAGTCTAAATTACATTTTTGTATGCATAGGTGCCCCATTTGGTGGTGAAATCAGTTTTGAATTGATCATCTTCTTTCACCATGATCTGATTGTATCCCGAATAGCCATCTAAGAGAGAAAATCTCTCTGACCTAGACACTACTTGCAAAATATGTTCCATTGAAGGGAGTGGGTAGTGATCTTTGAGGGAGGTTTTGTTCAAATCCCTGAAGTCAACACACAACCTGATTTCTCCATTTTTCTTTCTGACTGGGACCAGATTTGTAACCCAACTAGAGTGTTTAATTGGAAATATGATGCTTGCCTCTATTAGTTTGTTCAGCTCCCTTTTCATCAGAGGCTCAATATGTGGGTTGACTAGTCTCTACTTTTGCTTGATAGGCTAAGTAGTTGGGTCCAATTCAATTGTGTGTTGTGCTAGTTTTGGATTAAAACCCCTTAGGTCTTCATAACTCCAAGCAAACACGTCAGGGAACTCTTGGAAAAGTTGTATGAATTCATACCTTTCCCGCTCGGTGGCCACCTTGCTAATTTGAAGTGTTTTTCCTTCTCCAACTGGGATTGACTCTGAATCCTTTCCTTTGACCTGCATGTTAGTCTTTTCTTTTCTGAACTGATCATTAGGATTGAAAATGGATTCTAGGGTCACTAAGCCTTTGGGAAGCTTGTTTGTATGTAGTTGTACTATCTGGTTCCCATACTGCTACTCTAGTTTGTTTTGATTATGGGCCGAGAATTCAGCCTCTTCTTGCAAAAAATTGATGATCTACTGATCATTCTCAAACACTTGCCAACATGTATTATTATCTGGCACTACTGGCCTCACAACCACATGGATATGTGGTTGTTCTTTGTCTCTCTTGATGTTGTCCACCACATCAAATGCTGCTCCAACTGCTGCAAGTCTATCACAGCTTCATTCTCTTTTCTGGGTATGGACACAATGCGTTGAAAGCCTTGAAATATTCCATGAGATCCCATACCCTACTCTTATAGTTCTTGAGCAAGTCATTTTTAACAGCATTTAGTCCTCTTACTTGATTAGCAACCAGCTCACTGTCACCGAATACTTGCAAGTTCTTGATTCCCAGCTTCCTTGCCCACTGAAGACCTTGGACTAAAGCCTCATATTCAAGTAGTGTTATTTGAGAATGCGGGTGGAATCAAGGTGGATAATATCTCATACCTCTAGGGGACATAATCATGTCTCCTCCTCCAGCTCCTTGTCTACTCCTTGAACCATCAAAGAACAATTGCCACACCTCATTGTCATCCTTGTATTCTAGCTTGATTAGGTTAGGCAGAGGCTAGTTCTCTTCATGTAGGTAGTAGACGCCTAGCTCAGATTCTTCCATTTCCCTATAGGGTTCAAAATCATGGATTTTGTTGGCCTAATCATCAAGAGTCAAGTCTGGGATACATCCCACCTTGGTATTTGCTTCAAAAGTTCTTAGGAGGTCCTCTTGATCAAAATCTGAGAAATTGGTGTTGATTGGGCTAGGCACATAGGGTTCAATATGATAATCAGAAATAGGTTCATATTTGATTGTGTCCTTCACTCCATACCTTGTCCTAAAGAGCATATGTGACCAATAATTAGATAGCTAGCCTCCAATTTTGGTAGTGAAGTCCCTAGATAGACACAAAATGTGGTGGCAAATCTATGATTGGGGAAGGCATGTAGAGTGAGACTCAAATATTTGATGATTCCCACAGTGGTCAATGTTGTCCCATCTAATTGAACTACTCCTCTAGAGATAACCTCATATTGGAGACCCAACTGGTCAGCTATTTGTTTGGGCATCACAGAACTACTAGCCCCATAATCAATCATACAATTGTGTACTAATTTGTCTCCAATAATTAATGAGACATAGAAGGGAGGAGGTCTCATGTTTTTACCTTGTTGCTCTCCATGGTTCCTCCCAGGCTGAACTGTATTGGCAAGCACTCTTTCTTGCTGGTTAGGGGGGTGATTTGAACTTGACCCGATTCGCATGGCAATCTGCATGTAATGATCCTCTCGCCTTGGAATGGCCAGTGACTCCCATAGTGAAATGTTCACACTTGTCCTTTTCATCTACTCAATAATATTGAATGAGCCATCTTTTTCTGCCCCTTCCAGACACATTTCTTTCTTGCACATGGGCTATTACAACCGGTGCTTGACTAGGTTTGGGAGGTGGTCTAGATTGGTTCAGCATGTTGGGAGTTGTACTTGGAGCACCAGGACCTTGTGGAGCGATGGAAGGTTGAGGGTCACCTAGGCTCAGTGGTTGGCCCTCTCCAATATTTCTCCTTTTGGACCATGTGTTGGCAGCCACACCTTGAGGAGGGGACTGATTCATCCCACAGAAGTCTTCGGCCTGCCAATTGACAAGCATAGTCTCGTTTGGGGGGCCACCTTGTTGAGCTCCTTGTTGCTGATTTTCCTCCTAGCCTAGGTTCTTGTGGCACCATACTGGTCTGATTCAGAGCACCATTAAAGCATGTTGCTTGGTTATGTGGTTGTTCGCATGGAAAACACCAATCATATTCCTGTGCCATATTGTTCTGTGCAAGAACCAATGCCCTTGATGTTGAAGCTATGTTAGGATCATATGACCTAAAAGGTCTAACAGCTTGGGGCTATCCTTGGTTCTGGATCTGATTCACAGTCTAAGGTGGTGGCCTATTCTGATGATACTAGGGTCTGACTTGATATTGGGCCTAGGGCTAGTATGGCCTGAAACTTTGATCTTATTGTCTTTTGATGGTCACTAGCTCATTCCCAAAGTTCTGAAATTACTTCATTACCACTTCCTAAAACTCTTTATCGGTATTAGATGATGAAGTGGAAGCTTTAGCTGAGCTTTGACTCCTGGGGGTGGGTAAAGGAGCTAATGTAGGCGCTCGGCTAGTATCTGGGCTTCCTAACTCAAGGTACAGAGGCATGGATGGCCTAGGAGTGATTTTTCCAGCTTGAATCAAATGGTTCTTAGCCCCTATGGAGAGGCTATAGGCTATAGGTAATGTAGTGCCTCCCATTGACTGAATCATCAGAGAAATATCAAAATTTAAATCCCTAAGAAATATAAGAAGGAAACTTCATCAGTGGGCTTTACTGTTGTTGGAATCTAGTCCCAGGTTCGCTAGAATCTGAGGTTGAAGTCTATCAGCTACTCGTTTGGGGCTCTCTTGATTGTTGTTAGTTGTTCCAATAAAGACAAGTTATCACCTTTCTCTCCAAACTGATTGTGAAGAGCTATGCATAGCTGATTCCAATTTTGGATAGATCTGTCGGGAGACTCCTGAACCATTACGAAGATTTCCATTTGAATGAAGAGGTGAGCAACTTGACTGCAATGTCCATCTCATGGATTTTATGGTTCATGCAGACATTTGCAATATCTTAGACATGGTCACCAAGAGAAGTTTGATTTTCCCCAGTGAAATGTGGGATGCTCTTTAATGCTACAATCGGAATTGGGTTTTGTGCAATCAAGGCGAGTGGACTACTACCAGTGAAGTTAACATAAGGATTTGGCTGAGCCATTCTAATCGGTCTGAGCACTCCTCTTGGTTAAATGAACGGTCTGCCGGGAGGAGGTGTTGATAAAGCCATGATTGGTGGAGATGGAGACCTTTGAACTCTTCTTCCTCTCCTTTTTCTACCTGGGGATAGATGCAAGTATTCAAATATACCTTCTTTCCTTGCTCTAGACCGGGTGAGATTCATGAATCTCCCAAAATTATTATGGGGAGATGTTTGCACCCATTTTTTCTAATTCCACACAAGAACCATTACAAAGACATCTTCTAATGGTATTTTGGTGCAAATAATAGTCTCAATAACAAAAGAAAGAGAAAATGGGGCATATGTGTA
The DNA here is from genome assembly GCA_018340775.1 of Taxus wallichiana var. yunnanensis. NCBI lineage: Eukaryota > Viridiplantae > Streptophyta > Pinopsida > Cupressales > Taxaceae > Taxus > Taxus wallichiana. The sequence goes on from CM031238.1 coordinate 303,910,332, forward strand.
CATTTTAAAGGCTCAAAGGTAGGGCCCAATGTTTTGGATAAGGTAGGGTGAGTGATAAATTACTAATATGCATGTATGAAGGAAAAACTATATATTTGTATATGACCTAGAGGTGTAGAGGACAATCCATTCACATAATAAATATATTTTAGTGAGATAAGCGGAGATTAGGTCACACAAATGGTGGGCCACATATTTAGGAAATTTTAAAGGTTTTTCATGAATGCATGCATTCATTTTAACAATTGTTATAACTTGAGGTGGCGGTCCTTATCTATAAAAGTGTTATAAATCTAGGCAATCGAGAGGGGATGAATAATTGCTTATTAACTTTTTGTGCAATTTAGAATTTGTCAATCATCCAATTTTTAAATTACATTAGTTGTGATAGGCATGCATATTCAACTAGAAGAGAGAAAAGAAACCAAACATTCATGAACACATGTAGAGACCAGATTTAATGTGGGAAACCTATAAGGGGAAAAAACCACTAAAACCAAGAACTAGGCTTAGGAAAAAATGTCCTGTAAATGTTACATGATTTCATGGTTGAGCTTCAACTCAATTTGGAGCTGTAACTCTAAAATTTAACCGAGTAACCACTCGGCTTTTGATAAGCTACAACTTTTCTAGAATCTTCAACTCTTGAATTTTGTATAACAGCAACTGACCTTGATCAACTTCAACTTAAAGGGAAGCTAAAACTCCCCACATGCTTAGCTGCAACTTAGACTTTATTAGATTTTTGTCACACAAAATTTGTTATCTCTCACAACTGATAGTGACTGATAAATTAGCACATTTTTCTTCGCCTCTTCTCTATTAATTTGTCATGGTTTTCAATACATTTTCTTTCTCAAAATTTGCACGTAGCTCTCTCTCTAGAAACAACAACATTCATTCTAAAAATTTTAGCTTAAAATAAACAAGCAAGACTCCCAGACATGACTCTTGACTTTTCATGTTTTATGACTCTTAACTTTACCATTATTCCTTCACATAAATTCATGTTTATACGTTGACAAGTGACACTTCTTTAGATACTCCATGCAACTAAATTTTGAGATTCTCCATGAGCTCCTTCACTTCGAATAATGATGTTTCATGTTTCATGACTTTTGAGCTTCTTCACAGACTTCCCCACCCGAGATAAAAATTTTCATGAATTTGTCCTTTGTTTTAAGATGAATCAATCTAATTTATTTTGCAATACCTTTTTGACCTTCTTACAGACATTACCTGTAATTTTTAGAATTTTTCATCAATTAAAATTTGAGTTTCGATGATTTTCCATGTCAGACAAAGCTTGTAAAGTCACCCTGAAATACGAGCCAATGAATAATATCCACATTTAATTCACAATCCACTTTAAATTACAAGGACTTTATTAAAATGTGAATCCTAAACCAATCAGATAACACCACACACCTTTATGGTGTCAACCTTGTAAGAATGTGAAGCTTAACCCAATAGAACAACTCCACGCGCCTTTGTGGTGTTGGACTTGTCGAATGCGAAACATAAACCAATAGGAAGGCTCCACACCTTTGCAATGTCATGTTTTTATAGCATGTATCGACCAATGTGACACATGATCTAATAGGAGGCTCCACATACCTTCGCATATTTTTTAATGTCGGTCTATACATTTTCGGCTCTTTTTCAAATCATGAAAAGAAATCCAATTTAAAGGCTCCATGAATCTTCACATTTCACGGTTGTTGGGCGGATTGGAAATTTATTTCAATACGAATGATTTCTTAGGTCTAAGTCCGCTAGACCCCAAGTGCCTTGAACTAACCAAAAATTCGATGCGTAGCACCTTCCTTTGCTATTGAGATTTAGTAATCTATCCTATTGACTTTTCAACCCACCTAGACTTGAAAAGCTATCAACCTTGGTTGATTTCGTGGACCTCACATCCATCGGGCGCATCTACCTTAGAAATTACCAGAAATATGACATGTGTTCATTGTTTTTGTATTTGATACGTGTCACGTGTCTCATCCATATTCTACCATATGTCCCCTGGTTTTAAATGTCTCGCTTGTTGTCATTTTTCGCGAGTTGCAAATATTTGAATGGCCATAAATTCCTCCAGAGAGCTCCAAATTTCACAAAATTAGACTCGTTGGAAAGGTATCCTTGAGTTCTCAAAGATACATACCTCCATGACCTCCAAAAATTCTTTCATGTCATGTAATAATCATTGCAAACCTTCAGTGTACATTAATCCCACTTTGTTCAAGCTTGTAGCACTCTTAGACCACTGTGAAACCATCCGAAAGCTCAAAAAACCACCGACCACCATTTAACAAACACCTATCTCGCATGAAATTTCACTCATTTTCCATTTGACACCAATCAATGCAATAGGGTTCAACAAAAAGGCCATCCTTCATATTGTAAAAGTGGAGTTTTGATTAGGAATAAATTATTATGATAATGAGATACTACTATGATATACCATTGTTATAGCTTGAAGGATAATAGATCTTAATGCATGTTATTTTATACTCATAAATATGATGGATGGAATGAAATTTTGGTTCTACATCTTATATTATTGTGAATGATAATGCACATGTATGTTTATTGTTGATGCTTTAAAGTATATATGGTTGAAAATATTAATGTCCATGAGATTAAATGACCTTTCTTGACTAACATGTCTATGTTTTTATACCAATCAAGCAATAATTTTCTTCCGGATTTATAAGCACACAATATTTAATATCCACAATATGTTTGATTTTATATTTTGATATGTATATATGCAAACACATATCAAATTAGGGGAAAATTTTGCTAAATAAAACTTCCCCTTATATTTCATTAGTTATTAAATTACATGTTTATAGGATGTTTGTATACTTGTTTATTATTGGTCTAAATTAAGGGTTATTTTCTCATTTTCAACTTTTTATGGTCATGACCCTTTTTCTCAACTCCCCTCATCTATCTCAATATTTATCTCTATCCCACATAAACCATAAATATTTTTTCCATGAATGTTTGTAATTTTCTTGAGTATGTCAAAAATGTTGGTAACATTCCTCACTTTTTCAATAAAGTTAGCAACATTCGGTTGTCCTCTCAATTTTCCCCACCATTTTGAACCTAATTTCATGAAAATTGGAGCCTTGCCATAGAAGAAATTCATGTTTTAAAATCCTCAGATGCTCATTTTCATTTCCCACGACATTTTAAATCAAAATTTCCTCAGTCTGCTGCCGTTAAAACTTTTTACCTATTTTTAATGGATCGGAAATGATTTTAGTTCTTCCTTTACGCATTTGGAATGCATGGGACCTTGCATCTTTCATTTTTAACCTTTTGCAGAGAAAGAAATTCTTCATCGGGAGCGAAAATGGCATTTTCCCATTTCTTGCAACTTCCTACGTTCTTTTCCCCGTCAAATTCTTGCTCAGAAAGGTGAAGCTACATGTTTGTTTCCATTAGATGCGGCTAGATGGGTTCCTTTTTGAACTTATCACTTTTGGTGATTTTGAAAAAAAGTTAGATTTTCCCGCATCCCCACAAGTCCCTAATTGGCTGGAGCAGTTTTGGTGGAAGTTCAAGGAGATGGATCCATTTTGTTCTCCAAGGCATTACAAAGGAAGGGAAAAAATTTCTAAAGTGGCCCGCAACCCTGCTCATGTGAAGGGATAAATTCTGAGTTGAAGCTCGTAGTGAATCAGAAAGAGACACATGGCCTACATTGAAAAGTCAACGGCGGAGGCATGGACTTTTGGGAGAAAGGTTGGATTTTTTCCCCTTTCAAATACAAATAAAAAGTGAAGCACATCCCCATAACCAATCAGGTGATGCCACGTGTTGAAGAATCAGAAAGGGACATGTGGCTATTTTTCAGTTCATATGCATTATGGTGGACCGATAGAGGACTTTAGGAATTTTAGCCTTGTTTCCACAAAGGGAAAAGTTCTAAAATGGCCCGTGGCCCCGCTCATGTGAAAGGTTGGAATTTTTCCCCTTTTCAAAAGTGGATAAAGTATAAAACTGAAGTGCATTCCCGCAACCAGTCACATGATGCCACGTGTTGAAGAATGAAATCGGAACAACAGGCTTGCGGAGGAAATTGAGAATTTGAGCCTTTTTCACCAAAGCGTTAAAATGTTACAAATTGAGCCTCAACCCCTTTTCTAATCGTGGTGTGCCACGCGCTCACATTGAAAATTCAAAGTGGACCGACGAAGGTTTTTGAGAATTTGAGATTTTTGTTAAAAAGACTTTAAATAGCATATTTGAACCTCATTTCCTCATCCACTCCGATAGCGCCACATGTCTAGCCTTTGGTGGAGCTACGAGGGGGCGGAGCAAAATGAGAAATCACGCTTTTTCTCCCAAATGTCAGGAAATGCAAATTTCTCCCCAGGGCCATCGTTGCTTGGATCTTGCCACATGTAGGGTCCAAATTTGAAGGTAAAAGGGGAAAAGATAGCCAAATGCACTCATATGGTTTTTAACGCCATTAACGAACGATTTCGCAAAACATGAAAAAAAGGATCATTCTTCATTATTTTTCTCTCTATCCTTGTCGTTTCTCCATGAGATGCATTTTTGGTTTATTATGGAGCCAAATTGATAAGTTTAAAGCGATGTAAAGTTTGACCGTTAGAAAATGGATTTTATCATGCATATGCAATAAAAAGGAAGAAAACAAACTAGGATACCAGGATCCAAACATTGATAGTTTTAGATTTGTACATTTGTTTTTCTAGATTTCAATAAGGGAGCCTCTCCCATTAAAGAGGAGGTGCTTGTTATCCCTTGACTGTGGTTTCAACCCATGTTCCATTCTGAAACCCAATAGTTTTTGGTGACTCACTTGGGAATTCATCGCAAATGGATTCCAGTTTTTGTATAACAACTTCTTGATCATCTTTGATCTGGCAACTCCAAGATACACTCGGGGTAGAAGAACCCTTGGGGAAGAATACCCTCATTTCCAACTTCTAGATCATCAATTTTTTTGTCTCCCTTTATCAAGAAAAATAAGAGGAACAAGATCTACAAGCACTCCTCCTGCTAGAGACAAAACTTCTGGGAGTGACATCCCTCAAGATCAAATCAGTCCTAATTTGCATGCTTTGATTCTTGTTGGTGTTTCAATTCCTCTCCAAAAATATTTCCAAGGATGGAAACTCCTCTACCTTGGGGCCAAAGGGTTGGGCCTCTTGCTCTTCCCAGCCATTACATGAATTTCCTAGAGGCAATAGAAAGAATTTCCCTAAATTTAGAGGTGATGGGAAGGTTCATCCAGATGAGCATATTGTGGCCTTCATTGTTGCTTGTGGTGTTCTCGGAGTTGAACATGAGGATATCTTTGTTATAATTTTTGTAGAGACATTGCAAGACAATGTTTTTGATTGGTTCTATCACCTCCCTGCTGGATCCATCACCAATTGGAACACCATGAAGACCAATTTTGAGTAGTGTTTCAAACTGCTGAGGATGTACATGCCCTCTTGGCCCAAATTTCTCAAATCAAGAAAGATTCACATGAGCCCATGAGGGAATTTGTGGCCAAATTCAATAGGTAGGTTAAGCATATCCCACCAAACACACGCCCCGTGGATCAGATTTAGAAATGTTTCTTCCTTAATGCCCAACTACCTAAAGTGAGCTATACACTTAAAAGAGCTAATCTTGCCACTTTAGATGTTGATCAAAGATTTTTGTCAGTGTTGAAGATAATATGATCATGTCTGGCAAGCTAAGGAGAGAATCATCCAAATCCAAAGCATCTCCTTCTTCCACATCTTCTCCACGAAGCTAATGCGAGATCAATTGGTAAAGAAACTTACTAATGACCTTATTTCTCCCAAGATGTAGTTATCCCAACATGCTCCTTATCGGGATGTTCCTAGGAATAACTTTCAACCTAGGAATCGATTGTCCTCTCCTCATTCCAGATTGACAATTGAAGGCCCACTTGTTAAATTTCTATTCAATGTAACATGTGAAGTGTTGGAGCGATGATGAGGAGGAGGATGAAATACTGTGAAGAACTTGAAGGGAAGATGATGAAGAAATAGAAGAGTGAAGTGGATCTCATGTCCATTTTCTCACCACCGAAGGTATAGATGAAGAGGATGATTATGAAGAAATACTTGTAGAGATGAAAAATGAATCATATGTTGTAATGACTCATGAGCCAGCCAACAAGAAGGAGAAAGTGGTGCAGCCTACTAAAATATCTAAGGATCCTCATATGGTCATTCTAGTGATTGCAATGAGAGGAGCTCCTATTCTAACTTCTTCCACACCCAAGGTAAGTTCGATATTCCTTCCTCCTCTTTTTCTACTCCTAAAAATTCTTGCCCCTCAAATGATATATTTGATAAGTCAAAATTTTCATCTACTCCTATCAATGATGCTCCATCTACATCTGGTTCTTTTGACATTATTGACCATCTCAAGAAAACTAAGATCCAGATCTTAGAAGCTGAATTCTACCAAACCCATCCCAAGGCCTTTGCTAAGATGGTAGACTTTGTAAACTCCAAATCCAAGCCTTCATCCCCTAGTTCTAAAGGTATCTTTCCCACTCCTTCTCCTTCATCTCAACCAAGCCTTGTGGTAGTAGTCACTTCATCTGATGAGAAGATCAAACCATTTTATGTCACTCTCCTCATAGCTGGCCACAAACTCAGCAATTGTGTTATTGATTCTGATGCTTCAGATAATGTGAATCCTGCTAACGTAGCTCATTCCCTAGGCTTAAACCTAACCTAAACTTTTGGTTCATGTTACTCAATGGAAAGTAGAGAAGTTCCATTGGTTGGAAGGATCAAGGACGCACAAGTAGCCTTTGTTACTTTGCTAGAGAATAGAGTTTTAGCCATGATTTTGGTAGCTGATATTCCCACTTCCTATGGCATGCTGCTAAGTAGAAATGTTTGAAAATATGTTAGAGGAGAAATCATGATGGATTGGTCACATGCTCTTATTCCAGTGAATGGGAAAATGAAGAAGCTACTTCCTGAGAAACAAACTGAATATATCATGGCAAAAATAGATGACCAAAAGGCAAAAATACTTTATGAGGACATTGGTCATGGTAACTACATGATCATATCACAAGATGAGGCTAACCATCCTAAGGAAGTGTTTCTTGATCCTAATGGAATTTGGATTTTGGAATTTGATGGGAGCTACTCCTCTACTGGTTCTGGAGCTAGTGTGGTGCTTATTTCTCTTAAAGGGAAAATTCACCCTTTCTCTTTCAAGCTCCAATTCAAAAAGAAAAATAATACAACTGATTATGAGTCTCTCATCCTTGGTTTAAGCATTGCAAAAGATATGGGGATCAAGAATATCCTTGCTCATGGAGATGTAGAGCTGATTGTAAAGCAGGTCAGATATCTCTTTCAAGTGAAGAATAAAAGGTTGAAACATTACATGAATCTAGTATGGGATTATATTGAGTTCCTTGATGCCTTTTCCATTGAATCCATGCCAATGGAAAGAAACACCAGGGTTGATTCCTAGGATGTCTCGGGGTCTCTAGTGATATCTCATTCAGATTTCTCCCAAGAAAAATTCACCATTGAGATGATTCATATGCCTAGTGTGCCTAACAACGCAAACAATTGGCAGGTCTTTAATGATGATCAACACTTATTTCATTCCTTGAAATCGAGAGATAATTTTGACCAGATGTACTTTAAAGTAAGTGGAAATCCTCCTAGAGCATTGTGTGCCCCCAAATGAAGAAGATAACAAAGAAGAAATGGATCCCGATGGCTGCATAAAAGTGAAAGGTAATAAGATACCTAAAGGGTTGGTAAGTTTGGAAGAATTATTTGATAAACATGATAGGTACATTAAGTCCAAAAATTCCAAAGGAGCTCAATAGTCTGTTGAATATAAAAAGATAAACATTGGGAGTCTTAATGAACCCATACTTGGTAAACATTGGAAAGTGTTGCACACAATAGGAGAGGGAGAATGCAACTAATGTGTTGAAAAGGTATCTTTGATGTTCTTGCCTATTCTTATGATGATTTCCAGGCTTTTCGGCCAAAAGAGATGTAACATTTCATTCCTCTAAAACACGGGATCAAGCCCTTCTAGCAAAACCAGAGGCAAAAGTATAATCCTAAAAAAATTTATACAATATTTTAAGAGATCCAAAATTTATTGAAGGCTAAGATCATTTTTCCCATTCACCATTCAACTGGATTGCTAATAGTGTGCCTGTCAGGAAGAAGAATGGTGAGATCCAGATTTGTGTTGATTTTAGGAATTTTAATCAAGCCTCTTTGAAGGATAATTACCCTCTCCCTGTAATGGATCAAGTGTTGCAGGATGTTACAGTTCAGAAATTTTGTCCATGCTTGATGGATTCTCAGGATATAATAAAGTAGAAGTAAGTGCTGCAGATCAACATAAGACTTCCTTTACCAGTCCTTAGGGCACCTCTACTTATAGAAGAATGACTTTTGGCCTCATCAATGTTTGTGCCACCTTTCGGAGGGAAATGGACTGGCCTTTGGTAGTCTCAAGGGAAAATATACGATTATACACCTTGATGATCTAAGCTTGTGTTTTCAAAAACCAGAGTGATCATTTCCAACACATTGAAATTGTCCTCCAAAAGTGTAAAGAGTATGGCATCTCCTTGAATCCCAAGAAATATGTCTTTTGTGTCATCGAGGGAAAATTATTGGGACACATTGTCTCTAAGGAGGGAATCAAGATTGATCCATAAAGAGTCTAGATGATTTAGCAAATCCCTCTCCCCACAAGCAAGAAGGGTGTGCACTCTTTCTTTGGCAAGATCAACTTCTTAAGAAGATTCATACCTGATTTTGCTGAACTTACTTTGAACATAGCCCACATGATGAAAGGGAAGCAGAATTTTAGTTGGTCCTCTGAAGGAAAGGTTACATTTGAAGACATCAAGAGAGCTATAGCAAAGACTCCTATCTTAGAAAGCCCTTATTATATCAAGGACTTCATTATCTATTGCTATGCTACTGAAAGTGCTCTAGCTGTTGTGTTAACCCAGGAGAATGTTGAAGGTCATGAACTCCCCATAGAATTCATGAGTTATATTTTGAAAGCCCATGAGCTGAAGTAAACCATGATGGAGAAACATTATTTTGCAGTGGTCAAATATGTGAAGCAATTTTGTTTTTACATCCTCAACTCTCATTCTATTGTGCTTGTGCTTGATACAACTATTAATTAAATTCTTACACAACAAGAATTTAGAACCAAGAGAGGAAATTGGGTAGCCAAATTTCAGGAGTATGATCTTGACATCAAACCCACCAAGCTAGTTCAAGGAAAGGGCTTATGTGAACTCATTGCTGAAGGAGCTGATGCCAAATTGTCCAAGGAGGAAGTTGATATCCCTGTTGTTCTTTTCCTCAGCTCAATTGATGAATGGTATGTTGGAATTTCACACTTTCTTACTTATGGATAATGTCCATCCCATTTGAGTGTCAAGGATAAGAGAGCCATCAAATTAAGGTCTGCACAATATGTGTTGTGGGAAAATGCATTGTTCAAACGAGGCATAGATGGAAGGTTTTTGAAATGTGTTGACAAAGAGCAGCAAAAGAAATTGTTCTCATCCTTTCATGACCAAGCCTGTGGAGGTCATTTCTCTTCTGTTGTCACGGCCCACAAAATCCTCCATGTCGTATTATTGGCCTACCTTGTTCAAATATTCATCAAAGTGGGTAGGCGAGTGTGAAGCATGTCAAACCTTTGTTGGAAGACCCAAATTGTCCGCTTACCTCTCAAACCCGGTGGTGATTGAGGAACCTTTTCAACCATGGGGTTTTACTTCATTGGGACACTCAATCCACCTTCAAGTGTGGGGATACTCATGTTTTGACTACCACCGATTATTTCACCAAGTGGTTGGAAGCCATTCCAGATTAAAATTACTACTTCGACGTAGTATGCAACTTCATCAAGGATCACATCTTAATAAGGTTTGGGATACCAAACAAGATCGTCACCGACAATGCTTCCAATTTTTCTTCTGCTAAGATGATGGATTTTGCCTATGGCTATGGCATTTCCCTCACCCACTCTTCAAATTACTATCCCTAAGGGAATGGACAAGTAGAATCAAGTAACAAGAACTTGGTCACCATTGTTTGGAAGCTTGTTAATGAATCTCAGAGGAACTAGCATAAGAAACTATATGATGCTTTATGAGCAGATAGGATTACACCTAAGAGAGCCGTTGGAATGTCTCTTTTTTAAGTGGTATATGGAGTTGAAGTTCATCTCGCCAATGACATTGGAACTGCCAAACCTTACATTTGATGAAGGCCATTGAGGATCCCAACTTTACCAATTCATTGGAAAAAGAATTATGTACCCGAAGTTGAATGAAAATAGATTGCAAGTGGTTGATGAATATCAGCTCATCAACTCAAGGTAAAAGCTCTATTTGACAAAAAGGCTAAACCCAAAACTTTTCAAGTGGGAGACAGTGTTCTTCTTTGGGACAAAAGGCATGAACCTCGAGGCAACCATGGTAAATTTGATTCCCTTTGGCTTGGTCCTTTTAAAATTAGACATTTTGCTGGTGAGAACTCTTTTTACCTGGATTACATGGATGGTTCTCCTCTCCCACTTCCTTATAGTGGGCAATTTTTGAAGTTGTTCAAAACCTAGGAGTTTTGGCGGTCCCTCTGTACATTTTGTATAGCATTTTTCTTTCCTTGTTTTTTTGGTTGGTTTCCTTTCTGTGTTGGTATTGCTTATTTTTTACTCCGTTTCCCATTGGCTAAGACACTGGTTTGATCTGATTACCTAGAATTCTCTAAGGTTCTTTATTTTGCCTCTTTCCTCTACCAAACCATCCCCAAAAGGAGCCATCTATTGTCCTCTCAATTTTCCCCACCCTTTCGAATCTAATTTCATGAAAATTAGAGCCCTACCATAGAAGAAATTTGTGTTTTAAACTCCTCAGATGCTCGTTTTCATTTCCCATGATGTTTTTAATCAAAATTTCCTCAGTCTGCTACCGTTAAAATGTTTTACCTATTTTTAATGGATGGGAAATGATTTTAGTTCTCCCTTTATGCATTTGGAATGCGTGGGACCTTGCATCTTTTGTTTTTAACCTTTTACAAAGAAAGAAATTCTTCATCGGGAGTGAAAATGGCATTTTCCTGTTTCCTGCAACTTCCTACGTTCTTTTCCTGTCAAATTCTTACTTGGAAAGGTGAAGCTACGGTTTTTTTTTCTCATTAGATGCGGCTGGACGGGTTCCTTTTTGAACTTATCACTTTTGGTGATTTTGGAAAAAATGTCAGATTTGCCCCGCATCCGCGGGTCCCTGATTGGCTGGAGCAGTTTTGGTGGAAGTTCGAGGTGATGGATCCATTTTATTCTCCAAGGCATTATGATAGAAGGGAAAAAAGTTCTAAAATGGCCCGCAACCCCACTCAAGCGAAGGGATAAATTTTGAGTTGAAGCCCACAACGAATCAGAAAGAGACACGTGGCCTATGTTGATAATTCAATGATGGAGGCATGGACTTTCAGGGAAAAGGTTTGAATTTTTCCCCTTTCAAATACAGATAAAAAATGAAGCACATCCCCGCAACCAATTAGGTGATGCCACGTGGCCATTTTTCAGTTCATATGCGATGTGGCAGATTGGTGGACTTTAGGAATTTTAGCCTTGTTTCCACAAAGGGTGAAAAGTTCTAAAATGGCCCGCGGCCCCACTCATGCGAAGGGATAATTTCTAAGTTGAGGCCCGCAATCAATTAGAAAGGGACACGTGGCCTACATTGAAAATTCAACGGCGGAGGCATGGACTTTCAAGGGAAAGTTTGGAATTTTTCCCCTTTTCAAAAGTGGATAAGGTATAAAACTAAAGCACATTCCCGTAACCAATCACGTGATGCCATGTGTTGAAGAATGAAATAGGAATAACGGGCTGTGGAGGAAATTGAGAACTTGAGAATTTTTCACCAAAGCGTTAAAATGTTGCAAATTGAGCCATGGCCCTTTTCCAATCGTGGTGTGCCACACACTCATGTTGAAAAGTTAAAGCGGACCGGTAGAGGTTTTTGATAATTTGAGCTTTTTTAAAAAAGAGTAAATGGCAGATTTGAACCGCATTTCCTCAACCACTCCAACAGCGCCACATTTTCGGCCTTTGGCAGAGCCGTAGGAGGGTAGAAAAATGAGAAATCATGCTTTTTCTCCCAAATGTCAGGAAATGCATATTTCTCCCGGGCAGGTCGTCGTTGCTTGGATATTGCCACGTGTAGTGTCTAAATTTGAAGGTAAAGGGGGGAAAAGATAGCCAAATGCACTCATCTGGTTTTTTACGCCATTAACAAACCAGAGCTCTATAAAACACAAAAAAATGAATCATTCTTCATTCTTTTTCTTTGTATCCTTGTCGTTTCTCCATGAGATGCATTTTTGGTTTATTGTGGAGCCAAATCGATAAGTTTAAAGGGATGTAAATTTTGATCATCAGAAAATGGAGTTTATCAAGCATACATAATAAAAAGGGAGAAAACTTACCAGTAAGCACTTGAGTGTCATGAAAGTGGTTAAAAGGTAGAAATGACGAGGACCACATGAAGAAGAAAATCATGAGATACCCCTGCTAAAGTAATCATGCTCGAACAGATGAAATATTTGCCTTTTTGAACCTCCAGTTTTCATTAGTGCATTTATTTCATGTCACTTTCCAAAAGTGGATCTCTGCAACAAACATTATTCCTTTTGGATATTATTTTCTTCGGGACCAAGTATGGATGTACACGGATTGATATAAGAACATGGTTTTGGCCATGAAAAAAGGGGATTCTGGTTTTCGGGTATTCAAGGGATTATTTGTCTTTACATTTAGGAGAAACTTCGTGTCTCGGGTCAGTCCAGTATAATCTTTAGAACTTTGTGTTTATAGATTTACATCGGTGGTGAAGTAATTGATCCTTTTCTATATTTTCTTGGTTCAATGTGAGTAGGGAGATAATCTTCTATCTATATTTCCCAAAAGCATTGTTTTTTTCTTCCTTCTCCCATCTCTTTATTCTTCCATTCCTTCTGATTGATAATCTTTTGAGTATGAAAACAAACTAGGATACCAGGATCCAAACATTGATAGTTGTAGATTTGTACATTTGTTTTTCTAGCTTTCAATAAGGGAACCTCTCCCATTAAAGAGGAGGGACTTGTTGTCCCCTGACTATGGTTTCAACCCATGTTCCATTTTGAAACCCAACACATTCCCATGTCATCTTGAGTGGCTCCTTGTGGCTAGAGTGCACTCACTTTTTATCTTATATTTTTCACTTTGTGACACTTTGATGTCAGTTTGGTTCCCAAAAGATCCTAATTTGAATTAAGTTTGTCTATAAATACACATGTTTTGTGGTTAATTTATATATAAAGTATTTATCTATCATTCACAAGAATCTCTTGATATTTTGCAAGAATTATATAAAGATAGAGAAATCATTCTAAGCATTTACTATTTAAGTATATGTGCTTATGTTAGAGTAATCATTGGAGGACACACACCACATGATACATGATGTGAATGCTATCAAAAATATAATAATCTTTTATGTTTTATTTTTTTGATATTTGTTTTTAATGTCTAGGAAATTGAAAAATATGAAGATAGTTATATTATTCTCGGTTTACTATAGGCCCTAAAAAATATATTGTTTTCCTTAGTGTTTTTGATATATTATTTGCCTTATTGTTTTTCATATATTATTTTCCCTAGTGTTCTTCATATATTGTTTTCCTTAGTGTTTTTATGTGTTGTGTCCCTTTAAGGTTAAAGAGAAGAAAATATATTTTGTGAAGGATAAAAGGTGAAGCAAGAAAAAAATTGAGTGATGTTAGTGAAGATTAGAATGAGGAAAACATGGTATTTCAAATATTGTGAAGTTTTTGTTATTCATCAACAATGTTAATAATGATTTGTATGTCCACTAGGAACATTAATGATGTAATGGACATATTTTTCTAATCATTGTAATTTTTGGGTGTCATCATTTTCACTTATTATTATGTATTTATAGTGTAAAATTCTAATGAGTATCACCATATATCACAGTATTAAAGATATATATCTAAATCTTATGCCAAATATCTACTTGTGCTAAATTAATTAATTAGGTTATATTTTTGTATTCCATGCATGCTAATTTAGTCTAATTACATGCAATTACGTATTTTTATCTCATGTTGGTTTTAGTCCAATTATCAACATTGATGTTTATTATTGAATTTACTACAATATTGATCTTTTGGATCAACCTATGTGATCCATTATCAAGGTGAAGATGTTTACAAAAATTATGGTAGTATTAGTTTTTAAGTTTTTACTTAATTATGAATTATGAAATGCTTAAAATTCTTAACGTAAACATAGTTTAAGTAGAAGAAAAATGAAAAAGTTCTATGTTTTTCTACTGACATTCAACTAGATAATCAATAAATTAGATTTTGTTATAAAACATCTTAGTTTTGGATATCGATACATATGTGTTGTTTATTATGTATTCCTCTTTTGTTTAATTTAATATAGTTTTGAATTCTTATTTTATTTGTGAGTTGTTTTAATTTAGGTATACTTCCACTTTATTCTAAGGGTCTTGTGGTGTAAGGTATCTCTTAATTGAAACCATTGACCATGATTACATCAGTTTGTATGAGAGCAAGTTTTTATTCCTCGTGAATTAATTATTTCTTTCCACATTTTTGAGTGTGGGAAGAAAGTTATTGCAAAAATATTCTAGTGAAATTTGGATTGTTGTAGGAGACAATTGTCAATGGGATCATGAGATAATTGAAGATGTATTCTAGTAAATGCGTTGTATAGAAGGTGTGAAGAAAATTAGCAAAAATGAACACTTTTATGAGGAAATAGTAAACAAATATGATAAAAATACAAGAAGTCCATAAGCGGTTTGAGAACCTACTTGAGGGCATGGAAGGGAACCAATATTTTTAGATCTAGAAGGTTTGACGAGTGACTTAAAATCTTATCCATAAATTATGAAGGCAACACAACTTTTAGTTATTGCATGGTAGATGATGTGATCAATACTAAATCCATAAAATAAGCACCTAAAATATTTGAAGAAGTTGAAAAAACATGTTTTTTTTTTTTTTTGAATTTGTTGAGAGGATGACTACTAAACTAAAATTATAGCCACCATACTATTCTTGAATTTTGAACCCTCGACTTGCTCAATGATTAGGATGTTGAGATGGAAAAATATTTGAAGTATGAGAACATGGAAAATAACATAAGAGTTAATTTTGGTGTTATCATGTGAGTTTGTTCAAGATTCTTCAAAATTTGTGACAAAGAGATATGAGGTTAAGTGATTACCAAGAAGAATTATACAAGCTAACCATTAGAGTTGAATGTTAAATATGATGTAAAGAAGATATTGGGTTATGTAAATGGGTTGCGCTTGGAAATTCAAGATGGTACCATATTGCATTCTATTGAGGAATCCTATTGGTATACACTGAAGATATAATAATTGATAAAATGAAAATTATAAGGTGTAACACAAAGGAAATAAAATTTCATGCATCATGGAAAAGGAAGTGACAAAATAAATTCCATGCAATAAAGTGAGGTAATCACATAATGTTTTAGTGATATGGTGTGTAAAGAGGTATAAGAAATTTCATAGGGCGAGGTCAAGACTATGCACATAAATTCATAGTCACTTGTTTCAAATGAATTGACTTTGGACATAGAGAATTCAAGTGGCCATACATGCATGGTGATGGAAGTAAGTGCAATAATATAAGTGTGCATATTACATAATAAGATGAAGAAATTTTTTCATCTATTCATAACATTAATGAGCATGAAATTGGAGAAGATATCATGATGGAGATGGTATTGCTAATACATGTGAAGGAGGATAATTATAACTATTCCAATAATTAAGGTTTGATGTTTTCGATATTGTTGTTGTCTAGGGAATTGATAAATATGATTATAGTTCTATTATTATTGGATTTATCATAGGCCCCAAAACATGCATTGTTTTCCCCTATGATTTTTGTATGTTTTTACTCTTTTAGGTTAAAGAAAGGAAAATATATTTTGTAGGGGATTAAAGGTAGAGCGTGGAAAATTGAGTGAGATTATTGGACATTAGAAGGAGGTGAATGTGGTCAATAAAATATTGTGAAGTTTTCAGTTATTTGTTGAGAACGTAATAATGGTTTGTACATGCCGCTAGGAACGTTTGAGACATTTTGAAGATCCTTTTCCAATCGTTTTCATTTTTGTGGGTATCACCATCGTCATGAATTTTGAACATGCATTTCCAATGTAATATTTTGAAGACTATCACAATATATAATATTATTCGATATGCACCTCTAAAGGTGAAGATGTTTTGATAAAAATGTGAAAAATATTATTTTATAGAATAATTTTCTTGATTGTGATTTATGAAAGTTGTTGACCAAGTTTATTCATTCCTACTCAGATTAGTGAACTAGTAATAAAGGAAACAAGTAACTCCAAA
Organism: Taxus wallichiana var. yunnanensis; assembly: GCA_018340775.1. Lineage (NCBI taxonomy): Eukaryota > Viridiplantae > Streptophyta > Pinopsida > Cupressales > Taxaceae > Taxus > Taxus wallichiana. Next base: position 303,926,875 of record CM031238.1, read on the forward strand.
TATGCAAGGGTTTAAGGTACCTTGAGATGATACAAATGGATACGGGCATAATATGAAATCCTCGTTGTGAGCTCGGTAACCTACAAATCAAAAAAACTCAACACGAGGTGGATTAGTGGATAGATGGGAGGGTTTCTGGAAATGTTAGTCCCAAGAAGTAAGAACTTCCTAGGATGGATGTCAACCCTTGTTTTAGACAAGATAAGATAAAACCAAATATTGATAAACGAGATGTAGTGAATTCTAATATAATATACAAGTAAATTTGAGATAAACATAATACAAAAAATCAATAAAGATGAAAAAATATAGAATTGATCTAAATCTATGAAAAATAAATCAAACTTGGATGGGTCGATGGATTCCCTAGGCTGCAGAGGTGCTGGTCGATGGCAGGGTAAGATGAGAAGATGCGAGAAAAATAGCCCTACAAGTCCTTTTGTAGCTAGATCTGAAGTTGATATGGATTTGGAAGTGGATCTGAGTTGAAGGTAGAACAACTGCAGAACGGGATGACTCTAGGTTTGAGTGAAAGGATGCAAGAAAATTAGTAAAACATACGGTAAATGTAAGAAAGATAGATCATGTCAATTGAGAGTAGGTTGGGTTGATGGCGACTATGGAATGTCGAAAGATTTGAGATGGAAGAGGGGACAGGATGACTAGATCTAAAAGTTGTATGACTAAAATCAAATAGGTGATGACGCATATGCTAGAAAAGTAGAAAACAAATATATGAGTTGACGATGACTAGGCTAGATCAATGGTGACCGAGGAAGATCTAAGACTAAATGAATGGGATAATAAAAATGGAATCTTGAAAATGAGGATGGAGGAGGTGGATGGATGCAAGAACGAGGCCCTGGGATGGCTGAGACCATGAAAATGCAATGATGATGGTTGCAGAAATGGTGATGATGATGGATTTAAGCATGTAATGACAAGAGGACTCCAAGGATCCCAAAATGAACACAAGATATCCAAAACATTTTAAATATTGGATGATAGTTTCAAGCACACACAAAAATCAAGCAGAGGTCGCAAGATCACAAAAATATCAAAATTGCATCCTCAAACAAGGAGGGGTAAGGGTGGATTTATAGGGTCGATAGTGACTGGATGGGTCAAGCACCGATTGCGGTGGCTCCATCCATTTGGGTAGTAGAATGATGCCTAGCTCGAGGCATCAAGCCCATAAGAGGCGAGATTAGGGTTTAGATGGATAGGGACAAGCTAGGGTTACATAGGGAGATAAATAGGTAGGTGGGAATTGGAAAGGAGTAAATAAATAACATGGATGGGTAAAAACTTTAAATCATGGCCTAAGGATAAAAAATTGAGAGATTTAGGGATGAAAGATGCATTAGATAAATATAGGATTAATTAACAATTATTAAGGACAATTAGGAACGGTTTAGAGAGAGTAAAATAATGAGATGAGGATTAGAGATGATTAAGGGTGATTAATATATATGGAATAATGGGATAGGATTAAGGGTGGGAAATGGTAATTAATGGGATAAATTGAATTTAGGAGGGAATATGAAATTTGAATGGATGATCATGATGAAAGAGAGAGAACATGGGGTAAAGGGTAGCGATACCAAATTTTGGTGTCTATATTTTCCCCCTTTTGTTGAGTGGTTTGCGTTGGGCAAGCCATGAGACAAAAATGAGAAAGTGATGAAAATATGATTGATTGGGTGTTCCCCAAACTAGGGGTCGACGACACAAAGGAAGTCAATCACGAGTTTGAAAGAGATAGATGAAGAAAGGATGAGAAAAGAAAGGGATGAGATAAGATATCCCAGACAAGGATAAACAAAAACTAAAAAGTAAATAAAAATATGGCAGTGATTTCAAAATCACTTCGGTAAGGAAAAAGTATGACCTCAATGGAGACAACAACAATGTTCTATGAACCAATGAGTCGGTAAAAACCACTGCAAAATGGAGGGAATCCAATGGGAATCCACTCAAATGGATGTGTAGGGTGTAGAACCAATAGGTAAAAGGCAAGATATCAATTATGTGTAAAAAATCAAATGAAAAAATGGTTGAGACAAGGGTTGCGACAAAAAGGATAGGAGGGATCAAAAATATGCATCCGTGGTGGGACAAAAATTACGTAAGATAATGGTACCCCAAAAGGGAACACGAAGATGGCCATAAAGGCAAGATTATGCATGTAGAGTAAAAATTTTGTTAGTATGCAAACATGATATGATTATGTAATCAAACCAACACAAAAGGCAACACAACTAATCCACTACCTCCGATTGAGCAAGATGGAAAGAAGGGGAAAACAATTTACCTGTACTTACCTACAAGTAGAATTCTCCTCCTTTGATTTTGCTTTATTGGATAAATGCAATAGATGCTTTATATTCTTGGACAAATTTTGGCAGCACCTCCCTTTGATCAATGGCTTGATTGAGCTCACTAGATTGCTTTGATGATTGTTTGGATTGCTAGAAAATTGGGCAGCATTTATTTGCAAATTTCTAAGGTGCTTGCCATGGAGGGTGGCACCTCTATTTATAGTTGGAGGAGTAGAAATGGATGGTTGATATTTTTCCATGGTGGATTAGATCAATGGTTGAAAATGGATGAGAGGGGAGGGTGTAGAAAATTCTAGATTTCCTTAGAATCCTCTATTGAATTTAAAATTCAATAGAATAGTGTATTTTTAATTTGAATATTTGAAAAAGGAGGGAAGAATGGAGAGGCTTCTAGAATTAGAAGCCTCTAGATTTGGGGATCATTTAAGTGGGGATTAGGTGAGATTAATTTTATTTAGTGGAGTGATTAGATGGAGAGGCTAGGCATAGAATAGGTATAGGGTAGGTGGGTGAGTATTTTTAAATTGGTGGAAAATAGTTAATGAAGGTTATTTAGTGTATTGAATGAAATATTAATAATGTATTAATATTTTGAAGGGTATGAATGGGATTTATGGAATGGGTAATAATTGGAACATGATTGCATATAGTATGATAATAATTAATTAAATTAAAAATTAGTTATTATAAAGGTTTGTGTTGGGGATAAATGGTTATAATGGGATAAGTGAATTATTTTACTTAGCAGATTATGTCGACATTTTACATGTCTACATTTTTCCCCTCTTTGAAGTGTTATTGCGTAGAAATGGAAGTTTAAAGAAGAAAGAAGAAAATATGTTGTGGATGGTGATATGATGCCCCCTCATGAGGTTAGGCAAGGAGGAACGAGTCGAATAACCGCTTGAAAAGAGAAGAGGCGTAAGTTGATCGGTGGGGAGAGAAGAATATTGGAGGTAGAAGGATTTAGAAGAGAGGAGAGAATAGTTAGAAAAGGTAGAGGAGAAAAGGGAGAGAAAGAAGAGGGGAAAATAAGTAGAAGAATAATAGGAAATGTTAGAAGAAATATAGAATTAGAGGAAGTTAGGAAAAAGAGAGGAGAATTAAGATATAAGGGATTGGAAGAATATAGAATGAAGGAATTAGAGGAAGAAGATATAAGATTAGGGATATTGGATTGTAGATGTTGGATGCCCCAGTCAACGATGGATGACAAGGGGGAGATTGTAAATTATTGGATCAAGGGATGTTGGATGTGAAGGTGTTCAATGTTTTAAATTTGAGGATGTTAGATACCCCAGTCAATGAGGGTAAAATCGTAATTAATGGGATTAAAGGATATGGGATATTGAATTTTAGATGGTTGGATTTGAGAATGCCCCTAGTCAAGGAGTGAAGATTGTGGATTGAGATATGAAATGCCCCAGTCAATGGGGGAGGATTTAAGGATTGGGGGTGATAGGATGTTGGGTGAGGAGGATGAGGATTGGTTGTTAGATCAATGTGGATGAGGAAATAGTAGTTGGATGCATGAAGACATGGAGTAGTTAATTAATTATTAGATTGATTGGAGAAGAAGATGTGGTGAAATAGATGATGATGGAGCCAAAAGATGATGATAAAAGGGAGTGTGCTACCATAATTGTCCATTAATATCATCATTAACAGTTGTGATCAATGTGGCATAAAGCAAGATGCACCAAGGTATAAGGACCATGATGTTTTAATTGTTAGATGCCCATGTCCTCATATCATTGGACATATTAATGTAAAAAGAGGGTCCTCGTATCATTGGACCAATGAAAGTGGCCTCATATCATCAACTAAGTACTAGAAAAGAAATAGTGGCCTCATATCATTGGCGAAATAAAACTACAGATAAACAATAAATAGGTAATCAAAACATGCAAGTAGAACATACCCCATGGATATATTTTGTTGAATTTTATAGATGTTTTAGATTTTTTGAACTAGATTTTTGTTAGGAATTTTGAAAAAATAGATTTTATAGATTTTTGGAATTGTTTTAGATTTTTGGATTTTTAGATGTTTTGGATTGTTTGGATTTTTATTTTTGGATTTTTAGATTTTTGGATTTTTTTATTTTTTTATTTTTGAATTTTTAGATTTTTTTTTTTTTTTATTTTTAATTTTTTTAATTTTTTTGGATTTTTTTATTTCTTTTGATTTTTTAGATTTTTTTATTTTTAGATTTTTTTGGATTTTTATTTTTTTACATTTTTGGATTTTTAAGATTTTTTGTTTTTATTTTTATTTTTTGAATTTTCTTTATTTTTTGAATTTTGGTGATAGATGAGAACATTTGGTGAAGGCGGGAAGAAACAAGAGGAAAACAGAGATACATGGGTGAAAGAACGAGGCTCTCGGAAGGTTGAGGGTCATCATGACATGTATAAAAAGTTTTGGGACCACGAGAGAGTCATTTTCACCGCTCGATTTGAAAACGAGAGCTCGAGAGAGGACGAAATGGCGTATGATAGTATTTCGGACCATCGGGCAAACGTCGTGAGAGAGTACTAGTGGCCAATGGAGGTGGCACTATCGGTGAGTTCTTTTATAATTTATTTTTTGTATTAATTTTGTGTTTTTGAGGTTTTTAGGTCATTTTAGAACGTATGGTTGTTTAGAGTCGAGAGGATGTGAAATGGTACGTTTTTGGGTGCGGTAGGTTATACTTTAGCGTATGTATTACGGTTTGATATGTATGGTCTATATTAATGCTTATAGCATAAATAGTAGTGCAATTGTATGATTGTGGGGTGGGGGGTCAGGAATGGTGGGTTTAGTTTGTTTTGGCGCGTTTAGGGAGGATTAGTGGTATGTATTGGCACGTAGGTTTAAAGTGGTGCATATACGATGAATGGTAGCGCAAATTACCGGTAGTGAGTGTTATGAACATGTTAGTGCATATAATATATGGAATGGTGTGTATGATATATAGTAGCGCGTATGGGTGGAAAATAGCAATGAATTAGGTTTTAGTGCATTTAGGTTATAATAGCGCGTTTGTGGGGTAGGTAGAAAAGAAGAAATATGGCATTGAGAGGGTGATAGGGATGTTTTGGGAGTGATTAGATGTAGATATTGACATGTTTCTTTTGTGCAGGCACTGGTCTTATTACCGATCTATGTAGACACCATCGGTCGGCCGGCAACTTTACAAAGTATCTCCCAGGAGGTGTCGATGCAGAGGCCGAGGAGGATGAGGCGTCATTATTACATGTGTTGGGATTACTCCACATAGTGAGGATGTTAGTCATGCGAGCAGATCGGGCCTTGTTAATAGCCTTGGCGGAGTGAAGGAACTTAGATACCGGTACCTTCTAGTTGTCGACAGTGAGATGACAATGACATTGGAGGATGTCTATCACATCTATCAGTTTCCAGTAGAGGGTGAGTCGATAGTGTGGGAGAGGGTGAGGCAAAGGGATAGTCCGAGGTCTTGAGATGTGGAGGATGCGTTGCAAGATGGGATTAGGATAGATCTTGGGATGTACTTTAGAGAGTGGTTGATGGAGCGAGTTCCATTATTATTTTATTCATTGATTAATCGTATATTATTTACGGATGGTGGGGTAGATGGTTCAAGCATTGGCCTAGCGGGGAGTAGCGCATGCGATGTGGTAACATGAGACAAGTATTTGCATGGGCTTCAACAATATTGGCTCGATTATATCAAGATTTGCACAAAGTGGCTTATGGTGAAGGGAGGATTATAGGTGTAGGGATCTTACTTCAGGTATGGAGTTATGACCATATAGTTTTGGGAGGCCGATCAAGATTAGAGAGTAGCGGCAGGTGGGTGAGCCATCTATTTATGGGTGGTAGATGAAAAGGCGAGATGGGAGCATCCGGGAGAGTTGGGTTAGTATCTACATTAGATGGATAAGTTACTGAGGTTGGAGATATCACATGGAGGCCATACCAATAGTATGAGGTATGGGAGGGAGATCAACACCATCTAGGGAGGATCCAGTCACCATACTATTTGGTTGGTGGTTATCTCGTATACAAAGTGGAGTGATACCAACTCGATAGAGTATTGTGAAATTTTGGTATAGTACGGGGCATACCAACAGGTTGGCATGTGTTTACATGTATGACACAGGAGGTGGGTGTGTGGGGTGGGGTGATTACGGAGGCGGTGGCGAGGTCGAGTTTAGATCATGTGTAGGTGATAGCATGGGTACCATTACAAGTAGTGGAGGATGTGGGAGTAGCCGGGATATACCAAGTGGTGGGAATCGGTCAAGCTAGTACGGTTGACACGGCCAAGAGAGGAGGGATGCGGCTTGTACATGGGCAACGACAAGTGTACGAGAGGATTGCCCCAAGGTTAGGCATTGGTTGTGCACCATCCAGAGCTACAGATACAGGAGGAGGAGGCACATAAAGCATCACCCAGTGATTATTTTGGGTGGTCCAAAGAGTACAAAAACTAGTAGTACAGCCCCAATACAAAGCCCGAGAGAGGCCATAGGTAGAGGTGATGGAGGTGGATGATATGACAGTGCCACTACAGATAGTGCTTCCTATGTAGGAACATATGGCATGTCCTTCATGTGCTAGCAAATCAGGGGTAGGAGGAGATGGACGAGGTGATGGAGTAAGAGGAGGTGAGGATGGAGAGGATGACTTACGGGCGCAAAAAAAGATGTTAGAGAGAGAGGCACGAGGCATGGACAACAAAGATAGTTGGCTTACGGGTGTGAGATGTAGTGAGGATGAGATATCTGCATGGATTTATTGCGGTGGTAGGGCGGAGGGAGAGAGATATTGCATGGTTGGAATCAGAGATAGCACGAAATAGTAGGAGTAGGACCGTGCTATACGGCATAGGGACATATATCGTGGAGATTGAGATTCTTACAAGGAAAGGTATGGGCCTTTAGATAGGGGAATATGGGGTAGTGGCACACTGAGTGGATTGCAGGTGGTAGGGGCGAGATGTGGGGCCGAGTGCATCAGGGAGAGTAGGAAAAATGGGCCTCCTGGGATAGTATCACTCTAGCAATATCAAGAAGTCATAGTAAAGGCTTGATATTATGAGGATATGGTGATGGAGGACTAACCAGGATATGTCTATTATATTTATTATATAGCTAGATAGAGGACAGATCGGGGATCGGGTTGGAGGCCGAGTCAATCTCGCAACATCGGGTAGTACGGCTATCATTCGACAACCTCCTCTAGTAGGGGAGGATACAAGCAGTTCTACATAGTGCCTATAGATATGTATATATGTATGTTAGTGATTTTTTTATGATGACCTTGCATGGTCATGATTTTGATATATGTACAGATGATCGATTCATTTTTGATAGCCAATTATATACATGATGTAGACATTTGATGATATATGAGTACGAGCCTGTGGATGTGATCTTGATGATGGATATGATATGGACAGATGGTTTATTATTTTTGAGATGTTGATGATGTAGTTTGATGACATTTATTTGGTATATGTTAGATTATGATGATGGTTTAGATGATGGATTATGGTTGTAGATGGTGTGTGTATTATGATTTCTAGATGGTTAAAATGTGATGTTGTTTCTTTTTTATGTTGATGATATATGTAAGTATGTATTTATGTTAGTTGATGATGATGATGTTTATTTTTGTGACTAGATTAGTGATGTGTGTGGATTTATGTGATGAAATGATGTAATTTCTAATTGATGTTATTATATTATGATGGTCTATGATGTGTTGATTTACTTTATTATGGATGGTGTATATTTTGATGTTTTCATGTTTATGATGGTATTATTTTAATGGTGATGAGATGATATTCATGATGTGTTTATGATGTGCATATGAGTGAGGGTAATATGATTAGTTGTTAAAGTGGTGTCTATGTGTTAGGTATGTTGATTCATAGATGGAAATATAATTTAATGTAACACATGGTATGTACAATGGAAATGGATAGTGAGTTTTGTACAAATATTTACAATATAACCATTACGTCGATCATGATAGAATGGTAGAGAGAAAAGGAGAGCGAGAAGACATGAGCAATGATAGATGAAAAGGGGGTGGATGGAGAGAAATGAAGGCCTTAGGATCTTGCAAGGGTTGCACTTCTTAGCAGTTGTGTAAGAATCCTAGAGATATATTTCCTAGGGGAGATAGTATGAGTAATGCGACCTAAGTTGGGATTGGGAGAGATGTTCCCATTCATGACATATCTGATGCGGCATAGAGAGGATCAAAAGAAGTCTGGATCTAGATAGTGGATAGGGTAGTTTAGGATGAAAATTGTGGATAGGGATATGAGGGATGGAAAGGGGAGTAGTGTGCCCCTAGTGTTCATGTACTATGAGTTATAGAGTTCTAGTAGATGAATGATCGGATTAGATTCTACCATAGCGTCGGAAACCAGTTTTCACCATGGTACTTGCCCAAGGCACCACCGAAGTGGTTTTCACCATTGGATGGATTTATTTATCTATTTATTTATTTTTCTTTCATATATATATAGACATGGAGTGTTAGGCACTTAGGCATAGAAGTGACGAAGATGCATGATGTTCATGAGCTCATCTAACTCGTCTCCATCCGAAGTAGCAAGCTTATAAGTACCGAGTTGAATTTAGTGATGACGACATATGGTCCGATCTAATTTGGTTCGAACTTACCCTTCTTTTCACAATCAACATTAGTGTTGCATTGATTTTCCTTGAGGACTAGGTCACCGAATTCAAATTTGTAGTCTTTCACACATTTTTTTAATGGCGATGAAGATGGTTTTGATAGGATTTGAGGTGAACAGAACCTTTTTCATTGAGGAGCTTGAGCTCTTGTAGGTGATGGATGCGGTAGTCTTCATCATTGATGAGGTGTTGGAGAGAAATGCATAGGGATGAGATTTTGATCTCAACAGACAAAATTGCTTCAAAGTGCAACAACAAGAGAATATGGAGTGGTGTCGGTGGGAGTGTGAATGGATGTGTGATAGGCCCACAAGGTAGGATATATTTGTGTATGCCAATCACGTCCTATTTGATTGACTATTTTTCCAAGGATGCGCTTTAGCGTCTTATTGGATGCGCTTTAGCGTCTTATTGGATGCTTTGGATTGGCCATTGCCTTGTGGAAAATTTGAGCTTGATGTGGAATTTTTCGTAGAGTTCACAGATGTCTTGATTTTTAAGGATGTACCATTATCGTGATTAGTGTGGATGGAACACCGTAGCGGCAGATGATGTGGTTAAGGATGAATTTGGATATTTTCTTTCCTTTGACATAAGTGAGTAACATGGCTTCGACCCACTTTGTGAAGTATTCTGTAGCTGTGATAATGAATTTTTGACCATCAGACGAAGTGGGATTTAATTTTCCCATGAGATCTAGACCCCAGGTAGAAAAGGGCCATGGGGTTGTAATGGGTTGTAAGGCTTGTGATGGTGCATGGATGAGGTCAACATGCTTTTGGCAAGGGACACATTTACGAACATAGGAGCATGCATATTTTTCCATGTTTGGCCAATAATATCCGGTGCACAAAAGTTTTTGGCGAGGGACAAACCACTAGCATGGGCACCGCAAGTCCTCTGCGTGAACCCCCTAGAGTGCCGATTCAACTTCTTTGGAATTTAAGCAATGGAATAGAGTTACGTCAAATCGTCTACGATAGAGGGTATCTCCAAGGATGGTGAAGCGGGAGGCTCGTTGGATGAATGATTTTTGATGGTTGCGATGAAGATTAGGTGGAAGGGTATGGTCATGTAGGTAGGACTAGATGTCACAGTACTAAGGGGAATTAGGACCAACGATCTCACAAACCATCTCTGAGTTAAGAGTATCGTAGGTGGGAATCGTTAATTGTTCAATCAAAAATTTTGAATTTGATGCATCTAGAGGCATGTCTAAAAGTGAGGTGATGGTAGCCATAACATCCGTTGATTTGTTACTTGTGCGAGGACCTGCTCAAATTGGATATGTTAAAAGTAGGATTTGAAACTGTCAACCATTCTTTTATAAGGAATCAATTTATCATCTTTGGTGGCATATTCATCATTGACTTATTTAATGATTAGTTGTGAATCACCAAAGACATTGAGATGCTTAATATTCCACTGAATAGCCATTTTTAAACCAGCAAGAAGTGCTTCATATTCAGCAATATTATTGGTACAAGGAAAAGCAAGCCGAGAAAGCTTTAGGAATTAGGTCACCTTGAGGAGTAATAAACAAGATACCTACTCCCAAACCATGATGTGTAAATGAGCCATCAAAGTACAATGTCCATATGTCTAATTTTGCAATTGTACATATGGATTCATCTGGGAACCATGTGGTGAGTGGTGTAGTATCAGAAATTGGAGCTTCTGCCAACTGGTCAGCTAGTACTTGTCCTTTGATAGCTTTTTGATTAACATATTCAATGTCAAATTCACTTAGAATCATGATCCATTTAGCTATCTATCTTGTGAGAGCTGATTTGGAAAGTAGATATTTGAGCAGATCTACTTTAGCTATGAGCTTAGTAGTATTATTGAGCATGTAATGTTGTAGCTTTTGAGAGGCAAAGACTATAGCAAGACAGGATTTTTCCATAGGGGTATAGTTGAGCTCATATGCAATTAATGTTTGGCTTAAATAATAGATGGCATGTTCCTTTCCTTGACTATCATGTTGTGCTAGAAGGGCTCCCAAGGCATGTTGTGTAGCTGATATATAAAGTAGAAGAGGTACTTGTACATACCCAAAATTGTAAGTTATTATCAGATCGCCAAAATAATGTAACAGTACCCCAATGATGATACAGTCTCCTCGCAAGGTGTTCGGGATCCGAAAAAGATCTCAAGTATGCGTTAACATCTCGCATGCCCCGCGTAGCCCCGCGTGCTTTGTTTTTCCCTTTTCCCCTCTTTTCTTGGCCTTTTTCTCTTGGTGATGAAACTTCCGCCCGCCTCGGGCGGTAATCTCAGTGACCGCCGCCCTAAAACAGGCGGGCGGTCCTGAACCGCCGCCCGCTCGTGGCGGCGGTCCTTTACACGTTTTCCAAAAGTTCTTTTAACACGACTCACATAATTTCAATGTTTTACCAACTTTCTTTCACCACCATAAGCTTACATTTATGATTCTGGTTCCCTGGAATAGTGTTTTGCCATTGTTTATAGTTTAAGAGTTCTATTTGGTTTTTACCTTGGGTAAATGCAAATGCTATAAATAGTTGGCTTGTGCTCAAGCAAATGGCCCCTCAAATTTGCCTCTGAATTTCTCTTTGCAATAGATTTAGTTTTCATTTTTCTTAGAGTTCTTAGTTTCTTTCATTGCATGCCTAGTTAGTGTTGTTTTGCTATTAGGAAGCCACATATCCATCTTGTGCAAGTGCTGTTGACATTTTATCCAATCCATTGGAGTAGAATAGTTTGTTTTCAATAGGAAGCCATTAAAGTTGCAGGTTTTGTTCTTCAAACAAGATAGTTTCAGGTTCTAGACGTTTCATGTTGCATGACTCGCAATAAATCCCGCTAGGAATTGCATAAGCCAAGCTCTGTACTCTTGCGTTATCCCTCTCCTACTTGCATTGTATTGATCGTATCTTGAGCTGCCTTTATCCCAATATCTACTTATGTTGATGCTAGCATTACATGCTTTTCTGGATCCACGTGAACACGAAGGAACGAGGAGATCACACTGAGGGGACAAGATCACACACACCATTGGGTTCGCCACTGTTCTGCTGAATCCAGGTTCTAGCTTTCAAAGTTCTAGTTAGAAACATATCAAATAAAGTAGCCAATCACTTTATTTCAGTCAATTCTACTCTCGATATTGCCAGGGAAGCTGTGGGGATTGATAGTTTCTGAGAAACTATGATTCACTCCTCACTTCTAAGGTAGGATCGAGAGCCTTGCAAATAGATTAAGTCAATTATTTCATTGTTTAGAATAGATTCACAATTGCACAGACAAATAGCTACACTCGGTTATCTTGTTTGTTTTAATTTTTTCATTAAATTAATTGTCAAATTCTAGATATGTTAATAGTTACTCTTTTAAATTCCTTCATAAAAGTTCATCAGAAAATACAAAAATAGAGAAATCATATATGCTATAGATATATTCAACATAGTTAAATTTTATTTTCTCATAGTTCGTTTTTACATTGTTACTTTTGTATGACAATCACGGGACCTAGGGAGCCCAGAGAATACGTATTCGAGCCAATCGTGCCCCAACCCAATCTCATCACAACAATAACTGATATAGATCAAAATCTTAGGATCCAAGTCTTTCAAACAACGGTAAGCTTGCAACAAATCAATTCCCAGTTGAGCGGATTAAACATAGAAGACGACCAAGCACACACATTTTGGTCGAATCAACCAAACTACATATTACCCTAGGTAACATCCATATGACTATAGAAGGGGTTGAAAGAGAACAAACCTTTGGTTGCGATCCTTTGGTTAAGAATTCAGGTTGCACGAACACCTGTAAGATATTCTGAGAAGATCACACAGTTATTGATTCTAAATATAGAAGCGGAGAAAGCATACGACTATTGGATACTACGGTTCAGGGACTAATTCCATACATGACCATAGCAGGACCGCAACAACCGAGAGTCTATGGTTGCGATCCACAAATCCCGCAACCCAACGAATTTGTAAGTCAATCAGACATAGACACTGGCCTACGCACACTAGTATTCAGATCCACTCCACTTCCACCTATCATCATCGAACAGTTATCCTTACTAGATACAATAGCTAACAAAGCTAGAGAGTTCTGGACTAGGCCAGAGAATCATCCATAGAGTCAACTATATTTACCATCCACCATATGACCTTATCCGGAGACATACACGAAACTATCCCAGGTCATTTTCCACGTATTCCACAACCCATAGATCGAATCACGCCAGAGCTCGATATTGATTAGAGCCTTCGAGCAGTCATCCTTTTCGATCGATCTATCACACGATTCGAGTTAGGAGGGCCTTCTTTGCCTTAGATTCACAAAATTCCACTAGTGCGTATTGAAGACATTAGATTGCCTAACTAGTTTTTCTGCATCCCATACATATTCCATCCCCACCTGGTTGTCTCAAAGATGACCTCGGGAGGTCGGGTGTGAGGAAGAGTTACTTATAGATTCCCATGCTCACTTGTCACTTTTCCATCTTACAAAATTGGTGAACCCAATGTGAAACTTTCTACTTTCCAGTCTGGAATCAGATTTCTACTGGTTCTTTCAAATTAAAAATGATTCTTTCATCTTTACTACCTCATTAGCTTTCACCATCACCTTCACTCCTTCCCATTATTTTGTGGGTATTCATATACCCCCCGAATAAGTCAGGATTCGATGCATATGGCAGGCCCCTCTTGGGCCTTGAGGCATACTACGCCCAAAAAAATAGACAATCATCACCATCACTCTCAGTATGGGGTGACAACTACTCAACCAACTAGTTGTCAACACAAACTTCAAGGATCGAGATATAAATCATATTTTCAAACTGAGGAGTTAGATCAGCTCGCTCAAACGCACAAACAGAGCCTTCGGGCTCAAATAATATGATGTTCACTTTGGAGAATCTAGTTCATCTCCTCAGGTGCTACTTAGACCACAAATTAGTAGACAATCAGACTCATACCGAGGTTTAGACGATGAACATTTGGTACGTTATGCCAGGAACGACCAACGTTCTCGAAGTATGTACCCACCTATAGGAGGTTTACAAACACAACCGAGGGGCGGTGATCAGTTCATAGCAGGATATCAGATACCTAAGAAACACCGTGATATATAACAAACGCCGTTAAGGCAAATTATTATGACTTCACCAAATGAAGTCATTTCAACTCTAGTAGAAAAGGTTAGGGAGTTAGAACTTACCCAAACAGGTCAAAATTCTCAATTCATGCAAGCAGGAAGTTCCAATCCTCCACACCATCCTAGCCAATTAGACCTCCTCAACAAAGTAGGCACATTAGGCATGACTCCTCAGTATTCACAACAAACGCCAACTAGACCCACCATCTCTAACACTATTCCTCCCGGTCTAGTACAAAACAATCCATTCCTGGACAATACCCCGTCATACTTAAACATGTACTCCAAATCACCACAAGGGGATATGTTCTCCTCTCCCGGCATGTTTTCTCAAACACAAGTGTTTCCTTATGCCCCTACCAACACATACACTATGCCATATCAACAACCCATTCCACCTCCACTCCCTCAGCAAGCACCATCAATGGTCGAAACCTATGCGATAGGGACCTATTCAGAATATTTGAAAGAGCCCTTAGATTTCACCATACGAAGCGTCATGCTTCCAAGACCTCTTCCCGACTTGCCCAAATACAAAGGCGAGGGAGATCCAAATGCACATATCAAAGCTTACGCTACAGCCATTCAAGAACTACTCCCATGGGATGGGGTTGTTGCTAAGATATTCCCAAAAACCTTGGAAGGCATTGCTCTCAATTGGTATTATAGAATACCTGAGGCTTCCATCCATTCATTTAAGTAGCTCATGTCGTAGAATTCATCAAGGCCTTTGACATGAACAAATTATTAAGGACGGGGAATCGGGAATTCTCTCACATCAAGCAAGAACACAACGAATCTGTCACCCATTTCATCCAAAGGTGGCGTACAGTTCTTTATTCTTCGGCAAGTGCTCCAAACATGGATCAAATGGAACTATGTGATTTATTCCTTCATTCTCTTAGCAGAGAGGTGAAGGAAGAAGTCCAGAAGTTCCCATTAAGAACTTACGATGAAGTACTTGAGAGTGCTCTTCGAATAGATCAAGCAGCAATTGATAGTGGTCGCAAAACATATGGAGCAAATGGGAGGTTAGTCACCTCCAACCAGAACACTACAACTTATCCTACTACCACGAACGTCAATCAAGGACCTAAAATCCTTAATAAAAATCGGGGTGTAACAACAGATGGAGTAACCGACCAGCCTAAGAAGGTAAATGTTGTCAATACTCCATCACAAATAAATAACCAACGAAACAACAACTTTACCCCGACAATCAATACAGTGGATTTTAACCATCCACAACAACAACAACAACAACAACAACGGTGAAATCTCACACAGGGTCCGAGCCAAAATTCAACTAGATACCAAAACCATAATTCAAACCAAAGACAACAAATGCAAAATTTTAATCCTAATAGACAACGGTTTGATCAAAATTTTGGGCCACAATACACACCAAACCAACAAACTAGGAATTACAATCCTAATTCGTATTGTGGTTTCCACAAAATTCGGGGCCATGACACTAGAATGTGTCGTGACTACAATAAATTCATGCAATGTTTTCCAGATGAACAAAGACAACTTTTCATGGATATGTTCTTGGCAGATCCTACGTCACCAACATCAAATACTTTTTCAGGGGTGGTTTCCCCTCAAAATGCACCCCTCAAGATCTTCAATGATCCACTCCCAAATCACGATAACATCAAGCTAAATCTAACTGGGACAAACAAGAGTGTAATAACAGGAAATAATGATCATGAAGCCTCAACCTCGCTAAATCCATTAGTTACACCACAACTAGGAAGTCACCATAGCCTAAGGTAGTCGATTTAGTAGAGTTAGACACCGAACTACCCATCGAAGCTATAACAAGGACACAAGAGTATTTCTCTCAGCCAAGTCCAAGCCACCTGCCAGAGATGGATAACATCCAACAAATCGTAGCAAAACCTGTGGGTACCTATGATTTAATTAACGACCTAACAAAAACCTTCTCGCATATCTCCTTTTGGATTTATTAAAAATTCCCCGCTCGCTGTGGTTGCTCTTTTAGAGGCATTAGGTTTGGGCCATTTAATTAACATCACTCCACCTCTTGAAACACAAGTAAATCATATAGACTTCGATGTTCATCCTCCAGGGCAGGCAGATAGGGATGTCGAATTCATATTCAAGATAAACAAAATGCCGACAGATGCTGAGATCACACGTCGAGGTGATCCAGCCTTACATTTTCAAGTATGGGTTTATAAAAACTATGTAAAGCGTGCAATGATAGATGATGGGGCGGCAGTTAACATAGTCCCCTTCTCTTTCCTTCAAAAGCTAGGGTATGGAGAAACCAATTGTTCCACGACTCGAAACACACTTAGGGGCTATGATAGTCTTAAAGCCACCTCGGTTGGAACTATAATATTACCAGTCACCTTAGGACCCAAAACCATCTTGACTGAGTTTTATATTATAGATCGGGAAACTAACTATAATATGATCCTCGGCCGACCCTGGATACACCGCATGAAGGCAATCCCTTCTACACTATTTCAAGAAGTAAGGTTTTTACACTTAGGGAAGATATTTGTAGCCAAAGGTGATCCAAAACCATTCGATGTACACCTAGCTGACTTAAAGAAAAGACCAGGCGTGCACTCGGAGTTTGAACTCCCAACAAACCAACTTAATAAACCTACCGATGCAAAACCAAAAGAAAAGTTGGTACCTACGACAGATCTTGAAACTATGAGCCTAGCCAAGGCAACCCCAACCCCCAAAGATGGGGCTAACACTGTAGAAACAGTATCATTAGGAACTATTGCAAAAATCATTGAATTGATAGAACAAGATCTACCAATGATCTTACCATTTGATTCTCGTAGGCGTGGGATATTCCTGGGTGTCGATTCTCTCCCGGCCGGTAAATCTTTGCATGGTAGAGGTAGAAGATGTTAACACAACAAATATCAAAACATCTATACTCCCGCCTAAATATTGGACTCTCCATTTTGATGGGGCTAGGTGTCCTTACGGAGCGGGGCGTGTGTAATCTTTACTTCCCCGAAGGGAAATTCCTACCATGTTCCTTTAAACTAAATTTTGAATACACAAACAACAATAATGGCCGAGTACAAAGCCCTCCTCCTTGGCCTCATCTTAGCTAAGAGAATTGGTGTTGATAACATCAGAGTCTTAGGAGACTCACAATTGGTAGCAAACCAAGTCTCTGAGATATATGAAACCAAAGCCTAGCACTTACAACTTTACAAAACAACTGTGTTGAATTTAAGCAAGGAGTTTGACTTCATATCAATTGAAGCAATCTTGTGAGAGAAAAATCTTATCTCTACGATTCAATAAAGAACTTCAAAGATCATCACGTTTTACTCCAAACGGTAAGTTAGAGGATACCCATTTCATAGTATCCCTTCGTGATGAACCATTGATAAAAACAATGACAAATTCTATTTTAAATGGAAATGAAAACAAATCTACTATCCTAGACCACATTGATAGTGATTTGGCCACTCAATTACTTAAACACCTATGCAAAGCATTACATCTCTCCTATCATATGATATATTTATCCTTAATCCCACATTCATCTTCCTACTTTGGAAATCCCATGATGAAGCTTCCTTTGCAAATGGAACCTAGCGTATACACAGTAGACAATGGGGACGATTTGGATTTACCTCTAGCCCCACCTGAGTTTGAAGAAGGTAATGCCTCTTTAATCGAAGAAACAATTGATGTTAACATCGGAATGGAAGATGAACCAAGGATATTGAAGTTAGGATCCTCGTTAACTCCAGAAGAAGTAGAAATACACACTCGAATCCTCAAGGAACATCAGAAGGCTTTTGCATTTAATTATAAGGAAATGACAGGCGTTGCACCCCACATTGTGGTGCACAACCTCGTCACTAAATCTGATGCAAAGCCGGTCAAACAAAAGTCGAGACCGATGAAACCCAAAGTAGCTCTCATGGTAAAAGAGGAGGTAATGAAACTCCTCCAAGTAGGATTCATCAAACTAGTTGATTACTCTCAATGGGTATCTAACATCGTTCCCGTTCTTTAAAAAAATGGAAAGATACGCATCTGCATAGACTTCCGAGACATTAACAAAGCATTTCCTAAAGACGACTTCCCGTTACCATCCATTGACGTCATTATTGATGCGACACTGGATTTGAACTTTTGTCTCTCATGGATGGATTCTCGGGATACAATCAAATCAAAATATTTGAACAAGATCAAGCTAAAACCATGTTTATAACTCCTTGGGGAACTTATTGCTATGTTGTTATGCCATTTGGTCTCAAGAACGCTGGTGCTACATACCAATGAGCTATGACATATATATTTCACGATCTAATTCATAAAATCATGGAATCCTACGTAGATGACTTGTTGGCTAAGGCCAAGAAGCGTTGTGACCATCCGGAAGTACTCCGCATCATTCTTTCATGTCTGATAGAATACGGAGTCACACTAAATCTAGAAAAATGCGTCTTTGGTGTAACAGGAGGGAAGCTCCTAGGTTACATCATATCGTCACGAGGGATAGATGTTGACCCAACCAAAATTTGGGCTGTCCTCGAAATGGTCCCACCTTTGGATGAATCTAGAATCAGGTCATTTCTTGAAAAGCTTGGTGTAATCCGGAGATTCATCCCAGACTTAAGTTTCGCCATTCATCCAATCAACAATTTACTCAAGAAAGAGTACAAGTATTAATTGGACCAAAGATTGCAATGAAGCTTTTGATGTAGTTAAGTGTTTCTTGTTATCACCACCTACGCTAATGCCACCTAAGCTAGATCGCCCATTAATTTTATACTCGCGAGCTACCAATGTCTCACTAGCCTGTATGTTAGCCCAAGAGGACGATGACAAGAGAGAACACACAATTTATTTCATTAGTCAAACATTGCTCGACTATGAAACACGTTATACACAAGCAGAACGAGAATGCCTCACCATAGTCTTTGCAACCAAACGCTTAAGACATTATATGCTAAATCAAGAAACAAGGGTCATGGTAAAAACGGACCATTTACGAACTTTTCTCACGCAAGGGTCCTTGTCTAAGAAAGTTGGATGTTTTATAACCTTAATGGGAGAATTCAAATTAACATTTGTAAATCAGAAATCCATTAAGGGACAAATCATCGTGGATTGGTTAGCTGATAACCCATTAGATGGAGGTGATCTAGTAGATCTAGATTTTCCAGATGAGTGCGTATACTACATTGAAACCAAACCTCCTATCTCTGAGTGTCCCTGGTACACTGATATTATTAATTATATCATGGACCATACGTATCCAGAAGGGGCTACACCGCAACACAGAAGGCGGTTACGCATTATCGTAGCAAAATACGTCATTATAGAGCAAGTGCTCTATCGAAAAGTGTTCGATGGAATGCTTCTAAGATGTGTCGACACAGAAGAATCCAAGAATATTCTCCATGAATCTCACAGTGGAATGTGTGGAGGCCACTTCGGTGGCCATGCCACCACTCGTAAAATACATCAAATGGGCTATTTCTGGCCCACTCTAGAACACGACGCAGTAGAGTTTGTACGCAGGTGTCATAAGTGCCAAGAGTTCTCCCATGAGATCCACATGCCGGCACAAACTCTATAACCAATCGTGACTCCATGGCCCTTTTCTACGTGGGGCCTAGATTTAATAGGGAAATTCTCTCCCTCGTTTGCCAGACGGCCATAATTTTATAATCATGGCCACCGAATATTTTACCAAGTGGGTAGAGGCTATGCCTCTTACTACTGTACCAGGTTCTGTAATCGCCAAGTTCATTTTGAACCAAATCATTTACAGCATGGTATCCCACAAATCATTATCTCGAGATAATGGAACTTCTTTTAAGAATGACGAAGTTCACAAATTGTGTGATAAATTTAAAATAAGCCATCATACATCTTCCTTGTATTACCCTCAAGCCAACGGACAGTCAAGGTGACGACAGAATAAAACACTAAAAGCCATTCTCCTTAAAACGGTGAAAGAAAACAAATGATATTAGCACTTGAAGTTATATCCGGCCTTATGGGTCCACCGAACCTCAACAAGAACACTAACGGGAGCAACTCCTTTCTCACTAGTATTCGGGCAGAGGTAGTTCTCCCACTTGAGGTTGAAATACGCAGTCTCCGTATTTCATTACAAGGATCTACGGATGAAGACACTTACAGAGAAGCACATATCTCCCAAATAGAAAGCCTAGATGAAGCTAGGTTAGATGTTGAACAAAGTGGCACGTAACCTATGTTGACTGGATGTGCCGGCAGTATAACAAGAAAGTCTATGAACGCGACATATATGAAGGTGATCTAGTTTTAAGGCTAGGACCGGATCGACAAGAAGACCGGTGAAGGAAGGAAGTTCCGGCCCAAATGGTTGGGCCCATACCGAGTCATGAAGGACTATGGAAATGGTGCATACCTCTTATGTACGCTGGAAGGTGAGGAATTTGGCGAAACGGTCAATTCCCTACACCTCAAGCGGTTCTACGCATAAGCAACTAGCACTATTTATAATTACATTTACATTGCATCTTCATATAGATTAAGATCATTTTGTCCGCTTGTTTCATACACAAATTGTGATCAAGGAATTTTGTTCTCAAAGTAATTCATTACAAACTCATGATGTTGTTGGCATAAACACTCTAATCATACTTCTCCATTTTCATGATATCATCAAACTATCTCGGAATCATTTTATCAAATAAAGCTAGATATGACAAAGTCTTAACGGTACCCATGCCAAGATCTGAAATTTTATTCTCACTTTTGGTTTCTTCTTAGGATAGGTGACTTGCCTATGGTCCGTTCCAGAAGCTTCATGGTGTCACATCTATCCCATATGTATGTGGAAATAAGCACATACCGACATTTTACTCAAGTAAACAACTCAAATATTGATCAAACAGAAAATTTTAATTTTACACATTTCCTTGCCCTACCAACCCTTGGTGATGAGCTTGCATCTCTTACTAGTGACGTAGGGTTGGGGAAGGATGGAAATTCCCTTACTCGCCTATGCTTTGTCCACGGTGATAAGCCCACGCTTCTTACTAGTAGCATGGGGCAAAGTGTAGGGGGTCCTCTTGACAAACAAATGCAAAAGGTCATAAGCAAACAATTCAAATATCGAAGTCTTTGAGTCAAAAACAAATGAATCAAATGTCCAAATTTCTAAAAGAGTTCAAAATCCTAAAAACCCAGATTTTGTCTACCATGTGGCCATTTAAGGATCTAAGTCTAGATAAACCGCAAAGCAAGTTGCATCCAAAACTATGAAGTCACTCGAGTGGAGTGGGCTTGTGGTATCCTAATTTGGTTCCGCCAAAGCTTTTTCAATCTTTCATCAATATCATTTCAACACATCTCATAACTTGCGCCCTTCCCAACTCTTGGTGGTGAGCCCTTGCATCTTACTAGTTGCGTGGAGTTGGGGGTAGGGGCAGGTTTATCTGCTCATCATACCGGTTTATATTCATCACTTTGCCAAAACAAATATGAAGTATCAAAAATTGCTTAAAGAAACTAAGATTCAAAATCACATTATATCTACATTATCATATATCAGCATCATGAAATACAAAAGGAAAATAAACATTTGCATCATTTGTTCTCCATTGCATACATTCCAAAAAAGCATGCATACATACATCGTAATCTACATGAGGAAACTAGAAAAGAAGCAGAGCCATAAATGCCAAAGGTTTGATCAAAAAATATATATATATATATATATATATATATATATAAATGATCAACATTTTTATACAATGCCATCATGCACTAAGCATGGTCAAAACGCTCAAAGAGCCCGGGATATACAAAAGAATGTATCATACAAAATCTAGGAGAGCCAAGTGGCTTCTCAATCCCTACGAGACCCCTCTGAAGGTGCACGCCCATGCCTAGGACTCTAGCTACGCCGGTGCTCTGAGTGCATGGAGGGCTCAGGATCCCGAGGGGCAGCCACAGTCTCACCACGAGAATGACTCCTCATCAAATGCTCGGTCGTCCTATACCCCGCTAGCTCCGTGTGAAGAGTCGATACCATCCTGGCCACATGCCAGACTGGGGCGAAGATGTCAGTATGTCTACCAACTATTGAGGGCTCCCCAGCATCCACGGACAGCTCTGCACGGGTCCTCTCCATGGGGATCATCAGGGTATCAGTACATACCCTGCGAATCAAGTCCCGCCACTCATCAGTGGTCTCTGCAAAACAAAGGAAACAAAGACAAATTAGAAACCAAACAAGAGATTAGAAATACAAGATAAAACAAAAGGAGAGATAGCAACTAAGGAGATCCTAACTAAAAACAAACATTAAAAGGAGAGAGGGTAACTTACTCGGATCACCAGGCCTCCAGGATGGATCTATAGGATCAGCACCTGCCACGGATGCCACCGCTGACTGAGGGGCTGCTCCTGTGACTAGAGCAATGTAGCACCCCACAACGGACTCATCCTCCCCGCCATGGCCCTAGGAGAGTGGCTCCTCTAAAACTAGAGTCACTCTCTCTGCACTCTGCTTGGCCCTCGCTGCCTGCATAATATCCTGAGTGTCATGCCACTCAGGATCGGTCTCCTCCTCTTTCTCTCCCCCTGTAAACTCCTCGGACTCAGAGTCTATCTCAATGGGGTCATCATTGCTATGGGCAGGACCCATGGAAATCTAAAGCAAGGGTTCCTGAGGTGCACCGGCTCTCCCTCTGGCACGTACTACCCTCCTGGCCATAATAGGAACGCCAGGAGTAACCACTATCCAACCTCGGCCTCTAGGCCCCCCTCTGGCCTCTCAAACTGATCTGTATACTAGTGCTATCGAGGGAAGCATGCCCATATAGGGTAGGCCAAACTGCTGAGGAACTCAGCCAAAGTGGTGCATCTCCACTCACCCCACTCTGTCAATAAGCTACCCTGTGGTGGAGCGGGAGATCGAGTAAGAGCCTCTCGCCCCATATACCTGCCATAGTCGGATATGGTGTGCCCTCCATGTCGGCAGTAGTCAGAGAAGCAACTGGCTGATGAGGTGCTTGGAGCACCGACATATCTATCCATCTGGCTGCCCTCACAGCTCTGGGATCTGCCACCTCTACACCTCTACCGTAGGGGATGAAGTGCTCATAGACCCAACTCATGACTAGGGTCGGGTGGCTCAAGGACTGCCCCTGTAAACAGACTACCCTGTATAAATCATGGTAGGTGGTCCCAAGTATGTCTGCTCCCCAGGCATATATCCGGCCATGTCCCTCTATCTGTGCAATAATGGGGGACCAGCAATATAACAATGTATCTCCTCCCTTGTCCCCGATCAGTCTCGAGGCAAGGATCCCCATGATAGCCTGGTGAAGTAAGGGGATGGGCAAACTAGGAATGGATCGAACTCTAACCCCCTTCTTCGACCCCGTGGAGATGACTGCATCTCCCATGTATGTGGCCCACTGTGCTATCTGGGCCCGCGAACCTGCTGTCTCAAGGGTGAGACGTCTCCCAATAATCGGGACCCCCAGAATGCGATAGACATCCTCCAAAGTAATGGTCCACTCACCGCGGACCCCTGGTAATCAGAAGGTGTTCGATCAGCATCCCAATAGGAGAATAGGTCACAAAGAATGTGACTGGATGGTGTAACATGGGGCACGCGTGAGATGCGTAGTATCCCGACCTCTGAAGAGTGTCCTCCTCATCCTGTGAAAGGGCATCCAATACTCCTAGGAGCCAGTCACACTCCCTCTCTCGGCTCCACCAGATATACTCCTCTCTCGGCCTGCATACACCCAAAAACACACAAAACAGAGCAAGTTAGCATCTAAATAATACTGGAAAAATCATGAAAGCACGTAGAAATGCTAAAAATGCAAAAACAATCTCAAATAGATGTTCTTTTGGCATTCTGTGTGAAACCGCTGCCCTGAGCAGAGAGGCGGTTTTATAACCGTCGCCTTAAGGGCGGCGGTCGTGTAACCACCGCCCACGTGGGTTTTAAAACCTAAAAAGCCCAAAAAATGACAAAACAAGACCATTTTAACTAAAACAAGGCCTACCCAGTAGGCACCCCCTAGATGAACCTTTTAACACTAACATTTTCAAAAATTACCCCCCCACGACAAAGATTTTAGCATTTAAAAATTAAGGGGGTAAAAGGGATAAATTGAAGAAAACTAACTTGTGATCTCGCGGGTCAATGTTCCGCTCGCGAGGCATGATCACTATCCCGTCGCGGATGTTTTGACTCTACTCACGCAAGAAACCGTCACCGTGGGTTCTAGAGCTCAAAATCAATCAAATCAACTCACGCAAATGAATAGGAAAATGGGCCCACTTTCATATATATAACACCCTGATTCGTTTTAAATGCCTTTTTCATAGGTTTGGAGCGCCGACGGAGGTAAGTTCTTATCCCCACACAAATGGTACATTCTCATTTCCTATTGTTTTAGCGTTTATTTTCCCAACTATTGTGTCTATCTACGCTTGAGTTCTCTTTTCGTTTTGCAGGTAGCGGGAATTTTAGACAGCGTCATTTCAACACACGGACGTATCAGGTATAACTTTTAACTTCCCATTTCGGGACTGCCATACTCGAGACCACCGTTTTACACCTCTTCGTGGCTAAAACACTTCTCCGAGGGGGCAATATGTACGTACCCAAAATTGTAAGGTACTGTACTGCCAAAATAACGTAACAGGTGCCCCAATGATGATACAAGTCTCCTCGCAAGGTGTTCGGGATCTCGAAAAAGATCTCCAAGTGTGTGTTAACATCCCACATGCCCCGCTTAGCCCTCATGTGCTTTGTTTTTCCCTTTTCCCCTCTTTTCTTGTCCTTTTCTCTTCGGATGTGAAACCGCCGCCCGCTGCCGGGTGGCGGTCTCGTGACCACCACCCCAACAGCAGGCTGGCGGTCCAGAACCGCCGCCCTACTCAAGGCGGCAGTCCTTTACGCATTTTCCAGAAAGCTCTTTTAACACGACTCATGTAATTTCAACATTTTACCAGCTTTCTTTCACCACCATAAGTTTGCATTTATGATTCTCGGTTCCCTGGAATAGTGTTTTCCGGCTTGTGCTCAAGCAAATGGCCCCTTAAATTTGCCTCCGAATTTCTCTTTTCGCAATAGATTTAGTTTTCATTTTTCTTAGAGTTCTTAGTTTCTTTCATTGCATGCCTAGTTAGTGTTGTTTTGTTGTTAGGAAGCCACATATCCATCTTATGCAAGTGTTGTTGACATTTTATCCAATCCATTGGAGTAGAATAGTTTGTTTTCAATAGGAAGCCATTAAAGTTGCAGGTTTTGATCTTCAAACAGGATAGTTTCAGGTTCTGGATGTTTCATGTTGCATGACTCGCAATAAATCCCGCTAGGAATTGCATAATCAAAGCTCGTACTCTTGTGTTATTCCTCTCCTACTCGCATTGTATTCAGTCTGTATCTTGAGCTGCCTTTATCCCAATATCTACTTCTGTTGATGCTAGCATTACACACTTTTCTGGATCCACGTGAACATGAAGGAATGAGGAGATCACACTGAGGGGAAAAGATCACACACACCATCGGATTCGCCACTGTTCTGCAGAATCCAGGTTCTAGCTTTCAAAGTTCTAGTTAGAAACATATCAAATAAAGTAGCCAATCACTTTATTTTAGTCAATTCTACTCTCGATATTTCCAGGGAAGCTGTGGGGATTGATAGTTTCTGAGAAACTATGATTCACTCCTCACTTCTGAGGTAGGATCGAGAGCCTTGCAAATAGATTAAGTCAATTATTTCATTGTTTAGAATAGATTCACAATTGCACAGACAAATAGCTACACTCGGTTATCTTGTTTGTTTTAATTTCGTCATTAGATTAATTGTCAAATTCTAGATATGTTAACAAGATTACTCTTTTAAATTCCTTCATAAAAGTTCATCAGAAAATACAAAAATAGAGAAATCATATATGCTATAGATATATTCAACGTAGTTAAATTTTATTTTGCTGCAGTTCGTTTTACATTGTTACTTTTGTATGACAATCACGGGACCTAGGGAGCCCAGAGAATACGTATTCGAGCCAATCATGCCCCAGCCCAATCTCATCATAGTAATAACTGATATAGATCAAAATCTTAGGATCCAAGTCTTCCAAACAACGGTAAGCTTGCAACAAATCAATTCCCAGTTGAGCGGATTAAACATAGAAGACGACCAAGCGCACACGTTTTGGTCGAATCAACCAAACTACAGATTACCCTAGGTAACATCCATATGACTATAGAAGGGGTTAAAAGAGAACAAACCTTTGGTTGCGATCCTTTGGTTAAGAATTCGGGTTGCACAAACACCGTAAGATATTCTGAGAAGATCGCACAGTTATTGATTCTAAACATAGAAGCGGAGAAAGCATACGACTATTGGATACTACGGATCAGGGACTGATTCCATACATGACCATAACAGGACCGCAACAACCGAGAGTCTACGGTTGCGATCCACAAATCCCGCAACCCAACGAATCCGTAAGTCAATCAGACATAGACACTGGCCTACGCACACTAGTATTCAGATCCACTCCACTTCCACCTATCATCATCGAACAGTTATCCTTACTAGATACAACAAACTAACAAAGCTAGAGAGTTACGGACTAGGCCGAGAATTGTCCATAGAGTCAACTATATTTACCATCCACCATATGACCTTATCCGGAGACGTACATGAAACTATCCCAGGTCATTTTCCACGTATTCCACAACCCATAGATCAAATCACGCCAGAGCTCGATATTGATTGGAGCCTTCGAGCAGACCATCCTCGCGATCGATCTATCACACCGATTCGGAGTTAGGAGTGCCTTCTTTGCCTTAGATTCACAAATTCCACTAGTGCGTATTGAAGACATTAGATTTCCTAACTAGTTTGTCTGCATCCCATACATATTCCATCCCCACCGGCTATCTCGGCATGACCTTGGGAGGTCGGGTGCGAGGAAGAGTTACTTGTAGATTCCCACGCTCGCTTGTCACTTTTCCATCGTACAGGACTCACGGAGTGGGAGGCACCAAAATAGGAGGATTCATCAGATATTCCTTAAGCTTATCAAAAGAGGCTTGACATTCCTCATTCTAGTGAAATTTTGTGCCCTTTTTTAGCAGATGGTGGAATGGATGACATTTTTCAGCCAACTGTGATATGAATCTCCTGATAGCTTGAATCTTTCCTGTAGACTTCGTAACTACTTGATATTTTTAGGCGGAGGCATTTCAATTACAACTTTAAATTTATTTGGATCAATTTCAATTCCACATCTGGAGATAATAAATCCCAGGAGCTTTCCGAATGTGACATCGAAAATACATTTCTTGGGATTTAGACAAACCTTATATTCTCGAAGGCATTCAAAAATTCAGAGAGGACTATAGGATGTTCCTCGCGAGTTTTAGATTTTCCCATAATGTCGTCGACATAGTCTTCAACTATGTCATGCATCATATCATGAAAAATGACAATCATGGCACGTTGATAAGTGGCTCTAGCGTTCTTGAGTCCGAAGGGCATGACTTGATAACAATATGTGCCCCAAGGTGTAGTAAAAGTTGTTTTATGTTGATCTTCTTTGGAAATTTTGATCTAATTATAGCCAGAGAAACCATCCATGAGAGATAACATTTTGTGCCCGGTTGTAGAGTCAACAATCATATCAATATTTGGTAGTGGAAAATCATCTTTAGGGAAAGCTTTATTGATGTCACGGAAATTAGTACAAATACAAATGCCCCTAGTCTTCTTTCCTACTGGGATGATATTAGAGATCCATTTAGAATAATAAATAGGCCAAATGAACCCAACATATAGCAGATTCTACGGTTCCTCTTAGACAAGCAACGTAACTTTTGGATGCATTTTAAAAAAATTTGTTTGACTAGCCTTGCATCTTTATGTACTACAAGATTATGGACCATGAGAGAAGGATCAAACCAGGCATATATGCATAGGACCACGTGAATATATCTAAAAATTATTCAAGGAGTGTAGTAAAGATATCTTGTTCTTTTGTAAACAAATATGCCCTCAGTTTGATAATCTCGGGCTCTTCTTCTGTGTCGATGTTGATATTGATAGTTTCCTTGATTACGAAATTCAAGCCATATTCTATAGATTCAAGAGCAAGGAGAAGTTGTTCAATGGCTGGATCATCTTCGACATTTGGGGACTATTGGAAGATTCATTGAGGGGGTCTTCCTTGTCAATGTGATAAGAGGAAGTGGGATGAGGGATATTAGAGTGGGGTGGAAGGGAAAGGGGATGCTCTTGTGCTCCAAAGTAGGCATCAACATTTAGACATACATGGAAACCCTTTTTATGATCCTCGGAAGGTAGATTGTCACGAGTTACCATGAACTCCATAATTGCTTTATCATTTTGAAATGATTCAAGAAGAGGATGTTCCACTGTTGGTCCCATTCGATGAGTTTTGGATAGGTGAGGGCGATGTCAATGGCGAGAACAATGGTGTCAGGGAAAAGGTTAGTGTTGGTGAGGTCTTCATATTGGCTATAGATAGAACTCGTATCAATGTTTTCAATGACCTCCTCAGTGGTACTGGAAGTGTCACTTAGGTCATCACGAGATGCTTTCACCAGGTGGTTGGTATCTTAGTCCACGTCCATCAAGGTTGGGGATAACGGTGGGGGTTTAGGGATGCCTTGTCCATAGCAACCTAGTCCTTGTCTAGAGTATCCCATATGGGTCATTATCCTTTTAGGAATTAGATATTTATTATCTTGAACAAAAAGAAGGTATAGAATCATCAATAATCCATGAGGAATCAGATGGCTCAAGGTACTCATCAACAGCAAGATACCCGAAATGAATAAAATTGGATGAGCCCAACTCATATGTTTGTCATTTTTAAAAATAGATGTTCAGCCTATGGAGCCATTTGGGAGATGTGGTAGATGGTTGATATTGAATGTTTGGTATTCTCCACACCCTATTGTTTTTAGCTTGAGTGGTGGTGTGGGTAGAAGGGGAGTAGTTAAAAGAGCTACATGTGATGAGGAGACCTAGTGAGATGGAGATGGGAGACTATCGGGTGAGACATATGAAGTGGCGGATGATGAAGGTGATGTTGTTGGCCCGGTGTTTGGTGATAGGATAGTATAGTTCCCGATAACTTTCAACTTCCAATGCTTGGAAATATTGGAAGGGTTGAGGGTCACCATGGATAGTAATTTCTGTACCAACATGCTCAAATTTGAAACATTGATGGAGTGTGGATGGTATAACATTCATCTCATGAATCCAAGGCCGACCAAGCAAGAGGTTATGCAGGAACTAGATATCTATCACATGAACATACATTTGGTTCTCACCTAAGGCACACGTGGGTGTTGAGACCCTCCTTTATGTGAGCTTTGTAAGAGAGTTCCACGATTAATGGAGGATTATTTGCAAAAAAGTACATGCATCTACTTATAAAGAAGAATATAGAACTAACGAGATCTACACATCAATACATCACAAAAGGTAAATAAATATTGTATGAAGCAAAAGGACCACATCCGAGTCATGAAAATCCAAATAACATGAGGTTTTACACCCATAAACAAGATGTACATAATAGATCCATGTATATTGATTTAAAAGAGTTTCTAGTAGCCACACTACATTCAAAAGGGTCATCTCAGACCATATACATCAAATGATAGAGATCCAACCCCTCTAAACTAATCTGATTAGAGATCCTAACTATGATTTCCCCATTATAACCTTGTTACAGACCCCAACACCCATACATATGCTTAATGATATCCTTTACAACCCTCTAGCATCAAGAAATCTAAACCCTAGCATCATGAGCTAAACCCTTAGCATTACCTAACATTTTTGTAGCACCTCATTACCCTCCTTCTCTTAGCACTCTTGTACCCTCTAGCGCCTTCGCACTACCTTCTCCCTCTATGTTTCTATCCCAAGCACTCCTTTAAATAGGATTAGTGTCCACCGCCATGACTTCTCTCATGAGAAGATCGTGTGTCAAGTGTCAATGTGGTCCTCCATGGTGAATGCTTATCCTCTTTACAAAACCTTCCACTAACTATAATGATGCCTCTAGGAATATTCCCTATGTGGAATATCCTTTTATTGGCCTCAAGGTTTCAGGCTGGCACCTTATCCACTTATCACGCCTAGTCGGGTCCTCACATTTTTCCTCAAGTGACTCCATGATGCCAAATATGGCTAAGTCCTTTAAACCCTTGTTCTGCCTCCTACGCACGCCTTGGTTTCACTTAAACCCTTTTCCTTTTCTATGTATGATTTTTTTCTTGAGCGCCCTTCTATTTACCAAAGTGTGTGTGCCTCTTGGTACTTAGCCAATATTTAGGGTTCAACATCACCCCACACTACGTGTGTTCTCCATCCTTGAAACATTCTTCTCCTTCAAATAATAAAGAATAGTGGAATTGAAATAATCTAAATAAAGAATGAAAGAATGGAAGAATATGCTATTCTTGATAGATGAGGAGTGGGAAATACTTCTTCATGGATCCTTTAATTTTCTCCCAAGCATCCACTTCTCCCTACACCTATTGAAGTAGGTCACCCACAAATGTGCTTACTTCATCAAAACTTAGTTCATCACTCTTATCTTTTAGCGTATCTACAATGTTTCCTAGCTGCTTGCTAAGATCGCCTAGTGCATCCATCCTCTGAGTGAGTTGGGGTATAGTTCCTTTAGCCTATTCTTAATTGAACCCCACAAGGTTTCGATTTCTTCCAACTTCTTCTCAACTTCGATCTTCAGGATCTTATCGTGTTCCGCCCTATTTCCTTTTTGTTTTCTTGAAATTCTTTTAGATCCACCTCATGTGTAGCAACCAATATGCTTGCTTCCCTATCTCTATCAACAAAGTTATTATATGATAATTCATACATTTACACGACGGTCTTTTCTATGCAGAAAGGAGCTCGAGTACCGAGTCACTTTGTCTCCCCAATCTTCATCTTTTATTCCTCTTTTGGCATGTCATCGCCTCTTTCTTGAATCTAATGTGAGTGACCGCCTTTCCATGGTGAGGATGTGGGTCAAGTATTCCAAGCAGTGCAAGGTTGACTCATATTTCGCTCAAGGCGAGGTTAAGATCGGGTGTTTCAAGATAATGGAACTTGAAATGGCCTTTATCTTCTTATGGAATTTGCACACCTTTGCCTTTTCATCCCTCAGTTCATGCCTTAATTACACACTAATCAATTCCTTATGTTTTATCTCTTTGTCCCTCTCAATGATCTCCTCATTATTTTTCTCAAGCTCTTCTCCAAGACCCTTATTCTATCATTTTTCCCGAAAGATTCTTTCTTCCACCTCCATCGATACTTTGTTGAACACATTACAAAATTTCTCATCTATGATAGTTCTTTGGGAATTTACAAGAGGTTTATTCCCTTGGCATCTAGTATCTTCATCAATGCATCATGATTTACCTCAAATTGGGCTCATCAACATGGGACTCAAAATCCCAGGATAGCATTTTCCTCGTGTGTGATTACACCCTCTTCATCAAAAGAATACCAAGTGAGGAGTTGGTCGGTGGGCATGGTAATTTGGAAGTGCATGTGCATAATACCTTGCTTGGATCATTAATATAAGTCATAGTGTGTTCCTACACCACTATTGTGCCCTTCCCACCTATGTGTGTTGTCATTGGGAAGCTTATTGCTAAGTTGGGTCTCACCCATGCTCCCATACTCCTTTCCTACACTTACACTCTCCTTAGTTTCCTTCAACACTTCTTCAATGCTTCGCTCTACTTCATGCTCCACTAACTATTGGATAATACCTACCACCTCCCTCTCTATAGTGTTATCCATCTACTCCTCATTCGGGGTTGGGGTCTTCTAATATTTCATGTTTACTTCCTCACTCCCCCCTTGTCATGAGCTCCTTCCTCATTCTCATCCTCATCCCTCTTCATTTACTTCTTCATCTGACTCATGTACATCATACACGGGATGATTCTAAGCTTCACCGCACTCTTCATCGTCTTCATTACCCTTATCGGCCTCCATGCTTTTTGTTTCTCTTGAGTCCGACCCTTTTATCACCCTTTGCTTCTTCCTTACTGGTGACTCCAATACAGGGGTCTTCTCTTTTTATTCTCTCTCGGGTGAATCTTCTCTTAATCGGTGACTCTTCCTTATGTGGTGACTCTTTTCTAATGGGAGACTTCTTCCAATGGACATAAGTACTTGTGTATGTGCTCGACTCTTGTGCCCCTATTGTTTGTATTTCTCTGCTGCACGCTCAAGTGCATTTTTCTCATGAATCCTCCTCTTTTCTCTTTTCCTTGGCATAACCTTTTTCCTCATGGTGGGTCCTCAGGAATGGAGACATCATCTTCAACATAATTTCCTTTTTCATACTTAGGCCTTAGGCACAAATACACCCTCACTGTTCTCCTCCTATAACAGAAATGTTACTAGTTTCAACATGCATGTCATGGGAGACATAATTCTCCACATAGGCATGCTTCTTGGGGTATATTAACTTCCTACGCAACTTGGTAATCTTGATCTACTACACTTAGATCAAATCTGAGTTTCTTCACCTCTTTGAATCGATTGACCCCGGCTTAGAAGTATTACTTGTCATGAAGGAGAAAGGCAACTTACACAAGGACTCTTGGTGCCATCTATCAAAGTAAATATGTCGATACAAAAATGTTGGTATACAGCAAACTCAACCTCTCCTTGTACTAATGAAGGAAACTACTCTTAGGTATTCTCCATTCATCCCTGAATGTGTCACACATCCGCTTATACCACTTTTCTAGGTGTGCCTTATGAGCAGTCGTCATGGTGTCACAAGTATACTATTCAAACCTCTTTGGGAGGAGGGGTTCTCTCTGGGTATTCCCAAAAAACTTATCCGGCCCATCGGGCACTCCAATCTCTAAAAGACAATGGTGAGGAGGACATTACCAAACATGATCTTCTCTCTGTCACATGCGGTGTTTATAATCTCCTCTGCAATAAAATTTGAGAGGTTATAGATGGTCCCCTCTAAGATCTTGTGGCATACATTCAACTAGGCCTTGTTGATCGTTTCCATCTCTCTTGCCCATTCAACTTTGTGACCAAGCACATGGCCATCCTCATCACAAGGTGGTGATTGTAGAAATGTCAAAGTAGCATGAACCCTTCTTGTAGTCATAAGCTTTAATGGTCTTCTTAATGGCTTCTTTGTCTTCCAAATCACTATCCAATGATTCTCCTTCGAGATAAGGCCGGTGAACTTAGAAATCAGCTGGGGGTTATGCACATCCTCCGACTTATGAAATATAAGTGGTCTTCATGCACGTGTGACATCAACCATTGGTATAGTCACTCAGGCTTGCCGAAATAGGGCAACTCATAGAGTTGCAACAACCTAGCCTTCTCCATTTTCACCTTCACTTCGTCATCATAGATAGGCATTCCATCTAGTGTCCTCTTCTCTATAGGGAGAACCAACTCTAGTGTCATCTCATTTTCTGTGGTGCTCATTGATGGTTGTAATCACTTACGACCATCTTTCTAATATGAGACACCCATTCCTTACCAAGTAATATGTCATCTAGGTACTGCATTTCCACATACCATTCTTCATTGAAACTAGTAGAAATGGCTTGTTTTCCTTTTCCCTTGCCCTTCTTTAGTGAAATATTTGCTACTTTCCTTGGTGTCATTCCTTCATCGGGTCCTTAAAACTTCTTCTCTCTCTCTAGTCCTAGCTCTGCTCAACTTCATGGCTCCACTCCTTTACGAAAATTCTCCAAATCCCATGCCCTAGCTATAAAACCCTAACCTAGAAAAACCTTTTTCCATAAGATGACGTAACACCCACGGGATCCTTCCACACAACCTTCTCTTCTTACACATGTGTACTCCTTTCCACTCTAGTTCATTGATCAAACTAGCTATGCATGCAAATCTTCACAAATATTCTCAAACCTTCTTCACAAGGATTCCCTAGTTCACGAGAGCTCTTTGATAACTTAAAATGCAAGGTAAAGAATAACCCTTTGATCTTCTATTTATAACTTTTTCTTTTCTCTACAATAAATGCCATACCACCTACCAACATACTTTTCACAATAAAGGTGGATTTTTCCAATACCAACCTTCAACACTTTTCCTCCGCACTCAATCCTACATGAAAAACTTTGGTAATATTCAAGGTGCACGTAAAAACCCCTTACTGACCACAGATCCTTATGCAGTGCGCGCTTTACAGTGCCAAAGGCATTCTTCCTCTATGTCCTAATCCTATTTCTTGACATCACCTACCTCATGTTGTTCATGCACTTTTCATTCTTATACATGGTTTCTATAAAGCCTTTTAACACCATCCTTCCCTCATGTTCACCTCTTCTATGTGCGATCTTCCAATCCACATGTTTTTGATTTTTCAACCGGGCCATCAACAACCATAGCTTCCAACACTTATCACATCACTCCACCCCACACAAAAATGGATGTGTGGTCCTCTGCGCATATAAATTTTTTTGAAATAATAAGTGGCTACCAGCACAAATGTGCATCACACAAAAAAACAATATCAACAAGATAAAACAACAAGAAAGGAAACACAAAGAAATGAAATTGCATTAAAGTAAATCCTAGGCTAACTGGAAATATTGCCTTATTTACAAACACAAAGAAGACTTATTTATAGTAGGGCTTTAGCCTACTCCCATTGAAATGGCTTGAAATCGTGTTCCATCCAGTGCTTGTAACTGGAAAGCTTGAATCAAGTATATAGGATATAATGTATATGGGCCCAACCAATGGACTTTGAATTTCCTAGGATGGTGCAGAAACTTGGAATCATACAAGAGAACCATTTTACCCAACCTCAAACTACTTGTTCTTGATGTGTTTATCATGTCATGCCTTCTTCCTAGATTTTTCTATTTTTTGACTCTAACGAGCAATAGCCCGCCTCTCATCCAACTACATCAAATTGTCAATCCTCTCCTCAAGTGCTTATTCATCAGCTAACCCTCCTACGCATATGCATTATACGTATGATGGTAACATGAATTCAACAGGTAACATAGCTTCCATGCCAAACACCAATTAAAAAGGTGTGGCCTTGTTCAATCTCTTATAAGTAGTCCGATATGACCATAACACAACAAAAATTTTTTCATCCCAATCCTTTCTTCCCACATCACAAATCTTGGTCAACGTGTGATTCAAAAAAATTAAATGCCTTAACAGTCCCATTAGCTTATGGGTGATAAGGGGTAGTCTTGTGATGGGCCACCATGAATTCTTCCAATAAAATTCTAATTGTCTCATTTAAGAAATGAGTACCCCTATCACTTGTTAAGCTCAGCGGGCATCCATACCTGTTGATTATATTTTCCCACAAGAACCTAGTTATTATTTCCATTGTGCAATCCCTTGTAGGCACCACTTCTTCCCACCTTGTAAGGTAATATGTGCATGTAATGATATAGCATGAACCTATCCTTCATGTGGCTGGAGAAATAGGGCCTATGAAGTCAATTTCCCATTTCTCAAATGGCTCTCTACACTGGAAATCGTCTTAATGGCATTTCATCTCTTTTTCTAGTTTACCAAGGCATTGAAAGTGGTCACAGGCCTTACAATACTTGATACAATATTTGTAAACCGTTTCCCACCAAAAACCTACTAGAAGGATCTTGTGCATGGTTGTATTCCCTACATAGTGTCCCCCTGCAATTCACCATGAGCCTCTTCCATGATTGCAGTGTGCTCATGCTCAAGCATGCACCAACGAAAAACCTCATCATGGCCTAGCTTGTATAAGTCTCCACTAATTAACATGTAGGGCATGAAATGTATGGCTAATTGCTTCCTTTCCAAATTCTTCATTCCCTCGGTGCCACACCCATTTTGAGAAACACAACAATATCTTCCAAGTCATAGGGCACATGCTACAATCTGAATAATTGTGCATTTAGCATTGTATCCTCAATGCTTTGCGTACATCCTCTCCTGAGTTAATCCTTGATAAATGGTCAGGCCCCAAATTACTCTTACCTAGTTTTTTTACAACCATAAACTCAAACTCTTAGAACAATAGGACCCACCTACATATGTGCCCTTGTAAGACGGGATTTTTCACCAAGTACTTTAATGTCATGTGGTCCATGTAAAAGATAAAAGGCATCACTAGAAAATACTTCTTAAATTTGTGTAGTGCGTGTAGATCATCGATAATGCCTCGTGCTCGTGGTAGTATAATTTTTTTTGGGGTTAGCTTCCTACTAGAAAATCACAAGGGATGGTCAACAATTCCCTCTCTAGGTTGTGCTAAGATTTCTCCAATCACCATCCCTGAAGCATCAACATGTACATGGAATGGATTATCCCAAGAGGAAAGCATAATATGGGTGTGGTGATAATCTTATTCTTTAATGTGTCAAACGCCATGATGTGCCTCTCCCAATGAAATGTACTTTTGTGCTTTAACAACTCCTCTAATGGTGTGGCGATCTTGGCATACCCCTTAATAAATTTCTAGTAATACCTCATATGCCCAAGGAATCCACACATTATGCTCTAGCTGGTAAGATCCCCCAATCCCACAATAATGGTAACTTTGGAAGGATCCACCAATAAGCCTTCTTTACATATGATATGTCCTAACAGGGTGCCAAATGGAGTAGTAAAAACACATTTCTTAATGTTGAGAGATATACTCAATTGTCGGCATCTCTCAAACATCACCTTAGATTATCACAATGGTCCCTCACTAATCCATATATTGTCCAGTCATCCAGGTAGACTTGTAGAAATTTATGGATGAAGTCTTGAAACACTTGAACCACAATGTGCAAAAACACAACAAGTGCGTTCTTTAGTCAAAAGGCATGACTGTATAGGAAAAAATTCCCCATTCAGTGGTGAAGGTTATCTTTTCTTGGTCCTCCTTTGCAATTCTAACCTAATGATATCCTAAGAATCCATCTATGAAAGAATAGATCTTGCACCCAACTACTCCTTCCAAGATCTCTTCGGTGAAGGGGTTGGAAAAGGATCAATGACACACACCGCATTCAAATCCTTGTAATCAATGCAAATCCTTATCCTCCCATCCTTCTTAATGTTGATGACCATCAGACTTATCCATTCTGATTCCTCAACAACCTCAATGATGCCTGATGTGATCATCTTGTCAATCTCCTCCTTGACTTTGATGGCGTAGATTTGATTCATTCGATAAGGTCTCTTCCGAATTAGGCATGCACCTTCCTTTAACTTGATCTTCATTTCTCCCAAGGAGTGGTGAACTCCTTTAAGCTCATGGTACCCACATGGAAAAAATCCTGAAATTCACGTAATAGATCAATAATCTTTGAAACCTCCCTTTTGTCTAGTAATCTCAATAGTAGCTTCCTTAGGTTTTCCTCCAAACCAATGTTAACCTTCTTGGTTTTCAGGGGTTCATGGTAGGCACACACTTTCTCATCAACACTATCCATAACCTCGTGCATACCGATAGTATGGTTAACATCTAAGTTTTCCACCTCTTCACCATCTATCATGTAGACCAATTTTCCTTTCTCCTTTTCCATGCATGCACGCTCAAGTTGTACCTCCTTTGATTCTTCCTCATCGAAGCACGCTTCCAAGCTAGGTTCACCCAACAACTCTAGTACTCTATCCTCCACCATGGCACTATCTCCCATAGTTAGGAACTTAAAAACTTGTAGTGCCTCATTCACCGATGGTTTAGTAATCCGATACTCAAAATCTTGAAGGAGATCAGTCATCAACTCTGCGAGTTTCTTGTCGACGGGTGTAGCTTGAGTGAATATACCATGCGTTCACATCCTTGTAAGGTGGAGTAAAGATTATGCACCCATAAATATGGAGGAAAGGATTTCACACCTTCCATCCAGGCCTTCTCACATTCCTAGACATGAAATGAGGTGGGTTCCTTCCCATGATAATCTTGTATAGCAAGTAGGTATATTTCTTTAGAGAAACCTAACAAAGAATTTGATTCTCACCTTGTGCCACTCTAGAATGTTATCGCGATGGGTCACCCAAAACATGATGTGGTCTTGAGAAACGTATAACTAAGCATACTTCTCCTTTCGATCTCACATCTCCATTGGGTCTCCATTTCTCATAGGAAAACATCAGGGTTGGCTCCCCAGTGTAACTTAGCAACTATTTTCCTCCCAGGCACCTGACTGAGAGCACCTTTGTTACTCTCATTAAATAGCCTCTTAACTACCTTCCGAATAACTCATATGTCACGTGTACCCAATTGTCACATGCCACACTAGTTGTATCACTTATAGATTGAGTGTCTTCCCATTGAATAACACCTTCTTTTGTTGGTTGCACAACCTCAGGGTCCCTGATAGTGCACACATAGATTCTATCTAGGTCTTCTTCTTCCAAAGGGCTCAGTATAGGGCATTGATTTTCCATCCATTAAAGGAATGATAAAACATTCCTCCTTGTTTTCAAAACTTATATGCCCCTTATTGAAACATAAGTAAACATTATTCTTATAACACCAGGGGTGCCCAAGTAATGCTGGAAATTTTTCGCCTCAGCAAGCACCAAGACTTTGAAGTCTCCAGTGAATTTTCCCCTTGGATAGTGATAAAACATCCTTTAAAACACCAATGGGCATTGCCTTTATCTTGTTAGCCATATACAACACATTTGAATATGGTTGTAATGGGGGCCTTCCCATTTGGTTCCATACGTCCAAGGTGAGAACATTAACTTCCACACTCATGTCAATCGAATATTACTTAGGAGCCATCCATAAATAATTGCATTCAAGGTAATCTCCTTATCATAGTCAAGGTTATGAGGAGGTAGATTAACATGAAAAACCTTCCTCTTGCGCTCTCCTCCGACACTTGGTACTTTTCCCCTAGCCACTCTCCTAACAAGAGGGATGATATTATCTTGTCTCAACATCTTACATACTTCTATGAATTCATCTATATCCTTTTGTGGAACCTCATCACTCTTATTTTACTCTAACCGCCATGATTGCTCCTTTAAACATTGAATTTCCCCTTAAATACTTTTGATTACTTCCATGGTCTCTTGATAGACCTTCCTTCGATGGGTTAGATTAAGATACTTCCCATGCAACACTTCTTCTCTTGTAATGAGATTCCTTTTCTTCAGAATCTCCCTTACGCGCATAGCCTCGGCTCATGTGGTTTCACTAAGGAAAGGTTCTAATTGAGGCTCTGCGTAAACCTTGGCATCACTGTGGATCAACATGCTTCACACTTAAAATCCCCACACCCTTTTCATTCTTTAGATTATGGATCATGTGCTCATATAACTCTGGGCATTCTTCATACTTGTGTTTTTTCACACCATGAGAGCATTGCAACAATTCGGACACTCGTGTTTGTAATTTTGTAGACCCATAGTTATAACAAGTTCCTTTGAGGGAATTCACTCCTCCCTCCTCCATGATTTCCACGTCCTCTAAATCCTTGAAATCCTCTTCCACAAGTTCCTCCATGTGCATGCCCTTCATAATGATGACCATCATCCTTAGAGTTGTTTGCAACACAGCAGTGCAGTGCACACCAAGATATCATGGGCATCATGTATTTGGTCAATCAATCTACAATCCTTGGTGTCATGAGTAGTAGAAGTTCAAATCTTGCAATAACAAGACACATTTTTATGGATTTACACTGTAACAATGGACATCTACTTGCATCATGATCTCTATGGAAAATTTCACACTCAATTAACATAGCACGCACCGATCTCTGAGGACAACTATCCTTTGTATGCCCTTCTACCTCACAATCCATGCACCATAGGCCATTGTGAGTCTCTTGAGCCAAATTCGTAGATATTTTCTCTATTTGTTTAGCCATATGAACAATCTATGGGCCTCTATAAATGGACTAACATTGGTATCCATGCTTCCCACAACCTCAGTGTGTAGGGAATCCTCTAAGGCCTCATGCGGATCTGTGAAGGTTTTATGGGAAAGCGCTCTCTGAAAGGTGTTATCAATCCCCAAAAAAACCATTGAGCATGTTGAGAGGGATGAATATCATAAGATAACTTTGACAAGAGAGTCTTAAAGCATGCATCATACTCACACACACTCTCTATCATACCTTGTTGAATCTCCTTCAATGTGCTAATGCTATTTTGTTCAAACTTAGGAATATGGAATTCTGCTAAGAAGGAATTACGTAAATGATGTATAATCCACTGTTGTTTGGTGAGGGTCATACTTTTGGTACAAGCTATGCATGCGCCCTTGCAACGTAGTTACAAATTGACTTGCCTTGTGCTATGGGGAAGTGATACCCTTTGCACGCCATAGCAACTCACATTTGTGGACATGCTCTATAACATCCTCAACACCCTTATAA
Source organism: Taxus wallichiana var. yunnanensis (assembly GCA_018340775.1). Classification (NCBI taxonomy): domain Eukaryota; kingdom Viridiplantae; phylum Streptophyta; class Pinopsida; order Cupressales; family Taxaceae; genus Taxus; species Taxus wallichiana. The sequence continues at coordinate 303,967,455 of CM031238.1, forward strand.
TCTGGAAAATGTAAAAACATATCAAAGAAAACTTTTTGAGGTGGTTGATGCCCTTGCCCTCCCGATCCAGAAACCTTGATTCCCTCGAGTGTTACCTACACCACTAGATCCACTAGATCCACTGGCACTGTTCCTTTTGACCCACCGATCCTCTAGATCCACCAAGTCCATCAGTTCTACTCCACACGACCCACTAGATCCACCTCATGTAGCTAGTAAGTGTCCTGAAGTGGTCGCACCTTGTGTCCCTCTATCACGCTAAACTGCATGTTACACAGCCTGTGATATTGCACCACTCCCAGAAATGTTTCCCATGTCACTCCCAAACGTGATACCAAAGCTTTATGTGCCCATAATTTGTCCAAATTTCATTCAGGACAATATGCATCCAAACACAAGAAAGCATTGTGCAACCATAGATGTACCAAATGAAAAATTATACCTCTTAGGTGTCGCTCGACTACCAATACCAATACCAACTGGATTATCAAAACTTATCTTAGGAACTGGAAAAATAAGTGCAAGGTTCTAGTCACCATGTGGGTTAAGATGCACCTACTGATCTCCTCCTTTCATCATATGAAGATCTCTCTCCAGAATAAGAGGGGTTTCTCTTCGCACTTACCAAGGTGGGGTAGACCCATGCTCGAGTTCACTTCCTTCGTGTGAACCTCAAATCCTTCTCACAACATCTGCCTCCATAAATCCATCACTCCTGCAACTTCACATTTTCTTTCCAACTCCCTCTCCTAAGCTTCATTATACTTGAGCCACCTCTCCTCTCTCTCCATTTTTACTGTGAGGTCCGCCATCCTCTACCATGCCAACTTCCGTGCCCCGCCTAGCAGGAGTTTAGCCATCCATGGGAAAGGCTTCCAAAATCAAATTAATTATAGGATCTTAATAACCAATGGAATATCATGTAAGAATGATCATCTAGGCTCCCTCAAGAATTCAAACTCAGTAATCTATGGGTAAGAATATGTAGAAATAGTGTATTCTAAGGTATAACTAGTCAACGCTCTATTCCACGGTGATCAAAAAAATGGGTCCAAGTCATATCGGCATCATGCAACTTGATATTCCTCCTAGGTCCAAACATGAGGTCTATAGTACCAACTTCACTTGATGCATATGTTGATAGCCATTCATACAACTCTATTGGGAAATAGTAGAAAAGGTCTCATATAACTCATGATACAAGTGATCCTCTACCCATTTACATGCATCAAACTAAGGTCCAGTGTTAAATCTTTGAGGAAACTCATCTTGTGTTTTGAGCCATGATTCGACACTATCTAAGGTAAAGTGCTTTGTCATTACACATCATTCTCACAACAACTTTGAAAATAGGTCCCGGTAATGGAACCAAGATGTAGTCATTTTTTTACCCTCAATACCTCTTTCTAACCCCAAGTACATTGGCCTAAAACCCATCATACATTGGGCACTCACACGAGGCATTCATGGGCACCGAGCCCCTCCTTTATGTGAGATTTGCAAGAGATTTCTGCCATTAATGGAGGATTATTTGTAGAAACATAATTACATGCATCTACTTAAAAGGTAGAAGATATAACTAACATATATACACATCAATGCATCACAAAAGGTAAATAAACATTGTATGAAGAACAAGGAACCAGATCGAGTCATGACAAGACAAATAACATGAGGGTTTACACCCATAAACAAGATGTACAGAATATATCCATGTATATTGATTTAAAAGAGTTTCTAGTAGCCATACTACATTAAAAAGGGTCATCTCAGACCATATACATCAAATGATAGAGATCTAACCCCTCCAAACTAATCTGATCAGAGATCCTAACTATGATTTCCCCATTATAACCCTTGTTACAGACCTTAACACCCATACATATGCTTAATGATATCCTTTACAACCCTCTAGCATCAAGAAATCTAAACCCTAGCATCATGAGCTCCAAACCCTTAGCATTACCTAACATTTCTATAGCACCTTGTTACCCTCCTTCTTCTCTTAGCACTCCCGTACCCTCTAACACCTTTGCACTACCTTCTCTCTCCATGTTTCTATCCCAAACAATCCTTTAAATAGGATCAACATCCACCGCCATGACTTCTCTCATGAGAAGATCGCGTGCAAGTGTCAATGTGGTCCTCCATAGGTGAATGCTTATCCTCTTTGCAAAACCTTCCACTAAGCTTTAATGATGCTCTGCGGGAATATTCCCTATATGGAATATTCTTTTCTTGACCTCAAGGTTCTATGGTGGCACCTTACCCACTTATCATGCCTAGTCGGGTCCTCATTTTTCCTAAAGTGACTTCATGATGCCAAATATGGCTAAGTCCTTTAAACTCTTGTTCGCCTCCCACACGCACCATGGTTTCACTTAAACCATTTTCCAACGCACTTTTCCCTAATCTCCCTTCTATTTATTGGTCTTGTGTGTGTGCCTCTCTTGGTACTTAGCCAATATTTAGGGTCCAACATTCATATCAAGTCATTGTACCCCAATCGATGAATGAGATTTAGGGTACAAAGATTAAGGGTTGATCCATTGTCTATTAACACTCTTTTAACATGAACACTATCAATAAGGACTTCAATGTAAAGAGGAAGGTTATGGGCAGGGCCATGTGGTGGAAAGTCTTGTTGAGTAAAAGTGAGTGGGATTGTTGGATATGGATAGAGATTAGCAACAAGGGCTTGAAATTGTGTAGGATCGATATCGATGGGAATGTGTGCTTCTTGGAGGGCACGGTATAAAATGTCTTTGTGGATAGATGAAGTCTTGAGAAGGTCCATGATGGATATTTACGCAGGAGTCTTCTCAAGTTATTTGATGATATTATATTGTGCTTACGGTGTTGGATTGGAAGATGATGGAGCGGCTCCTTAAACCACCACATGGTTCCTACGAGTAGTGACAACACACTAGGGATTCTATGAAGGGACTTTTATTTTAATGGTGGCTACTTGATGGGGAGAATGGTGAATATTTCCAACAAGTGATGTATAATGAGGGGGTATGCAATGGTAATTAATATGGTTGGAGCGATGAGCTAAGGACTCGGTTTTACTTGCTAGACTTTTGTTGTCCTCGATTAAAGGCATGGATCGACCATGATTAGGAAGGGGATTTTTATATATCCCAAGCTTCTGATTTTGGGAGGAGGTGGAATCATTATCTTCTATTTCAATCTCACCTCAGTTGATAAGGTCTTGAATGTAATTCTTTAATTTCATACACCGATGCGTGGCATGACCCTTGATTTTATGGAACTTGCAATATTCATTTTCTTTGAACCATGAAGGTTTGGGTCGAGACTCATCGATGGGTTGTGTTTGAGGAAAAACAACCATATTAGTGGTAATTAATTTATCAAGGATTTCTTCCATAGATTCACCAAGGGGGTATATGTTTGTCGTCTGGAATCTTGAGTAGACTGGGTTTGTCCTTTAGGGATGGATATAATGGTTGTAGTATGGACGTGTTGGACATTTTTGGTATTTGTTACTCCATCACCAAAACGTTCTTATTCTTATTAAAATACTTAGGTTTTTCAGATGTAGAGGGTTGGTTGGATTGGTTGTGGTTGTCACGGGAATATATCTTAATAAGACCTTTTGTAATAAGGGCTCTCTCGATTTGCATTCCCTTTTCAATGATGTCATCAAATGTGTTTGCACAATGGACTTGCTAGATGGAATGCTAATTCTGATTAAGGTTGGACATGAAGATGGTGACTAGTTGTTTCTCAGGTATGGGCCATGGAATACAACTAGCAAGGGCTCACCATCATTATAGGAAGGATGAGAAAATTTCACCATTTCACTTCTTAGTATTGCACAAATCAATCATCGTGACATCATGTTATACATTGTAGGAAAAGTGTTTTACAAATTTTTCTGATAAGTCGGCGAATGTTGTAACAAAACCTTTGGGTAACTGAAGGATCCATTCTAAAGATGGACCACCTAAACTTCTAGAGAAGATTCTTAATAAATAGGAGTCATCGTAGGCTACCTCTTGACAAAGCATATATAACTCCTTAACGTGTTCACGGGGATCTCATTTTCCCTTGTATTTTTCAAATTTATGTGGTTCAAAATATGGTGGAAAAGGGACTCATAATATGTCACGGTCAAAAGGATAAGGACAAATTTCCTCAAATTTATATTAATGTCCTTGAGTGTAGAGTTATAACCCTTGAAGTTTTCCTTCATAGACTTCACTTCTTGCTCCAAGGTTGGTTCTGGAGGATTAGGAGGTGGTGGTTTGAAATTGGGTTGGGAATGATGGGATCCATGATCATTGGATGGTTGTGGTTCGATTTGAGAGGCTAATTGGGTGATTTGATTGCTCATTTTTGTAATTGAGATAATACAACTTCTTTGGATATATGGGTGTTGTTCTCTCTGCCATCCCATCCGTGTACAACACGATGGTGATTTGGATTTGGTCAGTGTGTGGAAGGTGGTCTTTATCGATGTCATCATTTTTGTCTAGAGAAGACTATGGAGTTGGTCATGAGTGTAATCAAAAGGAATTTTTCCCCATGTGATATAATTGGAGCAAAAGGGAATCCTTATTCTTTTCAATGAAGTGATTTAACATTTCTCTTTGTCTTCCTTCTATGAAGTAGATACTAGAGTCATCGTCACTACTAGTGTTAACCATAGTCTCTTTGTCTTCTCCTCTTGGTCGATTTTCTTTGTTATTGACATCATAATAATTGTGGTTGAATAGATCATTTTCCATGTTGTGGTTACTGTTTTCATCTTCATTTCCAAATTGGGATCTAGTTATTATCCATCTAGGTGTCATTAGATTTTAATGTTGGTGAGATGTGTAAGATTTGAAGTGAAGGATGTATGGATGAGAGGGGAGATTATGATTCCTTGATGATCTTGATGTTTAACCTTAATAATCTAGTCTTTCTTATAGGATTGGAATAAATTTAAGGGGGGAATAGAAGAAGGATGTGCCTTGTTAGTAGAGGGCTTGGGATGTGCCTTGTTACAAGGGCTTAGAAGAATAGGATAAAGATTAAGGATATTTGGCCTATTAGCAAAATGTTGATTAATAAGATTAGATTGCTTGTATCAAAAAGGGATCGTGAATAGGGTGTTTAGGATGGATATGATGATATAAGGTGATGACTAGATTTGGGATGGATGAATTATATGATTGGTATGAGTTTTAAAACCTTATGGACCTAGATTGATTTGGGATACCAATAGGAATTGTCAAGCGATTAATGGGATGAGTCGTGGGTGATATATGTTTTGTTTTGAAAGTGGAAAGGTGTGGTTGTGTTTAGTGAAAGATGAATGAATGTGGGATTATGGAATTTATTCGATGAGATGGGAGTGTTAATTTTATATTAATAATTTTGTTGATTTTTTTGTTTTGTTTTTATATTAACATAAGGAGTTTAATGTGGAAATATTTATATGATGGTAATGTATGTTTAAGGTTTTATAGAAAAAAATGATTTATTATTTACAAAATGTGGGTGTAATGGGAGAGGGATTATATGGTGAAAAGGATGGGGTTAATTATGATGTTGTATGTTTTGAAAATCGAGGTCAAAGATTATGGTTAAAAATTGGTGGGTGATAAGTGTGATTTATTTACAAGGATTGGTGTGAGGGTTATTTTACTGGTTTCAACAAAACACTCAAACAAGTACACTCATGCATGCACAATCCTATCTAGTCAAGTGGGAGTACAATCAAGCTATAGCCCACTTTCAATACCACATACGACAGTGGCACTCATTGAGCTATCCCACCTTTACATCGATATGTGATCGGCTAGCGAGTAATCTTTGGTGGTTCCTTCCCCTACACTATAGCTTTGTTGCGGCCCAAGGCTACCTAGGCTAGGATAAACAAGCTCTTCTAGGGATGTCCCTTATATACCTTATGGTACGTGGGGCCCAAATCCATGTGGAAATGATGGTGTCTAAGGCCTTGGTATTGGGACATGGAAGCCCCTCACTTCACGTTATGCTTAGAAAATGTAGACACTTAGCCAATAACAATGAATCTCCAAGAATTCATACACCCCACCTTTGGAACACAGGGTGTGTCTACATGTGTGGAGATGAAGCCCATAGTCACGCTATCCCTAGGACTATGGTAAGTGCGTGGATGTCACTTCCACATCACGTTACCCCCTACAAAATAAAAAGGGAAGGAAGGTTAACCGCTTTTGATCCTCAATATTGTCCTAGGATTCGAGAGGCAATCATACGCGGCATCATCTTTGGGTTTAAACAGTTGAGTTTTGGAGCTCAATTACTTCAAATTAGCATGTTATATTAAACTTGTAGGAAAGCACGATGGTGGCACTTTTTATGGAGGGACCGACATAGGTCACCTATGACCAGCATCGGTCAGGAAAGGAGGAACTGACATCGGTTAGGGATAACCGACATCGGTTACTTGTGTGGGAGTGTTTTATTTAACTCTCGGGAATTAGATCTATTTTTAGCATTAAAACAGATCTATTGATTGTAATTGCATGGCTAAGTTCCCTAAGTTTGTATATGCCTATATAAGCATGAAATCTAGGGTTTAGAAGTAAGGATTTTGTGTGTTAATGATTATTGTGAGAATAATTGTGTGAGAGAGAATTCTTGGAGAAGAAGGAGAAGCTTGAGAGAAAGAAAGTACAAGACATCTGAGAGGTGTGGAAGATTGTAAATATTCAATTGTATATCTTCTAAAATCTTTGGATAATAGATTGGCTTGTTTCTTGGTGGATGTATCCCACACAAGATGAACCACATTAAATCTGGTATTGATTTATATCTCTTGTTTTGTATATTTCTTACGGTAGAATATTTGCTTTTATTGCATGTATGCTTAGATCGATATATTATCTATAAAACATTGTGCTAATCCCAACAAATGGTATCGAGACCTTTATTTGAGGGTTTTGTGTGTTGACATATTTACTCACAGAGGGTTTTTACGATTGAATGGGAACTCTACAACAATGGCAAAAGAAAACAAATACAAGGTAGAGAAGTTTGATGACTGAAATTATCAATTATGGAAGATGCAAATTAATGATTATCTATATCAAAGAGGTTTATACTTACCGTTGGATGAAAATTCCAAACCTACGAAAATGACTGATGAAGAATGGAAGATTCTTGACAGAAATGCTTTAGGATCTATAAGATTAATCTGGTAGCATCCGTGGCTTCCAATATTACAGAAGTGACTTCTATGGTAGAGTTAATGAAAATCTTGCTAATTTATATGAAAAACCTAGTGCTTCAAATAAATTTTATTTGATGAAGAAACTATTTAGTTCTAATATGCATGAAGGTGGGTCTGCATCTAGTCATTTGAATGATTTCTGATCTATTGTAAATCAGTTAAAATCGGTTGATATTTCATTTGATGATGAAGTGAAAGCACTTTTGTTCTTATGTTATTTACCTGATGGTTGAGATAAATTGGTAATGGTTGTTAGTAATACAACATCTACTAATAATATTTTGAAGTTTGATGATGTGGTTAGTATAATCTTGAATAAAGAAATTCACAAGAAAATTACAGAGGAATCATCGTATGTGAATGTTTTGAATGTAGAAAGCAGAGGCAGACAAAAGGAGAGATCCAAGAGTAAGAATAATGGGAAATCAAAGTCAAGGGATGGAAGATCTAAATCTAGAGGTAAGGGAATTACATGTTGGAAATGTGGAAAGAAAGGACATGCAAATAAATATTGTTGGTTAAAGGATAAAGAGAACCAACATCCAGAAAAAGGTAAAGAGTCAAATAAGGAGGCAAATATTGCAGTAGAGGTAATGCAAAATGCTCTTATTCTTTCTTTGGATAATATAATAAAATCATGAGTTTTAATTCAGGAGCTTCTTTCCATGCAACCCATAATAAGGATTATTTTAGAAATTATGTCTAGGGAAATTTTGGGCATGTTTATTTGGGTGATGATAAACCTTGCAGTATTACTAGTAAAGGGAAATTCCATCTAAAATGCACAATGGAAATACATGGGTATTGAAAGATATGAGACATGTGCAAAGCCTCAAGAGGAATCTTATTTCTGTAGGGAAACTAGGTGAAGTTGGTTGCATGGTTACATTCACAACATACTCTTGAGAAAGTCACCAAGGGTGCTTTTTCGTGGCAAGAGGCAAGAAGGTAGGAATGTTATATTTATCTACCTATATGTTATTGATTCATTTTTTGTGATATATACTTGATTTGGATGCATGCATGTGGCATAATCGGTTGGGCCATATGAGTCAAAAATGAATGTAGATCTTAAAGGCTAAGGGTAAGTTATCATATTTGAAAGATTTAGATCTTGATTTCTATGAGCATTGTATCTTTGGAAAGAAAAAGAGAGTGAGATTTCTCAAAGTTGGGGAAACTAAGAAGGAGCAGAAATTGGAGCTTGTACACTCATATGTGTGTGACCAGCTCAGGTAGCTTCTTATGGAGGATCCTAGTATTATGTTACTTTCATTGATGATGCTACAAGAAAGGTATGGGTTTATTGTATTAAACGTAAATATGATGTTTTTGATACTTTTAAAAGATGGAAAGCCCTTGTTGAGAATGAATCAAATTCAAAGTTAAAGTGCCTTAGATATGATAATGGCGATGAATATTGTAGCAATTATTTCAATGATTATTGTTCAGTGAATGGAATACGTAGAGAAATGACGGTTCCAAGAACACCACAAGAGAATGGTGTTGTAGAAAGAATGAATAGGAAAATCATGGAACGTGCTAGAAGTATGAGGATACATGTTGGATTTCCCTTGCAGTTTTGGGTAGAAGTAGTTGATACAATGATTTATTTCATTAACCACGGGCCTTCAAGTTCACTAGATGGAGGAATACCAGAGGAAGCTTGGACTGGAAAAGAGGTAGATCTTTCTTTTCCTAAAGTTTTTGGTTCATAATATTTTTTTCATATTGATAAGGAAAATAGAAAAAAGTTGGATGTAAAATCCAAGAGATGCACTTTCATTGGTTATGGATCTAGTGATTTCAGATTCCTTTTTTGGGATTTATAGAATTCTAAAATTATTAGGATTCGTGACATTGAGTGGAATGAAAATAGAATGTATATGGATCAAATTTTGGTACCCAATGACGAACCGGTTGAGAATTTTGTGAATGAAAATTAACTTCGGATATAAAATTCATACCTATAGATTTTACACGATGTCGGTATCAGTTGACCCTTGACCGACATCGATCGGTTGAACTGGTATCGGTTAAGAGAATATCCAAACCATCATTGGTTATCGAAATGATGTCGATTAGGTGACTGGAATCGGTCATTATCAAAGTTGAAAACAAATGTCCAGGAGGTCCAAAATGAGTCTCAAGTACCCCAAATTTCTATAAGAAGGTCACAAAGGGTAAGTAAAGCTCCGAGAAAGATTTAATCTTCTCTATCTTATTTATTATTGATTGATAATAGTGAAAAATAAAGTTTTGAAGAAGCAATGCAAGATAAGACCCATGTGTAGGGGGAGCATGACATAGATGAGGAGATGGACTCCTTAAAACAAAACTAGACTTGGGATTTGGTTAAGTTGTCAGCAGGTAAGAGGACATTACAAAACAAGTGGGTTTAGAGTCAAGGAAGAAGAGGGTGGATATAAAAGATACAAAAAAAGGTTTATAGTAAATGGATTTGCATTAAAAACATGTATTGACTTTGGTGAAATATTTTCTCCTATTGTTAAAATGATTTCCATACATGTTGTATTGAGTTTAGTTGCAATACATGATTTGAATTTATAGCAACTAGATGTGAAGACAACATCCCTTTATGGTGATTTGGATGAAGATATTTATATCAACATCCGCTTGGGTATGAATTCAAGGGTAAGGAGAAATTAATGTGTAGGTTGAAAAAGAGCCTATATGGGCTCAAGCAAGCTCTAAGGAAATGGTACATGATGTTTGATAATTTCATGCATGAGCATGGTTATTTGAGATGTGAATCTGACCATTGTGTTTATTTCAAAAATCTTGAAAATGGGAGCTATATTATTTTTTTACTGTATGTGGATGATATGTTTATTGTAGGATATAGTATGCAGGACATTGGTGCACTTAAGGTAAATCTAGATCACACATTTGCTATGAAGGATTTAAGAGCTGCAAAAAGAATCCTTGGCATGCAAATACACAAAGACAGGAAGAACAAGAAATTGTATTTTTCTCAAGAGGCTTATATCAATAAGGTGTTGGAAAGGTTTAACATGCAAGATTCAAAACCGGTGAGTACACCTATGGCTAGACACTTCAAATTGAGCAAATATAAGTTTCCTTCATCACATGAGAAGGAAAAATACATGGCACAAGTGCCATATGCTTGATAGTTGGGAGTCTCATGTATGTTATGGTTTTTACCAGACCATACATTACATAGCAAGCAGTGGGAGTTGTGAGTAGATTTATGGCCAATCCAGGTAAAGAGCATTAGAAAGTAGTCTAATGGATACTCAAGTATTTGAGAGGGACATCTAACATGCAATTATGCTATGGAGGTTTAGATATTTCTTTATGTGGCTATGTTGATTCAGATATGGTTGGATATTGGATGGTAGAAGGAGCACTACTGGATATATTTTCACAATAGGTGGGATAGAAGTTAGCTAGATTTCAAGATTGCAGAAGGTTGTGGCTTTGTCTACTACAAAGGTAGAGTATGTTGCAGCTATAGAGGCTAGCAAAGAGATGATATGGATGAGCAGGTTCATGGAAGAGTTAAGAAAGGAGCAAGATGATTGCAAATTGTTCAATGATAGTTAAAGTGCAATTCATTTGGCAAAGAACTCAGTGTTTCATTCTAGAATGAAACACATTCAATTGAGGTATCACTTCATACAAAAAGTATTGGAGGATGGGCAGCTGAAACTGGAGAAGATTAATATGAGTGAGAACCTTGCAGATATGCTAATGAAGTCATTAGAAAAGAGAAGTTGGAGCTACACTCCACTTCTGTTGGTCTTCGATTTTGAGACTTGAAGAGGAAGAAACAAAGCTAAGGAAAGGATTCAAGAATGATGTTGTATAGGTATAATGCAGTAATTTATCTCCAAGTGGGAGATTGTTGAGTTGCGGAGCTCAATTACTTCAGAGTAGCATGTTATATTAAACTTGTAGGAAAGCACAGTAACCAACATCGGTTATGGAGGGACCGAAATCGTCACTTATGATTGGCATCGGTCGGGTAAGGAGGAATAGGCATCGATTAGGGATAATTGGCGTCGGATTACTACGTGTGGGAGTGTTTTATTTAACTCTCGGGAATTAGATCTATTTTTAGCATTAAAGAAGATCTATTGATTGTAATTGTATGGCTAAGTGCCCTAATTTTGTATATGCATATATAAGCATGAAAGATAGGGTTTAGAAGTAAGGATTTTGTATGTGAATTATTATTGTGAGAATAATTGTGTGAGAGAGAATTCTTGGAGAAGAAGGAGAAGCTTGAGAGAAAGAAATTATTGTACATCTGAGAGGTGTGGAAGATTGTAAATATTCAATTGTATATCTTCTAAAATATTTGGATAATAGATTGGCTTGTTTCTTGGTGGATGTAGCCCACATTGGGTGAACCATGTTAAATTTGGTGTTGATTTATATCTCTTGTTTTGTATATTTCTTCGGTAGAATATATGTTTTTATTACATGTATGCTTAGATATGATATATTATCGGTACAACCGTGTGCTAACCCCAACATAAACAAACAAGCACACAAAGTAAAAAAAGGAAAACATACAAATTTAATAAAAATGAGTTATTGGAATGGGGGTCTTTGACTAGGGAAATCTACAAGACAAAAAGGTTAGTAGTTTTAACAAAAACCCCAATGCACTTGGACTATTCGGGCTGCAAGACAAAGGGTTAGTAGTCTTGGTTTACTTTAATATCCTGCAACCACAAACATTAGGCAATATATGTATTATTTTGATTGAATGGAAAAATTGGCGAGTTTCCCCTTGTTTCTATGATTTTCCTACAAAAATAGAATGTTAGATTCTAAAAAAATGTTGCAAAATACAAAAATATGCAAGTTAATATTTAATACAAAGATAGAAAAGGATCTCTGGTATAAACGCATTGTTACAGAGAGGAAAACACGCTAGAATAGGGAATATAAGCGCTAAAGTAAAAATATGCCAAAAAAGAGGTTAGTCTGCAGATACGCTACGATAGGGAGTAAACGCGCCAAAACATCCTTTATACGTGCTTAAACAACAACAAACTCGCATAACCCTACACAGCAAAAGTTAGGACAAACACGCTATTCCAAGGGCTAAATGTGCAACAATATGGTATAAATATGCTAGAACATGACCAAATGCCGTTGGTATGTGAAATGAAAGGGCGACAAGATGTTGGCAGGTAAATGCGCTAAAACAAACTATATACGCATTGAAACAGGTAACAAATGCGCTACAATTTTTTTCCTACAAACATAGAGTCAAAACAAGCTCGCAAATGTGTTGTTATAGTATATATGCATTGAAACACACCACGAATGTGCTAATACGAAGTGGAGAATGAAAAAATGAAATTTTGAGTTTAAATCTCACCGAAATTTTTTAAATTTTTGATAGTTTGTTATTAGTGCCTAATGCTACTAACTCCAACAAGAATTTAGGGGGGTAAGCCCCACGGTGGGCACCAAAATGTAGAGGAAATTTTGTGTTAGTGTGCAAACATGATATGATTATGCAATCAAACCAACACAAAAGGTAACACAACTAATCCACTACCTCTAATTGAGAAAGATGGAAAGAAGGGAAAACAATTTACATGTACTTACCTACAAGTAGAATTCTCCTCCTTTGTTGCCTTGGATTTTCTCCTTTGATTTTTCTTGCTTGGATAAATGCAATGGATGCTTCAAATTCTTGGACAAATTTTGGCAGCACCTCCCTTTGATCAATGGCTTGATTGAGCTCACTAGATTGCTTTCATGATTGCTTGGATTGCTAGAAAATTGGGTAGTATTTGCAAATTTCTAAGGTGTTTTTCATGGAGGGTGGCACCTCTATTTATAGGTGGAGGAGTAGAAATAGACGATTGATATTTTTCCATGGCGGATTAGATCAATGGTTGAAAATGGATGAGAGGGGAGGGTGTAGAAAATTCTAGATGTCCTTATAATCCTCTATTCAATTTAAAATTCAATAGAATAGTGTATTTTTAATTTGAATATTTAAATAACAGAGGAAGAATGGAGAGGCTTCAGAATTAGAAGCCTCTAGATTTGGGGTCTCATTTAAGTGTGGATTATGTGAGATCAATTTTATATAGTGGAGTGATTAGATGGAGAGGCTAGGCATTGAATAGGTATAGGGTAGGTGGGTGAGTATTTTTAAATGGGTGGAAAATAGTTAATGAAGGTTATTTAGTGTAATGAATGAAATATTAATAATGTATTAATATTTCTAAGGGTATGAATGGGATTTATGGAATGTGTAATAATTGGAACATGATTGTATATGATATGATAATTATTAATTAAATTAATAATTAGTTATTATAAAGGTTTGCGATGGGGATAAATGGTTATTATGGGATAAGTGAATTATTTTACTTTGTATATTATATCAATATTTTACATGTCTCTGATGAAAAATGTTGAGAATGAAGCCAAGGACAATTAAAGATGTAAAATAATGGTGCCCCAAGAGGGAACACAAAGATGGCCGCAAAGATGAGGATACAAAAGATTGATATGAAGTACGCTGCGGGACACGATAAGGTTGTGATGAGAACACCACTTAGGGAAAATGTGGAAGAAAGTATAATTTGAAAGGAAGGATTAATCGAAGAAGACACAGAGAAAATTGATAATAATAAAAAAATAGGGTCGAGTCAACGATGAGTGGAGGTGATTAGTGACAACTAGGATAAAGTGTCGGTGGTGAAGGGGGTCAGCAGTGACTAAGGTTAATGGGCTATATAAGCCTATGGGTCGGTCGATTAAGCTCACTTTCACTATATGAAGTGACGATCCGAGCTACGAGTATAAAGGGATAATGATATTTTGAGAGAAATGGAGGTCGGAGGAGCAACGAAAAAGTGCCAAAGGACCCACAGGATGGTAATTTCCTAAACACAAGCTTTTTTAAGAATTGTTTTATCATTTTATTTAAGTTTTTTGCATTTTTCAAATTTTGGGGTCGGCACGAGGGTGGTCACCGGTGAATGGGTCTGATCCTTTGTCGAATGGGCCTAAAATGGCATCAACCCAACACAGGTCGGCGTCGACCATGGCTAAATGGATGATTTTTGCTTGATTTTGGATTTTTAGATGATGATGGCCTTAATGTTTGCATGTTTGATTTGATTTCTGAGGCCCAAGAGACTTTGTACTTTTGAAACATAGGGCCGACATTTTTTTATCATATTAGAGGTGATGTGATAGATGTTGAGTGGGATCACTTGGTTGCAGTTGGATTAGGGGTTTCCATCATTATCAGATTCCATGAGATGTGGGGCTTATGATTGCATTGGTGGATTAGTGGGATGTGTGTACAAAGAACATTCTTGTTCGGGACGGGCGAGATGATTTTCAACTTGGAAGATATATATTGCATTCTTAAGGTGCATATTCGGGGTGAATAGATACAACCTCTCACAGTGGAGAGAAGGCTAGGGGTTTTGACATAGATATTTTGAGTGATGCCCCACATATTACTTTTACATCTAGGGAATTTCATATTGAGACCTGATATGAGTGGGGTGTAGCCAGTAGTAGATTGATTTGTTTTGTGATTATGGCCATATCTAACTATGCACTTCCATATTCATAGGGTGCTAGATTCCTATGGACACCGACAAGAGTTATTATGGATATTGTTGATCATAGGACATTATTTTATTTTGGCACAACATTGTTGGCACATGTGTATCATGAGTTGTGCATATATGCGAGAGAGGAGGATAACGGGATTGGATGTAGGGTTCTACTCCATTGTTGGGCTTATGAGCATATTGCGGTGATTAGGCCACACAGGCTCTCGTGGGTCATAGGTGATCATATTGGTGGCAATCAGATTTACGAGATGGAAAGTCGAGTTATGCTCACTATGATAGGGGTGATACGAATGCAGATTGGTATGTAGATAGACTTGCAAAGCTTGATGTAGAGTAGGTGATATGACGGCCATACCGTGACTATCCTACATGGCATGGAGTTCATGCATATTTTTAAGGGATTAGATGCATGAGATGGGTGCGAGGTTGCATGTCTCTACGATGATAGAGGCCATTCGGTTTGATAGAGTTTAGTGACATTTCGAGTAGTGCAAGCAAGATACATAGAGAGCCTATTAGATATAGGCGTGATGAAACAAAAGGATATTTTCGATCCCTAACATGGTAGACCTATTGGATGAGGTGAGGGCACCATGGGGACGAATATGATGATGTAGGGGTTGGTGTTGGATTTACAAGTTGAATGGTGAGGAACCAAGCGGCCAGGATGATAATAGAGGGGGTCAAGGGAGGATTTGAGGAGGAGGTAGCCCAAGAGGTGATGAGGGTTACGATGGAGGGGATGCCATGGAGATATCCTAAGTATGTGTAGAGAGTGACTTAGCCCATTTAGAGAGGGATACCACTCACCGGGAGAAAAATCTAGTGTAGTAGGAGGACTTAGTCCTACATCGGGAGAGGGATGAGGCTAGGAAACAAAATGAAAAGTACAAGATACGAGAGGGAGTCTTACTGAGAGCACAATTTGGAGAAATCACTCCTATATTAGCTACTGATTCGAGGATTGGCGCACATGATGGTGCATCAAAAGGTGCTTTTGGACATATCCCCTAGAATTATATAGAGCACTAACTATTGAGGCATGGAACTATGAGAGGATCATGACTTGAGGTTGCCATAGATCTTTGATATTTGTAGATTATCTAGCATAGCTTGAAGAAGGAATGGGTGGTGCGGTGCCATCTAGGATTACTCCAAGTGTGGCATAACCACGGCGAGATGCGGGCCATGACGGGCCCATGGTTTGATTTAGGAACCTGCCCCATAAGGGAAGGATTTGAGACTATTTGATGTAGATTTCACTTGATTTTGATGATGTATACGCATTGAGATAGGACCCTTAGTGGCGTGTGACTTGGTGTATATATGTATTCATATTTATGATGAGATGTATGTGTATATGATTTTTGTCATGGTTTATTATGTGTCATGTGTTTTATTTATGGTTTTGATGATGTTTATGTTAGATGTAAATGCGATGGTTATGGATGTTATGGATTTAATTTGGATTATTGATTGTAGATGTGGTTATGGATGTGATTACGATGAAGTGATCTTAGATATTAGATTATGGATATTTTATGATGGATAATATGGATTTGATTGTGTTATGTTATCTTTGGATGTTTGATTGTAGATGTTGAATCATGATGTGATGGACGTGTTTATGATGATCATGGATGTTATGGATCAGATATGGATGCTTATGATAATTAAGTATTTGGATCATGATTTAATTGATGGGATGTGAATGATTGATTGATTGATATTTTATGGTTGAAATTGATTTTTAATTGTGATGTGACTCAAAACATAGTATGGGTGTGATGTCGTACCTAAAATTCTCATATAAGAATGAAATGGTTGGAGTAGGAAGAATATCACAATGTGACATGGATAAGTGATGTCCAAAAAGATATAAACAATGCTTGATCATAGTAATTATCACATGAAGAAGCGATGCTTTGAACTGGATTAGGGGTAAACAAGAAAAGGATCCAATCAAGGCAATACACTTGCAGCCAATAACATGTGTTAACACATAACCATCAATAGTTAGTGATCTCAAGATTCATGGAGGAAAGTGTGAAAGGTGAACATATTGACATAATGTTGTCATGAAAAAGGGGTTTTAGATGTAACTTGTACATGGGAATATAGGTTCTCCATAGGTGGGTGTTCCTAGGTCTATGCCCCAACTCTGAGCAATATGACGTAAATTGATCAATGCGGGAAGTTTTTATGGATGAGAAATTTGATCGATGTGGGAAGCTTTCTTAGGATGCTTGCTTTTGATATTTATGATTTTGCTTTGAGTATATATAAATTTGATCAATGCGGGAATCTTTCGTTACCATGATATAAGATGGTATCCATCCTTTGAGGGAGTGGTCTACATTTTTTATTTTATGATTTTTAGTAATTTTTGGATTTTTCTTTTATGAATGACATGATAAGATATGCATAATAGTTGTCCTTTGAGGGATCAGTCTATAATTTTTGATTTTTTTCTTTTATGAACGATTGTCCTTCGAGGAGCGATCTGTTTGCTTTGGGGTATGATAGATTTTAGATGAGCATCCATTAATTTAAAAAATTTATGGGATAAGTGGGGATAGTTAGGTAGTCCACTAAGGAGGGGATGAAGAATGTACAATTGACACCTGTGGACCCTTAGCATGGTTTGAATAGGTAAATAAGATGGTGATGAAGTAATGATCATGGGGTTCTTGCTAGGAAGGAAGAACTTGTCCATAAGGAATATGATATGGGTAGATCCGTGGTACCCATATTTAAGGTCGTATGTAGGAAAGTGATGATAGACCACATAATTCCAAATAATTACTCGAAAGATAGGAAGGCTAATAATGGATGGGTGACCAATAAGATGACCAAGTTTACGATGACAAGTGTGTTAATAATATAATGACCACAAGTGCAATACATAAGAGGTTCTCTTTCCAGTTCACCATCAAGAGAGGCCAGATTATAGGCTCCGAGACCCATGCTTATGTATGATAATATAAGGTCCAATCTAGTTTGGAGGAAACTTTCCACATTGACTCCTTTCTATAGTAGTGACATTTTGATTTTCTTTAAAAACAAGGTCACCGATGTTAAATTCACATTCCTTGAGGTGTTTATTATAAGCATGTTTGATGCATCCTTAATAGATATGATGATCTTCAAGAGTGAGGAGGTGACGTTTGTCCTATTGGCGATAATATTCTTTAGAGACGAAGTTGCGAAGAGAAACACACAAGGATGGGATTTGGACTTCAAGAGGAAAAACAACCTCGGAGTCGTAGACAAGAGAAATGAGTAGCGCCGTAGAGGTGCGGATGCTAGTCCGATAAGCCCAAAGAGAAAAGGGGATATGAATATGTCAGTCACAACCAAATTTATTAATAGTCTTGGCAAGGATTTTGTGAAGGGTTTTATTACTAGATTCAACTTGGTTGTTAGCTTGAGGATAGTATGGAGAAGAGAAGCTAAGATTAATATTGAATGAGTCACAAAGCTTCTTGAGATTTTTTTTTAAAGGAATTTTTGTTGTTCGTGATGATTTTGTGAGGAACATTGAAGCAAAAAATGATATGTTTATATATGAAATTAGCAATTTGATTGGATTTAGTTGATGCAAGTGGAATTGCTTCCACCCACTTGGTGAAGTATTCAGTAGCGGTGATGATAGAATGATGGTGTTGAGAAGAATGTGGATTGATAAGGCTAATAAGGTCAAGTCCCCACTATGTGAAAGGTCAAAGATATTGAGTCGGCTCTAAGGCCTAACTAAGAATGTGAAGGAGATTGGAAGTTTCTTTGGCATTTGACGCATTTCTTAACATATTCACAATAGTATTGATTGAGAGAGGGCCAATAATAACCCATACGAAGGATGTATTTGCTGAAATCCAAAACACTAAGATGGCCACTCCAAATACCGTTATGGACTTCTTAGATAGGTTGAATGGATTTGTGAGATTTAAGGCAATGAAGCAAAATAACATCGAATCCATGCTTATAAAGGATGTTGGCAAGGATGACATAGCGGTTAACACGTTGAAGAAAGGACCTCCTATAATTTTTAGATAAGTCGAAGGGGATGATGGATTGAGAAAGATAGTCAAATATTTGAGAATACAAAGTATTATGAGGAGTAGTAACAACATGATTGATATAAGGAATCTCATGAACATGGGATGGTTGATCATAATGTCAAAAAACAAAAGAAATCTTAGATTCCTCAATTGTCAAAGGGATGAGAGATACGAGAGATGTCATAGTGTCTGCGAAATGATTAGATGAATGAGGGATAATTTGAATGGTTTAGAAATTGAATGCTTCGAGGAGGAAGTCAACAATTTCCTTATACTTTTGAAGGATGTATTTTTACATTGATAGATGCCTTTGACTTGATTGATGATAAGTTGAGAATCCCGTAGATGTCAAGGATTGAGACACCAAGTAAAATGGTGGTTTCAAGGCCTAAGATAAGAGCCTCATACTTGGCCATATTGTTATTAAATTCAAAATTAATATTTCAAGCGATTGGAATAGGAGTGTCCCAAGGAGGAATGATAATGACGTGAACACCTCCCCCTTGTTAACACTTAGAACCACAAGAGAAGAGATTCAATTTTAGGAGAGATAGTTTGAGTAATGCGGCCTAAGTTGAGATTGGGAGATATGTTCCCATTCATGACATAAAGATCGAAAGGATCCCCCTCTCATGGAGGTGTAAGCATATGTGGAGAAAGGAGATACTTCTTAAGGTCATCGAATAATTTTTTATAGTTATCATCCCATTTGAAGTAAATATCTTTACGAAGCAAATGGTGAAGGTTGGCAGTCGGTCAGAGAGATATGAGATGAAAGGATGAATAGATCTTGAAGGTGGCCTTGAATACCGTGAAGTTGCTTCAAGTTAGGAGGGGACATCTCAAGGATATCCTTGATCTTGGTGGGGTCAATGTCAATACCCACGATAGGAATGATAAATCCAAAGAGCTTACCAATTAGCACTCCGGATACACACTTGGTTGGATTTTGTGAGAGGAAAAATGGATAAGGCACTCGAAAATAATTTCAAGGAACACGAGTTGATCGCGACGATGCTTGGATTTACCCAAGAGGTCATCAACATAGTATTCTAAGGACTTGTGGATGAGGTCATGAAAGATTGTAAGTCATGGTTTTTTGATAGGTGGCTTAGGCATTTTTTCAAACCAAAACCATGATGCAATAGCAAAACATCCCCAAGGAATGATGAAAGAGATCTTATATTGGTATTATGGTGCATTAAGGATTAGATTATACCCAGAGAAACCATCCATAAGAGAGAGCATCTCATGTCTTGTGGTAAGGTAAACTAGTTGATCAATATTGGGAAGGGGAAAGTCATCTTTAGAGAATGCATGATCTAAATCTCAAAATTTAGTGCGAGATAAAAATCTTTCCTGAAGCTTTAAATATGGCTATGATGGTGGAAACCCATTTCAGATAGTCAATAGGAATGATGAAACTATCTAAAAGAAGGAACTATAGCTCCTATTTGACAAGGAGGGCAACGTGAGGGTGCATGCGATGACGCTTCTACTTAACCAGCTTAGCATTAGGAAAGGTAACAATGTTGTGGACAAAAATGGATGCACCAAGGCCTTACATGTCAATGTATGACCATGCAAAATCTTGGCTATGTTAAGAAAGGAAAGCAAAAAAATATTCAAGATCCTGTAGATCAAGGGATTTACCCACTTTGAGAACGTGAGGCTCCTGCAGAGTCCCTATGTTGATGTCGATAGTGGATTCATTAAGGAGGTTGGATGTGTCTGGTGTTAAGGACTTATGAAGATAAGAATCCTCTACCCCCATGAGGGAAAGAATGCTATCCTCTTCAGCACATTGAAGAATTTCAATGGTAGGGAGTCTTCCTCTATCATTTTCGGATGTTAAAGAGGGAGGGACCTAGCTTTTCCATCACACTAATAAGTGACTGATCCCAAGGTGATGGTGGAGATTAAAAAAAAGCTGGAGGAGATGGAAACAATGTCATCTGTATCCATAACCTCATGGGATGGAGAAGATAGAGGATCGATGTCCATGAGAGCTAAAGATGGTGGAAGAGGATCTGCAAATTGTTCTTTGAATCCTAGTCCAAATTTTTCATGGGGTTTGCGAGATTGATCAATGACAAGGTCATGCATACCTTGTTCATAACGTCCCATTCAAAATCCTTTACAAGAACAATGATGGAGACATGAATAGGAAAATGATTTCTTTTATATAAAGTAAAAGTCATTGGTATATGGTTTTGTATGTGGTTGAATGTCAATGTGTGAGGAAGGGTGATCAATGCCACCATAGATGAGGTTAGTGCAAAGATGAGGTGGACCAAAATAAATGACGTCCCCAACATTAGGTTGATACATAGGAGCTTTATCAATTATGTCAAGTCTATGAGGTGTGGGATGGGAGTTAAACATGAGAAGATGATACTCCCTCGGCAGAGAGGAAGTTCCATCACTTTTTCTAAGGAATCATCATTGGGAAGCTTGGATGCAGAGACGAATGAGCTAGTGGATGCTTCAAAAGGATCTTGTTTAGGGATGAGAATATTTTTGGGCCGATATTTCATGTGACACTCATTAAGTGGGGGAGTATCCGAGGGGAGAGGTATAATTTTTCCTTCATGTTCATATTTGATGCATCGATGGAGGATGGAAGGACGCATGACACATGACACGAATCAATGGTTTCCCAAGTAGGATATTTTATTGAAACAAAATTTCATGGACGATTTTTTCACCAATGTGGATGTGAAGAATAATTGTGACTAAGGTAGGGGAAAAACATCATTAAATGTGTGAAGCACCGCAGTGAGTTGACGATAATGGAATTAGGGAGATTAAGTGGATCAAAGGTGTGAGATGAGATGATGTTTATGCTATCTCCGGTTTCTATATGAGCATGTGTAGAAGACATAGAATGAGATGTAGAATGAGAACAAACATGAGCTTTGTGAAGTGCCCTTAAGATTTTAAATTTTATTATTAAAAGATGTAATCGTGGATTCCATAGCCTAAAATTTGTCTTAAAATAAATAATGCAAAGCTTGAATTGACTCCAACATAGTTTGATTATATGGAGGATCACAAATACTAGGGTCTTCAAATAAACAATAAAAAATAGGGCTTATTTCATGTGGCAAGGTATTTTTAGGAAGACACGTGGTGTCTAAGGATTTTTGAGGAACAACTTGGAAATTAGGATGCATCTTAAGAAATCAGACAAATAAATTTGAGGAATTTTGAGCCATGATAGAGGGAAAATGAGGATCCTAAGAGTGAATATCAAGTTTGGGTTCACCAAAATGATTAAATAAAATAGATTTTTTCCAGTGTAAGCTAATTTTATAGGAACAGTAAAATGACCTGAATAAATGGAACAATAAAATACTGAAATACACCCAAGTAAACTAAGTTAGAAAATATGAAACCCTAATGTACAAGAGAGGGTTAAGAATCCCTTAGTTGATTTGTAAATGTCACAGGATTGTGTCACAGTGTAGACCAAGTGAGCAGGAGTAGGAAACAACCACACATAATTCTGAGAAAACAAATATTTGAGCTATCTGACAAGACCTAGGGCACTGGAAAGGGATAGGGGCTCCTAGGCTCCCTAGTCCGAGATATGGATGCTCTGGTATGTGGAAATGGAAAAAATCCTCGTCTGCGAGGTGTCACTAGATGTTCGATTGTGTTCACTTCCTATCGCACTAATATTTCTAGAATGTGACAGATGTCATTGTAAAACC
This sequence comes from Taxus wallichiana var. yunnanensis, assembly GCA_018340775.1. Classification (NCBI taxonomy): domain Eukaryota; kingdom Viridiplantae; phylum Streptophyta; class Pinopsida; order Cupressales; family Taxaceae; genus Taxus; species Taxus wallichiana. The sequence continues at coordinate 303,990,079 of CM031238.1, forward strand.
TGTGATAAAGAATCGCGCCGCAAAACCCCAGACAAAGCATCAAAATAATAATAAAAATAAAGATGCATATGAAGGGGTCAAAGTGTCCTTAGCGGCCATAATTGTGGACTTACTAAGCGAGTGATGCACCGTATATCGAACCAATGTAATTCTATGTGTATGTGAAATCGTTACCTAGGTTGATCTTGTGTCACCACACTTTGTGAAGTAGCGAGAAAATAATTAGATTTAGAATGTAATAAATGTGTGCATGGAAATAATAAAATCCCCACCTATGAAGTGTGATGCATATGAACCAACCTTATGTGCCTTGTGATGGAGTTAGATGGATAAAAATTTAGCTTTAGATGCCTTTGATGGATGCAACTCTAGATGGTGATAGTAGATCTTTAGTGCTTGGTACCTCATTATGGTCACATAAATTTACATTTATATGGTTCTCTTGTTCTAATTTCATAATTAACCTTGAAAAGGCATACCACTAAAAATATAGAAATCTCAAACGGCTAAAAAGTGCCCCAAAAGTGAGAGGAAAGTGTAAAGAGGATTAGGGTGCCCCATAGGGGACCGGGGTGTTTAAGGGCACCCTAGTGCTAGCTGGGCACCCTAGTCGAAATAGGAAAAACATAGAATGACAATACAAACTGGGAAAGTGCAGGTGTAAGGTCGAAAATAAGACAAAAAGAAATGTAAAATGGCGTTAATTATTACTCTTTTCACTTAAGAACCATATAATTAGTAGTATGAGACTGGGACTAAATAAGGACTCAAAGTGCATGATTATGTGTCTACACTATCATAGCATGACAGATGAAAGTTTCTTTGATACTGAGAATGTGATGAAAAGGGGAAGGTCATGATCTTGGATGGTATGTCAAGTATTTCAATGTCATCAAAAGATATGGAGGTGGAAGAAACAAGTGCTCAAAAGAGATGCAAAGGGTTGTGCCCCATCATTAGAATTTGGGATGCACTTAAGATATTTAATGAGGGATTTTATGTAGTCCAGAGAGATTTGGATGAGCTCATAAAGTGACATCTTAATTGGGGCTTGATGAAATTGTTTCATAAAAATTTTCTCAATATCAACAGTGAGGGGTAGCTAAGATAAAGACCTTAAGTTTTGATGAGGAAGATAGTGGATTAGACTCATTAGAGGGAACAGTAATAGTGATTTTTGACTTGTATTGAGTAGGGGATTAGAATTCATGAGTATGGGAACAATTTTTCATCTAAATGACATTGATAACAAGAGGGGACCTTCTTTAAGATAGGTTGATTGGAGGAGGGATGGCGAAAAAAATTATTAGATGAATTATAGGATTTGGATAATTTGGTGGATGAAGGTTGGGATGAGGAAGTTGATTCGGTAGGTGGAGGGGTATGGTCTTATTCAACAAGGAGATCATCTTCATTGATAATATTATGGATGATGGTTTAAATGGATTTGTAATGTTCATTGTCATGTCTTGGTGCATGATGGTATGAAAAAATGATATTTGAGTCAAACCCTAAAGGTCTTAGGCCACATGGATTTAAAGGTTCGATACGTGGGAGGGTAATTATGGATTCTTGAAGGATACATTGAAATATTTTCATATAAGAACCAATGGGGTATTTGTAGAGGGGATTACAAATGATGGAGTCTTAGGACCGGTGGATAATGATGAGAGGAGATTTTCTTTGATAATGTTTTATGGGATCCTTTGATTCTGTTATAGTTTTAGAGGAAAGTGAAATCTTGGTTTGAGCTTAGGTAGATAATTACTTGGATGGTTGGGGTTATGATTTGGTAGTTGAACATGTGGATGATTTAAGTAAGGGTTGGTTCTAGAGAAAGGATTGGATTGATTTGGTTTGTTGGATATATTTGTAATTGGGATTTTAGATGAAGGACCTAGTCCTAAAATGGAAGGGGATGCTCTAATAGAGATGTTGTAACATTTGATTTCTTAAGAGCATTGGTCTTGGGAGGATTAAGTTCCATCTTCTTGTGTGGATGCTTCAAATACTTCTTAATGGGCATATCAAGGTTCTTAGGCTTTGGTTGCGATGATTTACCTTTGGTAGAAATGATGATAACTTTGACTGGGAGATTTGTGGAGGTAATTTTGGGTAACACGAGTTGTGTTGTAGATATTGAAGATGGGAGTGGTTTTTATATGATGTGATTGATGAGATCTAGAGGATTTGTGGATTATTTGGATGTAGGTGTGATTGTAGTTATTGATGGGGTAAGAACCTCACTTGTAATTGGGTTGGTTTTTTCAATATAGGTGTGGAATTCAATTTGGATGTTTTCATGGGTATTGTCATAGTAGTGGATGAGATTGATGTGGAAATAGGTATAGATGCAGGAATGCTAAATAAAGATGTCAAGGTGGGTGTTGGGGTAAATGTAGATGAAGAATTAGAAGTGATAGGTGGATATGTGGATGGTATAGATGAAGGAATGGTTGTAGTTAAAACTAATTTTGATGTCATAGTTGTGGACATAGTTGGGATGGATGTAATATATGTAGTGATAGGTGTAGATGTTGGTGGGGTTGTGATTGTGGGGGAAGGTTATGAATTAAGTGTCAATACAATGATGATAAAATGATAGGTGTGGGATATGATCTTGGATCTTGGTTGATAGTATTCATGGTATGGGTATTAAGCCATTGTGATGGGGAAGATTGAGTTTGATTATTAGGTGAATGATTAGGAAAGGGTTTCTTGAAGACATCTTAGGGTTGATTACGTGGTGCACTAGGGTTTTCCACTTGGAGATAACCAGATTCTATAAGTTTTTAAACAAGGTCTTTAAAGGTACAACACTTTTCAATGTAATGACCACGAACTTGGTGATACTTGCAATAATGTTCATCATGGTACCATACAATTTTAGGCCATGAATCACTAAAGGGTCATATGGGAGGAATAAAAATGATATTAACTTTCATCAACTTGTTGAATAATAAACTATAAGATCCCCCAAGAGGGGTATAGTTAGGTGGTGGTCTAGGAGCTCTTTGTGGATGCTCTGTGTGAGAAGTAAATGTGGAAGTGGATGAAGATTTAACCACGATGGAATTATCAGAATTCTTGGAATTCTCATCATGTGTGGAGGGTTTGGTGAATTCTTATTTAGGATTGTTTGATAAAATTTTAAGATCACCTTGCTCAAGGGCACGGAGTTCAATTTTGAGAGCCATGGTAAACGCCTCTTCAAAATTTTGAAATGATTGTATTTGAAGAGTGGATGAGATATTATTCACAAAAACCATGAGAATAGTTCAATTAATTCAGTCTATGGAAGGGTGAAGGATAGTTGGTTAATGATGTTACGCCATCGTGTGACGAAATATGCAATAGATTCGTCATCATACTTTCTAATAGCATAGAGATATATGATAGTAATCTTACACACAATGTTGAGTGAGAAGTGTTCAAGGAATAATTACATGAGTTGAGTGAAGGATAATAAGGACTATTGTGGGATCTTTGTTGTATCAATTCAATGCAGACCAGCCAATGACATGGGGAAGGTGTAAAAGCGAGGTCTTGGTCATGGGTGATAAGGTAACATGCATGTATAAAAGATTGAAGGTGTTGTTGGGGATCCTCCTTACTATTGAACTTGGAGATTTTGGAAATTCCCAATGAGGAGGATAAGGTTTCACAAAGATAGATGGATTGATGGGTTCATTACATATTTGTTCATATGAAAAATGTGGTCTTGGATCCCAAGGTATCGACTTCAAGGTTAGCCATTCTACTTAATAATGCTTGTAAGGGATCATTAGATGGTTGAGATGTTGAAGGATGAGATTACGATGCATATGAGGTAGATGGGTTGGGTTGTTGATAAGTTTGATATGTTTGAGGATGTGTTGGTGTAGGTGGAAATAGTTGATAAGGGGGAATATAATTAAGGGGTTGTGATTGGATGGGTTGAGATAAAGGTTGATGTTGAGAAATAAGAATGTGGTGGGATTTGTTAGATTAAATTAGTTGTTGTGAAATGGGCACACTTGATTAATTTTTCTGAATTAGTTGGAATATAATTAATAGGTGGTTGGGATACTTGAGTTGGTTGAGTGGGAAGTATGTAGTGATAAGCACTTGAGGAGGAGGTTGATAGGTTTGCATTGATTCATATGGATGAGGTTGTGAGGTGATTACATTGTTGTATTGTTTTTCCCTCAATTGTCTAGGAGTGCTAGTATTTCATTCAGATACATCTCGAACGTCCACCCGAAGCATGTGAATCTACCAGGTCCCTATTTTGTCTTGTATTGTCAATATGTTAGCATGCATGTTCATATAACCCATTAACAAATCAAATAACTAAGTGTTAGGCATAAGATGAATCAGATCACACCCATTGAACATAATGATTTAAATGAGAACTAAGATCAAATTAACCATACAAGCACAAAAATTAGATACATCAATTACTAGAATTCAGCCACAGTTATCCATTGTATTAATTCATCAAGTAACAAAAGTTGAATACATAATTAGAGTAACTAGAAATTCATGCGCGTTGGTACATCAAGGGGCATCATAACTCTATAATACATGTGGTGTCTAAAACTATGTCAATCAACTAATATATATAGGGGTAGGTACTTTCCCTTCACCTCCTATGCATCTCAAAAATAGACTACGTGCTCAAAATAGCTATGTGCCAATATATGTATGCTTTTACAAGAAGGCTAATAATAGATTAATTTATAATTAAACTCTATCTTAATCCTATTATTAGTGTGGACTATGCATGTCTCTTGATCTTCACCTCAATCCCAAAATATCTCTTCCTTGGACATGAAGTATTCATGCTTTCACCTTTGCTTGTTCCGCACTCCATCTGATTTTCCTATTTTTAGCCTATGTCATGTAAAATAGGCTAATTCATGAGTGCTTTTATTCTAGGTGCAAGGCCCCTAGGCACAACTTTACTAACTCTCACACATGTTCATGCACCCCCTTCTTTTGCACCCTTAAATCCCACGCACCCTTGATACTTAGTCATTTTTCCATCAGCCCAACATTACCCCACACTAAATACATTTCCACCCTCGACAATGGGGTTTGTTCAACTTATATTTCCAAAGAATAAATAATGACCTAAAGAATAATGGAATGCAAGAATGTAAGGAATGAGAGAATAACCAGCATGCCTATTCCTCAGCTAGAAGTAGAAGTTTAGGGTACTCTTGTTTGATGTCAGCTTCCAATTCATTCTAGTCTCCTAGCCCCTTTTTCACCTTCGTGGGAACATCACCAAGCACTTTCTCCATTTCCTCCAATATCATGTCTTCACCCTTGTGCTTTAGTTCCCTCACTACTCCAACCCAACACCGAAATTAAGCCATCCATTACGTATATGATCAATTGTCCCAATTCCTTTTTCTTTTCTTCATGGGGTCCAAATCTACCTTGAGTGCATCGCGCTTCTGTGCCAATAATGCCAATCTCTCCTCCCTGCTCAAGGTTTCATTCTTCTTCACTGCAAGGACCTCATTTTCTTCACTGCAAGGACCTCATTGTCTTGAGAATCTTCTCGGGATCCTTGCATATACTTAGTGTCAAATTCACCTTCTTTAACGCATCCTTAAATGTTTAGAGTATGGCGTCATACTCTACAATTCTACGCACAATCACCTTCTTGGTCCCGGCTTTCTCGGTTGTGGAATACTTATGTTTTTGCAGCTATATATTCCTCACTTAGGGCATGCGCACGGTCTTCTCTGCCAATAGTAAATGGACCAAACTCTACAAATAGTGCAACATTGAGGGAAAAGTTCCGGATACCTTCTCTTTGTATTATGGTCATTCCTACAAGTTTTTTCTCTAGTTTCCTTGGCCATTTCCAAAACAACATTTTCCTTGTGCTCCGCTTTATCTCTCACCTCTGTCAAGCACTGGAATTCTTCATCCTTATGCTTCTTTTCCTCTAGAAATGTCCTTAGAATTTTCGATTTCTCAACATTTTGGTGAGTGAGCTGTTGCTATCTTTGTCAGTGCATTTCTCACCGCTCATCAAAAAAGTTGTGGCCTTGAATATCACATGTCTTACCCTGTGGATTCTTATTCATTTTGCACTGACACATGACTCCTCACATACATCAAATTTTGGCTCATCCATGTGATTTTGCATACTCCATGATATTTTTTTCTAGTGCACACATTCACCCCCTCATGATCCATCAAATCCCAACCATATAATTATTGTTCCATGGTAAGAGTGCTCTAGAACCGAGCACATATGATCTTCAAAGGGTTGTTAACATACCCTAAATCGGAATTTATACAATCTCTTCTTTATGCCCACTAGTGTACCCATTTTAAGGTACATGTGTTCCTACGTCTTCGGGTATCCGTTCTTCCATTTCTCCCGAAATACCTTCATGTCCACCTATTTGTTCCTTCTTACTATTATCTATTTTTTTGTCACCTCTAATGAAACTTTCTTTTTCATGTTCACAAATACTAGTACCTTTGTATCATGCCGATCCTCTTCATCTTTGAGCTCTTCCTCTTCCCACACCTATGTAATAGGTGGGGAAGTATTTTGCATGCATCCCTATCGACGATCCTTATTCATCACTTTCATGCGGAGTAATAAGTGTGTTCCTTCTCTTATTTTTCTTCTCTAGACTTGGCTTCACGAGCATCATTCTTGGAAAACTTGTCACAGGCTGTGAAGGCCCAATGCCCTCATTTTTATCCTTGCACCGCCTTCATAGTTTTCTTCTTCCCTGGTCTAGTGTGCCATTATCATCCCTTTTTGGTTCATCTACCTCGAGGTCAATCCTCATTTGTTCTTCTTTCTTAAAATGTGTAACCTTGTGTGGTCGTTTTATTCCTATTGTCATCCTTCCTTCAGGGTAGTTTGGGAGTGACACATCTTCACCAAAGAACATACTTTCCATCCTTGAATCTCGGCCTCGTGTATACATACACGCATGTGGGATCTATCTTCACAATGCCATAGCCTTTGGAGTAATATCAATATTGTATGAATCCATTATTTCTACATAATCCCCTTATTAGGATAGACGTAAGTCTTGCATAGGACATGAATATTCATGTCTACTTTGTTTACATAAAGATTTAGCTTCCTCGCATTATGCAACATGTTCACCGAGTCCTTAAAGTAGTGTGTTGTAAATGCAAACAGAAACTTACACCATGGGCTCTTATCTCTATTCACCATGTAAAATCTTCCCAAGAAAAAATGATGGTAAGTTGCAAACTCATCTTGTCCATCCAAGACACTGGGAAACACATGTGGGATACACTACTCTCCTTCAAATGCATTATGCATCGTCCTATACCATTTGTCCATGCGTTGCTTGTAAGTTCCCGAAATGCTAACATGGCATGTAAATTTGGTGAACCTTGTGGCCGGGGAATTATTCTCCAAAGGAGATACCCACATCTTCTCCTCATGCCCATCAGTACACCAATATTACAAAATACTAGAAGAATAAAGATTGTACACAAATTAATCTTCTCACCTTTAACCATTTTTACGCATGCCTCTTCCAAAATGTTTTCCATGATGTAGTTTGCAATATTGTAGTATGTTTTATTCACCATCTTGTGTGTGATGTACAACCAACGTTTGTTTACTTCTTTCCACCTATTTAAAGCACCTATATTATATCTTACAAGGTGCACATCCAATCTTGTAGAACGGTCTTCGGTTTTCCAAAGAATGGAATCTGAAATGCAGATCACCCCGATGCTCTCGAGGAGGTTTTGCCTAGAGTTATTATACACCCTCTACGTACATCCATTGTCTTCATGTTGGTCTTAAGAATGGTGTCATCCTTGATATCCTTTATGTAATTATTAGTACGGTGATTGATATTGTTGATCTTTCACTTAGGAAAATGAGACTTCCATGCTCTCCATTCAATGACCTCATCCATAAATTACATCTCCACAAACCACTCTTCCAAAGGCCTCCTCGTCACAAGTTTCTGTCTACGGCCGCATGTATCCTTGGTTTCATTGCTAAATAAAAATTTGTGTTCAATCGGTAATGTGCAGGGTAAAATTTCAAGTGATTTACCACCGCTTACTCCCCTGCAATCCTCATCCCTTAATTTGTACTTATTTTTTAGAGCTCAAGCATGCCCTAGCTTTCCTTTAAACCCTTACTCTTCGAACCGAACCCTCAAGCCACATTTTTTCTCTTTCCATGCCTTCTTCCCACTCTAAACCTCTCATGAATGAGCTTTAACATAGGCCGTGCCAAATTTGCACCAGGCTCAATCAATTTTTTTGTTCTTTGCACTATGCACTTTCTCGCTCTCTAATTCGATCTAAGGCTGCAAAACTTAAATATGCAAGGTAAGAATGGGGTCATTTGTGCTCCTTTTATAGGATTTTCAAAAAAAAATTGCATTAATTTCTCCTCACCTACCACCGTATTCTACTTTAATTACATTTTTTACTTTTTCGTGCTTTGCGCCTCTTAGTTCCACACCTCAATCGTAACCTTCTAAAGCACACCCATTACTTCTTGGCCACATACCTCCTTTTACACGCATCCTCGCACCAAGTAGCTATCCACCGTGCCTCATTCCAAATAGTTTTCTATGTTATTTTTACCTTGTGTTACACCGTAAAATTTTCTCATACGCATGGTCTTCAACTTGAGAAATTCTCTTCAAATCCTTATTATCACCATCCTTCTCATTATTTGTAGAACCTTTCTTTCCAGTAAACCGAAATTGTCATCCACGAGTGCACTACTTTATTTCATAGTCAACCTTCAAGACCAACAAAATTACTCTATCACATGTACTTTTAATCCACCCCTCATGAAAAGTATGTACGTTCCTCTACGCATGAACTCATAAGATATTATTAAGCTTCGGCGCGTGCTTATTACAACAAAAACAAAAATAAATTAACAAAGCATGACAACAATGAAAAGAAACACACTTTCAAAGAAAATTGCATTAAAGGGAAATCTAATCTAAGTGATAACACTAACTTATTAAAAATACCAAGAATCCTTATTTATAGTAGGGCTTTAGCCTACTCCCATTGAAGTAATCAGTGCAATAATGTGCCATCTAGCACCTACAATCGACAAGCACTCCTGATTCCAATATCTTTTTACAACAAAGGGTCCCAACCAATTAAATTTGAGTTTCCTTGGGTGGTGTGCAAACTTTGAATCCTACAAAATAACCATCTTTCCCACCTTAAATATTTTATTCCCGATATGCCTATCATGTCATGCTTTTTTCTCGACCTTTTTGTCTTCTTGGCTCCACCGAGCAATAATGCGCCACTCATATAACTTTATGAACTTTTCTATGCACTCTTTAATAGGTTGTTGATCATTTAAACCCTTTGTGTGTGTGTAATACGCAAGGATGGTAACATGAATTCAATAGGAAGACAACCTTGGCACCAAACACCAACTTAAATGGTGTGGCCTTATTCAAAATTTTGTAAGTATTCCTATATGCCCAAAGGACAACATATACTTTATCATCCTAGTCTTTCCTTCTAACATCACATTTTTTTGTCAACGTGTGTCCTAGAATCTTGTTGAAATCTTCGTAGTTTCATTGGCTGTGGGTGATAGCATGTAGTCTTATGATGTGCCACCATAAACTTGGCTGATAAAATTATGATTTTCTCATTTAAGAAATAAGTACCCCTATCACTTTTCAGGATCAAAGGACATCCATACCTGCTAATAATATTTTCCCATAGGAACCTTGTTGTTGTAGCGGTGGTGCAATCCTTCGTAAGTGTTTCTTTTTCCCACCTTGTGAGATAGTTTCTAAAATTATGATGTAGTGTGTGCCTGCCCTACACGTGGGTCGGGAAATAGGACCTACAAAATCAATAGCCCATTTCTTAAAGGCCCAACACTTGCAATAGGCCTCAAAGGCATTTCATCTCTGGTTCCATGCTTCCCAAGGTACTGAAAATGGTCACATGCCTTTACATATTATTTAGTATCCTTGTATAAAGTTTCCCACCAAAGGCCAACCATCAGAATCTTACGCGCGGTGGCATCCCCAACATAATGACCTCATGTAATTCCACCATGAGATTCTTCCATAATAGCCTCATGCTCACGTTCCAAAACACACCAATGCAAAACTTCATCACGACTAAGATTGTATAAATCTCTACCTATCAACTAGTAAGGTGTCACGCGTATAACAGTTTCTTTTCTAATGTCTTCAATCCCTCAGATCCCTGCACTATGCACAAAAATATTACAATATCTTCCAATTATGAGGGCATGGGATTTAATCTAAATAGTCATGTGTTTGGATTTGTGTCATAAATGCTCTACATGACCTCGTCTGAATTAATTCTTGACAAATGGTTGGGTCTTAATTTGCTTTTTCCCGTTTTATAAGAAATCCAAACCGAAACTCTTGAAATAGTAGTATGCACTGCAAATGCGCCCTCAGTAAAACAAGATTTTTGACCAAATACTCAAGTTTCATATGATGATCGTGAAGAATATAAATGGTGTCACAAATAAGTATTACCTGAATTTTTGTAGCACGTAAATCATTGATAAAGCCTCGCGCTCAGTAGTTGTATAATTTTTCTATGTTGGTGTCAACTTCCTACTTGCAAAACAAATGGGGTGGTCTACAATAGCTTTTCCTTGTTGCACTAATTTCCATCCCGAAGCATCCACGTGAATATGAAATGGTTTGTCCCATGAAGGAAAGTGTAAAATAGGCACAATAGTAAGTCTTTCCTTCACGTTTAAAACGCATGTTGTTGCACTTCATACAAATAGACGCGTTCCCTTTAGCTTTGAAGTTCCTCTAAGGGTGCATAAATATTTGTATAGCCCTTAATGAATTTTTGGTTAATACCTTGTATGTCCCATAAATCCATGCACTTCACTGTCATTCTTAGGTTCATCCAGTCCCAAGATCACAACAACCTTGGTTGGGTCCACCAACAACCCTTCCTTGCAAATTATATGTCCAATTAAAGTACCAAAAGGTTTTGTAAAGATGCACTTCTTAATATTCAGATAGATATTCAACTACCTACACCTTTCAAACATAAGTATCAAATTCTCACAATGATCATTGACCAAGCCATACACTGTCTAATCATCTAGATACCCCTATAAAATTTTATGAATGAAATCCTAAAAGCATACACAATAATGTGTGAGAACATTGTTGGCTCATTACCTACGTGTGGTAAATTTTCTCTTAATCATTCTCCTAACAAATGGATTATGTTCTCCTAACGCAACATTCAACATACTTCCTCCAAGTCATCCACGTCCTTTTGCGGGAGTTCAATTTTTTTCTCATTCCATCACGAGCGTCTCGCTCCTTCAAAATCTAAATCTATCCTTACAGATCTCTAATAACATCCATAGTCTCCTCGTAAACCTCCTTCTAATGTGTATCATCATGGTACTTTGCATTAATCATTTCTTTCTTATTTATAGTCGGTTTATACTTTAGAGGTTCACGTGCACACATAGCCTCAACGTGTGCAAGAATTAACACCGGTTGTAATTTAGAATTAAGCCCTACCTTCAAAGACATCCATTGATCTCCAACCGCATGTTGTACTTTAATCATTCCTAAACCCTTGTCTTAATTTTTTTGCTTGCTACCGTGCTCATATAAGTCGGGCATTATTCAAACTTGTGTTGTTTTCCACACCATGAGAAAACCACATTCTGAGGGCACTCGTGCTGATAATGATCAAGAGATCCACATGTATAACAAGTTCCTCTAAGATATCCCCCTCTGTCACCACCATGATCTTGACCTCTATATCCTCCATGAAAGCCTCTATTCCTTTTATCCCCATTATTACACCCTTCATTATGTTGTTCTCCCTATTCCCTTATATCCATATACTACACTATTATGGCACACACCAGTCTCAATAGCCTCATGAATATGATAAATCACCCTACACTTAATGGTGTCATGAGTATGGGTCTTATAAATATTACAATTAATAAATACATTCTTTCGGATTGCGCGTTGTAAGAGGGGTCATCTACTTGCATCATGGTCCAAATGAAAAATTTCACAATCCAACAACATGGTGCGATGACTTAAGAGGGTATTTATCCTTGGTATGTCCTTCAATATCATAATCTATACACCATATCCCACTACGTGTCTCATGAGCTGAATTAGTAGAGAGCTTCTCCAACTATTTTTCCATGGCTGCAATTTGCACCTCTAGAAATGGGCTTACTCTAGTGTCCACACTTCCAATTGATTTATCAAGAAAAGTTACTTCCAAAGCATCACGTGGATCTACAAAGGTTTTATGAGAAGCACCCTTTTCGAATGCAGTCAACAATCCCCCCCAAAAAAATTGTGCATGTTGACTAGGATGTATGTCATAAGAGAAAATTTGATTAAAAAAAAAAGTTTTAAAACGTGTGTCATACTCTCGAATGCTCTCAGATGATCCATGCTTAATTTCCTTAAGTGTGCTGATACTTTTCTGCTCAAATTATAGAATATGGAAATTAGCTAGAAACACAGAGCACAAAATAGTGTAATCTACTGCAATCTGATGTGGGTCATTATTTTTTTACCAGCTATATGCACACCCTTGAAGAGTATTAGAAACTAAATTTCTTTTCTATCTAAGGTTATGATTCCTTTAGCGTGCCATAGAAACTCACACTTGTGCACATCTTTTGCATAATCTTCAATACCTCTATATTCGGAAAGTAAAGAGACATTTTGTAATATACTTGATGTGGTTGATGGGGGTGTGTTGGGTTTTAGAATGGAACATGGGTTGAAACCATAGTCAAGGGAAAAAAAGTCCCTCCTCTTTAATGGGAGAGGTTCCTTGTTGAAATTAGAAAAAAATGCACAGATATACAACTCTCAATGTTTGGACCTTGATATTCGGAATGTTTTCATACTTAAAATATTATCAATCAGAAGGAATGGAAGAATATAGAGATGGGGGAAGGAAGAAAACAACAATTCTTTTGGGAAATATAGATAGCAGAGTATCTTCCTACTTGCATTGAACCAAGAAAATATAGAAAAGGATCAATTACTTCACCACCGATGCAAATGCAGATACAAAGTTTTGAGGATTACACATACCGAACACAAAGTTTCTATTGAATGAAAAACAAAATGATCCATTGAATCGAGCTAGAGAGAGAGATATAACAGAGGAAAATAAGAAAAGAAAGAATTTTTGTATTGAATTACTTCATAATTTATAACCTTCTCAAAAACTAGAATCCCCTTTTCCATTGCCAAAACCGTGTTTTTATAACAATTCGTGTACATCCATACTTTGTCCCCAAGAAAAGAATATCCGAAAGGAATAATGTTTGTTGTAGATCCACTTTTGGAAAGTGACATGAAATAAACACACTCATGAAAACTAGAGGTTCAAAAGGAGAATATTTCGTTAGTTCGAGCATGATTATTTTAACAGGGGGCATCTCATGATTTTCTTCTTCATGTGGTCTTGCCATTTCCACATTTTAACCACTTTCGTATCACTTAAGTGCTTACTAGTAAGTTTTCTCCTTTTTATCGTGTATGCCTGATAAACTCCATTTTCTGATGATTAAACTTTACATCCCTTCAAACTTATCAATTTGGCCCCATAATAAACCAAAAATGCATCTCATGGGGAAACGACAAAGAATAGAGAAAAAGAATGAAGAACAATCCATTTTTGCATTTTGCAGAGCTCTAGTTTGTTAATGGCATTAAAAACCAGATGAGTGCATTTGGCTATCTTTTCCCCCTTTTACCTTCAAATTTGGACCCTACACGTGGCAAGATCCAAGCAATGATGGCCCTGGGGAAGAAAACTGCATTTCTTGACATTTGGGAGAAAAAGTGTGATTTCTCATTTTGCTCGCCCTCCCGCAGACTCCGCCAAAAGCCAAACATGTGGCACCATCTGAGTAGCTGAGGAAATGCGGTTCAAATCTACCATTTAAACTATTTTTAACAAAAATCTCAAATTCTCAAAAACCTTTGTCGGCCCACTTTGACTTTTCAACATGAACACGTGGCACACCACGATTGGAAAAGGGGGTCATGGCTCAATTTGCAACATTTTAACCTTTTGGTGAAAAAGGCTCAAATTCTCAATTTCCCCCTCAGCCCGTTGTTTCAATTTCATCCTTCAACACGTGGCATTTCCTGACTAGGTGTGGGAATGTGCTTCAGTTTTATACTTTATCTATTTTTGAAAAGGGGAAAAATTCCAAATTTTCCCCGAAATCCAGTTCCCCACCGTTGACTCTTCAACGTAGGCCAAGTGTCCCTTTCCAATCTATTGCGGGCCTTAACTTAGAAATTTTCCCTTCGCATGAGCGGGGCCGCGGGCCATTTTAGAACTTTTCGCCTTTTGTGGAAACAAGGCTAAAATTCCCAAAGTCTTCGTCGGTCCACCAAAGCGCTGTGAACTGAAAAATGACCACGTGTCCTTTTCTGATTCTTCATGGCCTCACTTGATTGGTTGCAGGATGTGCTTCACTTTTTATCTGTTTTGAGAAGGGAAAAATTCCAACTTTTCCCCCAAAATTCCATGCCTCCGCCATTGACTTTTCAACATGAACACGTGTCCCTTTCTGATTTGCTACGGATTTCAACTTAGAATTTATCCTTTCGCTTGGGTGGGGCCACGGGTCATTTAAGAACTTTTCACCCTTTCGCCGTAATGCCTTAGAGAATAAAATGGGTCTGTTGCCCCAAACTTCTGAAAAGCGCTGACCCAATCGGGGCCGGCGGGGATGCGGGGCAAATCTGACATTTGTTCCAAAATCACCAAAAGTGATAAGTTCAAAAGGAACCCACCCAACCGCATCCAATGGGAAACAAACATGTAGCTTCACCTTTCCGATCCGAATTTGATGGGGAAAAGAACGTAGGAAGTTGCAGGAAATGAGAAAATGCCATTTTTGCTCTCGATGAAGAATTTATTTCTCTGCAAAAGGTTAAAAAAAATATGCAAGGTCTTATGCATTCCAAACACATAAAAGAAGAACTAAAATCATTTCCCATTCATTAAAAATAGGTAAAACGTTTTAACGGTAGCAGACAAAGGAATTTGATTTAAAACATCATGGGAAATGAAAACGAGCATCTGAGGAGTTTAAAACATGAATTTCTTCCATGGCAGGGCTCCAATTTTCACAAAATTAAATTCAAAAGGGTGGGGAAAATTGAGAGGACAACAAGGTGTGGACCTTTTCCACTAGATCCAAAACCGAGAACCCCCACCAATATTTCCTCTACCACTATACCCACCTAATCCACTTGATCTCAATCCTCCCAATCTTCCGATCCACCTCTTGTAGAAGGAAACAAACCAGTGGATGAACTTTCTTGTGTCCCAATAGTAGTGCTAAAACTCGTGTATTTCCCACCTCTTTCTTGCATAATTTCATTTGTTGACTCGTTTCATTTACTAGACTATAGACATTGATTTAGCACTATTTTGATACTATGTGATCTCATTATGGATTATTTGGTGACACATGTGTTGTTTAGGGCACGTGGTGTCAAACTAGTATTATGATCATTATCTTAGTTTCTTGCATTATATGGTTTTGGATACTAGCAGGATGTGATATAGTTATTTTATTTGATATATGATGGATGGATGTTAATGTTGTTATATACTTTGATATTATTGGTTTATAATGGAAAATTGGATGTTATCATGTTATAACTTAGATGTATCTTATATCTTGTTTTAATGTGGATGCATGTGGTTTGAATATAGTCATCTCATTTTGATATCGATTATTGCATAATTAGAATGAATATCCATGATTTATTTGGTTGTCGGTATACTGTTATTATTCTCTGATTTATTGTATCGAGTAAGTATGTTTAATGTGTCAATTGAGTGTGTAGATTACAGGTCACACAGGAGAACGTGGGTTTCAGAGTTGTACCTCAAGTTTCACAAGCCTATTGGTAGGATGAGTCCTTTAGCCATGCATGGCCCTTGTTTGACCTTTTGTGTATGTGGCATATAAATTTTTGGACACCATTGGTGATTCCTAATTTACCTATGTTAAGTTTAATTTGTCAAGCCGATGTGTTGAATCTCCTATATATATATACGGGTCGCTGGTCATATGACTGCCATACTATATTAAAACACTGACCCCCCATCTAATAGAATATATAGGCCCCTAGAGTAGGCATAGGTGGTTGTACTAAACTTTTTATAGACCTAAGGGTCCCTACATGTATTAGAGATGTTTTATGTTAATTAATATTTTTTTTTTGTTTGGGACCACCTAATCATCATTTGGGTGGGCCCCACCACCTCTTTCTTTGAGCCACTTTACCCAATCTCGAATTTGGGCTAAATGTGGCATTTGTAAGGGTCTCTTTTCACATTGGGGTCTCCCTTACACTAAAATGGACCCCTTGGACCCTACCTATGGGTAGGGGTATCTTTTCAAGTTTAAATGGGATTTTCCCTCCCATTTTTCCCCTCTCATCTCACCATCTTGTAAGTGTGGCTGATTTTTGTGATTTCTTAAAAGTTGAATTGTGTTGGCTTATTGGATTTTTAGGAAATTTGGGAGATTACTTCCTAAATGTGTTTTGTTTTATGTCTATTAGGATTTTGGAATATTTTGGTTGGAGAATGAGATGGGTGACACATGTCACCCTCTCATTTTTTAGGATTGGAATTTGATTCTTCTTTTTATACCTCCTCATGGAGAGGGGTATGGACTTTTGCTTCTCATTTTTCACTATTGGGAGTTGGAGAGAGCTTGGAGCTTGGAGCCATGAATAGCTTGGTTGTTCTTGAATTTGGATAGCTATTTTTGAGGTAGGCCTTCATACCTCTTGTTTTTGTTTCTATGGTATAATATGTAAAAAAAAAATGGTTGTTTGGATTCTTGGATGCTTTCATGTTTGTTGTGGGTGTCTTTGTAAATCTTGGTTTTATTTTCTCCATCCATCCTATTTGTGGTGGATTTTGGAATTGTAGGGGAAGAGGGAGGAAACCCCCTCTTACACCACATGGTTTGATGGGAAAGCCATGATGGTCTTTCTATTATTTCCTCCCCTCATATGGTTTGATGTGGAAGAGGACTGTTCATATGGTTTGAACCTCCTCTTCCATCCTTGTTAAGGAAAACATTATTGGTTTTAAAATCCTTACAAGGAGGAGGCTTGGTGTTTGGGATAGAGTGATAAGGATTTTTGGGATATGGATATGCTTTTAGTGTTCCTATGGTTGGATCACAATATATCTTATAATGGAATCCTTGCCACTCTTCCCCATTGATGAAAACATGGAGTTCTCCAGTTGTGATTTTTGTGTTCTTATTGTTGTTTTGTAATGAAACTAGGTGTGTGTTGTCACTCTTTGTCTCCCCTTACTTGTGCAATCTTGAGGCATGCATTCTCTCTCCGATGGGATTGGAGGGAGGATAGCATGTCCTCCATTTATGGAGATGGCATGTGATGATTTCATTTGGTTGGGAGGAAAAATAGGCCTCATTCTCTTGTGCATTGAAGACTTTCTTTTTGTGTGGAAGATTGGAAAATATGCTTGGAGAATGGAAAGAAGAAGTTTAAATTTTGGGCATATTGCTCCCCACTTGGGGAGGCTTGTACTCGTGCATTTTAAGTATTATTTGTAATGGTTTTGTAATATTTGATATGTCTTCTTTTATCTTGAGAAGAAGCTTTGAAACCTTGTACTTGTAATATTTTTGTAATCCTAGTTTAGTGGAAGCTTGGAATGCATTTACATCTTCTAAAAGAAAAAGGAATGTTGAGAATGTTAGCAATCATTGTATTATTGTTTGGGTTGAAATGTATTGTATGAAAAGTATGTTGTAAGGAAAAATAAACCTTGTACTTTATTGGATTTTATTTTAAATGAATGGATTTCTTCCTTTGTTGTGGAAAAGAAACTTCAAGAAAAATTGTAATAGAAAAAGGAAACTCTTATTCTTTGTAATAAATTCTTGTAAACTATAGAGAAGAAACTAGTTTGTTTATTTTCCTCATTCTCATTCAATAATGCTTCTCATTTGTATGAGTCTTGGATCAAGAAAATGGTTTTATTGTGTTGTAATATCCTAACTCTTGACATTAAGTTTGTTAGATAAATTTATATTTTATTTATATTCCCATCATATACAAAATTTTATTGGGTTTTACTTGAGTTAGAAAGGATATACATGTAAACTGATTTTTTTCTTGTCCTTAGTAGATTTTTATAACAAGATTAAATCGAGAAAATATGTCCTTTTTACATATATGTATATATATATATACACCTATATATAAACACACATATATAGATATATAGATTTATATCTATATTTATATTTTAGAATAAGTGATTTTGATTTTGATTAAAGGATTGTGAAATAAATTTACTCTCCTTTTTGAAAAAAATATCTTCATTGTTGGTTTGCAGATTTATTTTATAAATATCCCTTTTGAACTAATATACATTATTTTATGCACGCACGCACGCACGCACACACGCACACACACACACACACACACACACACACACACACACACACACACACACACACACACACACACACACACACACACACACACACACACACACACACACACACACACACACACACACACACACTTGTATACCAAAGTAAGAAAGTAAATAATTTATACCTTGAAATAAATGAAATAGTAGTTCTTGGTTATAACCCTTGTAAAAATATGAATTCAATGTGTGTGTGTGTGTGTGTGTGTGTGTGTGTGTGTGTTTGTGTTTGTTTGTGTGTGTGTGTATATTTATATACATATTCATCTATATAAAAGCAATTTTCTTTTATAAAAAAATTAATGTAAAGTGAATCGATTGTGTGTTTTTATTGATAAAAGAAATTAAAAAAATTGGGAGGGGGACAAGCCGTGACCTACCCTCCCTCCCTCCCCTCTTGTTACCCTGGTGTGGCGTGGTGAAGTCATGCCACACCCCCACAACTCCCCTTCCATGTGCCTATGTGGCCACGGCCGCCTCCCTTTCTACGGTTGGGTCACGGCCCCCAATACAAAACCCTAAATTTTTGTTATGTGTATCCATTTCCACTGCTAAAAATTGACTCTTTATATATATATATATATATATATATATATATAAACCCAGAAACCCCAGTATCTATCTATTACAACAAAAACATATAGCTATTAAGAACGAATACAAAAGAATATAAAGACCGAAACCCTAAAAAGGGAAAATTAGTCCCAAAAATAATGAATTGAAAACTTGTCTCCTCCATTAAAATCTGAATACATATGATAAGGACCTTCCATTTTCCTCCATGGTTTCCTCCATCTTCTTCCTGCAACCCAACTTGTGCAAATGAGAAGAAAATAAACCAAACAAAATTCAAAAATAAAATCATAAAGTAGATTTAGGGTTGCAAAGAATACCTAAGATCTAGGGTAAAAAATAAAATAATCATATGGCTCAGATTTAACCCTCATAACTTAGAATTGATGGGAAATATCTTTTAATGGGTTGGGTGAAAATTAATAAGTTGGGGAAACTAATAAGTGGGAAACCTAGGTGGCTATTCAAATGACCATGGTGAGTATAATTTTAAAATGTGGCATCTAGAGAATTGATTAAAAAAAAGTATTTATCATAGTTCCATTTAGATTATTTAAAGGCCAAGGAGGGAATAAACTTATAAAAGGAAAACTTAAGAAAATATTTAAGTAAATAAATTGGTTTAGTTTAGTATGGTTGGTCTTTGGGACCCCTTTTGAAAATAAATTTAATACGGAAAAAGGGGGTATTTGACCCCAGAAATAATAATGGAAAATAAAATAGTATTAATTCACTCTTGGTTATAGCCGAACTTAGTTGAGGAATTAATAAAATAATATATTTAAAAAAATTGTCGGGATTTTTAGGTGTTTGAGTTTAGATCGAGTGCTAAAATATAGGCACTACAACTCCCATAGTCTACTAATTTTTAGTACTTCCAGATGTATTCCCAATGTTCTACATGCCCACACTTTTTCCTGATGATGCACCAAAAATATTCCTCCAATTGGACCCCAAACAAATATGATGTTTTTCCTACCACAAGTATATGTGTTGTCTAATGTACTTCTATATTCAAAGGAAAATGATATCTACCTAAAGCTACTAGATTACCTACACTCGCCTTCTTATCAATGATTACTTTTGGAACTAGAACACCATGCGTAAGGGCTAGGTCTCCAGGTGGGATCAGATATGTGCCCATGGTCCTCAATATTTCTTCGTCAGATGCACTCTCATTAGACGTCAAAGAGGATTCTCTACTATGCTTGCCTAATTTGGGGAGAGCCTAACGCTCTGGCTCCATGTCTTCCACGTGAGCTTCAAACCCTTCTCAAGAAATCATCCTCTGTAATTCCACATACTCCTCAATATCACGTTGCTTTGCCAATTCCCTATCACGTGCTTCATTATACTTAAGTCATCTTTCTTCTCTCTCGCCTTTACTGCAAGGTTTGCCACCATCTTCACCACACCTACTCCTTCCCTTTCACATGGTAGTGTATTTAGCTAGCCATAGGTAGGCACTCTAAACTCAACACAACCATCAAGATCTTAATTGCAAAAGGAATAACGCAAATGCAAGATCCTATAGGATCATGCAAGAATTCAAACTCGTAACCTCTCGCTCAAGAATACATAGAAACAATGTACTCCAAAGTATAATTGTGCACAACACTAGCCCACCAATGATCTACAACACGTCTCAAGGTTCATCTGCATCAAACAAGGTTTGGTAATCTTCCTGCATCCAAACCCTTGGTTTGTAACTCCAGATTTTCTTTGATGCGTATGCGGACAACCACTCATACAATTCTATTGGAAAGCAACTAAAAATACTTCATAAAGCTCATGATATAGATTATATTCCACCTATTTACACACATTGAAATCAGTTCCAGAACCATATCTCTATGCAAACTGCTCTTGTCCTTCATCTACCCAATCTTCAATAGCCACAAGAGTCAATTGATACACCATCATCATGCAACATCATGGCAAACGATTTGAAAATAGGTCCTAACAACGGAACCAAAATGTAGTCTTGTTTTTCCCTTGATTACCTAGGCATGCTAGAACTTCATTCAGATAAATCGAATACCCACACAAAGTGCACGAAGCTACGAGTCCCTCTTTGGTATTGTCTTGTCAAGATGTTAGCATGCATGTTCATATAACCCAAGATGTGATCAAATAACCAAGTGTTAATCATAAGATGAATTAGATCACACCAATAGAACATAATGATTTAAACCAAAACTAAGATCAAATTAACCATACAAGCACCAAAATAATATACATCAATTACCGAATTCATCCATAGTTATCCATTGCATTAATTCATTAAGTAACAAAAGTTGAATACATAAGTAGAGTAACCAGAAATTCATGCGCGCTAGTACATCATGGCATCATAACTCTGCAATACATACGGTGTACAAAATAATGCCAATTAACTAATATATATAGGGGTGTGGACTTCCCTTCACCGCCCTTGCATCTCAAAATAGACTATGTGCTCAAAATAGCTATGCACCAATGATTTACATATTTTTTACAAGAAGGCTACTAATAGATTAATCTATAATTAAACTATATCTTAATCCTATTATTAGTGTGGACTATGCATGCCATGCAAAATCAGATAATTCATGAGTGCTTTATTCCGGGCGTGAGGTCCCGGGCATAACTTTACTAACTCTCATGCATGTTGATGCACCCCCTTCTTGCACACCCTTAAATCCCATGCACCCTTGATACTTAGTCATTTTTCCATCAACCCAACATTACCCCAAAATGATAATGACACGAGGTCAGAGGTCTAGTCAATGGTGACCAGGGGTAATATGAGAAGAAGATGCGAGAAAAACATTCCTACAATTCCTTTTGTAGCTAGATCTAAAGTTGATCTCGGATATGGAAGTGGATCGAGTTGAAGGCGCGAACACTGCAAAACAGTTCAATCTAGGTTTGATTAAAAGGATGCAAGAAAATTAGGAAAACAAATAGTAAATGTAATAAAGAAAGATTAGGTCTATGATGACTAGGTTGGGTTGATGGTGAGTGGGGAATGGTAGAACAAATCTGAGATGGCGAGGGGATAGGATGACTAGATCTGAAATTTTGATGACTAGGATTAGATAGGTGACGGGATATATGCCATAAATGTAGAAAATAGAGAGATGGGTTTATGGTTACTAGGTTGGGTCAACATTGAATGGGGTAGATCTAAGACTAAACAAATGGGAGGAGAAAAATGACAACCTGAGATGAGGATGGAGGTGACTAGATGTGAAAAAGAAGACCGAGATGGCTACAAACCCTATAAACACAATGATGATGGCTATAAAAGGGTGATGATGGTGGATATAATCATGTAATGAAAAGTTGACTCCAAGGCTCCCAAAATGAAAACAAGATATCCAAAAAATCTCAAATATAGGATGATATATGCAAGCACACAAAGGAAACTGAAGCAGAGGTCACAAGAGCTCATAAAATCTCAAAAATTCATCCCTGAACAAGGAGGGGTAAGGGTAGATTTAAAGGTTCGACGGTGACCCGGATGAGTCACCACCTGATTGTGGGTATCCATCCATTTGGGTGGTGGAATGATGCCTAACTTGAGGCATCAAGCCCATAGGAAGCGAGATTATGGTTTAGATGGATAGGGACAAGCTAGGATTGCATACATGAGATAAATAGGTACGTGGGAAGTGGAAAGGAGTAAATAAAGGCCATGGAAGGATAAAAACATTAAATGATGACCTAGGCATAAACATTTGAGAGATTGAGGGATGAGAGATGGATTAAATAAAGATTAATATTAATTAACAAGTGATTAAGGATAATTAGGAATGGTTTACTGAGAGAATAAAATAATGAAATGAGGATTAGAGATGATTAAGGGTGAGTAACATAGATGGAACAATGGGGTGGACAAGATAGGATTAAGGGTGGGAAATGGTAATTAATGGTATAAATTGAATTTAGGAGGGAATATGAAATTTGAATGGATGATCATGATGAAAGAGAGAAAATGTGGGGTGAAGGGTAGTGATACCAAATTTTGGTGTCTACATTTGCCCCTTTTGTTGAAAGCAGATTGCATTGGGCAAGCCACGAGAAAAAATGAGAAAGTGATTAAATTATGATTGATTAGGCAATCCGAATGTTGACTAAGTTTCTTCGTTCTGCTTAGATTAATGAGCTAGTAATAAGGGAAACAAGTAACTCCAAATATGTAAGGGTTTATGGTACCTTGAGATGATATGGATGCATACGGGTGCAATATGAACTCCTCCTTGTTGCGAGCTCAGTAACCTAAAAATCAAGCAAAGCCAACATGAGGTGGATTAGTAGATAGATGGGAGGGTTTCCTAACAATGTCAATCCCGAGAAGTAAAAACTTCCTAGGATGGATGTCAACCCTCATTTTAGACAAGATAAGATAAAATTAGATATTGATAAATTGTATGTAGTGAAGTCTAATATAATATGTAGTAAATCTAAGATAAAAATAAACATGAAAAAATGCATATTTAATCTAAATGTATGAAAAATAAATCAAATCCGGGTGCGTCGGCTGACCCAAGGTGCAAATGTCCAATCGCGGCGATCTCAATATTACATCCTTGAATAAGAAGGGGTAAGGGTGGATTTATAGGGTTGATGGCAACCCAAATGGGTCACCTCGACTATGGGGATCCATCCATTTAGATGGTGGAATGATTCCTAACTCGAGGCATCAAACCCATAGGAGGCGAGATTAGGGTTTATATCGATAATGACGAGTTAGGGTTTCATAGGGAAGATAAATGGGTAGGTAGGAAGTGGAAAAGAGTAAATAAAGGACATCGATGGGTAAAAACATTAAATTATGGCCTAGGGATAACAAATTGAGATATTTACGGATGATAGATGGATTAGATAAATATTAGGATTAATTAACGATGATTAAGGATAATTAGGAGTGGTTTAGGGAGAATAAAACAATGAGATGAGGATTAGAAATGATTGAGGGTGATTAACATAGCTAGAACAATGGGTCGGACAAGATAGGATTAAGGGTGGGAAATGGTAATTAATGAGATAAATTCAATTTAGGAGGGAATACGAAATTTGAATGGATGATCATGATGAAAGAGAAGCGAACACGGGGTGAAGGGTAGTGATACCAAATTTTGGTGTCTACAAAAGCCTTAAAAGACTTAAATTGAACTTATTTTAAGAAGTAAAAAAATCATAAAGTTTTATTATGTGTAATGATATTAAACTAAATAATCAATAAATTAGATATGTAATATATGAGAATATTTTTTCGTAAATTTATTTATCAAAGACACATAGTGTTATCGATAGCTTAGTCAAACATTTTTAATGAACCTATATATTATGAAAATGTGTTGATAGGAGAAACCTAAAATGGTAGCCAAGGAGGTGGGAGGTGCAAGTGTAATAGTATGAGATGTCAATATAAAATGGTCAACTTTAAAATGAGGTTCATGTCATATGGTAATATTCCTTCTTTCTTGGATAATGTGACCAAAAATCATAATATATTAGGCACTTGGTTGGGTTTGTAGTCCATATTTTCATACAATATTTTTTTGGAGGAAAATGTAGTGGTGTAGCTTGGATGAAGTCATCCATCACCAATCAATGAAAAAATCACTGGAAAAGTGATAGAAGTTACTAATAAATGTGGAACCCTACAATTAGTAAAAGTGTGTGAAAAATCCAAAATAAACATATATATATATAAATTAAAGGGATAAATGTGTAAATTTTATATAAATAAACCACAAAACAAAAAGTTTAAAAAAGGAAAGTTGATTTTGGTGGGGATATTTATATTTGTTAAAGAGAGAGTACAATGACATCTCACTTGTAAGTGGAAGTGAGGGGATGCATCAGGTAGGAGAGGGTATTGTATAGTATTGGGTGACTCAAAATAGCATCGTAACAAAAGATATATAATATATATATATAATTAATTTTAAAAAATAAAATTTATGCAAAACCCTAATTGTAGAGTCACGTATGATAAATAAATGTTAAAGTACATATTTGACACAAGCAATAAGCTAATAAATATGAAACCCTAAGTGCAAGAGAGAGGAAAGGAACTAGTTGATTTGTGCTTGATCCAAAGAGCCCGATATGGACCGGAAAACTAATGAACAAGAAGGGAGGTGTCGTCAATACCTAGATTAAATTTTGCGATTGTCGGATAAGGTCGACTAGGGCATCTAGACTGGTCAAGGGAGCATGAGCACTAAAGTATTCTATAGGGTACACGTGATTTGGTGCAAGTGGTCAAAATCGATTTATCTTGTGTCGCATAAGTGTCATTGTTGGTTTCATGTATGTCGCACCTTGATCATTAGATGTACTTGTAACCTATAAAAGATATGTTCACCTATGAAACCTACAAAAACACATCAAATCCAAAAAATAAAGATGTAATATGGGGATTCAAAATGACCCTAACGGTCACCTGACCGAGTGAATTTATGATTGAGATCGTTGCACTACATCTCAGACTCCATGTAGTTTTTGTGAGTGTCGAAATAATTGTGCCCTAGGATGCCCTTATGCAAGTTCACTTGATAGCAGGAAGTAGCTAGATGTAGCAATGTAAATAGATGTGTGGATGGAATAATGAACTTCCCCTTCCTATGCAAAGTGTATGCAGAAAATTTAGTCCCTTGTCCCTTGAATGAATGTTAGATGGATGCCTTTGATGCTCTTAGATGCCTTTAGATGCAAGCTTAGGTGATGATAATAGATGCTTAGAGCTTGGTCCTTTATTTTGGTCATATATATTTGTATTTATTTAATTCCATTGGTTAAATTTTGTAATTGAAAACTTAAAGGTTGGCCCATAAGAAAATAAGATGCCCAAAATATAAAAGAATCCCAAAAAGAGCAAGTAAAGTGGAAAGAGGTCAGGGGTGCCCGGAGGGGACAACCGTGCTCAGGAAATGGCGTCCTCATTGGGCCCCGGTGTTCAAAGCCATAAAATATAAGTGAGTGACATATCAACTAGGTTGTAGGGTGTAAAAGGCCATAAAGAAGACAAGAAATAGAGAAAAGAGGCCAAATATAGCTGTCAATTACTAGTTTTCTCACTTAGAAATCCTATGAATGCAAGTATGATTTTATGACATAGAAATGTACCCAAGTACGTGATTTTTGTCTACATTTTCCCCCACTTTATGTTGTTGATCGGGGAAAATTTTAGTGGTGAATATTAGTTATTTGGCGAATATTCCAAATTTGGAAAATTTAAAAAGGCAAAATTTTCGAGTACCATAGTGTACCCTTCGCCTAAATTTTCCAGTATAAAATGTTTTAGGGGTCGGTTTGGCCTACTATTGAAAACGGCTCCTATATAAGAATAGGTAATTCATCAGGTAGTATACTAGTAGCTTACTAGTGGGTATCATCCGAACGGTTAAGTAAAATCAAGTATAGTGTGAACAATGACAAGGAGTGTAGAGAGAGAAGTGTGACAACAAGTACACTCGTGTAAAAAAATATCAAGGAGTGCAACAAGTAAGAAGTAAAGATTAAGATGTAAATGTCTTATCACTTGACAAAAATTTCCTAACGTATGACAAAAAAATTCAAGTCACGCAACATGGCATTTGATGTCGCATGACAAGATAAATTTATCATCACATGACAAGAGTAGTGTTATCATGTGACAAGGACAATTATGCCTTTCAAGTATTGTATTCGTCCCTTTGTCTCGAAAGTGGTTTCAGTGGATATTTGCTAGGGATATTCCACCTCAAATTTCCTAGAGGTGTCTTAAAATTATCCCTATTGTTGAATGAATACTTGATAACATAAAGTAGATAAGAGATGCGTACCTGATAACCATGTAGAATGTGATGGTGATAACATGTTGAAGAGACAAGTGAAAGCATGAAGTGATAAAAATGAAGTATGAAAGCTAAGAAAGAGGAAGTGACCCTAGGGGTAAAGTGTATTGTATTGTACTGTTGTTTTGCTTGATGTAGGTTGCTTCTTGTTGTGTATCAAGGATGAACCTACAAAAGAAGAGAGAAAGAGTAATAAAAGTCATGTATTATGAAAACTATGTAAATGTGTGTAAAAGTAGTAAAAGGAAAGTGTGCACCTGATGATCATGAGTGTAAAAGGATAGAAAGATGTCTTGAAAATTCTATGTAGAGTAAGTTTTTGGGTGATCTCATGCTAAGAGAGATTCTTTTGGGTGATCTCACACCAAGAATGATTTTTTTACAATCTCACACCTGTGTACAAGTGTTTTGGGCGATCTCACACCATGGAAGAAGAGTGTTGGGGAGAGTTGTCTAGTGTTACTCTCCTTCTATGTTTGCTTCCCAAATTGTGCACCACCTTGTAGATGGTATGATCAATGTTGTACCTTATTAGTTATGTATTTTTTCTTAGTTGAAATGAAGAAAGAATGCATTTTACTTGTTGGAGGATTACATTTGTCTTTGTAAAAATTGCTCTATGAATTTTTGTAGACAGTGTTGATCTAATAAGCTGATTGTATGTGCCCCTAGGACATAGGCACCCAAGGGAGGACAAGTGCGCCTGTGCACTACTTGTTTGATGTTGGGTGCTAGTGTTTGTGTTATCCGAGGACCCAAGTCGGGTTTTAGGTTGTTTTGTGACTATATTTATGTTATGTTCATGTATTATGTAGGTATGTATTGTAGCTCTACATTGTTGTATGGGGTGAATGACTTACCCAATGTATGCACCTCATTGTTTGGGGTGCATGTGACACCGATAAGCACATGTGTTCCAAAGGAGAGCACCTAAAATTTATCTGAAGTGGATACCTTATAGAGGAAGGGAATGTGCATGGTAGAGACCAAGGCACATGCAAACAAAATGGCTAGAAACATGTGTTAGTGCACTCAAAGCTAGTGTGTGAGTAGAATACAATGTGCAATCAAGAAAGAAGACAAGATAGACCACAAAAAGTAGGTTTCAAACATGGGACATTGATCACAATGTCATAATAAAATTAAGGCCAAATCGGCCAAAAGCATACAAACAAACAATAACATACAATAGAAAAAAATCCAATCAAAGTGTAACATATAACCATCTTAAAAATATGTATCGTATAACATACTTATAAAGTGTATTAGATTGTGTAAGATTGCTTAGAAATAGAAATTATGAAGCACTGAGAGCATAAGAGTAGAAATGGTAGACACATGATGATGTGAGGAAGGGGAGTAAGAAGGATGCCCCCAAGTGCATGATGTGTATAAGAATCAAGTAACATCTTCTAGAATATTTCCATTATCAATATCATAGCCAATTGGACCTGGATCAGAGTCTTGGTAAGCAATAGTAAGAGGTTGATCATATAAAGAACCAACACGGTGCAAATTGTACATGCCTATTGCGTATTATTCATCAGTGAAAGGTGATTGTTGACAATCGTGTGCATACCAGCGGGTGAGATTTTGAGTATAGTTGAGAAAAGAATAATTGGAAATAGAAACACAACCAAAATGCACAGGGACTGTGATACTAGATTGATTAAGATCCAAAGTGCCACCAATGTACTTAAACCATGACTACCCAAGTGTAAGTGGATAGGAAAAAGGACTACGTGCAAGGAATACTAATAAATGGAAGATCTAGAGGCTATAAGCGAGTAACAAAGACACATCCATGATAAAGGTGAGGAGAATGAGGCGGTGGGTGGAGATCATCAAGTGTGAATTCAAGCGATGACAATGTCATTATGTGTGCAAGTAGTTTTAGAGAAACTAGGATCGAATGGGATATGAGGCCAATAAGATTCATGGATGAAAAGAGTGCATCTGAAAGGAGGAGATTTGAAGCAGAGGTATGTGGGGGAGGCAAATTGGATCACATGACATATAATGTACAAATAGATCCTTTGAGAAGAAGCATCTCAGGGGTAGGAGCACGAGGTTCCATGAGTTGATAATCACCGATCGGATACATAGTATGCTTATAGGGATGACCACCATTATGATATAGAAGTGGAGTAGGAAGTAAAATGAGTGGGTCGAGGTGGCAATATTTTAATGGGTTGTGATCAATAACAATAGTATATGCATAACCCTCATGTAGGAATTTAATGCATTGATGAACTGTAGAAGGTACTATTTGTGTAACATGAAGCCATGGCCTACCAAATAATTAATTTAACTAAAGTGTGGCATTGAGAACAAAGAATGCGGTAGGAATGGGTTTAGGCCCAACTATGAGAGGTAAGTTGATAGTTCCCATGCACGAGTGCCCAAAAGAATCAAAGCTACAAATAGAAATGGATTTTGGACTGACATGAGCTGAGGAAAGGCCAAGTTGTTGAATAAATGTGAGACTACAAAGGTTGAGCTTGTATCCATTATCAACTAGTACTTGTCTAATGCCTATGTTAAATATGTGAGCCTGAATATAAAGAGGAGGATCATTGTCATAAACAAAAAGAGTGGTAGCTATAAAATATGGTAAAGTGAGTTATTCAAAAATGAAGATACAAACAACTAATAGACATGGTTTGGAGGAGTATTGTAAGAAATTGAAGTATTAGCCATGAGAGTGTCGATTCTAGCCTTACAGTTAGGATTAACTTGTAAGAAGGCTTGAATGGAAATATCCATGGTGAGAGGATCCTAGAGTGTTTGAATGTGGGTACACCAAATGATTTTTAAAAATATATAATTTATGCTAAACCCTAATTATAGAGTCGTGTATGATAAATAAATATTAAAGTATAGATTTGACACAAGAAATAAGCTAATAAATATGAAACCCTAAGTGCAAGAGAGAAAGGAAATGACTTAGTTTATTTTTCTTGATCCTAGAACTGATTTAAACTGGAAAATTAATGAACATGAAAGGATATGTGTTGTCAATGCCCAAATTAAATTATGTGACTGTCAAATAAGGCCAAACTAGGGTGCATGGGCACTAGATTATTCTATTGGGAACTTGTGGTGTGCAAGTGGCGAGAATCTAATTTTTTTGTTATCACACAAGTGTCTTTGATAGTTATTGTTGGTGATCTATATGTCACTCATTGATCGTTGGATGTACCTATAACTTGCAAAAGATATGGTCACATGTAAAACCCACAAAACCACATCAAATCAAAAAAAAAAAAATGCAATATGGGGAGTCAACTAACCCCAAAGGTTACCCAAATGAGTGAACTTACGACCGAGTGTTGCACTACATCTCAGACTCCATGTAGTTCTTGTGAGTGGGTGAAAGAATTGTGCCTTATGATGCCCTTATGCCAATACACTTGATAGCGGGTAGAATCTAGATGTAACAATATAAATAAATGTGTGGATGGAATAATTAACTTCCCCTTCCTATGCAAAGTGTATGGAGAAAATGTGGTCCCTTGCCACTTGAATGGATACTAGATGGATGCCTTTGATGTTCTTAGATGCTTTTCATGCAAGCTTAGGCGATGATAATATATGCTTAGATCTTGGTCCTTTATTTTGGTCACATAGATTTGTATTTATATGATTCCCTTGGTTGAATTTTGTAATTGACAACTGAAAGGCCGACCCATAAGAAAATAAGATGCCCAAAAGATAAAAGAAGCCAAAAAGAGTGAGTAAGGTGAAAAGAGGTCAATGACACCTAAATGGGGACAAGGGCACTGGCACCGGTGTCCTAGTGGGTGCTAGTTTCGAAGCCATAAAAGATAGAAAATGAAATATCGATTTGGGTGTAGGGTGTAAAAGGCCAGAAAGAAGAAAAGAAACAAAGAAAAGAGGCCAAAGATAACTGTCAATTACTAGTTTTCTCACTTAGGAATCATATGAATGTAAGTATGCTTTTAGGATCTAGAAATGTACCCAAGTGCATGATTTTGTGTCAATTATACATATATATATATATATATATATATATATATATATATATATATATATATATATATATATATATATATATATATATATATTGTGTGGTTGGAAACACCACGTTAATCGTGTAAGTAGTGGTGTAGTAGTAATTGTACAAATAGGATAATCCATCAAATGATCATAAGAAGGAGGAGGTGGCTATAATCCATAAGTATGGTGCACTTCTAGATTAGATTTAGAAGTATTATTTTTGGAAGCGGTGGATTAAAAATATTAATCTTATCACTATCATTAGTTGGCTTAGATTGCTCGTGAAGTGAGTCAAATTCAATAACATTTATATTAATAATATATTGAATAACATGACAAAGCTTGATACAAAGATTAGTAAAATGACCAACATGTCTATGATAATCACAATAAGCATTAAAGTTAAAAAAATATGGCACGAGGCTTTCTTGTATCATCCTTTAAGGGGAGATAGATTTAATTTTTCACTCTATCAACTTTTGAAGGATCAATTGGGGTAAAGAAGGAAATAACATGAATTTCCTCGAGGATAATATTATAACTGAATCTTGGTAGGTTGGGATATAATGTTAACACTAACTTTAGCATTAATTTTTTTATCATTAGGTTTTTCTTTAATATTAGGTTTACCTTGAAACTTAAGACTATATTAATATGTAAGTTTTTTTAAGCAATAGGTGTAAAAACCATAAGCATTATAACATGTTACAGGGGGTATGGGTTTCCCCAAAGAATAAGAACTATATCTAGACACAAAATCTATGCACTTGGATACATTTCTAGGTCATAAAGCATCCTAATATATACATGATTCCTAAGCAAGGAAGCTAGTGGTTGAAAACTCCTTTTGGATTTTTTTATAATCTCTTGCATCCTTATTGGGGTTACACACCTCACGTTTTGTAGGAACTTGACTAATTTATCATTTATGGCCTAAGAAACTAATGCTCGGTTAGGGTACAAGTGCAATAGGTAAGTTTTTTTAAAGCAATAGGTGTAAAAACCATAAACATTATAACATTTTGTAGGGGTATGGGTTTCCCTCAAAGAATAAGAACTATCTCTAGACACAAAATATATGCACTTGGATACATTTATAGGTCCTAAAGCATACTAATGTATACATGATTCCTAAGCAAGGAAGCTAGTGGTTGAAAACTCCTTTTAGATTTTTTGTTTTATCTCTTGCATTCTTACCGGTCTTACACACCTCACAAACTTTGCGGCAGAACTTGATTGAGATATCGTTTATGGCCTTAGACACTAATGCTTAGTTAGGGTAGAAGTTTCTAGGTGCTCATGTCTCTCTTGGGTGCTCATGACCCTCTCTATCGTTTTCTTAACCTTTTGGGTATATTTTAATTCTTAGTCATATTTTAGTACTTTGGTTCAATCTTTCAGTTGTCAATTACGAAATTCAAACAAGGGAATCATATATATACTTAGTTACTTATTCTAAATTAGGGGCCAAGCACTATAAGCATTATCTATCATCACCTAATCTTGCATCAAGGCACATGAGCATTTCAAATTCATTCATCTAGCACATCTATACAAGGGACAAGGGCTACATAACTCTACATACACAACATAGGAGGGGAAGTTCATTTTATTCCATCTCATGCATTTGCATACTTGGAGAAATCTAGATCTATCCCACTATCATAGTATAACTTGTACAAGGGAAACATAGGGCATCATTACACACACATACATAGAGAACTACATGGAGTCTGATATATAGTGCAGCCCTTGATCATATGATCACACTTCATGTGACTGCCATGGTCAATCTGACTCCCCATTCTGCATCTTCTTTATTAGGTTTGATGTGGTTTGAGGGCATGTGTAGTTAGTTATCTATTTTTAGGTTACATGTACAACCAACGACATTGGAGTGAAACCAGAGTGACAAAATAGGATCAACGGTGAAGCTATCCACCCAGCAATCATTAGAAAAGATCATAACCTGAGTATCTGAGTAGACACTAGCACCCAGATCAATCATTAGTGCCCATGCACTCCTATCCTCTCGTGGGTGCTTCTCTCTTGTGTATTCCCGAGTCCCATAACTTTCGGTGATCCTGACAACACTTTTCCTAGTCTTTTCTAGTAGTTCCTTAGTCCAGATCATCTTCGGGTCTCACAAAAACAACTCTCTCTCTCTCTCTCTCTCTCTCTCTCTCTCTCTCTCTCTCTCTCTCTCTCTCTCTCTCTCTCTCTCTCTCTCTCTCTCTCTCTCTCTCTCTCTCTCTCTCATCTCTCTCTCAAAAACTCTCTCTCTCTCTCTCTCTCTCTCTCTCTCTCTCTCTCTCTCTCTCTCTCTCTCTCTCTCTCTCTCTCTCTCTCTCTCTCTCTCTCTCTCTCTCTCTCTCTCTCTCTCTCTCTCTCTCTCTCTCTCTCTCTCTCAAGGTTTCATATTATTGCATGCTTATTGCTTGTGTCTTACTATAGTTTATCACTTGTATATCATTAGTTACAATAATTAATCTGAAATAAAGGTTTAATTAAATTTATATTAAATCATTTTTAACCTTAACTTGTCATCAAACACTCAAATCCTTATTTCACATATTATATCCATCTCTATTGTAACCCTAAATACCCTTGGATCCTTCCATTTTTACCAACATGAGTTTCTCTCCCCACTTACTTACAAGATAATCCGAATGTGAGCACAAAATATGTTCTTTTTTATCGACACTTACATTCATCCTAACACTTCTCCCAAATATGTTTATCATAGATTCATTATGGCATTATATTTTAATAAAGAGAATATTACCTTTACATTTGCTAAAATTCACTCTCAATCCATTTTAGATAATGATCCACCACTTTATATTTTAGTTCACATCCATAATATAGTGGTTAAATGAGTTGTAGTTGATAATGGCTTCAACCTTAACATTTGTAATCTACCATTCATTTGGTAACTTGGCCTTTCTGAAGCATCCTTAACATTCTCATCTATTTGTATGCGTGACTTTGATAATATTCCTAAAAATTTCTTAGGTACAATAACACTTCCCATTACTGTTGGTCCATGCACTTTGCCCACCCTATTTCATGTAATGCCTAATCATCTTAATTATAATATTCTTCTTGGATGGCCTTAGATCCATGACATGCATGCAATCCCTTCAACCACTCATGTGCATATTAGATTTATATACCGGGGTTTGGTGTATGAGGCCTTTTAAGATCCCTCCCCATTTTCCTTTCGCAACATATTGATCATTCACCTAAAACCCCTGCTTCTTCCAAATCTCCTCCTAATTTTATAAATTATTATCCTAGGTATCATTATATACTTTGTTATGGTTTCAATAGAACCAGATTTGGAAAAAATGAAAAGGGGGTCATAGAGGCTCTGTCTATTTTCACACAATCCACCAAACTCGGCATTAGTTTTCTCCCTTTTCCTACTCCTTTTATTCCTACCACATATGCTCCTAAGGTTTCACTACTTCACTATACCATTAGCCTATTGGTGATCCCACTTGGCTTGAATTGGATACATTCCTTACTAATGATGCTCTATTAAAATACATGGGAACTTACAACCATTTCCCCCCTTACCATCACAAAAAGTGTTTTCCATCTTTTTCTCAATGCTACAACTTACCTTGGTGAATCTGATCCTCTTAACACCAATACCGATACTCCTGACCCATTTCAACATCTGCCACCATGTCATGGTCTCTCTCACATCATCACATAGATATCCATTTCTCACAAACTTGGGGGCATCGTAATTTCTCTCCCTCCATCATTATTTATTGTTTATATCGTGCCTACTCATAGCTTATCTACTACAATTCACACTCTATGCTTTACGATAAATTTTTCCTATCATCTACTATCTATCACATATAATTCCTTTGTTACCCAATGATGCACTCTAGTTTCATGGTTCGTACTCAACAGTTGAGGGTCCAATTCTTAAATGAACCTCACATCATTTAATTTCACTACACTTTTCACTTTGTGTTTCATGTCTATCTTTCCAAGCACCACACCATCGGTGGTAAACAAATTTTACTATCATTACCGATGACACACTCTTGTTCTATGGTTCATACTTAACTATTGAGGAAGCATTCCTAAATGAACCTCATCTAATGCACATCTGTTGGGGGAACTCAGCTCTCTTCATCTTCACATCTTACACATCACAAACCACCATCACTTTCACACAACATATGCACATCTTGGTTGCATTTACTCTTGTTAGCTTATACTATCTACATGTTGCACTTTGTCTTCATATGCTAATTAGATACTTAGTATGTCAATATATTTTCATACACACTTGTGCATTCACTTATTATCTTGAGGTGAATGTTGTACTTTCACATATTCTTACATGATGCATGATGTTATGCATTGTTCTCTACCAGTCCCAATGAGGCTCCTAGGGGCATCTACCTTTGCTACTCTCATACTCTACACATCACGGGTCCTACTATTACATTATTTACCACTCATTACTATAACTTTACTCTTCTCTTATATATACATGATCTGACATACTACTTATCTTTCTGACATGCTAACGGGTGTTTCATGTGTAGTATTTTCCCTATAAGATTCTATACAACCATGATTATCTATCACTTTTTACTTGCTTATATTTGTCACTGTTTGTGGGCTATGCCCTAGGTATTTATTGATCATTGTTTGCTTATGGTTTCTTTTTCCCTAATTATCTTGTGACATTATGAGCAATGTCCCATGTATGTAACCCACTTTTTGTGGTCTACCTATTATCTTCATAGTTAATTGTTACATTGTACTTTATTACATACCAACTTTTTTATACTAATACTTGTTATTAGCCTATCTTGTTTACACATGCCTTGGTTTCTATCATGCACATCCCCTACCCCCTGTAGGTATCCACTCTCATATATACATATCAAGTATCGGGTCCTCTCCTTTGGACCAAATTCTCCTATAGTCGTCGCATGCACCCCAAATGAGGGGGCATATATTGGGTGAACAAATCACCCTTACAAAGCATCTCAAAGCTCCATAACAACATAGTACGATACAAATATGGCACATAAACATAATTAAATATTGGTCGTAA
Source organism: Taxus wallichiana var. yunnanensis (assembly GCA_018340775.1). NCBI lineage: Eukaryota > Viridiplantae > Streptophyta > Pinopsida > Cupressales > Taxaceae > Taxus > Taxus wallichiana. Next base: position 304,026,145 of record CM031238.1, read on the forward strand.
TCGACTTGAACCCAAAATGTAGATCGACACTAGCATCCGGTCTAGAAAGTATCGAGTTAGCACTTGTTTTCCTCAAGAGCTCGTGTCCTAGGTGAAAAAATAGTTAGTTTCATAGTGCATCACGTTTCCAATAGTTTAGTACAATTCTCGATTATCAAGAACTTTCCTCCTGTCACAAAATGCATTCAATCGGTTATAAAAGGTTGTAACAAGTTATAAAAGGTTACAACATGTTACAAATCAAGGATGTGCCATCTGCAGTGGTACTTATTTGGGAAGTGTCATGGAAGGAGAGAAAAATAGGCAACTTTCCCCAACACTCTTCTCTTGGTGTGAGATCACCCAAAAACCTCACTATCAACAACAAAGAATTCAAATCCAGTAATAATATCTAAATTACAACATGAAAACTCTCTATCCTTTACTCTTTTATACATCATGTGCACTCTTTCATGTACACACTTGTTACTTACTTATACATACATTACTCGATTTTTCACATATTGGACTTTGACTACTTTCTCGCTCTTCTTTTGCAAGTCCATCCTTATACGCAAAAAGAAGCAACTCACATCAATGAGCACAAGCTCCAGCAACACGCTACTATGCATACACTTCACCCCTAGGGTCTACTTCCATTTCCTAGTTTTAATCCTTCATATTACAATCACTTCATGCTTCACTTTTCCACTCTGCACATTATAATTGCACTCTTCTCTACAGGATTATAATGTACGCATATTCTATCTACTTTAAGATATCAATTATTCACTCAACATAATAAAGGGGGGGAATGTAGACAAAAAAATTATGCACTTGGGTTTCTAGGTTCTAAAGCATACTAATGTATACATGATTCCTAAGCAAGAAAAATAGTGATTGATAACTTCTATTATCCTTTTTGCTTTATCTCTTGCATTCTTACTTGATCTTACACACCTCACATCTTTGCAAGAACTTGACTGATTTATCATTTATGGTCTCAAACACTAACGCCCAGTTAGGGAAGAAGTGTCTAGGTTCTCATGTCCCTCATGTACACTCCTAACCCTCTATATTGTTTTCTTACCCTTTTGGGTCTCTTTTACTTCTTATTCATCTTTTAGTACTTTGGGTTATCCTTTCAGTTGTCAATTACAAAATTCAAACAAGGGAATCATATATATACTTAGATACTTCTTTTAAATCAGGGGCCAAGCACTATAAACATTATCTATCATCACCTAAGCTTGCATCAAGGCACAAGATAATATCAAAGGCATTCATCTAGCACATCCATATAAGGTACAAGGGTTGCATCACTATACATACACATCATACCTCACCTAAGTTAATTTTATTCCATCTCACACATTTGCATGCTTGGAGCAATATAGACCTATCCCACTATCATAGTGCAACTTGCACAAGGGAAACATAGGGCATCACTACATACACATACAGAGAACTACATGGAGTCTGATATGTAGTGTAGTGCTCTATCGTAAGATCACTCTTTGGGTGACCGTCGATGTCAGTCTGACTCCCCATTCCACATATTATTTATTAGGTTTGATGTGGTTTGTGTGCATGTGTATCTAGTTATTTATTTTGCAAGTTATAAGTATGACTGACGACATTGGAGTGAAACTAGAGCGACGAAAGAGGATCAACTACAAAGCTCTACCAGCCTATAAAATATCATAATGTGAGCATCACGAGTGGACACTAACTCCCAGATCAGTCATTACCACCTATGCACTTTTATCCTCTCGTGGTTACTTTTATGCGGTGCATTCCGAGTCCCAGAACCCTCGGTGATCCTTAATGACAATTTTCCCAATCTGTTCAAGCAATGCCTTAGTCCAAATCATCTTTAGGTCTCACAAAAACAACTAACTCACCCTCTCTTTCTCTCTCCTTCTTAGGGTTTCATATTATTGCATGTTTATTTCTTGTTTCTTACTTGTAGTTTATTACTTGTATATTATTAGTTATAGTAGTTACTCTAAAAATAAGGTTTAATTCGGTTTAAATTAAATCACTATCGAGGTATAAATAGTGTGTAGAGTCATAGGAGGGGAAGTACTAGATATATGTAAGGGTATAACATTAAGAACTATGGGGATAACACCATATGTAGGATTAAGAGACATATCATCAATAGTATTATGCAAATCATTCATATAAGAAGCAAGTGCATCATTTTAAATATTTATAACATTTTATATCACAATAGGAGCAAGATATTTTTATAAGTAGTGTTTACATCATCACCTATAAATTCATCATGTTTAACTACACATTCAGTTGTAACATTTTCATGGCAAGAGGATATTCAGATTGTATCATTTGTTATCACATGAGTTATATCATTGGCCATTTGAAGAGAATATTATGACTCATTGCTATCATTTTTCAAATGATCATGTAAATTAGGAAAATTACTATTATCATGTCAAATAATAGTAGAATTATTTCTAGCATAATTATCACAATCAGAATCCGTCATTAGAACATGTATCATGTGTATGCTTGAGACTAGGTAGATTTTCTAGATCAAAAAGTAGCAAAATCTTCAAGGAGATAAGATCCAAGTATATTGGAATGATTGAAAGGCATAAATTATGGATAATATATATCGCATATGGAGGTCCATATTAACAGGATCTTTATTTGTTATGAAATGTATTGAATGTATATTCGAGTGTGGGGTGTTTTTGGAATAGCTTCTTGAAGTATATTTCAACATTAGGAGCATGGGACATGATAAAAAAATGAAAACAAATCTTGGGGATAACAAAATAATCATATACTAAATAAAGGAGGATAAACCATAGGGTTTGAGAAAGGTGATATTTTTAATCAAGCATTAGGTTCACTAAATGTTTACGCACTAAATAAATAAATAAATAAGGGTTCGGTATTTCATTGGGTTCTTCTTTAATTAAATATGTAGGGTAGTAAGAGTTACATATTTTAATTAATTAATTAACATTAATGCAAAAACTAAAATAGAGCTCCTAAAGCTACAAAATGTAACAATAGAAATTATTTTTTCTTAAAACAAAAGAGGGAGAGTATACTTATCTCATTAAAGAAATAGAGATGTGATCTTGGAGAGCGGGGTGACTAAGAAAGATGGAAACAACCTTGAGGTTCTTCATCTCTGAAACTATGACTCAAAACTAATTAGATACATAATTGTAAATATTTTTCCTAAAGCATGGCATATTCTAGTCCGAGATGTGTTTTTCAAAAAAAAAAGGATATGCTAGCACTATGAACCTTTGTGTGTGGCTATGACACTCTAGGATGATCTCTACACTCTAACCCTAGTTGTATAAAATGTTTGAAACCTTATGTGTGATGTGAAACACCCTAAAACCATAACCATGGGTGGGAGACCTTGAAAAAGGTTAGTGTTTAGGTTAAGGCGCTACAACATCTAAGTTAGTACTACTATGAAGAGGCCTAAAACTACACGTAGTTATCCACCTAGCATGTGATATGTATATGTATATATAGATACATATACTTTAGAAACTTGGTATTTTGAAAATGTGCAACAATGGCTTGGCATGTTTGAGCTTGGTTTGGCTTGACATGAATTGAGAGGTTTGTAAAATGAGTGACACAGTTCTTGAACTAGGTTTGGTATGCTTCATACCTATGTGTGATTTTGTCTTATCTTATGCATCTACTTCTTAGGAATTTAGGATATCAAAGAGTGATTTAGGAATGCATTTTAGACTAAGTTCTCTTTAAAGTAATAGGCTCCTAAAGTGAGTGGGTTACACTTACTTTTATAGGTGTTTATACGCTTTTTTCATTAATTCCATCCTATGGGATATGAACCAACCCAAGAAAATATATCGAGTTGGAAATATGATTGTTGGGTGATGGGGAATGAGAGCATTTGTACTAGGAGAAATTCATGGAGATGGGACCCCTTAATTTTAGGATTTACCACTACATCCTCCCATTCTTGGGGCCCCATTTTATAATATTACCCTTATTTATAACATTACAAACTTTGTAAATAAAAATTATCCATGTATTATCACATTAATATATACCATATTATCGATGGGGTGGGAGTGGTGTGGTCAAGTCACATGGTTGTGTGCTTCTTGCGCACCCGTGTTCAAATCCCCAAGGCACAATCCTCTCTCGAGGTGGTTTTTGTTATATGTGGCATCTCTACTGCTGCAATCACAACATGTTGGTTTCTTCACTCACTACTGATCGGTAGAATTTCAGTCGAGCTTCACTCATGTTGTTACTTCACTCATTGTAATCATTGCTTCACTCAAGTTGTTGCTACAATCCTTGTGTTCAATGTCCTTCATGGTCGATGTCATTGTCGTTGTTGTGGTCACTACTTCACCCAAGTCTCTACTTCACTCGGGTTGTCACTTCACTTGTTGTGGATGTTGCATTTTCATTTCATTTTCATGGTTGCTGCAATTAGGTTCCTAGTGTTTGTTCCCTTCATTGAAACAAGGATTTGGATCCTCTCCAAAAATCCTCAAATGTACAAGGATACGCATCCTTTCAAAACCCTAAAAATTTACCCTCCCTCCAAAAAAAAATATGTACCACCTTACAGACGTGAACCCCCTCTCCCCCATAGTATGGGTAAGGATCAAATTTTCAAAGGATGGACAAGAAAATTATTATGGGGAGATGTTCATACAAAAAAATTAGGTCTGCAAAATAATCACTATAAATGCATCGTTTAGTCATATTATTTTGCAAAAAATAGTCATGTGCAAAAAGAAGAAAAAAAAAAAGGTAGAGATGTGTATTTTATGATGCAAGGGAGGATTGGTGGACCCAATTAAAACACAACATATGTTATTTGTAGATCAGATCTTCCAAACACCCAAATATGCCAAAACCTAGAAGCCTAAATTGGTTTACCATGCCAATGTGATTTAATCAATGGTTTCAAGATGCTTAAATGCCTTAGACCTACTCAAATACCTCAAACAAACATGATTAGTCACTTGAAAAAAATTTACACTTTCATTTTTATCCAACCCCATATAAACCTCTCTCGCTTGTAGCCCTTCAAACTAGAAAATTTTGATGAAAATGACAATCTACAAAGAGTTAACCTTCACTTTGTCGAATTATTTAGATACCATTTTTCTTCTTAAAGTGATCCCAAAGTCTTAAGGTTCAATTCTTTGCCAATCCACTTTTATTATCTCTCTATCATTTCTACTTAGGATTATTTTCTAGCCTTTCAAGTATACAAAACTCTATGTCTAGAACAATCTACAAGCTTTCAAGAAAAATGAGTTATCATTCGGATACCCTCTATGGAGTATTATCTTCATCAAAAATTTCGTCCCCTAACTTTAAACACAACTATCTCAACTCCAATTTCCTTTTTCAAGAGTAGTTCAATTAAGTCTCCTTAGGTTTTTAGTAGACTTCCTAGGGTTTTAGTACTCTCCACTATTTTCATCCTTGGTCACACCTTATTCCATATAAACACACTATATTCATGCTATTTACAATTTTCATAAATTCTCTTAGCTTAATTCACCCTATATTTCATGTTTTGGACTTCTTGGTCTTCTTCTTTACTCTTGACACTTATTTGGTCTTCTAACCTTGTTATTTCCTTATTACTCTGAATTTTACTATGTTCCTTCACCTTATCACTATTTCTTATTCCTTTCAATCACCCAACTTGAGCATTCACTTGTTTTATTTGCTCAAGAAACATTCCAAATGAGTTTTCTTGACCTTAGGCTTCTCGTTAAGACTGTATCAAGATAATCAAGGATATTGTTATTCAATGGCTTCTACAAAGGATTTTACACCTAATCAAGGTACCTTAATATCATAAAAACACTCTCACAGCTCTTATGCCAACAATTTCATACAAAATGACCTCACGTAACATTATTTCTCTCCAAAGATTAAGATTGTCCCAGGTTATGTTAGAATTATGTACATGTAGGGTTTTCCTTCACCTTCCTTATCACCTAGGTTTATGGGTTTAATAAATGATTCTTATGTCTCTATGCTATTCAAATTCATCTCTCAAACTTCTCCAAGACTATATAGGCCTCAAATGTATGCATAAGACTATTTCACAAGGTATATTTCCTTCCAAGGCTCTAAAAACTAGGCATACAGTCAGGGTAGGAGCATGCAAGTTTTAAAATAGTATTTATTCTCCTATCCTCGTAATACTTCATGATCATCTTACTTTCACTAAATAATCCCCTATCATTGTATTGATATAGCCTTCAAAGGTTCCATTTTACATTTTACTACCTTTCGTGTCCTTAAACCTTGAAACAAGGTATGCCAAAAATGTGAGGAAGGTTTCTAGATTGTTTATCTTGATTGGATTATTGAAGATCTTCTCGGTGACTTAAAATCAACTATATGTTTTTAATCCATCCTATCAAACTCCTTTTTCATGAGATCACTCAATGAACTGGATTATAACCCATCAAAAATCAACAATAGAGTAACACACGGTTACGATTTACGGTTTCTAGACTCTTTCACATTCACATACACGTTCTTTACTCATATACCACCCTTTACATTGCACAAAATTAGTCTTCACACGATTAATTCCTTGAAAAAAATCATGCATTAATTACTCTTAAGTTCTATCATTCACTTACTCCACAACAAACTTACCTCATTCCTCATAGTTTCACCATTCCTTCATGCATTTGATTGTCTTCTAAGACCTTATATCATCCTTATTTCTCTTTCATGTCCTCCTTGGGAATTTGAAGACCTCATGTACATGAAATCACCATTAGTAAACTATAAACAACACTCAAGAAACGACAAATGTAATTCATTCATCACTTTTATAACATTCATCACAGCTTTTGCACATATTGCTTAAGAACTCCCCTTTCTTATATCTTCAAATTGAAAACTTGGTTACTTGAGCTCTCATGGATCATTCAAGCACTCCTACACCTTTTTAGTGCTCTTTCATACCTCTAATTCCCCTTTTCCTTTGAATCTCCTATGCAAATGTAGTAAGAAAAGGTAGTTAGGGTTCTAACTCCACTAACTAAACTATGATTAGTTTAACCGAGGTTGAGTTAACACCTTGGTAGGGTCAAGGAATTCATGTCTAGGTGAATTTATGTCTCAAGACCCCGTTTTACACCCTTTATAAAACATATTCTAACACATAGACCCATAACACACTATAAAAACAATTTAAATATTTAAATGTGGTTTTCGAGGGAAAACCCCAAAGACCACTTATTACAATGAAAAGGAGTCCAAATCGACTTGATACATGTCATGAACACCCATACTGAGACCTCCATAACCTAAGACAAATAGGAAAAACCAATTTTTTCATATTTACAATGATGCTCTGCATCATTTTAGAGGGTAGAATGTAGGGCCTAACATTTTGGCTAAGGTTGGGTATAAATCAAAGGAATAATTTGTATACATGAAGAAAAAAAGATATACCTTGACATGACCTAGAGATGTGGAGGAATTTATGTGTCCACTATAACTATAGCTCAACAAGATAGCTAGAGATTACGTTGCGTAAATCTTCGCCACACATCAAGGAGATTTTTTTCCGCATGCATGTGTTTTTAAATTTGATATAGCTTGAGGTAGTGGTTCTTGTCTATAAAATATTTTCTTTCTTATTGTAAAAAGTGGTTAATAAGTTGATAGTTGGGTTATTTCTAAAGTTTTTATCAGAATAAATTATGATGATAATGATATATTCTTGTGAGATGCCATTATTAGAGCTTGAAGGATACTGATATCCTATTGCCCATTATTGTATCTTCATAGATATGATGGATGAAATGATAAATCTAGTTTCCAACATTATCTTATTGTGAATGATAATTCATGCATATGTTTATTGTTTATGCTATAAAGGATATATGGCTAAGTATATTATTTTTCATGAGATTGAAAAAACCATTAATGACTAGTGTGGTTATGTTTTTGTATCCAAACCAAGCAAGTCTTTTATTTTAGGATCTATAGGTGTACAAAGTTTAATATTCATATACCATGTTTGTTTTTCTACTTTGATATGTATACCACACACACATCAAAGTAGAGGAACGTAGACAAATTAAATACTTAAATATTTTATTAGCTATTAAATTGTATGTTTTTAGGATGTTTGTATGCTTATTAATAATTGGTCCAAATTAAGGTTTATTTTGAAATTTTCAAATTTTTAAAGGCTTATTCATTTGTTTCGTCTATTTCCCTTCATCCCTAAAGCCCCATGTCATGAATTTTTGTAACGTTATTGAGCATTTCACAAATATCGAAACATTCCTCAATTTTTCAGAATGTTAATAACATTTTGAGGTCCTTTAAAGTGGCTCATTATGGATGGATTGCACTCACATTTTTTTCCTATTATATTTGCTTTGTGACACATTAATTTCAATTTGGTCTCAATAGATTCCTTATACTTTGAATTTAGTTTCTCTATAAATAAACAAGCATTGTAGTTAATTTACGCACAAAGTATGTAGTTATTATTCACAAGAATCTATTGAGAATTTATAAGCAATCTAGATAGAACAAACAATCATTCTAAGCATTTGATATTAAAGAAAATATGTTTATGTTAAAATCATTGAAGGACACACGCCACATGATACATGTTTTGAATACTATTAAATATAATCCAATTGTTAATGTTTTATGTTTTTGATATCGTTATTATCTAGGGCATTGACAAATAGGAATATAGTTGTATTATTATTTGGTTTATTATAGGTCCTCAAACATATATTTTTTTCCTTAGTTTTTTTCATATATTATTTTCCTTATAATTTTCATATGTTGTCTTCCTTTTAGGTCAAAGAGAGAAAATTTTTGTGAGGAAATGGAAAACATAAGTTATAACAATGAAAGAAGGCCATAAGCAGATAGAGAACTTATTTAAGGGCATAAAAGAGCACCAAGACTTGTAGATCGGCATATTTAACGAGATACATGCAAGCTTCTCTATAGGCTAAAAAGATAACATAACATTGAGATATTGTGATGATAGATGATGTTATTGATATTGAAGCCATATAAGAAGCACCTAATGTGAAGAAGAATAAGTTAAAAACACGAGGATAATTTTTTTAACATTGTTGGGAGGATGAGAAGTAAACCAAAGTTAGATCCACCCCTGCTTTATTACGTAGGTTTGAATGCTTAAGAGCTCACTTTGATTAAGATGTTGAGATGGAAAAATATTTGAAGTATGAGAATATGAAGATCACATAAGAGTTGTGTTTCCTAAATAAAATTTGAAAGGTCATACATCTTTATGGTAGGAACATGTCCATGAAAAAATATTTCAAAAAGAAAAAGAAAATATCTAGATTTGGATTATATTCATTACAAAAATGAAGGAAAAATGCATTCCACACTTTTTATCACACGAGTATGTTCAATATTCTTCCAAACTTGCAACAAAGAGATATGAGTGTAAGTGATTAATTAAAGGAATTACACAAGTTAACCATTAGACTTGGTCATGTTAATAATGATGCTAAGAAGATAGTGGGTTATGTAAATGGATTGTGCTTGAAGATTCAAGACATTATGATCATATTACATTCTATTGAGGAAGCATATTAATATGCATTGAAGGAAAAAGAAAATACATTTTAAAAAAAAATCACATCACGAGGGAAAGAAAATTATGTGTGTAGTTGTGGAAAAGGAAGTGATATAGAGGAAATTATATGCAAGAAGGTGAGGTAAGCACATCACAATGTAGTGACAGTGTGTAAAAGGTGGAGGAAATTTAAAATAATGAGATCGACGCTTATGGACATGAACTCGGGCAATTGTTTCAAATGCAATGAAGTTGGAGATAGAGGGTTTGAGTGGCCACATACACATATTAATGGAAGTAAGTACAATAATGTGAGTGTGGATATTACATAATAAGATGAAGAAAGTGTTGCATCTACTCATAACATAAATGAACATGAAACTAGAAAAGATCTCATGAAGAAGAGGGTATTACTAAAGCATGCGAAGGAGGATAATTGCAACTATTCCAATTATTGAATGTATTCAATATTGTTTGTTTTTTACTAGACCATTCAAGTGCCCATATGCACATAGTAATGTAAGTAAGTACGATAATGTGAGTACACATATTACAAAATAAAATGAAGAAAGTGTTGGATCTATTCATAACATAAATGGAGATGAAACTAGAGAAGCTCTTAGGATGGAGAGGGTATTACTGAAGCATGCGAAGGAGGATAATTGTAACTATTCCAACCATTGGATGTATTTAATATTGTTGTTGTCTAGGAATTGACAAATAGAAAGATAATTCTATTATTCTTGTATTTATGTGTAGCGAAAGAAAACATGTATTGTTTTCCCTTATGATTTTATAAGTTTTTGTTTTTGGTTAAAGAGAGGATTAAAAGTAGAGCATGGAAAATTGAGCGGGATTATTGGACATTAGAATGAGGTGAATGTGGTTGCTAAAATATTGTGAAGTTTTATGTTATTTGTTGAGAATGTTAATAACGGATTGTACATCCACTAGGAATGTTTATGAAGTTTTGGATATCCTTTTCCGACCACTTTGTCATTTTTGTGGGTGTTCACGCCATCATGACTTTTGAGAATCCATTTCTAATGTAAGATTATGGTGATTATCACCATATGTCATAATATTCGATATACACTCTAAATATTACATGTTGCCTTTCTTCTTGTCTCGAAATAAGTAAATAAAGGTTATATTTGTGTAATGCATGTATGCTAATTTAGTCTAATTAAATGTAATGAGGTATTTGTGTCTCGATTTGGTTTTAGTTCAATTATGAATATTGATGTGTATTATAATATGATATAATTATTACACCGAAGGTGTCTCTTTTGAAGAGAGCCTCTTTGAAAACGCGTCAAAATCTGGTAGGCCTCCTCACGGAAATATTTTAAGCTCAACTTTCGCAACTTCGCAAATGACAATTGTTTAGGGTATTCATATTTCCATTCACCGGTCACCATCGTATTAGTCTATTCTACGCGTCTAGTGGATGAGCAGATCGCCGCCAACGAAGAGACGCCCCCGATCCGACCGGTGATCAAATTTGAAGGGCTAGTCCCAATTTCATTGTGAAGGGTAAATATTGGACCAACCCTTCAACTATGAAAAGTAGTATAATCATTTTACACTTCATATGAAAATAGTAAAGCAATCACACATGTCGTAAAAAATTGAACACTTTTTACAAAGAGAGATTTCATTTTTTTAGATGGGTGATTTTACAAATTAAAAATGTCAATGTATCATATCTAATAAGAGTGTCTCCCCTTAAAATGTAATAAATTCCATTTCATAAATAATGTATGAATAAGTTATATTGTGAGATCCAATAAAAAATTTAAAATTAAACTCTCTAATTGACATTGGAATTACAAAGTGACAAACAAAATTTTTAACACACATAATGAACCTAAAAATTAATGACAACACAAGGTTCTTTTACTCAAATTTAATTTGTTAAATATAAGAGAAAAAATAATTAGTTGTATAAAAATAATTCATGTTTCATCTAATAAATAGTATCAAGAAAAATATCAAACTACCAAAAAATTGTGATCTAAATAGAAATGTTTCTCGTGTTCACCTCAATGTAAGCAAAACATATCACCAACACATTTTTTAGGCTCCCTTCAAAAAAGAAAATACCTGAAACACAAAATGAGATATAAGTCATTACAAGACACATTGATCAACATTTAGACCAAGTCAAATGTTCTTGACAAGTATTCATCAATTATTTCAAAAAAATCTTATTAAATTAGTAGTAAAATATTGAAAACACTTATCTAAACTTCCAAAGAATTTTTTTTATAAATAAAAAACAATAAAGAACATATTTTATAGAAAGAACTTCCAAAAACTCACCATCTATTTGTCTAATGGAAGCGGTTTTCGAGTTTTTTTATTCTTCCATGCATCATAAATAGCATCCCAATCTACCTCATTTAGAGCATGAGGTGCACAAAGAGATAGAAACATTAGCATATCCAATGTGCTCAAAGAAAGCCTGGATCTATCATCATTCTTTATCCTATTTAACTTTGAAAAACCTCTTTCACATACGGCTGTGCTTGCTGGAATTACAAGAATAGCTTGCCATAGTTTCATCAAACATGGAAACCCGTCAAACCATTCAGGTTCACGCCACATAGATCCCATGCTCCAAACATATGTTTTTTTGGATATGATCTATAAATAGTACAAATAAATTCATCCATCTCACCCAAACATTTAACACTGTCCACAATAGGCGAGTTTCCAACACTAAATTTGTCACATAAACATGTTAGCCATCTTTTTGTTTGACGATCTCTATCTTCTGTCTCCTCGTAGTAATTACGAGGACTGAAAAATTTAGCAGCATTAAATATAGGTAAATCTGTGAATCTTGTATCAAGAGAATCAATTACCTTAATTATAAAGCTTTTCCCCAATTCAATGCAATCATCTAGTGTCCCTGATCTGTGTGACTTAGGCAAGCTCTCAAATCTCAATGCATGTACATGTAATGTACCTGTTCCATCTGCAAACTCAAGAGATCCTCCTTGTGCCCTGGTTAGAAAAGATGATGTATGTAGAGTACCTGTCCCAAATATGCCTCTTTGAAATCTCCTACGAAGCATGTCAATTGTGATATCTAATGTAGTCCCAATGGAAGTAATATCAATATGATCCTCTTGAAATTTTTTATTCAGCTTATTTAACTCAATAAGCACATCTGCAAGTAAATGGATGCAAAATTGTACCTGAAATATTGTTGCCAAATCATACATGTTTTTCTCCTCTAATTCCCATTCTTTCAACAAAGCAGGCATGAGTTTGACAAGTCTTTCCATGACCTTTCCTCTAGAAAGCCACCTAATTTGATGAATTTGTAACACTTCCAACCTGTTGATTTGAAATGACTCCATCAACTCTCTCAATGCTCCATGTCTTTTAGCAGATTTTCCAAGCCATGAATATATTTTATTTGCAAATTTATCAATAAACTGCAACTCTGGAAAATGAGATGAAGCATCATTTGCTGCTAATGCTTCTCGATGAGCTATGCAATGAATATCTAATAAATGAGGAGCATCTCGACGAAGCTTTGTGGACAAACCTTCACGAATTCCCCTCATGGCAGACGCCCCATCAGATCCAAATCCAACTAACTTCATTAAGGATAAATTCATCTCTGTCAAAAGAGTGATCACGACATCATACATAGCTTGAGTTGTTCCATCCTTTATTTCAAGGAGTCGTATAAATTTTGTTACACATTGACCTCTTCCTCCATTTGTCAAGTATGTAATATAAACAATCAAATGTTGTTCCATAGTACAATCAGTGCTTTCATCAACTAAAATAGAATAAAATGGACTATGAAATATATCATCTTTCAACTTTTTCCAGTAAACCTCCTTAGCAGCTTGTAAAAACTCTTTTCCGGATGTTGTATTTGTATATGCAGAATATTCATCTGTGAGAGGCATGTGTGGAGTTCCTTTATACCTGTTCAAGTCACAAATCGGCTTATAGAGCTCCAAAGATAAATCATGTATGGCAACAAAATACATATTTTCCATCACTGATATGATTCTCTCCTTCTCAGCATCTACCATTAGTTCTATGTGTTTAGTGATTGGAATGTTACTTTGTTTATTTTCTCCCTCCAAACGTTGTGATGAAAATTTATGAGGATCTGATTCTGCATGGGTAAGAAGGCCACTAACTTGAAGGGTGGTGCTTCCATCTTTAGCAAATGGAGTATCTCTCTTATATTTGACACACCAAGAACATTTTATCCTTTCTACACCATTGCAGTCTTTTATAGCATAAGCCCATGGAAATCTTGTTTTCCATTTGGCCTTGAATGTCCTTTTAGGTTTCTTTGATGGGTGTTCCTCTTCCCCAAATTCTGCTCCATCTAACTCATGCTCTTCTTGTGCAAGAATATCAAATTCTTCATTTTGAGAATCACATGGTTGACTAGAATGCCGAGAGATGCCAAATGCATCAGCAAGTGACAATTGTTTTTTATCCTTCTTTGGACGACCAATGGAAGCCATTTTCTCAAACTTCTTACACGACACTTGTCACCTATTCCAATGAAATAATTATAAAAATATCAAAATAGTGTTTTCACATGAATTTTTGTGTATTATTTTGATAATTTACAATTAGAGATTAGAGAATATTTAAGAAAATAATTTAGAGTAATTTGTATAATCATGCAACACTAAAATCTCAAATATAAGATTGCACTAACAATAATATCTAATTTTAAGATGGAGAAGTGTTTAATCAATACTTTTAGTAATGAAAATATAAACTGTGCAGAGTTTATTCTATTTTTCAGTATAAGCTGACTCACAAGTGTACCTGTTTCAATGTCTGAAGCAAGATGAAAGCAATACCCCAACTGGTCCCTTTGATTCTGTACCTTAATTTGTATGAACCAGTTTGCCCCTCAGCGCTGAATAGAAATCTGAAAATGATGAAATACTTATTTAACTTACAAACTCATACAACGTATTGGCCCTCTCCAGTTCCACAATCCAAATGAGATTTTTAATGTGTAGCTGCATTAACTACTCATGCTCATTCCCGAATCCTGCTTAACCCTTTTAAGTACACTGTACAACACACAATAAGTTCTGATTCAATTTGTATGAAAGCCGCTAAGTACTACTTAAGCATGTATGGGCATTGGTACCTATGCTCAACGATCACGTCTTCATCTTGTCAACTATTAAGACTCCAAAAGATTGTAAGCAATGCATGGTTACAAAACCAGACGCCCGCGCGGTCTCCCAATTTCCAATTAGATTTTCAAACGAGCTGATCTGATTTCAAATCACATGCCTGCGGCAAATTTGATTGCCCATTAGCCACACATTTAACTGGTTTGAGTCTGTGGAAAAGGAAATGAGGTCATACGACACAGATTATCTGCGCAAATATATAGTTTTAATTGTAAATCATAGTGATAATACTGAAGTCATGCCACAATATGGCAGCAGGCTATAGGTAACACCGTAACAGTTTGCCAGTTTTCGTGAGCATCTAGATTCTAGACTCCTCTATTGGCAATGGCATTCAATACAGTCTGCGCTGAATCTCCAATTAAATTTTTTTATTCATTTGCACATGGGATACAGTTTGAGTTAATGTTTATGTGGACTTTCAGGCTTCAACTGTGGACGGTGTCAATACAAATCTTTACAAATTACAACACATAATTAATATGATGCAACTGCACTCTGTTCTTTGTCAATGGTGTCACTGTCCCTCCAAAGCCGTGTTTTAGCAAATTCAATGAGCCGAAGGGGATTTCAATACAAATCTTTACATTTACAACACATAATTAATTTGATGCAACTGCACTCTGTTCTTTGTCAATGGTGTCACTGTCCCTCCAAAGCCGTGTTCAAGCTACTTAAAACATTAAATGTCATCTTGCCTCAGCCTGTGACTGCAGAGCAAAACACAGAAAAGCAACCAGGAAAATGACGAAATTGATGGCAACAGAGAGGGAAACTAAGAAAATAAAGAAAAGCAATAGTCATTAACTTCGGCATTATAAAAAATCATGTGTCATTGCTATAAACGTGGTGGTCGGTGGCGTTAGATTTAGGAATCTGCGGTCCACTATGGTTTAGAATACACACTTAGCATCTGCTGTCCCTCCAAATTCTCAACTACCTAAGTGACATTTTCGAATTTTGCCCTTCATATGACATTTTTACTAAAATGCTACGCTTCGACATTGTCAAACAATTTTTATATTTTGAATTTCTTTTTACGGGCCAAAATTTTTCTACACTTTTCTGACGGGTTAGAAGCCCTTTGACGGGCTCTGACGGGCTCAATTTTGAACACTTTGGATCCAATGGAGTTGGAGAGGGTCAAAATCCTAGGCTACGACGCGGGAGGAAAAGTGTACAAGGCCCACCACCGCAGAACGCAATGCATGTGCTGGAGTACATGGACATGGACTCCCTCGACAAGCACCCCACGAAGCGGTTTCCTGAGCCGTTCTTGGCCGAGATTGCGAGACAGGTCCTCCACAGGCTGAAGTACCTCCACAATCAGAAGGTCGTGTCGTCTAACCTACTACTCAACACAAAGTAGGTAAAGATCATGGATTTTGACATGAGCAGGATTTTGTCCCAAACCTTAGACCCTGCGATTCTGTGTGGGGACTTACGCATACATGAGCCCTGAGAGAACGACCACTACGATGGATACACGGGGGACATTTGGAGCCTCAACCTGACGCTTCTCAAATGCTATGTGGGATATTTCCTTTCGTGTCACCCGACGTGCAACTCGACTAACTGAATTTAATGTGTGCCATTTGTTACGAGGATCCGCATATCACGTTTGCCTCCTCAACTTCACGGAGAGTTTGAGCTTTATCCTATCCAAAGACGTTGCACGAACAAAGCGTTGCCGAGTGCTGGATGGCGGTGCACTTGTTATCCTATCCTTTTCTTACTCGGGCCACTCGTCTCTCCCTGTAAAACTTGATACATTTAAATTTCTTTCCTATTATATTTCTCTCACATAATTGCAGACCCCTTTTTCTCCCTAGGGGTTCTTGATCTTTGCTGTTTCTGGTCCATATAGACGCAAAATTTGAGTTTGCTTTGGATTTTTTAGGGTTGTTTCCCTCTGAATCGGAATTGGGAGTCTGCGATGACCCATGGTTTTTTACGGATATGGATCGGTTTCACAATGGAAAAAATTGTGGTTGCATGCAATCGATGCAAGTATTTTTTTGAATTCGAAAGTGAAATAAAAAATGCTTATATTCATGTTTTTGAATTATTATTATTAATCATTTGCTTTTGAAATGTTGGTTTCTAAATTGTACAAGGAAATATTACTAGCAATTGCACAAGAGTTGCAAACTACACCACAAAGAATGACAATGTAAAGGTTATTGGAAAAGCACTTCACTTCCGACATATTTAGATGTTTCCATGCATTTCATAACATAAGTAGATGATGGTTCTTGAGTAATTGGAAAATATTGTGCTATAAATTTCCCATTTCGAAACTTAGTGTGAAAACGCTGAATTTTTTTGTAGCTTATGGCTTTACACCTATCAATTACATTTTCTTGAAAAGTTCTAAAGCCTTTTTAATAGTTTTTTTGTATATCCCCTAATCATTGAAGTCCACTAGACCACATATGTTTCATTGTAGTCCATGAAACTATATAGGTTTCAGGTATTTTTTCAAACAATTCACGTGTACATGTTGGTAGTATGCTAACAAAAGTGAGATGATCAAAATAGACACATGTTGGTGTTATACAAAGTCAAAGCTCCATTACGAAATGAGCAGTTGGAAACCTATTGATTGCATTTGGTGAAATAGTGTCAATGTTACGTGAGGATGTCCATGTCTTCCCTAAAATCTAAGCATCCAAAAGGCCACATTTCATTAAGGCATTTAGACGGTAGTTCATTTCCCTTACATATGCACCATGTGTTGCATACAGATTTACCTAGGTTCTTGTAAAAAAACAAAAACAAAAAACAAAAACTTCTTCCTTGATACACACATTTTTTCTTTGCTGGCAAACATTTTTCCTTTGGAATCACCAGCAATTATACTTCCTCGACGTGTTGAAAACCCAGTAAAAAATCCTCTGTCTTCATGTGCTCCAAGTTTTACTTTGGTATTCTTTACCTTCTCCGTTACCATTCTGTTTCGTCAGTACAACATCAATTATTCCAAACCCGCCGCTCATTCCTCAATATAAGTATCTTTGAATGCTTCGATTATCTTTCACCTCCATTGAGTATTTTTGTAGAGCAACAAAGGCCCAACGTGTTTTTTGTTTAACGACCTCTCTTCTCTTCAAAATTGTAACTTTTTCAATGTTTGTCATGGCTTTCGTTACAATTGTTTATTTCTTTCTATTGAACGAATATTATGCACATAAAAACATAACACGTTTGGAAAAGGTAGAGATGAGATGCGAGAGAGAAGAAGAAGGGTGTTGATGCCCAACATACCTCCATCACAAGAACTTTGGAATAAAGGCAGAATGGGCGTAGAGAGTAGTTATTCAAGAAAAGTGAAAGAAGACTATGTTTTGTCATCGAGATGTGATATATTCTTAGGAAGGTGGGTTGCAGTTGTCTGCCCATACCTCAACTCTCAATTTAATTGCAAAAACAATGGAAGACCCAATTCCCTCTACTCCAAATGGAGATGACAACCGCAAGATTGCACCATTCCCAAGTATACTTCTTCTTCTTTCATTATTTCATCATATTATCTGAGATTCAAATGTTTAACAGGTTTGTGAGAATTGCAGATTCAATGCGATGGAGATGTTAGAGATTGTAAGAGGGAAGAGGCTCATGTTTATAGGAGACTCACTCAACCGCAATCAATGGGAGTCCATGGTGTGCATGCTACAATCACTAATCTCAGGGTCTCAAAAATTTGCGCTACTTGATACCCACTTGCATCTTTCACGACATCGGTCAAGTTTGAGCCCGCAAACTCCATATTTCCAAGAGGATTGGTGGTGTTGTTTTCAAAATAATTATGCGAAATTCGTTAGGGATTTCATGTTGTGCTTTGCGTACTATATTTTAATTATAAATTTTTAAAAGTTTTGGTAATTTCAAATTTGATATATATAGTTTTTCTATGTTTAGTGTATGAGTATATTTTTAATACGTATTCCATAATAAAACGTAGGAAAGTATATAGTTTATTATTTTAAAAAATGAAGTAATATTAATTTGTTTTAAATAAATTTTAATGTTTTAAACATTAAAAATATATTATTGTTTTTAATTTCAATTATGGTATTATATTTTTTATATAAAATTATAGTATATTAGAAATTTTATGTTGGTGGGACAACAATTATTATTGTTTAAATGAATGAGAATGTTTAGAGTGAGAGAGAATTTGAATATAGAAGTAATTAAACTAAATATAGGATGCATATAAAAACATGAATGCATCCACGCTAATAATATTTTGGAGATTTATCCATATAATCATTTAAAGTCAAAACCAATCAATAGAAATGATGAAAACCTTTACATATTAAGTCTACATAATTAGTAAGTAAAATATATGTTTCGTGGCCATATCACCACTTCACTTGTGAAACCTCGAAGAATGTATGGCATTGAGAACACCATATCAGGTATAAAGCAGTTCAACAAGGTGATCCATTGTAAAAAAAAATCTACTCTATATAACATCTTCACTAAAATGAATTTCTATTATATATCCGGTGGGATAATTCCGATACACACATAAATAATTGTTGGAAACATAAAACATAAAAAATTGGTCACACTTCCGTTGACGGGTGCTCTGTCGCGTCAGTCCTTTTGCCTTCCGCCTTTGGTAAACGAGAGAATCAATCAATCGTGTATAATTGTATACGTTATTGTGACTGGTTTGGTCTGTATACTGTATTGAATCGTCAAATTGTTCCTCAAATTGTGTACATATAACACGCCTAATGTGCACGGCAAGGGTTTTTAGTTCAAGTTTTAGTGTTTCTGCACTGGAATTTGCTATGTTTCAATTTTCCACTCGAGGTTAGAAATCGTATGAATTTTGTTGCGTATTTTTTCACGTTTTCTCGGGATTTGAGTGCATTTTATGGCGATGGAATCAATAATTTATGTCAGAAAAAGGGTAAGGTATGTATTTTTCGTTGACATTATCGATGCTAAGATAAAAAGATCGGAGTCAAGTTAGGATAAAATGAAGAATGTGGATGTATAATTGGAAAGTTTTATAAGATTTTGTGTGTGCATGTGCATGTGCATGTGCAAATAAAAGCGAAAAAAATCCAAGCGATTGTTACTTGTGTCCGTAATCCTCTCGACTTTTTTTTTTGTATGGTTAATCGGATCCCACACGACAGCGTCGGTGTCATCTTCTCTTTTCAATGACATTTTGATATTTTTAACTTGGTGTTGCTTCTGCGAATGGAACTTCAAACTCGAGGGTCGTCTTGAGATGTCACACTTTTCATAGAATGCACATGCACTTCATGTCTGCTCACAACGCTTTCACTTGGCCACCATTAATCATCAACATTATCATCACCAACAATATCAACTTCACATTTTATCATTACTTTATGTCATTGCCATTGCAATGCAATAGGTCTCCATCTAATTAAGACCCACAACTACAAGGCATAGTTAATATTACTATGATGAACACGGTAATAGATAATTTTCATAATTGGCATGTTTATGCCATGCAAGTCTACAACCTCCGCTTAAGAGAGGTTATCATATGTCATGCAAATTTGTAAGTGTTTTATCAAGCACCCTCGTTTGGTGTTTTGGTGTGGACTTACATTTACAAGTTAATTGACCCGAGATCAAATTAATTATAAGAAATATCATAATATTCTCTACATTATTGCTTATTGCAAGATTTTTTTAGTTCTATAAGATGCTAATATTTGTTTCCTTCATTCATTATTGTATTTGAACGAGATTTGTTAGGTGTATATTTTGGACATTAAAGAAAAACTTGATTATCTCTTTGTATTTCATTAAATCAAAACGTTTCACTTGGATTTTATCCAAAGCATGCCCATAACATTTAGGTAACATAAGAGTTTTGGAGTAGGGTATGGACATCCTTCAAATTTCGTAGTTGTATTATACTTGTCTCCCTCTCCATCAAAAAAATAATAATTTAAAAAAAAAAACATTTGTTTCACTCAAAATTACAACTCCAACAAATAAGATATTGTCATTCGCTTCGGTGTATTTTACAACTCATGTGCAATTGCTAGTTATAACATTGATGTATTCGGTTGGCCAACGTGACCCTTTATCAAGGTGACATTAAACTAGATAATCAATAAATTAGATAGTGTACTATGCGAGAACGTTTTCCCCCCCTTGAATTGATTTATCAAAGCGACATAGTAAGACGGGGATATTTAGATTTGTTGAAGAGAGAGTAAGACGGCATCTGCCTTGTAAGTGGAAGGGAGTGGATGCATCATTGACGGCGAGTGTATTGTACAGCCTTTATCCAGTAACTGATTGTCTGTTTAGCTGCATCGCATTCGTCGTTGTAGTATAGTGGTAAGTATTCCCGCCTGTCACGCGGGTGACCCGGGTTCGATCCCCGGCAACGGCGATTACAATTTTAATTTCGTAACATTTTTCTTGCACTGTTTTTATGTAAAAATTAAGACACGTTTTGACAGCAGCCACAAATGGGGATGTAGCTCAGATGGTAGAGCGCTCGCTTAGCATGCGAGAGGTACGGGGATCGATACCCCGCATCTCCAGATGAAGTTGCTACGTTAAGCAAACAGACTGTCATTCTTCAATATGTATTGATTTGCTTTTGCATATCAATTGTCCGTTGCAGGTCCACCACCAAATATTTCTTCAACCTCTTCCTCCCACCCAACTATTTCCTTCGCCCAAATAACTATTCCTTTGTTCTATTTGGTATTGTTAAAATAAAGTCTACAACGTCAATAAACTTGCATGAATTTGGGTTCGTTCGTTCTTCCATGAATTTTAATATTCTTTTCCTCCCTAAATTCTAGGATAGAGTTTACGAATGTGTGTTGCACAATCAATATTTTAACGATTACCTGCAACATATTTTGAGAGCTCGGTGTATGTTACTCTTAATGAACTTGATCGGTGGTGTTCGTCTTATGTTAGAGCCTCTCTCCTCAAAACTCCAGGACATTGAGTATTCGCTAATCTCTCTAAATTAAACCCCCTGCGCTCTCTCTCTCTCTCTCTCTCTCTCTCTCTCTCTCTCTCTCTAATGAAGATGATAGTTTCTAGTAGTCTAATATGGACCCAAACATTTTCAAAGTACGGTTTGGCATCCTCCAAAGAAAACCATATTTATTACAAGGTATAAGTATTTCTAGCTTGGAGAATCTATCTATTATCGCATAAATTATTACCATGCTTGGTAGTAGTGTAGCATGAGAGAGAGTCTTTGGAAACAAATTCCTATAGTCTCATCAAAATTGGTAGAGGTGTATGCATACTTTGTTTCTTATTGAAAAGTTTGGCAATTGTACATTAAAGACAATACCTTAAACATTTTGTGACGTCAAACTTGAGGTGTGGCCAAAAAAATATTTCCATAGCACCGAAATCGTATTTTCAACTACAAAGTGTCATGCAACTTTATTGAAATGAGATTCTCGTATTCATTTATTCCTCGTTTGGTACACACAAGTGACTAGGGTGATATAGGAGCCCAACATGTAAGTAGAAATTTGTAACTAACTTACTATTGAGAAAGTTGTGACAGATTTTTACAAATTTTGGATGCAAAGGAATACAAATTATGACCAAGTGTTTACTTTATACCCAAAAATGTCAAGCACTATGACGAAAGCGTGAATTTGATGTTAGCACAAATATTCAAATGTTGGATTTGCACTTCCTTTTTATGCTTGATGTCAAGATGAAATTGTTGAAGATAAGAAGATGTTTCCCTTTCTACAACTTGTTCCGAGTCTACAAGAATTGAAACAATTTGTAGTCGATGTGGATCACAATCTCCTTATGTAAGATATAATGCTTCCAATGTTTACATGCTTGATCAATACCATAAATCTTGTGATCGTATCTTTGGATAGTTTTTACCAACAAAGTGAAAGCGAAATACCAAATATCTTAAAGATTGGCCACAACAAACGAATAAAGCTAGGTGGGTTCAGGCAACCCTATGCACCATCGATGTCGCCAATACTCAAGAGGGCTCAAACCGCACGTTGTTCTCCAAGCATGTGATATCTAGAATAGTGTAATGAGACTCGACAATCGTACTTTGCCGATACTTCACTTGAGTTTTACACTTGCTCAAATGCTTGTGAAGGGTCACTTTTCTTGCTTGTAGGAAGAAGATGGAGACTCATAGACCTAGGAGGAGACTTCATACCAAGTAAAGGGTGATTCCATAATGGATGTGCATGAGATAATTCATTTTTAGGGAACTTTGAGTGCCTTTAGTGCCTACTGCATGAGGAGTTCATAAAGTGCTAAGTCCCTAAACGGGGTATGATTTACTTGTTTATATATGCTTAGAAGGTTGTCATACGGCACAGGTATGATTTACTTGTTTATATATGCTTGAAGGTTTTCATGTCATGAAAGGACGACCAAGGGGTATATTTGTTCATAAGAATGTTATAGAATTGAACTAACTAACTCAAAACATGTTGGTCCAAAACCGTATAAGAGGGTTAGGATATAATTTACATCCTGAACGAAACCGATGTTTTTAGACTCGAGGGAGAAGAGCTCATTTTGACTTCATGGACCTAAGCGTGAATGTTTCTAGATTTATTTTATGCAATTAAACTTTAGAGACATCCGACAAAGAGGTGTGCAAATATAAGCAAGTACATGAAGTGCTATAACGGCGTGTTAAGCAAGAGTGAGGAGAGTGCATTTATCCATGCAAGTGTGCAATGTCAAGATCAACAATATTAAAGGATAGATTTCCAAATTTGAGTGTCTACATTTTCCCACCCTTTAAGTATGAAATGAAATTACATGCTTAAAGGAAAATATACCTGAGTGTGTTACACACTTTGTGCGTACTCACAATAACTTTGTTTTAAAGTATCTTATTGTCTTTGGTGTTGGCATGCTCCAAATGAAACTTACTGCAACACAAAGTGTAGTCAATGTCCAAGACATGAAATTAAACCGTAACTCAAAATATAATCAAAGTACTGCAAAGAAATTTGTAAAAAGAAATTCCAAAAGAGATGCAAAATATGTAAGGAATACAACTTTTTGTTTCACAAAGGGAATGTGCTCTCATTCTTGTCCCTTGGAAATTTTGGATTCACTAAATTTTGATGAAGAATTGGGATTGATCGGTCCCAATGGTGCAAAGGAGATGTTAATGCACTAGGTGTACCAACCCAACACATGAATGTCGAAGAGAAGAACAAAAAGATGAGGATCCGAAGTACCCCGCCAAGGAAGAAGGTCGTGTATCAAAGTCATTCAGTAACTCTGATATCTTCCCTTAAGTGCAAGACGATAGAAAATTCTTCCTACGGAGAACTTGTCTGCTTCCATATCTTGCACAACCCCACATACCATACTATTCTAACTCTTCCCATATCCTACACAACCTGGGTAGAACTTATGAATGCTAAGATTTGAGTGGAGAAAGGAGACCCATGCCCTTAGTGTGTCCAAAATGGAAGTGAAACCAGTACTATGGAAAAAGAGAGAATGCAATACTTCATGCCCCCGAATCTATACCAAAATGAGTCAATCTGAGTGTGAGACCATATGAAAATGTTTTACAGTGGATGAAAAACTTGAGACTCGTAGAAAGATATGGAGAAAATGCCCCATGGGAAAACCATATAGTAGGATAGGAACCATTCATACAATTTTGACAAGGTCAGACGTTTTGAATCTAATGCATATTTTTTCGAGTTCATGTGTCTGAGTCTAATTTTGAGGTATTATGTTGCTCAAGGATTTCTTGCTCTTCCTAGTTAAGTAACTTGACATTGATTATGAATGTGCATTGCACAATCATATATCCTTATAACAAATATCTTAAATATTAGTACCAGGTTTGGTACAACAAATAAATATGTAAAATGTCGTAGAATGCCATTCATTATTCATATGAATATCGTGGGTGCATTAGTCAAGCAAAAGGGCATTGAAAACCACTCAAATAAACCATTCATTATTCGTATGAATGTTGTGGGTGCATTAGTCAAGCATTGCTATCATTATGAATTTTGAGCATGCATTTCTAATGTAATTTTCTGGTGATTATCGCCATATATCATAATACGTTGGATTCCATAAATACCAAATATCACTAGTGAGTGAGAGCAAAGATTACTTTTTCTATGTTCGCATTGCTTGACACTCATTAGTGAGAGCAAAGATTACTTTTGTTGTGTTGTATCTCATATCACTAAGCTCTTTTATAACATGGGTTCATTGGTTCTTGCATGAATTTTTATATTTTTTTATTCGTAAATTCTAGCATAGAGTTTATGAATGTTTGTCACACAATCATATATTCTTATAACAAATATTTTAATTATTAGTTCAGGGGTTGGTTCATGCGACTTAGGTCATGGGTTCAAATCCGTGATTTACTTGCAACATGTTTTGAGAGCTTAATGTATGTTACTCAAAATGAACTTGATTGGTGGCATTCACCTTATATTAGAGCCTCTCTGCTCAAAACTCCATGAAATTGAGTATTCACTAATCCCTTTAAATTACAGCAAGCCAATACACATTGTGCACGTGAATACCTATTAATGATTAGCCAATAAATCAATCACACACATTCAATGGTGATGAGAAATTCAAAATTACATTCATTAATTGATACAAAACAACGTATTTATTTCCTAGATGACCTAACTTGGGAGTTACATTTCTGCGTTCCTAGATGACCTAACATGGGAAATTACTTTACATTTTTTTATAGCTTCCAAATGACCTAACATGTAAGCAATACATTTCGGTGACACTGTGGAGTAGGGGCAATGAGACGTCATTTCCTTTCCTATATTGCTCCTATATGGGTTATCACGTTTGATCAAAAATTTGGATCCAAAATCAAGAAAATTTTATCTTTGTCCATTTGCAATGGCTAGATCTTTTAGGATGTAGTTAAAGTTGGAGAGTAAAACTAGACCTCTCTCCCTACACTCTTCCTTTGGCGGTAGGACACCCAAATCCTCAATTTTTCATACACATGCAATCTGGTTGGGAACTGATCACTCCCTTCCCCATCACATCTCCATCATCAACAAAAATTGAAATCTCCAATCATTCAACACCATAATCATCAATCTCTCTTAGCGCTCCTCATAACGGTCCCACCTCTGTTTATGTCGTTGATCCATGGTTTGCCACGCTATATGTTCTCACTCAACACGTACTTTTACTGCACTCTTCACGTACTTCAGCAACATGGGCTTCTCCAGACTTCTCTCGGCCTTGGTATGCATCTCTAACTATTTTATGTTACCGATCTTTCACTCACCAACATAAAGTGGGGGAAAATGTAGACACAAAATCACACACTTACTACTATTATTATATTGCAAATTATGTTGTTTTATATATGGATCTTGCGTAAGAAAAGTATTCACTAATGACCCATTCCATAGTCCATCTGTTTGTCTTATTGGTATTTATTGTTGTTTTTCTTGCACATTTGTCACTCATACACACAGTTCTGGTCAAGTCTTAGGGATCCATGTCTCTGTCGGTTCTTACTCATCTGTCGTCACTTGCCTCTCGGACACTAGTGCCTAGGGTTGGATGGTAGCACTAGGCACTCCTGTCCATCCCGGGCACCCTTTCCTTCTTTGTATTTAGTTTTATTTTTGACATTTAAGGTCAGTATTATCGATATTCCCTCTCATCTCCCGAGGTACTAGTCGAATGTCGGGTCATTAGTGTTGAAATTCGAACAAGAGATCCCTATAGAAACACAACATACATACCATTATATGGGCGAACTATTCTTATCAAGGGCTAACTATCTACATAGAGAAATGGTCGCATTTGGTCCATTACTATGCATACACACGCATAGGAAGTGGATTCCATTCTATTTCAACCACACATTTGCATTTTTATCTAGCTATTGCCCACTATCTTGGCATTATTGGCGAGAGGGTGACCTAGGAACACTATTGCACACACAAGCACATAGAACTACATTGGGTCTGAGATGTAGTGTAGCGCTCAGTTGTAAGTCTACAATTGTGGCAGATGAGGATAGTCGACCCCTCATTTTGCATCTTTCTTTTTAGGATTTGATGTCTATTTGAGGGTTTTACAATTGTTTCCTTCATTACAGGTTTATAGCGACCTCAACAATCTTACAACGACATACACGTGAAAAAATGAGAATAGTTGTGAAGCCCTAACAAACATATCAAAGCCATGTTTCGACCTTTTCTACAAACCAGGGTGCCCACAAGCACCCCCATCCCTCTCCAGTGCCCAGTCAAACTAATTTCACCTCTACGAAATTTTTCGGTGTTTGTTGTGATGGTCTACCATTCTGTTTTATCACACAATTCTTCCCTGTGTCATAGCGAGGTAAGAAAAATCAAGGTAAGTACCTTATCCTCTTATTTCCTTTCATTAATATATTAAATAAATTGTTTAGCATTCATATTTTATTGTATATCATTTATATTATAGTTGTGCATTTAGATTCATATAAAAATAATTAGATTTTATTGAATCGTGCACTGTGATGATCGGAAGGTGTGAAACCCTATTTTGAATGGTCATGAGATGTTCTCTTGTTGTCACCTTTGATTGCTTGTACTCCACTATACTTCACTATTGTTCACTTGAAACCTACAATCAAAATGAAACACCTATAAAACACTCAAACCACAAAAAATCCCAAAAAGAAAGATGAAACATGAGGGGTTAGACTTTCCTCAATTATTAAACAAGTGATCTGACGACTGATTGTTGCACTACATTTCAGACCCAATGTAGTTCTATGTGCGTGTGTGTGGAATTGTTCCCTAGGTGGCTCTTGTGTGTGTCGCACTTGATAGTGAGAAAGTAGCTAGATGTAAATAGATGTGTGCATGAAATTATGAACTTCCCCTCCTATGCTTGTATGCATAAGAATGTAGTCCCTTGCCCTTTTGTGGATGCTAGATGTATGCTTGAGTTCTCTTGATAATGGCCTTTGAATGCAACCTTAAGTGGTGATAACGAATGCTTAGTGCTTGGTCCCTTATTATGATCACTTAACTTTATATTTATATGATTCCCTTGCTTGAATTTCATAATTAACCCCGAAAAGGTTGACTACCAAAAAGATAAGAAGCCCAAGTGGATAGAAAGTACCCAAAAGATGTGAACAAAGTACAAAGAGTTTGGGGGCACCTAGAGGGGATGAGGGTGCTTGCAGCATCGATGTCTTAATTTGGCACCGGTGTCCAAAATGAGAAATACTCAAGTATAAGAAGACAAACCGGGAAAGAACGTGTGTAATACCAAGAAGGATAATAGAAATCAAACATAGATGGCTAAAAGACATGGGTTAATGAATACTTTTCGTACTTAGGAATCATATGAATAGTAGTATGTGATCAAGACTAGATAGATACCCAAAGTGTGTGATTTAATGTCTATAACAACCGAAGATAGGTCATGTAAAAATATAGAGAGAAGATGGGTGAAAGTTAAATATGGAAATACTATAGATAAATTAAAATAGCGTGGAATTATGTAACACTAATGAAGGAATGACAAGGAACACACTCATGTCTTCGATCATATGCAAAGGTATTGCATAGAGTAAAGAAGTGTGGAAGAAGAAATATATTAACCACACATAATAAGAAGATCATCTTACAAATAGTGGTAGGTAGAATGTAGAATAATTGGAACACATTTAGAGGAGAAAAATTATGACCCAAAATTTTCAAAGCATATGGAAGAAAGTTAATCCCATTTACATACACAAATGCCAAGTTCTTACTAGAATTATGAAAGGGTGTTTCTACCATTTAACCCACAAATGTGAGCATTATGCTCACATTTCTTCTTATCTGGGTGTATAATGTAGGATCATCCGGTTCATAGGAATCATTTATCAATCAAAAATAAAGTCAATATGTGTGAATTTTGTATTATTTTTGGGATGCAAAGTGGAGAAATATGTTATTAGCAGAATACAAAGTACTATGTTTCATTTGGAGAGTGTGTAAGCTTGTTGTGAAATTTCTAGAGAAAATTCCTACTACACAATGTATGGTATTTTCATGTTCAACACAATTTTTGGAGTCTTGTTACATGTTATCCAATATATTGGAGGTCTCATAAGCATTTTTAAACACCACAAAACACTATATTAAATGCACAATAATAAAAAGTTGTTTGGATTTTGTGAAGAATAAGAGAAATATAATTTGAATATGTTAAATCTTAAGAAAACTTATGATGTAAAGAACCCTACATTCACACTTCTCTACACCAACAAATGCATTAGAAACTTCAAATTCACCTTGATCAATCACTTTTATTCAAAGAACCATACCATGCTTAAGAATCCAATCTTTCTCAAACACTAAAAATGCATCAAAAGCCTATACCCAAGGTTATCATAAGTTTACACATTCTTAAGGACCTCATACAATTTTTTTCATACTATCCAAGAAGTTACAAATCTTCACCATTTATCAATCTCCAATTCTAGGCCTTATACTTGCTTGTAGCCTTCATCATAACTCTTACACAAGACAATCATAGATTCATCAAGTTAAATGCTTGAAATTGACTCACCCCACCTTTTCAAGGCTCATATGGCCACTACCTATCACAATAAACCTTACATGAATATATTTCCATTATAACCTTATTTCTTAAGGCTTGTTTTACTTGAGTAGTTAAGACACAAAACCCAGATTTGCACATAAAAATCAGAATTTTTTTTAAATCATTAAATACTTTAAAATACAATTTTAAAATGTCCCAATGATTTTACCCTCAAAATTTTAGAGCCCATCTCCTCAAAAATCGTAATTTATGCTCATTTTAGTAGGTCTGAGCATGATTTTTGTATTCTCATAACATGGTCTGGACTGAGTTTTCATCACAACTTTGGATAAACATATAATATAGAAAAATGGTTAAAAACCCATCTGCAAAAAATCATCATCCTTATACAATCAAAATTTCAGATCATTTGAATGTGACGATAAAACAATATCATGATTGTCTTGAATCCATGTGTTAAGGGTTTTAAAGACTAAAAACATAGTTTATGCACAATTTGGATATAGTCTTCTTATCTTTAAGTTTCATTCATTCATTCAACTTGTCACATTTATTTAAATTCCTATTCCCTGAAAGATACTCATTTCTTCATGATACAATCCTTAAACTCACTAAGTCAGTCCTTACCTTATGCACACAACCCTATACACTTGTTTATGACTGTCATTTCTTCAACGTATCTTGTTCTTGCTTCAATACAATCCCTCATAATGGCTATACCATCATTTTGTATATGTATATATCCTTCCAAAAACCATAGACATCATAAATAATTCAAATATTCACAAACAAGAATGTGATCCACACACACAAGTACTCAAATATGCATTCAAACACAATTTTACACAAAAATGAAGCTTTTATTAGATATAATCATGAAATTTTTAGAGCTTCAAGATCCATTTGGATCAATTACAAATTTATTCTCCCTCTCTACTTCCTCCACCAACTTCAACAACCTCTTCAATTTGAATTCATTATGCTTATTATGATCAAAGAGAGGTGGTTAGGGTTCACCATCCTAACTCATCCATGATTAGACCAATCATAGTGAGCTAATGCCTTGGTATGAGAGAGTACATGTCATGAACACATTATTTATTAACATTAGATGTATACTAACCCCTAACTTACTAACATAATAACACTTAGAGCTAGGATGAAATGAGTAAGATTAGGGTTTGAGTGACTAAGTGAGTTCGCGATGGGAGAAAGGGAGATGAAAAAATCAACGAAAAGCCATAACATTGGACGAATGAAGCCACCGAAAGGAACGGTCCTCGGATGTGATAATGGATAGGGTGGAGGGGAGAGTAAAGAGCCGAGCAAGGATGAAGAGAGTTTGGGGTCACCTTCACCGGAAAGGTATTTTGATTCCCGTAGGCCTCAAAGATGAGCTACTTGTTATCAAGGGTTTCCTTGCTTTAGGACAAAAGGAAAGGCTCGAGTACATAAATCTCATGCAAGCCGAAGGAATGATTGATGGTCGAGGCATCTACAAACCTCTCATGGGATTCTCCTTTGGATAACTCGATTAAAGGTAAATGTGGGGGGGTCGGGAGGCTCTAATGTTGGGGATCCTTTATCTCGGCCAAATATTGGGGTTGGTAAAGGGTCTTCAGTTGCGACCAGTTTCTCCTTTAAGGATGCCATTCAGTGGAATCAATCTAGGCATTTGCCCCAACTATCCAACATTGTCGATCTGGTTGAGGAGTTACCTTCGTTGAGCTTAGAAACCCCAAAGATTTGGAACCACCTTCAACTTCACATCACACCGCAATCATCGGTCATTTTAATGGATTTTGGCCATCATCCTCTAATTTTTCTGCCTGGATATCGAGAACTAGTCCACCAATTTTAAGGTTTCCTTTTTCTTTAAGGTATTTTTTATTGTTCAGTTCAAACATAATTCAAATTATAAAAAATGTCTTTCTAATGGACCATGGTTTTGGGGTAATGTGGGTCTATTCCTTTTGCCGTGGTTCCTGGAATTCCACCCTAGTACCTTCACTATCACCAAAATGCTGGTTTGGATCCACTTACCTAATATCCCATTGCATTTTTGGCCTACTCTGAAGGATATTGGTAATGCATTGGGAAAATTCCTCCAAGTGGATTCGGTTAGGGCTATTCTTTGGTATCCGCTCCTTTGTCAGAATCTATGCAGAAATAGATCTGAGTAAAGGATTACCAGATAAAATTCTACTGACAGTTGGCAATCTTCAGCATGTTCAAATCTTGGATTATGAGAATACCACTTTTAGATGCCTGCATTTGTAAGTCTACAGGCCATTTACAAGGCTAATTTTCCTTAAGGAAAAAGAATCTATGAAGAAAGGTCTCGACTTGCAATTAAGGCTAGAGCAACCCATCATCGAATTCAAAGAGTAAAGAGGAACAAAAAGATGTCCATGCCACGGAGCAAAAAGTTGTTCATGGCATGCATTCCTCCACCACCAACCGAGAATGTGTCCATAACTCCCACTTCCAAGAAAACCCCAAAAGAAATTGACACTAGGAGTGATAAATGGGGTCTTAAGCAAGGTCATGAATCATATAAGTTTGATAAATCAATCGAGATAAGTCTGATAAATCTGATTTGGATCATGAATACATCCAATATCCAAGTAACAACCTGATGATGGTTGTTTCTTCCAATCATAACCCTTGGCAAGAAGTTAAAAAAAGAGGTAAAAAGGGCCACTTTGTTAACTTACATGATTACTACTCTTCTAACGAAGAGCGGTAATTGGTTGGGCTATAACTCTTTCTCTATTTTTCATTTGGTTTTGGCGTTCATTTTTTCTATGCCTTTCAGGGTCACATTAAATATCTCTTTGTTCGGAAGGGACCCAAGAACCCTATGGTTCATAGCTCTCGGTCAAAAGAGTTTACTTTATAAAAAAACACTTAGAGCTAGGATATATTACTCGGCTAATTTGTATATTCAAATGTGGGTTTTGGAGGGAAACCTCCAAAATTCCACTTATTACATCATTGAGAGTCTAAATGGACTAGTATCACCCCAAGAACTCATAAATGGACCTATCAACACCTAAACAACTATGGAAAGCCAAAACTTTTCTAATTACAATGATGCTCTTGCATCAACTAATTATGTTTGTAATGGGTCCTTTAGTATGTATTGGGTCCTTTAGAATATAAATTTATATTAGTTATCAAGCTATGGAATTTAATGACTATATAAAATATCCCAATCTGCTTTAGGTAATCTTTTCGAGTTCTTAGTTATATGTGTGAAGTAACTCATACAAGAGACTTGATGCAAGCTTAAATTTCAAAGAAAATTAACTTGGAGTTGAAGTTTTCTTTCATGTTGAGACTTGTGTGCAAGTCTACATTATTATAGGGATACCATGGCGTGGCTATAAAGATGTATTGTTGGTGATTGATCTTTGTTGTTGTGTAATCTATTAAGTATAACATTTGTTGTTGAACATGATCTTTGAGTTGTTTATGGATTTATTATTATAATTTTAATTTTGATGTGTTATTATGTGCATAGGTGTAGGGTGGAAGATCCCTATTGGAACTAAAAATAATTGTGTACATCATTTAATATCAACGATTAAATTAATAACATTATGAAAATCCTTTTAAGATGAAGGTCTTTCTACTATTGATGGAGGTATAAGATAAACTATATCGATGGGTACAAAAGGTTAGAAACCAAAACATAAATTAAACATATTGTGTGTGGTAGAGATGTGAAGAGATTATTGTAGTTGTGGTAAATGAAAGGGATGCTTTCATCTCATGTGCATTACTTATTCAAATTATACAATAGGAAAATATGCACAATTATCCTCTTAACCACTTATATTAGTCCATCATTGTTTAGATAGAATGTGGTAGAATTAGTCAACTTATTTTCCATGATAGACCAAAGCACTTTCTAAACAAAACTAGTGTCCCTACAAGAGATTATAATAGTTCAAGTATGGACCGAAACATTTTCAACATATATTTTAACAATCTCTAGAGAAGAAATATATTTCTTACAAGGTAAATGAATTTCCATCTTGGAGAATCTATATTTAACATAAACACAATCATTACCATGCTTAGTAGTAAGGTATCTTGAGATATAGTCCATGGAAACAAATTTCCATAGTCTCATCGTAACTAGAATAGGTGTAAACAACCTTTCTTCTTGTTGATTGGTTTGGCAATCGTAAGTGTTGTATAAGACCTAAAGCATTTAGTGACATAAGACTTGAGGTTTGGCGAAAAATATATTTTAGTAGCACCTTTAAAGTATTTAAAATCCAAAGTGTCCAACAAATTTACGAAAATAATGTCCCCGTAATAATTTTACCTCTTTTGGCAAAAAAATAGAAAATTAAGACCTTTCTATTTTTTTGCAATCTATGCCAAACATTGAAAGAGTGTGAAGCTAATCTATTACACATGAAAAAACTCAAGTATGTTGCTAGCTCCTAATCCATCAAATGTCAAGTTTCAAAGAAAATATAATTTCAAAGGAAAATCTAATGACCCTAAGGTTGCTTCTAAATACATTATCAACGTTGTTTCTCAATCTACTAAGCTACAAGTACTACCTACAAGATAACAATTTACATGATTACCTTGTCCTCCATGCATTTTTCTAAAGAAATTAATTGAGTTTAATTTTGTATCTCTCCCTCCACCATTTGAGGTTGATATGAGCAAGCCTCAAAGTAAGATATTTGATGTTAATGCTTATTGTGATTATTATAGATGTATTGGTCATTCTACGATATATGTATTTAGTTACGACACACCATTCAGATCTTATTGACTCTAATGTAATTGAATGGGATGATCCCATTGAATATTCTAAGCCTACCAATGATAACTCTAAATTGAAAATATTCAATGATCTACTTCCTAAGAATAATAATGACACATTTACTTCAAAATTTCAACACTCATCGTGTGGTGCTACTACCACCTTCTTATGATCATCCACTTGATGTTATGATTGGCACTATTACTTGCACACCATCTTCTACATTGATCATTAATTTGATGATTTTGACATAGATGACTCACTTAACCATGACACATTATCTATTCCAACATTTATTCATGATTCCTATTTAAGGTGTCTTGGTTACTCCACATAACAAAGATAATGTTTGTGCATGGATATTAATTTAGTCTCTTATAATTCCTTTTAAGAGTTTTGCGCTTGATTCTAATCCACACATTCAACACATTACACTACCCATTACAGTTGGATCTATCACTACATAAACTTCATTATTGGTTGCCAAATATGTTTCTACTAGAGTATTGCATCTAGGTATCCCTTGGCTACGTACTCTTAGGGTTGTTCCACCCAAAGTGTTTATTAGTATATCAAGTTTATTCATCATTAGTAGATTCATCATTAGTAGGTCTTCATTATTCGAGGTATTCCTTTTTTGTTTTTATCTAATAGCATGCCTAGTTCTTCTACAATTTTTATCCCTCTTCCTAGTGCATATACGGATATATCTATTGTTTCACACACTACTTCACATAACACTAGTCCTCCTAGGTCTCCTACTATGCCTTTGTTTTTATATACGAATACACATATTTCTAGGTTTTTCGATAGGCCTTTAGTTGCATATGTATCACCACATAGTTCTAGGAGCTCTAGGTATCCTCATAGGCCTTATTTTGCGAACATTACCTCTAGTGGTTAACACTCTCACATGATTTTATGTAGATCTTATAGCCTTATGCAAGGAAAAATTTAGTGGCGAATATTCATTAATTCACGAATATTCCAGATTTTAAATTTTGAAATTGGTGAATTTTTAGGGTATGAATTAGGACCGGGTCACCAAAATTTTATGGGTAAAAGTTAATTTTAGGGGATAGTTTTCCCAAAAGTTTACACCAATAGTCAACTGTTTTCATTCAAATTTCCTTTAGTGCGAAATTGAAATTTGCCAAAGTCACCTCATATATATACTATTTAATTATTTGTAATTCATTATTCCATATGCAAATTCCAATTATCAAATATTCCTCACAATTCCTTTCTTCTTTAAATATCAAGATCATCATCAACTAGATATTACAACACCGCATTAAGGCAAATTTCATTGTTATGGTTTTGTATTGCATGTTATCATCTATGGGCCTCAATGTTGTCATCCGAGTAGCATGCAAAATGCTACCATCCGGAAGCATTGTGTATGCTACCGGAAGGTAGAATCGCATATGTTGTAGGTATGTTTTAGCTTCCATTTACAATTTTTTAAATATTTTGTTTAAAAAATTGACCTATTTGAAAATTACACTTAGATAGGTACAATGGATTCTGTGAATAATGAACACAAGGAAGATCAACTCAAAAGAAAAAGTAGCATATTAAATTATTTCAACCAACCAAAAAAATGAGGACCCAACTTGCATCCATTGGAAATAGTAACATGAGTACCAATAAGTTGTAACAGATTATCATTAACTTTTTCTTTATTTTTTTCAGTTTAGTTTAATTTTTTAATATCTTTGTAACAGTCAAAAATTTCGTGTTTGAATATAGAAACCCCTACTATTAATTGTATTCAACATGAAACACTGAACCAAAACATATACCCTAAAGAAACAATTAACATTTTAGTAGATGAAGATATAATTGATGATGACATGCCAAAGCTGGAAGAAAATCCTCACTACCAAATGCCTCTAATAGATGAATGTTTTAATGAAAATATTCAAGAAGAAGATGATATTGACAATAATATTTAAAAAATAAATCTGTGAGAAGGAAGAAAACTACTGGACAATTGGAAGGTCTTTTCAGGTAGGATGGGAAATAAAATACCCATTCATTGAACCTGTAGAGCCAGAAAATGGTAATGATACTCCAAAAGAATGTAGATGTACGATTTGTAGTTGGAAATTAGGAAAATAACATAAAATACAACTTAAATTGGACACAATTGAGAAACATTGTGGAAAAGTATATGTCACAGTCAAGGAAAATGATGGAAAAATAACAAAGACTCATAGATGGAAAACTGTGAAAGAGTGCATGCATGTAAGATATGTGGAGGAGTATGAAAATAAGATGAAACATTGTTGAAAACTTGAGGAGAAAGGAGGAATAATTAATGCAAAATTTGGAAAAGCTGTAAATGAAAATCGAAGGAAAAAACTACACAATTTTCAACCGTATTCTTTATTCTTAAAATGGGCAGACCTATTTTAGATTTTTAGAATTTAAGAAATTGTTTAAGTTCAATGGGTTTCCTAACCTTCCATAATCACATTGGTCAGAGACAATGCTTGGGAAATGGTGAGATGTCTTGCAATGATTGAAAAGAGGATTTGAAAGAGAAGGTCAAGAATGTAAGTTTCATCTCCCTTTCCATTGATGAGGTTACAATAGTTGACAACACTTCTTGGGTTTGTATGCATGTTTATACTTTCCAAAACCACACAAGGACACCTCATCTGCATTAGTTGTTCATAAAATGAAGGAAAATTGCAATGTTGAAAATCTTTTCAAATTGGTTATATCTAATTTGAAGGATATAACAAGAATGGATGATTATTCAATAACTACAAAGCTTATATGTGTTGGTGTTGATGGTGCATCAAGTAATACAAGGTCATAGAATTGGTCTATGTGTGTGCCTACTGGACATAATTTGCACCTTATATGATTCCAATTCATTGCATGGCTCATAGGATGAATCTTGCATATAGGATAGTAAGCACATTTGAAAATGTTGAAAATTTTGAAGATCTTATCCATGAATTGCATGCGTATATATGTCAAACATTCCAAATATTTCTAGAGTTTCAAAAGTTTGCAATTAGAGTGACAAATGGTAAAAAAATCTTAAAGATGTCGATACAAGATGGATTTCCATGTATGAGCTCTAAGCAATTTTTTTATGAATATCCATTGTTAGCTAGTTTCATGTTTAAGAATTATATGCATGTTGACAAGGAAAAATATTTGCTTTACCGCTTAACATATTTGGAAACATTGTTTACACTTTGTGGGATTCTACCCATGTTGAATGAAATCAATTCCTTAACAAAGCATGCTCAAGAAAGATCCATCTATATAGTTGACTTCATTAGATTGAGAAAACATGTGTGTCAAACACTAGATTTGTTATACAACTCTGATGAATGCTTTCAAGGACATGTATTTAGTAGTTGGAAAAATAAAAAAAATTGAAATGATCCTAAAATCTATTTTAGATTCAATATATGTGGTCATCTTTGTATCATTATAAATGAGAACAAGATTCAAATGCACACTTTCCAAAAAAAGAGTGGATATTGCTAGATCAAACATTGAAGAAGTACCTAACACACAATTTATATGAAGCTCTTATATTTCAAACAAGAATCAAATTGTAGAAAATTTCACAATGCTTTCAGTGAGATCAAATATCACTTTAAAAGGGATGAGATTCTTGAGGCCATGGGAGTGGTCAATCCTATATTTTGGAATCTTACGCAATGTAACAAAGCTTTAAGTGATACATATAAAATACATATGGGTACTCTCATTAAGCATTTTGGAAAATCAATTGAATGTAATAGAAAAAAATTAAGGGTGTTCTTCAAAAGGAATTACTTTCATGTCAATCAACTCATTTGACATCACAATGGTCAAACAATTTGACTTACTAAGTGAACCAATAGATAATGGAGCAATTACACGTCTATGGAAAAAGTTATATCCTAGTAGCATCCTACGTGAAAGCATTAGTGAATATTTCGATTGTATGAATTGTGTCAAATAATGATATTGGGATCAGTTGAAGACGAAAGGTTTTTAGCGCATTAACATTTGTTAAATCAAAATATCAAAACAGACTGGATAAAAATCTTGAGATTGTATGTTTCACGATATGATGTGGACACATTTCCTTATGAACGAGTAATGGCAGTATGGAATTCTCTTGTAGAGAGGAGAGGGGTCTGTAATTCTAATATAGGGCCAGTGGATAACATCGAAACTGTGACTGAAAATAACAACGAAAGATTAGATAACATATGATTTTGGAGACCAAAATTTTCAAGATATGTTTGAGCTACCTGATATTGAGTAAAGAAGTATGTATGGACAATATTTTTGAAAATCAAGTTTCATAAGTATGTAACTTGTTATTTTTATATACACATGTTCTTTATTGAATAATATTTTCAATGTTGTAATTTGTTGTTTAGAGTTTTTAATCAAGAAATGTCATACTTATTTTTTTCTATTGTCTTTTAAATCAAAATAATATCATACCATTATTTAGAGAACTTACGCATGAATATAATACAAGTACAACACCATATAAATTTAACTCTCAATATTTTCATATAATGAAGAAGATTAAAATTACTAGAAAACTATATATTTATAGTCTGAAATACATGATACATCTTTAGTCAACATAGTATTTCTAGAAATCAAATTTTATATCATATTATAACTTATAAGTATGTAACTTGTTATTTGGTACATACACATGTTCTTTATTGAATAATAATTTCAGTGTTGTAATTTGTTGTTGAGAGTTATTTAATCGAGAAATTTAATACTTATTTTATCTAGTCTTTGAAAATGCAACTTCTATCGATAGAAAGTGTTTGGAAATGCAACTTTGACATAAAGTGTTTGAAAATGATAATAATCAATAATGTATTATGTAATAGTAATACCAAACATAATTGAGTATTCTAATCACATTATGATTTTATTTGAAGAACTTATGCATTAATATAGTAAAAGTACAACACCACATCGATTGAAATTTGAAACTCTCAATATTTTCATATAATGAAGAACTTAAGAAGATGAAAATTACCAAAAAGTATATATATTTATAGTCTGAATATTAAACAGTTTTACAACAAGATTTTCAAATGACAATTACAAATTTGACAATTTATTTTTGCAGCTTCATCCTTAAGAAGTAGATTATTTGGTTTGTGTTTTTTCTCCTCTACACCATAACTTTCTTTTTAAACACTTGATTGAACAAGATCCTTCATTGATGTGTTGATATTCAAAAGAATTTCCCATTCTAGATTTGTTACATCACCAACAGACAATAACGTTGGATCATCTTCATTTTCTTCTTCAAAAATATCTTTGGATCCATTCCATGCTCCTTTATTATCCTTCTTAAGGTATTATTCTGCTTATTTAAGGTAATAAGCTTCTGCTTCAAATCAAATGTTGCATTTAAAATTTTCCTTGCACTTTTTAAATGCACATCAAGCATTGTTGCCTCATTTTTCAAATTTTGGTACTTCGACTACATTTTAAAATGGAAAATAATTAATAAAAATTTTAAAAATTGTAAATCGAATTTGAAAATTTAATAAAACTTACTAATGCCTTATCCCTTTTCGTATTTGCAATAACCACAAGGCCTTTGTATTTTGACCACATATTGTAGTAGGCTTGTGTTTCGCATTTAAATTCTCAATTCTATTCAACATTATATCTAACACTTCATCATCATAATCATTTGTAAAAGATACAAAACCATATACAACTTGATTTAACAAAATATCAAGCTTTGTTGGCTCATTTTGCTTCAAAGAATACAATATATGTCTTTGGGAGTGGTTTTTAAATCGATAATTTATTTCTTTAATCATAAATTTATCCCTAAAATCCCACAATCTTAATTGTTCAATATCCTTAGATAAAATATCATTAACAATGGCTTGAAAATTGTCATCAACCAATCAAGTGTAAAACTTGTTTTTTGATCATCATTTAAGGCAAATTATACTGGATATGGTGTGTTTGATATTTCTTCTCTTGTTGGACAAGGTTGTCTTGTCCCATGAATCATATCTTGGGGATTGAAAGTTCCATGGGCCTAAACCTCACTTTCAATCCCTAGATATTTCTCATCCAAATCAATTTCATTCAATAGAGAAACACCTCGTGCACTAGGAACATTTCCCAACGAAAATTTGGAAACTCAACTACGAAATTAAGGGTGCCCCTACTTGAAGTTGGAGCAATAAATGAAATATGTTTTCCACTACCCCTAGTCTTGACATTTTGTTGTGGAGGTGGCGGCGGTGGCATCTTCCAACTCATAGTAGCAGATGTATTTTGAATGGGAGGCACTAAAAAAATCAATTGTAAATAACATGAGAAAATTCAAATGACAAACATAATAAGAATGAAATAATAATAAATATAACATTATATCATTTATGATAAAAATTACTTAGTTGCATGGATTGCAGCTGAGGTGCAGATGGGGCTTGTTGTAGTGGTGGTTGTTGTAGAGAAGTAGTCTAAAAAGACTAGGAGTGGTACTGGTAGGTGTGATCTAAAATGTAATTAATCATTAAAAATTTATCAGCTTCTTGAATCTTCATTTAAAAAAATATAGACAAAAAATACAACTTAAATGAGATTCATACCTAGAGCCTGAGAGTGAGGTAACAAAGATATTTCTAGATCATGTGTTTGATCAAATTCATATCAATTTTTGTTGGGCTACCATGAGCCCAATGATATAATCATGTGCTACTAGAGGTTTTTGCAACAAGGAATATAAACAAGTTATAAATGTTTAATGTATATTTCTATGAAATTACATTTATTTTCAAACATATTGAAATATATAAATCATAAATACATGTGATTGATGGTATGGTGGATGTGTCAATTTGAGGAGTTAAGGAACTCCTCATCCATTTGAAAAGTGCTTGTTTTTTGAGTGGTGTCCTCCTCGGTGTCTTTGATCGTCTGAAATGTTAACTCGAATCTCCAAAATATGGTGGGAAATGACCTCTAATAAGCAAAGATCTCTTCATGATACACCAAGCAATAAACTATTCCATGTTATAATTCAACAATAAATAACTTATTAATCCCAAATATAATATATAAATATTAAGAAAATTAAGGATAATAATTAAAAAGAAAATAATCAAAAAATTGGGACTCACCTCTGCTCTTGAATTGTTAAAGAAAAAGGTGATAGCTTTACGTGTAGTGCGGTCGGAGGAGTGGTGCCACGTAAAT
Organism: Taxus wallichiana var. yunnanensis; assembly: GCA_018340775.1. NCBI lineage: Eukaryota > Viridiplantae > Streptophyta > Pinopsida > Cupressales > Taxaceae > Taxus > Taxus wallichiana. Next base: position 304,067,549 of record CM031238.1, read on the forward strand.
TGTAGAGAGATTCATAATATAAACCAAGAATAAAATTTGTTGAATTAATAGTAACATTTTCATTCAGATTAATATTAGCCAAGTCAATTCTTATCTTGGAGGATAAGAAACTACACCAATCAAATTTCTGACCACTTAGGGTGCGAACGATATAAGCCAATGCCCACCACAAAATATTTGTATATTGACCTTGTAATATAATTTTGGCTTGGGAAAATAATATTTAGTGCTCACATTCAAGAGCAAATATATTTATATGGAATGTAATAATATTGTAATATGTGAAGTTGTTAATAAACAACTCACGTAAATAGGATTTTGATGAAAAATTTAAGGAGAGTATGTTATTGTTAGTGAGTTGCTATAGGAGAGATTATAAATTTACTTGTTTGTAGGATATGTTTGCCTATATATTTGGGTAAATATTCCCAAAATAAATACAAAGAAGAATTTTATTGTGTTGAATTTTTATGTGCATCTTATGGAAGGATCTTACCAAAAAAATTGCACCATGTCCTATAGAAATGGGTGACTGAAATCCTTGAGTTGAATTCCCCTTTTTGAAAGCTTTGGGAAGTCAGTAAATGCAAAGAGACACACATTTTATTAATATTCAATGAAAACACAATCATAATTGTAAAATTTAAAACAAAAAATCAAAATCAAAATGATGTAAATAGAAATAAACTTACCAGTAGCTGCAATTACATCAATAGAAAATTCATAGTGAGACTCCAAATACTTGTAATCTTCATCGGTTAAAATAGTCTTTATCGTGACAAGATCCACATATTTGTGTGGTAGTCTGTCATACACTCAATATATTTCAAATGACATTCCAAATGATTTTGAGTGAGATGGGAGTTGAATATGAAAGGTAAAAGTGGAAGTGTCATAGTTGGCTAGAAGGTTGTTAAGTGTTTTCGTGTATGTACGAAACTGCGACATATACACTAGCCTTGTGAAACTAGCCACTTCAATCCATTGGGAAAAATAATTGGGATCTTATAGGAATGCATACAACGATTGCGAGAAAGACAAGGATCTTAAATGAAAACTTACGGATATTAGTTGTTGATGTAGTTGGGCTCTTGGGTTGGTTGGAAATGGACTTCCTTCTTGGCATTTTTACAATAACTGTAATAATCCTTCCTGTTTGGAGACATGTCCTTTCTTCCTATTGGAGTCTAAAGAATTGGAGATGACCTTCGACCTTCCTTCCCAATACCTATGTGGAATATTGAGATTACCTTTGTTTAAATATGTCCTTTGAAAGTTTGATCTTTCTTCCTGTTTGGAGTCCTGGAATTTACAGATGACCTTTTCTTGTTTGTTGAGGTCATTTTCTCGTTTGCATAAAGTGAAAATGACGAAACTATCTATCTATATATACGAAAAATTATAACTTTGGTACCATCGATAACATGGGAAATGCCCTGGTGAAACATTGGCCATGCTATCATCCGGCAACATTGGGTATACATCGCTTGTAACATGGGTAATGCTACTAGCCGACACCATCTCCAATGCTAGCGGTCGATGGCGTCTCGATATTGTCATCCGTCAACATCTCCAATGTTACCGCCGGTATCATGGTTAATGTTACCGGTGATAAAGCATCTCCAATGCCACCGGTCGGAAGCATGGTCGATCTTTATCGGTCGGTAGCATCTCCGATGCTACCGATAAGTAGCATGGAAAATTTTACCGGTTGGTAACATGGAAAATTCTACCGGTCAGAAGCATGTATATCACTACATGTCGGTAGGATGTAACATGTAGAAATTTGTTGTTGCTTCCGCAATTTTTTTTTCAAAAATGATGCAAAAAAATCACCTTTCCCATAAAATAAATTTTTCGTGATTCACCATACATTCGAAAGTGTTTTTTTCAAAATTCTCCAAATACTTTCTAAGGTTTTTTTGTAGGGGCTCTTAAAAATTTTCTTGGTCTTATGAATCTTGCCACAAATTCTCATAGGTCTTCTAGGAGTTGTCATTCTTCTAGTCCACTTCGTAAGCATAACACATCACATTCTACTCACTACTTTACTATTTTTAGATCTCCTCATAGGAAGTTTTGGCACATATCACCACCATAGTTCCACTTGCACTTGAGTCACATTCTATGACACATTCAAGGCTTGACCCTCCATCATCTTTGGTAGTTGTTTCACCTCCTCACATGGTTCTCTTGGTCTATCTTTCATGTTATTCCCACCGATTTCGATGACACACTCTATTTATAGGTTCAACTTGATTGTTGAGGGAGCGATTCAAAACTTGAATGTCTTTGTACACAAACACAATGGGGAAAACTTTTTCCCCATATTTATTTACATAATCTTTATCAAACACTGAAATATTTTCAAAATACAAAATACATTCAAATATTTGCAAAAATACAAAATCAAGACATGTTTTTATAACATACATTGTTTACACTTTACATTATACATGTTATTTATTCCTTTGGTTTGTTAGATAACATTTGTTTTTTTACACACATGTGTTAACGTGGTATATTGAGCATGATGAAAGATATATAAAAAATGATACAAGATGATAGGTGTTAGCCTTCCCTTTACCCAAATTATTAACCTCTAAGGGCATCTAAGTTTACATATTATATCTAAGTGCTATATTTCTATTATAGTTCCTTTCTTTCCTCGTTACGATTGGTTAAACACACAAACACACATAATGTATTTTCTATCTTTTGGATTAACATGACTAACACACGTGTCTTGTGCAACGCTTACAATTATTGCTTCACTAGCTCTTTTATATCACATGCTATGTATTTTTATCCCATTTTGATGCACTTTCTTTTCATACATGCTTGTTAGTTGTTAGTTGTGTGTATGTGTTGGTCCGAAAATCTGTCGCGTGGACAGATCTATGGATAGACGAGCCAACAGTGTTGCAGGGCTTAGCCCCTCTTTGAGACAGCAAAGCGAAACTGGTTTATTGCTACTTTACTAGCAGGAACCTATGCAAGTCTCAGATTCGCCTTCGGGGTTGGGATCTCATCCCAAGAGAGTGTTCCAGTGCGAAGAGAAAGGAATGAAAGAGGGAGAAGAGAAAGAACAGATCCGAAGGAAGAAAAGAAATGAGTTCCAAAGCGGAAGGGTCAGAAGATCTATGCTTTGGGCTTGGTAGTAAACAGAGCCAAACCTACTTGCATAAATAAACAAAGCAATACTGATAAACAAGTGACGGAAAAGTAGATATGAATTCAACAGAATAAACACATACAGATCTAACGTAAGAAAGATCTAACGTATAACACAACTATTGAGCACAAAGTCTGAATAATTGTATTATTGTTCTTTTCTGTTACAAGAAAGCTCAAAGTCTTTCTCTCCTCACTTCTATTTCTATCTGAAAAATGTTCACCCTTTGAATACAACAAGTATTCTTGTATTTATAGAAGATGAGAGAGAGAGAAGGCAAAAAGGAGCCAACCACTTATTTACAAGATATTTACAAAATATCCAAAAGTCATGTTGACTTTGACAACTTTGATGGATGACATCATCCCATGATGCAACATGGATGATGTCATCATTTGTGCCAACTTAATTCAGATATTACGAAAAGAAAGTCGGAGAATAGAGAGGAGAAGAAGAAGAAGAAGAAGAAGAATTTATTCATCATCATCATCCTGTGGCCTAAAAGGGGTTGCCTGTTTCTGATGCTGATCAGGAGATGAGATGTGGAACTGAGCGCGGTATTCCAAGAACTTGCTGATCATCGGCCCAAATTGATCCTGTGATGGATCCTTGTGCCGTTCACTGATTGCTTCGCAAGTTTCCCGCTCATCTATGAGCTTTTCTGGGATCTTGGAATAGTCTTTACCCGCCTCGATTAGGGACCCGATGAAGTCTCTACAGGCCAGTAGGTTGTTGATGGATTCGATGTCGAACGTGACTTCTGGCCCTGTCCCTTGAGAAGCTATCTCCTTGAAAATCCGGATAGTGTCATCAGCTGATCTCAAGGTAAGGGAAGGAGTGAGCAACCCTGGAGTCATAGATAAAACAATTTTCTCCATTTGATGCATCGCATCCAGGGCCTCTTCCTTTACCTTGTCTATCTTTTCCAGAACAAATTCTAGCTGATCTATCCGATAGTCCAGAGTGGACATAGTTTTATTGAGGGCCCTTGGGTGGCCGAAGACTCCGAACTTAACCAGATCTTCGACTGAACAGTCGAACATTTGTTGGAAGGCTTCGTGCTGGAGTCTAGCATGCTCTAACTCTTCTGATATCGGGCCTGCTAATGCTTGGAGTTCCTTATTCGCCTTCTCGATATTCAGGTATAAACTGATATACTCGGCGATTACTCTTTCGCTATCCTTGAGGATCTGACTCCTCCAAGCAGAAACAGCCATGCCCTGCTCGCCGATCTTTGAATATTCATTGATCTTCTCCTGACTGAGAAGCTCAGGAGTCTCGGCGGCAGTTGTGGGAGGTGCACTTCCCATCTTCTGTAAGGCTTGAAGCAGGTATTTATTCTGCTCCTTCAGTAGCCTCTTTTCTTCCTTTGTTTCCTGAAGCTTTTCGCAGAGTGCATCAACTGCGGAAAGAGCTTCCCCCTGGAGACTTTCAGAGGATGTCCCCATTGTGACTTGGGTCACTGTGAAATCTGCCGGAGACAGATCTTCTTTCTCTTTGGTGGGATCGGGGTAGGCTATTTCCATAACCCTCTCACCTGCAGCGCTCTTGGAGAAGCGTGTAACCGGCTTGTGCTTCTTTGCTCCTTTAGCCGGAATGACTGAAAAGTCCATCGGAGCGATGGGGACTTTCCTCTTTGGTTGGCTCAGCTGCTGAGAGATCCAAGCTGGTCCTATTGAAGAAGGACCAGAGACAGAGGGGGAGGCAGCAACGGTAGAAGAGGGGAAGAACGTGGAGACACGCGGCGGCGGCATCGAAAGAATAGCCGAGGAAGTGCCCACGGGAGAAAGGGAAACCGCAACCGCAGAAGACATAGGAAGGGAAGGGAGCTCGGAGATGAGGGAAGAAATGGAAGAAGACAAATCAGCGAGGGAGGAGAAGATAGATGAAGAGGCGGGGGAAAGAGTAGAAGAAGGGGCAGAGGACACAACCAAAGGAGTGGTTGCTTGAGTCACTCGAGGAGGGGAAGGAAGAGAAGAAGAAGGGATAGAAGGGACCTCTGAAGTTGTAGCGACGCCGACATCCTGGGTGGATGGGCGTATAGGACTATCCTCTGTCAATTCCTTCTCTGGCGAATCCAGAGTTATTACTTGTTCAGGCTCTGAAGGAAGAGGACTTTCAGGGGCTTCCTCCTGAATGGTGCTAGGCTCACCTTCCGCAGCTTTGCCTTTTAGCTGCTTCTTTGACCTTGGAGGTGCATTACCTAAAGGAGAAGTTGTAAAATCTACACCGAGGTAGATTAACCCATTCATACGGCACCAACGCTCTGTTCTCCGCATGGTTTCTTTGACCCTCTCCTCAATTGTCTGAGGAGCCTTGCTTCTGTCAATGTCCGGGAAGGGCCAATCATCCCCTTCTGTGTCATTATACACTTTGTCTACTTCGTCTTCCGTGGTTTGGAAGCCTTTTGGGACAATGGCCACTCCGTAATGGATGATTTCCGTTAATGCCAAGCGAGAGTGATCCTTTCTTCTGAGTTCTACCTCATGGATGACGTCGATGTAAATGTCCTCAATTTGAGGGACATGGATCGGATCAAGCTTAGCCCTTGGCAAGCAGCCCCTTGGGTCGAATGTAGGCCTTGCTGGGAAATCATGCTTTAGGTTGAGCAATTCTAGCTCAGCAAACATCTCCTTCGCCTTGTGATAGCTGGAGCATGTGTAACGGCCTACTGTGAGGGGGAAAGGAGTTCCGCCCTTCTTTCTCTTGAGGCACTTTTCATGGTATGTGACGAGCTGTCTTGATAGTTCCAATAAAATCAGCTTTGGTCCAGCATACCTTGGCAACCTGGTTGGTTCGCCCAAAAAGTTGACCGCCCTCAGATAGGTGAACGTGGGAAACTGGGTGAACAAGGCCCCCCACTTCTCCACTGCTGTCACTGTGTTCTTGGTCGTGCGGCCATGAGCTAAGTTCGGGCGCAACATGCACATGATGTGGTAGAAGAAAACATCATTGATCTTAGCGAAGTGTTGGATGCTGTTCTCCAGCTTCAGCTCTTGATAGTATTCATATATTTTGGCCTGAGGCCAAGTTCCACTTCGGTGCAGCCCTGGATAATCTCTTTCAGCTGCGGCAGCATAGACGACGTAGGAGTTCATGTGGAATACTCCTGTCGTAGCGAACTGTTGCAGTTGCTCGGATATTGTGCTGCTTATTATCTCCCCCAGTAGTGGCTAAACTTGGTCGGGCGATTCTTATTCATTGTTTCAGTACCGCAAAGATCCACTTATGGAAGTAGTGAGCATCTGAAAGACCGAAGACTCTGCTTAGGAAGGTGATTGTATCACTGAGTTCCTCTGAGAAATCACTCCGGTGGATAGTTTGAGGCCACCGGGTCACTACCTTCTTATTCTTGAGGTAGACCTCATTCATCAATTGCATGCACTTGTCTTCGTCGTCCTCCCAGGCCTGGATGCATTCTTGTTGGCTAACAGCCACATAGTTCCGGTGGTGAGGGATGCCAAGCATTAACTCAAAGCGACGGGCAGTAAGGTTTATAACTACCTCGCCCTTGCTATTCTCGACACATCTCGTGTCTTTGTTGAAGGATTGTGCAACAACCATCATAAACTCGTTATTCACAGCGCTGACAGGGATTCCTCCGGCAAAGTGCAGGGCACTGCCTATTAGCTTGTCCATCCATGGACTTCTTGTCACTTTTTGAGTTCTTACCCAGAATTCTTCCATGTCAATGTGACCCAATTCAGAGTCCCTGACATCCATATTACATTCTGCCTGTGATTCGGGCATTCTGACCCTTTGGTATTTATACTTCATTTCTTCTTCTGTCAGCTTAGCCTTTCCTCTTGGTTTGGCGGGTCTCTTGCTTGACGTAGACATGTGTTCTTCAAGGCTTATCTGATGATCTGCATGTAGAAGGAGCGAAACCCAATCCAGGAAAGTTGAATTAGTCATTTGATTTTCCATTGGAACGCTAGCAGAAGAAAGAATTAGAGATTTAAAGGGCCAGGGCGCAGGGCGCATGAAAAATGCAACTGGCAGGCCAAATAGATAAGGGCGCACAGAAAGTGCATGTTGCAGAGGTTAAGTTGGCGCCAAAGGCGCATGGCGCATAAATGAAGCAGACTGCATTTTATAGAAGGGCGCACAGAAAGTGCATGTTACATTGAGGTTCGGTGCGCCCTTTGGCGCATGGGAAGATTGTGTAACATTAATAAATGGTGCGCCAAAGGAATATGGCGCGGCGCATGAAGGGTCTACACAACATTATGTTACTGCAATGGAGGATGCGCCCGCGCCTTATCTAGCTTTATACTTGCGCGAATAAAGTTTGCGTTACATGAAGGCTAGGTGCGCCCTTTGGCGCATGGAAACATGATGTAGCATGGAGAAAAGGCGCGCCAAAGGTTTAAAGGAGGCGCGGGTTTTGAACATGTAACAGGGCTGATAGATGCGCCGAGGGGCGCGACTGTCTTTATTGCAACATGACGCAACAGTGCGCCATGGAAAACACTTAACCATTTAAACATTTTTCAACTCTATCTTCCACTCGAAAGGATGCTTGGTATAACAAGGTTTTATAAAGAGGATCACAGACCAAGCTAATGCAAAACCACCCCCCTTTTTCCAACAAATCCGGAAAGAGGGAGGGAGAGGAGGAAGAAAACACAAACTTGACAGGATAGGGGAGAAACAAGCCCAACATATTTCATTTTTAAAACCGACTAGCCACTTAAAGAAACAGACTACGCAAGCAACAATCGGACCAGACAAAGAAATAAGCTCAAAGGAGAGAAAACACAGGCCAAGAACGTGAAAGCATTCAAAAACAAACCGGGAGAACCACCTACCTCGAATATATATTGAAAATTTGTGGCGAGTGGGTCCACAGAGCAATGACAGCGACAGAGCAGAGCTGACAAATCCAGAGCGATCACGTGCTTGTCAAAATGGAATGAAAATGACATGGCGGGCACTGGTATTTATAGAAAAACTTTGTCATTAATGCGCCAACCACTTATGAAATGGCGCATGAAAACTCCTGTCGACAGAGAAAAGCGTGCGCCCTTTGGCGCATGGAAGTAATTGATGACAGGAGAATGGATGCGCCTTTGGCGCACCAAATGAGTTGTCGACACGAATCTATGTGCGCCCTTTGGCGCACCAAAACTTGGTGTAACATAGATATTACGTGCGCCCTTTGGCGCACCAAAAACTTACTCAACATCCTTTGGCGCACGAAAGGAGTGACAACATGGAAAACCATGCGCCAAAGGCTTTTAAGGGGCGCATCAAAACTGATGTTGCAAAGCAAAACCATGCGCCCAGCAAAAAAAGGCTCAAAAAGACTAAGTTCAAAAACTGAATTTCCCGGGAAGGGATTTTACAATATTTCGAACGCGAAGGATCCTCAACGAGGGGTCCAAACAAAATTTTCGGTATGGTTATCGGTAAAATTGCCCTTGTCAATTTTACAGGGATAACAAGATATGTGTAGCCTAAGGGCCTTGAGTGTCTCATGACATCCCGGGTGTCCCATGTTTGTGGTGTAGTGCCTTGTGTGTGATTGTGCATCTCTTATTTTCTAGCGTAAGGGTCTTGATTGTCTTACAAAACCTGCCGGTCTACCATGTTTGCAGGAATTTTATTCCATTTTATAATTCAATAGTAAATAGCTCATTAATTCCGAATATAATATATAAATATTAAGAAAATTAAGGATAATAATTAAAAATAAAATAATAAAAAAATTAAGACTCGTCTCCTGCTCTTGAATTGTTAAAGAAAAAGGTGATAGCTTTCCGTGTAGTGTGGTTCGAGGAGTGGTGCCATGTAAATTGTAGATAGATTCATAATATAAACCAAGAATAAAATTTGTTGAATTAATAGTAACATTTTCATTCAGATTAATATTAGCTAAGCCAGTTCTTATCCCGGAGGATAAGAAATTGCACCAATCAAATTTCTTCCCACTTAGGGTGCGAACAATATAAGCCAATGCCCACCACGAAATATTTGTATATTAACCTTGTAATATAATTCGGCTTGGAAAATTGTGATATGAAAATAATATTTAGTGCTCACATTAATGAGAAAATATATTTATATGGAATGTAATAATATTGTAATACGTGAAGTTGTTAATAAACAACTCACATAAATAGGAGTTTGGCGAGATATTTAAGGAGAGTATGTTACAAGTTGTTAGTGAGTGGTTATAGGAGAGGTTATAACTTTACTTGTTTGTAGGATATGCTTGCCTATATATTTGGGTAAGTAGTCCCGAAAGAAATACACAGAAGAATTTTATTGTGTTGAATTTTGCTATGCATCTTGTGGAAGGCTCTTACCAAACAAATTGCACCACGTCCTATAGAAATGGGTGACTGAAATCCTTGAGTTGAATTCCCATTTTTAAAGGCTTTGGGGAAGTTGTAAATGCAAGGAGAGACAAATTTTATTAATATTCAATAAAAACAAAATCAAAATTAGTAAAATTTAAAACACAAAATCAAAATCAAAATGATGTAAACAAAAATAAATTTACCACTAGCTACAATTACATCAATAGAAAATTCACAAAGTGAGACTCCAAATACTTGCAATCTTCATCGGTTAAAATAGCCTTTATCGTGACAAGATCCACATATTTGTGTGGTAGTCTTGTCAGACGCTCAATATCTTCAGTGACATTCCAAATGATTATGTGTGAGATGGGAATTGAATATGAAAGGTAAAATTGGAAGTGTCATAGTTGGCTAGAATGTTGTTAAGTGTTTTCATGTGTGTACAAAATTGGGGCATATACACTAGCCCTATGAAACTAACTGCTTCAATCCATTGGGAAAAAGAATTGGGATCTTGTAGGAATGTGTATAGTTGTGGAAAGACAAGGCTCTTAAATGAAAACTTATGGATATATGATGTTGATGCAATGGGGTTTTGGGCTGGTTGAAAATGGACTTCTTTCTTGGCATTTTTGCAATTTAACTGTAATAATCCTTCCTATTTGGAGATGTCCTTTCTTCTGTTTGGAGTCTAGAGAATTGGAGATGACCTTCGACCTTCCTTCTTAATACCTATGTGGAATATTGAGATTACCCTTGTTTGAAGATGTCCTTTGAAAGTTTGATCTTTCTTCTTGTTTGGAGTATGGACTCTGCAGATGACCTTTTCTTGTTTGTTGAGGTTTTTTCTCATTTGTTGAGGCTGTTTTCTCATTCGTTGAGGTTGTTTCCTCATTTGCATAAAGTGAAAATGACTAAAAATTTTGTCTATATATACGAAAAATTATAACTTTGGTACCATCGATAGCATGGGAAATGCCACCGCCTTGCTGACAAAGATTGGGTATACTACTTTCCGGTAACATGGGTAATGCTACTGGTCGGTAGCATCTCCAATGCCACCGGTCAATGGCGTCTCGATGTTGTCATCCATCAGCATCTCTAATGTTACCTCCCGGTAGCATGGTTAATGTTACCATCCGAATGGCGTCTCCAATGCCACCGATCGGTAGCATGGTTGATGCTCTGCGGTGGTGACATCTCCAATGCTACTTGGTGGTGGTGGCATCTCCAATGCTACCGATCGGTGGCATCTCCAATGCTACTTGATTAGTAGCATGGAAAATGTTATCGGGTGGTAGCATGGGAAAATGCTACCGGTCGGTAGGATGCATATCACTATCGGTCGGTATGTTGTAACATGTAGAAATTTGTTGTTGCTTCTGCAACAACCTTTCCAAAATGATGCAAAAAATCACCTTCCCCACAAAACAAATTTTCATGTGATTCACCATACATTCGAAGGTGGTTTTTGAAAATTCGCCAAACACTTTGTAAGGATTTTTATAGGGACCCTTAAAATTTTCCCTGGTCTTACGAATCTTGCCACAAATTCTCATAGGTCTTCTAAGAGTTCTCATTCTTCTAGTCCACTTCGTAAGCATAACACATTGCATTCTACTTACTACTTTACTATTTCTAGATCTCCTCATAGGCATTTTTGGCACATATCACCACCATGGTTCCACTTGCACTTGAGTCACATTCTATGACACATTTGAGGCTTGACCCTCCATCATCTTTGGCATTGTTTCACCTCCTCACAGGGTTCTCTTGGGCTAGCTTTCATGCTATTCCCCACTCATTTCTTGATGATGCACTTTATTTATAAGTTCAACTTGACTATTGAGGAGCGGTTCAACACCCGAACCTCACTTTACACACACACACACACTTGGGGAAATCTTGTTTCCCATATTTATTTACATAATCTTTCTCAAACAATGAAATATTTTCAAAATACATTCAAATATTTGTAAACATACAAAATTGAGACATGTTTTAATAACATATATTGTTTTCACTTTACATTAAACATGTTATTTATTCCTTTGGTTTGATAGATAACATTTGTTTTTAACACACGTGTCAACGTGGTATATTGAACATGATGCAAGATATATAAAAAGCAATACATGATGATAGGTGTTGGCTGCCCTTTACCTAGATTATTAACCTCTAAGGGCATCTACTTTTACATATTATATCCAAGTGCTATATTTCTATTATAGTTCATTTCTTTCCTTGTTACACTTGGTTACACACACACACACACACACAATGTATTTTCTATCTTTTGGACTAACATGACTAACACATGTGTCTTGTGTAGCGCTTATAGTTATTGCTTCACTAGCTCTTTTCTATCATATGTTATGTACTTTTTATCCCATTTTGATACACTTTCTTTTCATACATGATTGTTATTGTTAGTTGTGTGTATGTGTAGCCTTAAGGGCCTTGATTGTCTTGTGACATCGTGGGTGTCCCATGTTTGTGGTGTAATGCCTTGTGTGTGGTTGTGCATCTCTTATTTTTGGCGTAAGGGGCTTGATTTTCTTGGGACATTTGTCAGTGTACCATGTTTGCAGGAATTTTTCTTTATATGTGACATTGTTTGAAATGTATGCACTTGTTTCTACAGTGTATGCACTTATTTTCTACTAACACATGGTTTTTTATTATTGTTATTATTGTTTTGTTGCATTGACACTGTTATGGTTATCATGCTTTTGTTGTTGTTGCTCTTATTTTGTGTCATGGGTTCTACCATGTGCATCCCCTAATGTAAATTTTAATGGCTAATCTTCATTAATTCATGAATATTTGGGTTTTTCAAATTTGGATTTGGGTAATTTTGAGGTGTTAGGTTATTTTGCCTAAATTTTCTAGGTACAAGTTAATTTTTTGAGTCGATTCACCTAGCGTTTATAGTGATAGCCAAAATTTAATATTTAAATTGCCTTTACCGCATGCAAAAAAGAGAAATTTACATCTTGGTCGACAACATTATGCTCTTGACAGGTAAGCATAATTATGCATCGGGTGACAACATAATGATGTCACCGATAGCATTATGCTATCGGTCAACAATTGTTACGGATGAAAACATTTCCTTTCAATTCGTGACATTCACCAATATTTTGAAAGTTATTTTTAGAAATTCACTAAGTTATATCTATGGTTTTTTTAGTGGGGTCTTAAAGTTTACACTATAATCCCCTTTGTAGATACAACTTCTTCTTGGTGGTCACCACATCATATTTTAGATGTTATACACAAGTTCTCAACTTCTCAAACATGGGTACACATATTTTATTTTGGGCCATGCGCTCACATTCTTCATCACACACGCCTCAAAAGAGGGGAAAAAATATGAGGTTTATACTTCATTTTCAGCAAACACGAGCATTTTTCTTGGCACAAGCATACATAAATGCCTCAAAATTAGACAATAACACACGAGCTTAGAAAAATATGCATTAGATTCAGAAACGTACAACCTTGTCAAAATTGTACGAATGGTTCCTACCCTATTATATGGTTTTTCCCATGGGACATTTTCTCCATATCTTTCAACAGTCTCAAGTTTTTCATCCTTGGTACAACATTTTCATATGGTCTCACACTTAGATTGACTTAGTTTTGTATAGATTCAGGGGGCATGCAATATTTCATGCTCTCTTTTTCCATAGTACTTGGTTTCACTTCGATTTTTGGACACACTAGGGGCATGGTTCTCCTTTCTCCACTCAAATTTTAGCATTGCATTAGTTCTACCCAGTTGTGTAGGATATGGAAAGAGTTACAATAGTATGGTATGTGGGGTTGTGCAAGATATGGAAGTAGACAAGTTCTTCGTAGGAAGACTTCTCTATCCTCTTGCACTTAAGGGGAATATATCAAAATTACTAAATGACTTTGATACACGACCTTCTTTTGTGGCGGGGTGCTTCGGCTCCTCATCTTTTTTGTTCTTCTCTTGCATTCATGTGTTGGGTTGGTACACCTAGTGCATTAACATCTCCTCTGCACCATTGGGGACCGATCAATCCCAAATCTTCATCAAAATTTAGTGAATCCAAAATTTCCAAGGGACAAGAATGAGAGCACATTCCCTTTGTGAAACAAAAAGTTGTATTCCTTACATATTTTGCATCTCTTTTGGAATTTCTTTTTACAAATTTCTTTGCAATACTTTGATTATATTTTGAGTTACGGTTTAATTTCATATCTTGGACATTGACTACACTTTGTGTTGCAGGTTTCATTTTGGAGCATGCCAACACCAACACAACAGATACTGCAAAACAAAGTTATTGCAAGTAAAGACAAAGTGTGTCAACACACTCAGGTATATTTTCCTTTAAGCATGTAATTTCATTTCATAATTAAAGGGTGGGAAAATGTAGACACTCAAATTTGGAAATCTATCCTTTAACATTGTTGATCTTGACATTGCACACTTGCATGGATAAATGCACTCTCCTCACTCTTTCTTAGCACACCCTAATAGCACTTCATGTACTTGCTTATATTTGCACACCTCTTTGTCATTGGTCTCTAAAGTTTAACTGCATAAAATACATCTAGAAACATCCATGCTTAGGTCCATGAAGTCAAAATGAGCTTTTCTCCTCGAGTCTAAAAACATCGGTTTCGTTGGGATGTAAATTATATCCTAACCCTCTTATACGAGCTTTGGACCAACATGTTTTGAGTTAGTTAGTTCAATTCTATAACATTCTTATGAACAAATATACCCTTGGTCGTCCTTTCATGACATGAAAACCTTCAGAAGCATATATAAACAAGTAAATCATACCCTGTATGACAACCTTCGGAAGCATATATAAACAAGTAAATCATACCCCGTTTAGGGACTTAGCACTTTATGAACTCCTCATGCAGAAGTAGGCACTAAAGGCACTCAAAGTTCCCTAAAAAATGAATTATCTCATGCACATCCATTATGGAATCACCCTTTACTGGTATGAAGTCTCCTCCTAGGTCTATGAGTCTCCATCTTCATCCTACAAGCAAGAAAAGTGACCCTTCACAAGCATTTGAGCAAGTGTAAAACTCAAGTGAAGTATCGGCAAAGTACGATTGTCGAGTCTCATTACACTATTCTAGATATCACATGCTAGGAGAACAATGTGCGGTTTGAGCCCTCTTCAGAGTATTGGCGACATCGATGGTGCATAGGGTTGCCCACAACCCACCTAGCTTTATTCGTTTGTTGTGGCCAATCTTTAAGATATTTGGTATTTCGCTTTCACTTTGTTGGTAAAAACTATCCAAAGATACGATCACAAGATTTATGGTATTGATCAAGCATGTAAACATTGGAAGCATTATATCTTACATAAGGAGATTGTGATCCACATCATTGCAAATTGTTTCAATTCTTGTAGACTCGAACAAGTTGTAGAAAGGGAAACATCTTCTTATCTTCAACAATTTCATCTTGACATCAAGCATAAAAAGGGAAGTGCAAATCCAACATTTGAATATTTGTGCTAACATCAAATTCACGCTTTCGTCATAGTGCTTGACATTTTTGGGTATAAAGTAAACACTTGGTCATAATTTGTATTCCTTTGCATCAAAATTTGTAAAAATCTGTCACAACTTTCTCAATAGTAAGTTAGTTACAAATTTCTACTTACATGATGGGCTCCTATATCACCCTAGTCACTTGTGTGTACCAAACGAGGAATAAATGAATACGAGAATCTCATTTCAATAAAGTTGCATGACACTTTGTAGTTGAAAATACGATTTCGGTGCTATGGAAATATTTTTGGCCACACCTCAAGTTTGACGTCACAAAATGTTTAAGGTATTGTCGCATGTACAATTGCCAAACTTTTCAATAAGAAACAAAGTATGCATACACCTCTACCAATTTTGATGAGACTATAGGAATTTGTTTCCAAAGACTCTCTCTCATGCTACACTACTACCAAGCATGGTAATAATTTATGCGGTAATAGATAGATTCTCCAAGCTAGAAATACTTATACCTTGTAATAAATATGGTTTTCTTTGGAGGATGCCAAACCGTACTTTGAAAATGTTTGGGTCCATATTAGACTACTAGAAACTATCATCTTCATTAGAGAGAGAGAGAGAGAGAGAGAGAGAGAGAGAGAGAGAGAGCGCGGGGGTTTAATTTAGAGAGATTAGCGAATACTCAATGTCCCGGAGTTTTGAGGAGAGAGGCTCTAACATAAGACGAACACCACCGATCAAGTTCATTAAGAGTAACATACACCGAGCTCTCAAAATATGTTGCAGTAATCGTTAAAATATTGATTGTGCAACACACATTCGTAAACTCTATCCTAGAATTTAGGGAGGAAAAGAATATTAAAATTCATGGAAGAACGAACGAACCCAAATTCATGCAAGTTTATTGACGTTGTAGACTTTATTTTAACAATACCAAATAGAACAAAGGAATAGTTATTTGGGCGAAGGAAATAGTTGGGTGGGAGGAAGAGGTTGAAGAAATATTTGGTGGTGGACCTGCAACGGACAATTGATATGCAAAAGCAAATCAATACATATTGAAGAATGACAGTCTGTTTGCTTAACGTAGCAACTTCATCTGGAGATGCGGGGTATCGATCCCCGTACCTCTCGCATGCTAAGCGAGCGCTCTACCATCTGAGCTACATCCCCATTTGTGGCTGCTGTCAAAACGTGTCTTAATTTTTACATAAAAACAGTGCAAGAAAAATGTTACGAAATTAAAATTGTAATCGCCGTTGCCGGGGATCGAACCCGGGTCACCCGCGTGACAGGCGGGAATACTTACCACTATACTACAACGACGAATGCGATGCAGCTAAACAGACAATCAGTTACTGGATAAAGGCTGTACAATACACTCGCCGTCAATGATGCATCCACTCCCTTCCACTTACAAGGCAGATGCCGTCTTACTCTCTCTTCAACAAATCTAAATATCCCCGTCTTACTATGTCGCTTTGATAAATCAATTCAAGGGGGAAAACGTTCTCGCATAGTACACTATCTAATTTATTGATTATCTAGTTTAATGTCACCTTGATAAAGGGTCACGTTGGCCAACCGAATACATCAATGTTATAACTAGCAATTGCACATGAGTTGTAAAATACACCAAGCGAATGACAATATCTTATTTGTTGGAGTTGTAATTTTGAGTGAAACAAATGTTTTTTTTTTAAATTATTATTTTTTTGATGGAGAGGGGAGACAAGTATAATACAACTACGAAATTTGAAGGATGTCCATACCCTACTCCAAAACTCTTATGTTACCTAAATGTTATGGGCATGCTTTGGATAAAATCCAAGTGAAACGTTTTGATTTAATGAAATACAAAGAGATAATCAAGTTTTTCTTTAATGTCCAAAATATACACCTAACAAATCTCGTTCAAATACAATAATGAATGAAGGAAACAAATATTAGCATCTTATAGAACTAAACAAATCCTGCAATAAGCAATAATGTAGAGAATATTATGATATTTCTTATAATTAATTTGATCTCGGGTCAATTAACTTGTAAATGTAAGTCCACACTAAAACACCAAACGAGGGTGCTTGATAAAACACTTACAAATTTGCATGACATATGATAACCTCTCTTAAACGGGGTTGTAGACTTGCGTGGCATAAACATGCCAGTTACGAAAATTATCTATTACCGTGTTCATCATAGTAATATTAACTATGCCTTGTAGTTGTGGGTCTTAATTAGATGGAGACCTATTGCATTGCAATGGCAATGGCATAAAGTAATAATAAAATGTGAAGTTGATATTGTTGGTGATGATAATGTTGATGATTAATGGTGGCCAAATGAAAGCATTGTGAGCAGACATGAAGTGCATGTATTCTATGAAAAGTGTGACATCTCAAGACGACCCTCGAGTTTGAAGTTCCATTCGCACAAGCAACACCAGGTTAAAAATATCAAAATGTCATTGAAAAGAGAAGATGACACCGACGTTGTCGTGTGGAATCCCATTGACCATACAAAAAAGTCGAGGATTACGGACACAATAACAATCGCTTGGATTTTTTTCGCTTTTATTTGCACATGCACATGCACATGCGAAATCTTATAAAACTTTCCAATTATACATCCACATTCTTCATTTTATCCTAACTTGACTCCGATCTTTTTATCTTAGGACTGATAATGTCAACGAAAAATACATACCTTACCCTTTTTCTGACATAAATTATTGATTCCATCGCCATAAAATGCACTCAAATCCCGAGAAAATGTGAAAAATACACAACAAAATTGATACGATTTCTAACATCGAGTGGAAAATTGAAACATAGCAAATTCTAGTGCAGAAACACTAAAACTTGAACTAAAAAACCCTTGCCGTGCACATTAGGCGTGTTATATGTACACAATTTGAAGAACAATTTGACGATTCAAGTACATTATACGTGACCCAAACCAATACAATAACTTATACTGATTATACACGATTAATTCATTCTCTCGTTTACCAAAGGCGGGAAGGCAGAAGGAATGGCATGACATATCACTTATCAACGGAAGTGTGACCACTTTTTTATGTTTTATGTTTCCAACAATTATTTATGTGCGCATCGGAATTATCCCACCGGATATATAATAGAAATTCATTTTAGTGAAGATGTTATATAGAGTATATTTTTTTTACAATGGATCACCTTGTTGAACTGCTTTATACCTGATATGGTGTTCTCAATGCCATACATTCTTCAGGGGTTTCATAAGTGAAGTGGTGATATGGCCATGAAACATATATTTTACTTACTAATTATGTAGACTTAATATGTAAAGGTTTTCATCATTTCTATTGATTGGTTTTGACTTTAAATGATTCTATGGATAAATCTCCAAAATATTATTAGCGTGGATGCATTCATGTTTTTATATGCATCCTATATTTAGTTTAATTACTTCTATATTCAAATTTTCTCTCACTCTAAACATTCTCATTCATTTAAACAATAATAATTGTTGTCCCACTAACATAAAAATTCTAATATACTATAATTTTATATCAAAAATATAATACCATAATTGAAATTAAAAGCAATAATATATTTTTAATGTTTAAAACATTAAAATTTATTTAAAACAAATTAATATTACTTCATTGTTTTTAAATAATAAACTATATACTTGCCTACGTTTTATTATGGAATATGTATTAAAAATATACTCATACACTAAACATAGAAAAACTATATATATCAAATTTGAAATTACCAAAACTTTTTAAAAATTTATAATTAAAATATAGTGTGAAAGCACAACATCAAATCCCTAACAAATTTCGCATAATTATTTTGAAAACAACACCACCAATCCTCTTGGAAATATGGAGTTTGCGGGCTCAAACTTGACCATTGTCGTGAAAGATGCAAGCGGGTATCAAGTAGCGCAAATTTTGAGACCACGAGATTAGTGATTGTAGCATGCACACCATGGTATCCCATTGAATGCGATTGAGTGAGTCTCTATAAACATGAGCCTCTTCCCTCTTACTGATCTCTAACATCTCCATCGCATTGAATTTGCAATTCTCACAAACTTGTTAAACATTTTAATCCCGGATAATATGATGAAATAATGAAAGAAGAAGAAGTATACCTGGGAATGGTGCAATCTTGCGGTTGTCATCTCCATTTGGAGTAGAGGGAATCGGGTCTTCCATTGTTTTTGCAATTAAATTGAGAGTTGAGGTATGGGCAGACGGCTGCAACCCACCTTCCTAAGAATATATCACATCTCGATGACAAAACATATTCTTCTTTCACTTTTCTTGAATAACTATTCTCTACGCCCATTCTGCCTTTATTCCAAAGTGCTTGTGATGGAGGTATGTTGGGCATCAACACCCTTCTTCTTCTCTGCATCTCATCTCTACCTTTTCCAAACGTGTTATGTTTTTTATGTGCATAATATTCGTCAATAGAAAGAAATAAACAATTGTAACGGAAGCCATGACAAACATTGAAAAAGCCATTACAATTTTGAAGAGAAGAGAGGTCGTTAACCAAAAAAACACGTTGGGCCTTTGTTGCTCTACAAAAATACTCAACGGAGGTGAAAGATAATCGAAGCATTCACAGATACTTATATTGAGGAATGGGCGGAAGGTTTGGAACAATTGATGTTGTATTGATGAAATAGAATTGTAACGAAGAAGGTAAAGAATACCAAAGTAAAACTTAGAGCACATGAAGACGAGAGGATTTTTATTGGGTTTTCAACACGCCGAGGAAGTATAATTCTTTGGTGATTCCAAAGGAAAAATGTTTGCCAACAAAGAAAAAATGTGTGTATCAAGGAAGAAGTTTTTGTTTTTGTTTTTTTTGTTACAAGAACATAGGTAAATTTGTATGCAAAATGTGGCGCATATGCAGGAAATGAACTACCATCTAAATTCCTGAATGAAATGTGGCCTCTTGGATGATTAGATTTTAGGAAGACATGGACATCCTCATGTAGCATTGACACTATTTCACCAAATGCAATCAATAGGTGTCCAACCTGCTCAGTTCGTCATGGAGCTTTGACTTTGTATAACACCAACATGTGTCTAATCTGATCACCTCACCTTTGCTAGCATACTACCAACATGTACACGTGAATTGTTTGAAAAAATACCGAAACCTATATAGTTTCATGGACTACAATGAAACATATGTGGTCTCGTGGACTTCAATGATTAGGGGATATACAAAAAAACTATTTAAAAGGCTTTAGAACTTTTCAAGAAAATGTAATTGATAGGTATAAAGCCATAAGCTACAAAAAAATTCAGCATTTTCACACTAAGTTTCGAAATGGGAAATTTATAGCACAATATTTTCCAATTACTCAAGAACCATCATCTATTTATGTTATGAAATGCATGGAAACATCTAAATATGTTGGAAGTGAAGTGCTTTTCCAATAACCTTTACATTGTCATTCTTTGTGGTGTAGTTTGCAACTCTTGTGCAATTGCTAGTAATATTTCCTTGTACAATTTAGAAACCAACATTTCAAAAGCAAATTTTTAATAATAACAATTCAGAAACATGAATATAAGCATTTTTTATTTCACTTTCAAATTCAAAAAAAATACTTGCATCGATTGCATGCAACCACAATTTTTTTGATTGTGAAACCGATCCATATCCGTAAAAAACCATGGGTCATCGCAGGACTCCCAATTTCGATTCAGAGGGAAACAACCCTAAAAAATCCAAAGCAAACTCAAATTTTGCGTCTATATGGACCAGAAACAACAAAGATCAAGAACCCCCAGGGAGAAAAAGGGGTCTGCAATTATGTGAGAGAAATATAATAGGAAAGAAATTTAAATGTATCAATTTTACAGGGAGAGACGAGTGGCTCGAGTAAGAAAAGGATAGGATAACAAGTGCACCGCCATCCAGCACTCGGCAACGTCTTTGTTCAGGCAACGTCTTATAAAGCTCTGAAACTCCTGTGAAGTTGAGGGAGGCAGCAATGGCAGATCCTCGTAACAAATGGCACACATTAAACTCGGTTAGTCGAGCTGCACGTCGGGTGACACGAAAGGAAATATCCCACATAGAATTTGAGAAGCGTTAGGTTGAGGCTCCAAATGTCACCCATGTATCCATCGTAGTGGTCATTCTCTCAGGGCTCATGTATGCGTAAGTCCCCACACAGGAATCGCAGGGGTCTAGGGTTTGGGACAAAATCCTGCTCATGTCAAAATCCATGATCTTTACCTACTTTGTGTTGAGTAGTAGGTTAGACGACACGACCTTCTGATTGTGGAGGTACTTCAGCCTGTGGAGGACCTGTCTCGCAATCTCAGCCAAGAACGGCTCGGGAAACCGCTTCGTGGGGTGCTTGTCGAGGGAGTCCATGTCCATGTACTCTAGCACATGCATTGCGTTCTGCAGTGGTGGGCCTTGTACACTTTTCCTCCCGCGTCGTAGCCTAGGATTTTGACCCTCTCCAACTCCATTGGATCCAGTGTTCAAAATTGATCCTGTCGAGAGCGTCAAAGGGCTTCTAACCCGTCGAGAAAAGTGTAGAAAAATTTTGGCTTCTCGCATAGTACACTATCTAATTTATTGATTATCTAGTTTAATGTCACCTTGATAAAGGGTCACGTCGGCCAACCGAATACATCAATGTTATAATAATTATATTATATTATAATACACATCAATATTTATAATTGAACTAAAACCAAATCGAGACACAAATACCTCATTACATTTAATTAGACTAAATTAGCATATGTGCAAAGTACACAAATATAACCTTTATTTGCTTATTCCGAGACAAGAAGAAGGGAAACATGTAATATTTAGAGGTGTATATCGATTATTATGATATATGGTGATAATCACCAAAATCTTACATTAGAAATGCATGCTCAAAAATCATGATGGCGGTAACACCCACAAAAATGACGGTGGTCGGAAAAGAATATCCAAAATGTCATAAACGTTCTAGTGGATGTACAATCCGTTATTAACATTCTCAACAAATAACATAAAACTTCACAATATTTTAGCAACCACGTTCGCCTCATTCTAATGTCCAATAATCCCGCTCAATTTTCCATGCTCTACTTTTAATCCTCTCTTTAACCAAAAAAACAAAAACTTCAAAAATCATAAGGGAAAACAATACATGTTTTGTAGCCTACAATAAATACAAGAATAATAGAATTATCTTCGTATTTGTCAATTCCCTAGACAACAACAATATTAAATACATCCAATGGTTGGAATAGTTACAATTATCCTCCTTCGCATGCTTGATAATACCCTCTCCATCCTTAGAGCTTCTCTAGTTTCATCTCCATTTATGTTATGAATAGATCCAACACTTTCTTCATTTTATTTTGTAATATGCATACTCACATTATTGTACTTACTTACATTACTATGCACATATGGGCACTTGAATGCTCTAGTAAAAAACAAAAATATTGAATACATTCAATAATCGGAATAGGTGCAATTATCCTCATTCACATGCTTTAGTAATACCCTCTTCTTAATGAGATCTTTTCTACTTTCATGTTCATTTATGTTATGAGTAGATGCAACAATTTCTTCATCTTATTATGTAATATCCACACTCACATTATTGTACTTGATTAATATGTGCATGCGGCCACTCAAACCCTCTATCTCGACTTCATTGCATTTGAAACAATTACGAGTTCATGTCCATAGCGTCGATCTCATTTTTTTTAATTTCCTACACCTTTTTACACACCGTCACTATATTGTGATGTGCTTACCTCACCTTCTTGCATATAATTTCCTCTATATCACTTCCTTTTCCACAACTACATGTGGAATTTTCTTTCTCTCGTGATGTGCTTTTTTACATTGTATTTTCTTTTTCCTTGATGCATATTGATATGCTTCCTCAATAGAATGTAATATGATCATAATGTCTTGAATCGTCAAGCACAATCCATTTACATAACCCAATATCTTCTTAGCATCATCTTTAACATGACCAAGTCTAATGGTTAACTTGTATAATTCCTTTACTTAATCACTTACACTCATATCCCTTTGTTGCAAGTTTGGAAGAATCTTGAACATACTCGTGTGATAAAAAAGTGTGGAATGAATTTTTCCTTCAGTTTTGCAATGAATATAATCCAAATCTAGATATTTTCCTTTTCTTTTTGAAATATTTTGTCATGTACATGTTCCTACCATAAAGATGTATGACCTTTCAATTTTCTTTAGGAAACATAACTCTTATGGGATCTTCATGTTCTCCTACTTGAATATTTTTTCATCTCAACATCCTAATCGGTGAGCTCTTAAGCATTCAAACCTACATAATAGTAGGGTGGATCTAACTTTGGTTTACTTCTCATCCTCCCAACAATGTTAAAAAAATATCCTCGTGTTTTTCAACTTATTCTTCTTCACATTAGGTGCTTCTTATATGGATTTAATATCGATAACATCATCTATCATCACAATACCTCAATGTTATGTTGTCTTTTTAGCTTCTAGAGAAGCTTGGATGTATCTCATTAAATATGTCAGATCTACAAGTCTTGGTGCTCCTTCACGCCCTTAAATAAGGTCTCCATCTACTTATGGCCTTCTTTCATTGTTATAGCTTATGTTTTCCATTTCCTCACAAAACATTTCTCTCTTTGTCCTAAAAGGAAGACAAGATATGAAAATTATAAGGAATATAATATATGCAAAAAAATTAAGGAAAACAATATATGTTTTAGGACCTCTGATAAACCAAATAATAATACAACTATATTCCTATTTGTCGACGCCTAGACAATAATGATATCAAAAACATAAAACATTAACAATTGGATTATTTTTAATAGTATTCAAAATATGTATCATGTGGCGTGTGTCCTTCAATGATTTTAACATAAACATATTTGCTTTAATATTAAATGCTTAGAATGATTGTTTGTTCTATCTAGATTGCTTGTAAATTCTCAATAGATTCTTGTAAATGATAGCAACATACTTTGTGCCTAAATTAACTAACTACAATGTTTGTTTATTTATAGAGAAACTAATTTCAAAGTATAAGGACTCTATTGGAGAACAAATTGACATCAATGTGTCTCAAAGCAAATATAATAGGACAAAAAAGTGAGTGCAATCCAACCATAATGAGCCACTCAAGATGACCTCATAATGTTATTAAAATTCCTAACAAATTGAGGAATGTTACCGATATTTTTGACATGCTCAATAGCGTTACAAACATTCATGACACAATGCTTTAAGGATGAAGGGTGATAGAGGAAACAAATGAATAAGCCTTTAAAAAGTTAAAAATTTGAAAATAAGCCTTAATTTGGACCAATTATGAATATGTATACAAACTTCCTAAAAACATACAATTTAATAGCTAATAAAATATTCAAATATTTTATTTTTCTACATCCCCTCTACTTTGACGTGTGTGTGCCCGTATACATATCAAAGTAGAAAAGAAAACATGGTGTATGGATATTAAACTTTGTACACCTAGAGCTCCTAGAATAAAAGCCTTGCTTGGTTATGATACAAAAACATAACCATGCTAGTCATTAATGATTTTTTTCAATCTCTAGAACAATAATATATTTAACCATATATCCTTTGTAACATAAACAATAAACATATGCATGAATTATCATTCACAATAATATAATATTTGAAACTAGATTTATCATTTCATCCATCATATATATGAAGATATAATAGCATGCAATAGGATCTTGTATCCTTCAATCTCTAACGAGGGCATCTCACGGTAATATATTTTACCATCTTAATGTATTCTTAATAAAAATTAACTAGATAACCTAACTATCAACTTATTAACTACCTTTTACAATAAGAAAGAAAATATTTTATAGATAAGAACCACTGCCTCAAGTTACAACAACTTTCAAAACACATGAATGCAGGAAAAATCTGGAAATGGGAAAAAAAATTAAATGGGAATATTTAGAAAGTCTAAAAATGATTCCTTCAATGATTTGTTTCTATATCTCCATTTTTGCCTAGGAAGGCGTGAGTGAGCCGAGTTTCCAGGAGAGTTTGGAAAACAATTGAACCAAACCATCACTTGGGTCATGAATGGGGTTCAATGTACTTTTCTTTGAACTTTTTTATACTTCCAAATCCACTCGAGGTGCTGAAACCTTGAGTGTAAAATATTTATCTAGAAATTCTACCCTTCTTCAGTGTCAAAAAGGTTTCATCTTGTTATGATCTCAAAAAAAATTCTCGCCCATTCCACTGTGAAGTAGACTCTTTAAGCTTCATGATGACTAATATATGAACCATCAACACTACCCAAGGTTCGTGAAACCTTTCTCATAATTTGGATCTTTAATAGTGCACACACACTTCTTTTCCCCAAAAAGTGCCCAGTGAAAAATATTTCCCAATAGAATTCCAAAGCCCGCAAAATATCTTCTAAACCATACTATCATGAACAAAACTTTGATACCTTTCCATTGATTGTAGTATGGGGCCTAAAACACTCGAGGATCCCGAAACCTTTCTGGAAGTTTAACTTTGAAAAGGGAAATTTTAACAATTTTGACAAAATGACCGAAGAGGGGTATAAGTTTCAATACGGTTATCAAGTAAAATTCTTGAACATTTTACATGTCGACACCATGGCATGAGAATCTCTAAACACACACTGTTATAGATGCAACACCTTAGTTTTCAAGTCAATAATGGTTTGCTCTGCGGAACGCGTAGAAGATAGAGTAATTAAGGGCCTATGTGTGTGAATAAGAGGTGGTTTAGTCGTATTATGTGTAGGAATAGGCATTGAAACTTGTAGGGTATATTGGGTACCCCATACTAGATTCCATCATTTTTATTTTTATCCTTAGCTATTAATAGTAATACATCAACATGATCGGGATTAATACTAAGGTATTTTACAAATTGTTGATCATCAACAATATCAAACTCCCATGATGTAGTAACGAAAATGGTATCAACTTAACTAACTTTTCCTTGAGAAGCTTTTGGTGAGGACCACCATGATGACATCGTAAAGAGGGTGCTTGATAATAAGTATATTCAAATGAGACATGCTTGTAAAATTCTCAAACCTTAAAGGAATAAGAATGAACTTAATCCCATAAAAGGATAGAAGTATGACAATAAAGAATATGCCAACTATAAAGATCATAAAATTCCCAACCCTAAGAATGAAGAATACCAGGATCAATAAGACGGTTCAACCAATGATTTTAGCCTAAAAATTAGAATAAAAGGGATGAAACCCGATTAGTCTAATAAAAAGATTATAATCTAGAAATGATACACTTTCAGATTATATATAAAAATTCATACACATATATACAAGTACAATAGATAATTAAGACATTTTATTCGATAAGAGTTATAGACACAAAATCACGCACTTGGGTATGTTTCTAGGTCCTAAACACATACTAGCATTCATATGATTCCTAAGCAAGGAAATTAGTAATTGATGACTATCTTTGACATCTTTGCTTTCTTTATTGTTTCCTCTTTGGTCTTGCGCACCCTACTGACCTAGTCAAATTTTACTTATTTATCTTTCATGGCTCAAACACCGGTGCCAGGCACCCCTCTGTCCCTCTGGGCACCCTAAATATTTCTCACCTTACTCGATTCTTTTGGGTCTCTTTTATATTTTGGGCATATTTTTCATTTATTGGTGACCACCGAGGTCATTCTAACTCCCCATATTGCATCTTTATTTTTAGGTTTGATGTATTTTGTGGGCTTGTGTAGGTGAAATTATATTTTGTAGGTTATATGTACCTTTGGCATTCATTGTGTGAATCTCAGGTGATCAACAGGAAGCAATAGCGAAGATCATGTGATGTAATAAAAACTAGATTTCGACCATTTGCGCAGTCGCAGGTGCCCAGAAGTGGTCTTCAGCACCCAGGAACCCTTGTCCTATCTTGGGTGCTAATGTTTGACCTCATTCCTACATTCCATAATTTATTGTGAGTAGTTACAACACTCTACCCAGCTGTTTAGCACTTTTACCGGTCTAAATCGGTTCCCAAGTCAAGCGTCGCTAAGTCCTCTCTCTTTCTTCTTTGCTTAGTGTTTCAAATATTACATCTTAGCTTGTTTTTTCCATTTATATATTTCAGAATTTATAATATTCATTTGGTTCATAGTGACTCGAAATTTTATATTTAATTAAAATTAAATTAAATCAATTGGTGAACCCATAGCTCAAAACTAAACTTTATTTTAGGAATTTCTCAACTTTTTACTACGGTGAAACCTATGCACCTTTTACTAATGAGGACCTTCATGATCTCAACACTCACATCATTGAACATCTGCAAGATTTAGATCTTCTTTTATTCATTGCTCGTGAGCGGTGTAGACACAAAATCACACGCTTTGGGTAATTATTTATTCCTAGCCTCATGCTACTATTCATATGGTTCTTAAGTGAAAAAGAGTACTAATCAACCCATGTCTTTTCCATCTTGTATTGTTTTTTTTCTACTTTCGATCTTGCACAAGTACTTGCCCGGATCTATATTTTCAAACTAAAGTTTCCCGATTTCATACTAGGGCGCCCCAAGTGCCTTGGCCCCCTCTGGGCACCCTAATCCTCTTTGCACTTTCCTCTCACTTTTTGGGCACTTTCTAGTCGTTTGAGCTTCTTATATTTTTTGTGGTCGGCCTTTTCAAGGTTAATTATGAAATTAAAGCAAGAGAACCATATAAATATAAAGTTATGTGACCATAATGAGGGACCAAACACTAAACACTAGCTATCACCACCTAAGGTTGCATCCATCAAAGGCATCTATAGCTACATTTACATCCATCTAGCTCCATCACAAGGCACAAAAGGTTGGTTCATCTACATCACACTTCATAGGAGGGGATTCTATTGTTTCCATGCATACATTTATTACATTTTGCATCTAGTTACTTGTTCGTTACTTCACAAAGTGTGATTGGCACAAGAGCAACCTTGGGCACAACTCCACACACACACACACACACACCTAGAACTACATTGGGTCCTGAAATGTAGTGCATCACTCGATTAGTAATTCCACCAGTCTAATCCCTTCATAATCATCTTTATTTTTACGGTTTTAATGCTTTTCTTGGGGTTTTGCAGGTGATTCTTCCATTAGAGGTTTACTGATAATATCTACCGAATTGCATCACCATACACGCGACAAGAAGTGAAGGAGTGCAGACAAATTTTGACCCTTAAAATTCAGGTTTTCAATCATATGTGCATACTAGGGTGCCCGAGAATTCAGACCAAGGTGCCCGTGGGTGCCCCTATCCTTCCCCAGGTGCCCAGTCTAGTAAAATCCTCTAGATCTGCATTTTCTCAAGCTCCTATGTGACAATTTCCTCCTCCTATCCAGGAGGTCTCCATTGCGACACAGTCCCGCGACATCTATGAATTCGTTAAGGCTCTCCTAACCCTCTTTTCACATTCGGGTTTCATATTTCATTGCTTAGATTTCTTGGGTGTATTTCATTCATTTCATTTCTTATTTATTTACTGCTCCTATAACATCATATTAGGCTAGGATATTACATTTTAGCTTAACCATTTTGGTGAACCTCTATCCTCCTACTCACCATCCTCATTTATATTATGGATTCATCATTATTATTGTTGCTTATGGTTTACATGTCTTCCATCTTACAGTATATCTATCGTGCACTCCTTACTCTTCTCCACTCACATTAGGGTAGTCTTGGCTTACTTATATAGGGGTACATTGGACCCTAATCATATTGATATCTCATTCCCTATGCCCTTTGGTCGTATATTCATTTGCAACAGTTCCTTCCTGGGCTATACATAGAATCTCACCCATTGGTATGCACATGGATGTCCATTACCTCCTTTCACTAATGAGGAATATGTTATGGGAATGTATCGTTTATGCCTCAATGGCTCATTACACGACCAACCCGACACTATAGCTTATCAAGTTTCCAATGCAACACCTTATGGCTTTGATCCAGACACTGACGATCTTCTTGATGACATCACTTGATCCTCTCCCTTCCTCACACACTTGGGGGCATAGCATTCACACATCCCCCACCCTAGCATTAACGCATGTTTCATACTCACATTACCACACATCAACCTTCCAAAGATATGCATAGTCATCTCTACTCTAAACATTGTCATTACCCGATGACACACTCTTGTGCTTCGGTTCACACTTGACTATTGAGAACATCCCATATACATGAACCTCACACACTCCACAGTAGGGATTACACATCTCTCACCACATCTTATCCCCATTACACATACTACGCATTTTACACATCTACTAACGTGTGTTGCACTCACTACCCTATGACACACTCTAGTCTCACGGTCCATATTGGATTGTTGAGGGTATACATCACAAATGGACCTTGTCACACTCACACATTTATCATTCAATCATTTCCATCATACGACATTCCTATTTTAGTGACATACGCCATAGTTTGCATCGTTGTTTCAACTTGCATCACTTAGTAGTATATGTTGTAGGCTACATCACCACCCCTTTTGATCATCTCATCATGATATACGATTTAGGATTAATCATCACGTGTTTTCATACATCATCTCTAGGTCACATAGCATCACAACACATACGCATTCACCATAGTGTGCTACACACAACACATAGTTCGACCATTTCCTGATGACACACTCTTGTTTACGGTTTGTTATTGACTGTTAAGGGGGAATAAATAAATTAACCTCACTACATACACTTTCATTCACTCGGTGGGCACGTGGCTCCTATCATCCACTCTACATTCCATTCCACCCATCCACAACATACTGCATTTTATGGTTGTATTTACTCTTGCTTGCATTTACTTGTACATGCTCACTTTATTACACATGCTAGATAGATATCTTGTATGTCATTACTTTTACCATACACACATGCGCGTTCACTTTATTTTCTAGTTGTGATCGCAGACTATATAGATCCATTACACGCAACATGGATGCTTAGACCTAGTACCAGTCCACAACGGCTCTGGGGCATCCACATTAGTACACTATAGGTGTTATTGCTTCATTTTTCATAAAACACTACTTTATCAGTTTACAAACGTTTTGACATATGTTTTATCTTTCTAACATGCTAATGGGTGTTTCATGTGTAGTATTTTTCATGCAGGGATATTTGCTTCCATACTTGTTTGTTACATTGTTTCTATTGCTTGTTCTTGTTTGTAGGATTTTCCCTTTGTCTTATGTGCACACTTGTTTGTTTGTGGCCATTACGGCCTTGCGTTTCTTGAGACATCATGAGTGATGTCTCACGTTTTCTGCAACCCACTTTGTCAGGCCGTATATACCGTCTACTTGGGTGTTTACATTATCTTCTTGTGTGCTAACTTACACATTATTTGTTTGGCTTACACTTTTCTTCTCTATACATGTTTGTTCATACTAACACTTATTTTATAACCACCTTGTTTGCATGTGCCTTGGTTTCTACCAAGCACATCCCCTTCCCCTGCAGGGAACAGTTTCAGTGGTTGGCCCTCTTTTAGGTTGCATTCTCCTACAACAACGTCGCATGTGCCCCCAAAGAGGGAGGGCATCATTTGGGTTTACACACACTACACAATGCAGTACCGGTATAATTCCTTTTTTCAGTTTTTATCCATGGCATGGTGGGTTACACAACAAGTGAGTTCATACCAATCTATAGAATTCCATACACAACAACTTTTACAGGCAGATTTTCCTTAGCATTACGGGAGTAGTTATAGGTTAGAGGATAAACCAGACCTTACTCTCTACACTACTTTGGCCAGTGGCATTGGATCACCCAAAAACTAGGTAGTACAAAGATCTCTTGTTTTTGGAAGCAGTTATAGGTTAGAAGATGAATCATACTTTCCTCCCTAAACTTCTTTGTCCAGTGGCATGAGATTGCCCAAAAACTCACACGACATCGATAGGATCCTTTCTACACCCTTTTTCTCATCACATATCAGGTGCACATGATCCTTTTTATTTTTGTACTCTCATTATATGTTTTTATATACATATATGCATCTTTACACACATTTTTACACATATACATACATATTTGACTACTTCATCATCTTCTCTTTTCTGGTCCGTCAGTATGGGAAGCAAGTAGTTAACAAAGAAAAAATCACACACATCAATACTAACCATACATGTACATCACACACATCAGCATATACACACATATTTCGCCCTAGGTTCAATTTCATCACTTTTTACACTTCTACATTTTTAGTCTCCATACTCCATCTTTTTGTCACTCCATTCTTTATCTAGTCCCTTAGTACGTTTTCTACATCATTCTAGATGGATATCAGGTATGCATCTTTATCTACTTTATGTTATCGAGCATTATTCTCACTAACATAAAGTGGGGGAAAATTTAGACACAAAATCACTCACTTTGGGTAATTATTTAGTCTCGGTCTCAAACTACTATTCATATGGCTCTTAAGTGAAAAAGAGTATTAATTAACCCATGTATTGATCGGGGGATCATTTTTGAAAGTTCCCTAAACATCCCTAAATGGTGTCGGTCTGAGAAGATCATCTTAAGAGCTTTCAAACGATTTGTGAGAACGCGGAAAATGGACATCGGTAGCTCTAGATATGTTCGGTCAAAGTTCAGACAATGGGAAAGTCAACTCTGGTCAACTGGTCAATATTGGACCAATGGCACTGCGACACGTGGCGAAAAGGAAAAAGGGAGTTGTTTATTGGTTTTGATCACCGGTCTTTGATGAGCGTAAAAATGGTGCACGGGAACAAGAGGCTCAACTTTTATTACGGAGGGGGAGCTGTCGTGTGGACTATGGTATTATCGCCGACGTGGTGGGTCCACAAGCCACCACATGGCTTGCCACCACTCGTCGAATTCACTCGATTTGCCTATCGGGAGACGACAAGTGGACTACAGGATTACCGAGTTAATTATTTCTATGCCACATTGTATGGGTCAAAATTATATTATCTTGGTAAGTCCACTTTCCAAATGGCATGCATATATGCCAAACCACATATATACATATTAATGTTTATACATTAGTATTATTAACCGCCAACATAGGCTATGACCACGTGGATGGGAGGATGAAGTGGTTGTTGGGCTAAGCCATGCGTGGTACCAAATCCACGTGGAGATGGGGGCGGTTATACCTCTTATGGCCCTTTGACCACTTCAAACATATGCGTGGGAAGGCTATTTAAAAGCCTTAAGCATATCCAACCACAAAATGTGGGATATACCCACTTAAATAAGCAAACCGCCCCACTTTACCTTAGCTGCCCATTTGGGATATTTAATCCATTAAAACATGCAATCCGATTTAATCCCATTACACATGCTACGGGATGAGGCTATTATTAGCCTTAGGATAATTTTTAATGCATATTTTAAGGGCCCTAATTTTGTATAAATAGGGAACCCATTCTTTGTAAAGGACACACACATCCCAAGCTTATTATTTGTTAAGCTTATTGTGGACACACAAAAATACAGAGAAGCTCATTCCTAGAGCACTGGAGGCGAAGTCCGAGCCAAGAGGAGAATGAGAAATTGTTGTGTGAAGACCTAAATTATTTAGGCATTATTATTTTTTATTATTATTGACCTATTATTTGTTAGGCAATAATAAATTAAATATTTGTGGCTAGGAGTTATTCAAACTACCTAGTCGGCCCATAGCGCCACACCAATTACTTGCGCAAATCTCGGATTGTCGACCGGAGATCTTTGGTGTCACATTGACGCGTCGGGAAGGCCGATCGAAGCCGAAGGAGATTGTACGCCAGGAAGGTGGAAGTCGGGTGCTATTTTTCACCCTTGTCGTCCGAAGGTCTGGTTATTCTTCTAAGCAAGTTTAAATAGTTTCCATTAGGTTTTCTTGTGAAAGTACTATTGTAACTTACAAGTTTTGACTAGTGGAACGGTTCGACCACGAACCCGGAGACGTAGGCAATTGCCGAACTCCGTAATCAATCTTTGTGCAATTGTCATTATTGTCTTGCATTATTTTAAATTGATTACTTAAAAGGAGTAAATTATCGGCAAATAATTAAAGCCTACAAGGGTCTGAGATCAGGTAGTAATAATCTGATTATTTTTGGATCAAGTTTGGTATCAGAGTTGGTTTAGCTCCATATTTGTTTTTCAGTAAATCTGATTAACAGAGTGATTGCTTCAAGTTGGTGCGTTAGTTCAGCTGTGAATAGGGTACACGTGCACTATGGGCAAGATGTCTAAACAGTGAAGCTCGAAGAAATTGAAGCATATAATCACCGAGATCCAGGAAAATAGAAATGACCATGGTAAACTATGGTAAAACTTGACTTATGGTAAAAGCGACTTTCTTGTGGTAAACACTATTCACGGTAAAAAGTGAAGTTTCTTTGCGGTAAATACTATTCACGGTAAAAAGTGACTTTCTTTGCGGTAAATACTATTCAGCAAAAATGACTTTACCATGGTAACTACTATTCATGGCAAAAATGACTTTACCATGGTAACTACTATGCACAGTAAAAACAAGGTTACCCTCTAATTGATTTTTGACTAAGTGGGAATATCTCTCCGAAAATCCACCAACGAGGAATGATCCCCAACGGAACCAAAATGTCATCACCAATCGACACTATGATAATTCTTCAAGGAACTCCTCGTTTGCTATGATTATTTACTAATGCACGACCTTTAGTTTGGTGGATGTAAACGGAAACAAAACAACAACATAACACAAGAATACCATCGACTATGATAAGACAGAATGATGACAAATCTGAAATATCAAAATAAATTATAATATTAACATGAAACTGTTACAATCTCACCCATGAGGTACTTCAAGTGTTATTGACTTCACTTGCCTTTCACCAAGACTATGGGAGAAACTTTACAATTACACCTCTTAATGGCTTCTTCAACACACCTTTAAACTGATGGCTTCCTTCGCACACTTCCTACAATATTTCTCACTACTTCCTTCTATGCTAAATGAGGGGGGTAGCCTCTCTATTTATAGAACTTCCAGGCTTATCCATCTTATCTCTAAGATAGGATAAGAAATCCACTCTGACGAATCATATTCCATACCTTAACTCTTATCTCGTACATTTAAGCTTATCTTCTATGATAAGATAAACCTTATCATTTTACATGGGTTCCACTTTTTTAGAATTTTTACAAATAAAATACACAAAATATTTATGACCTCACTCCTTGTCCTTATTACCAATATAATATTTCTAATTCCTAATCACGTAGACCCTACTTCTCTAATTACCCAAACTTTGACATTTTAACATTACCGGACCACTTACGACAAATATTTACTTTTTACAACATTCCTATTGTACTTTGACTATTACCGTACTCCACATTATTGGCGGCACTGTACTGACGGCACCGTTATCTTCTATCAGACGCTACTACTAATTATACTTAACAACATCATATTCCTAATACATACATTAATGAAATAGAAATTATGGAGGAAAATTTTAGTGTCGACATCTTCCCCCTTCCTAGCTTCTACTCCGTCCTGAGTAGACTATTCTGGTGCTTGGAAAATATTCAACTTGTCGTGGTTGACCCATTTCGTAATGGGAGTGCCATCCAATTCCTCCCGGTCAGTGCACGTACCATTTTCATGCACAACTACTATTTTGTAGGGCCCCATCCATTTTGGAAGAAATTTTCTCTGTCTTCTTTTTTTTGTATCTGGAATCATATACTAGAACCAAGTCATTCACATGAAATGGAGACCACCGGATCTTTTGATCAAAGTATTCCTTCTGCTTCATTTTCTTCTTATGGCTTGTATCCTTTGCTATTTCACTCATTTCCTCCAGCAAATGAAGATGTACCAACCTTTCTTTTACTGAATCACTTTCATCCATCCTTTCATTTTTCATAACTCTCACAGTGGGAATATCAAACTCAATAGGAAGAACTGGATCAATGTCATAGGCCAACTGAAATGGGGAGTATCCTGTTGTTGACTTTGATGTTGCCCTATATGCCCACAATGCTGCATGAATCCTTTTATCCTATTTATGTACCTGCAAGGCTGCATCTTTTGCTAGAATTTGACACAACACAAAATTTGTTTGTTCCACATGTCCATTTTGCAGGCTTGTATGTTGTTGCCTTCCCGTGCTTAATAGAAAACTTATTGACTAGGGCTTCTACCACCTCATTAATGAAGTGGCTTCCTTGATCTGTTACAATTTCTAATGGGCAACCAAATCTGGTGACAATGCGTTCATACATGAACCTTGCCACTTCATCCATGGAAGCTGTTTTCAATGGCCTAGCTTCAACCCACTTGGTTAAATAATCTGTGGCAACTACAATATACTTATTTTGGCGTGATGTAGTTGGAAGTGGACCTACAATGTCTATTCCCCACTTTTCAAAGGGACCAAGGGGAAGAATAGGACATAATGGAGCTGATGAAGTCTTACGGTTACCATGTGTTTGACAAATATCACATGTCTTACAATAATTATAACAATCTTTAAAAAGAGTGGGCCAGTGATAACCTGCATCCAAGATCCTTCTTGTTGTAAGTTGTCCAGAGAAGTGCCCTCCACATGTACCATTATGGAATTCTTCTAGCAGTTCCTTCCCTTGATCACGTCCAATCGCCCCTCTTGATCGTCCATCGTGTCCTATTCAAAATAATACTCCATGCGAGAATAGAATATGGATGAGTGGCTTGAGTAATCTTTCTCTTAGTCTTTGCATTGGCACCATCAGGAAACTTGAATTCATTCAGATAATTCCAAATATCTATGTATTCACTAGAGATTGTGTCAAGGGATAACAAGGCTGCATCGGGGAAATCATCATCATCACAAGATGATCCTAAACCATCATAGGCTCGAGAGAGTGCATCTGCATTGACATGCTTCTTTCCTGGCCTATCTATAATATCAAATTCAAATTCTTGTAGCAAAATTATCCATCTTGCTATCCTCCCTGATGGGTTAGGCTTATTTACAATATATTTTAGAGCCTGATGATCTATTACAACTAGAAATTTTTTCCCTAGAAAGTAATTTCTAAACTTCTTTACAAAAAAAATGATAGCGAGCCTCTTTTTCGCCATTACAAGATATAATTTACTCAAGATCGCTCATTTGTCTGCTCCCAAAGTAAATTGGATGTTCATTCCCATTTTCATCCTTTTGGCTCAAAGTACTTCCTAGTGTTGTATCTGAGGCATCAGTGTACACAATGAATGGCTTGCTCCAATCTGGATTCTTCAAAACAGTGAAGACACTGTGGCTTCCTTGCTTGTCCAAAAGCTTCATGCGCCTTATTTCCTGGTTCATAAGTAACATCCTTCTTCAAGAACTGGGTTAGTGGCTGTGCAATCTTTGAGAAATTCTTGATGAACCTTCTATAGTAACCCACATGGCCTAAAAATGATCTCAACTTACTTCTATTAAGAGGAAATGGTAAATCTTTGATTTTTGAAACTTTATTAGGATCAATACCAATACCATCTCTGGATACAACATGCCCTAACAAAACGCCTTTAGAACATCCAAAGACACACTTTGTAGGGTTTAGTGAGGCTTGTGCTTCATCTAACCTTTGAAATGTTGTCTCCATTTGGTGTAGGTGGTCCAACTTGCTCCCATAGATGCAAAAATCATCCAGAAATACTCTGATGAAGGTCCCAATGTAGGGTTCGAACACCCTATTCATCAAACGCTGGAATGTTGCTAGAGCATTACACAACCCAAAAGGCATAACTCTATAAGCAAACGTTCCCCAAGGAGTGGTGAACATGGTCTTCAGCTGATCTTTCTCTGCTATACGAACTTGGTTGTAGCCGCTATATATATCAAAAAACTATAGCACTCGGCAGCCTACTTCATCCAAGATCGATCTCAAAATGGAAGAGGGTAATGATCCTTCTTTGTTGCCTTATTGAGCTTCCTGTAATCAACACAAATGCGTAGCTTCCATTCTTTTTTATTGAGATCACAATGGGAGAAACCCATTCTGAATTCTCCACAGCAAATATGAATCCTGCATCAAGCAACTTATCTATTTCTTCTTTTACAGTCTTGGAAAAATTAGGATTCATTCTATATGGCATTTGCTTTATGGGCTTAGCACCATCTACCAGCTCAATAGAATGTTCTACCCAACTTACTTGACGGAGTTCCTTGTAATCAAAAGTGAATAGGTGTATGTACCTTCGAAAGAGCTGGAGGTAGGATTCCTTCTCACTCTCCATCACAAAGATCACCAATCTTTATTTGTTGGAGACGATCATCAATTTCTTCTTTAGATAATTTTATGGGGTCATGAGTTGGTGTGACTGGAAGGATATCCATGACTGAAACATCAACCTCACTTTCTTCATCTTCAGTGTCCACTTCACTGGTACTAGAGTAATCAGAGGATGTCCAATCATCAGTTTCATCACTTGAATCCACAGGTTCTGCCTTATGATGTCGAGGGATCACATTTATCTTCACCCTCTCTCTACCACGTCCAAGTGTCATGAAACCTTCATTCCAGAGTTTCTTGCATGAACTCTCCTTAGCCATGGTCTTCCCAGCAGCATTGGGTACGCAACAGTACCATTTTTCATCACCTGAAAGTCTACCACACATACCACACCCATAACAGATATTGCCACATTTGAAACTACACCTTCTGGTTTAGTTTTTCCTTTATTTAATGACCTTAACATAAGTGTTGAAGGGCGATCAATTTTTAAACCCAACATATTCATTACAGACTTGGTCATTACATTAACTGCAGCACCTCCATCAACTAAGACATCATGAATTGAAATACCATTACATAATACCTCACTTGTGGAGCATAGGGATCGCCTCGCCTCCAAAACAGGGACCTCAACCTCCTTCCTTCTTCGAGCATTGAGTCCACCTCGCAACTCCCGCCTCTTCTCAGAAGACATAGCCAAGAGTTGACCATATGTAATATTTGCAGGCCTTTTGGACAGATCTTCCAAGATGGAGTATGGTCCTTGCCCCTGTGAAATCAGAAAATCCTGCACACCCAAATTTATTCTCCTATCTTTCTTACTAGTTTCTTCTTTCATCTTCTTAGGATCATTTCCATCTTGATTATCTTTTTCTTTCTTTCTTTTTGTTACAAACACATCTACTTCATTATTTCTGCTCTTATCTACTACATCAAAAGAATTCACAGGTGCTTTTCCTTTATCATTATCTCCTTTACCAGATGTAGAATCTCTATCTGGACAATTATACTTATAATGACCCTTTTATAACAACCATAACAAACAACTTCGTAAATATTTCTTTTTAGACCTCTATCTCCTCCCCGAGAACTAAATTCCTTTCCTCAAGAAGATTAATAGTTAACTG
The DNA here is from genome assembly GCA_018340775.1 of Taxus wallichiana var. yunnanensis. NCBI lineage: Eukaryota > Viridiplantae > Streptophyta > Pinopsida > Cupressales > Taxaceae > Taxus > Taxus wallichiana. Next base: position 304,106,018 of record CM031238.1, read on the forward strand.
ACCCATCTTTTTTTGAGCAGATCTTCATACTCAGTAGATGTACTAGGAGAAATATTTGTGCTCACCGGGAGTGGTTGTGGATTCTGGACCAAAGGTGCTGGTGTAGGCTCTACTTTAGCAACAATTTCTTTGGGCTCCTCTTCCATGCTTTCTTCTTGCCTTCTTGCAATCTCCTTTGCTTGTTCAATGGTAGCTGGGCGGTCATACTTCACTCGTTGTCTGATCTCTGGCTTCATCCCAAGAATGAAGTGCTTACAGAGGATATTATCCATGCCATTCATCAACCCATCCGCTAGTCCTTCCTTCCGGATCTAGGCATCGAGCTTCCTCCTTAGCTCTAGAACACGAGCATGATAATCCCTTATCTTCTCCTTCTCTCCTTGGGATAGCTTTGTGATCTCGATCATGAGATCTGGCATATTTCGTTGTTCACCAAATTCTTCAAGAAAACTTTCAGTTAATAAATCCCATGAATTTTTCACATTATCACCTAGTGTTTCAAACCACCTAAGTGTTGAACCATCCAAAAAGGTAGGAAAAAATTCAGTCCATTGTTCCCTTCTTATAAGGCCATTACAAATACAAGATCGCTTAAACTCTTGAATGAAAGAAGAAGCATCTTCATTAGATTGAGCTGAAAAAACAGGAATCTTTCCCATTTTCAAAAGTAACCACCGTGAAATACCAACTCACAAGTACAATCAACAAGACTTATGTGTACAAATAATTGGAATCACTATACTAGAAAGTGACTTTACACCTTTCTACAGTAAAATAGAAATGACCACGGTAAACTATGGTAAAACTTGACTTACTGTGGTAAAAACTGACTTTACTGTGGTAAACACTATTCACGGTAAAAAGTGAAGTTACTGCGGTAAATACTATTCACGGTAAAAAGTGACTTTACTGCGGTAAATACTATTCCAGCAAAAATGACTTTACCATGGTAACTACTATTCATGGCAAAAATGACTTTACCATGGTAACTACTATGCACAGTAAAAACAAGGTTACCCTCTAATTGATTTTTGACTAAGTGGGAATATCTCTCCAGAAAATCCACCAACGAGGAATGATCCCGCAACGGAACCAAAATGTCATCACCAATCCAGCACTATGATAATTCTTCACCGGGAACTCCTCGTGCTATGATTATTTACTAATGCACAACCTTTAGTTTGGTGGATGTAATCTGGAAACAAAACAACAACATAACACAAGAATACCATCGACTATGATAAGACAGAATGATGACAAATCTGAAATATCAAAATAAATTATAATATTAACATGAAATGTATAATCTCATCCATGAGGTACTTCAAGTGTTATTGACTTCACTTGCCTTTCACCAAGACTATGGGAGAAACTTTACAATTACACCTCTTAATGGCTTCTTCAACACACCTTTAAAATGATGGCTTCATTCGCACACTTCCTACAATATTTCTCACTACTTCCTTCTATGCTAAATGAGGGGGTAGCCTCTCTATTTATAGAACTTCCAGCTTATCCATCTTATCTCTAAGATAGGATAAGAAATCCACTCTGACGAATCATATTCCATACCTTAACTCTTATCTCGTACATGTAAGCTCATCTTCTAAGATAAGATAAACCTTATCATTTTACATGGGTTCCACATTTTTAGAATTTTTACAAATAAAATACACAAAATATTTATGATCTCACTCCTTGTCCTTATTACCAATATAATATTTCTAATTCCTAATCACGTAGACCCTACTTCTCTAATTACCCAAACTTTGACATTTTAACATTCTAGGACCACTTACTTACAAATATTTACTTTTTACAACATTCCTATTGTACTTTGATTATGCTACCGTACTCCACATTATTGGCGGCACTGCATCGACGGCGCTATTATCTTCTATCGACGCTACTACTAATTATACTTAACAACATCATATTCTAATACATACATTAATGAAATAGAAATTACAGAGGAAAATTTTAGTGTCAATCGCAGGTTCGTCACGGGAACATGGCAAATCGAAAGACCAATCTCGTCATGCGAGTCGATAAATGGCGAAAGAGTTCCTCATCCCGGAAGAAGGAGATTAAGAGGAATTTTTGTGCTCATTGCTTTAGAGGAATGGGCATCGGGTGGAAAATTGCTAGAAAGCGCATCCATCTCGCCATCGAGTAATGGCAAAGCCAAAGATGGAATGGAGGCCTATGCGAAAAGGAAAAGGAAGTTTTACTCCACCACCAGTTGACAATTCAACCCAGGACCAGGTAATACCTGAAAGTGAAAGTCCGTTAAAATGGGTAAGTCAACAATTTTTCAATTATATATTTCATAATTGATTGATGAATCATATGCGTGATTGAGTTTGGAGATCAGATTCTCGTGAGAAAATACTAAGAGAAAGGTTTACAATACTCAGTGGATTTTCTTACTTATAAAATTTGATTAATGCTCCAAATATATCTCCTAATCAACTTGTGAGTACAGTACTGACTTGGATACAGGAATTAACTCATATAAAGCTTGGAGATTGATCTCGCCATTTGTCATGAGACATTAGAGTTCGCAAATATCAGCTCGAACTTCATTCGTGCAGAGGCATTACGACCGCAAATGAATGGTAGTTGAATCATCGTTGGCATTGGACGTCGGTCGGAACTTCATTTTGTGTAGAGGCATTGCATGCAGGTGCGGCGGAGTGGTAACACGATATTGTATGTCACAAGCGGAGCTCTCAAAGTATCAGCTCGAAACATCATTCGGTGTCAAGGCATTGTGACCACACATACGAATGGTAGCTGATCAACAGACTTAGCATCGTGCATTGGAGGCTCGAGGTCTTGAAAGAGGCTTAGCATCATGCATCGAGGCGTTGAGGTCTACAGAGACTTAGCATCGTGCATCGGAGGCTTGAGGTCTTGAAAGAGGCTTAGCATCATGCATCGGAGGCGTTGAGGTCTGTAAGAGACTTAACATCATGCATTGGAGGCTTGAGGTCTTGAAAGAGGCTTAGCATCATGCATCGGAGGCGTTGAGGTCTGTAATAGACTTAGCATCGTGCATCGGAGGCTCGAGGTCTTGAAAGAGGCTTAGCATCATGCATCGGAGGTGTTGAGGTCTACAGAGACTTAGCATCGTGCATCGGAGGCTCGAGGTCTTGAAAGAGGCTTAGCATCATGCATCGGAGGCGTTGAGGTCTTGAAAGAGGCTTATCATCGTGCATCGAGGCATTGAGGTCACAGAGACTTAAAGCATCGTGCATTGGAGGCTCGAGGTCTTGCAAGAGGCTTAGCATCATGCATCGGAGGCGTTGAGGTCTATAAAGACTTAGCCTTCAATTTGGAGAGATTTCCCATTTTGCAAGGTCCCACACCAAGGGGAAAGTTTAATGTTATGCAATCACACCAAATGAGCCTTCCTTAGAAAAGTAGATCTTTTAGGGCTCATTTGGGGGTGTTGTGATTCTCGCACTAACAGCGCCTGGTCCCCTCGGGAACCCTAATCCTCTTTGTACTTTCCTCTCACTTTTTGGGCACTTTCTAGCCATTTCAACTTCTTATATTTTTGTTGTTCATCCTTTTTGGGGTTAGTTACGAAATTAAAGCAAGAGAACCATATAAATATAAAGTTATGTGACCATAATGAGGGACTAAGCACTAAGCACTAGCTATCACCACCTAAGGTTACATCCATAAAAGGCATCTATAGCTACATTTACATCCATCTAGCTCCATCACAAGGCCCAAAGGATGGTTCATCTACATCACACTTCAGGAGGAGAGTTTATTGTTTGATGCACACATTTATTACATTCTACATCTAGTTACTTTCTCGTTACTTTACAAAGTGTGGTATCACAAGAGAAACACAGGGCACAATTTTGCACACACACACACCTAGAACTACATTGGGTTTGAGATGTAGTGCATCACTCGGTTAGTAAGTCCACCATTATGGCCGTTGAGAGACGCCTAACCCCTTCATATGCATATTTTTTAGGGTTGTAATAATTTGCTTGGGGTTTTGCATGTGATTCTTCCATTGCGGATTTATGGCAACATCTCGGCGAAGTGTAATGACATACATGTGACAAGAAGTGAAGGAGTGCGAGACATCTTACAACCCCGAAAATTTGAGTTTCGATTATCTGTGCAAACCAGGTCACCCATAATTCAAACAAGGGTGCCCACAAGTGCCCCTATCCTTCCCTAAGTACCCAGGTCAATAAAATCCTCCATATCTACATTTTCTCAAGCTCATGTGTGACATTTTCCTCCTCATGTCTAGCCAATCTCCATTGTGACACGGGCTGCAACATCTTGAATCAATTAAGGCTCTCCTAACCCTCTTTACACATTAGGGTTTCATATTTCACTGTTTAACCTACTTGGGTTTATTTTAGTTATTTCATTTCTTATTTATTTATTTCTCCTATAGCATCGATTCCTCTAGGATATTACATTTTAGTTTAATTAGGAGGCTAAAAATCTAGTTGAGTTTTACCCTCCCACCTCTAATATTGTTTCCATTCCTATTACAACACAACCTCCTTCTTCTACTCTTCCACCTACTTCTATTATTCCCATGTTTGTTCCTACTCCTACTAATCATTTCACTTTGCCTCTTATTTATCACACTTAGTAAGTCTCTTCTTTTGTGAGACAAGACCTACCTTCTCTATATCAATACCTACAAGTTCAAATCCGTCAACTTCAGAAGCTACTTCACGCTCCTCTCCATCTCTTGACTCCTCTTTGCTCCTTCACACTCCTTTTGCACTCACCATTTTAGCATATCCACTTCCTCCAAATTTCTTCACCCCTAAGTTACCCACCTTCAATGGCCCTTGTGGCCCTTAAGAGAATCTTAGAGCTTTTCATGTGGCATGTCTCAATTATGTGGATGATCATACATTGCTTACTAAGTTATTACCTAGGATTCTTCAAGATTATCCCATGTGTTTGTTTTATGATCTATCTTCCCATTCGGTAACTTCTTTCACCCATCTAGTCGATGCTTTTTTTTCTAACTTTTCAATCAATATCGACACCAAGATCTCTTATGCATAACTCACACAACTCAAAAAATATCTAATGAGCATCTAGCAGACTATGTATTATATTATATGAACAACTTAGCTAAGATGAATAATGTGCTTTTGATTCGGATTACAAGATCTTTTGTTCAAATCCTATTACCACCACTTCAAGAGAGTGTTATCTTCGAGACCTCTCCTTCATTCGATCAACTATTCCATATGCTTAAAATTCACGAATTCAAACTTCTATCTATGGGAAAAATCAAATATCAAGATACTTCTTCATCATCTTCTAATAGGTTTCAATCTAAATCCACATTCAATCCATCTCATAAGCCCATTAAAGCAAAGACAATTGTTAATGTCATCTCTCCTCCTGAAAAGCTTCAATGGAAACCTCAAAGTATACTTTCACTAAATTACCATATGTGCCTTGATTTTTATTACCTCAACTCCTTAAAAGTAATCTAATCACTCTTCCGCCGCTACTCAATCTTGATCCATCTCGACGCCGAGGCCGTAATTATGATGAAAATGCTAAATGTGATTATCATCAATTCATTAGGCACTCTATTGGTCATTGTTTCAAACACGGGCGTCTAATACAAGATCTTATTGACAATAATTCACTTGAGCTCTCTACGCCATCTTTTTCTAAACTGGTCAACCATAAAAAAAATATAAATATCTTTAATAACCCTTTTCCTAAGCATGACACACAAGTTATTGATGTTTTGGCTAGTCATACATATTGCGTTGTGCCCCCTCCTTCATCAAGGCCCCTTGATTTCCGTGTCACTTCTACTAACACATCACTACCGGCTATTTCATTTTCATATCATGATTATCATGCAACATTCCCTTATGATTCATTACAAATCAATGATTTTATCGATTCACACATTGTCAATAACACTATGATATATCTGGTGGCTCCTATTAGTGTATGCTCTATTACACTTCTTATGGCTATAAAATGTACAAACTCATCTATTACATATACAATTCCAAATTATTTTGGGTACATTAGGTTTCTCGTTATAGTTGGGCCTCTCACCATGCTTATGTCATTCATTGTGGCATCTTCAATTGAAGGTTGTGACATGATATTAGGTCTTCCTTGGCTCCGCACACCGAGGCTATCCCCTCCATGAATCATTTGTGTCTTAAGTTCATTCATAATAAATAATTTGTCATTATTATAGGTGTTCCACCATGTACACCACTACCCAAAACTAGTATTGATGACATCCTTCCACCAGTTACATCTTCTAGGCCTCCATGGCCTCTCAAATCAAGGCACATTCAATACCTAGTTCTCCTATTTCCACATGACCTACGTCATGACCTTGTTGTCCTCAATGGTGCACTAGTCCATCTCTTTGGCCTAAGTCCCCTACTTGAAAATCCCCTTCACATAGGTGTTCACCACCACCTTCACCACATAGGTCTCCTTCACATGCACGACATTAATCTCATACTCCTCGATCTTAGAGCATTGTCACATGCCTTTATCTCCTTAGACATCAAGTGGAGGGACCTTTCCCTTCACTATCATTGGATAGCCTTCTATCCTTTTCACACTGGGGGAACATGTTTTCTTCCCCCTTCAATCATTATCAATTATTTCTAATCTCTATGCATTACACTCCATGTTTCACATCTAGTCTTTCTCATCTCTCTTATGCACCTTGATACACATTTTATAACATCATTACCCTATGACACACTCTATTTCCACATTTCATACTCAACTTCACGATGGTCTAAATATGAAATTAACCTCACCACATTCACCATTCATGCTCTATGCTTCATGATCTATCTTTCTAGCGTACATTATCAAACCATTTCGATGATGCACTCTTGTTCTATGGTTCATTCTTAATTGTTGAGGGTATTTTATAAATGAACCTCATTTCATACTCATCCACATCTATTGGGGCACACTTTGCTCCTATCACATTCACATTGCATACCATTCCATTACATTCATACATTGCACATTGCATATCTTGGTTTCATTTACTCTTTCTTTCTTATACTTAAATGATGCACTTTGCTTACTATGTTAGTCAAATACTCAGTATGTCATTATCTTTATCATATACACATGCATGTTCACTTGGTCTCTAGTTGTGAATGTAGACTTCTTACAGGTTCTTACATACTACAATGATGTTTGGCATTGTACCTTTTACCAATCCCACCGAGGCTCCTAGGCACATCTACTTTTACCACTTCCACATATTACATGTGTCATTATTTCATTATTTACTATTATAACTTCTTAGCACACTAATTTTCAATGATACATACATGCCTTAGCATACTTTTTATCTTTCTAATATGCTAACAGATACTTCATGTACACCATTTCCTTTGTAGGACTATTTTCCACCATGGTTATCGATACATTTTGCTTTTCACCGCTCATTATTGTATGTCATTGTTTATGGGCTATGCCCTATGTCTTGTTTGTTCATTATTTGTTTGATTTCGCTACTTTAGCCCTAGTTGTCTTGTGACATTGTAAGCGATGTCCCATGTATGAAACTTGCTTTTCACAATCCACTTTGTTTTCACACTTGTTTATTACACTACTTTTTATTGTATGTTTTCTAGCTTTTCCTACTAACACATGTTTCTAACTACTTTGTTTGCATATGCCTTGGCTTCTACCATGCACATCCCCTACCCCTAAAGGTATAAATTTTAAATTAACATCAGGTCCTCTATTTTGAATTACACACCCTTCCAATGTCGCATGCACCCCAAATGAGGGGGTTCATACATTAGGTGAACAAATCACCCCTATAAAATATCAAAACTACACTACAAACATGTATAGTACATGAACATCAAGTACAGTCAAATAAAGGCCCAAAATTAGACATGGATTAGAATCACAACATAGACACCAGTACTAAAGTAGAATAAATAGTAACGCCTAGGCGCATGTGTCCTCCCATGGGCGTTACTTATCCTGGGGAAAGTATAATAAATTTCTCAAATCATCATAGTTCACATAAGTCTCAAAATCATTTCTACAGATTACATGGACAATCCTCCAATAATAATATACAGTTTATCTCCTACATTCAATTCAATCGATACAACTCGAAACTAATTCGTAACAATAGCGACAACGAAAAAAAAACAAGGGCACACCATCTGCGCAAAGTGGTGTTTATTGTGCATAGTCATGAAAGGAGATTAACACCCGACCTCTCTCCCCAATACTCTCTTTGGTGTGAGATCACCAAAAAAACTCACACTTGGTGTGAGATCACCCAAAAACTCACATTTGGCATGAGATCGCCAAAAAAAAATCACTCTACATAATATTATCGGGACATTTTCTACCCTTTACACTCTTTTACATCAGGTGCACACTTTCCTTTTACACACTTTTTCATAGTTTTACATACTTATGCACATTTTAATTTGATTTATCATATACAAGACTCGACTACTCTTTCGCTCTTCTTTTGTAGGTCCATCCTTAATTCACAACAAAAATCAGTGTACAATAACAAATACAAGCACAACAATATGTACAATGCAACACATGCACATACACCCATGGGGTCACTTTCCTTTCCTAGTCTGCACGTTTCACTTTGCATCACTTTACACTTCACTTGTCCAATCAACACGTTATTCTTTGCACGCCACATGGATCATAAGGTACGCATCTCTCATCTACTTTATGTTATCAAGTATTCACTCAACAACATAAAGTGGGGGTAAATGCAGACACAAAATCATGCACTTGGGTACAATTTTAGGTCTTAAACACATATTAACATTAATATGATTCCTAAGCAAGAAAAATAGTAATTGATGACTATCTTTAGCATCTTTACTTTCTTTATTGTGTCCTCTTTGGTCTTACACACTCTCAAACCGAATTAGAATTTTACTTATTTATATTTCATGGCTCTGAGACACCAAAGATCGAGCTAGGACAAAATCACCCGAGTCCCCTTGTCCCCTCTAAACGCCCCGACCCTTTCTCACCTTACTCACTTCTTTTGGGTCTCTTTTATTTTTGGCATCTTTTTCGGCTTATGGTTTGGCCTTCAGGTTATCAATTACAAAATTCAAATAAGGGAATCATGTAAATACATAGTTACATGTTCAAAATCAAGGACCAAGCACTAAGCATTACTTGCATCACTTAAGATTGCATTCAAAAGGCACCTAGAGCACTCTAAAGCATCCATTCAAGAGGATAAGGTCTCTGTGCATCAACTTAGCATACACCTTTGCATAGGAAGGGGAAGTTCATTATTCCATCCAAACATTTACTACATTGTTACATTCTATGTACACCCCACTATCAAGTGAAACTTGCACAAGGGCATCCTAGGGCACAATTTCTACACACACTCACCATAACTACATGGATTCTGAGATGTACTTTGCAGTTCTCGGTCATAATTTCACTCTCGGGGTGACCGTCGAAGTCACAGATATGACTCCCATATTGCATCTTCCTTTTTATTTTGATGCGGTTTATGGGATTGCGTAGGTGAAATTCTATTTTGCGGGTTATACGTACCTTCAACATTCATTTTGTGAATATCAAGCGATCAATAGGAAGTAATAGCAAAGATCTTGTGACATAGTAAAAACCAAATTCTAAAAATTTACACAATCACGGTGTGCCCATAAGCAATCTTCGTTGCCCAATCGCCCATGTCCCCTGTCATGGCGCTCGTGTCTGACCTCATTCCTGCATTCTAGAATTTATCGTGAGAAGTTCATGACAATTTTCCTATCCTATTTAGGACTTTTCCCATTTCATATCAGTTCAGTCTAGCTAATTAGCTAAGTCCTCTCTCCTTCTTCTTTGCTTAGGGTTTCAAATATTACATCTTAGCTTGCTTATGTCATTTCTATATTTCAAAGCATTTATACATCATTTGGTTCAAGTAGTGAATCTAAAATATTTACATTCATTTCAAATTAAATTAAATCAAGGGAACTTACTAAATAGAGAATCGACAAGAGTGTAGACACCTAAATTCCATTTTCGCAATCGTATTGCCAAAATGCACACAAATCACTCTCATTCTTGCCAATTCCATTATAATTAGTGATCTTTGCTAATTAACTAACATTTCTTACCACTTTATCCAATTAACAATGCTTTATTGATTGTGTAACCCCTTTCACATTCAAGATGCCACTTTACGGCGAATCGTAACTTAAAATACTCTTCAAAACGAACAATTAGTGTTTATTAGCTAATTAAGGCTATTTTGCCCTTGTTTTGGTCAATATACCCTAGTATTGGCTTAAACCCCTCTTCCAACCACTCAAAATCACCCCATTCACCTCCACAAACATCTCAACAAGCTTCAAAAGCTTATCCTAGCCTCCTAGTTGACCCTAAGCGGTTGATTAGGGCTTCACACCTCTTAATCACTTGATAATTCACTAATTGTGATTAGCAAGGCCTAATCATGATTAGCAATTCTAATCTAATTTTGGGATTTTAGTCCCACATGCACCAAAATACAAGTTTCTCCCAAAAGGAAAACTATAAAAAGGGTGCACCTCATTCCTTTATATTTTACACCATGCTTTGATTTGCATCTCATATAATAAATATGATATATAGCCAAGTTCAATCCTTGCTTAAAGTCCTCAATGGGATTGGTAGATGGATTCCAAAATTACCAAGTAGTCATTGGGAGAGGCCATTTCACCTTGTTTGGAGTATCAACTAGAACCATTTTATTTCCCTCTTAGGTCTATTTAGGCCCATGTTAGGTAATTCAAGCATATTAGTAGGCATGTTTAGTTAGATTTTGTATTGTATTCATAATAATTAAGCATTCTTTTAAGTTTCTATCTTAATGTTACATAACTAGACTTAGAACCTTTGCTAGATGGATGTCAATGGTGTTATCTTTCCTTGTTTAGTCATGCAATTTTCTTTGTAAAGTTTAGGGTGTCATCAAAGAGGATAAGTGCACTTAGCTTTCTGTGAGTTTTTGGACTAATTTGGGAGTGAAAATAGAAGAACATGACCAAGAGGATATGATCAACACACAAAACATGCATGGAGTTGGATGGAATTTTCCAATTGATTTTTACACTTTTATTTCAATTTATAGCCTTTCCTCTATGTCTTCTTTGCCATTTTTTTCTTGATATCACTCTAGATGGACATGAAGTTCCTTGTAATCAATATTCTTCCCTTGAAACATTATCTTCCTTAAAATACCTATAAAAATGGGTTATTTGTTTGGGTTGAGAAACCCATGTACCACCTACATAGCACTATTATAAAGAAGCTTCAAACAAACATAGTTCTTCACCTATTGAAAGTGCAATTATGATAATGTAACTACATGTATGCAATTAGAATTTAGCCCTTGACACTTGATAATGCTTTCTTTGACTTGGATTGGAATGCTTTTCACCTAGCTTGGAATTCTCTTGGATGGATGTTAAGTGATTCATATGTGCTTAGGGGATGTTCCTAATGTAAGATCCTAAAATAGGGAAGATTGAGGAAACTTTTCTTGATATTTGGAGATGAAGACCAAGTGTTGTTATTTATGACTTCCCAAAGTAGGTACCAAGTGAATGCCAAGTAATAACAAAGTGAATAAATGAGTGGGTTTGATTTGTATTTATATGACCCTATGGGTAATATTTCACATTAAACTCAACCTACGAGGGAGGTATAAAATATACGTTTAAAAACTAACCATTGAAGTGTCGTGGAAAGGATCAATGAGTAAATCTTGTCCCTCGCTAGAATGTTCTTCCAAGCAAGGTGGAAATGATCAAGTGAAGGTCTAGTAATGTATTTAAAAAGATGAGTTATGGTTTTTATTTACAAAGATTTTCCTATAGGTGTCTAAGTAAATAGATAAGAGATTGTAAACCTTAAGTTTGTTTAGGATAACACGTTTTAAATTTGATTGTGTGCACAAGTTACGTGTAAGGGATACAAACCAAAACTAACATCATTAAGTGCTAAAATTTCAAATTTATATGCATATAATATCATGGTAGACCTATTATTTCATGTCACGAGTCTGAAAGGATCCTTTGGAGTTGAGTCATGTCTTTACTAACATACTTATTTTCCATTCAATTTTATGCGCTTGGATATTTATATATATGGATTAGTGGACATGTTTATAATACACTTTCTCATGATTTGACATATATACTACTTGTTCTTTATTTATTATGTTTGACACTCATTTTTGCACAACTATGATTGAGTATACATGCTTTATATGGTTCACATCCTATATGATTTGATTGTACATATTATAGATTAATCACTTTTTTCTTTTAAATTCAAAGTGGTACAAAATGACAAATCCCTCACCTCAAAGGGGATCACATTGTGGGTTCTTTTAGAATTTTTCACACATAACGACCACACGTCATGAGGTAAATATAGGGTAATATCATTTCACAATTTAGATACAAGTATTCAATTAAGATACATGTTCATATTAGAGTTACATGGATGTGGTACAAATTCATCATATCAAATTATTTTAGAGATTCAACAGTTTTTTATTACATAATACAAATAACACTATGATATTTATGAGATTTACATGATACAAATTCATCATACATATTCAAATACAATTATGAAATTTATATAAATTAAAATCACATTTATATAAACTTAGTACAAGTTCATCATCTTAGATTTAGATACATTTATCACATTTTTGGATGGACTTTGTACAAGTTCATCCTCACACCCTTAAATAGAAAACCCTAGCTCCTTTACTAACTCAATTTTGATCCAGTTCCTTTAGTAGTTGAAAATTTATCTAGATCCTTTGGTATCTTAAGACTGGTATGGTTCTCTTAGTAGCCCAATGAATTATATAATAGATTAAGTAGCCCAAGGTTGATCTAACATGAGATATTACATCATTTACAACTTTATAGCACCTATTTTTCATGGGGGAACTAGAGTGCACAAATTTTATTACAACATAGTGGGGACATGGTTCAACATAACTAATAAGGTGTAATTGTTCTATGAATTGATCCATTTTACGTATTTCAATTTTTCATATGTTGATTTTATAACACTGTCAAGAATTGATACATGCATTTTCTATGTAGTTGTAGGTTTCATATTGGATTGATATATTGACACATTCATCGTTTCACACCATTGTTCTACGAGTGGAATGTGAGGTTTGCATTTACTTTTTATTTACTTTTAGTCAAACATTTGACATTATTAGATTAAAGGGGGAAATTTTTTTACCAGAATCTTGTCATATGTAGTTGACAATTTCACTTTAGCATTTATTTTGACATTATTCCATTTATCTATTTATTGATCAACTTAAAGATTCTTTTTGTATCCCATACCCTAAGTCCATTAGGTCACAACTATCTCTCCATCTTAACACTTCGGGAATCACTATACCACACTTTACAAATTACATATGTACATATTATCTCCTATCTCAAAACTAATTCTAGCTTTAACCTAGATAGGTTCATGGGCCCTAAACATGTTTGGTCGATGAATCTCTCTACACATTACAAACTTGTCCCTTGTATTTATATTAACCATATTTTCAAATGCACAAGTTATCTTGGTCGACCTATGTGTTACGCTTGGGTTAGTTAAGAGGGAAATCATTTGAATGATCACTTATATAAACACATCCAACCTAAGTTATTACATGTATCTAGGGATCTCATATCAAAGGGGCGTTCTAATAAGGGCATTGATTAACCTTTCTCTTAGAGAACAACTACATTAAAACTACACAATTTCTAAATACATCTCAATTACCACCCGAGATCATGAATCTGAGCACCAAAATCAAACCAAGTGTCAATTTCCAAATGTGAGGATCGAGTTGAAGTCTCCATCTTATTTATATTCTTTCTAACTCTCCATCTCATCATAGGATTGGAGAGTTATATGTGGCTTGGTCCCTCTTTGGAGTATTATATGTAGTACAATGCTCATCACATCGATATGGGTGTGATGATAGTCTCATCGCAAAAAATGAATACATTTTTAGGTCAATGAGAATGATAAGCAATATCCGGTCACAACACTATCGATTCGCTAATCTAAATATAAGAAACAAGTCTAAAGATATGTGAACTAGATCACATATATAAAGTTTAACTCGTAACAACAAAGGACAAATTATAAGCCTCCACCTGCAGCAGACGAGCCTATCCTACACATATTTTTATATCCCCAAATTTCATAAGAAACTTGATGATAGTTTTCCTAGCCACTTGTACACAACTTCAACACACTACCATACATTACGCATCTAAGAACACGATAACAACTTTCTAACCCTAAAACTATTTTTGTACTTTCATTGTTATATAATTATCAATGTCATGATCTCAATACATGATTTATTAATGTTAGGAATATTCTATACCATTCGAATAAGAAATACACTTAAAGATATAGGTGGACTAGATCGATAACTAAATTTTAACTCATAGCAACAAAGAACACATTCGTAACCTTCATCTACAAATGAACCTATCCTACACATATTTTCATGTCCCCATATTTTACAAGTTTTTATGATACTTTTCCCAACCATTGCACAAAATTGTATGCAGACTATCACACAATTTATATCTAATAATTTGATGACATCTTTTTAACCCTAAAACCTTGATTTTACTTTCACTATTATATCCATGACATATCTTGAGGCATGATCTCAATACATGATTTATGAATGTTATGATTATTAGATATCATTATAAAACATGTTTATAATTAATACGATTAAAATTCAGGAATACAAATCCTATATTTTTATACACCTCTTTATGAGTGTTTGCCACAAGGATTACAATTATACCTATGATGATCCTACAGCCTTATTACATGTTATGGATTTGACTGTCTCAAAACTTACAATGAAAACTACTTTTATCATACACCTTTGGAGTTTAAATGTGTTTAGGCACTACACACTTGTTGTTGACCAAGTTTCTTCATTCATCTTGATTAGTGAACTAGTAATAAAGGAAACAAGTAACTCCAAACATGAAGGGTTTATCTTTACCTTGAGATGGAATAATGATGTAGATGGGTGCAAATGATGGACCCTTCTCCGTAGCAAGCTAAGTGATCTGCAAATCAAGATAACTCTACGGAAAAATATTTGGATTAGTAGATAGGATGAGAGGGTTACTGAAAAAGTCAGTCCCGAGAAGAAAGAACTTCCTAGGATGGATGTCAACCCGCGTTTGATAAAGATAGATAAAATAAATATTTGATAAATTGGATGTAGTGTCTATGTAGAATCTAAAGTAAAACAAAAGCTAAAAGTTGGATCTAAGATGATAAAAACATATATGATCTAAATATGACAAAATAAATCAAACTTAAAAGGGGTCAACGACGATCCGAGACTGTAGAGGGCCAGTTGACAGTGACCAAGGCTAGATGAGAATAAACTATAGAAAATAGTCTTGCAAGTATTCCCGTAGCTAAATCTGAAGTTGATTGGTATCTAATAATCCATTTTGATGATCAACATGGATCTAGAGATGGACTGGGATAAGATGAAAGCAGAAAGGATGCAAGAAAATTAGGAAAATAGATGGTAAATGATATAAAAAAATAGATTGAGTCGATGACGAATAGGTTGGATCGGTGGTGACCAGGAGGTGACAAAATGGATCGAGATGGTAAATGAAACATAATGACTATATCTAAAAGCTAAATGACTTGGATCAAAAAGGTGATGGGGCTAGTATTTGGAAAATAGAAATAGACATATGGGTCGATGGCAACTAGACTAGTTCGGTGGTGACTGGGGCTAATTTAGACTTGGATGAATGAAATGGGCAAAATGATAGCTGTGAGACGAATATGGAGGTGACTGGATGCAAGAACGAGGCACTAGGATGACTGCAAAACCTGCAAACACAATGAAGATGGATGCAAAAAGGTGATGATGATGGATCTAAGCATGTAATGACAAGAGGACTCCAAAGCTCCCAAAATGAACACAAGATCTCCAAGATGGCTTCCAAATGGCTTGGCAACTGCAAAAAGAGGTCACAAGATGAAGGAAAGATCGCAAGAGCTCAAAAAATCTCAAAATTGCATCCTTGAACAAGGAGGGATGAAGGTAGCTTTATAGGGTTGACAACAACCTAGATGGGTTGCCAATGACTGTGGGGACCCGTCCATTTGGACGGTGGGAAGATGATGAGCTCAAGACAAGGAGCCCATAAGAAGCGAGATTAGGGTTTAGATGGATAGAGATGAGCTAGGGTTGCATAGGGAAGATAAATGGGTAGGTGGATGGTTGAAATGAGTAAATAAATGCCATAGATGGGTAAAATCATTAAATGATGGCCTAGAAAGAGTAAAATTGAGGATTTAGGGAGGATAAATAAATTAAATGAGGATTAGGGATGATTAAGGGTGATTAGGAATGATTTAGGGAGAATAAAATAATGAGATGAGGATTAGAGCTAATTAAGAATAATTAACATAAATGGGATGAAATAATAGGATGGATAATATAAGATAAAAGGTGGGAAAATGGTGATTAATGGGTGTTATCCAATTTTGCACACATGACAAAATTGGACAATGAGGTCCTATTACGATCAAATTACGACATTGGTTCCAGGACTCACGTTCGGTCATCACAAAGATAACATGATTAAAATAATTAATAAATTACGTAGGTGAGCTCACCTAGCATTAAACGTGGTCAAATTGAGCTCAACTTAGTGACAACTAGGTGTTAGCTCAGATGAGAACCCAGTCGTTTATCATTGGAGCTCAACTCAACGGGTCGACTGAGCCCAACATTGAAAAGATTCGGTCGAGTTACGTAAATGTTGAGATGGCACAACGAGTTCATCCAACAAGTCACACAGGAGGGTTGAGTTTTGTATGGAACCGAGTCACGAATAATTAACATAAATGGGATGAAATAATTGGATGGATAATATAAGAAAAAAGGTAGGAAAATGGTGATTAATGGGTGTTATCCAATTTTACACACATGAAAAAATTGGACAACGAGGTCCTATTATGATCAAATTACGACATTGGTCCCAGGGACTCACGTTCGGTCATCACGAAGATAACATGATTAAAATAATTAATAAATTGCATAGGTGAGCTCACCTAGCATTAAACGGGGTCAAATTGAGCTCAACTTAGTGACAACTCGGTGTTAGCTCGGTTGAGAACTCAATCGTTTATCATTGGAGCTCAACTCAATGGGTTGACCGAGCCCAACATTGAGAAGATTCGGTCGAGTCACGTAAATGTTGAGATGACACAACAAGTTCATCCAACAAGTCACATAGGGAAGGTCGAGTTTTGTATGGAACCGAGTCACGAGTTGTGCATAGGGGAGTCAGGTTGTAAGGTTTCAAGCTCATCGATTGGCACGGTAAGCCCATCTCGGCCATTTGGATTTTATCAACATACCAACGAGTAGGTTGGGAGCTATTAGGAAGGAATGTATAGCTCGGCATACATGAGTAGTTCAATAGCCATTGGAAGACGAACTCGGTAGAGTGAGGGATTGCGAAATGAATGGATCGAGTTATCATTATTTAATGTGGATGATGGTAGGGCAAGCTCGTAAATGTGCTCGGATGCATTGAGGCCGGCTCGGTCGTGGCATGTGCAGTGCAGTGAGTATGGATCAAGTTTGGGAAGAATCAAAGATACAAGTGTGGAGAACTCACTAAAAGTCACGACACCGTAAGGAACGACCAAGCTATGTCATGTATGGAAAGTGACTATTCATGGTGATATTATCCATATTTCGCCCCCTGGGAAAAATATTGGGTCAGCCACGACCCCGCACGGAAAGAATTAAAGAAAACACGTTTAAATATTGCAAACTGGTTACAGAGGAACTCTACAATGGAATGGCGGGGCCTGCGAAAGTTTAAACGACCCTGTGCGAGAAGAAAGAGAAGAAATGGCTCATTGCGCAAATATGTGTCTTAAATCTATTTGAAAAACTCTATGAGCTCTAAAATAAAAAAGGAAGGGTCGGGGAAGGAGGTTGAGCAGTGTCAAAAGAACCAGAGGCTCGAGAAGAAGAAGCTGGTGAAGATTCAAAGTCTTCGGGCTCAAAATAGTTCAGAAAGAGTCCAAAAATTGACTAAGTATGGAGGAGACAGTAGAGAGAGCCACGTGTCAGTGCGACACTTCTCCAAAGTTAAAATCCAAAAGGAGAGGCTTGAACAAGCGCCAGGGCTCCATGTGTCCAAGCGGAGCATGGTGGGGCCACAGGGGTTTTTGAGTTTTGCATTTTTTGCGGAAAAAGGGAAAAGGATAAATTACGGACCCGTGAACCTATTTTTGCCCTAATCTGGCTGTTGCGTGTCCCATATGTAAAGGGGGCCCATTTTTCAAACTGTTTTCCCACCCATTTGTATACGGACTCAATACAAACTTCGAAGGGGCATATCTTTCGACTCAGGGCTCGAAATATTGTGAATCTTACACCGTTGGAAACGTCTCGACATCCTCTACGCCATGGAAAGATAAAAAATCATTTTTCAGGCCCTAGTAGGTGAAAAATGGAGAAAACGTCTTCAAGCCTTTAATGTAGGATCTTCTTGCTCTTCAACTACCATATCGATTTGATTCGATCCACTAGGGAACCAGAAGCGACATATTGTGGGTGGATTTGTAGAAGGCATTGATATTCAGTGGTTGAACTTTCAAAGTGGGATTCGATGCATATCTCATGGTGGTTGGAGCAGGATTCAATTTTTCCCTCTTCTCCTTCTCTCTTATTCTTTCTATATATTGTAACACTTCTCATTTTGGAAAGGAGAGACATTCTAGGCATAGAGAAACTCTGTCAAATTTGTTTCTCGACACCATTTTTGAGCAGTGAACCTTCTCCTATGCCTAGCAAATGTATTTGTGCCTCTATTCTAGAAATGTAATGGTCTGTGCACCTTCTAGAGCAATAAAAACATGTTTTTGTGGTGTTCTTCAACCCTTTGCATCGTTTTGTTGTTTCTTCATGCCTCTCCCTTCCAAATTTGTTTTTTGTGCATGTATTTCACATTTGTAGGTGCAGGATGTTGTGTTTCATGGAGTTTAATGGTGAATTTGAAGATTTGGGCCGTGTTACTTCTGTCTGACCTCCCTCATCTCCATTTTTCTATTTCTTTCTCCCTCAATGAATATCTCGCTTCCTTTGCTAGTGTATCACCACTTTAGTGTAGGATCTATTTTTCCCTCTTTCTCTCTCCTTGGTTCCTTGGAATGGTTAGATTAGGTTAGATTTAGTTTACCTGCACTAGAGTAGCTCATGGCAAGTATTTTAGGGACAAGAACCAACTTTCTCTAGAGGGTCATCTCAGGTTTGTAAGTCCCACAACTTAAGATATGATCCAATGTTATGCAAATCACACCAAATGACTCTGCCTTAGAAAATTATATCCACATAACTCATTTGGGGGTGTTGTGATTTTGCACTAATAGTTTTGGCACACTGGTGGGACCAGAGGTCTTCACTTTATTTCATCAAGTTGATGTGTTCTTGGTGGGATTCAGCCTTTTGAGGCACATGCAAGCACATCTGGCGACTCCATCTAGTCAAAAACCCATTCTCTGAGTTGCAGACCTTTTCCATCCATTTCCACTCATTTTCATCCATTTTCTTCTTCCATCTCTTTCATTTTCTCCCATTCCATGAGGTTGTACAATCATGACTTCATTCCCTTCATGGAACTCACACTTACAAGCAATGCAGTCCACCTCTAATGTATTTCCAAACTCCTCCAAATTAGCATTATAATCAGATCCAGGATCATTATGCTTACCTATATGAGCAGAGTCAAAATCAGTTTGGCCATGGAGCTTATCAAGAACAAGGGGACGCATACAATGGTGATAGCTATGTGGAGAATGCTGGTTTGCTGGAGAAGATCCAAAAAATGGAGGCTGACATGGTTCAGTCAAGGGACATAGCACAAATGAAGGCATTCAAGATTGGTTGCATGGCACCTTGTCCATGGGAAGGCCCTTTTCCAAGACATTATAGCCCTCAAGAGAAGCTTGAATTCATGGTTGAAATGTTGCCCCAACTTGCACAATGGACTGAGGAGATCGGGGCTTATGAGTTGGAGTCAAGACAACCTCGTCAATGGGTAAGTCCAACATCTCATAGCTTTTCTTTTTCTCTTTCTCAAGTGGCACCATCTCAACCCAAGCTCCAATTTCCAAGCTTCCTAGTTACTGCCCCAAGTGTTGATTCCATTTCTCCATTCCCTAGTCTTCCACCCCATTTCATTTCTTCTCCCCTTTCCTTTCCTAAGCAGTCATTCCCTCCAAAGAAACAAGAAGTTTCATCTCCTCCCTCCACACCACAAACAATTACAAAACTAGTTGAACCCCAACCTGCCACTCCTTTTGCTCTCCCAAGTCCATGTTGGGAAAAGACTCAAGAATCCAATCAAAGAGAACAACAAGAAGAGGATCCCAACAGAGAAGAAATGACAGACAATCTGAAGAGTTGGGCTACCAAATTTGGGCTTACAAAGATCCCTTTGATGGTTAAACCAACAGAGGAGATCAAGGTTAAAGAGCTTGATGGTGGTGGTGAGGTGAGTTACTGACATGAGAAGAGCAAGAACAAGAGAAAGAAGATCATTCATCAGTTTGCTCATAATGTAGTGTCCACGTTGGCACTCTATTTAAAGAAAGTACTAATCCAATTCAAGTTGCACAATCATCCATGGAAGAAGATGAACAATCAACTCTAAGTCCCATTGAAGAGGAGAAGATGGAAGAAATCAAATCAGAGTTTGTAGCAGCATAAGAAGAAAGCATCATTGGAGATTCCTTGCTATCATTTGAAGGGCCTGATTTTGTTGATGAATCCATCATGAAGGAAAAATCTGAAAGAGATCTTGCAGTCCTAACTAGTCCTCTAGAGCAATAGATTCAAGAGTTTGACTTTTCAAACTCCATGCTAGAGGAAGAGGTTACTCATGGGCAAGATTGTCTTCAAGCAGCTAGAAGAAAGAAAAGGTGCTCCAAATCCAAAAGAAGAGAAGTGCATTCCAGCTGAGGAGGAGAGTAATGCAACCCCAGAATCTTTGAGCACAAAAACAGGCCATAAAAGAACCTTCAGTTCTTCCTCTCACCTCATCTCTCTCAAAATCTAATGTTGAAGAAGAGTTTGATCTTTCAAACTCAATGTTTGAGAATGAGGGAAAACATGGTGAACAAGTTGCTGAGACTCAAGAGGACACCATGGAAGAGGTTGAACATTTGCAGCAGAACAACAATGAGGTAATTTATTTGTCTGATTTGGAGGACTATTTTGATGGAGAAGAACTAGTTGAGTTTCTATTGTTTTCTCCTCCTTCATCCACCTTCCAAGCATATGAACCTGCTATCATGGAGGAGAGCATTCAATTGCAGTAGCCTGCATTTTATAGCAGCCCTCTAGAATCAAGTTTGGGAGACTTAAACCTTCCATGCTCTTCATAGGAGGAAGAAAGGAAAGGGCAGAAAGATATCACCATTTCTCCCATGCCATTCATCCAAGAAGGTCCACAAGAAAACTCCATTCTTGGAGTTGAAACTTAGAACAAGGGGCACATTCAAAGGATCAGACCATGCCCAATCAGGTACTTGGCTTCATTGGAGCCAAAGGAGAAGCTGAACCAGTCATGCCTACTTCAGGGCATGAGGATGAATACCAAAGCACCAAGGGTCATCATCAATACCTCCAGGAGTCAAATGCAAGTCAGCTTGAGGAGGTATTTTCCATTAATGCTGATACCTTGATGATTTGGGTGGAGGACCGGCTTATTGTCAATTTTTCACTCATACATGTAGCTATATTTAGTGCCAAATCAGTTGCATGGCTGCCATTTTTGAGGAAGGGAAGCTATTTCTCCCTGCCAATTGCAGGTTTTGTTTGAGTTCCCTTTTCTCTTGGTTAGAGTAGTGTAGGTAGGTTTGTTTTTAGCAGAAGAAGTTCTTGTGCACACTCTACATGTTCCATTTGGAGCATGTATGATTTTCAGTTTGTACATAGTTTTTGGTGTTGTTGTTTTGCTCTTGCATAGTCCATTTCAGTTGGCTTTTGGTGAAGTTCAACTCCAATTTTAGTGGGTTCCCAAGTGATTCAGAGGTCATATTTTCAGAGTTAGATCAGAGAATTGGTTATCAGGCTTGACTCCATGCCCAATGGATGCTTCAAGGCCACTGGTCTCTTCATCTAGTAGGCAGATGTCCCCGTGAGTCATCAAATTGTTATCCATATTTCACCCCCCGGGAAAAATATTGGGTCGGCCACAACCCCATACGGAAATAATCAGAGAAAACACGTTTAAATATTGTAAAGCTCAAGTCTGCAAAGGTCCTACAATGGAATGGCGGGGCCTGCAAAAGTTTAAATGACCTTGTGCAAGAAGAAAGAGAAGAAACGGCTCTATCACATGAATCTGTGTCTTAAATCTATTTGACAAACTCGGGCAGGCTCTAAAATAAAAAAAGGAAGGGTCGAGGAAGGAGGCCGAGCAGTGTCAGAAGAACCAAAGGCTCGAGAAGAAGAAATGACGAAGATTCGAAGTCTTTAGGCTCAAAACAGTTCAGAAAGAGTCCAAAAATTGACTAAGTATGGAGGAGACAATGGAGAGAGCCACGTGTCAATGCACGGTGCTTCTCCAAAGTTGAAATCCAAAAGGAGAGGCTTGAACAAGTGCCAGGGCTCCACGTGTCCAAGTGGAGCAGCGGGGCTGCAGGGGTTTTTGAGTTTTGCATTTTTTGTGAAAAAGGGAAAAGGATAAATTATAGACCCGCGAACCCAATTTTTGCCCTAATCTAGTTGATGTGTGTCCCATATGTAAAGGGGGACCCATTTTTCAAACTGTTTTCCCACCCATTTGTACAAACTTGATATAAACTTCGAAAGGGCATATCTTTCGACTCAAGGCTCAAAATATTGTAAATTTTACATCGTTGGAAACGTCTCGACATCTTTTACGCCATGGAAAGATAAAAAAAGATTTTTGGCCCTAGTAGGTGAAAAATGGATAAAACGTCTTCGGGCCTTTAATGCAAGATCTTCTTGCTCTTCAACTACTAGATCCGATTCGATTCGATCCGCTAGGAACCAGAAGCGACATATTGTGGACAAATTTGTAGAAGGCATTAATATTCAGTGGTTGAACTTTCAAATCAGGATTTGATGTGTATCTCATGGTGGTTGGAGCAGGATTTGATTTTTCCCTCTTCTCTCTCTCTTATTCTTTCTATATATTGTAACACTTCTCATTTTGGAAAGGAGAGACATTTTGGGCATAGAGAAACTCTGTCAAATTTGTTTCTTAACACCATTTTTGAGCAGAAAACCTTCTCCTATGCCTAGCAAATGTATTTGTGCCTCTATTCTAGAAATGTAATGGTCTGTGCACCTTCTAGAGCAATAAAAACGTGTTTTTTGGTGTTCTTCAACCCTTTGCATCATTTTGTTGTTTCTTTGTGCCTCTCCCTTCCAGATTTGTTTTTCTGTGCATGTATTTCACATTTGTAGGTGCAGGATGTTGTGTTTCATGGATTTTAATGGCGAATTTGAAGATCTGGGCCGTGTTACTTCTATCTGACCTCCCTCATCTCCATTTTTTCTGTTTCTTTCTCCCTCAACAAAATATCTCGCTTCCTTTCTTTGGTGTATCACCACTTTAGTGTAGGCTCTATTTTTCCCTCTTTCTCTCTCCTTGGTTCCTTGGAATGGTTAGATTAGGTTAGATTTAGTTTGCCTGCACTAGAGTAGCTCGTGGCAGGTAGTTTAGGAACAAGAACCAACTTTCTCTGGAGGGTCATCTCAGGTTTGCAAGTCCCACAACTTGAGAGATGATCCAATGTTATGCAAATCGCACCAAATGAATCTACCTTAGAAAAGCATATCCACATAACTCATTTGGGGGTGCTATGATTTTGTCTAACTAGCGGTGACACAAAATGAGGAGTTTAAGTTGAACGACCAAGCCATTTTGGGCTTGGCGAGTCGATACGAGTGGAAGCTCGAGTTGGTTAACTAAATGGAACACGTTTGAATCCGAATCAAGCTGGATCAATAGCATGTAGAGTTTGTTCTATGCAAGCTTTGTGCAAGAATGGTTAGAAAGCTCATCGAGGCATGTAAACCAGTTTGATGGTTTGAGTAGCAAAGTGACTCCAATGAGTTGGTATAAGTGTCATAGGTTGGCTCAATTTGTTTACTTGGCCCTAGGTGTTTAAGCATGATTTGAAAAGGAGCTTAGTAAATACCTGGCTAATTTTTAAGAGTGAGCTAACAGAGGAGCTAGGGATGTGTCGATACATTTAAAGTTCGTTGATATATTGATGAGCTCGAGTTCGCATGACAAGCGAGTTGGGGAACATTGCAAAATAAATTCGAGTCATGGCCGGGTGGAGAATAAGGCATTGAGTTCCAAGGGATGTTAGGCCCTCGCTAAGGCATGAACAGGGAAATCCAGGAAAACATTGCCAAGGGAAATGATGAGATGGCGAACCAATGTATTTTCTCCATCTAAGGAAGTGGGAAAAGTTGCGGTTGAGCTCCAAACCATGATGTTGTGGGAAAGTGGGCGATGAGGGCCAACTCACCAAAATAACGCATTCCGAGTTGAGTGGGGCACGTTGTATATGTGTGACCGAGTCGTTAGTAAGTGGTTGTGTTAGAGTGAAAAGCGGGACCATGTTCGCAAAGTTAAGCCCGAGTATTTTGGCTAAAAATAGTAGGCCATGCATGCATGGCACGCAGATTAAGATGCATGGTCAAATTCAGAGGTGAGATTGTTGGAGGTCACTCACGTTGGCTCAATGCCTGACGATCGAGTTACTCACATGGAGAAAGACTTGCATGAGGGAATCGAGTCTAGTACCTTAAGGAAATGGCTTAGTGATCCTCGTATATAGATGTAACATTGAACTAAGGAGATTGAGATCAGTTTTGCATAAACTCTAAGCAATATTGCATGTACACCGAAGTTTGATAACGACTCTTCAAACAATTGATTACACCATGCATTGCATGACTCATCGAATCTCTAATCCAATGTTGCAGAATGTAGAGTAATTCATGATGCAAGGTTGTGCAAAGGCATTTGGTGATTGATTGAAGGCCTAGTGCAAAGAGAGGAGGGCCATGCCAAGAAGCTTGGCCAAGACTACCAACTGAACAAAGTTGAGCACACGTGATGCAAAGGAGTATGAATTCATGGAAGAATAGGAGCTCAAAGCGGATCAAGCTTAGATCTCGATGATGGAGCTCTTCGATGGGATGACGATGCTCGATGATAAGCTTGGCACAAGTTCTAACAGAGGTCGTACTCGATGAAACAAAGGACCACCTTAGCTCAGCACTGATATGCGCAAGCTCGATCGGTAGGAGAGCTAGTCAAGTCAGTGAGAATGATGTGTTCAATGTAGAAACAAAGAAGATTAGAACTCGACCATTTAAGGTAAATACGAGCTCAATACTCAGACATGTGAGAGGCCAAGTCAAGTTGACCGGTTTCGTGGGTTGGCATGCAAAACATAGTTTGTAGAGGGAGCTCGATGGATAGTTCAATGGGTCCCATCCCGAAGGCATATTTGAGGTGAGCTCGTGCAGAGTTATATGTGCTTGCAATTGTGAGTAGCTTGGCTCATAGGAGTATACGAGATGGAGGGCAATGTCGGTAAGCTCAAATTATACGTGGAGTCAAACTTGGTATGGAACCAAGTCATGACCTACAAATGCACTAGGGAGGTGTCTAGTTTAACTCAGTATAATGAGCTCGACACATGACAAGAAGCCTAGAATTCATAACGAGGAGTGTTCATCCACGTCGGTGAAAGGGCCTCATAGCACGCGGGGTTGGAAAAATGGTCTAAGCCATTAAAGATGAAGGACTGAGCGATTAAGCACCTCTAAGAGAGCTATAGGATCAACTCATGAAGGACATAGTATTTTGATGAAGTGAGCCACGATGAACTGAATGGTAAAAGGTTAGCGACATGATGGAGCTCGGGTGGAAGAATTGGGCTCATTGAGTCATGAAGGTAGGTAGCTTGACTCGGTGAGATTAAGCATTGGCTTGTGGTGAGATGAATCGATTTGGTGTTGAATTGAGCTATTGTTGGAGCTAGTTCAAACATGGCTTAACTCAGTAACTCGCTCGAGTCACTTTGTTGGGTTAACCGAGTGAAGGCCGATTCAATACGAAATACAATGGAATCTAATCGAGCTTGGTAACCCCGGGTGAGTCGAGTTCTGATCAAATGATATATAGCTCGATGTGAAGGAAAAGGAGCTCGGCAGTGAGCTCGCAAGTAGAGCTCGTGGGTCTAGCCAAAGGGAGAGTCCTTGTGTGAACGATACGTGGAGTTAACTCAATGAGTGGGCTCATGAGAAAACTCGAAGGGTGAGCTATGTTGACAGTTAGAAAATTTTGGGAGCTCGACACGGGGAGCTCGGTTGTGATGAAGGCCAATGGAGTTCGTGACCAAATCGGTGAGTTGGCTCAGCGAGCCAACCACCGAGTTGGGATATTTTTGGCTTATTCACATGGACCCCCCCCCCACTTTTTCAATGCAAACCGAGTTTTTAGGGGGCCACCATAATTTTATTAAATTAATATTTTTATTTAAATATTTTAATAATAATATTTATTATTATTATTAAAATATTTTATTTAAATATTCCTTTAATTAATTGAGAAGATTAGGTCAACTGGTCATTAATGGCACATGATGGAGGATTAAGTGGTTCAACCAACTTTGTAATAAATGAACCATCATGTACCTTCAATTTAGGAAGGAATTTATTACTTTTCCTCTTCTCTCTCACATAATTCTTCTATAAATGTAAGTTGGAAGCTCATTCCAACAGTTGGACAAGTTAGACAGTTAGACAGTTGAACTTTCAAGCCTCTCTTTCAAGACTGTAATGGCAATCATTGCCTCTTCCTAATGTAATGATGCATTATGCACATTGTTGAAGTAATAAATGTGTGTTTTTAACTAATCTTGGTCCTTTCATCCTTCTATACTTCTTTGTGCCTTTCTCATGCTTGTAGGTACACTGTGCAAATTCAAGTTTCTATTATAGGTTCTTGGAGTTTTGTGTTTATCAAGTGGTGGAGTATTACATGCAGTTGAGTTGTGGTGTTTTTCCACCCTTCTCAAGTTCATCCTTCTTCACTGGAAGACTGATAGATTATTTTGTCTGATTGAGTTTAACAAAGGGAATGCATGCTTCCTAGTCTGTGGTATTTTGTTACCCTCTCTAAGTTGCAGTAGGTGAAGTTGACTTGTGGTGCACAACACCCTCTTCAAATTAACCCTTCCTGAGTTTGACAACACCCTTTATTTGGTGCATCACCATCCCTAGTATAGTTTCATTTCTTGCAAATCTCTTTCCCTAAAACCCATGAAAATGTTAGCATAGGTCTAGATAACTATTTTATTGCACTAGGAGTAGTACAACACTTAGTTTAGGAAGAGGAAGTTGGCCTTCTCCGAAGGTTCACCTCGAGCCCAAGTCCCACACTTGAGAGGTGATCCCATGTTACCCAATCACACCGAACGTCCTATTCACATTCTGGCCATTTAGAGGGTGTAGTGATTTGGCGATAACAATGGGATAAATTGAATTTAGGAGAGAAGATAAAATTTGAATGGGTGACCATAAGGAAAAGAGAGTGAACACGGGGTGAAGAGTAGTGATACCAAATTTTGATGTCTACACTTGTAACATTTAAGATCAAAACAACTAATGAAAGTGTTATTTGTAATTATAGATCATGTTTTTTTGTGTTGCATATATAAGATCAAATGCATAAAATGTTTGATAAATGTTTCACCTTTAAAATGTAACTAAAATTGTGATACATCTTGATGGTGTTTATAGGACACTACTTGATTAGTTTTAACTTCTTGCAAAACGATGACACCTAATTTAATAACCCCGATAGGGGTTCTTCATTATGAGATTGTTTTTTTACGGTTTGAAAGCAAAAGTTTAATTGACACATATGTCGTACTACCATTTTCCAACCATTTTTTTGGTATTACTTTTTCCGATAACAACCATTTTTTGAGCAACCATTTTTCAAACAAAATTTAATCGACTATAAAATTAATTATAAAAAAATTAGATAAACTCTAATGTAATATCTCGCTTTGGGAGTTAGGGTAATACCAAGAGCTTTTTAAAATTCAATTTAAAGAGAAAATCCCTTACATGTAATTGAAGATTGTAGGAATTTTTAGTTTCCGCCTATGGAAAGATACTATACTTTTACTTAATTAATATAATATTTACGAGTTCCAATCCCATTCTTGTATTTTTCTATTAAAATTGATATTTCTAATGTTTAGATGGCACACTTACAAATTTGCAATATTAAATTTTTTGGTGAAAATTATTTTCTCTATTTCTATTGATCATATTTTAATAATATGACCATTTTTATGTTTTATTACAATACATTTTTTTAACAAAATAAATCAAATATTTACAAAAGACAAATGACGCAACATTTATTAACATGACAGCTTGATAAATGACTTGCATTTATTACCATACAAGTTTTCAACCAAAGTAACTATTTAAACTTTTATTAGCGTAGACCAACTTTTCAGAAATTTTTAAACAAATACATCGTATTAAGAATGACACATAAGTATTACAATTTTTAGTATCCTCGTCGAAGGCATGGATATTGTCTTCACCTTAACAATTAAACATTTGCATTGTTTTCAATGAGATTGTGCCATTTGTATTTAAATGGGGCTGAACTAAAGTTTTATGTTTTGATTTTTTTATGTTGGCAAGCTTGTATTGGTCATTGCCTTTATTTGGCACTGTTCAGAGGAAAAGCGCAGTTGTTGTAAAACATTTAATGCATTGAATGTAATGCATACAGATTAGGTCGCTTTTGAGTGGCTCGAGGGCAGATATGTTTCTTGCTTTGAAATTGTTTAGCTTGCCATTTTCATCTACCCACCAGGAGGTAAAGCAGTCTGAAGAGGAAGGTGATAATATTTTCCTTTATCTTCTGCACAAAAAAATGTTTGCAAGATTGTATTTTGTTTACCATGATATTGGTTTTCTGTATTTAGATTCTTCTTCGACAATAAAGAAATGTGATTGTTCTTGGGTTCTGCAAAGAATTACGACTTTCAGAGATATTACTGATGCTAAACTTTCACAGAAAGACAAAAAGAATAGCATTAATGATTTTTCCAGTAGTGCATCCACATGCTCGCCTATTAGAGACAATGATTCCCAGCTCAGTTAAGAAATCGCCAACCTTCTGCTCCTATGTTTTACCCCTATTAAGTCTTTTAACAACAACAATTTGTCCATTGGGTAGGTATCCTTTGTAGACCTCTGCGTACCCACCCTTTCCTATTATATTATCTGCCATATGCAAAAGAATCCATTGTCCAAGAATAAAAAACAATAGCCTTTAATATCAGATTCTATCAAACGTTTTGCTAAGATCAAATTTTCCTATCACAAGTATACACATATTTCATATTAATGAAGTTTGCAGGGGAAGGTCAAAAATAGAACAAAGACATTGATGAACCCTATATTTTACAAGAAAACAGAGAAAGCTGGCATGATTCACAAACCCTGGGCTGAAATTGTTTGTAGCAGACTCAAGTTCCTCAAGTGAAAAGCACTTCCAAGATGGCTTTGAAGTTAAATCTATCAAATGTTTCTCCAAAGTCCAAATCTGATTGCAGAAAGATTGATTATCTTTGCTCTGACCGAAGGAGTCAGTTCTCGAATGGAAACCGACAGAATTATTATTACTCCGAGCAAGCCTAGACCCACTTCGTGGAAGAAAAGTGGACAGTCAACGGATCGATCCCTGTTTCCACATATGCAAGAAGTTTCGACATTGAGAGCTCTTATGGCCTTGCCATTTTTCATTCCCCCACTTAGAATGTAACCATGAGGGAGAAGTGATAATCGGCGTCCCTGAAAATGAATCACTAATATTACTAGTGGGAGAAGAACTACCATCTGAATCCAAACATGTTGTTGTTGATCCTTCCAGAACTCCTCTGGGTGAGCTTCTCCCTGTTTCTGTTTGTTTATGCCAAGTTTTGCAGCCTCCTCCATATTATTCTTCTTCTTCTTCTTCTTCATCTTCATCCACGTTGAAGTATACTTGTAAGACATTTGAGGATGTTGACAAGCATGTTTCTGAATCCCTGCAGGTTTGATGATGATCTTTTCCTTGTTCTTCTTCAACCACTCTTCTGTTTAAACTTTCTTTGGCTTTCTCAGAACAAGTTTTGTGCCCTTGTGCTTCTTCTTCTTCTTCTTCTTCTTCATTCACATCAAAATAAATTTCCACGACATTAGGAGAGGAAGGAAAAGGCAATTGCACATCCCCACAGGGCTGATCTTCCATGATTTTTTGCCCCGCAATTGCTCCCTCTGAACTTTCTTGTGTTAGATCTGAAATTTGTTGGCAATCTTTTCCATTGATAAGGGTTTAACAATAGATTCCAAACCTAATAAGAATTTACTGAATAACAACACCATCCTACTGAAACTATACGTTTTAAAACTAAGATGTTTATCTGTACCTCTTCTTAACATAGAAATAAAAAATTTTACTGGGCTCAACCTGGAGTATCATTAAAATGGGTGATATCCCTGGAAGTCCCTCTAAGATCAAAATTTTTCTTGAGGGTTTTAATCCAGCTGTATATCTTAGGGAATTCATCCTCACTAGCAGAGAGAGTTTACCCTCACTAGAATACAAGTTCGAGTTACAGCTAAACTCCCCAAGAAGACAAGTCTTCCCAAGTATCTAAAACTATCTACTTCATAAATGCTTCAACTCGAAAACACTATATTTTTTAGACAATTAATTGGAAGCCTTATCCATGTTACTGGCAAAGCAAATGTTGTTGTGTCCACATTTATGGTACATCCAAAAATCGTTAATTGTCAAGCTGCCACAAAGAAGTCTGAAGTACATTTAAGGAACCATTCATTATGAAGTGTTTTATTTCTTATCAATGACTTTGGTCTGCGTAGATTGTGAATACCTATTTTGTGTCATTCACTTCCGAGAATGACTTGCTCATTTACATGATAGTGTGCTAGAAAACAACAATCTTTCTGACTAGAATTTCCTTTGCTTGAAATCATAGCTTCCTGAATTCATATGGTTTTTGCAGCTGTGAAACTCTTTCACTAGTTTATGCTCTATAATGTTTTTTTACAGTGTGCTCTTTCTTGTGTATTTCATTGCGCTACTTGCTTTATTGTATGTACAAAGTTTCTTTTCCTGCCTACTTCCATTTGCAATATTCACTAAATGCATAATGTCTATTATGTACATTTCAGGTTTGTGACAAAAGCAAAATCAGAGAACGAGAGATATTTCATTGTTGCTTGTTTGGATTGCTCATGTTCCATTGGAAAAGGTATAAACATTAGTATTTTCTTCTATGTTGTGCTCAGAAACCTTTTTTTGTAACAAAAAAGAACAAATCAAATGCAAAAAAATCCATGGCAACCACACCTATGGACGTAGAGCAAT
Organism: Taxus wallichiana var. yunnanensis; assembly: GCA_018340775.1. Classification (NCBI taxonomy): domain Eukaryota; kingdom Viridiplantae; phylum Streptophyta; class Pinopsida; order Cupressales; family Taxaceae; genus Taxus; species Taxus wallichiana. The sequence continues at coordinate 304,137,661 of CM031238.1, forward strand.
ATACATTATCGAACGCGTCATAGAATGCATAGACAATGTGTTGCATAGGTTCAACCTTTTCTGGGACTATGCTTTCAAATACGGAGTGGGTGATTGTTTGTTTGATTCCTTCGCTGTGCTTTGCTTCATTTCTGATACACATCTCTCGAACTTAGAACCGGTATCATTGAGCACTTTGAGACTTTGCTCTCTCTATCTAACCCTGTAGCATTGGCTTCTTTAGAATTAGAACTAGATCCTGAAAGCCTTTTTCTTTTGCACGGTGTTCATAGCTAGGAAACATATTTACATCGAATGAAACTATCTGCAGTGTACTCACCCAAAGCAACTGAACAAGGCCTATGGGGGGACATCTTTTGCATAAAATGGCTTTCCAAGTGGCTTGACTTGCCAATATGGGTTTGGTCCACAACAAGAGGCACAAATTATCTTCGATTCAGTCCAAATAGTCAGATACTGCCATATTGTATTCTTTTCCATGATTCCAACCCTCTTAGTGGTCATTACAATGCTCGTCTACTATCCCTTCGATGTTCAGCAGAGACACTTTAGACTGGCTTCTCCGATCAAATCGCAACAACTACGCCTTGTTAGACTGCCAACAAGTGACAATATTTGCGTTGATAGCCTTTTCACTTCTATTTGCCGCATTCGCAACAATGAATTCGACCCTCGTTACTGCAGCAGTATGCTTGCTCAAGATTTTTGTAGTTCTATCCTTCGAGAAGACCATACAACTCTTCGCTTTCTCCATACCTGGCTTGCCCAAAACCCAATAACAAACATACCACACATTGCCATGTGGCAAGGCCTTGTAGTGAACATAGCCATGTTCCATGACCACAACAATATAGACAAAGATGACTTCAGCGTCCATTGGTTATGCCTACTTTTCCAAATAAATATTCAATTGTGGCATTCACATCCTTTCCAAGTTTTTAAGATTTTTTCTAGTGATGCACCACTTGAAAAAACATACAATCTTATACGATTTTCACTTCCCGAAGGACATTTCCATTATGAACTATTGGCTATGAATACTGACTATGTTCGCGGTAGTCGTTCTTGTGCGTATACATCCAAAAATACAACCACCCAAATGGATACAGAAATTGAAAACATATCTTCGCAAACATATGGAAAAAACATTGTACACAATCAGAATGAAAAACCATTGACATTTTCTCTTCGCTCAATAAAAAAACATATACGAAAAGAGACACATCAAACAGCTATAACAACTTCCAATGTTATACATTCCCTGTTGCTCAAAGGCCATTCACATACCAATTTCTTTACTCGAAAAAAATTTCATGTCCACAATCAGTTGTAGCTGAAACAGATGATGTTCTCTCCAATAAAACACTTAAGCAACAAGGAAACAAGTCTTTGCAAACACAAATGTCAACCACCATAAAACAATGCAATCCAACAATGTTGAAATTGTCTCTTCGAAAGCTAAAGACAACTATACGCAAACATACACAACAAACACCCAACTCTGCGCGATGTATTGCCCATTTTCATGCCCGAACAAATGACACACCAATCCATACATGCCAAATTTGTAATCAGCTCCACTTCAAGCTCAACCTGACATCTTTTACAAATGCAACAAAAAAACATATCTTCAACTCACATCAAAGAAAACAATGCCCGAATGCAATAAAATTTGTCACCCATGCTCAACAACCTTATTAAATGGAAAGTTTCCAAGATTAGCATGCCCTCAACAAATCCAATTGAATCCTTCCGAAAGTTGCAATGCTTTCTGACCTTGAAGAAAGACTTGTGTCTCTTCGACTTGCATTTGGTCAAATAAGGCACCAGAGCCATAAATGCCCTCAATACACGTTAAAGGGAGCAATTATAAATGTCCCAACAAATATTGATATAATCCAACAAGCATTGCCAAGATACCCAGAAGAAACAAAAACAATTGTTGTGGCGCTTAAACGTCGTCTTGAATACATAAAAGCATACCATTCAGAAATGTGCGCCCCATAATCACTATGGCTACTCTTAAACAATTATGCGCAACAACATTATATCTCATGCATGAAATCAAACTAAACCATGACTGGGATCAAACACTTTCTATCGCCATGAACTTTGAAACGAATAACAATGAAGAACACGAACATATCCCCTCCGAGAACAGCTCTTTTGATGATGACATCGATAATGACGATGCACACGACACACTAATTCATGGTTTCACTGACTCCTCAACTATCCACTATCTTAAAGACAAGATCATAAATATCACTCCTTCGGAGGGCTTTACACCATTGGGTATTTTTCAAGACAAATTTTCAGAAGAGATGAATTTCCCAACTTTGTTTTTGGCCAAGCTCGCAATGAAACAACTACAAAAACAATACCGTATCAAAAAATAGCGCAATGGGAGTTAATGCATTCAGATCGTAGATTTTCTTATCACATAACCAATATATTTTTCAAAGCAATAAAAATACTAATTGACCAAGTGGGTCGTTCAATATGGCTTAGAATCAGAAAGGGACAATTAAAAGGTCGAACACTATTTGCAAAAGATGTCAAATTCAAACCAAATCTAGAGAAAATCTTGAAATCTGATATCGGGTACATCGATTTCAAAAGAATACACATTTCCTGGATTATATGCAACAAACAAGGAAAAACCTATTTGCCATGATTCGTCAGCTCGGCCCGCCTACCTTTTTTGCCACATTCTCGAGTGCAAAACATTGTTGGTTGCCACTAACCGAGACCCTCAATAATTTATACACCCGATATCACAATACTATTCCTTTAGAGAAGCCAAGACCTTCAGATTATAACGACTCTAACTTTTTTGTTAAAAATGATCCCGTTACATGCACTCGTTACTACAAGCATAGACTTTATGCGTTGAAACAATTGCTTTGCAAAGACAAGTCCTTCTTTGGACATATACAAGATTAATTTTGGGTCACGGAATTCCAAAACAGGGAAATGCTCATAGCCATTGGCTAATTTGGACAAAAACGCTTTTGAGTCTTTGGAAATGATGCCAATAACATTGATGAGTACATAACTTGTGATACTAGTTTATTCCCTCAACATATTGCTAAATTACAATGTCATCACCACACACAAAGCTGCAAAAAAAAAATCCAAGTGTAGGTATAATTTCCCCCAACCTCTAATGAAGTATAAAAATACTTGAACGTGTAGAAGAGCCAACACAATATGCTATTGCACTTGCACATTCCATTTTCTCTGTTCTAGAGAGCAAATGATACGATACTTACATTACACATGATATGTTCCTTCAAGAACTAGGCCTCGATGAAATCACCTACATAGAAGCAATACAATCAACACTTAAACAACCAACATTGCTCTTGAAAAGAAAACCAGCTCACGCATGGAATAATAGCTTTTCCAAAAAAATGCCCATGATTTGGCAAGTGAATACCGATGCCCAATATGTGCTAAATGCTTATGCAAAGAAGAACATATTGTTGCTCCTACATGACTAAAATTGACCAAACAATGACGAAAGCATTCACTAGAATTGGTGAGCATCAAAAAATGCATCTTGATGCCATTCAGATGATTCGGAGCCTAGGCAATGCAATGTTGAATACCCACCAAATGTCTGCACAACAAGCAATCCACATAGTCCTTTCCATCCCTTTAAACAATACATCATGAAAATTTGTTTTCATAAACACTTCAAATCCCGAAGACCGTACATTCATTCTAAAACCTCCAAGTCTACTTCAACAAGAACCAGATGAATCAACGAACATCATGTGTTGATCTGTCATAGATCACTACATAGCACGACCTCATTCTTTGCATTCCATTTGCTTAGCTGATTTTGTTTCCATTCACAATGCTAGTAAAAATAAAAAACCTCGAAACAAGCCACTCATCATCAGGTTTGTCAACTATAGCAAACATCTTGACATAAACAACTATTGTCGTGAAAGGCTTTTGCTTTACATCCCTTTTACAGACAATGAACACACCCTCAAAACAAAATTTGTAACTTGGACAGATGCATATGCATTTCACGAACACACCATCCATGCCAATGAATCCAAATTCTGCTACGCTACCAACAAAAAATGGGGTGACATGGACACAACAATTCAGGATGTACAATTGTCTCTCCAATCCTCTGAGAAAATGACAATGATGACTACACATGAACACCTCCCCTTTGAAGACTACGACATAGAGCATGATTTTCCTTTCCATAATCGACAACAACATTCTGACATTGCAAAGAAACAATTTCAACTAGGAAAACACCCAAGCATTCAAGACAACACAACATATTTCAAACAAATGCAACTTCTCAATAAGAAACAAAAAGACATTGTGAAAGACATCTCCTTTAAGAAAAATAAAGACCCATCAATTGCTATCTACCTTTTCCTAACAGAGGCGCCAAAGCACAGGAAAAGCATTTGTTGTAAAATTGATATTTGAAACATTGGCTCGTATTTATGACACTTCCATGCACAGTGACCCCTTGAAAATCAAAGGCTTGATCTTGGCATTCACGGGAAAAGCTGCTTACAATGCTGGTGGAATAACACTTCATTCTACTTTCCTCTTGCCTTTCAATCGATCTGAACTATGCCCATTGAACAATGAACGATTGGATTCCTTGGCAAAGCACTACGAACAATTACAACTTGCTCTAATAGACGAGATTTCCTTGGTTGGAGGTCAACTTCTATACTTCACAGACCAACGACTTCATCAAATAAAACACATGCCCACAACTTGCTTTGGAGGAATTGACATGATCTTCTGTGGAGACTTCTACCAAGCACAACCAGTCAATGACTGTCTTGTATTTAACAACCCCAAAATTTCTAGAGAATTGATTGGCTATGACTTCTGGAATACACATGTCAAAATATTGAATTGACTGAAACAATGCGTCAGAAAGATGTCGCCTTTGTCTCCGTCCTGAATAGAATTTGCATTGGAGAACATTCTGAATCTGATCTTGCATACCTCAATGATACCTGTATTCGGCTAGTTCCAGTTGATCCAATGTTCCCATTCCTATTCTACAAAAACACAGATGTTCTTCAACACAATAACAAAATGCTTGCTCTTGCTCCAGAAGAGAAAATTGTCATCAACTCTATCAATGAACAAGATACAACAATTGAACAAATGGAAGCCTACTCTAAAACTATAGAATTGCCACAACATATAGAGCTCAAACTTAACATGCTAATTGAAATTTTCACACGGGAACTACGACATCCAAGATGGGTTGGTCAATGGTTTTGATGGCGTTTTCAAAGCATACACAACGACAAATGACTTTGATGCCATATGGATAAAATTCAATGACCCCTGTATTGGAAAACAACAAAGATCTAAACACCCACAATTCTCAACGGTAGAGTAGAACTTGATTAGATTCCTATTCTTTGTGTAGCTAGACCCTTGCGTAGAACATCGTACAAGACACCAGTTACAATAAGAAAACAATTCCCCGTACAACTTTGTTGTGCACACACAATACACAGAGCACAAGGCCTCACCCTTGAACGACTTGCTTTCAGCCCTCTTGGCGTATCATCACATGGCTTGGCATATACAGCTCTGTCACGAGTCAAAACCATTTCCAACCTTTACTTGTTATCCCCGCTTACGAGAAAGAATTTCAGCATTAAACAAACTATCAAGTACAGAAATGGCACACCTCTCGAAACAAAGCTAAATGGGATATTCAACATGCCTTGTCCACACTGATATTTCTTCCTGTATTATAGTTGCTTCACTAAATACCCAAAGTCTCCATGCTCACAGAGAAGCCATTCTCCACGACCATGAATTAATGCAATCTCACATTCTCTGTTTACAAGAAACTCACATGCCTTGCCCCATTGCAGTTGACTATCTTGACAGATACCAATGCTTTTTTCTGCACACCATGTACATGGTGTTGCAATTTTCATTGCAAACAATATACCTTTCCTACAAAAACATTACTTTCAAAGCACAAACGTAGAGTCCCTAGTCACAAACATATTACTGCAACATCAATGCATAACAATTGTAAATGTCTACGCTGCACCAAATGCACATCTCGAAAACATATTCATTGTTCTCGACAATGTTTTCTGATCCATTGATGTGACCATTCCTAGCTACATTTTTGGAGACTTTAACATTGACATGCACAACAAAAATAGAAAAACAATGATGCTTTCAACATTTATGCAAAAAAACAATAATGCTTTCAAAGCATTTATGCAAAAAAACAATTTCACCTTCTATATTCAACACCCAAGTGTCTTCACTAAAAACATCATCGACCATATATGGTCAAACACGATACAACATACCTGCAATTCATTTGAAATATTTGCATATTGGACTGACCACCCAAAGCAATTTTTGCCCTCTTGAAAAACACCAACAACAACGTTGCACAATTGTAAGTGCACATACCTCATTCTATTGATTGACCAAAACTAACATCTACTTTGTTGATTCTTTTCTTTCCTTTTCATTTGACACTCTATAACAACCATGCACATATTTCAATGCTTTGTAGATAGTTCCAACAAGGAAGATATGGAACAACCCCCTAGAACAAGGACATTGCCAAAGAATGATCTTTTCCAAGAACCCTCTAAATGGTAATCTCTTTCTAACATTTCTATACTTTATTGTCATCATTCATTTATTATCATGCTCATCCTTTCAATGAAAGCATCCTAATATTCTTCAAATTACAGCCCAAAACTAGGAACACACCAGCCATCCTCGATACTTGACATTTGTGCAGGAAAAGTTGCAACTATCTTTGAAGGTGATGTCCGGTCGCGTCTGGACCAGCGCATGCAACCAACATTTCCCCTTCAAAAGCTGAAATCCTCCATGCTGATTTGGTTGACAAAAATGGTCAAATGAAAATCACTTTGAACATGAGCAACACCTTTGTCCACAAATTTGCATCCACTGTAGTTGCTTGGCTACGGTTTTCGTGTGACTGGTTTCACTGTCAAAGAAAAAATAAAGTACGAATGAGGAGATGCAAACTGCTCTCTGTCCACAAATGCAACAACCACTATGGAAAACATACCAACAGTTTGTGAATCTCAAAATTGACACCAGACATGACAATACAAGAGCTTGTTGAATCAAATGCAACATTCTCTATCGGGTCATTTATTCTGATTGTAACATGAATCCATCACACCAATGACCTGTTCACCCTCTACGTTAAAGACTCCGACACTGATAATGCAAAAGAAACAATATCAACACTCTCCCTTATTTCATTTAGATATACATTACACCATATTATTGCCTTCAGTTTTAACCAAACATGGTGCTTTCTCCTTTCAGGTACATTTGGGAAACTTTCATGTTTCACTATGCCATACAATAAGAGACAATATTGCAGTAGGGAACATGCCACTATTGCTTTTCAAAAACTTCATCAGACAAGGAACAAATGGTTTGTGTGTTGTATGTATAGGCCATTCATCCTTCATCAAACCTTTAAATGATGAACCTACAAAAACATTTTTACAATCTCTCATAAACACAAACATAGAGGCAAGTGCATCGTAATTTTCTTTTTTAAGTTATCTTGCTTCAACAATTTGTCATCCATCAAATATGCCTATTAACAATACATCCCTCTAACAAATTCATCTCCCTTGTGCAGATCACTGGCGTACTTCGTGCAAAGAACATATACCTTTCTCCTTTCCAAGCCTTCTGTGTAGAATGTGACCATCTCACGGAACCAGATCCAGCTGAATTGAAACAAATTTCCCTTTGTGCAACTTGCAATACATCAAAACCATACAAGTATAAGCACTTGCTCCACTGCACTTTGCAAACAAGAGATGACTCCCTCCACTGCACACTACGAGAGCCATTACTGGGAAAATTCTTCCCTCAGCTTTCTCAAACACAATATGAAGAATATCAACAGGACATCTCAAAGCCTGTATTTCTTCTCCATCAATTCCAGATCAAGGGTACATTCACTTTGACGGTTGACAACTCAATTTCCACAATCAAAGAAACGTAGCTTTCTCCCTTCTTTGGTGAGCATCTCCATTTGCCATCTCTATTCATTACATTTCAATTTAATTCTTTGTTTTTGGTCTAACATACCCGTCATGTTCTTTCAGATTCCTGGAACGATTTTGCACCCCATGCACCTACACGAACAAATTTCATGACAGGCTCCCTGTATGACTAGGAACAATCCATCATTATCCTCTATGTTTTTGGCAATACTAAAAAAAACCAAAGCACACTTGCAAAGGATATCAGTCACAAAGAAAAGAAACAATTGCCTATGTTACACAGAATTTGCAATGACTACATGCATCTCTGTTTCCCACCATGCTAGTTGTTACATATTTTTTGCCTTGCTTTTGTTCCAGCCTTTTTGTAATTATGTTATTCTCAGACTACTAATACAATGAAATCATAATCCGAAAAAAATATTGGCGACCATTATTCTCTTCTTTTGTCTACTTTAATTGTAATCTTTTCTAGTTCGGTATTTGCCTTTACAATATATTATGCATGTCTGTGAAATTCTCGGTTGATACCCATTTCGCATTTACTTCATTGAGATATCTTTGGGATGATAAACATTTCATCCTATCATACTCTATTGATATGAAGCATTTTCACCTAAACAAAACTGACTTTTTCTAATCATTGACAATTTCAAGTTTGTTTGCGTAAATTACTATTTAGTTTGCTGGCATTTGTTTGCATAACTAATTATTTCCTTTCATTTAGATTGCATCTTGCACTTGCAAATTCTCATATGCAATTAGAACAACAACACTGAAAAATCAAATCTATACAAGGAAATGAATACTTTAATCTTTTTAATTGTTATTCCACCTAGACATCTTTCATTGTATTTCCACAACAATAACATGATAGCAATTTTTATTCTTCTTTGCATGTTGTACACACATCATGTTCATTTTGTTTGAGCAGCATGGGTTCTGCCTTTCAATTACCTACACAACTCAAAAAAATCTTCTGCTCAGAAAAAATAGGACAAGACCTACTGGTAAACAAAAGCCATTAACATCCAACCACAAATTGACATTGCCTTTACACCAATCTCCGGTAATATAGTTCTTTTTTCTTATCAACTAACCAACTATTGTTTCTAGAATCAAAGTGATTTCATGATCACATATGGCATAGAATGGTATTTGTGTGTACTGATTTATACAACTGCATCTTTGTTTAAGCTATTTGGGAAAAGAAGAAGCCAGCTTGGTCCCATGTTTTTTAATTGTTTGTAGCATTTTGACTTTAGACTACTGTTGAAGAGAGGGCTAAAATTTTGCAATACCCGTTCATTCTTCATATGGTCTAGTCCGTGTGCAATTAACTGTTGTTTAGTAACATACCCATCCACTAAAACTTCTATGCAACAGGCCCCTTGCATGAATACGGTTAAACCTCCTAGTTCGATTTTGTAGGCAAACTCTTGTGCTATACTTCATCAGCTCCTTCTTTGGGGTCTCAAAGAATGCCAAATTTGGGTAGTCAAATGACCGAGTTAGATTTGGGCGGTCCCTTTGTTTTTCCATTTTCTTGTTTAATAACTCTGTTCAGTATGCCATTGAACTATTTTTCTTGTCTTTCTTCATAATGCAGATGATAGTTGTAGAGATTAAAAAAGACTAAAGATGGGACTTATACGCAAATCTACGGTAAATTTATAAGATATGCGCTTTGATCCTTCCTCTGCTTAAGTTTTTGGCCTCCTTCATCTTTACTTGCTCTTTAAGAAAAGTTTCTTTCTTCTATGGAGATCAACATGTTGCTTGTATTTCCAAATGGAATGTTGTAAAGCATGCCTTCTCTGTTTTTGCATGTCTTCGACTCAATGCAAGAATTCTTTTGTATCTCGACTCACATAAGCAAATAAATAAACATTGTTCACATGCTAGAATTCGATAAAGATTGAATTTGATTTCTGTATTAAAAATTTTCTATAGGATTTTCCATTTTTACTCCTATAAAATTCTTCATGTGTTATGTTTTTCTATTTTTTAAATACAAAATTCTCATTGTAAAAATACGGTTGTCATGTATTGCCATGCATCCAGAAATCATCTGTTGTTGTTCTCATTGAACTCATTAAAACCACAATAAATAACCATCCGATCCCTCTTGCATACTTGTGAAGACTTTTAAAGCGAAATGCCGGATATCTCATGTCATCTCGCTTTCTCAACGCTACAAATATGGTTTGTCGAATTCGCAGTCTGCAAATGGCCTAAAATTTGATTAGGAGGATAAAGCTTGCAATTCCTAAGAGTTTTATAAAATTCAATTACCAGAAAAACTTGTTTACAAACTTAAACAAGCCATATTATTGCCTTAAGCTCGCCACATTCTACAAATTCCCTTCATGTAAGCAGAATATCTTGTCATTAACAACAAAAGATGTGTCAAATTTAGAGAAACACACATATATACAATATTTGTATATTCAACATATACACAAATGGTGTCTGCTCCTATTGACACTATCGGGCTAGTAATGTCTATGGCCATCGATGTGTGCACCTTAACAAGCTAAAACTCCAAACATATTTGTATAGATTCCAGAATATTTGTCTTATTATTTTATAGAAAAAATCGCAATTTCGGTGCTTTTAATTTAGAAAAGCCTGGGATTACATTAAGCAAGAGATTATTTTATTTGTAACCTTAACAAGAATTAAAAGTCAAGCAATACATGCTCACGAGGGTGGTTAATGAAGCAATTTTCAAACATTAGAGAGAGGAGGATCATGATCTACCTTTTTCTTTACAAGTGAAAGCCTTATCACATCGTCACTATTTTAGGAATCAAGAAACTTTTTTTGGGATGTCCCGGCATAGCCATTACCGTTGCTTTCTGAAATATCTTGGCTCAAGCCCTGTATATAAATGAATCCCAGCAAGGCAGACAACAATCTCAAAGGATTTCCATGACTGCTGGAACAAAAGAACCTATCCTACCAATAAAATTGGCACTAACAAACTACCTATTTCCTCTGTATTAACTGCGTTACTAGTATTAATATGTCATACATAGATAATAGGCTGGCAAAGCAATTCATTCCCTGCTATGGTTACAAAATCCCCTGCTCGTCTTAGAAATATAACTGGACAGAGAACACATATTAAATTAGTTGCTCGTTGTTCCCTACATTAATACGCCTGTGATTACCCCTACTAAATGTTGGGTGCAACATTTACGTCTCCAACATAATGCATAATGCTTCCTTGCCGTTCTTTCTGCTTTGCATTTGAAGATAGTAACAATGGACCGATTGTGTATGGACTATGCGATTAGCTTTGTCTTCCAAAACAAATGAAATTTCAAGAACAATGCATGCCAGATGTTAATTTAGACAATTGACAATCTCCACAAACTATGACACGTTGTCATGCATTTCTAAAATGCATTTGTTTTACACTTTCATTAGCCCTTCCACTAGCCTCATAATAATATTCACCACAACCCAATGAAAAAAAATTGATTGACATTTTCATAATTTTTTATGTTACCTCTTCCTACATTTAGAATTTACTATTTCATCCGCGCTAAACAAAGTTTATGAATTTATAGAATTTTGTCACCATATTCACAATATGTTTTGTAAATTTTTTTAAAGTGTCGTGCAACAATAACCTTAATGCCCTTCAATTTTACAAAGTTGAACTAGATGTTAATACATTCCTCAACTTGAGTAGCGGATTCATGTACCGCCATAAACAATTGGACTACTCCATCAAATTTTAGGTGTGAACCTGCACATAAACAAAATCACAATTGATGGAATCACAACTCCTATGCTAAACATACATTTGCAAATAGACTACCATTTTTTTATTACAACATTTGATTCGACCTTCTTAAATATCCACTTCATTTCTACAACATAGCTTTATTTGATTGCAAAATCAATGACCACACAAACTCCTTTCACTGCAAAATCAAATTGAATGCTTCTAACATGACTAGACAAAATGCATCAAGCTCAACAAAAAAACATTACCTTCGGCAGGATTTTCCATATCATGGCCTTGTTTGAAAAGTGACGGCACTACGGATATAAAAGGAAACCATGATTGATCATTTATGTATATTTACTATTTACCTCCATTACCCTATGCCACATACATTTTTCCTCATTTAATGTAACTTGTTGACTAATTGAATTACTTATTTTTATTAGAATTTTAATTATTTTCCACCCATTTTTTCGATATTTATTTTTCGATAATAATTATTTTTTGAGCAACAATTTTTCGAACAAAATTTAATGGACTATTATATTAAATATAAAAATTAATTAGATAAACTCTAATGTAACAATTACTTCGGTAATTAAGGTAAAAACTTTTAAAATTTCACTTGAAAACCATATCCCTCAAGATTGTAGGGATTATTAGTCCTTACCTATGAGAGGAGATTATACCTTTCAAGTAACTTAATTAATATTAAATTCTCAAATTCCAATCATATTCTTGTATTTTTCTATTGAAATCAACATTTCTAACATTTGTTTGAATAGAACTCAAGGTCTTGGGCTATTGGTGAGTCACAAGTAGTTTGTGATCATAAACCCAAGTTCCGTTCCCATTGAGTTCATTAGATGTTTTCGATAAGTGGCCATGGGGACACCTTGAGGTAGGGGTCGAACTTCTCCATATGAACCACGTGAAACATAGTGGGGCACTCCGAATGCAGATCGATCGGCGGACATTAAGGACCCATGCCCACCCTCATGTCCCACTTAGAGAAAGTACTCCACCACTCCAATTCATAGCTCTAGTATAATAAAAGTGTTAAAGGAACCAAATTTTAGAACTCAAAGTTTTGGGTTGTTGGTGAGTTACAAGTAGTTTGTAATCATCAACCCAAGTTTCATTCCCATTAAGTTCATTGGATGCTTTCAATAAGTGACCATGGGGACACCTTGAGTTAGGGGTCAAACTTCTCCATATGGACCAAGCAAAACATAGCGGGAAGCTCCGAATACGGATCATTCGGTGGACATTAAGGACCCAAGCCCACCCCCATGTCTAACTTAGAGAAAGTGTTCCTCCACCACTCCAGTTCATAGCTCTGGTATAATAAAAGCGTTTAGTATCCAAAGTTTTTTTGCCAATGGGGTTCGGGTGGAGGAGTTAAGTCGGGACGGTTGTGTCTGCCGCCACCCATGGTTGAATCCCAGGTGTGATCCTTCGGGTGGTACCGGTGGGGGTGGTTGATGCACCACCGGTAGTTGTTTTGGCGGCGCAACGCGGCCCGACATGTTGATTTAACGAGACATATTCCGGTTCGAGAAGACACGTGCTACATATGTGTTCATGTGTGGTGGTTCTAGTTCGCTAATTGTTGAGCTTATTGATATATCTTGGTTGAATGTAATCCGGTTCATAGCTCCAGTCAAAAACATTTCAAATATTTAAAAAAACATTTGTTTGAATAGTATGTTTACAAATATACAATATTAAAATTACTTTTTGTATTTTTTACTCCAAAGGCGTATACCCTTGTAGAATCGCCCAACCCTTTTGACACCGAGCATAGCATCATATGAATGATATAACATATTTTTATGTTTGTTTCATTGTTTTCAGACATTATTTGGGTCAATGCATTGTTGTGGCAGTCGTACTTTTCCCCACCACCATTGGTATATTTGACACGTCTTTGTAGGGCCGCGTTTACGTGATGGCTTCGGGCATCTAAAGGTTAGGAAGCATAAGAGGGGAGTGGGGAAGAGGCCCTGGGCTGATATGTTCATTGGCTTGCTTTAATTATTCGCAGGATGCTTTGCTTTTGTTAGAAGTTTCGTTGAAGGAATAGTTCTCGGCGTTGGAGAAATACGTAAAGATGTTAGCTGATCTGGGCATGATTATCATTGCAAGGTTCCAGTCTCACAGCTCGCATGCATTATCACCCACCAATCACAAAAGTGGAGACCCCCATTCATAGCAACAACAAAGATCCCAAAGCTCAAGCCTCTATTGCAATTCGTGTGTCCTCAATAATGAAGACGTTTGAGATGGTGTTTACTTGTGCCTGTAATTAGCCCTATCTAAGGAGGTCTAATGTTTTATATATTTTACGTGTGGTTGCGATGATCTACCCTATTATTGGATGTGTTATGGGGAAGGGATTGTGAAAAAAATCTCGTTCGTTGGCACCATATTTTGTTTTCCTTTGTCTTCTGTGGTTGAGTTTAGCAGTGATAAAATCTGCATAGATTTGCTACATAAATGACGAGGTTTTTCTCCCTTGTTTTGTTGCGTCTCTCCTCAATAAATATTTTTTAGATAACAACTACAATTGACGATTGATTTTAAGAGAGTTATATCTAATTTCTCATCATCTTCCATCTGGTGCCAAAATGGGAAAGTTGAACGACGTGTGGGAATTAGAAAGCAACACTGGTGGCACGCAGAAGAAACACAAGAAAGAAAAGATTTATTTAGGAGGGAACAAAGAAATTTGACTCAAATAATTTCATCTACCCACTCTAAAAAAAAAAGCAAGGCTGGGCAACGAGTTTTAGCGGCTATAAATGTAAAATCCACCTCAAACCTGACTTTTGTTTATTACTGTAATAAAACCCGAAAATAAGATCAGATGCTCTTGATCTATTAGCATCTGATGTTCATATTAATTTCCTTTTCTTAATGTACCAACATCTAAGCAGTAGCACCAAAATGGGGGCTTTAAAATGGAGGATGAATAGGTAGCATTGGTGTAGCCTAATAAAACAAATTTGGTTGAGATGAAAATATGTTACGCCAATAACAAATGTTTTTTTTTTTGCAAGAATGAACTGAGCCATGGAATAGGAGTGAGATATGTAGTTATTTAATATCCATCTTTTCATCTTTTCATTTGTAACTTTCCATTCATGTCTTCATCTTATCTTCCAAATTGAAAATTGTTCAATTGAAATCTATGTATTCCAAGATCTTTCAAAAATATGTTGCATCGACGACTTGTATACCGAACACCCTTTCTACTTCTAATGCTTGAAAAAATCAAAGGTGGTTGTTGGAGAGTTGAGTTTCGCATGTGATACCCATAATTGTTTCAATGCTCTTGCACTCTTCTTCTCATAAACCCCTCCTTCATCGCCCATCTTCCCCACCTCTTGTTTTCCCCCTCTAATTTAACTTCCTCAATACTTCCCCTTCGATGTTAATCATGATATAATGATATAACCATTTTTATATCTTATTACAAGACAATTTTTTAACAAAATAAATCAAATATTTATAAAATGACAAATGACACAACATGTATTAACATGATAGTTGATAAATGACTGGCATTTATAACCATACAATTTTCAGTCAAAATTTAAAATTTTATTACAAGGCTATAAATAAAAACAATGGTATTAAAAATGACACGTCTTACAATTTTTATTAGAAAAGTGAAGGCGGTGAGTCGATGATGAGATAAATCAAAGAAAACCATGGTGATCATTAAGGTACTTTCAATCGACCTCCATAACTCTATGCCACGACACTCTTTCTCATTTAATGTAACTTGTTGGATCGATGAATTACTTCTTTTTATTAGAATTTTAAAATTGTTTGTGTTGTAACATGTAGCTATAGTAAATAGTGTTTACATTTCAAATGTAGATTCTTTAGTTTCAGATTATTTTGTATTGTCAGTAAGAGGTGGGTGCATGTATTCTTATTGATTCTACACCACCTCATCATTTATCGATCCGTAGAGTATGTTGCATGAGATGGTGTTGTTTTGATTGGAGTTTCTTGTCTCCTTGTTGCCTTGTAATATATACATGGGGCTCCTTATATTACAAGGCAACAAGGAGACAAGAAACTCCAATCAAAACAACACCATCTCGCAACATACTCTACGAGATCGAGAAATGATGAGGTGGTGCATACTCAATAAGAATACATGCACCCACCTCTCACAGACAATACAAAATAATCTAGAAACTAAAGAATCTAGCTTTGAAATGTAAACACCATTTACTATAGCTACATGTTACAACACAAACAATTTTAAAATTCTAATAAAAAGAAGTAATTCAATCGGTCAACAAGTTACATTAAATGAGAAAGAGTGTCGTGGCATAGAGTAATGGAGGTCGATCAGAAAGTACCTTAATGATCACCATGGTTTTCTTTTGGATTTATGTGTCACCGACTCGATGCCTTCACTTTTCTAATAAAAATTGTAAGACGTGTCATTTTAATACCATTGTTTTTATTTATAGCCTTGTAATAAAATTTTAAATTTTGATTGAAAATTGTATGGTTATAAATGCCATCATTATATCGCCTATATATATATATATGTATGTATGTATGTATGTATGTATGTATGTATGTATATATGTATGTATGTATACATACATACATATATGTATGTATGTATATATACATACATATTATATATGTATGTATATACATACATACATACATATATGTATGTATGTATATAAATACATATACATACATATATATGTATATACATATGTATCTATATACATGTATGTATATATACATACATATATATGTATGTACATACATATATGTGTGTGTGTGTGTGTGTGTGTGTGTGTGTGTGTGTGTGTGTGTGTGTGTATGTGTACATACATATATACATATATATACATACATACATATATATATGTATGTATGTATACATACATACATACATACATATATGTATATATATATATATCTTCCAAATTGGCTTGTGGGTTTCTTGCAATTAATTTTAATTTTTCCGATGTGTGTTCTTTATACAATATAAACCAGGTGATTTCATTTTGTGAATGATCATGGGATGTACAATTAAATTTATGATTATTTTCTTTGCACAACTATCCAGGATGTTGTCTGCAATAGGTAAGGTGTCAGACATGCAATGACTCTTTCAGGAAAGAAAATTAGAGTAAGTGTACAAATCACCCAGGGCACGATCCTGGCCTCAACCTTTTTACTCTCCATGTCTGGGATCTCTAGGTTTTACACTTATCAAGACTTGATCCCTGGTTGTTGGCCATTGTGTGGTTGTTTTGTCATTTATGGTAAAGGGTGTCATGGTGTCATGTAAGTCTCCCTATGATGTTGTTCAGGTGTCAAGCATGAATAATGAGTGGTTGTCATCAAGATTTGGAGTGTTCTAAGAGGTCTGGTGCATGGTCTAGTGAGCTAAGTCACTGTATGAGATCTATTGAATTGGTTGGATGTTGTCATGAGGTCACTCATGGTCCATGATGTGTGTTTCAGATGTCTATGGGTCTGTATGAGGTCAACATGGTCAAGTCATGAGTTTTCATGGTTGAGTCAAGTCATTTTAGGCTTGTTTCTAGCCCTGAAGCATGCATAATGAGATGGAGATGTGAGATTTCTACCAAATAATTAATTTTGGATCATGGTTGCAACATGTTGGTAGTGTACTTGAGGTGTGTGATGAGTTTTAGGTCAGCATTCAGCGGTTAGGTGCTTCTATGAGGTCTTTGGGAAGCAAACAGTGAGAAACAAACAAGTAAGCACAAGTAAATGAGATTGGATGGAGATTTTGAGACATATATGGGATATATGATGAGAATAGACAATTATATAAGGTTTTCATGGTGTTTCATGCCAAATTTCATGTCATTCTGAAGAATATTTTTGAAGATATGCAAGTTTTAGTGAAATCGAGTAAGTTTGAGTGTGTTTTTCAAGCAAAGTTGGACCTTTTGATGCTCGTTGTGGATTGTATGCTTTGCATGGTAACTTGAGCTATTTGGTATAACTTATAAGGTCAGTTATAAATATTTCACAAAAAATAATGAGGTGGTTTGATCGTCACATTTTTATGAACGATTGTTAAGAAGTAAAGTGGTTTAAAACCCTAGCTAAACCATAACTAGGAGCAACTTGCATAAAAGTGAGTATATCATCCTTGATTTTATAGCTAGTGAAAAATTGATGATTTTATGTTGTAGAGGACTCTTCTATATTTCTAGAAAGGTATGTTAGTGCATGTGGTGATATGTGGGCCCCACCTGAAAATGCAAGTTTATGAAGAGTTCAGTTTGTGGAAAATTTATCCAAAGAAGGTAATGACTAAATTAGCATTTATGATATCTCAGTAGTTTTTATATATTTCCATAATATTTTTAGATCATGGTTGAGGTGAAAAAGTGCAAAGTATGCCCTATTTGTGAAGACTGGTTTTGGGGCAATTTAGAGTAGATTGTGGTAAATTTAAGATTGCGGTAGCTACATAGGGAGTTAGGACTCCACTAAAGATTTTTGTGATTATGGTTCAGATATCATTCCAATGGTGTATAAAAATTGTGTTTTTGATGAGATACAAAATTTATGATCCATTCTTTGAGGGTTAATTTTGGAGGATGCTCATTCTAGTAGGGGAAGCAAGTAGCTACATGAGGTAAGTGATGGTTTTTGAGTTGATATAGTTTGGTGAAAGTTTTTAGTACTTAGGAATCATGTCTAAGTGTCTTCCATGATTTTATCAAGTGTGGAAGTGAGGTTTTGGTGTAATGGAGTAGGTTGGGCTAGTTGTTAATTCTTGAGTCCAAGAAAGGATAAAATCAGTTTCCTGAGATTGGCTTGGTTGAAGGCCATCCACTTGGATTTGGAAGGAGTTACATGTTTTGGAAAGGTAATTTTAGATATATTTTTAATGAGGTGTGGCTTGTCTCATGATGAGATGTTTTGGTCAGTCTTTCAAGTCATTTTGTGAAGAAGTTTGTATCTTTGAATTTGAGGACAAGTTTGTTATTGCTGATTTTGAGTTCTTTGAGGCATGAGATGGTTGAGTTGATGCTTGCTATCACCTAGAAAGTTAATAGGGATTAATTTTACATATATTGAATACATTTAGATTTATTTAATGTATCTAAAAGGTGTTAATCATCTAAGTTTGCAAAAGTAGGTTTTGGGCAACTTGTTTTGGTGAAGACAAAAGTTGTTGTGGTTTGAACCATATGGTGGTTTATGAGCTTTGACTTACTTAGATGTGTTGTAAAGGTTTTTAATTTCCATTTAGTGGTCACATGCCATATTTTAGGTGTTCTTGGGTGGTTTTGAGGCCCAAAGGTGAAGATAGGGTTTTTGAGAAGGTAATGAGCCAGTGGGCCCATTAAATGAAATAATTTGATTGGTTCAAGTAAATTATGACCATGGATGATGTTTAAATTTCATATTACTCATGTGTGGTTATTTTTAGAGCTTGACTAAAATATTTTTGGAATGAGGACATTTTTCTCATTCTAGTGATGGCATTTTGAGGATTTTTGGTGCATGGATGAAGGTTTTTGGCATGGCCAACCTATATGGGTCATATGTGACAATATTAATGGATGTAATGGAAAGTTTTAAAGTTTTAATGGTCTAATTATTCATGAGGTACCGACCTCTCTCATGTTTAGATGAAGAGAAGGCTATAAAGTTAGTGTTCTAGTTCATTTTTGAACTAGTACTCTTGGAGGAAAAGTGCGACCCATGTAGAAGTGTTTTGCAGGAATTAGTGCATGATTTGAAGGATGAGGAATATCATGAAATGTTTAGGAATATTAGAGAGCATGTCTACAAGTGATTAGAGCCATGAAAAGTTGAGAAAGAAGAAGATTGTGGAAGATTGAAGACCTAGGGTTTGAGCAAGAGTTTGTGAATAAGTGATCTCCATCAGTTGTCACAACATCAAAATCAGAGATCAAACATCATCAGGTTTCTAATTTTTTTCTTAGTCATCTTAAGGGGTTGTATCCTCCTTGTGGAGTGGGTTCTTCACTAAATTAGGGGTTGGTGCTCCTTGTAGGGTTGGTGCTCTACTAAACTAGGGGTTGGTGCTCCTTTTGGGTTAGTGCCTTACTAAATTTGAAGCATGGAAATATAATGTTTATGTTTCAATGGGGTTTTCTTTCCCATGATGGTTTCCCACTTAAATCTTGTGTCTATGAGCTCTCTTTTATGTGTTATGGTTCTTTGAATGTATTGTGCACACTTAATAAGATATGGTTGAATGTATGTGAATGGATGAATGTTATTGATTGTTGAAATTAATGGTAAATGAAATAAGGAATTTGTAGGACTCATTCACCCCCCCTCAGTCCATTATGCTTCCAACAATTGGTAATAGAGCAGGTTCTTGTGAAGCAAGTCTAATAACTTGAAGGAGATCCTAGAAGCACAAATGGGTAAGTCAGCTGATCTTTAGAGGAAACAATATGAGATTGCTGAGTATTTGATTTTTAGATTGCAAGATCATGAGTGAAACGGAGAAATATCATGATCAATCTATCAAATACTTGAAATCTCAAGTGGAATTTTTTTCTAATGCCTTAAAGGAGAAAGAGAATACTTGTTCCAGGTATGAAGAAAAATTGAAAGCATTAGAATTTGATTTTGAGAGTGCATCTAGTAGGTTAAGGATGTATGAGAGGCTTGAGAAGAGATCCAAATCTCTTGATGAGGTTTTAGAAGGTCAAAGAGCCACATATGACAAAACAGGCCTAGGGTTTGAAGGAAAGCATGTGAAGAGTGATGATGAAGTTGGTCCAAGTTCAAAATCAGATGTGATGGTGACCAAGAAGACTGATTTGAGAAGGTCTAACTCAGTTAGACAACCTAATGCTATGAGGTATGGTTCTTCATTCAATGGATATTGCTTTGTTTTTCATGATTTTGGTCATAGAGCTAGATATGCAAGAGGAGGTCTCTTAGGAATGATGTGGGATTCTTCAAGGGTAAATGTTTTTCATGTTGTAAGTATGGTCATAGGGATAAGGATTGTGGATGGAATCTAAGAGTTTTTAACCTAAAAGAAATAAGAATGGTATTATATGTCATAAGTGTCACAAACAAGGAAATATTGCAAAATTTTGTGTCCAAGGTGAAACACCAAGAAGTGTTAGCAGATTTCAAGCATCAAATGGAAGGGTTCTCATAAGGAAAGTTAGTCCTATGTATGAGTCCAAGACTGCCATATTAGAACCAAAGGAGAAGAAAGAGGTTTCTCAAGACAAAGAGGTCAAGAAAGCCGACACCGAGCCTAATCCAATGAGGTTTTTCAAAGAAGGGCTCAAATCAGATCAAGGGAGCATGTTTACTCATAAGTGAAGAGGATCATACGTGATTGACTTATCCATTCTCATGTACATGATAAGTTGAGGAGTCTAGTATTTTGGAACACTTCTAATGTAATAAGGTATGTCAAGTAATTTACTTGTGGGTGTTTGAGTCCTTGAAGTTGTGTAGGTGTCTATGTCATGTCTGTTGTCCTCGTTTGTCATATTGTCATTGTTTCTATGTGAGTGTTCTTTGTGGTTACTTGGTCAAATTCCTTGTCTCCTTGATGTCATAAGGTTTTTGTCATAATTGTATGTATGTTCTCGGTCATAAATCCTCATAGTCTTATTTGTCAAGTCAAGAAAAACTATGCTCTCATCATCATACGGTCTATGTTCTATGAATGAATGTGTTGATTATACTTATCCATGTAATGTTTCCATTCATAAGTGTCTGAGCTTGCAAGAGTATACACGTGTGAAGCTCTTTTATGTATGTGTCAATGTAACCAAGTTGGTCCAAGTTGATATGTAAAGTCTTGAAAGTTGTAGTCTATGTTGTTCTCCATATCAAGGTTGTAGTGTCCTAATGAGGTCTCAAGTGTCTAAGGTCTATTGTCATGCATCCATAAAGGAGAAGAGATTGTGTTTCATGATCTGTGTGAGTCTAAGCGAGAGTATTATTTATTGTTTTCATTATTCATTTGTATATAAGCATGTCAGGGTCTAATAAGTATTGGTTGAAGGTATAAGCCTACCAAAGTATCATCAAAACATTGTCTCGAGAGATATGTATAGCCACAAGATGTTATCATGAGTATGAAAACTTGCAAGTGCATTGGTCATCATATGCTCAAGTATACAAGTGTGTCTCATAGTTCTTTAAAGGTATATGAAGTCATGTAAGACAAGGTACAAATTCTAAGAAAGTCTTGAATGATCTATGTTAGTATTTGGAGGTTGTGTTCAATAAAACAAGGATTTAAAGGAATGTTGATAGGTTAAAAGGAAGATTAAGGTTTTGAAGGACTTATTTTAAGTAAGAGGGAAAAATTATGAGAAAACTATGCAAGGTATCTCATGTTAAATGTAGAAATACATGTTCTCTATATCCGAGAAGTGGTAAAATGACAAAGGCTACATGACTAAATGACTTGCACGGTGAAAGGTTGATGCATCTTGTCTTTGTCGGGTTTAGAAAGGAGAATGACAGTGTATTGATGTTTCATGAATGCTATAGGTTCGGTGTATGAAGGATTCTACTGAGAAGACAAGTTTTGTGTCTTGAGCTAATGAATTTGGTTATTAAGGTCTTTTAGAGCTTGTGTGACCTCTCTTGTCAAAAAATGGTTTAGTGGTATTGAAGGTTGAAATCAAGTCAAGGTTTGAATGGTTATCAAAGATTGTATATGCAAGTGTCATATTCAATAAGAAAGTGTTGAAGTCATGAAGAGGTGCTCAAGGTATCAAGATTCCCTAACAATATAAGGTAGATTCTTGAGTCTCAGAATAATCTTAGAGCAGCACAAAGTGATTGGTTGATGTTCAGGGTATGAGAAGATGAATACAAAAGAGTGCTACAAAGTGTGTATGATCCATCAAGAGTATAAATGTTATCATCAAAGCAAGTATGTGACAAAGTGTCAAGTTTAGTGTCATAGTTAAGCAAGTATTTGGTGTAGGGGAGTTTG
The DNA here is from genome assembly GCA_018340775.1 of Taxus wallichiana var. yunnanensis. Classification (NCBI taxonomy): domain Eukaryota; kingdom Viridiplantae; phylum Streptophyta; class Pinopsida; order Cupressales; family Taxaceae; genus Taxus; species Taxus wallichiana. The sequence goes on from CM031238.1 coordinate 304,160,465, forward strand.
AAGGCCATGAGAAATCTCTAGAGAATTCATAAAGGTGAGACCATGTACTTAAAGACGTATACAATCTTAGGATTACCCAATTGCTATGAGTCCTAATTATCGGATTAATGTATTTCTTCTTTCATTATTTCATAGGCATGTTTAGTAACTAGAGCATGAAGAAGTACAAAGAAGGTTCGTGAAGAAGTGTACTCTTATCGATAATGTTTAAGGCGAGTGTTGATTGGGTCTACAAGAAGGCATGAAGTTTGGTTCCTTATCATGATCTCAAATGAAGATGTATTGAAGTCTCGTGAAGACATAAGTGTCTTCTACAAGTCATTTCCTAGTTTGACAAATTCAAAAGCATAACTTTACACAGTCATTATGAGACAGAGCAACCTGTGTTGATAAGTTTCCATGACTCAAGGTTGAATGGGGTCAAGTCGTATGAATGTGTATGGGTATGACACTTTCTAAGGGTCTATGTTCATGGAGGTCCTTGTGTTTAGTCATTTTGTGTCAAGGTGATCATGAGTTTGTCTACCATACCTTAGCAATTATGATGAAGTTTTTCTATTATCATGACGTAATTTGCACTTAAATCATGATAATTCGGATTCTATGGTGCATTCTTGTGTGGTTTTAAGTGTCTATAAGTATTGGAGAAGGTATCTTGGTTTCTCTATAAGTGTGAGTCAAGAAAATGGTGTTTTGGGTACAAAGACAAGAGCTCAAGTCATAAGGAGTTGGATACCATTAAAAGAGTAAGGTCAAAGGGTTAATGAGTTCATTCATATTCAAAGCTATCCAAATCATTATTTCAAGTGCTCAAGAGTATTTGCATGTTGATTCTCCTATAAATAGGTGTATTCATATGTATGGTACATAGGTCGAGGTATGTCCCTATTATTCATCAAACTATGGAAGAAGTATGTTATGGTAAATTCATAAGTTGTATATTATGAGAAAATGTCAATACACAGTTGGTCTTGTGTCTTTCCCTGAGGTGTCAATAGATAAATGGTCTAGTAAGTGTGTTGTTAATCTCATTTGAGTCCATGACATAAAGGAAAGTCTGTTTCTACTATCCGAGAAGTGAAGTAAGGCAAGCTATGAGTTGTCTCGGTCAAAAGAGGTAGAGAATGCATGGATGGATGGTTCTTGTATTAGTGAAGTAAATGTATGATATGAGTGTGTGTAATTTGATAAATATATAGTTTGAAGATGGCAAATGATTTAAATGAGGTATTAAGATGTCTAATGAGGACAATGACTATAAACAAAGTGAACTAATGGTGGGTTTATGTATATCAAATGTCTTCTATGGTCCAACATGTGTTCTAAGACCTACGATTGTAGTAGCATTGGTTGACTCTGAAGCATATGATATAGGTGATAAAGAAGTGATAAGGTATATGTGGCACAGGTTTATGACAAATCTTGCAAGCATACATAAAGGGTAAGCCATTTATTGTCTCAATTAGTGTGTTATCATGCAAAGAAGTCGAAAAAATACGAAGGAGTGCTTCAGGATAAGGACATAGCTATTGCTCACTCTATGTGACATGAAATCAAGGTAAAACTCAAATCTTGTGTTTTTTGTTAAAGATGGATGTAAAGGCCCCAAGGGGAGCTATAAGGAGTTGAACCTTGATGTTTGTGGATGCCTAAAACCTTGAGAAGTTTGCCAAAATGGCATTCAAGGAGTGATTTAGGGACAATTGATCTCAAAGTCAGAAATTTTAAATGCTTGAATGTCGATTTGTGAGTTTTCTTGTATGATACTGACCCTAACAAGTGATGTATGTCAAGAATTAAGCCTAAGAGGAGGATTATCATGTTAAGGGGGAGCCTTTTCAGGTCCATAGGATCTTCATATGTTGTTGAAGGAGTCAAAGTGAAGGAAGTATGTCCTGTGGGGAGTTATTTCATCAAGTAAGTGAGTTTTGGTCATTGTTCTTATCTTGTATTGGAGTTTTCCATGTAGTAGTAACATTATATTCTTTGTAATAGATGGAAGAGGGGGAGAGAGGCATCAGAAACATGGGAATAAATTCATGTGTGTGTTTGTCTTGTTGGTTGCCATCAATGTTTCTTACAATGATGGTTGTCATCAATGAAAAAGGGGAGATTGTTGGCCATTATGTGCTTGTGTTGTCATTGATGTCAACCCCATTGATGGAAAAGGGTGTCATGGCATTATGTGAGTCTCCCTATAATGTTTTTCAAGTGTCAAGCATGAAGAATGAGTGGTTGTGTCAAGATTTGGAGTGTTCTAGGAGGTCCTGGTGCATGGTCTAGTGAGTTGAGTCATTGTATGAGCTCTATTGAGTTGGTTAGATGTTGTCATGAGGTCATTCATGGTCTATGAGGTGTGTTTAAGGTGTTTATGGCTATGTATGAGGTTAGCATGGTCAAGTCATGAGTTGTCATGTTTGATTCAAGTCATTCCAGGCTTGTTTCTAGCCTTGGAGCACGAGAATGAGATAGAGATATGATATTTGTACCAAATCATTCTTATTGGAGCATGGTTGCAGCATGGTGGCAATGTACCGAGGTGTGTGATGAGTTTCAAGTCGAATGTAAATATGAAGCACATTTGTTTCCACATTGACCTTATTCGTTATTCCCTCTCTGCAATGTGAAACATTTTATTTTTGGACATTGGGTAACATCGAAAATGCGTCCGTGAGGTAATATTTTCTTTTTACAAATAAATTTTTAACAACACGACTTTTACATAGAAATTTTTGACATTTAACTTAAATGACATTATGGCAACTTTGATGAATATAAAAAAATTCACTTAGAACTTCGAAGACTTTGGACTTTTGATACTAACACACAATTACTAATTATGACATAAAGAAGCAAATGCTCTAATGACATTAAATATTATTGAAAAACTACCTACAAACCCACTATGTCAGACACACCTATGATCTAACTTATAATGAGCCACATACAAAAAATAAAGCAAGCCCTATATCTTAATAAACCACACACCTTTGATTTCAAAGAATAATACTCACAAAACAAACTATTAAAGAATTGATTGGTTCGAGAGGATATCTTTCAATAGAAAAAGAGACAATTACATTGAAGATGTATAAACCATTTCATGTAGACACGATCTCATTTTCCCAAATTATTGAATAGAATGTTAAAGCAATTTGGCGCATGGATAAGCGAATGCGAACTTTGTTTGTAGATCCAATGAAGGGAGCTTGATCTAAGCAGTTCAAATTTTGCATTGAATATTTTCCAAGGCGTCTTTAACCCAGAAAAAGTGATGCGTGACTGATATGATCTCAAGGAAATTCTGGTCGAGATTTGAAGATTGTCGAGGCACACGTGTCTGTAATTAAACGAGTGTTAAGCTCTATGTCGAGTTGTCACAACAATGGGGATAACAGTACGCTCAAACAAGAATCTGAAACATTAGAAAAACGTCCCCTTTGGTGATGCAAAATGTTGTGATTGAAGATGGTGAGTTCTTTCTAGATCTGAGATACTTGTGATGGGATATTGTCAGCCCTCATGATAGGCTGATCACAAATAGGATTTAAATAACTAATCCACAAACGTAGTCTAATGCAGAGAGAATCATTGCATGTGATATCAAAAATTCATGTGCATATCAAGTATGGACGTGCTTGGACGAATCTGATTGGAAGAAAATATTTCAGAATTAGCAAGCAATTGAATCCATGGGCATGAGCATCGGAAAACAAGGAGATGAAATAATACAGGCAATATAAAACCCAAGGCACAAACAGAGCCACAATCATGGTCACCACAATATACATTGATCTCAACACAAATGAATACTTCCCTCCATTAAATATACTCTTCCACCACATGCAAAATCTTCCCACATTTCAATAATAGTAAATATAGAAATGGATTGAGATGCTCATACACAGGGCAATAAGAATACACATTATTCCTCCAAATACTTTATTATTTCATTACTTGCTCCATACAAAGACTCGCTTCTATTGGAGCCTTGGAGGACGTTTATCCTCAGCTATATGTAGAAGGATAGCAGTGTAGCGCAACTATAGTCAACACAAATCCAAAATTGCAGGCCAGTTCTAGTATAACCCATTTTTATCGTCATTGTAAGTAACAAACTATTTTTCTCGATACCAAATATAAAATTTGGTCCGAGTCAAATTAGCACAACAAAAAGATAGTATTTTATTAACTAGCAATCGCATGTGTACAATGCAATGTGAACGTCGAACGGTATATGTTATTTGATTTAGAGGGATAGTTTTTATTTTTGTAGTTGATTTTGTTTAAACTATGGGTGATTGATTTTGTAAGTGTAGAAATATAGATGAACCACTTCATTTAAAAAGCACAAACATGATGCCTAACCCTTAAAACAATTCAAAACTTTGGAAGAAGACTACTATAAATTGCATGGTTATTTCTTGGCATTTTAAAACTATAGGTATTTGTATGCAGATATAATGAAGAAGACATTAAAAATGCATTGTTGTTGGTTTACATAAAGAAGCGAGAAACAATAAAAAGGAAAAATTGAACATGTATGTTGAATAGTGTAATTTTGTAAGTGTAGAAATATAGACGAGCCATTTCATTTAAAGGTATCATCTCTTCATTTCAAACTTGTTACAAATTTGTACATATACAATCATGAATCAACTAGTAAATTCATACAACCATGGATCAACCAGTAAATTCAATTAAAGAGAGAAATTCTTGTAAACACAGGAGGATGGGCAAGCCAAAACATCATATGTTTTCTTCGGAAGGGGTACAACATAAGTTTAGCTAAAATTTTGCATGGATTTGCCATGTATCTTTATCCATAACATCATCAGTGTTAATTCTAGATTAGTAGTGATCATTATGTATACCGTGCATACCCTTAGCACCTCATAATGTATGAGAATCAGGCTGCATGCTATTAGATTTATTAAGTTGGTAATTCTTATCTTATCATTATTGCTTATCTTATCATTATCTGAAGCCATCAACTTAATAATGGTTTATTTATTTCCACTACCTTTAAATAACAATGATATAACCTTCTTTGTTAGTGGACAACAATAAATCAATAAGGTATTAAATTAATAATGGTTTACTTGTTTCCACTAAATTTTGCAAGCATAAAAAAGGAGAACAATTCAATTTGCACATTTTATGCATTTGAGTGTAGTGGGATGGTTTGCGATTGATGTCATTTGTCTCTGGTTAGTAGGAAAGTTTCACAGAAAGTAACGAGTTGTTATTCAAGATGCTATACTGAAAATCCAAGACAAGAGCCTTGAGATTAATATCTCTTAATTTTTTTCAGATAGATGTATTTAAATAACCACAAGCTATTTAAATGAAAGTTAATATTCTTTGTCTACATTCAAAGGTGACAACTAATTCTGAATTTCCATGTTTCACTTTATAAAACTCAATCCCGAACTCCAGTCTACCTTTATAATTAATTTATGTAAATAACGGGGATCTATTTGACATCTTAGAGTTCTGACGTAATCCTGAAACTGAATGTGAATGTGAATGTGAATATGAAGGGTGTGCTATGTAAAAGTTATAACATCACGCGTTACGCTTTAAAGATTCCTTGGCGGCGTCAAGAATGTTGGTGGTACAAAGAAATAAAGTAAATTGGTTTTTCTTGAAAGGAAGGAAAGCGGTATTTCATTACAGTTGAATTAATTTGTTGTAAATTGGTTTTCCTTCAAAGAAATGAAAGTGGTATCTCATTTCATATAGTTGAATTACTTTGTCGTAAATTAGTTCATCTTGAAAGAAAGAAAAGGTGGTAAATTGATTTTTTTAAAGAAAAGTGGTATTTCATTTCATACAGAAGAATAACACAATTGAATTAATTTATTGTAAATTGGTTTTTTTGAAAGAAAGGAAAGGATATCTCATTTCAAATAAGAGCATCACAGTTGAATTAATTTGTCATAAATTGGTTTTTCTTGAAAGAAAGAAAAGGGTGTCTCATTCCATACAGAAGAGTATCACAGTTGAATTAATTTGTTGTAAATTGATTTTTCTTGAAAGAAAAGAAAACTATACCTCATTTTATACAAAAGAACATCACACTTGAATTAATTTGTCATAAATTGGTTTTGCTTGAAAGAATGGAAAGTGGTATCACATTTCATACAGAAGAGCATCACAGTTGAATTAATTTGTTGGTTTTTCTTGAAAGAAAGAAAAACGATACCTCATGTCATACAGAAGAATATCACACTTAAATTAATTTATCATTGTTGATTTTTCTTCAAAGAAAGGAAAGCGATATCTCATTTCATACAGAAGAACATCACAATTGAATTAATTCGTCATGTCACCTTTGGTTACTACAATGTTTGAAATGTGTTTAAAAATAACATGTACATAAGCACACGAATATCTCTGTGCGTAACAAATGTATATACAGGTCACCCAATGTTAAATACCTTTACCAAAATGTATCGCTAATGATCTCATCCGTAGTGTGCCATACGCTGTTGATGTCCATGGTGTACGGCCAATCAATTTCAGCAGCATCAAGTATACTGCTATTGTTAGTGTTTGAAGACCAGGCATCCACCTCCAACTCTGAAGAATAACTTATACCTTTGGGCGGTGTTGCAGCTGGTGTTGGTGTTGATTGGAGGAGAGTGTGGACCTCACCAAGTTTGTGAGTGCTAGATAAGCTAAACAAGCAGTTTCGGTCGAGGCCATCTCTTGTGTGTCACTGTCCACCAAGGTTGACACCCATTGCGCCGCCTTGCTCTACGTAATTTCTAATGCTTTCATTATTTTGCAAGCATGCAACTACGTTTTGTTCTCGTCTTTCCACTGTATTGGCTTCGTTAATGGAAGTCGTGGAAGATAAGTTGGAATAGCAATTAATGGCTTTGTATTGAGCTTGCGCTTTCTTTATCTTGGTTCTCCAGTAGTTCTTTATCTCATTATCTGTCCTTCCTGGGAGATGCCTTACAAATGAGCTGTAACAGCTTTTTCCGGTTCTCTTCAACCCTGAACAATTGACAGTTTGATGCAAATGTCACACTCAATAATATGATATGTGAGAGAGAAGCAAAGTGACCCAAGTGAAATTAATGAGTATGTAAGTACCTGCGCATTTGGCTAATGTGTTCCAACGACCTTCACCACGAACAGAAATGCAGCGAATAAGGCCGATGTCCTCCTCTGCAGTCCACGGACCCCTCCTTATCAGATCTTCCTACTCTTCAATTTTACAACTAACTATATTCTCCATGGAAACTGCAGAAGTGAATTGGATAAGCTATGACTATCACTTTCCCCTGTTTCTGTTTGAGCTCCAATTTGAGGGAGATTGGGATGAAAACACAATTTATAGACCCAAATCCGCACATGTTGACAACATGTGAACTCGCGGATAGTGGAGAAGACCGTGTTATATATTTTTATGTATTTTAGAAATAAGTACGTGCTCTTCCTAATGATTAAAAATGAAGTCTCCACGCGTGGAGGTACCTAGTACAAGTAGAAATAGAATCGTCCCGCCTGCATTCGGTCTTGGAGCCCTGCATTAGTAACAAGACTCTGTTTGGGATGGGAATTTTCCCGTATTTTAACGATAAATCCTACACTGCGGAAGATGAAAAATTTATCGAGAGCCGACTGGTTGAAGACTGTGCAGACGAGAGGCGACAGGAAACAGAAACTCGAAACATGTCAACTGCAACAAAATCTCCCATCCGACTCGGAGGACATGGTTTTATAAAGGGTTCTGAAAGAGGCGACACAGAAGGGGTGGACGTCGTTTACCCCAAAGGAAACAACCCCTGCAATTTCCGTCAAGAATCATACAATTTCCCTTCACGAGATGGAAACTCCTTCTCAGCAGTAGCCGATAAAGAGCGGCAGGCATTATACGAGCCAAATGTTAGTCAACGACAAGGAGCTTGTCAAAGAGTTGTCCATGGATTGCGTCCCCTTGTGCTACCAATGGTGTCATGTCCACATTGCTCTTCATAAATAGTTGGAGAAGATTCTCAGAATATTCGCTCACCATGGCAACGCCTGCTTCATCTTTCACCACCGGCGTGCTCTACGAATATCAAAGATTCCAAAACACAATCTGGGGAGGATCCCCATATCCTGCCTTCTTAAACTTACCTTTTATCACGTTGTAATTTGTTCTCCACCTTGTTTAGCGAGCTTCACGGTCGAATTCCATGTCACTGAAAACAAACAGTTGTTTTATCATCTTCTCCCTCGCCAACTTACATTTGTAGGCCATTCCCAATATCAGATCAAAAACTTTCTAAAAATTCGTATTCACATCCCACTGCATTTTTTTGTAAATTTTTATTTCTCAACCAAAGACTCACCCTGCACAAGGTGCAGTTGAGGGTTCTCGCTGAAGGTGATGATGTGGCCTCTCCACGGCTCCTCGCTCATGTCCGACACCAACAATCCCAGAGCAATGCACACTTTCATCGGAGTTCTTGTCATGTTGCGTGACACATCACACACCGCCAAGCTGTCGAAGAATTTTCCGTCTTTCGTCATGTTTTTACCATTTTCCACCACCGAAGCTCGCTTTACATTATCCTCGCCCTCCGACTTGAGCACTTGTTTGATAATTTAATTTTTGGTAACTCGGGAGAGTGGGGAAGGGAGAGAGAAAGGAGAGAAACTGATAAAACCTTATGATCTTTATTTTGCGCTCCAAGGTTGTGAAGAGGGGGTACTGGCTGAGGCATCTGCATCTTGGGAGGTCCTTTCTTACACTGCCGAATAAGAGAGAATTCCCTTTCTATGGCGGAAATCCTATCCACGTAAGGTCTTCCCTGTTGCACCTCTTTCTCAACATCATCACAATAACAAAAGCAATCACCTCCACCCTCGCAATCGCCATGACAATGCTGCAATCAACAGGTAACTCATATTATTTATTTATTTCGGTCTTTCAAAAAAACAAAAAAGCGTCTCATATTACTTCAAGAATTGAAAAATTACATCAATCTTACCACACGATTACATGAGATCTCTCTTTTTAAAAACCGTGGCAGATCATTTTTTGAAAATAGAGATTTCCTTTCATAAGCCAAGTTAAGTATCTGTCGCATCCACGAAAATGAACATACCTTATTTCTTTTCTTTTCCCATTCAGAAAATTTTCCATGGAGCTCTCTCCCCCTTTCCTGCAGGCGCGATAAAGATATCGACATCATAACCCCGCGATACTGGGAGGATCGAGTACATAAGTATTTAAAAAGAACCAAAGCAAAGAACGAATGCTGCAAATTACATGGAAACACTAATCTTTATCCATATAAAGAAGGAATGCAAGACAAAATAATCTGTTAAAAATGTGAAAACATCAAGACGACCGTCAAACCGTTAATTTTAATACGGTCAGCAGTAAACGTCCTGAGGTCCTTTACCATAGGGGGAACGCCTTCGGTGTAATTAGCTGCTGCAGTTTTACAATATGTGGAGGGTCTGTCATATAGCCATAGATATAGAAAAAAACCTATTACAACCAGAAGTCACGCAACCAAATAACCCATTTATAGTTTTACGAGTATAACAAAACTCTATGAATAATATATTGTTGAAATAATATATTATAACAATATAACAATAATATTTATTACACCATTGGTAAATGATATTTACCAATTATAACTACCCTTGTAATTATTAATTACGAATATATATGAGAGCACTAATTTCCTAACATTTGGTGCTTCTCTCGAGGTCTTTGGGAAGTAAACAATGAGAAACATGCAAATAAGCACGGGTATATGAGATTTTATGGAGAGTTTGAGACATATTTGGGCTAGATGGTGAATATGTACAGTTAGAACAGGTTGTCATGGCTCTTCATGCAAAATTTGAGGTCATTCGATGAAGATTTTGGAGATATGCAAGTTTTAGTGAAACTGGGTAAGTTACAGTGTGTTTTTCAAGCAAAGGGACTTTTCGATGCTCGTTGTGGATGGTATGCTTTGCATGGGGACATGAGCTCTTTGACATAACTTCTAAGGAAAGTTATGAAGATTTTAAAAAATAATGAGGTGATTTTATTGTCACGTTTTTATGAACGATCGTTAAAAAGGTAAAGTGGTTTGAAACCCTAGCTAAACCCTAGCTAGGAGAAGCTTGCAAAAAGTGAGTATATCAGCCCTATTTTGATTTATAGTGCAAAATTGATGATTGGATGTTGTAGAGGACTCTCCCAACTTTCCAAAAAGTATATTAGTACATGTGATGATATGTGGGCCCCACCTAAAAATGCAAGTTTATGAAGAGTTCTAGTTTGTGGCAAAGTTATCCAAAGAAGGTAATGACTAAATTAGCATTCATGATAGCTCAAATTTTTTTCTAGATTTCCATGATAGTTTAAGATCATGGTTGAGGTGAAAAATTACAAAGATGCCCTGTTTGTGAAGACTAGTTTTTGGGGTAGTTTGGAACAACTTGTGGTAAATTGAGATTGCATGAGCTACATGGGGAGTTATGACTCCATTCAAGTTTTTTTGTGAATCTGTTTAAGAGAAATTTCCATATCAAACTTGTGTTTTTGATAAGGTATTCAAAAGTTATGATCCATTATTTGAGGGTTAAGTTTGGAGGATGTTCATTCTAACATGGTGCAATTAGCTACATGAGGTAAGTGATGGTTTATGAGTTGATCTAGCTCGGTGAAGGTTTTTAGTGCTTAGTAATCATGACTAAGTGTGTTCCATGCTTTGATCAAGTGTCAAAGTGATTTTTGGTGTAATGGAGTAGGTTGGGTTAGTTGTTAGTTCTTGAGTCCAAGAAAGGATAAAAAGTAGTTTGCAGAGATTGGCTTGGTTGAAGGCCTTCCACTTAGAGTTGGAAGGATTTATTATATGTTATAGAAATTTAATTCAAATATATTTCCAATGAGGTATGGATTTTCTTTTGACGAGATGTTTTGGTGAGTCTTTCAGTCAATTTGTGAAGAAGTTTGTATGTTGGATTTTAGGACAAGTTTGTTCTTGCTAAAAGTTTGAGTTGTTTGAGGCATGAGATGGTTGAGTTGATGCTTTCTATCACCTATAAAGTGAAGAGGGGTGAATTTGGAATCTATTTAATGAATTTATAGACATTGAATGTATTAGAAATGGTGTTAATCAGCCCAGTTTGCAAAACTAGTTTTTGGGCAACTTATTTTGGCGAAGACAAAATTTGTTGTGGTTTGAACCAGTGGGTGTTTCATGAGATCTAACTTACTTATATGTGTTTTACATGTTCTAGGATTTCCATTCCATGGTTGCATGCCATAGTTTAGGTGTTATTGGGTGGTCTTAAGGCCTAAAGGTGAAGATAAGGTGGTGGAAACAACAATTTTGAGAAGGTAATGAGCCAGAGGGCCCATTAAATGAAATAATCTGATTGGTTCAAATAAATTATGAATTTGGATGGTGTCTAAATGTAATATTACTCATGTTTGGTGATTTTTAGAGATTGAATAAAAATAGTTTTGGCATGAAGACATTTTTCTCATTCTAGTGATGTCATTTTGAGGATTTTTAGTGCATGAACGAAGGTTTTTGGAATGGCCGACCTATATGGGTCATATGTGACCATCAGAATTGATATAATGGAATGTTTTAAAGTTTTATGGGTTGAATTATTCATGAGGGACCAACCTCTCTCATGTTTGGATGAAGAGAAGGCTATAAAGCTAGTGTTTTAGTTCATTTTTGAACTAGTGCTCTTGGAGGGAAAAGTGTGACCCATGTAGAAGTGTTTTGTAGGTATGTGTGCATGATTTGAAGGCTGAGGAAGAGAATGACAAGTTGAGGAAGATCAGAAAGCATGTGTGCAAGTGATTAGATCTGTGATAAGTTGAGAAAGAAGAATATTGTACAATATTGAAGACCTAGGGTTTGAGCAAGAGTTTATGAGCTGAATAAGTGATCTCCATTAGTTGTGGTAGTAGAAAAATAAGATATCAAACATCATCAGGTGGCTGATTTGGTTCTTAGTCATATTAGGGGTTGTAGTCTCCTTCGGAGTGGGTGTTTCACTAAATTAGGGGTTGGTGCTTGTTCGAGTGAAAATCAACATGTGACCTTCAGTGCACTCAACCTTCGAGGTTGCCGAGATAGCCGATGTGGAATGGATAGATGGATATGTGGAATATATGTAAGGTAATATGAGTGAAATGTGGATAAGGAAAGATCAAGGCAATCTAACGTCTTGTACGATCACTAATGAAATATGCTCGTCTATGGCAACAAATGCTTGTTTTACCTGCGTGTGTGATATGGAATGGTCTAGGATGATGGTAGTGCATAGATGACGGTCAATATTTGGCTCACAAAAATGTTGGAAATGGGTTCGGAAGACAGGAAAATTTCCCTGCATTCACCTCGTAGAAACTTCCAAACAAGGTCATGGAAGTTCTAGAGGAAACATATGAATAAGACAAGTGAGTGGGTTATGGGCACTAGTTCCACCCGGATGGTTCCACCAAAATTTGTAGACTTTGTTAGCTTCTTTGTTCAAGATATTCAATTATGAAATGATGATAGGTGGAAGTGGTGAGGATCGAAAGACCAAGATCTTAAGGCTCGTGTCAATGTCTGTCTCTAAGTAAGTTACGTTTAGCTACGGGAATCGGGATCGTATACTTCGTCTCTTAATTATTGAGGACCCTGAATGGTCATATGGGATGTGTGACTATGGTGAATGGGTGAAATATGTGGAAATGGATGAAAATGTCGACAAGTGATCAAGGCAACCTATGGCCGGCTGATTTTCCCAAAACTTGTAAGCTTTATCATCTTCGACATTCAAAGCCCTCAACTATGCAGTGATAATGAGATAGTTCCGAGGTGGTTCGGAAGATGTGAATTCGAAGGCCTTGGTCGATGTTTGAAAATGCCACTAACAAGTTTGGTTGTGGTACTATTGGTTCAAAAACATAATCCTTGGGTTCTCTAGGACCCGAAATGGTCATGCAAAATGTGTATTCAAATTAATCTAATGTAAGAAAGAAAACTAATTAAATAAAGGAAATCTAATCTATGTTTTTGTGATTTTTCAATTATATAAAGGAAATACAACAATAAACAACAATATAATTAAATTAAACTAATCTTTTTGGATTTTATACTTTCTGGAAAATATCGAAGAAATACAAAGAAATGCAATTGCTTCTATGATATATATATTTTTTTGATAGATAAACACTTTTGACCGGAGCTATGAACCGGGGGGTTAGGCCCCAACCATACAAAGAAGGAAGGAAGATGGGGAGCAGAGGGAGAAGGGAGGGGGAAGAGGAAGAAAGACAATGAAAGAAGCAGGAGGAAGGGAAGAGAGGAAGCACCAGAGCACAAGAAGCACAGAAACAAAACCGGCGAACCAGGAAACAAAGCCAAAGCCAAGAAATCAACCAATCTAAGTGCCCGCTCGCCTGTTGGCCTCCCGCAGAGGAGGTGGAAAGCTCCATTAGCCCTGGTTTTAAGTTCCTGCCATTTTTCCATCGCGGCTTGAACAGGATACCGAGCTTCATCAATGTGCACTTCGGGGAGGAGCTCGTGGTTGAGAGACCCCACCGAAAATGTGGATCGCGCATGCTGAGCATAGCGGAGGAGGTCCTTATATTGACCGCAGAGCCATTGAATGTTGTGTCCAGAGCAATAGCGAGCTTGTTTCATTTCATCAACCCACAGGAGAGGGTCGGGGAGGGAGAAATCAATCAGATCATCGTGAAGACCAACATTGTATGCAGGATAAACCTTTTCGTTTGCTACAAACTCGACTACAACAGTGTCCCTATGCAATAGCAAGCAGAATGAAACAAAAGTCGAGGTAATTTCTGTATTGGAGCGGGCGCGCCTGGACCTGAAACGGTAAGCATCACCCAATATAGTTTCGATGGTAACAACTTTGTCGTGGGAGGAGTAGCAAAATATTTCTGAGAGACGGTCCCTATCGATGTCAAGGGTAGAAGCTTCATCAGGAACAGAGCTCCTTAGAAAGACAAATGGGAAACCAAGAAAAGCCATGACCAGAGAAAGCCGACTAACAAACAACACGAAAAAACATAGAGTGAGGTGATAGACCACCACCATCCTGCACCTGCACTTAAAAAAGGTTTTACATGCGCGGAAGAGTAAATCCGAGCTGAGATTGGGTAATGTGACAAGATGAAGGAGAGGTCTGGCTAGGCTTCAACATGTCCCAAAATGACGGTGGTGGCAGGGTGATCGATGGTGTAATTGGTGAGAAGATCCGCTGCTTGGTTCGCTTCACAAAAATTGTGATTGATGTGCCATGTGCGTAATTTGCCAAGCCAAAAAGAATGTTAGAGATGAAGGGATTTAATTTCCATGAGGGGGAAGACCCTCGAGAGATAGCATGAATGATGATTTGGGAATCACCTTCAATAAAAAGACTTTCACACCCTAGATTGACAACCAATTTGACACCTTCTAAAAGAGCTTGTGCTTCAGCTAAATTGTAGGAACAATCCAGAATAAGGAATGAACCAGCAGAGATGAGAGTGCTTGAATCACTTCTGATAATGTAACCAACACCGATTTACCAGGGTTACCCCTAGAAGCCCCATCAAAGTTCAGTTTCCACATGCCCATAGGGGGAGGGTGCCATTTGACCCTTTTCCTTCTGATTAATTTCTCAACTTGGGAAAGACCTTTCTTGATGATTGAACCAGGACTGGGGAGTCGATGAGAGGCCAAGAATTTCTAATAGTCACATCGCAAGAAGAGAAAGTGGGGTGCGAGAGACTATTTTTGCTGACATTCTCAGAAATGGCTACTTCCAGCTTATTTAGAAAAGCAGGGATCTCAACATCCGCTCTCAAAAAATGAAGATTTCACTCCCACCAAATGTGCCAAATGAGGAAGTAAGGAGCTATGATCCAAATGGAGCTGAGAGAATTGTCTTTACCAATCCTGGGCTAGGAAAGGAGCGTATCAATAATATTATTACAAGGAGCCCAGAGAAGATTCAATTTAGAAAGAAGCCAGTTCCAACAGTTGGAGGTGAAAGAACAAAAGAGGAACAAATGATCCTGATCTTCCTCGGCTACTCCACAAAGCACACATTTAGAGGGACCAACATAGCCCCAATTTCTTCTCCTCGCCTGTGTAAGAACTTTCTTTTTGAGAACCAACCATCGAAGATGGCCACCTTGGGTAGAAAACTAGGGTGGCAGCGGTCAAGGGTGGGAGAACCTAATCTAGACTGGGAAAGAAGATGATCATAACCGGCTTTAACTTTATAATTTCTAGAATTGTCACCGAGCTAGATTAGATTGTCCTCACGTGTGTTGAAATGGGCATGCCTGGCCCTAAGTGCTTCAGAAAGAATGTAAGATTCTTGAAGGGAAGCTCCAATGGTCGAAGGATTTTTCCACTCCCATGATGGAGAGCCATTCGGATGTTGACGACCAAAATCAGCTACTTTAGTGCCCCAAGTGACACTGGAAACATTCATGACTCTGTTGAGATTGGGAATGAACTTTAGAGGGTGAGACCCATTCTAGCTATCCTCCCAAAAGGCGGCTAATTGACCATTATTGATTTGCAAAGAGACAGAGTCTGCGATCACTAATTTGCACTTGCAAAAAAAGTTCCAAATATGAGAGCCTTTGGGAAGCTCGATACTGGAGAGAAGGAGCTCAGGACGACCCGCCTCAAGATATTTATGTGAAAGAACCTGAAAAGCCAACCATTTAGAATCGGAGATAAAATTCCAAACAAGTTTGGCACCGAGGGCCTGATTCTGAAGAGCCAAATCAAGAATGCCCAGGACCACCAAGAGATTTGGGGAGCTTGACAGTCTCCCACTTCACCAGATGAAATTTTCTCTCTTCATTATTCCCTTGCCAAAGGAAGGTTCTGACTATTTTCTCAACTTTGTGCAAGACTGTCTTGGGAATCGTATACTGACAACATATAAATCGGAAGGGCCAGGAGGACTGAGTTGATCAAGAGTGCATGACCAACCAGGGACAACCATTTTCCTTTCCACGAAAGCAATCTAGCCGACAAAGAGTTGAGAAGCCCGTCCCAAAGATTCACTTTACCGTTACCAGAAAAGAGAGGGATCCCAAATATTTATGGGGAGAGAACCCACCGCACAACCTAAAATTTCCTTAATCTAGTCCTGAAGCCTGGGAGTGACATTGAAGAAAAAAATAACAGATTTGTGATAGTTGATTACCTATCCAGAGGCCATAGAATAGGAGTCTAGTAAGAAGGAAAGGCAACGAGCTTCCGGAATGGACGCTTGACCGAAAAGAAAGGTATCGTCGGCGAACTGTTGGTGCGAAAGGGGGGGAAGGTTGGTGGTTAGCTTAAAACCCTTAAGCACCCCGGCTGAAGAGCAACTTTAATACTTCTACTAAGAGCCTCAACGACCAGGATGAAAAGGAAGGAGGAAAGAGGATCACCTTGCCTTATACCTCTGCTGCTGCTGAAGAAGCCTTCTGTAGAGCCATTAACCAGAACTGAAAACCGAGGTGAAGAAATGCAGTTGAAGATCCAATTGCAAAAGTGATTGCCAAAGCCCATAGCTTGAAGGGATTTACAAAGGAAGCACCAATTAATACGATCATAGGCTTTGCTGAAATCCAATTTGATCATCATACCAGAGCGGTTGGAGGTGTGTAGAGTATGTATCATTTCATGGGAAATGATTATACCATCAGCAATAGATCTTCCTGGAATGAAGCCGCTTTGTTCTGTGCTACTCAACCTTGACACTATAGCCTTTGAAATAATTTTATAAGAAGTATTGCAAAGGGAGATTGGCTGAAATCATCAAGAGAGACAACTTGTGCCTTTTTGGGAACATGCAAATAAAGGTATGATTGAGAGCACCAAGGAGCTTGCCCGAACATCTGGATTCCTCCATGGTATGCCACATGGTGTCCATGATGACATCCAGAAGTCTTGGAAAAATGAGGCAGGAAAACCATCCGGACCAGGTGCTTTATCCCTTTGCATAGAGAAAACAATTATGCAAACTTCCTCCAATGAAAAAGGGGAGAGAAGTTTAATGTTATCATTGTCATCAACTAAACTCGGGATCTGATCCAGGAAAGAACGTTGTTCAGCCAGAGGAGTGGCCTCATCACCATTCAAAAGTTTTTTGAAAAACGACACCGACTCTGATTTAATCAAGGATTGAGAGGACAACACCGAGTCATCAGCCAACTTCAGAGAGGAGATGTAATTGGCTTCTACAATATTATTAACATAACCTAAACAAATAAATAATCTGATGTGACTATTTATCTGTGTAGAATGAATCTAAACTATCCTAAATAAACAAAGCTTTTCCAAATTATAATTGTGGATCTAAATCCTCTGTTCAGAGACATGGGAAGAAGTAAAGCTTCTCAGAAGCACTTCTTCCTGAAACTTCCCTGGTAGAAGTAAAGAAGGATTCAATGGAGATTGTAGATTGAAATGGAATTGTAATTGCTTTAAACAAATGTAGAAGCTTTCCTCTAGACAAACTTCCCTTACAAACCCATAGGGATAGGCAAGGAAGCAATCTATCACCAGAAGCTTTGTGCAGACAAAATGAAAGCTACAAGTAATTACTTAACTATTGCAATGATTTGAATTGAAATGATTTAACTACTCTAGTCAATATTGTGCATACAAATTAAATAAAGAAATCAAGAAAGATTAAGGAAATCCAAGTACATCCCCAACTTGGAATTTGCATAATAGTGGCAAAGCCAATGATGGTTTACTCTAATGTCCCCTTAGCTTCTTTTCTAACTTTAGTGCTCAGGTGAATCCAGGAACTGTGTTGGGTAATGCAAAAGAAGCAATGAAGAAGTCTTGGAGAAGCAAAGTGGCTTACAGGAAATGTGGTAGCAATGAGGGTAAGAGAATAACAACGTAAAATAACTAGATTGATTGTGTATTTTCTAGCAAGATCATGACAACATAACAAAGGCAATTCAGAACAAAAATCTTCGGCCTATGCTTCGGGAAGAAGCTTGGATTTTATAGAACATAGGTTGGGAAATGGTCTAATCCATTTAGCAACAAGGAATGCCACCTCACTCAAAGGAGGGGCAATTAAATCTCAATTAGCAATAGAAGAGGAAGAGGAAGTTGGTATGTATCCATCAAGCCTACAAACAACCAATTTGACTAAGAAACATGCGCTAAAATCATGTTTGAAGAAATGACACATGTTCAAAGGATGCTAAAGAAGATTCTAGAAAAACCGCATGTAAATCGGTTTTGCGCGAGAGGGTGGTTGCAATGACAAAGCGGTTATGTAGCCACCGCTTAGGCGACCGCCCAGTGGTTGCATAACAATTGTGGCAGTTCCCTAACTTAAAGCCAAAACTAAGAGAAAAGTTGCGAGAAAAAGATAAAGGAAATCTAGAAAAGCATAGAAATGGTTAAGGGAAGCATTCTAAGCTACAAATATATACTGCAAGTGTGAAATAGGACTCAAACACCATTGGAAAAGATAATAATCGTCATAGGGGAATTTGAACTATTTATGACAATGTAACACATGCAAAATTGGAGTGCGTATAATGCTTTACTAAACTAGGGGTTGGTGTTCCTTGTGGGGTTAGTGTCTCACTAAATTTTAAGCATGACAATATAATGTTTATGTTTCAATGGGTTTTCTTCCCCATGAGGGTTCCCACTTAAATCTTATGTCTATTCAAGCTATCTCTTATGTGTTGTAGTGATTTGAATGTATTGTGCATACTTAATAACCTATGGTTGAATGTATGTGAATGGATGAATCTTATTGATCGCTACAATTAATGGTAAATGAAATCAGGAATTTGTAGGACTGATTCACTCCCTGGACCATTCTTCTTCCAACACTAGTGGGATCTTTGAAATCCTAACAACATCACCCGATAGACCAAGGGCCCTTCGATCTGATTTATTTTTTCATCTAAAAAGGCACTAAATTTATTTAGTATGAAATTAAAATTTGTTACACAAAAATTCAAATTCAATTGAATACAAATTCAACATCTCACAATAATATACCACAAGAACTAGGCACTTCACAACTCTTGTTAATAAAATTCAAGGGTAGATCCTTTGTCGGGAATGAAAGATTGCATTGATTTTTATTGTTTGAAGATCTTTGTAGAAATTTTATCCAAATTATTTGGAAAATAGGAAAAGAACATTATGATTTCTTTCATCGATGATGAGACAATGTAATTCCTCAGCCCATAGTTAGACTTCGAATGATTTTGTTCTTTCTGCAACATTTGATAGTCTTATTGGCATCTTACAACAAATTAAACCATTGATATATATTTAGTTTAATAAGACTTGATTTCTCACACGGCGTAAAGCAGTAAGTAGCTTCATTTGTGTTTGTGGTGATAAGTGGGGAATTAATGAGTAAATAGATTCGTAGTTTTCTTTCCTTAAATTATGGTTTTAAAAAATTTATTAGGCTATGTGTTAGAATAACATCCACTCTTTTCATCTGTAGTTGATGTTTTTTTGCTAAATTTCTGAATAACTTCACCCTAATGATGGTTTCCGTAATGGAATCAAAATGCTGGTATTAATCTTCCTTATGTAGTGTATCCAAAAAATTCCATTCGTTATCGACTGCAAAATGAATCTCAAATCTTCTAAATAGTAATTCTATCCTTGAATATTTCAGATGTTACCACATATTAACTCGGGTTGTATTAATTTGATTTCTGCTGTAGATTAGTTCTCCTTGTATGTATCCAATTATATTTCTCAAGTTCATTTTTCCTTTTGCAATTATTTGATGCAATTTTCAGTTTGAAACAATGAGTGAGGTATTTTATAGAAAACATTGATTGAGGGTTAATCAATGGAGATTTAGGTTGAATAGAAAAAGGAAACAATTTTCCTAATTTTAATTGGGGTGAGTTTTTATCTAGTAGAGAAGAATGTGTTTTTTTTCACTTTTTAAATGATACATGTAGTTTTTTGCCAATGGATCATGGTTCTATCCTACATATTCTCATCTCCTATATACTATATCTTCTATATATGCTAAATTATGTGAATAAGTTAATATGTTTGGTGCTTTGTGCTCCTACTGTGTCACTCACCACACAGATCATAAATCAATAAAATTTTAAAAATAAACAAACACCTCTAAATGAGGTTATACCAGAGTAACTTGCACTCGAAAATTAAACATGTACCCAATATCATTTCCTTTAAGGATAAAGGAAACCTATAATGTTGTGAAAAATACTCCAGCAAACCCGCACAAGAAAAAGAGTTTTAAGCAAGAGAAACCAACTTGGAGCCAACATAAGGACTTCCAAAACAACGAGAAAAATGCCAATCTACAAGAACAAACAATGATTACATAACATTACAAATTACAACATATCCCTTTGATATGTGTTGTTCTTTGACCATTTTAACTAGAAGGTCATCTTTGTGTTCCTTCTCATCTTCACCGAAGTTTAGAACAAAGGGATGTAATTTAGAAAATAATGTTAGAGTAAAGCATTATTATTACAACTATATGATAAATATAAGAGATTTTCCATATATGCATTAAAATAACATGCCTAACTGAATTAACAACAACATTGTTTTTCAGCCCTGTGCCAAATAAGGCTTCTTTCCATCTAAGTTGATGCTCAAATATTGTAGGCAAATCTCTAAACACAAAGTACCACTTGCTTCTTAGCAACATTGCATCCCCAAAACACATGTTTCATGGTTTCATAAGACTATCGAATGGACAATTAATTTGATATTCAAGTATTTTGGCCTATCCCGATAGGTAGCTTATAATGAAGGATTTTCCATGCCAATATTTGAGCATCAACATTAGCTTTAGAGTTCCAAAATTGAGCACTTAACTTTAACCAATATTTATTACTAAACTTACATCTCCATTTAATGTTAAGGCGGGAACTAAGTGCATATTTGGAAGGAGATGAAGATAAATTTGCTTTAAAGGAAAACAAGAAAAGTGATGAGCTGATGGCTAGAACCAATCTTTGAATAAATTACAAGGAGTTAGAGTGCAAATTTTGATAAGAAAATTAGGAGGGACCAAAGCCTCGCACTAACAAAAGCGATTTGTTTGTACTTATTTTTCAAACCAAACTATTCTCTAATAATGTCAAGAACTAGACCAATGCAATGTATTGAAATTCCATATATCACTTGATTTTTGGATTCCCTTTTAAGCAAGTAATAAGCTTCATGTGGGAAAACGACAGTCAAAGGTTTACTTTGGCATGTAATAAGTTTATTCCACCAAATAGAAAAGGAAGTAAAGTTGAAACCATGCTTAGTTTTCTTATTCGTAGTAAAAGCAAATAAATTTGTATATGGTCTTTATTTAGTTATTTGTTGAATTGGATCTTTTAATTCTTCTTGTGGGTTGCTTTTCAATTTTGTAAAAAGTGGAAGTGAGGTTTAGAGACGCTTCTTGCGGCGTCGGTTTTGAAAGGTATTTTGCCACAACTTGAGGGTTGTTTAAAATTGTTAGTTTGTGTTATAAAGTAAGTTTATTAATCCAATTTGACTATTATAGGACACAAACAATGGTAACATGTTGTAGTTTTGTTTTGATCATGTCTAAGGCCTAGTGTTTTGACATGCCGACCAAGATGACTATTCTGACACTAGTTTAACATGATACAAAAATTGTTTTATGCGGTTCATAACATGATTTGATAACAAAACATCAATACAATATTGATATCATATTTAATATTTAAAGTATTAACAATGAAGTAATAATCCAAAAGGAAGTAAGACATGATGAATAAATCCATGTTTGTAATGATCCGACAAGCAAGAGTTGAGTTTGACAATACACATGCCGATTGCATTTGCTTGTGGGGTCTAAGGCCTTTTCACAAATCCTTTTTGTGCATACTATGTAAGCATTGCTTTCCATGAGAAAAAAACTCTTTTAGCCATTTTTCAAACAATTTTCATGTTTTTTTGTTTGATTTCACATCACGCCTACATGTCGGTCATGACATTTATAGCTACAATGAAGAAAATCCACATTTCATCCACATTCGGTGAGTGTCCATTCCTATTGAAAATCTCTAAACCATCACAATTGTAGCTAAATTCATGCAAGATATCTTAATTTTCATAGTGTATTAAATTCATCTTTTGACCACATAAATTGTCACATAATTTGGATTGTTTGCCTTAAATTTTAGGGGTTATCTCTATGTTATCTATAAGAGAATGCCTTAATTTGTATGTGATTTTTACTCATGTATTTTAGGTTACGTCAAGATGAGCACCATAAATAATAACTAATATAGAAGTATTATTTTCTCATTTTGTATTAATCACATACCAAAGACACATACTTAACATGCACAAACATCATAATAATTTGTTAGTAGAGAATATTTAGAAGAACAATAAATATAATCTTGATAAGAAAAATGTTGTCCATAAAATTTGGAAATTAGAATCCATTATAAATATATTAGTGCAATGCTAGTATTCTAGAAGAAGGAAAAGAAATCAACAACAATTCTCCTTTGAAGGTAATATTCTAGCGGAATCAATCAACCGCACATACTTGGGGATTGACTTCAACAACAAACTTACTTGGGAGACTTGCAGAAAAAAGAGAACAATAGGAGGGTGGAGAGCTCTATATGCTTTACAAAACAAATGCAGAGAAGCAGAGTTATGGGATTGGAAAACTACTTAGACCCTTTTTGAATTGTTAGTTACCCCTGGTTGTACTTTATGGGTGTGAAATATGGACCAGCAGCATACCAATATCAAAATGGAAACAAATTGAGAGAATTCAAAAACATATGATCACAAGCAAGTTCAAGCTGAAATTTTTTGTCCCTTATGAGATTCTTTTAGCTGAAACAAGTGTAGTTCCAATCGAAGTCGTTATGATTCGACTTCTAAGATACCTCAATAAAATTGAACAGATGACAACAAACAGGTGGCCCAACATAGTCTTCAAAGAGCCATTATGCAGGAGAAAAAGATCATGGGTGAATAAAAACATCAAGTGGATGAAAAGATGAAATATTGAATGAATTAGATAAGTTCCACAAAGCTATGTGAGAAAAAATGGGGAGAAAAAGAGATACTAAATCAAAAATTTAACTACACTTGTGATCATCAACAAAATGCCTACATAGGGGCCCTCATCCCTTAGAGAGCTAAGATTCTCATAGCTCAACTAAGGACTAACTCTCATCGGCTTAGATGTGAAACAAGTAGATGGAAAAATCCTGAAGTAAAATGGGAAGAGAGACTCTCTCTTTTTTGCTCATAGGTTGTGGAACCAGAGAAACACTTTATTATAGAATGCAATGCTTATAATGACATTTGTTTGAGATATGAAATCAATTTCACAACATTGTCATGACACGATATAGGGGAGAGGACCCTATAACCGAGCAGGGACCAAAACATGTACATCTCTTTTCACCATAGGTTGTTGACAAAAGCACCAATAGTTGTTCACTTTTTGGTTAGTTACACTTTTTAAGAGTCAATGAGAATGTGACACATGGGGCGCTTGGTCATTGGTCCCTCTTTCAAATGCTTTATATTGATTTTCTTCATATTAAATCAATTCAAAAACTGTTTTTCCCTCCAAATAAACACACGAAACGAAAATGTTGATATGGCACGATCATACGCTACACGATGATATAATTTTTTTATGCTACCGACATACCTACATATATTTGTGTGCCCCTAAAGTTAGGTGCGGTTATAGGGTCCTCTCCCCTAGTCAATAAAGAATTGATAGCTAAAATGGAGGACCTCATCATCATGATTAACAAAAGAAGATCGAAACACTAAAAATAAAAGAAACCGACTTTAGTGTCTCAAGTGACCGTTAAAAAATGTTCGCATGATTTCATTACGCCAAAAAGCGTGAACTATGTGGGAAAGCCCGACCCCTTCTGACAAACAACAAGACATGAACGATCACGATTAGTTGGTCGACGATGCACGGATTATCCTGGACCGTACACGTGGCACGCAACAGGGTCGAAATTACTATTCTATCGTTGATTTATTTTTGAAATCCTCCGGACTGACCAGGGACAGAAAACTTGTAAGGAGGAGACCCCTGCACCATGCGCGACAGAGGGAGAAGCATTCCGCGAGTCAGAAATGGAGGACAGGTTCTGCATCCAAAACAATTAAAATCCCGAGTTCAACGAATGGAGCAGAGTCATTTGTGAGCAGGACGCTCGGGAAACTGATCCATGAGTTCAACAGCCGGGAAGAAGGGAGTAAATCCATATGTGAGCAGGAGTGGATGTTGAAGAAAGAGATCAAGACTCTCACCAAACAGGTCAAGAAACAAAAGGATCTAACCATGGCTAGTAGGCTACTAAATTTTCTATCATTTTATTGATTCTGTAAACTTGTGGAACCACGATTATAGAGTAATTATAGTTGTTTATCTTCCACAAACACAGTATTTTATACAATTTTGAGTCGAGAATTCATTTCACAGCTAGACACCAGTAAAGGAACAAAACCCATCAGACCAATGTGGCCTACAGGACATAAAAAATATCAAATCTCAGTCTGGAAATCATCAAATCCCAGTTTGGACTTTCAATTGTAAAGGAATTAGCATCATAATGATGAAAATGTTAGTACTTACTTCGGAAGTCTCCAAGGCTGAAGTTTTTGCCCTCTGCCCACTTAGCATAATCAACACTAGGCTTCATGAGCTTGTCAAACCATCTTAGCTTGTCCCCAACTGTGTAATTCTTGTAGCCTTCCACTTTCACATAACCAAAAATCACTACAAAACGGAGTACCCATATCATGATTCTATCCATGATTGAGTATTTTTTTGGTGCGTAGTTGTTCTGATTTGTTTGCTCACAGACCCACTTCAATCAATTGCTCTGTTAATCAATTGCACGACAAGACTTTTTTAATAATGGAGTGCTTCTAATCTTCATCATCATACTTCAAATCTTCATCAGAGATCTAGTTTATTCCAAGGTCAAAATGCAATGGATGAAAAATTTGAACAATATAATAGTGTTCAATTTTTTTAGCTTTAGGTTTCTATCTAATAATCAATTACAATGGTCAGAGTAAACTGCACACTATCAATCTGACACTAGTTGAACTGAAACCATATACAAAAGATTATCATGACCTGTGTTCGAGGATAATAGGAAGAGATTGAGAATTGGTCCATTGGATCAGTATACCTGATCAAGAAATAAGGAATCTGACACAAACATCAATGTAACAGAAAATGGGGTTTGGTTGAGGTTACACAATAAGTAAATTAGAAAAGGGTAATCTGTACACACACATATACTGATTTTTAGTAGTTATAACACACAAAATATAATAGTGGCACATGAAATTAAAAGATGCGCAAGCCAAAGTTAGAAATTCACACAGAAGAGGCAAATCACTCAGTCAGTTTACAAATATCTTTTATTTAAAATTTGCAAAGGATGTCCATAGGAAAGTACGACACAGTGATAAGAAGAGATTAAACCAATCTAATGGTTTTACACAAAATTTCCCTATATAAGCATGTGCTGGAAGTAGGAAAGTGGAGAAGGATTCTCTATATCCCACTGATATCCTCAGTAAGCAATAAATTGACTTCGTCGCTAATTATGACGGACACATTTCTTTCTATTTTTGCATATATTTCATAAGATTGGGGGACTGGAAGTGAATGGAGTATGAAAGATATTGCTTGCAAACTGTTGAATGTTGCGAGGCCGCAGACCAATATGCGAATGCACTCGCTGTTGCAGTTGCCATGGGCAGCACAAGGACGAAAATCACTGCTATAGTTTTGTTTTGTTTCTCTCCACATGCACCACCCTCCACTGAAGGCTCATTCAAGAAAATACCTGTCTCGGCCACATAAAAAAATCCACATGGCTATTTTTAACACATCCAAATAAACTTTAACAAAACCGGTGCTATCTGCACAATATCAGGTTTTGTTCAATGAGGGCATTAGTTTGAACTAATGACAATGACTGGAAAATAAATTTTTCCATATATCATAGTTCCCAACGAGATAAATTTTTACGCCGAAAGGCGTGAACTATGTGGGAAAGCCCAACCCCTTCTGACAAACAACAAGACATGAACGATCACGATTAGTTGGTTGACGATGCACATGATTATCTCGGGGTACACGTGGCATGCGAGTCAAAAATGGAGGGCAGGCTCTGCATCCAAAACAATTAAAATCCCTGAGTTCAACGAATGGAGCAAAGTCATTTATGAGCAAAGCACGCTGGCCCGATCCATGAGTTCAACAGCCGGGAAGAAGGGAGTAAATCCATATGTGAGCAGGCGTGGATGTTGAAGAAAGAGATCAAGACTCTCACCGAACAGGTCAAGAAACAAAAGGATCTCACTTCGCTAATAGAGGAGCACCTACATTTCCGCCGGATTTCACCTTTGAGCAACTCCGTCTCCTCAAATACCAGGTCGAAACCATGTTTGGAAGCGTACAACTACTACTTTCTCAAAAGATGCCTTCCTCTCCTTCTGATGCTCAAAATTGCATAGAGGGGAATGTACGTACCCAAAATTGTATGTCTTGCACCACCATAGGAAAGATGTTACAAATCCCCATTGATGATACAGGTCTCCTCGCAAGGTGTTCGGAATCCAGAAAGCCCGTTAAACATGCGTTAACATCCCGCATGCCTCGCTTTGCCCCCGCGCCCTTTGTTTTTCCCTTTCTTTCCTCTTTCTTTGGCTTCTTGGCCTTCGGTGATTTAAACCGCCGCCGCCTGCAGGCGGCGGTCTCGTGATCGCCGCCCGAACGAGGAGGCGGCCTATGCCGCCGCCCGCTCGAGAGCGGCGGTCCTGTGCGCGTTTTCCAGAACGCTCTTTTGACGCGACCCGCGTGAAATATCACGATTTACCAACTTTTCTTTGCCGACTTAAGCTTGTATTTATGTTTTTTTGCCGGTGACAAATGCTGATTTATCTTTGTTTAATAGTGGGAGAGTTCAATTTGAACTTGCCTTCTGGTGTTTGTAAATGCTATAAATATGTAGCTTGTGCTGAGGCAAATGGCCACCATTTCCTTGTTAGAGTCTTCTCATTTTTCAGTGGTTTGGTCTATTAGCTTGCTTAGGATTGATAGTATAGTTCATTACATGTTTAGATAGTATTGTTGTTTGTTGTTGGTAAGCCACATACCCATCTTGTGTGCAAAGTCTTTGTTGTTTCACCCATGGTCCTGGTTTGTTTTGGTCTTGGTTCTTTGGTCTGGAGTCTTCATTCTTGAATTTCGGTCTCAATACTCAAATCCTAGATTTATTTTATGAATCATTTTATCTTTAGCATGGATTAGAATTTTGAGTATTTAGTTATGCCTCACTGTACACCGACAACGATCCTGCTAGGAATCGTATAGGCCAAGCTCTGTTCTCTTGTGCCATCCCTCTCCTACTTGTACTTCGTTGTATTTCTCTCGAAAAGCCGCTTATTATTCATTGTTTGAGTACCTGTTGTTTATCATTTTGTTTTATCATTGCTGTAACAACCCTGCTAGGAATCGCATAGGCCAAGCCAGTTCACTTGCGCCATCCCTCTCCTACTTGTGCTTTGTGCCATTTTACTTCAAAGTAATTGTCATCCCAGTTCCTTCTCTTGCTGATGTTGCCATACTCCTACTCTTTCTGGATTCACGTGAACATGCAAGAACGAAGAGATCACTCTGAGGGGACAAGCTACAACACAACTGGATTTGCCTCTGCTCAGTAAACTCCAGGTTTAAATCGTCAAAGTTATTATCAAATAGAGTAGTGAATCATTTTATTTCAGTTAAAGCTCGCTTTCAATATTGCCGGGGAAGCTGTGGGGAATGATAGTTTCTGAGAAACTATGATTTGTTCCTCACTTCTGAGGTAGGATTGAAGGTTTTCAATTAAGTTAATTAGTTGTCTTTTATTTAGATTCACACATCTGCACAGGTGAATAACCACACCGGGTTATCTCACTTGTTTAGTTTTAGTATAAAAGTAGTTTAATTGTTGCTTGTAATTATAATGTTTCAATCATATATTTTGTTTAGATTAGTTTCCCTTTCAGTAGTAGTATAAATTGTTATTTTCAGTTTAAGTTAATTTGGAGATTCCATAACTAGATTAAACGCTTAAATTCTAGTTAGGAGGGTAAATCACTAGGGAATTTATGCTACCCGCTCATAGCCTCTAAATCTCCCCTTTTTCAGTTTAGCTACCAGGAGATCAAACTACCAGATCTTAGTCACTGATCCTCCCATGGTTAGCCATAAGAAAGTTGCTTGCCGATTCTCATCCTCGCTTGTAGCTTTTCTATCATAGAAAACTGACCATAATCCCGGCTGTGACTTCATCTAAGTCACCCGCATTTCAAACCACCGGCTGTCTCGGCACGACCTCGGGAGGTCGGGTACGGGGAAGGTCACTTGTCGATTATCATCCTCGCATGTCACTTTCCCATCGTACAAAATTGGTGAACCCGACGTGAACCTTACAATTGCTTCACCTTCTCTCTGAGAAGTTTCATCTTATCCAAATCACCTTCGCTCCTTCCCATTATTCTGCGGGTATTCATATACCCCCCGAATATGTCGGGATTCGATGCATATGGAAGACCCCTCCTGGGTCTTGAGGCATACTATGCCCACAGAATAGGGAGCCATCACCCTCACTCTGTGGGGCGACAACTATTCAACCAATCGATTGTCAACGCAAACGCAAAGGACCGAGATATAATTCGTCCTTCCAAGCGAGAGGGTTGGAGCAACAACTCGCTCAAACACAAAGCAGAGCCTTGAGGCTCAAACAATATGACATTGATTTGGAGAATCTGCTTCATCTCCTCGGTTGTTACTTAGACCACAAATTAGTAGACAATCGAGACCCATACCGGTCTTAGATGATGATGAGCG
This sequence comes from Taxus wallichiana var. yunnanensis, assembly GCA_018340775.1. NCBI lineage: Eukaryota > Viridiplantae > Streptophyta > Pinopsida > Cupressales > Taxaceae > Taxus > Taxus wallichiana. The sequence continues at coordinate 304,189,388 of CM031238.1, forward strand.
GTCAATACATTATCCTAGAGTGAACAACATTCTTGGGGCATGTACCCGCCTTTATAGGAGGTTTACAAATACAACCGAGATCTCTTTTCAAGAAAATACCTCTATGCCACTACGTATAGAAAATACTCTCAGAGAAACTTGGCAAGATAGCGATCGAGTTCATGACAGGATATCACATGCCTATACAACACTGGGGTATACAACAAATGCCACTCGTGCAAAGCAAGTGACTTCACCAAATAAAGTCATTTCAACGTTAGTAGAAAAAGTGAGAGGGTTAGAACTGGCTCAAGCAAGTCAAAATTCTCCGTTCATACAAACAGGGAGTTCTAATCCTCCATACCACCCTGGCCAAGTAGATCTCCTCACAGGGGTAGGCACATTAGGCATGCCGCCTCACTATCCACAACAAACGCCAGCAAGGCCCACCATCTCTAGCACTATTCCTCCCGGTCTAGTGTCAAACAATCCATTCCTTGACAATACCCCATCATACTTAAACATGTACTCCAAATCCCCACAAGGAGATATGTTCTCCTCTCCCGGCATGTTTGCTCAAACGCAAGGACCTCCCTATGCCCCTGCCAACGCATACGCTGCACCGTATCAACAACCTATCCCACCACCGCTCCCTCAGCAACCACCATCAATGGTCGAAAGCTATGCGATAGGGACTTATTCAGAATATCTAAAGGAACCCTTAGACTTCACCATACGAAGCGTCATGCTTCCAAGACCTCTCCCTGATTTGCCCAAGTTCAAGGGTGAGGGAGATCCAAACGCGCATATCAAAGCTTACGCTACTGACCATACGAGAATTACTTCTTGGGATGGGGTTGTTCTTAAAATATTTCCCAAAACCTTGGAAGGCATCGCTCTTGATTGGTATTATAGAATACCTGAGGCTTCCATACATTCATTCAAACAACTCGTGTCTGAGTTCATCAAAGCCTTCGACATGAACAAACTATTAAGGACAGGAATCGGGGAGTTCTGCACATCAAGCAAGAACATAACGAGTCTGTCGCCCATTTCATCCAAAGGTGGCGCACGAGTCCTTTATTCCGGCAAGTGCTCCAAACATGGATCAGATGGAACTATGCAATTTATTCCTTCATTCTCTCAGCAGAGAGGTGAAGGAAGAAGTCCAGAAGTTCCCACTAAGAACTTACGATGAAGTACTTGAGAGCGCTCTTCGAATAGATCAAGCAGCGATAGATAGTGGCCGTAAGACATATGGAACAAATGGGAAAGTAATCACTCCTAATCAAAACACTATGACCTATCCTAATGCCGGAATACCGATCAAGGACCCAAGATCCTTAATGAAAACCATGGGGTTACAATAGATGGAGTCACTGATCAAGTCAAAGGACCAAATATTGTGAACACCCTGGCACCTGCTAACAATCAACACAATAATAACTTCACTCCAACGATCAATATGGTGGATTCTAATCATCCTCCACAACAAAGCAAATCCAGGCACAAGTCCTTTCTCGGGGCCCAGATGGATATCAAAACCAAAGCCAAAGGCCACAACCTCGAAATTTCAACTATAACAACCAACAGCCCAATCAGAACTTTGGGCCACAACATGATTCAAACCGACGACCACGGAACTATAATCCCAATCTATATTGTGGTTTCCACAAAATCAGGGGTCATGACACTAGGACTTGCCATGACTACAATAAATTCATGCAACGCTTGCCAGAAGAACAAAAACAACTTTTCATAGATATGTTCTTGGCAGATCCTGCGTCACCAGCACCAAATACTTTTGCAGGGGCAGTTTCCCCTCAAAATGCACCTCTCAAGATCTTCAACGATCCTTTCCCAAATCATTATAACAATAACAGGTTAGATCCAAATGGGAAAAACAAAGGTATCATAATAGGAAATAACGATCAAGATGTCTCAACTCCTGACAACTCTCAGATTGCTCCTAACCTAAGTTCAAATGGTAATACAAAAATCTTAGGATTAGTTGAGTTGGAGGTTGAGCGTGAAATTAATGCAACAACTCGGACAAAGGAGTATGTTTCACAACCCCTACCCGATATTTTCTCCACACGAGATGAAGTTCCTACAAATGCTAAACCGGTAGGATCCTATGATTTAATATACGAGGTGGCAAAGACAAATAAAGATAAGTCAATTTCTGTGGAAACAGTCTCCACTAAAACCACAGCAGGAATTATGAAACTCTTGGAGAATGACGAACCGATCTTTCTCCCATTTGAACCTCAAGGAATGGGTAGTCTTCTCGATATAGCATCTCTTCCCTCCGATGACCTAAATCTAGATATAAACATGATAGAATTAACAAGTGAAGAAAGGCAATTTAAAACTGAAACGATGCCTATCAAAACCATCTCTAGGCACTGCCCTATTCTAAAGCCTAGTTTCGACCCATGCGTGTCTAAAGCTAAGTTTTCCCTATCCATGGGGCAAGACCTCATCATTAACACAATGCTCACTATGAGAGAGAAGGTCGAGCAGCATAGTCATGCTCACCCACATGTCATCTCTCAAAAACATGACAAAGAGGTATGCGAATGCCTCTTTCAGAAAAATGTTTTTAATAATGAGAAATATACACCTCTGGGCAAGGGTTGTAAGTTCAAACCCAGAATGGTAGGCCCTCATCAAGAAAATGAAAAATTTGAGGATAATGGTTCTCCGCTGTGTACTTCTAGGGGTGAAGAATTCGATATTCATCAACTTTCTTCACCTTAGACATCATGACATATGGTTCCACCTGCATTTTCATATGTACATGGTTGCAGTTGCATTACATTAGTAATTTAGTTGGTTCATTTTGTTCACTCGTTTCATAAATATTGTAGTCCAGGAACTTACTCTTAAGTAATCTGTTACAAATTTCTGAAGATATTGGCAAAAATATTCAAATCACATCTCTTCAAACATCATCAAGTACTTTCAAATCTTCTCATCAAGTTTGACAGACAAACATTGACGGAAACCATACCAAGACCTGCATACTTGGCTTTGCTTGTTCTTTCTACTAGGTAAAGTTGTCCTTGCCTACGGTCTATTCTAGAAGCTTCTTGGTGTCACATCTATCCCTCTTAAAATCTCTTGGAACGAAAGGATATCCCAAAGTCATAGATCAAAAATGTCAAAATCAAATGCAATCAAAAGCACCAAGCAAACAAAATATTTTATTTTACACACTTCTTTGCCCCATCAACCTTCGGTGATAAGCCCACATCTCTTACTGGTGATGTGAGGTTGGGAAAGGAAAGAAGTGCCCTTACTCGCCTGTATCTTGCCTTTGGTGACAAACCCATGCTTCTTACTAGTGGCGTGAGGCAAGGTGTGGGGGGTCCAGTCACACAAACTAACAAATCTTGGTATGCTAAAAACACAAGTCAAATTCTGTTAAAAGAAGGCAAATATCCAAACATCTAAATTCCAAAGAGATCAAATCCTCAAAACCAGATTTTGTCAACCAGGTTGCCATTTATGAATCTAAGTCTAGATAAACTGAAAAGTAAGTGGCCTTCTAAGCTTGGTAGTAGTTCTGAGTAGGGTGGGTGTGTAGGTCCAAATTTGGTTCTTGTTCTTGTTTTGTATGTCTCTCATCATTCCACTCAAATCAAACTCATACAACTTGTGCCCTTCCCAATTCTTGGTGTTGAGCCCTTGCATCTTACTAGTTGCATGGATTTGGGATTGGGGCAAGTTCATCTCTTTATCGCTACACATTCATCACGTTTTGCCAACATAAGAAGAAATCACAAACATTGTCTAAAGAGGCCAAAAGTTCAAAACTACAACATGTTCGTCATCACATATCAGCATTGCAAAAGCAAATAAAGTAAAAACATTCTGTTTAACATTTGTTATCACTTGTCATCCATTGCATACATTCTTAAAAGCATGTGAAAGTTGGCGGCATTTCGACACACGGGCATGTCAGGTATAGCCTCTAACTCCCCATTTTGGGACCGCCATACTCGGACCCAACGTTTTATGCCTCTTCATGGCTAAAACGCTTCTCCGAGGGGGCAATATGTACGTACCCAAAATTGTATGTACTGCACCACCGGAAAGATGTTACAAATGCCCCAATGATGATACAGGTCTCTCGCAAGGTGTTCGGAATCCAGAAAGCCCGTTAAACATGCGTTAACATCCCGCATGCCTCGCTTTGCCCCCGCGCCCTTTGTTTTTCCCTTTCTTTCCTCTTTCTTTGGCTTAGCCTTGATGTGAAAACCGCCGCCCGCAGGTGGTCTCGTGACCGCCGCCCTGAACAGGGAGGCGGTCCTGTAACCGCCGCCCTGCTCAGAGCGGCGGTCCTGTGCGCGTTTTCCAGAACGCTCTTTTGACGCGACCCGCGTGAAATATCATGATTTACCAACTTTTCTTTGCCGACTTAAGCTTGTATTTATGTTTTTGCCACTGAACAGTGATTTATCTTTGTTTAATAGTGGGAGAGTTCAATTTGAACTTGCCTTCTGGTGTTTGTAAATGCTATAAATATGTAGCTTGTGCTGAGGCAAATGGCCACCATTTCCTTGTTAGAGTTTTCTGTTTTTCAGTGGTTTGGTCTGTTAGCTTGCTTAGGATTGATAGTATAGTTCATTACATGTTTAGATAGTATTGTTCAGCTGTTGGTAAGCCACATACCCATCTTGTGCGACGATCTTTGTTGTTTCACCCATGGTCTGGTTTGTTTTGGTCTTGGTTCTTTGGTCTGGAGTCTTCATTCTTGAATTTCAGTCTTCAATACTCAGTCCTAGATTTATTTTATGAATCATTTTATCTTTAGCATGGATTAGAATTTTGAGTATTTAGTTATGCCTCACTGTACACCGACAACGATCCCGCTAGGAATCGTATAGGCAAGCTCGTTCTCTTGTGCCATTCCTCTCCTACTTGTACTTCGTTGTATTTCTCAAGCTGCTATTATTCATTGTTTGAGTACCTGTTGTTTATCATTTTGTTTTATCATTGCTGCAACAACCCTGCTAGGAATCGCATAGGCCAAGCCAGTTCACTTGCGCCATCCCTCTCCTACTTGTGCTTTGTGCCATTTTACTTCAAAGTAATTGTCATCCCAGTTCCTTCTCTTGCTGATGTTGCCATACTCCTACTCTTTCTGGATTCACGTGAACATGCAAGAACGAAGAGATCACTCTGAGGGGACAAGCTACAACACAACTGGATTTGCCTCTGCTCAGTAAACTCCAGGTTTAAATCGTCAAAGTTATTATCAAATAGAGTAGTGAATCATTTTATTTCAGTTAAAGCTCGCTTTCAATATTGCCGGGGAAGCTGTGGGGAATGATAGTTTCTGAGAAACTATGATTTGTTCCTCACTTCTGAGGTAGGATTGAAGGTTTTCAATTAAGTTAATTAGCTGTCTTTTATTTAGATTCACACATCTGCACAGGTGAATAACCACACCGGGTTATCTCACTTGTTTAGTTTTAGTATAAAAGTAGTTTAATTGTTGCTTGTAATTATAATGTTTCAATCATATATTTTGTTTAGATTAGTTTCCCTTTCAGTAGTAGTATAAATTGTTATTTTCAGTTTAAGTTAATTTGGAGATTCCATAACTAGATTAAACGCTTAAATTCTAGTTAGGAGGGTAAATCACTAGGGAATTTATGCTACCCGCTCATAGCCTCTAAATCTCCCTTTTCGGCTTTTAGCTACTGGAGATCAAACTACCAGATCTTACCACCGATCCTCCCATGGTTAGCCATAAGAAAGTTGCTTGCCGATTCTCATCCTAACAGAGCTTTTCTATCATAGAAAATCGACCATAATCCCTACTGTGACTTCATCTAAGTCACCCGCATTTCAAACCACCGGATGTCTTGGCACAACCTCGGGAGGTCAGCACGGGAAGGTCACTTGTCGATTATCATCCTCGCATGTCACTTTCCCATCTTACAGGGAACCAGATCGAGACCGAAAACGATAAGCGAGAGCGAGAGCGAGAGTGAGTGGGGGACTTGGCTGCATTTGACTAGTCTGAATCGCTATATTCACAACGGCCATTGGATTCTTGTACAATAAATTCATTCTAATCGTGTAATGATCACTTATGTAGGGTTTATGTAATAATTCTTGTACAATGGCCGCTTCTATGAGCATGTGCATATCTGGGCGGGTTAGGGTTTCTTGGTCCAGCACCACAAAATAATCCCCCCCTTCTTAGAGAGAGTTTAGCTTTTTAGAATTACATTACATCCTTTCTTTGTAGTTTCTGCAATGCAGTGCATTACGGCTACGGGTAACTTAGTGCTCTCCTTGAATTGCCCTGTCAAGGGACTGTATCACCATGTATTACTAAAGCTAGATCAAATTCTAGCTTTTCGAAAAATAATAGTCATCTTTATCTATAATTATACTTCAAATGACTCTGGTTGTTTAGCCTTTATGAGGTGGATGTCAAAACAAATGAATTTATTTGATTATTGGTTGATCTCAATCAGGTTTTATTGAGTGAGGTAGTGCTGGTTTGATCTCGAATTTGAGTGTTTTTGAAGCTAATGAAGCCATTTGGCTACAATTTACATAAACTTGCATAATGCTATGGACTGTGAATGAGTATTCCTCTGCCTACATGAGGTTAAAGAATATTGAAAAAAAGTTTGTTGTTATAAAAAATAGAGCTGCAACAGAGAAAACTAATACAAATTGCATTAATCTAGCTTGCATTACATTTAGTCCAATCTGCCCTCAATGCTGTGCATGGTTACATTTTTATAGTTTTTCTAAAATATAAATCGCCTTCTACCCGGTTATTAGTGCTGCTACCAAGATCGTTGGCTCGCACAAAATAATGAAAATGTATGTTCTGATTCGAGGTTTCTAGGAAGGTAAGGAGAGAATGTTTTGCCAGAACAGAAAGTGTTAGAAACATGTCGGCGAGATTTTTGGTTCTGTTGGCCTTTGAAATTTCTGTCCGAAGCAATTTCCTTTGAGTAGCAATTTATTGGAAAGAAACCAGATACGGATCATCGCATTTCTCGGTTGTCTAATCTTAAGAACTTTGGTATGTTAGAAGCCTCTGTTCAACATTTTCCTGTAATTGCTGTGTCTTTTCTTCAAATTTCCTTTAATGGGTATCTTGAACTGACTTTGTATTTTTTCTCATGGTTGGGGGATACCATTTTTGGTTGGAGATCGCACACTGATTTCAGATGAACCACAGAATTTTGAAGAACAACAGATTGTATCTGAAACTTAGTAAATTCTACATGTTCAATACCGAAGAAATATATTGGTAACCTTAACTTCCATCGTCGCTAATAATAGATTGTGGAGTAGTAATTTCAGTTCTGCTAGCGAAAAATGATTATCTTTAAGTAGAATTGTTTTCCGTTATGAAGAATACAGGGTGGTCCTGTGAATAGTCAAGCCACCAAAGACAATAGAGATTAGAATTTTCATGTAATGATTCCTAACTAACCTATTTCATTGTTCGTAGACTGGAAAAATACAAATGAGTACGTCCAACGAAGGTGGGAGGAGTGCGAGGATTGTCCCGGGGCTCAATGGAATCAGTATTGATGTATTCAATGGAGATTTCAAGGCTTGTGATAGAAGTGTTTCATTTTCTTCCTTTCTCTCTGGAAGTGATTCTTGCCAAGCGGTACATCGACCTTCCATTGAAGCAGGCAGTGGGAATACAAACAATACATTTGTAAAAGGGTTGGAGAAGCGAATCTCTTTGAGCAAGAGCGTGACGAAGGACACTGAGATCAGTATCTTCCGAGTAGAAAAGTATTTCAGCTCTGAGCAAGAGAAGAGAACTGACGCAAATCAGGATTCCACAACGCAAAGCTCCAAGCCAAGAGAGAATTCCAAAGCCAGAATAGAGGCAGGAAAGGACAAGGTATTGTTCTCTGGTACTCATGATATATATGATTCTGGTAATCGAATTCCCTCTCTTGCATCTTCCATCGGAGCAGTAAATCACACTTTCAGGCCAGGAGGGGCAACTCCGACAACTTCTTCAGAGGCGAGCTGGAACAACCAGTTAATTTAAGTCACCAACATCGGCTTCCGGTCTCTGATTCTAAACCATTCTCTTTGCTTTGAAAACTATTCTGCCATCTGTATTATGAAGCTGCACTTTCTGTTATGGAGCTGCAATTCATGTACCTTTTATAATGCATCATACAACTTAATTATTTATAGTCGAACAACTAGGAAAATATAAGATGTAGTCTATAGGAAGCTCCTATGGTTGCCTAAGAGCGCCGAGGCAAGTGTAATGGTACTGAAGAACTTCTAAGAATTTTTACAATTTATAATTTCCATTTTATCATTTATAATGTTGTTTTGATTCTCTTCTTATGTTGAATTCATTTTGTTTTGATTCTCTTTTTACAATTTTGTGACGCTAAATGTAGGCAGAAAAATCTTAAGAAGTTGGGTTGAAGCAGAGTGTGAGGATGCAGAAACATCCCTGCTTTTAGATGCATACAGGGTCCGCCCTTCAAACATGGAAAGCCTTCCACTCATTGAAGTTGCTCGCGACTGGAGTTACAGAAAATATCACAAGCGCACTAGGTGGAAGAGTCGTACCCATCCAACTATTGTTCGGGTGTTCCCCAAATTTCAATGCGTTCCATCTAAGGACTCCCCCTCTTTTGAACTTTTATGTTGGTCTGAACTCCTTCTATACAAACCTTTCCGCAACATTTCTACTGGTATTGGTTCAATACCTCAACAAACCATTTCCAATTGGAGCTTTTTCAGATACAATTATCGGCCTTGACATAATGCACGGCGTGAATCAAATCCGTCACTCACCTCTGACAGAGACACTGAGTCCAAGGCCGAGCCCCCCCTTCCTGTTGAGCAACTATATGATTGGCAACTGTTGGCTCGATTCCACCCCTGGAACACTTCTTTCCTTGACATCTTGCAAATGTTGGGCCTTTGTGAATTTGACACCCTCCACAATTGGAGCGCACATCGTATTCCTATTGCTCTGCAGTCTTTTGGCACCACTTTCATTGAAGATAATAAGGCAGACCATATTTCAGCTTCCTTCGTGGAAAGATTCGACCCTCCAGCTTCAGGTTTATCCCCAGAACAACAAGCAACTTTCAACATAGTTATTCAACACTTCACGCACATATCCAACCTTCCTCCACTGAGACTTATTATACAAGGGACTGCAGGTACTGGAAAATCATTCCTCATTAACATTTTAAAGTCTTCATTTGCCTCTTCATCCAGCCAGGGCCTTTCACCTCTCCTTTTGCTCGCCCCAACAGGAGTTCCTGCTTTCAACATTTCAGCTTCGACAATACACGCAAGCCTCTGATTCCCATTAAAGAAATCAAACCCTTAGAGGGCCAAGCTTTATTGTCTCTTCAAGACTCCCTCAAGCACATCAAATACATTTTAATTGATGAAATGAGTTTCATCGGGCCACATTTGCTTTCCAGAAACGACTACCGTCTTAGGGAGGCTTTCCCGCACTTCAAATATTCAACATTTGGAGGTAGATCTATGATCCTTGTTGGAGACCTTGGTCAACTTCATCGGTTATGGACATCCCGCTTTATGCCAGCAAGTCTTACGGAGCCACCCTTTGGCGAGAATTCAACATATCTGTCTCCCTTCATTCAATCTTCGACAACAACACTCTGATCCAGCACAGGCATCATTCCGGAACTTCCTGCTTAACATTCGTAACGTCGTCCCTCTGATCTAGGACTGGGCAGCTCTTATTTCAAGATCTGAATTGAAGTCCCTTAACTCTCCTATAGCCAGATCAATTTCCGAAAATACCATACATTCTACATCTGGCGATACCGAAGATGATCAGTTGAAGCCCAAGGTTCTTCTCCCAGCCCTCGTCTTAGCTCCTTATAGCGATCATGCAATCATGGTGCCATACCTTCTTTATAACAGTCATGCATGTGTATATCACGTGTATTTTGTGTCGATAACCCCTTTCGGTTCGTTTTTGTATTATCTGCAACTAATTTAAACACCATATTTGATCTATGTTTGTTTACAAATATGTTCAAAGTTTCTTCCTGCGCTCTACTTCTAACCAGTCTAATATAACTAATGGATTTTTATACCTCGCTATTATTCTTTTATATTTAATGCTCAAGATCTTGTTGCTTATGTTTTTTTCACATTTTTCTTAATTTGACCATATCCCCACCACACTATATAATCTTCTACTCTGATATACGTTAAATTTCATTTTATTATCCATTCTTTTAGATTTGCTCCACTACTTTTCCTTTTTGACTCCTACCATTACTTGCATTTACGAGATATATTGGTTTTTAACACTCTCCACTTTCCTTCAGTTTTACCTCTTCTCTTTCCCTCCTCCATTTCCTTTTCCCTTTTTCATTTCTTTTATCCTTTCTGTCAAATGCATTCTTCTTTTCTACTTCCTTCTCCTTGTTACCCAACCTCTCTTTCGGCGTTATCATCGCACACCTCACGTGCGATTGCTAGTTTCATAGTATTCTTTGTTCTAGCCTTTATACGTGGTCCTCACTGCTTAAATACGTGGTGCTGCATTTATTGCCATCCAGGAGGTGTCTTCGTTTCTGTTTTGCTTACACTGCTCCATAATAAGTACAAGTAGATAATAAGCTACGGATTCAATTGCATGTAGCAGAGCCCATTGTTTTCTTGTATTTGCAGACGCAATGCTTCTACCTTTGCTGGCACCTTGAAATTTACAGTTGAAATTCTCTGGTTGAATGTAAATCCGAGGAAAGTGCAGTAATCTGTAGAGGGTGCTAACTGGTACGCACCTTTATTTCTCTTAACCCTCGATTCATTTCATGCAGGTTATTTTTGAATCACCAAAATCTTTATTTCAGTGAATTTCAATTATTGTTTTTTGTCTTTAAGTTTTTTCGTTTTCTTCTCTATTAGTTTTAGACATTTATTATTATTATTATTTCACAACAGATTCCACTTACTAAAATACATGGCAAGAACTCTGGAGGGCACCAGGCAGGTGAGGATATGTACGAGTCCCTGTTTAGGCTACGAATCTTTTCACTCTCTAAACAAATTTTTACTGATTAATCTCTCATTATTCATGCTATGTGTGTGACGCTTACCTATTACTCTTTACATTTTGCACTAGGGTTTCCGTAGGAGCTGATAAGTTTAATGGCTGTAATAAAGATTTTCATTCAAACAAGACCGTGTGGAAATGAGAATATGGATGTACAGACCTTGGAGAATATTAATATAATGTTTTAGTAGGATGTGAATAGGCCCTGTTCTTAGCACCTGAGGGATTAACAAATTTGACTGTCCAGCCTATCCTGTGAGCCAATTTTTTTATGAGGGTTATCTGTTCAATATTGGCGTTCGTATGAGTTAAAGTTGACGGTCCATCTACCGATCAGGTTAATTTTTTCCCCATTACCTATTTAACATTGACCATCAGATGAAACGAGATTGCCCTTCAGATGATCTAGGACAGTCAACCCCACCCGAAAAAAAAAAACACTTTTTAATATTTTTTAATTATATTTTAGTGCAAAAAGTATAAATATGGTCATCCAAACATCAAATTTAGCGTTAAATATTTTCTTTTTATGTGCGTTACAGTGCGACTTTGTTTTTGTTACTTCCAATAGAAGGCAGATTACTATTGCGTTAGGTAGATGCAATTATTCTTGTCTGATAATCCAATCACATTATTCTATTTTTCTGGGTGCCAAAGTTTGAAACTTCCAACAGCAATTTTTATTTTATTTTATTTTTTGGTTGTCTTTTAAATAATTTAGAATTCAAGATAAACATTTGATCTGCCTTTTGATTGGCGGACACCTCCTAAAGTATGGTCTGGCTGTCAGAGGTTCAAACGACATTTTGTTGAAAGAGTTGTAGTACAATTGGTGTGGAGGATGGTAAATTGCTTTGATCTTTTATCCATCAAGGTAAAAATCTGAGGAGATAACCAACAAGGAATGAGGTACAAATTGTGGAAGTACATTATTCTAATGTGGTCTACAATCGCCAAGCAAACACATTATCACTAAATGTCAGCTTTCATTCACATTTTGATTATAGTGTTTATTTATTGCTTAGGATGGCCGGCACAGCTACAAGGTCAAGTCTGCATATAATGTATTTGTTTCTGGCAATAATGCAACAAATTTCACTCATTGAAGTATTTGCAGCTCTATTGTCTAGACTTGCAATGTTGCATACACATAGAACTGATCGGATGCTTACATGTCAGCACTGTTTTCAAAGCGTTTCACTATTTCAAAGAGTTTGAAGACACCCATACTATATTGAGTAAGTGAAGGCTTCTACTACCTATTTAACTGGTACAGATATCTGAAATACATCTGTTTGAAAAAGGTTAAGAGATATCAATCTAAAGGCGCTTATCTTGGATTTTTCACTTGCCACATTGATTAACAACTTCAGTACCTTTACCACAAATTTCCCATTGACTGGTGACAAATGGCCTCAATCTAGATGCATCGTTGTGTTGGGCTCGAAAAAAATTGTTATGGGAAAAATAGGCTTCAAACTCTACTTGTATGGCCAAGATATTATGATTTTTTAATTGAATTATCCTAGCAAAAGAAAAATCTTTTAATGATGGTCAAATGGACGTCAAATTGTTAAAATCTCATAGACATTATAGGCCACCACTACCACACTAGGCTGCCATTGTAGGATGCCTCTTAGTGTAATTAGATTATTAATTATTACAGATATCTTAAATACATCTGTTTGAAAAAGGCTAAGAGATATCAATCTAAAGGTGCTTATCTTGGATTTTTCACTTGCCACATTGATTAACAACTTTATTGCCTTTTACCACAAATTTCCCACCGATTGGTGACAAATGGCCTCAATCTAGATACATCGTTGTGTTGGGCTCGAAAAAATTGTTATGTGGAAAAACAGGCTTCAAACTCTACTGTATGGCCAAGATATTATGATTTATTAATTGAATCACCCTAGCAAAAAGAAAAATCTTTTTAGTGATGGTCAAATGGACGTCAAATTTAAGATATTAATTGTTAAAATCTCATAGACATTACAGGCCACCGCCACCACCACCACCACACTAGGCTGCCATTGTTGGACGCCTTTTAGTGTAATTAGATTATTAATTATTATGGGATTTTACTCGTGTTTAAGTCATCTCAAGATGACCTCCACGAGTAATCATCATTCAATGACATTTTACAAGCACCTTGAAGTGGGTCCCTTTACCTTGAGATTATTACCAAAAAATGCATGAAAAATGTCATTTAGAGTGATGACTACTCATGGATGTCAACTTAAAACCACTTAAATGCGTAGGAGTAAAATCCCACAAAAATTAATAGTTTATTTAAATTGCTTATAGAAGCCTTCAATTGCTCAATATAAATATATGATTGGGCTAATCTTTCATCATTAATAATTGTGAGGTAAGTGTGATCTATAACTAACTACATACTCCAAAAGCTTTGACAATGGGGAAAGAGGCTAGAGGGTGAGAAGCCCAAAGCAAGTGATTACATTCACTATTCCTCCTAATAACAAATGTTTACGGTGCGTGAAAAATATCATACCCCGCAGCCATTAATCCTTGAGACCTCATTTGAATGATTCATGTTTTCAAAGAATAAATATGCATTTTTAAGTTAGAACATTTTGCATACATCTCAATTAGGACAAAAATCTGTTAATAAATTGTTGATGGATCACCATTTTTTAAAGCTCTAGCTTTGGCACTTGTGGGCAGGATGTTGGCTAAGGTTGATCAAGCACACTTATTTGCTTAAAAATTCATGAGGCTTATTCAACAAGTGCATTTTGTGGGTTCCTTGCTAAAAAGACGAGCAAAAATGTCATTATAGTAATAACTACTCATGGAGATCATCTTGAGATGACTTATAAATAAAATTCCACAAAAATTAATAATCAAATCCTTGTTATAGTTGTGCATTTTGTACCTTGCAATCATTGAGACCATATTTGGGTGATTCATGTTGTTAAGTGATAAATAGCCTTTTTTATACTAAACATTTTTATGCATCTCAAGTAGGACAGTTGCAACTAAAACATTTGACAAAGATTTGCGTTCAATTATTTGTTGATGAATTACCATGTTTCAAAGCTCCAACTTCAACACTTATTGGGAGGATGTTGTCTAAGGTTAATGAGGTTGGCCTTACACCTATCTATTCCCGTAAAAATCTTTGAGGCATTTTCAACAAGCCCATTTTGTGCATATACAATAATGATTGTTGTTGATGGTTGGTTTAAAATGCTTGAGGGCATTTTTGTGATAGCTATGCATGCATATCCTACAACCATTGCATTCTAAGATGTCGGTTGGATGGCTCATTTTTAAACATTTCATGTACCCTCATTGATCTACTTAAGTGTTATAGTCATATTAGGTTTTACACAATCACTTCAAGACTAATAAACAAATAAGAATAATTGAACATTAATAAAGGTAGTCCTAAAACAGTCTAAAATTATCGCAAGAAAGCTTGATATTTTGATACATTACACTACTCACACTTTTACAAAGTGAAATTGGGGCTAGGTTATGGAACGAACTCACCAAAATATGTGGAAAGAAGATAAGACAATGTGCTTGGATTGTGTACAGAAGAATAAAAGGTTACAAATATGCCCAGAAAAATTAGGACTTGGAAATGTGCTCTAGACGGGTTCAAGAGATGTTGGACAATCTCATGGCCGAAACTATCCTAGAGGGCTATGAACCTATCGTGGTAGTTTGTGTTTGCTCTCTCTTTTTATGCACTTTTGCCTATGTTGGTATGCCTTCTTTTTAGATCTGTAATTGTGATAGAATTAGATATTGTCTTTCCTTTGTTCAAAAGCCCGAGCTTTGTGCCCTTAACTTGAAAAAGGGGTTAGCATGATTGGGTTGGATGGCTTCACCACTCTTTCAAGAGGGATAAAGCCCCATGTAGGTCTCCCAATTCTATGATGAGATGCACGATAGAATATATATTGGAGAAAGAGCCCTTGATTTGTGCTTAACACATGGCGACATGCATTTGTATTTCAAATTCAGCTCAATGTGCAATCTAGGGTAACATTTAAATGACTTGAGATATGTAGCTTGCTAGTATGATAACATGCTCTAAGGAATGAGATGTTTTCGTAGTTTCTATTGATCTTCTTAGAGAGCTCCTAGATGTGTGCGATGTACGTCGATAGGCTAGGGTATGTATTTAAAGACAATCGTAGTTTTCCCTCTAAACTAGCCCTAAAGTCTCGCCTAGGCCAACTAAGCCAAGGCACCGCTTGAAATTGTGATTCTTAGAATTTGAGAGGATGGGTTTATAGAATCTCGACAAAGATTCAAGGACGATTCTGTTAGGACCTACAAACCTGTCCTAGAGTGATAAAAATCCATATGGAGACTTGGAGGAGTTTGAACCTATGTTCCACCAAGTTTTCAGGATGGGGCGACGGGTTTTCAGGATGAGATTTTTTGGAGGCCATTTTTAGGGGATGGCAGTGGACAACTATTAAAAAATAAGGGAAATTTTAAAAATATAGGAAATTTTAAATATTCATATAATAACATTGATAAGGCGTTCATCATATGCATTATTGATTATAGAACCTTAATACATAATGTTAGAGCGAATTGAGATTTCACATATGATTCAATGTGCAAATAAATAATCATTTTAACGAAATGCCGAAGGGCTCGCAAGTTTCAACTACAAAATGACAAAAACATAGAAAATTAATCGTTGTTCTTTATGAAAATATGCTAAAGTTACATCAAAATTGGAGTCTGAGTCTATGTCATTGAACCTATGAGGGGCTACCTCATCCAATGGACCCTAACTCATCCTCTCTTGTGCCTCATTAGCCTATGTGGCATCTTGCCTTCTCATTATTGTTCTCATCTCTTTTCACCGATTTTCTCCTCATTTGTCGTCTTCTTCACAAAATGCAAAACGAAAAAAATGATCTTGTTTTGTGTTTTAGTTAGTGTGGTTGTTTTAGGTTTAGTGATAGTGGAAAGGGGTGTGCGGTCTTTGTGGCGCCCCCATCTCCTTTTTTCCCTAAATTTTGAGCTTTTTTGAAAAAAATGTGTTTTAAAACTATTGGGATATAGGATACGATTAGCCGTCCACAGTACGACCATGAGACATCTAGATGTTCCTGTATATTTTTTCATGTCTTGAGGACATTTCCGTAAAAATAAAAAATTGGGGACATCTAGGGGATGTTTCTTACCTATTTATGTGTCCTCAAAATGTATCCTATAGGGAACACCCCAAAAACACAGGGACACATCTCTTGGGTACATTGGTTTAATGGCATATTAGATCATTTATGGTAAAATGAATTGTAGAATGGTTGTCATCTAGTGCTCTAGAGGGTGTAGGAAGAGTAGAAAGATGATTGAAATTGGTCAATTATGTGTAAACATAATGTATATTAAGATGAGTACAAAAGTGCCATTGCAAAGTGCTCGAAACAAATTTGGGGTACTACAATTTGTCCCCTTTAAATATTGTATTGATAAACCTTGATTAAAAGGAAACACAAACCTTTTGAATCTTGATTAAAGGATGGTGGTGCCAACTTTTGAATCTCTTTGCCAATCCAAATGCATTACTTGTAAACACATGGAAAGATCACGTAGATCAATGTTGGATAACAATGATTATGCATTTATGATTTGAATTTTGCCAACAATTGAAATTTTTGTATTTTTAATTAGAATGCATCAATATATTAGTCAAAAATCAATACAAGATGGTCCAATTTTTGGTCTAATATTCATGCCAAAAAAACATAGCTCAACACAGTCAAAACGCCTCAAGGGCATAACAAACCGAGATTATATAAAAGTGATTGAGATAAGAGAGTTAAACACAAGCAGAAACAACACTAGGGGGATGATGATTTGGGGGATGTAGCTAATCATCCTTGGGAGGGAGAGGCCCCGAGCCGAGGCTCCTCTGCCGATGAATCAGGCGGGCCACCCTTCCAAGGTCTAAGAATTATCTTGCACAACCAAAGGCACCATGATTCTCTAGCTATGCAGTGGGGAGCCAATAACAAGGATGTCACCTTGCATTAGAGAGGGGCAACATGAAGGACCGACAACAAACTTCCCCGAGGTAAGGGCAGGTCCAATTTCCTTGTTGATATAGTGGGTGTAGAAGTTGCCACGACGAGGGATGAAAATTGACTTCATGAGTGGCTCCACTTTGCTTGGAATATGACCCAACTACGAAGGATCTAGTGGAACTTGACTTATGATGCAGAGGACACTCCCCCATCCCCCGAGATGGCGGCAGGCTCCAAATCCCCCATTGAGATGGTAATGTGTAGAAGTGGCCACGGATAGGCGACAAAACCAACTTCATGAGTTGTTCCACCACATGGTAGAGGGCCCAACTACGGAGGATCTCGATTAAACTTGACTCATAATGCAAGGGGCACTCCCGGTGGCTTGGAAGCTCCTGTAGATGTTGAAACTTGAGTCACTTTTTTGCTTGAGCCTGAATTTGTAATCAAATAGCAAAATTAGAAAATAGCCAACTAGGGAAGATCTCGATCAATCGAATCATGGTGTAAGGGGCACTCCCCGATGATTTAGCTCCCGCAAATGTGCTGGATCTGTAAGCAAATAGCAAAATTAACAATGATTTTGTCATTTGAAACTTACAATAAAATAAAATGTGCACAAGAATAACTACATTTGGTGGTTATGCCAAACTATACTACCAATCTATTAAATTATGAAAAGTACCATGAGTGTTCATGTCCCCATGTGAAGTAAATGTTGAATTTGAAAAAGGGTTCCCCTATTGGACAATGTTGAAATTGTGAACTGATTTGGTAAAGTACTTTTGATTGAAGAAATCCAACTTCTAGACTAGCTAGAGTCAAATATCAACTTTCTAGGATGTTGAGGCCAATTCAGCTTTTGGGTTGTTGAGGCCGAGATCAACTTTGTGGGCTGACAAGGCCAAGGGATCTTATAGTAGATGAAGACACTCCAAAATTTTGTATACGTGATGATAATTTGCTGCCAATATCTGTTGAAATCTTGCTAACTTAATAGCCTTGCCGATAGCTTAGTAAAATCTGACCATAGAATGCCATAGCCAAAACTTGCTAGCCTTGTCGGTAGCTGAATAGTGTTTGATCATAGAATGCTATAGAATTCGGTTGTGTGTTTGAACAAATTTGTCTGAAAGACATTGCTTGATGCGCCTCTTCTAAGTGGTAGAATGTCACAAATTTGGTTGAATTTGTGTACTCTTGGCTGAAATCTGTGTGAGCCTTTGAATAAGCCCACAATATGCCCCCTTTTAAGGTAAGAGATGCCCTTGTGTATCAGTCATCTCAAAAGAAAAGTATTTATGCACACAATGAGTAAATAAAGATATATAAAGGGTGGAGGATTAGCCGAGTCGGTGACGAAGGCGTGTTGTGAGGCGTAGTGTTAGGCTTATGATCTCGGTGCTACGTTTCGGTTTGAATCTCACCATGGTTTACCAAAACCCTTTCTTTTTACTATTGTAGCGAGAAAAAAATGGCTCGCCCTCTCTCCGTCTTTCCTTGTCTCCTCCCTATATCCCTAACCCTAGTCTTGTTGTCGCCGACAATGGCCTTCTTCGGATTATGCAGACATTGGTGAGGCTTCGGTGACGGCTGCGATGCAGTGTTGCATAAAGTGGTGTGTGTAAGTCTCCTCTACAAGCGGCTCGGTTGTGAATGGGTGTGGAGGCTCACTGCAGACAGAAGGAAGGTTGTAGTTGCGACCTCATTTGCTTCGGTCCCTAAAGCTGGCGACTCTACCGCCAAACTCCCTTGTCCTATTTCATTTGGGAGACGGTGTTGCATGCTTAACCTTATTTCTCCACCCTAGGTTGATTTTTTTTCGGTTCAATGGCCTTTGGCTTGGTCTTCTGCTTCTCCACTCTTGGATTTCTTTGTCCGACGTCCTCTCAAGGAAGGTATGGTCAACATTTACCCCTGTGCCAGGGGTTTTTATAGTGGTTTTCAATGTTGTTGAAGATAGAGATGTTATCTTCTCCAAGCTTTGGGAACTTCAGAATCACCACTTGATGAAACCATGGTTCCCGTCTTTCAATCCTCTCACTGAAACTTTCAATGTCAAGCATGTATGGGTTCGTTTACCTCATCTTCCGCTGCAGTTTTGGGGGAGGAGAGTTTGATTGGTAAGATTTTTGTCCACTGATTCTAATACTGAACTCTACACACATACTACATATGCTTGCATTTTGGTGGATCTAGATACCTCTCTTGATCTAGCCGCTTCCATTGAACTCAAAGTTTTGGATAGGATTTGGACTCAGCCTCTCGACTATGAAGGCTTGCCCTTTAGATGTAGGAAATGTTTTGCCTTGGGTCACCTTGCTTCTGCTTGTCAGAAAGTGAAATTGAAGGTAAATGAAAAAGTTTCTTGGTGGAAGGATTCCCAACCCAGCCTACTAGTTGTTGGGGATGATTATGATTCATCATCAGAAATTTCAGCGGAGGATGTACGGGAGGTTGTTGAGACTCTCATTCCCCCGGTCGGACAATGCAGGTGTTGACGCCCCCTTGGGATACGGCTGAAAACGGTTTCTTGAAGGAGTCAAATGTTGAAAAAAAGGAGATCTCTACGATTCGGTCTTCTCTCCATACACCCTTCCGATAGGGCTGAAAACGGTTTCTTGAAGGAATCAAATGTTGAAAAAAAGATCTCTACAACTCGGTCTTCTCTCCATACAAATGAAAATTTGGATCCTAATAGGAGTGATGGTTGGACAATAGTAAACAAAAAAAAGAAAGGAAATACTTTTCATAAAATGAGATTACGATCTCATGGTAAATCTCCCTTAGTCATCTCTTGAGGGTTATCATGTTTGTTTTCACTTCGTGGAAGCTTCGGCTTTGCTTCTCTTTTGGATTATCACAATTGGTTTTATGCACCGCTTGGTTTATGCCTTAGTGGCTTCTTGTTTCTGCTGCCTACTGGGCTTCCTTTTGTATTTGCTTCATCTGCTATATCCGCCTTAAGGACCTTTTGTAAAAGGATGAGGGTCCTTTCAAAACCCTTTTACCCTTTTCCAAAAAATAAAGATATATAAAACATGTATATTAAGCATGGTTGGATAAGTATGCATACCTATGATATGATCATAATTGAACAAACATAATGTGTGTTATCCAAGGAATAAGCATATGTGAATATTATTATGAGTCCAAACAAATAGTTAGTCAAAGCACAACAATAAAGCTCATAAAAGTACGTAAACAACATGATGCAACGCGAAGGATCCTTCGATACACACGACACGACATGACAACACATGACATGACAGGGCACGTCACAAAATGTTTGACCGAATTGACAACTCAACCAACATGACAACAAAATGGCATTCGACTTACGAACATTGATATTAGTAATAGGTGCACAAGAAGCATAGAGCATGCAAGGATAGCACAACATACATAGAATCATAGAGCAGAGCAACAAGTAGAATAAATCACCCATAGAAGCAAAAGAGCAAACAATAGTTACACAACCACCGGTGAAGCATAGAGAAAACAATAGTCATTCAACAAACCATGAAATATAGAGAAAACGATAGTCATGTAGTTTATATGAAAACATAGAGCAAACAAGAATCATGGAGTCACGTAGGAAAAACAATACAAAATCATTCAAGAACATATGTAATCATTCAAAGTGTGGTGTATAAACAAGGCATAGTTAACAACTAGTAAGCATGGAGAAAGCAATGCAAACACATATAAGCAAGCAATGTCATCATCAATAAACCACTAATATTCGTAGTAAAACATGTGTCGCAAAGTATAATCTAGTGTAAGACATCCTATAAATATCCTTATTTTGCTAATGGATTAGAGCAACCGAAAAATATAACCTGAAAAACTCTTGAGTGATATGCCCTTAGTGTAGGCATGCTCCCAACATGGAAGAAGTTACCCTCGGGCGAAGGACTAAAGAGGTGCGAAGCATGCGTGTGTCTATGGTAATGTCTAACGTGTATGTCAATTAACTAACTTGTGTAAGTCGTTAAAAGCAAGTGTGTAAAGTATTAAAGTACATAAGCATGATAAATAACAATGGCTGAATGTATGTAATAACAAAGCAAGTCACAAGTAGGTCCTGGATTTGGATTTTTGCAATATTTGAATGTTTATGTATATTGAATAATTGCACACACAAGATAAAGCTTAAATCAAACATGCAAGGTGCCAAGGGCCATAGGTTGCAAGAATAGAAGAATCAGAGAGGGTTTTTAGGTAAACGATGATTTGCTCAACCATCACATCAAACTATGTATGTGTTGTATTGTTGGGTAATGTGTAGTCAGATCGAAACTAGGTGTTAGAAGAATGAATCAATGTGAAAAAAAGTGGAAAATCTCGATGTCAAAATAGAAGAATGTAGATTGAAACACACAAAAGGTGACAAAGAAATTATCTACAATAAGCTGCATAGCCAAGCTTGAGTGAGAAGAAGTGCAAGAGTGTTATCTTATGATCCCGTCCAATATGATAATAATAGTATCTTGTATCGAGAAATGTAAGTCCCATGTCCCATGGTAGAGGATTAATAGAGGTAATTGAATCACTGTTGTAATCTCAGAAATAATCACATGCCGTATAGTAACTCGAGTCATTTGTGCTAGTAGTATATGCATGGATAAGCCACAGGTCGCTATTAGTCATAGTAACCTTTTGTATGCATAGCCAAGCTTGAGTGAGAAGAAGTGCAGGAGTGGTATCTTACGATCCCGTCAATATGATAATAATAGTATCTTGTATCGAGAAATGTAAGCCCCATATCCCATGGTAGAGGATTAATAGAGGTAATTGAATCACTGTTGTAATCTCATAAATAATCGCGTGCTGTCTAGTAACTCGAGTCATTTGTGCTAGTAGTATATGTATGGATAAGCCACAGGTCGCTATTAGTCATAGTAACCTGTGACCCCACTATATTTATAGAGAATGCATTGTTGCCCCTTGTGGGGCATGCTCACACGGCTGTTGTAAGACTATTGTGCACCACACATGACTAGGTAACATAGGTTGAGGCTGAGTAGGAGATACTGGTAAAGGTTGATCTTGAATAGTTGGTATCAATGAATGCTACAGAATGTGCCTAAGAATGGAATCAACTGTATGTCGAGGTTGAACAAGTTTTGTGTTGTTAATGATACAAGATGGTGCAAATTTGTAGAATGATCCCTATGTTTTGCTATCCATCTAATACAAAATTTATCCGTTCTACATATGTTTTGTGTAAGGTCGTGGTATGTGGAATGCAAATAGTTACATTGTGTGTTATCTCTCTCGGAAACCTGTTGTCTAATATTATGAGGATCTGATTGTGTGGTAAGCATAACTTCATGTCTGACTTTTGTTATCTTGTTCTAAATTATAACACGGATTTGTATCAATTTGGTAGAGTACTTCCTTTGTAGTATTATTGGAAGGCCCATTTGACACTGTAGTTGAAAGAATCATGTTTGGGCTAGCGTCTTCTTCAGTTGTTAGATGTATATTTTGGTTAATAATGTCGATTGGCGTTGAATTTTCCTTAGGTAGTTCTATGGCTAGCTGTTGCTTTGGTGGTATGTGGAATAATTGATGAATACCAAAGGAATTCAAATCATCTCGATATTATTTGGGTTCTGTTGGGATAAAGTTGAGTTTAGCCAACATCTTAGTAGTCTCATCCTCTATATACCCTTCATTATTGTAGTAATAATTGATATCATGATCCACATTATTATTAACATCTTGCCTGTGGCTTTCTTTTTGCTCTATGACTTGTTCTTCTTGCACAATATGATTACTTTGTTTGTTGGTGTATCCTTTTCTTTAGCTTTGTACACTCCTAATTCCTACTTTGGAATGACTGTTGTTGGTGGTATAAAGATTGGTCTTGGAATATAAGTTTATGGTATTAAGTTATTTATTTGTTCAGCTACTAAAGGATACTTGTATGGGTCATTATCTATTTAACATGTATTAAAACATATCCCTCACGTACGTACTTGAGACATCCATATAATGTAGAAGGGATTGCTTCTTTAGCATGAATCCAAGGTCTCCTAAGCAATAGGTTATAATTCAAATTGTTAAGCATTACTTGAAATGTCGTTTGAAACGTTTTTAGTCCTATCATTATGTCCAAAGTGAGGGTACTTAAAGCCTGTCTTGACATGTTAACGAATCCTTTAATCTTCATAGTGGACTCTCGCAGAGTGTTAGTTTCACTGCCTCCTGTGTGGAGAAAAGTCATGTTACATATGTTCAATCTTGATCCTTTATCCACAAGAACACACTTGACACCTTTATTAAAAGTTTGCACTTGACTATACAAGGGTAAGCGTAAGTCAATGATATGTTACTGTGGCAAATTTGCCTATTCATATGCTATATGTTGCTCACTTTCCTTTAGAGCATTAACAGTGGATGCAAAGTATGTAGGTTAAGTGTTATTTGGTAGAGTTGTATCGTGCAAAGCTTAATAGAGGACATAATTCTATACAACAAATCATTTAAGCAATCATATGATGGAGACTTTAGCTTGGGTATTTCTCAATTGTTCTATGAGGTCACAATCCTTAGTTGTTGGGGCAATGATTCTAGGGGTGGGGGTCGGCTTGTATTGGTACTTTGGTTTGTGTCCCTAGTGGGAGGATTAGTTGAAGGTTTACCATGTTGGGTTGTGACTGCAACTTCTCACTGTTTTTGAACTTAAGTATGAGTCTAGGGCTAGTATGGTTGTTGTCCTTTATTTTAGATAAAAGAGAGGGAGGAGGGATAAATGGAGCTTTAAGATCTTGTTCCCTCCAATTAGTTATTGGGAGCATCTCAGATGCGATGTGTGCACCATGAATCACTTGAGGCATATTAGTATTGATTGGAATATCCTTGAGTGTAGCATCGGAATGACTGTATATATCTACTAACCTGTGAGCTTTGCATAGTGATGTATTATGATTGTTTTCCAGTAAGAACTTGTGTGCTTTATTGTGACCTATAAGAGGATGATACAAGAGGAGGGCTTTGAATGTAACCCTAATGTCTATTATGAGAAATTATAAAATCAGACTTAAATCTGGAACTCTGAGGATGAAAAATGAAAACCCTAGGTTGCATTAATTTGATAATGGTTGGGTTCGCCAAAATGTTATAGGTAAATTAAGTTTTAGTTTTACACATAATATACCTACTACAAATAAGAATTATTCAAAACTAATACAAACAGTCCTAAAACAGTGCAGAATTATTGCAAAGCCTGATTATAATTTGTTACACTAATAATTTGACAAAATGAAATTGGGGTTGGGCAATGGAACAAACTCACCAAAATACGCAGACAAAAGAGAAGACAACGTGTAGAAGTAGAGAAGTTTGTCACAAAGATGCCCAAAAATATCAGGACCTGGAAATGTGCTCTAGACGGGTTCATGGGATGTCGGACATTACTGTGGTTGAAACCATCTAAGAGGGCGACGAACCTGTCCTAGAAGTCTTTGTGCCTACTCTATCTTTTTGTGCAGTTTCACCTATGTTTGTATGACTGCTTTCTGGATTTGAAACCTTGGGATGACTGTGACAAAAGTAGATATTGTCTCTCCTTTGTTCAAATCCTAGCTTTGTGCCCTTGACCTGAAAAGGGGTTAGCATGATTGGGTTGGATGGCCCCACCACGTCCCTGCTGATGTGATGAATATTGCCTACATATCACTACTCCGTAGAGGATCAAGCCACATGTAGCTCACCTAATCCTATGATGAGATGTAATAGAATATATAATGGAGAATGAGCCCTTGATTCAGCCCTAACACATGGCGATATGCACATGTACTTCAAATTCAGCGCAATGTGTAATCTAGGGCAGCATTTGGATGACTTCAGATTTATACCTTGGTGTTGTGATAATGCGCTTTGAGGAATAAGATGTTTACGCACTTTCTCTTGACCTTAGAGAGCTCTTAGATATGTGTTGGGTACCTCTAATAGGTTAAGATATGTTTGTACTTAAAGATGATCTTTGTTAGTTTTCCTGCTCAAGTAACCCTAAAATCTTGCCTAGGCCGACTAGTTTGATTTATTTGTTTAAAATTGTGACACTTAGAAGTTGGGAGGACATGTTCATAGAAGGTGGGAGTATCAAAATCGGTAGTGTCCTAATGTATACACAATCTTTCACTTTACTCGATATCTGTTCGTTGTAGGCACCATTGACACATTTGCTTCCCTCGAGTTGTGTCCTCGGGGATACTATTGGGAATGGGAGGAACCCAAAATGGTTACATGGATCCATCGGGTTGCATTGGGTTGGTTAGTAGTGGTTCTTATGAGAGAGTTTGATGTGTAGCCCAATTATATTGTAGATGTCACATATTGTCGTACCCTTTACCGTAGTCTTTTGCATCCTTTACTATTGTATTTTATAGTCTTTTTGTGATATCGTCTTGTCACCCTCTTATTATCACTCTTGCACTGCTTTCATCTCATTCACACCTTCGTCATCATTCCTCTCATTATCTCGTAACCTCCTTTTGTCAATTTGAACTCTTGTGACTTTTAATACCCGTAAATCCCTTTCAAACGACATCAATTGTGGTCGATACCATTTGCTCAACGGATGTCCTCGTCGGCGGCATCAACCATGTTCGATGTCGTCGAGCTAGTATTTATCCATAGCCGATGGCATCGCCACGGTCGATATCATTGACTAGATCATAATATCAATGCATTCATTATGTTATTTATACTAGGTTGTTGAGTGTCGTTTCCCAATTATATCCATCACACATTCGGTCTGCTAGTGCTCTTCAAACCTGCTCTAAAAGCTTATAAGGTCTTGAAGTTGGTCATATTTGTGTTCGATGGAGTTTACACTCGGAGCATTGGGGATTTAGGATCTACAAGCATAGGAGTTGCACTTGCTATGGTCTACCAAGCATTTGTAGTGATTGGAGTCTTCTTCTAGTTGTTTGTGGTCCCCACATCAATTCTATTTCATAAGGTGTTGTTGTTGACCATGGGGAAGTTAATGCACCATTGGTGCCTTCAAACAAGTAAGTATCTCAAATCTCTCTTCTCCATTACTTCCATTTCAGATTT
This sequence comes from Taxus wallichiana var. yunnanensis, assembly GCA_018340775.1. NCBI lineage: Eukaryota > Viridiplantae > Streptophyta > Pinopsida > Cupressales > Taxaceae > Taxus > Taxus wallichiana. Next base: position 304,215,557 of record CM031238.1, read on the forward strand.
GTATGTTGTGGATGTGGTCATGCATAGATTACGATAGGGTAGCATATTCTTCTCTATTGCATGATTTATCTATCAAATCTTACCTTACTGACCTCAAGATAACCCTTGATTTTGCTTCGCAATTTATTGGACTTCACTTCCGATCCTTGTGACTCTTGTCTACCTACCTTTTGGATCATATATCATCTTGATTACAATCCTAATACAATCTTATTATCGTAATATTATAATCGGGAATTAGACGCCACTACCCTATTCCAGGTTTAGGCTTTGGAACCCTATACCTCCTATAGAGTGTGTGGAGTAAAGTCTTCTTAGTTCCACGTATATATCAACTTACAATCTAAGGTGTGCATGTTGAGTGTGGTTTCCTTTGATATCCTAGTCTAGAATACCTCCATAAATAGAGACAAAATGAATTGTTGTGGGACCGCTCTTTATTTGCACACACTTTGGTGAACCCGACATGAATCTTACTCGCTCTTTCGATTGAGTCCTATTCACATTTTCTATTATTTTGAAAATCGATCTAAACATTTTCAAAAACACCCGAAATCATTCTAAATCTTTCCTAAATCTTTTCAAACATGGATAATCTTTCGTAATCTCAATATAACGACAACTCCCAAGACCGGGGCTTCTCAATCAAACCCACACCCTACTATTACAATTGCAATATGACTAGTACCAACACCAAGAAGTATCCCGAGAAGCAAACAATAATGAGGATAACTTGCTCTAATATAGACAACAAAATCCCGTAACTAGAGCCGAGCAAGAAGAAGAAAAAGAAAATACCGAATATGTCTATACCCTTGCCATACAAGAATTCATCTAAGCGTACCCCAATTTTTTTGTCCGACCCTCAAGCCATCATGTCCCATATGAAGTCATATAATGTTGTTTGGGTCAACTCTTCCGATATCAATTCTTCCCACTCAATAGGTGCTAACACAAATGTGCCTCAAAATACTATTCTAATTGTAATTGTAGTTCCAATCCTAATTCTAATCAAAATTCTTCTTCCGGTGATCCCACTAAACTTATCTTGTAACTCATCATTCAAATGAGCTTAATCAAACTTCAAGTCGAGGAGTTAATCAATCTTTACTCAAAGAATTTCATTCTCAAGACTTACTTGAAAACAACTTGAACATCTTCATCAATTGTAAACAAGGTGATAATGAGAATGTCCAATCCTTCATCAATGATGGGATTTTTTTCGCACAAGAACATAACACTCTTTGACTAATGATACTCTCCATAGCATCCTCCTCATGACTCGAACCTCACTTTCAATGCAAGGTGAGGTCCTTTTCTCCTACCACTTTGGAAGAAGCCATCGAATAGAGGCAAGAGCAAGATTATTTCATGCGCACATTTGAGAAACCTACACGAGAATAATCTCAAAATCAACCTCAATCTCAAGCATAAAAGAATCTTCACATCTTAATGAAACCTCGGAATCACAGTGCTACGGATGATGGAGTCTCAGACATTCCTAATCCTAACAATGCTTTCCAAAGAACCATTCACAATGTTGATTTGACCCCTCCTCGATCTGATGGAGGTAATCGTCCTTCCACTTCCCAAGAAAACAACCATCGACCCTTGTCCATGGAAGAGTTGCAACAACTCCTTAGGCCATATCCTTTGCAAAGTGGATACTTCTCGCCCTTCCCTCCTTGGTTCAATAATAAGCTCTTTTGTTGGTGGCATGCCAATTGGGGTCATTTCCATGAAATTTGTAAAGCTCTTTGCGCTTTCGCCTACATCTTCTTGTTGGGTGCTTACTTCGATCATGAAGCCATGATCCGCAAGAGATTAGAGGAAGATGTGGCGGATTGTGACCCTCACCGAAAGGCACGACCATCGTGATGTCGTGAATCAAGCTAACGAGCATCTCAAAGTCTATACTTGATTTGCCCAATTCATTTTGAAGGATGAGGCAACTCCTCAAGCTAACAATGAGAAATGACATGACGCTGCTTCTTCCAACGCTATGGAAACCACCTATAATCTTGAAATCGAGCCTTCCGAGAGTGTGGTCAAAATGAATGGCATGAAGAGAGTGATTGCCTTATCGACATCTCATTCTCTCCTCTCTTGAAGTCTATTGACTGTCCAGGTCTACCATACAAGCCAAAAATTCGAGAGGCACTTTATCAATCAAATCCTCAAAATTCTCCTCAAACAAAGGTCATTAGCCGCCCACAACATATAGGTCAATGCCGTCGCTCCTTTTTCGCTCCCAATGCCATCGGCCATCCCATATCAATAGGGTTGATGCCATTTGTTCTTTTTTTTTGCTCTCGATGGCATTGGCTTTACTCAACTAACAGAAGTCAATCGTCGTCTGTCACTTCTTTTGTCTCCCTAACCGCATCGGCCTCTTGTGAACCTAACAGACCGATACCATGTATTTGGGGCAAAAATATAAGTCTTGTCCAATATGAGGTTTTCCCTTCGAGTAAGATTTTAATTAAATCCCCTCAAATCCCAACTAGCAATTCATCAACCAACCTGGAAGATTGGGACTCGATCAAGGAACTCTCCGATCTCCCAAAATCAAATCCTCTTCTTCGAATTAATCAAAACTTCTAGTAAACATTGCAATCGTCTCATGAGAGCACTCTTTGAAATGAATATACCCTCACCACCAGCTTCGGGGCAAGACCCCCTTACACGGTTTGGATGAGAGCATACTTTAATAGTGCGAAGAGCTTGAAGTCCAAAACAATCAAAGCACTAATCAATTTTATCTTTTCAATTTCCTATCAACTCTATGATTCCAAACGAGTTGCTCTTCCAAGTAGAGAATCCTCCTGATCCGGAGGACAATTCAGTGGACAAAAGTTCCCAAAACCTCCCAAGATCGCTCTGATGCGGAAGTAGACTCTAAGAGCTTTCCGTCGACTATAAGAATGCGGAAAACGGGACATGCGACAAAGTTGTTGGTCAAAGTTTGGTCACGTTTGACTTGGCAAGGTCAATCTGGCGAATCGATAATAGCGACATTTGGCAAAAATGAATTGGGCAAATGCGAAAAATTAGTTTATGACTCCAGTCTTCAACGCTCGTTTATGGAGCCCCACTATTTGCTAGCTTGGGGCCCTCACCAAAGTCGACATGCTTTTGTAATGGAGGGTGTCTTTCTGCGAGATATTATTCGCTATATCGTCTCGATTGAAGAATTTGCCACATGGTGGGTCCTTAGGCCACCACGTGGCATGCCACCACTTTGCCACATATCACCAAGCTCAAGACCGAACTAAAACCTCCAACTCGGCGAGTCGGGAACCAAGCAATCATGTATTGCTTTGGGACCGAGCAAGGCGAGTTCAATATACAACTCAACGAGCTCGTGAGTCATTCAAACCACGGTGAGTCCACATAGGCGACTGAGCCAACTCGGCCTAAACATAGTGAGGGAATACGTGGGCAAGCCACGGTGAAAACAATGGGCATTGGGTTATATTAAGTCCAACGGTTCTCTTATCCTCACGCACGTGGGATTAACATGTCCACCCAAACGAAGCGTCGGGATTCGACAAGCGGGCGGTGACGTGCGGTGGGGGCACATGGGTAGCAATCAAAGGTCGTGGTCGTAGAGGGCACGTGGCGCAACAAGGAGACCAACGGAAAAGTGCGTGGCGTGGTCGCGGCAATCGCGAGGCGACATCAAGCGGTCGATAAAACCAACCAAGCGAAGTGGGGGATGGGGAGTTGAATCCGCAACCCCCGTGGGTAAGCTGCATCTGTGCCCAACCAACTCGGCCCAATTGAGTTGTTTGGCTATGAGATAGAGGATAAGGCTTATCAACTAGATAAGCGGGTTGAGCTAGGCTATATAAGGGGCCCCCTCACCGCCACTAAACACACAAGTCCTCAAGCTTTGGCATTCAAGAAGAGGCTTTGGAGGAGAGTTGTGAGAGCCTTTTAAGGCATAATTAGAGTGAGATTAAGACCTATTTTTATAATAGACAATATTGTAATAATTTTGGGAGTTAATTTTTATTAACTCACCAACATTTGTAAAGGCCCATTGAGCCACAATTCTTCTCGCAGAGCGCTGGATTTCCATTGCGGAGCCATAGGGCAAGGATTGCGTTGGAGGAGACACATTGAGGTTTTGATCTTCTACACTAGGCATTAAGACCGGGTTATTGCTACTTGGCGGTCGTGGAGGAGATTGATCACGGAACTGACGACACTTTGACTTTGCTCCGAGAGGTGTCAATTCAGAAGGCAGTGCGGAGATTGTGCACTGAGTTTCCAAGACCAATGCGGGATCATCAGATTCAATCGGCACACCAGGTTATAGAGGAACCGACACATCCATTGTAAGTGTAATTGTACTTGTAGTCGAAACTTTTACAATGAGTCGGTTCATCTATTGAACTCAAAGACGTAGGCACTTTTGGCCGAACTCGATTATCAACTCGGTGTGGTGTTTTTATTTTGCATTCTATTTTACTTAAAGTTGATTTATTCTTGAGTAAATTCGGTTCAAGTACTAAGCGCTTATAGGGGTCCAAGGTTGAGAAAATTTTGGCCGATTTTTGGATCAAGTTGGTATCAGATGGTGGAGATTGCTTGGTACTAGCTCACATTATAGAGCCATAGACTTGTACTGTTCTTCTTAATGTCCTATAGTGCTCACACTTTTGGGCACAATGATTCGCATGGTGGTGACCGGACACAGAGCAGACTCGTTAGATTGCGGAACTACATACGCACTTGACAAATGTTCGCGGCGACGGCGTCTCTCAAAATCGATGAATTGCTGAGCTCCAGAGGAGCATCGACTCCCTACCGATAGGATGACCGAGGCAAGTCGACGTAAGAAACGACGCATAGAGAGCTCACCATCACCGGACCAGCTAGTGTGTAGCCACTACTGACAAAGGCGGTCATGATGCAGAGCGTTGTTGGCACAAAAACCCTGATCGGACACCCTATTGGTTTCATAAGAAAATTGCAGCCAAGGATAAAGCTCCTTAAGGTTCGAGTGCAAGTCAACATGGTCAATAAACGACACTCTTACGATAGCGAAAGGACATCATAAGGGACTCGACTTGGTCGTCACGATCGGTGAGGACCTCAAGACAAAATGTACTGCGGTTCTTTGAAGGGCACAATGTGCGACTCATCTTTGATTGGGATATTGGATTGGGCTACATCACAACTAACTTGCACGCCAAGGCATACCAACCAGGGGCTCTTGCACGTGCCAAAACCTATGGCACTCGAGATGATCGTATCAAGGGATCGGGCAGCATGACAGATTTTACACCGTGTGGTAAACCATCGGTGGAAAGTTTTGACGCTTTGAATCTTGACAAGCTTATACCTTGAAGCTCATTAGACATTCATCATGAATGCGAGAGAAGGCCTAAAACTCCCATTAGATCACAGGTTGATCGTGGAGTTCAACATTGGTTGGGTTACGAGACCCGACAATGGATACATCAGCAAGTCGTTGGACTCTTACTCTCAGGGGACCATTCGGTCCTAGATGACGAACAAGATCAACATGGCCAACATTGAAGCAGCCATATCCCCCACCAGGTTTAGGTACCGATGTAGAATCTAGGTGGTAATAAAAATAATCATCTATTTGATTGTATCCTTGAGCATTTTATTGGGTTTAATAAAAATAAAACATACCCATGCTCTTATTTTTATAATAAAATAAAAGACCCATTTTGGGCATTGTTTGTACTTGTGATACTTGCAAATGTAAGACCCCGTAAAAGGGAAAAATTATGTACTAACCCCATAATGTTGTAAAGTATCAAAAAATTTCTTTTCAGACAGCACCATCTATCAAGCTTTGCAGTCAAGACGCGTTTAGGCGAAAGGAAGCGGTGTTGGATGAAGCCACCAAGCGAGATGAACACTTCGCAAAAGGTTCAACATGCCTAGTGTACCTGCAAGTGTACTACTCCCGCAACAATTCGTAATCAACGCTCTATTACAAGTCATCATAAAGTACCTTACGAAGCTCGATTCTTGAAGACGTTGGGCATATCACCAAGTTAGAATGCTTGGAGGCCGTGAAGGAGAGTCACACCATTATTGAGCTCGTCGATGAGGCCGGGTCTAATCTTAGCTCTGCGAAGAGGCCAAAGAGTTGTGCAACAAAGTGGAAGATGGTCATCGTCGTGCCAACACTAGGCACTCGACTTAGCTCTGCGTAGAGGCGGGAAGCCGTGCAACATAGTGGAGGTCAAGGGGGTGTAAAAAGTCGGGACATCTATTAGTGTGGCGCAACTAAAGGCGGTGAGCCCAAATGCCTTAGGTCCCGAGATTGAGCCACAAAATGGATGACTGATTGTAGAGTAGCAATATGAAGATCGTAGATTCAATTGCAGAGATCTCTCTCTGGCAACACTGAGTTTTGGATCCAAACGGAGGAAACAAAGCTTTTTGTGGACAAAAAGCCTCCTCACCGGGAGTTGTGATTCGGAGGAAAATTCAATGGACAAAGTTCTCAAAACCTCCCGGATCGCTACAATGCAAAAGTAGACTCGAGAGTTTTCCATCGACTATAAGAATGCGAAAACAAATCCCGCACGACAAGTTTGTTGCTGGTCAAAGTTGGGACTCGACAAGGTCAATCGCTAATCGAGACAACAACACGTGGCAAAAATGAATCGGGTAACGCGAAAAAATTATTTTACGACTCGGGCTTTGGCACGCTCGTTTACAGATGGGTGGGCTCTGCTATTTGCTTTGGTTTTGGGCCCTCAATTAGGGTCAACACACTTTTGTAACGAAGGGGTGTCTTTATTGCTGATATTATTCGCGATATCGTCACGATTGAAGAATTTTTCACGCGGTGGGTCCTTTAGCCACCACGTGGCCTCGCCACCACTTCGCGCACACATATCACCGAGCTCGAGATCGAGCTAAAACCTCCAACTCGGTGAGTCGGTGGACCGAGCCATCATGCATTGCATTGGATCGAGCAAGGCGAGCTCAATATACAACTCGGACGAGCTCGTGAGTCATTCAAAGCACCGGCGAGTCCACATAGCCCGACCGAGCCAACTTGGCAAAACGGAGCGAGGGAATATGTGGTCGAAGCCACGGTGAAAACATTGGGCATTGGGTTATATTAAGCCCAACGGTTCCCCTATCCCCACACATGTGGGATTAACATGCCCGCCAAACGGAAGTGCCGGGATTCGACAAGTGGGCGGTGGACGTGGCGTGGGCACATCGGGCAATGGTCGACGGCCGCAGCTGGTTGCAGAGGGCACGTGGCGGGAGCGGAAAGCGAGAAAAATGCATGGCGGGGGTGGACTATGGCGAGAGGCGACAACAAAGCGGTGGTAAAACCAACCAAGCGAAGCTGGGGCGGGGAGTCAAGCCCGTGACCTCCTCGTGGGCAACGACCGACCCAAACCAACTTGGCCAACCGAGTTGGTTGGCATGAGATAGAGGATAAGGCTTATCAACTAGATAAGCAGGCAAGCTAGGCTATATAAGGGGCCCCATCACTACCACTAAACACAAGTTCTCAAGCTTTGGCATTCGAGAAGAGGCTTTAGAAGAGAGTTGTGCGAGACCTTTTAAGGCATAATAAGAGTGATATTAAGACCTATTTTTATAAAAGGCAATATTGTAATATTTTTGGGAGTTAAATTTTTATTAAGCCAACATTTGTAAAGGCCCATGGAGCCACAATTCTTCTTGCGAGAGCGCCGGATTTCCATTGTGGAGTGTAAGGCAAGCATCGTGTTGGAGGAGACACATTGAGGTTCAGATATTCTACATTGGGCATTAAGACCAGGTTATTGCTACTTGGCGGTCGTGGAGGAGATTGATCACGAAACTTGACGACATTCGACTTTGCTTGAGAGGCGTCAATTCGGAAGCCATGTGGAGACTGTGCACTAAGTTTCCAAGTCTAGTCTGGGATCGTTAGATTCGATGGCGCACCCGATTTATAAAGGAACCGACACATCCATTGTAAGCATTGTAAGTGTAATTGTACTTGCAGTCAAAACTTTTACAATGAATCTGCATTCATCTATTGATCCCGGTAGGCACTTTTGGCCGAACTCGTTATCAACTCGAATTGGTGTTTTAATTTTGCATTGCATTTTACTTAAAGTTTAATTATTTAGGAGTGAATTGATTCAAGTACTAAACTCGCCTATAGGGTCCAAGGTCAAGAAAATTTTGGCCAAATTTTTCGGATCACCTCCTCTCTTCATCTCTCGGTCAAGATCGCAATGTACAAGTCAAGTGAGCCCTTGTCGATGACGGATCAAGAACATGTGTTGCCTCTTTAGAACTCATCAAAATTTTTAGTTACTATACCAATAATCTCAAATCAACTTGTAAAGACGTGTCACACAAATATGACCAAAGGCAAATGTCCTCAATGGGTTGCATTTGGTTACCCATTACCGTGCCTCGAATTGTTAGGGTTAAGGTCATGATCTTCAACTTTCCTCTTTCTTACAACATTCTTCTTGGTTGACCATGGACACATCGCATGAGTCGCACCATGCGCTTGTCGGTGTGTCAAATTTTCCTATCTAGGCTCGTGTTTAAGATTAAAGGTGACACCAATTTGTGGAACTTTGAGCAATTTCAACATGCCATCTATAAAATCCCTACTCTTGAGGAACTCTCTTGTGTCCCATTTTAAGAATATTAGTGCCTTGATTTACCTCGTTGATCCTCTTCGAGGATATAGTAGGCATCCCGAACATGTTGGGAATATACCACCTAACCTCCTCGACTCGGATGATGACGAGGACCGATGAGATCAATCTTAAAATCAAAACCACAAATCTTCCTATTTCTATCATTGCTCAATCACCCCCTTCTTTACGACCTCATTCTTGCAAGAAGGCGACTAACACAATTCCAATCACTATATCTTCTTCACCTTTGCCTAAGAAGTTTCCCGCTTCACCACCTAGTAAAATGTTTGTTGAATCTCTTCATATCGATATCACCACTCCCAAGTACGATGATGGCTATTTGCTTGATGACCCATTCTTGTTTGGCTATGCCCAAGCCAAGGCTGCGGAAATCCTTTAAAAAAGCAATTATTATCCCCTCTATTTTCTCTTGAATCTCTACAATTGGCTTTCAATCATAACATTAATACCATTCACCTCTAAAAGCGTAATCAAAGCCCAAAGACTTTGATCTTCAAAGGAATGACCTAATAGATGAAAACTCTAATAATCCATCTTTGGCTGATTCTACATCTTTTGACCTAGCGCTTGAGATATAACACATTGGTACTCCTCTATATAAATCCACCTCTCTTGATTCACCCTTGCCTTCCTCTACACCCACACTCGCACCTCCCGTCATTATAGCTCTAGGTTCATTAAACAAACATGAGTCAATCGCACATGACATGAGGCATTGGGGCTTGATGTAAAGGATTGTCAAGATTATCGTTGACACATGAAGAAATTAGTGAGGTTCAAAGAACGACAGCGACCATCTTGTCTTGCTCCCTCCCTCAACATTTATGCTCTCATCATGGTATTGGTTCACATTCCTTTGTTGATTTTGGGTACTCTAAGGAAGCAGCAACAACAACAGTCTCAACGGTTATCCTCTCCACCTTTTGTGTTGAGAGTTTGGTTACCCTTGCTCCTATATTACCCACTTTGGTCTTACCTCATGTGGACCGTTCATCTTCACATGAATCTTATAGACCATCTAAGGGTTCACATCCTCACATCTATCATTCACAGGTGGACATACCTCCTCCTTTCATCGCTACACTTCCACTTGCCTTGGTGGATATGCTTTAGGAGATTCTATCTTAATTTTTTTTTGTGAGTGGAAGAATCTATGGTCTGTGCGTCATGAGATATGTCAAAGATCTCCCATGTCCTCAAAGACATCGAGGACACCATGATTCGCACATGTTATGACATTCAACAACAAGTTCATGAGGATAGCGAGGATGCTTGAAACTATCTTAATTTCCTTTTTGACCTCATCCACCTGTCCCATACCTACCTCACTATCTTTTAATTTCTTGCACTTTGCTTTTTACACCACTCCATCACATCCTTAGATTAGATAGGCCAATGGTTCAATTTTTTGGCTACCGTTTACATCCTTTTAGATTAGACGGGCGGTAGTCAAACAATTTTCGCTACCTCTTACATCTTTAGATTAGACAGTTGGTAGTTCAATGTTTTGGCTACCCCTTACATCCAAAGTTAATATAAGATGGTTAGTGCGACAACTTCAGCTACCCCTTACAATCCTACATTATCTTACAGGTTGGTTAGTTCACATGAGTTAACCACCCCTTTACATCCCGCTTTTACTACGTACGGACTCCGCAACATCCTTTGGATTTACTTTTACTATTTGTTTCTTATTTGATCCTTTAGTATAGTATCCATTTATGATCTTTTTTACCCACATTTTACACTTATTTAGATTTATTTCTACGATTTGCTTCTCGCTTGATTTTTTGGTATGTTGGTTATCTACTCATGATCATTACATTATCTTTCATTATGCTATCACATTTATGCTTATGTTAGACCTATCATATATTTGCTCTCCCTTCTCTTGACATCTCTAGTGATATTCAGTTCATATTCTACTCAGCCCATCCATTTTTAGCCTTCATCTCTATATGAAGCCCCTTTCTATATCTCTTTGCATTTCCCTTATGATCAACTATCAGTTCTATTAATCATTGTATCACATTCTTACACCCTTACAAGTTTCACTTATCCTGTTCCTTTAGCTTGAGGCACACTTAGGTCAGAGATGAGATAGAACTCTTTCTTTAGGGTAGATCTAGAGGTACCCAAGCGCCTTGATTTTTTGGTACTCCTTTGTAGTGATTAGGTGTAAGCTAGTTTGTGTTAGTCATCTTTCACATCCACTAGATCAACCATCCAAATCCATACTACGGAAGAAAAGTAGAAGCTAAAATAAAAAGAAACGAAACGTTAAAAGCCATATTATCAAAGAAAAATCAACAAAAGAAATAAAAAATAATCAATTATTAAAAGCAATAAAATTCAATCACGAACACAATACGTGATATTCTCATATTTGGCTTGAAAGTTCAAACTCCCAAATCGGCCTCATTACAGGCTTGAGGCCCTTGGTGTAGTAAGTTTTTGGTGGAGTAGGTCTCATATCTATCATTTAGTTCCCCTACTCTCTCACGTTAGTACCTACTCGCTCTAAGAGGCTTATAGCCCCTTAAGCGAGGTCTTAGGGAATGGGAAAAACGTCATGGAGAAGTAGGATTCATGTTTACTATCATCATATATTTGTTGACTTTTATATATACCATAATATCGCACTAAAGCGGCCTAAGCCGAACTCACTCCTTTGGACTCCTTCATTGATGCCGAAAACCTTTAGTCATATCCTTTTGATTAGTGTCTCATCTCCGCTAAGGATCCTATATCACTCTCGTGGCGCCTTTCTTTTTCCCTCTCTTTATGCTCACTCCATTACTCCCCTTTGATGGATATTATCGGTGTTTGACCATGAGTTTATGTCTTTACTATCCTCTCTATCTCATAGTCATAGCATTTCTATTTGTGAGTATGATTGTAAGACCTGGGGCCTCCTCACAAACATTTATACACATCTATCTGCTCCAACTTCACTTGTGTTAGTTATGACATTAGATGGTGGTGCTTCATCTCTTGAGAAATCTAGCGCAAGCATTGATTGTGATTCTCTTTGTTGCTTTTGATGCTTCCTTTTCAGCGTATCTTTTATTTTCTTTTGCCAAGTCTTAGATTGGGTTTGATATTTATTACACTTTACTTACACATCTTTTAAGTGCTTTGATTATCTTTCTTAGAGTTAGATGACTTATAATCATCATTTGCACACCTTTCTTAGGACTTAGTAGGTGTATTACAATCTTTGGCATGTCCTTTTGACTTTTTGATTACCTTATTAGTTTTCATAAGATACCATCTTATCCAACACATTTTAACACATCTTTTAATTTCTAGATTTTCCTATCTTTTTCATTAGATGTCCATTTTTAGCATTTATCTTACTTTTACCTTTTCACTTTTTATAAGCCATATATGTCATCACATTTGTGCAAACATAGAAATGAAAACATAAGTAAAACATAGGTGAATCCAACCACATAAAATCTAATAAGACATGTACATTGGCCAAAATATTGTCATATATATACTAGTGTTTTAAACTGCTACTAAATAACATCATCGTATACAACCCCTGTCTCCCATAACCCTCCTTTGCTGTTAGATGAGGAGTTGTTATGCTCTATGCAGATGGGGTCGACTAGGTGGGCAAGCGGAAGCCGAGCAGCCAAGGAGGTTGCCCTAGCAATTCTAACCTCTAACCTACTAATTGTATATGTTACAAGACGAGCATTAGTCGACTACCCAACCTACTCGATTGCTAGGGTTGTTTGTGTCTTCTTTAACATGCGTAGAAGGGTACCATGTCTTCTTGTTTTGTAGCTGTGATTGCCGTCAAGTGCTAAACTCTCGAGCTGCCTCTCTAGCCTACCAAAATGCACCCACGGTCTCTTTTTGAGGGCACAATTGGATCTCGCATCATCGCATCGTCCTCTGGAACTTTTGGGTCCAAAATATGAAAGATCCCCAATGGGTCTCCCTTACACTCCAATGAATTTTAAATCAAATAAAAACAACAAATACAGATTTATGGAGGTTATGGCAATTACCCTAATGCAGATCTGAATTTAATTAAGAAAATGCGACTAGGGTTTGAGCTGGATCTCAATGCAAATAACACTCAAAATTTATACTGTCAATCCCAAATGATTACTGGTATTTTTAGAAGCCAAATCATGCAAAAATCATAATTTATTGTGGCCAAAATAACCCAGAAATCAGATCTGAAATCTGATTAATAATCTGCCTGAAACCCTTGAAATATCACTTCAGAAATTATGAAAATGCAGCAATTTGGTTTACAATATCATGGAGAATATTTGATAATTAATTTTGAAGGAAATACCTCTTGAAATGTTGTCAAAACCATCCACAATAAATCGACCCAACTGCTGCCACAAACAACTGCCAATATCTTCACAAAACACTTCACAAACACTGCTGAAATTAACCTGGAAATCTGATTAAGAACGCTGGAAATTTCTGAGTGAAATCCCCTCTCAATCCCTTGGGGTTTTCATCCACAAGGGTTTTCGTCCTTGGAATTTCTGATAAAAGCAAGAGCTCTTAACAATGCAAAATATGATAATAAAAATCTGGATGTCTAAGCAAGTCGACTTGCCCATATAAAGGGAAAACAACCCAACCACCACCTCTAAACCAGCCAATCACATTCTTTCTTTTCCCTATGCTGGTCACATTTTTCCCTATGGGCTTAATGACACATTTCCCTATTTATGACTCCCATAGGCAAGTCGCACTTTTCCTCCTCTAATACAATTAATTTTAATTGTATTTTGATATTGACATTTTTAATTTATTAATAAGCTTTATTATTTATTATATGTGCAACTTATAATGTTATTTTAAAAACATTAGCACAATATAATAAAAAATAAAAACTTAGTCACCCTAGAAACCTCCTTTGGTCACATCGGGTAGACAAAAGGGCCAAAGGTCTTCGTCCAAGCTCATTCGGAAAGAGGGGACATTACAAAATATCATGGTGTGCGCCTTTTATCAGGGCCCTCAAATCAACGACAGTTTCATTTGTAAAACACAACACACATAGAACACATCAACATACATCATCTTACTTCCTAACATCTATTGTCATCTATCTATAGGGAAGTAAATCAAACACAATCATACCTCGTCGATCGGGCTGGTCCTCCATGATTGCCCCTGTCGCCTAACATGATATCATCTTTGTTGTCTCGTGCCCTCGTAACATCTAATTATTGTCATCTCTCTTTCTTGACCAATAGCATGGGTGCTTGCCTCTGTAATTGAGCGACTTTCTCGGGTCTTTGGTCGGGAATAGGACATATCTCAACATCCTAGGGAGAAAAGTAGCCTCCCTTTGGTCATTTGATCAATCTCCGGCCTCAATCCTAACAACGAGGTCGTCGTATCTTCTCTACCTGAATTGGGGCATCCCTCTCGGGTTGCCCCCACCTCTAAAATACACAACTACCTCAGTAGGTCCCTTTGCTCTTCTTTGAGCTCTTGCCGTGTTGGTGTGGTCTTGATGGTGAGACGACAACCTATGTCCCTCCTTGCTCGACCTCGTAGCTTTCGGCATGCCTCAATCGGTACAACAAAATTGGCAAGGTGTAATCGAATGTGTTCTCCCAAACTATCTCAAAGCACTCTGTCTATAAGATGTCTCTATCACACCGGTGGTAGTCTTTGTAATCTCATTAATGTCCTATACTGCTAGTATTGTGGGCCATGTATCCCATCCATTTGTCGATCCCACATATGGGGTCCATATCACTTGATCTTTGTGCATGGTGTATAGGTGACAAACCAACTCTAGTCCACACCGCCTCGCCCCTCTCCCACTATAATCGCCCCTCCCATTATAACATCCTCGGGGTATTTGTCACTATTAGTAATGGGGTCCCGATCGACATATATATGGGGAATCTCTAAATCTATGATGACAACAAAATGATGGGCCCAATCATCTGCTTTGTTGTCTCACTCGAACTCTATACAAATCATGGGCTAGTTGCACCCACATAGTTGCACCCCAACTAAAATGAACATCCTGCTCTATTGACTATCTATAGGTTACCAAGACAAACAAGGGTACACCTTTCTCGATTTGTGACAAAATTCGTGTCACAACCATCCCAAGCAAGGCCTTTCAAATATCTAGAATGTTTGTATCATAAACAATACTCAATCGGACTACGAGTGACATGCGGTGATACTCCTCCACACTTGTAGCCCATTGTGTCAACTCTCTTTGTAATATCCCCTTCTTAGGACATTGTTGAAGTTAAAGACTTGAGACCCTCAACCCATTCTCTCTTCTCATGGGTTTGAGGATTGAGCGTGAAGATGGTCCTAAGATGTTTGATGTCTATTTTGTAACCCCTTGGCATGCTTTGCGCTACAAGGAGGGATCTCTAAGTTAGTGTAAATGTTCACATATGATAGTTGCTTTTATTATTTATTAAAAATAATAAAGTGCACATAGTCTTAGTTTATTAGAGACTTTATTATAATGATAGTTTATGTTTTCCTCCAAAATGGAAAGGTCGGTCTTTTTGAATGTTGCACCCCTTAACTCTATAAAAGGAGGTCGCATTTCCTTTAGTGGGGTTATGTTGGATTGATCATTTGATTTTACTCCATACTTGGAGTAATGGGATGTATGCTCTAGCTCTTGCATTGTGCTCTCTCATTGTAAGTTTCATTTGGATCAATTGTTGAAGATATTGAAGACTCCATTGTTCTTTCTTGACGGTGTGCTCTCTTGTGTTGAGTGCGTTTTTACATGGCTTATCTATTCTAAGCATTGGCGCATTTATTTAGAGTGAAATATGCATGCTATTGATCATTGTTGAAGGGTTTGATAGTACCTTTGTGAACTGCTGTTACTGCTGCAATTGTTTTTGCTATAGCGACTTGGATTGGGGTTTGTTTAAGCATGTTTTGAAGCCCCAAACTATATTTATGTTGCAGATCTGATTTAGCATAATTTTGTGAGCATGTGTGACCATATTTGAGGTTTTGGGAGTGATGCAAGTGCCAAATTTAATCTATGTGCAAAACAGCAATTTATTTTGCCTTAGGCGACTTGTTTTTTTGGCTATTTTGGGAGTTTGGTAGCTGCTGTTCTAATTTGGTTTGGATCATCTTGTTCCTTGTATTTTTCCGAGTTTGGGCATACTCATTTGCCCAAATCGGAGTAGTTTTGAGGAAGATATTAATTTTTGAAAAGTGCAACAGTTGCGGGGTTTGATTATCAATTGTTTTTCAGATGTGTGTGATCATATTAAAAATTTGATTTGTCTATTAATTATTTCTGAGCAAGGGGAGTTGATTTGGAGTGTTTGAAAGCTTGGAGAAGGGCTAAAATATTTTTATTTATTTTCCTTTAACCCTAGCGACTAGATTTGAGATTTCGGGATCTATTTTGAGGTGGTTTTAGTGATCAGATAATTTAGATTCAAAGTGCATTGGGAAGGCATCAATTTCTAGTTTATTGTGCATTTTATTTCATGCAAAAATACCAAGTATTGAAGGAGTTATTAATTTTGAAGTTTCAAGCTGTTCGGGTGCAATTTTATTAATTATCTGCTGTTATAAAATCAGATCTAGAAAAATGTTAGTTTTTATTGGTTCTCCCATCTAACCCACTACCTTGGCTTACTCCAACCCCATTTTGGTTGTATTAATGCTGACATTAAGTTATTTGAAGTCGAACTAAAATCTAATCCTTTAGGATCGATTTGAGTTAATAAGAGTTACAGATTTAATAATATCCCAAAAGGGGATATTACAGTGGTATCAGAGCAACTTTCCTCTACTCTTGTGGGTGTTGTTTGTAGAGTTTTGAATCATGGGATTAGCAAGTGATGGAGATATGAAGGCCAAGCTCTATAGGCTTGGGAGATGGCTCGAATTTACTCCTCATGAGAAGAGTGTGTTGCTCAACACTCTTGAAGAAGCAGCAAGTTGTTTATCTTTGATAGAGCAATCAGATTATGGCTCTATGTCTGCAGCAATGGACCCTTTGGTGACCCATTTGGCTAGATCCGATCTATTGAGGCATGATGAGGTGGATGTGAGGCTCTTGGTCATCACTTGCATTAGTGAGGTCACAAGGATAACAACCCCAAGCTTGCCATATGATGACACTACCATGGAGGAGATCTATGAGCTCATGATAGGAAACTTTCAAAAGTTTTGGGACACCACTCACCTTGATAAGAGGGTTAAGATCTTGGAAAACATGGCTAAGGTAAGATCTTGCATACCAATGTTAGATCTTGATTGTGATGATCTCATTTTCACATGTTTGAAGTTTTCTTTGTTGTCCTACATGAGGATCATTCACAAAATATAATGGTGGCAATGCAAACTATAATGTCCCTAATGTTGAATGAATATGAGGATCCTCCACAACCATTGCTATCCATACTTGTGGAAGGTTTGGGACAAGAAAAGCAATGTATTGCTCACACCTTAGCAAAAAGAGTTGTGGATCAATGTTCAAGCAAAGTGAAGACATGTATCCAAGGTATGAGCTCTTTTGTTTTTGATGATGAATTGTTGACATCTAATGATTGCATGGAGTTGAGTGGTTGCAAGGAGAAATCAGTTTTTTTGAAGAGCATGAAAAGGACATTGGTAACAAGCACATGCATGATGAAAGGGAAATGATGGCAAGGGGACATATGAAGGAAAAATCAGATTTGAGGGAAATTGTGCAACCCCACCATGAGTCATTTGAAGGACAAGAAGAAAACATGAGTCTCATAAAGACTCCAAGTCATTACCCACCAAGCATGAACACTTATAAGGAAGAAAAAGACTTTTGGGTGAAGAAAATGATGAAGAAAAGAGTGTTGCACCAAACTCAGAAATTCTGAGTTTTGGAGAAGTTGGGAGCAGCCCAAGGTATGTTGTTTCACATTTAATTTCTCCTTCCATGTTGAGCTTTGATGGGTATGGTTATGGGCATGATAGAAAGGTGGATATGATTTGCAACATGAGGTATATTGGTCACACTCTTGTTGGTATTTTTGCTTCTAACATTTGGGTGCATAAGGAACATGATGTCAAAGAAGAAAGAAGTGATATCATTTCAAGGTATGAAACCATGATTTATGGTTGCAGCTTTTCCATTTCAGATTTGTATTCCTTATGAGAAACATGTAAGAGACAGAGATAAAGTGAGGATCAGGGGCTGCAAAATGGGGCAAGAAGACTCCTTGGGTCAAGGTCACTCATATGGGCACTCTAAGGTATGGGAACCAAGTGATTTTCCACTTTCTACAAAGATTATCAGTTCTGATTTTGTGATTTTTACATCTGATTTAATGGGAATAAGTGAAAGTTCGAATTGTCTATGGCAAGCATAAGTGTTGGGAAAGCATGATTGGGCTTTAGGAGATCCGGAAGTAAGAAGGAAAAGTATTTTTCAAGGAGTTAATGATGACTTTCTAATTGGGAAACTTGTTATGGCAACTACTAAGGGTAAGCACTTTGATTTGTTGTATCATCATCATACTTTGTCCTTGCCTTGCTTTGTTCAATGAATATTGTGCTAACAATGAAGACAAGATGAAAGGTGCTAAGTGGATAAAGAATCTTCCTAAGGCAGCCCCGGATCATTGGCAAGAAGGCCAACACCTTCTAAAATTCAGTCCAAGTGAAAGTAAGGTAAGCAAAGGAGTGATTTCAAAATGTGGTAAGATACTTGGTTTTATTTCCGTGAATTCATTTGATTCCATTACTTGGGGTGGGCATGTCAAAAAGAAAAAGGATATGGTCATCATCTTTCCTTCATGTTGGAGTCAAACAAGAAGAATGGTATCTTGCTGCCCCAAGCAAGAAAATTCAGTTTTTTGGTTGGATCATGATGGAATATATGTTGGCACACATTTTGAAGATCCTAATGATAATGAGTATGCAATATAACACTGCTGTAATATTCATTTTCAATCTGATTTTCATTGCTAGCTGCCCCACAAACAAGGATAAATATGTGGAAGAAGGGTCTTCAAGTTGCTAACACATTTGAGGTTGGTTTTGAGGTGTTGAGACTTGGGAGCATTGCACCCAATGATGAAGAGTGGCTGGTCACACTTGTTTGCAGCTGTGCATGGTCATATAGGAACACCAAGGAAGGGGAGAACAACCCCATCTGCAGGAGGCCTATTGGAGGGCTAATGGAGGCCCCTATTTTTTCCTCTAACTTGTTTGCTTCATGTGCAAATTTGAAAAAGAAATTGCAGCTGAAGACACTCCTAACTTTCAGGAGAAAGAAGCATCATAAGTTATTGCAAATGCTTCACCACTTGATTGGCATGGGATCCCGGCTTTGGGAGTGCTACATCTTTGCACTCGGATACATGAGCTTGCTATTGCTTGAGGGCAAACAATCTTGGGAAGGGAGGATTGTAATGTCCCCTTCTTGGGACATTGTTGAAATTGAAGACCCTCAACCCATTCTCTCTTCTCATGGGTTTGAGGATTGAGTGTGAAGATGGTCCTAAGATGTTTGTTGTCTATTTTGTAACCCCTTAGCATGCCTTGCGCTACAAGGAGGGCTCTCTAAGTTAGTTTAAATGTGCACATAGGATAGTTGCTTTTATTATTTAATTAAAAATAATAAAGTGCACATAGTCTTAGTTTATTAGAGACTTTATTATAATGAGAGTTTATGTTTTCCCTCCAAAAGGGAAAGGTCGGTCTTTTTGAATGTTGCACCCCTTAACTCTATAAAAGGAGGTCGCATTTCCTTTAGTGGGTTATGTTGGATTGATCATTTGATTTTATTCCATGCTTGGAGTAATGGGATGTATGCCCTAGCTCTTGCATTGTGCTCTCTCATTGTAAGCTTCATTTGGATCCATTGTTGAAGATATTGAAGACTCCATTGTTCTCTTCATTGTGCTCTCTTGTGTTGAGTGTGTTTTTGCATGGTTTATCCATTCTAAGCATTGGCGCATTTATTTAGAGTGAAATATGCATGTTATTGATCATTGTTGAAGGGTTTGATAGTACCTTTGTGAACTATTGTTACTGCTGCAATTGTTTTTGCCATAATGACTTGGATTGGGGTTTGATTAAGTATGTTTTGATGCCCCAAAATATATTTATGTTGTAGATCTGATTTAGCATAATTTTGTGAGCATGTGTGACCAGATTTGAGGGTTTTGGGAGTGATGCAAGTGCCGGAATTAATCTATGTGCAAAACAACAATTTATTTTGCCCTAGGCGACTTGCTTTTTTGGCTATTTTGGGAGTTTGGTAACTGTTGTTCTAATTTGGTTTGGATCATCTTGTTCCTTGTATTTTTCCGAGTTCGGGCATATCTCATTTGCCCAAATCGGAGTAGTTTTGAGGAAGATATGAATTTTTGAAAATTGCAGCAGTCTGGGGTTTGATTATCAATTGTTTTCAGTTGTGTGTGATCAGATTAAAAATCTGATTTGTCTATTAATTATTTCTGAGCAAGGGGAGTTGATTTGGAGTGTTTGAAAGCTTGGAGAAGGGCTGAAATATTTTTATTTATTTTCCTCTAACCCTAGCGTCTAGATCTGAGATTTTGGATCTGTTTAGAGGTGGTTTTAGTGATCAGAAAATTCAGATTCAAAGTGCATTGGAAAGGCCTCAATTTCTAGTTTATTGTGCATTTATTTCATGCAAAAATACCAAGTATTGAAGGAGTTATTAATTTTGAAGTTTCAGCTGTTTTGGGTGCAATTTTATTTATTAAACTGCTGTTATAAAAATCAGATCTAGAAAATGTTAGTTTTTTTATTGGTTCTCCCATCTAACCCACTACTTTGGTTTACTCCAACCCCATTTGGGTTGTATTAATGTTGACATTGGGTTATTTGAGGTCAAACTAAAAGGATCTAATCCTTCTAGGGTCGATTTGAGTTAATAGAGTTGCAGATTTAATAATATCCCAAAAGGGGATATTACACTCTCCTCTCATATGCTATCTCGGGCACATTGCAAAACATGCATGCCCCATGGATCAAAAGTCCTAAAATGGCATGGACATCCTCCAATGTAAAAGTCATCTCGATGGTATCCTCGTCGACATTCCAAGTGAATGTGTTGGCGAGATACTCCCACGCACCTGATAAATATTTGTGTCAAATCTAAATCCAAGGGGATTTGTGCCATCCACATGATCTCTCCAAAACCCAATTTATATAATGAGTCCTGTTTGTTGCTAAAAATCACTTTAGCAAAGTTTGCAACCATGTCGCATCTTTTGTCCTCTATAGTCGATCCTTCATGTGATGTTAAAATATCAAACAAACAATTGCAAGACTCGGTCACATACAAACATCCAAAAATAATGAACAACAATAACATCAATTATTAAAACATCGTCAAATTTCATGTAAATTATATCCTAAACAATCACACATATGGATTGGATCAGTCTTTTTAGTAGGTATTCTGAATTCTTTTATATCTTAGATATGTTTTAAGATCTTTTGGGTTGAAACCCTCCCTCCCCTTTCCGTAGGGCATTAATAGTTCGCAAGGGCATTTCCTAAAAATACCAAGAAACTAAATTAAAGTGTTCTTGGGAGGGTTTATTTTATTATTGGTAGTATCAATCCCTCTTGCTAGACAACATCGACCCCTGTCAAAAGTCCTAACACTATTTCTATGGCGTCAACCCTTATCAAAATCATAAAATCATTTAGATGGCATCGACCCTCTTTCCGGATAACATCAACCCCTATCACACTTAGAATATACTACCTACGGCATTGGCCTTCTCTATAGATGGTATCGGCCGGACTAGCTTTCCTGACGCCATCGGCTGCCTTACAACGACATATGCTTAACAGGGCCTTGTTTGTAGAAAAGTCACGCGCTCTTTTTCTAATTTTGCTCAAAAATCATTCTAAAGACACTAAAATTTAAAATGCACCCAAACCCAACTAGATAATGATTTGATCTACATTTTGACCATCTTTGCGGCAAATTTCACTCTTTGAATTTTTCTTAGACACATTTTTCTACTTTTCTACTAACTACCATTCCCAATTTAAAAACGAAACCTACCCTAAGATTCGCCGCATCTCGCCTCCTCGGTCGTCACCTCATCCACCGACACCCTACCTCTAGTTCTAGCCATTGTCTCTCATTTCGTCTTAATCGATCAACTAGAGTTCTATTTTTCCAAAAATAGCAAATGCACAAAATGATAATCAATACAAGATTTATTATTTATAACAACTTTCTCCTATAATCTCTTTGCACGATTTCTCGATTCCTCAACACATCATATATTTCCCACCATAACTCTAATTTTCATTCCAAAAAAAGTGTCGTTATCGTATTCTTGACAACGATATATTACATGCCTTTTCTCGAAAATATTCAAAAATCACCTATTTTCTTAGTTTGTCATCTTACTAATTCGATTAATGATTACACCTTACACTTTCTCACTAGTCACTACGACTTCTACTACTCACTCATCCCCACATGAGTTCCCCCTTAGACTAAGTTTATTGCTTATTTATTTGATTTATCTTCTAGTGTTTCTTTTCAGTTGTGCTTGAGCAACTCTTTCTACACTATGGTGATTCACTATATGGACACACTCGTGGGAATGTAAGGATATAGGTAGGTATGCTTTATTTGAGTTCGTGCTTTCTTTTTTTCCGTTCTAGGCATCTTTTCCAATATTTTCATTTCAGTGTTGTATATTCTTTTTCTAAAGACCATCTCATGTACACTTTTTGTGACAAGTGATGATCTTTAATTGGGGCATATGTATACACAATTTTTTCACTTTATTGACTTTTGTTCTTCACAAGCACCATTAACGCATCAACTTCCCCAAAGCGGTGTCTTCGGGGATATTGGCGGGAGCGGGAATAACTAGGAATAGTTATGTGCATCCTTTGGGGTGTATTGCACTAGTCAACAATGGCTCTTATGAGGGAGTTTGATGCATAGCCCAATTATATCATATATGTTACATGTCATACCCATTACTATCATCTTTTATAGTCTCCTTCGATATCATCTTGTCATTCGCTTGTTATCACTTTTTCTTGTTTTCAGCACATTCACACCTTAATCATCATCCTTGCAGTACCTTAGAGTCTTCTCCTGTCAATTTGACCTCCTTTTGTGACTTTCCCATGCCCGACCCTGTTTTGGTACATTCACACCTTCGTCATCATCCCTCTCAGTACCTTAGAGTCTCCTTCTGCCAATTTGATCTCTTTTGTGACTTTCCCATGCCCGCAAACTCCTTTCCAGACAGTCGATGCCATTTGCTAAGCGGATTTCCTTTGTCAGCGACATTGACCATGGTCAAGCGTTGTCGGGTTAGTAATTTGCCATAGCCAGCGACATTGGCCATGGTTGATACCATCGGCTAGATTAGAATATTAATGCATTCATTAGGCTATTTATACTAGGTTGTTGAGCGTCATTTCTCAATCACATCCATCACACATTCAGTTTGTTGGTGCTCACTAAACCTGCTCTAAAAGCTTAGAAGGTCTTGAAGTTGGTCATATTTGTCTTCTTTGGAGTTTACACTTGGAGCATTGGGTACTTAGGATCTACAAGTATAGGAGTTACACTTTCCATGGTCTACCTAGCCTTTACAGCCATTGGAGTCTTTAGTCAAGGGTCTTTTTAGGTCTTCTTCTAGTTGTTTGTTGTCCCCCACATCAACTCTCTCTCATAAGGTGTTATCGACCATGGGGGAAGTTAATGTGCCAATGGTGCCTTCATGCAGAGTAAGTATCTCTAAGCTCTCATTTTCTTTACTTTCATTTCAGATTTGTATGTTGTGGATGTGGTCATGCATATATGATGGTAGTAGCATATTCTTCTCTATTGCATTATTTATCTACTGGTTTTTACATTAGAACCTTGCATAACCCTTGATCTTGCTTCACAATGTCTTAGATCTCACTTGCCATCCTTATGACTCTTTCCTAGCAGCCTCTTGGATCACATATCATCTTGATTACAATCCTACAACAATCTTACTATTGTTATATTATAATCAGGAGTTATTTAGGCACCATTACCCTATTTTAGGTCTAGGTTTTGGAACCCTATACCTCTTATAGAGTGTGGAGTAAAGTCTTCTTAGTTCCACATCTATATCAACTTATAATCTAAGGTGTACATCTTGAGTGTGGTTTCCTTTGTTATCCTACTCTAGAATACCTCCATATACAGAGACGAAAGGAATTGTTGCGGGCCCACTCTTTATTTGCATACATCCAGGACCTACAAACCTGTCATGGGAGTGATTGAAATATAGATAGAGACATGGAATCTGCATAAATGTTCAATGGCATATGAGATGATTTTTGGTAAGCTAAATTGGAGAATGATTGTTGTCCTAACGGTTTAGAGGGTGTGGGAAGAGTGGAAGGATGACTGAAATTGGTCAAATATGTGTAAATGGGATACATATTTAGATAAGAAAGTACCATTGCCAAATGCTTGGACCAAATTCTGGCTACTACACGTATTTTACATATCTGCCTATGAGGGCAGTCAGTCACAACTATAACATTTGAAAAATAACTGCTTTCAAATATTTTTTAATAGATCTTTATATCCTATTCCAAATCTCTAAGTTTGGTACACACTTAAAGGATGCTGGAAGATATTGATGAGTCTGGCTATACACAGCGATTGCATTTGCTTAAACTCCTGATCTTCTTCAACAAAATCCCATACTGTGCCGTTACAGAAATATTTGGAGACCATATAGTGATGGTACCACATTTTGTTATTTATAAGATGAGAACTTTTTTATTTTTTGGATATTAAAGGAATATTTGAATCCCTCACTGACCGTTTGATGAATTTTAATTCCTCCTCGTTAAGGAATTGCATTAACCAAATATAAACAATAGTCTATCAAATAACTTGACTAAAATGTGGTATAATTCAATTCAGAAAACCCTTTTATTTACCACTCTAAAATGACAGAAATTCTCTTGTACTAATATAAATTTGCAGATATAATTTAGTACAAATAATTTTAGGCCTCAATGTAGCTTAGACATAAGTAAAGAATGCTAGTATCAGTCTATACAAAAAGACCATTGAAAATGAGGTAAGGTAGTATCAAACAAGGATAAATAGATGTTCTTCTCATCATATCAAAGCAGTGGTTTGATTGTACGTTCTCTTACATTTTCTACTGGCTGAGCAGTTTTCTATTTCTTTCAATCATTCCTCTTCTTTTACATGTGCTCCTTTTCTCACTCCCCCAGCTTTTTGGGCTAGAAATTTACAGGCCTCATGAATAACAGTTCAATATCATGACACCTTCATGGTATAATAAATTAGAGCTTTAAGAAATACCATTAAGTAAATTGACATAGTGATGCATACCATACATTATTTATTAAGCCAAGAGTATGGTTTAGCTCTCTATGAGTCTATACAATCAAAAAAGTTTTTTTTTCAGAACATGAAAAATGACGTTTTGGTTCCTTCTTAGCAGTGCAACTTTGACACCATGTGCCTTGTTGTAGTGCAAGACTGTGTTTATAGTTTGCCCACTTATCATCACCAATAAACTCAACCAAAACATTCGTGCTGTTTGACATGATGGAAATAGCTTGTATCTCTCACAACACTGTCTCTTCCAGACTTCCAGTAATTTGGAGATTTGCTTGGCTTTACTGTAGTATTTACTATGCACCACACTTTTTTCAGAAATTGAAAATGAAATGTGCTTTATTCTTACTATTGTTAATCTGACACTGCAAATTTTTTTCAAATGCAAAACTGTGTTTATGGTTCTTTTGACGTAGCATCAATTTTTTTCAGAAGAACAGTTTCCATGTTTGAAATGGTTTGCCTTTCTTACAACGATTTCTCTTGCAAAGCCTTTGGAGTAAAATTTGGCTCCATTGTGGCCTGGTCACATGTACTCTAATAGTCGTTCCAAGGGATGTGTGTGACCAACTGAATGTAATTTCCATCTTTGTTTGAACTGGGCTTTAAATCCTTTGGTTGAAAGAAAACATTTATTTGGACACTGTCAAGGTGAGCCTAATAGTTTTGCCATTCTTTGCAGGTATCTTGTGGTTTAGAGGCAGTTGTCACTTGTCCAAGAGGCTGAATTAAATGGTTTACATCTTGGTGTATTACGGAAACTTATATGTAACATTTAATGAACAGTGGGAGATGGGACACCAAGACTTTCAAATGAAGGTAAATTCCTGTCCTCAGTACAAATATTTTTATGTTGCATTGCCATTATTGTGCAATCTCATTCTATTCTCTGTTACCTTGTGCCCTATTTCCATAAGGGTCAATACTTAACAGCAATTGTTAACACTTTGTGCTGAGCACATTGCATGTACTTTCTTTTCTGTTCCCTAGTAGTTTTAAAATATTTTAAGTCTTGCTGTTGGTTTCATGTGGAGTTCCAACTTAAGTTACTTGTTGGTTTTGGGTACTACAAATCATACTTGTCGGTACAACAATTGTTTTTGCCCGTGCACAGATTGGGTACGGTTGTAAAATATATATATATAAATATTAAACACTCTAGCGTAATGAACAGGAATTAACCACATAATATGCATAGAATAAACAAACTACAAAAACACTCGCGATAAATTGATAATGCTAACTAAATGCCAAAAAAAAAAATAAAAAATAAAATTAAAAATTAGAACCAGGTAAAAACCTGCGGATGCGCCCTGGATTACCCCAAGGAAATTGTACCCGTGCCCGGTTTTGGGTATGTACTGGATCAGTACTAGGGGAGCCGAATTAGGTTCCTTAGGTTTTAACTTTTGAGTTTTCCTGGCTTTGTGCAATGTCTCTAGTTTTAACAATTGGTCCTACAGCTCTCTGTAACTTTGTTTGCACTCCAGCATGGAATGCCTTTGTTGTTTCTGATGCATGGCATGACTGTTAACCTTCCATTCATTTGTTGCAGGTAAATCTAAATTGTGGACTTTAGACAGGTGGTGGTCAAATTTTAAGAGGACACCTTCGAATTCTTCTTTTTCATTTATTTGTATCGCACATAATTAAGTGTTTTGGTTTATAGTCTTTCATTCTGAGTTTAATTTCTTCTTTTTCTGTAAAAGGTTGAATTAGTTTGTTGTCTTCTGTCTAATTTTAGGTTTTTTTAACAGATCTTTGCAAAGCAGAATGTAAGAGCAAACAGATTTTCATCGGTTTTTAATATTCTCTGTGATGTAATTGTCTTCTAGAGAAATAACTCTGAACGGGAGCGAGTTGCACGATGCAAGTGAGTCACAGGTGAGAATATTTTAAGTTCTTGCTTAGGCTATGAACCTTGTCAGTGTATAAACAAATTCTTCTTGCTTTATCGGTCATGATTGACGTCACATGTCCTACAGAATTCACATACTTAAGAATTTTGCACTGGGTATTAACAGGAGCTGTTATGTTAAATGAAAGACTACTATGTAATTTATCAATTATTTCTATTCATCAATTGATAGAATATCTTCAAAAACAAGACGATGTGAAAATATTAATACAATATTACAAACCTGTTGGCTTGCAGAATATTAATGGAATGTGTGATAAGACCACGGGCTTCACATGTCATGGGTTAAATTTAATGGTTATATGATTTTATACCCAAAAATTAATTTGAATAGTAACGGATGTCCTGATGATGAATCATATAGGGTGATTCAAAATGTTGTTTAAAAGAACTATTAACACAGACCTTTCAAAACTCTGCTACTATTTTTATAGACCATGGAAACTTAAAAATTCAATCAATTTTTTAAAATCCTATGTAAGGGGATTTTTTTTTAGAAACACCCCCATTTGCACTAAAATCCTACACACATGTTTCACATGCACACTTTGATATTCTAAATTTAGTGGTTCAGTTTTAGGTGCAATAATTGTTTAACAATCAATGCACACTATTGATTCTTAGATAATTTACTTCACTGAAAACCAAGGCTCTAAAACTGCATTTGTTGACTGTTCAAATTTTGTACCTACCTAGAAATACATGGTACAATGCGCAACATTGTTCCCTGTTTTTCTTGATAGGCATAAATATGTAAGCTGCAAATGATTTGCCAATAAGGATATTTTTAAGTTATATGTTTGTGGTAAATTATTATTTTTGGTTATTTTTAATTTAACAGAATCAAGTGAGTTTATATATAGAATGCAGATGCAAGGAGAGTTTCTAGGGAAATACCCTACATTCCCATATGATCATCAATTACGCCCTTATCCCTAGGGTGCATACTCAATATCCTATATTCCTATAGGATCACCAATTATGCTCCATTATCCTTAGCGTAATCTCCAATGGAATTCATCATATCTGGTGTTGGACCTTTTCTGCTGATTGATGATGATTGTTCTATTTATGGTTACAACCTAGATGTGCGATATCAAGGCTTCACTTTGGATTATATGCAAGGGGAATTTTTTAATAATCCATCCAAATTTCTTAAGGATGTTTAATAAGTTATCTACTCAATTAATTTTCACCGACTCCCCCTAATATTCTAAATTTAGAGCCTCAGTTTTAGGTACTATAGCTGTTCTAACAATCATTGCACATTAGTGATTCTTTGAACAACTATTTCACCTAAAATTGAGGGCTCTAAAACTGCATTGCATTTATTATTCAAATTTAATCATACATTGTATTACATGGTACAATGCACATTGTTCCCTGTAATGCTTGGTGAGCATAAATATGAAGAAAAAGAATGTCTTTTTCTCAGCCTTGGATGAAGGAGCTGTACTAGCATTTGAAGGGTAATGTTGATTAGATAACTGTCATAAAAATTCCCTAATGGGTAGGGTGGACCATCAAACTTAGACCCCGGAAGGTGCAATAAGACCATTGCCTTCACACATAAACAATTAATAGAAAGGTTGTTTTAAAGGTTAGGGCCGGGCCAGGTTTCGTTCTCATGACCAAGTTCCGGTCTCATGTCCAAGTTCTAGAGAAAACCAAATCCTTCCAATTCTATTCTGCTTGGAATATTGTAAATGTGGACGGGAACCAGGGATTGCGACCATGAAATTACTAAGAGAACACAAGGTAATTCTGCAAGAGACATTTAAGAATCATATTGGAACTTTTGTGCTTTTTGTTGTTATTCTTTACATTTGCAAGACAATGGAGCATGTAAATGACATTAGCAACACATGCTAGGTCCAAAATGTAGGGCACATCAATAAAGAAAGGCTTGTTGTTATTCTTTACATTTGCAAGACAAGGTAGCATGTAAGTGACATTAGCAATACATGCTAGGTCCACAAATGTTGGGCACGTAAATAAAGAAAGGAAAAAGATTGAGAATTTTTCTTAGGATCGATTGAATCTTTTGATGTAATGGTATATTGGTAGAAGAGTTACATTGAGGGCATAAGAGAATTCTAGGGATTATGAGATTGCATGCTAGCAGTTGTATTTTGTATGCTACACAACATTTCTTGATTTTGAGATCAGCTAAAGCTATAATGGAAAACAAGATGGTCTTCTAAAGAAAATATGTGAAAGAGAATTGATGGTCTTCGTTATTGTCTATTGATTTTTTTAACATTAATTTCTGTTTGATCTGAGCTTTGTATTTTTCGGACTTGGGTCACACCCTATGCCTACCTCACCCAATCCCAGCACAATCATCCTCCTTTATTGTGAATCATACACTATTCAAAACTCATCATATTCTTCACTACATTTGGTGGGGCATTTTCATAGCTGTAGAAGCTGTTATCATTGCTGGTATAATAAGGTTGAAGTTGAGATGTCATCCTCAAGGAAACGTTCCTCGTAAATTGTTGGGCAATATCATTGAGTTCCATTGTCAATGCTTTTGAGGCACCCTATTGTGCCAATAGCCTCTTATATTGATCAGATAATACATATGGTGCAACCAAAACTCTTCCATAGGTATTCCTCAAATCAACTTGATGCCTGTCTCAAAACTTTGGAGTATGTCAATTGTCATATCATTGTTGTACATCTCATCATTTTTAGAGGGTGTGTCAAATGTTTCAATATGTTCATGAGGGAAAGTGCAACAAGCCTAGGAGCCATCATCGTCATGCAGAGTGGCTTCCCCATAAATGGTCCCGCTTAGTCTAATAAGCAAATTGGTTTGGTGCTAAATGGCAATCACATCTTTCAGATCCTCTCCATTATTAGAGTTTAATTGCAAGATACTTAATTTAAGCTTGAGAATTTTGAAGCATAGGTAGCATGCACATGCGACATTGGATGGGGTCAACCCCAAATAGTGCTCCTTCCTATTGGTCGTGGGGGAAGATGCTCAAACGGTGAGCCCCAATTTTTAACTTATGCGACAACTAGGTACACGACTAGGTAACCTTGTTTATGTTTATGTGGCTCATACTTCATGTGATTTGTGGCGTGAGTTACTTTTTTAGGCATTTGAGACATTGACATTTTTAATGACCTAAATATTTTGTAGCCTAAATTTTTCGTTATATTTCTTTGTAGTAGAACTTAGTGTCGTGCATTGGCCTTATCTTCCCAAGTTCCTCATGTTTCAAACCTATAGTGGCTGCAAATACTTTCCTATTGCTATCCAAAGTGGACCACGACTACAAATCATGTGCCGCCCTTTGTTGTCCACAACCTTATTAGGCTCATGGAGGAGGACCGCAGCCTATATAGCTATCTCCTGAACACCTTCCAACCCTCCTCCCATTGTTATCAACTTATAAATCTCTCTATGCACAATTTTGAAACATACCATATGCATGCAATAATGGTATTAATATAAATTGGGATTTTGCTTCTACATATATAAATTCTTTTCTTTTTTTTGCTAACATCAATATATAAATCTCATTATTCAATTTTTTCAGGCACCATACGTATATGCTGATTACAATATAATAAAAATTGTAATTCTACTTCAGCATATACAAATTCTATTACTTTATTTCTAACTAAAAACAAACAAATTATATTAAAATATATATAAAAAGATTGCGAGTTCACAATCGTTTGAGCTCTTCCAAGAAGCAAAGGCATAAGAAGCAAGATTAGAAATCTCTAAACCTTAAATAAGACAAAATCCACAAGAACATATATAAATTTGCATACATAATCTGGTAATTGTAATTTAATCCCAAATGGCAGACCTGACATAGGCACAAGATGATATAATTAATATAGACAAAAGCATCATATAAAATAACAAACGTTGGAGTAAAGATCTATCAAGAGATTCTCTACCCATTATCTCCAAGCATTGGATTGACGGTATGCCCTTCTCTCACATTTCTTGCTGGCGAAGCATCTTTCCATTTCCTTCAAGCGTTCCTTGTTTTGGCCTTTTCCCCTTCACCTCCTCCAAATTTTCATTCTAGGGTGTGCAAACTTCCTAAAAAACAGTTTAATGCCATGACATTTCAACGGTATTATAAAACAGGGTTTAACAAATACCCCATTCGTGTATATAGGCATTGGTGCACATTCTATACTAAGTGTATGGTTTTATTAAGTTAACAACACGTTCTAGATCTCAAAACACTTAAAAATAAACTTTTTAGAAACTGAAAATAAAATGTGATCCTTTCTTATCACTGCTGGTCTGACACAACGCACCTTGCTATAGTGCATGCCTATGTTTACAGGTTGCTTCACTTAGCATCACTAATAATCTCTGCAAAAACATTTTCTTAGTTTGATATGATGGAACTGGTTTGCATCTCTCACAACAATTTGTCTTGCAAAAATCTTGGAGATAAGCTTGATTGCAGCGTGGAAGTAAACACATGCTAAAAGCTTTTCTCGACAAATCTAATAGTTGTTCCAGGGCGTTGCATGTTTAACGATCAAAATGCAATTGCCAACTTCTCACTACGGTGGTAGAGGAATAATTCTTTTTCCTCCTCGTCCACATCATTCTGTACACATCTTGAATCTGGACAATAACCTGCCGCCTTCGTCTCCAAGGACAATTTCTCCAATGTTGCATAGATTTCCATTGTCTGTGGGTGCGATCTGTCTCCTACACAAAAAACATGCACCATTTTATGGATTTCAGTTCAACTACATCCAGGTAGCTTTTAATTCCTTTATCTTTCATCAATTTCCTTACCTTTTGAACCTCACCCCATGTGCCCACTTCTGCATAGATGTTTGACAGAAGATCATAAGTCACAGAATATTTAGGATCCAACTCAAAAAGGAAAGTTGATGTAAAGATTCCTAACCCTATACTTTACGTCATCTACAGGCACCAAGTAAAACACATCCACACAACCACCATAGGTTTAATTTTCATCATTTTGATGATAAAAAAATACAGTTTCCTCAAGATAGCCAGCATGGCCAAGAGGGTCAGCCACACACACACAATGATCAATTGTAGGCATAATGCAATAAGAGTCATTCATGCCATTGAATTATTTACAGCCCTCATCTACTGAACCTGCATGGCAGCAGGCAAATAAAATACAAGAGAAGCTTATATGGCCCGGGTATTGCTTCATTAGTTCAAAGATTTTGAGAGCCTCCTTACAAAAGCTATTTTGTGCATATTGTGCAGTTATCACATTCCATGAGACTACAACTCATTGTGATATTTTATTAAGTAGTTCACATGCCTTCTTGATGCTTCTGCATTCTGCGTACATGTCTATCAGGGCATTTGCAGCTATGCCATCTGACAAAAATCCACTTTCAATTATGCTTTTATGGATGTCCATACCCTGTTCCAAAGCTTCCATTTTGGCACAGACTGGAAGGATGCTGGCAAAGGTCGGAGTTTGGCAGTACACCTGCCAATTGCATTTGCTTAAAAGTTCCCAAGACCTCTTCAACAAACCCATTTTGTCCATATCTTGGAATCAATGCAGTGCATGAGACAACATTTCTTTGAAAAGATGTAAAGCCTTATCAAGAATACCATTTTGTGTATATCCTGTAATCGTAACATTCCATGAGACCACATCGTGTAGTTTTTTTTTCTCAAACACATCACATACTTTCTATATGCTTCGACATTTTGTATACATGTTTATCAGGGCATTCGCATCTATAACATCTGACAAAACCGCTTTCAATTATGTTTCGATGGATGTCCATCCCATGTGCCAAAGCTCCCATTTCAGAATCGGGCTGATAGGATGCTTGAAAAGGCTGTGGAGTTCGGTTTTACACCTGCAAATTGCATTTTCTTAAAACTTTTAAAAGCCTCTCCAACAAACCCATTTTGTGCATATCCTGCGATCACATAGTCTATTCTTTGAAAAGCTTTAAAGCTATGTTCCACCAAGTTTCCGGGATGGGGACGGCAGGGGACGGGGGATGTGTTTCTGGGACGGATTTTTTTGGAGGCCTTTTTTAGGGGACGGCTATTAATTTATTAAAAATAAAGGAAAATATAAAAAATATAGGAAATTTCAAATATTTATATGATAACATTGATAAATCATTCATCACACACAACAAAATTTCAAATATAGAACCTTAATACATAAAATTGGAGCTGAATTGAGATTTCACATAAGGTTGAAGTATTAATTACAATAATAATTACACTGAAATGCCCAAGGGCTGCAAGTCCCTGTCTCCGAAGTTTCGAAATGTCCCCAATACGGGACGGCCCTAAAAGGGCAGGGGACGCGCCCTGTGGAACATAGCTTTAAAACCTTATTGAGAGTACCATTTTGTACATATCGTGCAGTCATTGCATTCCATGAAACCACATCTTGTTGAGACATTTTGTTAAACAGTTCATGTGCCGTCATTATGCGTCCACATTTTGCATACATCTGTTTTAGTATTAGGGCATTTGTAACTCTGATGTCTGATTTCTCTTGCATTTATCTTCACATAAATGCCTTTTCAGAACCAAGTCTTAGGTGATAATCAGTTGGTTTTGAATGAACATAACATTTATTTGAAATACATAATTAAATAAGATTATATAATTTATAATGTGCGCATAATTTTTGTGAGAAGGGTATATGTGAAACCCCGCCTTAATGCAATGTCCCATTAATGGGAGTCCATATGGGGTGGGCTTCCATATAATAGAGTGGGTTTGAACTTATGTCACTCTCTTACGAATGCACCCATGTACCATTACACTAACATCTGATGGACAATGTGTGACAATTTTAATATATACTTTCATTGGTCCAAGAAAGTAAATTTCAATTAATTTCAAATAGCTACAAATCAGCCTAGATGGGCTATACATGAATGTAGGTTGGTATGCCATTAATGTAGGAGGAGGGATCATCATTGATTTATGCTTGTACTAGGCTGCTCATCAACACGTGCACATTTCAAATGCATATTTTTTAATTATAACAAATTAAAGAGGGATTTTGTGTGTTGGATGTTGCTCAGTTATCTTGCTTGGAGGATGGGTTTATCCAACCTCCAAGTTACTCTAAGCTTCAATTACCCTGCAGTTTGGGGTTCTATTGGCACAATTCAGTGTTTGTTCACAGCACCACCGAACAGAGACAGATCACCATCTTCGTTACGTGTATTGTACTTTTAAATTTGTTCCATGGCCCTGAAATTGAGTACCATTTTGTATATAGATGCTCTTCTCGCCATAATGTCAGGTGACGGTTCTTTTACCTCTTCAGAGACTCGTAACTTTCTCCAGACCTTCATTAGCTTATGAAGATCAAGGATGCTTGGCTCATTTCTTTCGAGAGATGTTTGATCTTCGTGATTTTCTTGCTAGAGACTTTGCTTTTACAATGCTCTCAATTTGGAGGATTGCTTCTTTCATTCACCTTGTTTCATCTTCAAGATTGAGTAGGAAGTGACCTTGCGATAGGCTTGTAGATATGAAGAGATCAATGAGAAATTGGAGGATGTAATTTGCTTTCAGATATTTCGTCTTGGGTGCACGTCTGTTAGTTTTTGTTCTCTTTTGGATTTGCTGGAATTGCACTTGCACCACCTATTCTTTACTTTACATTGTACTTTTCCAATCCCATCCAATTTTTGCCTTTCATGGACATCAATATCATTATTATTGTTATTATATTTTGTCTAATGCTATCATTATTGATACAGTGATAAACCGTTTTACTATGAGAACTTAGAAGCCATTTAAATTTTTCTTGATTAACTCTATGTTGAAAACACACTCTAGATTTACACTGTTTCATTGAGATATTATGGATTTCAAAAATTTATTAGACTATGAATTTCAAATAGATTATTAGTGTAGTCAACAACATATCTACCTGTTTGTATGTTTTTTTGGGGAAGCATTTAATTTAGGTTGAATAAGGACTCAAAGTTATGTTATTCAAAATCAGATGCACAGGGCACATTGCTTGGAAACTGTTTGTCAAAATGTTTCAACTAGAGGTATGCTAAGGGCATGGTCCCATGGAGGGGGCTCCATAAATATCTCAGCGGGTGTTGCTGAGAAAATTTAGGAGCATTTTAGCAATTTTAAGGTCCCATGTTTTTTATTAGTTTCTTTAACAATACCCACTGAGATATTATAGGATCCCATTGCAGTTTTTGATAATTTGCAGGTAAATAAAAATCATATTTCCCTCTAAAATCACCATAAATTATTGGCGGGAATGCATGTTATGTTCTACATGGGTAAAAATCAGCCTAAACTGTAGGGGGAAACTCCCAGCCCCCTCTCCAGCAACCTCTTAACTTTAGGGGGCCAAAAAGTGGAGCTCCTATTTTTTAGGCCTAGATTCTATTATTTCCTGTAGCTGGCTTCAAAAATAATCATGGGACCTGTTGCTACAAGAAAATAGGAGCGGAAGCCCCTCCATGGGACCATGCTCTAAGTAGGGTATACATATCCATCAAAGCATAATACAAATCAGATGTTTGGCCTGATAAACATGTATGCAAAATGTGCAAGGACACTGAAAGAGCTTGAACAGTAAAATTATTTAAATACATATATTTGGCAAGCCAAACTCCTGGCATAAAATTCAGATGAGCAGGGCAGATTGCTCAGAAACTGTTTGTCAAAATGTTTCAACCAGAGGTATGCCAAGTAGGATATACATAGCTATCAAAGCATAATACAAATAAGATATTTTTAGTCTTACAAGTGTATGCAAAATGGGAAAAGGATACTGAAAGAACATGAACAGTTTGATAAAGTTTCTCAAAGAAATGTGGTCTTATTGACTGCAATGGTTGCAATGCATGGCTATGGCGAGAATGCTGCCAAGTGCTTTGAACTAATGAGACTCTATATACAAAGAGAGAGAGAGAGATGGGAGGGAAAGAAAGCCAGCTTACTTAGACAGCAGCAAACCAATTAGTGCTGCAGAACTGAGCAAGCAAAACTTGCTTGGTTGTTCCAATGACTATTGAGTGACTTAAACATGCTTTCTAGGGGCCTGTGCAGAAATTCACATAAATGATAAAAGCGTTGTAGATGCAACTATACATAACTTTATTTTAGAGACTCCTATTGATTTCAGATTAGTCACCCAAAAGCTCTCTGAAATTACCAGTGTTACGCAGGGACGCGTCCCCCCCCCAAAAACCAGGAGTTTGGGATGTCCCGGACATCCTGGGGATGGCAGGACAGGGGGATACGTCCCCCATGTTTCCGAAGGGGTGGGTAAAGGGGACGCCCCTGGGACGCGTTTTGGGGACTTCTGGTTTTTTTTTGTAAATAATTTTTTTATTATTTTTTTGACTTGGCAGAAATTGTTTTCTGGTGAGGAACGGGTACAGTAGTATTGAAATTATTGTTGACAATGTAATCGGTGCAAGATTGGAGGTTGGAAACAAGCTCTGGTAGTAGGGATTTCCAGCCCTAAGGAAATTGTGCTTGCTTATGAAGGCTCTGCTCTGAGCATTGATGCCACAATAACTGATTTTATCTGCTAATTTCAAGTGTCTTGAATGAGGGCATGATCATTGGACTCCTGGGGAGTCGAGTGGTAGCTTATGCGGGGCTTGAAATTTACACCAGCGGTCTGTCTCACTTACCTGCTGTGATAGAAGCTGGAGAATGGTGATTCCAACCCTGGACTGATTTGTTGTCTGTTTAAGATACTCCTGCCTTCCTTCTTGGCTCTGAATTCAGCACTAGGCATTGTAGAAAAAACTGGGATAGAGATTGAACAGTTCCCATTGTACATTGCATTTTGTGCTTGCTTTGTGAAGAATGATATTTGATGCAGAGATTGATATTCTCACAGATGCAAGCTCTGACAATGATATTTTCGAATAGGGATTCTTTTCTGTTGTTCAAATTGGGATATATTTTCACAAAGCATCACATAACACAGGCTTAGACAGGACTACAATCTTATTAGTTCGTGGCATTCTTCACAATGTGCATGTATTAATAGTAAGAACCCTACTGGACAGTGGTTCACACAAAGTATATGAGTTGCAGACTAGGATAATTTTAAGTCTTTGTTTAGGCTATATGAACCTTGTCAGTTTTCAAACAAATTCATCCTCCTTTTCAGTCATTATTCATGGCTTGTGTCTATCACAATTCATATTTTCTAAGGACTTTACAGAAGTGATTCCTTGAGAAGTCCAATGAGTGTCATTAGAATTACAAAACAAGATCATGGAGAAATAGAAACATAAAACAGGGGCCTAAAGGTGCGAAATTTAATTTTCTTCCCTGCACGGAAAACATATAGACAAGTTAAAAACTTAAATTTGATCAAAGGCAAGAAGCTTTTTTTAAAAATCTCTCTTATATGTAAGAAGACATTATTCATCAAATGGGATGAGCTTAAGTGGCTTAAAACAACAACTTTCATTCTAAAGCCCCAAATTCAGATCCCTAGGAGGCATGGTAAATTGGTGAAATTGGGTAAAATACCTTATCCAACTCTTGTTGGTTACTAAGGTTTATCCACGGCCATGGCATCTAAGTGGAGGGTTACTCTACAAGGGAAATTTACCAAATTACAAAAAAACATAATATGAGATGTAGTTATGACTGCAATTATTGCTTAGTATGCAAAATAGGCTTGTTGAAAAACCCTTAGAGATTTATTTATTAGCACATGAAATTGGCAGATATCAAATCGGATCATCAACCTTTGCTGGCATCCACTTAACTTGTGCCAAAATGTGAGCTTTGGAACAGGGGTGGAGGGTTACTTTACAAGGGAAATTTATTAAATCAAGAAAAGGCATATCATAATATGAGATGAAATTATGACTGCAATTATTGCTGAAAAACCCATCAACATTTAATTATTACCAATTGCAATTGGCAGATATCAAATCAGATCATGAACCTTTTCTGGCATCCACTTAGTTTGTGTCAAAATGTGAGCTTTGGAACAGGAGTGTGGAAATACATCTAAAAATAATAAAGCTAACTTTTCTTGAATGTTGCATGCCTTCTGTGCAGACATGTACATTAGATTTCACACATTTATACACATTGTTGGTGTTTGTTTGCATTGCATGCGGCCATGCAGGTCTAGTGGATGATGGCTGTAAATACTTCAATGCCTAAGGCAACTCTTATTGCAATAGAGCTGCAGTCAACCAATTAGTATGTATGTTTGAATTTCGGTTTGTTAGTGTTTTATTTGCAAACAGCCATGTGGATATTGTGGACGACAGCTGTAAATACTTGAGCCAATTTAGCTTCTCGTATTTGCACTATGCCTACGATAAATCATTATGTATGCACTGTTGATCAGGGGTTAAATTTAACTTGGTCGTTTAGACGTTTTCATGGTTTTAGTCGTAAAATATTTGCAAATGTTTGAAATAACTGTCACACGTGACTTGTGTATTTAAAATATAACCATCATGTCAAAGGCCGTTTGGTCCATTGGTGAAGTTGTTTGGCTCACATAGAGCCCACTAGGGATCAATTCTTGCTGAGTGCAAAGGCCCCCGACGCTCTGATACAAAGAGTCAAGCGGTTAAGGCCTGGATTGTGCCCTGTGTGATGTTGACGGGTTGGATGCGCCTTACCCGTAGCTGCTTAGCTGAAGTGATCGCTGATTTAGATGTACATTTACTCAGCATTGTAATTCGCTATATGTTTCCTCTAAAACATGGGCAGAGATGCCGACATTCTATGTAAGTCAGTGCCCATTGTAATGCTTTGGCATTCAATCAAAAAATATGACTGTCATTTTTATATAAATTTATATACAAACTATATAAATATAGATAAATATATATTCAAAAAGTTAAATAAACATAGATATATCTTTTATATATTTTATTAGTAGTGTATGAATAACACTGTTTTGTATTTTTGAAAGGCAATATTGAAAAATTACTTTCGCCAGGGGCAGCGCCTTCCCCCTCCAGCCGGACCATAGCGGCTCTCATCATGGCGCACTCCCACAGTCCGTCTCCAGCACAGTAGACAAGATAACAGAATGCTTTCTGCTTGCCCTTTGGGCGTTTTCTGTTGCGTACGTGGCTTTTTTGTGGGACCATGAGTTCTCCGGTCGCCCCTGCTAATGTAACTCTCTTATATTTTTATTAATATAATGGGCACTTCCAATAGTAAAAATTAATTTCGCTTAAAATTTGTTTGACAGGCACAGTTGGCCGTCAAATTTGAACCCTTCTGTTGACCTTTTAGGCCGTGGCCATCTTGAGGAAGCACTACTCTACAATTAAAAAGTCACAATGAAACCCGATGTGGTTGTGTGGATGTGTTTGCTTGGCACTTGTAAATGACATGAACATACAGGGCAAAGGATGATTTGTTGCAACATTCATTTGGGAGTTGGATTCTAAATGCTGGTCCTGGATGTGGTTGGAATGAAGTCCATAAAAACGCTACATAGACAGATCGTTCCTACAAACACGAGTTGAAGAAATTGTGATAAGGATGAAGGAAGCAGCATACATTCTAGACACTTGAAGGGCCACCATCAATGCACTCCCAATAGCAATGAGGCCATTGGAATTAGTATTATAGGTGCGTGCCAAATTGTCATTAAAACGCCCGAGTCTGACAACCTTATTTTTGTCTCACATCTCTCTAATTCTAGACACTTGAAGGGCCACCATCAATGCACTCCCAATAGCAATGAGGCCATTGGAATTAGTATTATAGGTGCGTGCCAAATTGTCATTAAAACGCCCGAGTCTGACAACCTTATTTTTGTCTCACATCTCTCTAATTCTTAATAAGAAATCCATGCGACTTCTTGTAAAGTTATATCCAATACACCAAGAGTTCCTTAACCGTCCTAAAGGGAGTTGGTCCACCATGGTATATGTGTGCTTTTTTCAACCCTAAACATTCCAATCCATGACCACAAGGTTTACCTTGTCCTTGAACCATTGTAGTATCTCCTCTTCCAGGTTTAATATATTATGACTTAAATGCACTCGTTGGTTCCACTCTTTTTATGATTTGGTGAATAGTAATTCTTGTGGATTGAACAGATGGCATTGAAATTTAAGGTTTGACTGAAATCTTCTTGATCCAATGTTAATTGGTGCTTTGTTAAAAAATTATTCAAATCTCCATTCGAAAGAAATGTGCATGGCTGTAATTCACTGCTCAGCCTAAACATCACATGTTTGCAAGGCTGACTGATCAACCAACCAATACAAAATCATCCCCAAAAGTGATAAACAGCCCATTAATTCACTTGGTTAACGAGCTTCTTTTTCTCTATGAAAATTAGTGTTTCATTTCGACTGCCCATTAAATTCTTTGCATGAAGGAAGCTTTTGTTTCGACACTGTCAAGGTGAGCCTGACACCCTTGCCATATTTTGCAGGTGCCTTTACCATATGGTAAGGTTTGCTCAGCGGGTGCAATCAGTGGCTCTACATATTTGGGATATTTTGTTATTTTACATATAGCATTCAATGAATGTCAGGAGATGAGTCATTGTGACACAAATGAATCCACCAGTTCGCTTTTTTTAGACGTCCTCGGTACAAGTACATCTACGTGTGGTTTTAGTTAACGTGCACCTTATGCCAGTTTCTCTTTTTAGTGCTTATTCCTTTTTAGTGTCATATTTGATTTTGATGATTCTCAATGCACACAGCAGGGTTCTCTTGGAGTCATGCAGGGATTTATGTAACGCCTCTGGTTTCAACGACTGTCTAGAATTTGGTATTCACTTTTCCAAACTAATTTGGAAGGGCCTTGCCGTAGTGACATGGAGTATTTTTCTTTTGTCTATGTTGCTGGCAGATGTATTTTTAAAATACTCAAAAATCATGGTTTTTTTTTTTTTTTAATCTGGTTGGTTATTTCTCTTTCAAAATCTTATGCTGGTATGATAATGTCAATGCTGCCTAATATATATATATATATATATATATGAGTTTATCAATCATTGTTCTAATATGTTTTACTATTAAAGTTAAGATCATATCTGTAACTTTTCACACAAGTAGTATTTGTTTTAATTTGCTCTGGTTCCTCAGGTAGAGGAAAAACCATCAAACTGCCCACTAACTCTTCTGATTTTTTTGGCCAAAATTTATAAGCTGCCTACAAACTGTCACTGTCATTTACTTCCAACCAAAGCATAGGTAGTAGGTTTATATGTTAATAGAATATCTATATGTTAAATAAATGGCTTTACATTAAACGTGTAAAAAAACATCCATAATACATTTAATCAAGCCTAAAATAAATGTAAAACAATGAATTAGACCGACTTAATTCATTAAACACCAAAGCAATAAAGAATCGAGAGGATTTAGACTTACCTTGTTTGAGAGGTGATTACAAGATGTCACATTGTAACAGTGCAGATTAGGTTTTTGTGGCAGACGAAGAGAGTGAAATATTTAGAGGGAACAGTGTACAATTATACAAACCGCGCATTTCACACAGACAAATTTGTTAGAGTTTTGGTTTTCATAGACAACTAGATACCTTGTTTTCGTTTTTGAAAATCTTAGTTTTGAAATTCCGTTTAAATCATTTGGGAAATCAGCCTTCCTCCTAATGCTGATCGGGTAGTTGAATCTAACACTAAAATAAAATGTGTTGGGGTCTTTGTTACACTAGGGAATAACCGAGAGGGTCTTGATCTTTGCTAGATCCCGCAAGATTGTATACTATCAAAACAATGCATTGCTAAATGCAATAAACTTTAGTTAGACATACCAATGTAATGCAACGTGTCTACTGTGAACTTCAATGTTTCAATAACTGTTTGATTTTATAATGATGTTTGTAACTGTTCAATAATTCTCCAATGTTTTGTAATGGTTTTTTTCTTTGCCTATATGAACTCAGGTGCTTGTGTACAATTGAAATTTGAATTAGGAGCCTATCAAAATGTACCTCAAACAATTTGACCAAATGAAAAAGAGAGGATTATGATTACAGGGGCGAAGGAGAATAAGGTTTAATGCAATGTTGTTACAATTGTAGTCTGTGTTCTTGGAATGTGAGGATTGTGGAGTCCACATCTTGGAAGGGGGGGGTAAAATAAGGAAAAGTGGGGGCATGATGCGGAATGACAACTAGATGGTGCATGAAGATGAGTGGGGACCAATGGATGTTAATAAATTGTGCCAAAATTTGATAATTTAACTCAAAAGTTGATAAGGACATGAAATTTGAAATATACATGTTATCAATTAATAGAAGTGTAGGGACCATTTTTAAATGTTTGTTTTTCGCCCTACTTTGATGTGTGTGCGTACATGCATGCCAAAGAAGTATATATATTGAATATCTACCATACAAAGATCCCTGAAGCATACTCCATAGCATCTACATGTCTTGTAATGTTTAAATGGATAAGCTCAAATATCAATGACATGTTAAAATCTAAAAA
This sequence comes from Taxus wallichiana var. yunnanensis, assembly GCA_018340775.1. Lineage (NCBI taxonomy): Eukaryota > Viridiplantae > Streptophyta > Pinopsida > Cupressales > Taxaceae > Taxus > Taxus wallichiana. Next base: position 304,257,980 of record CM031238.1, read on the forward strand.
GGAAGAATTGGAAATAATATAGAATGTGAGAAAAGCCCCCATATGACTTCTTTGTTTTGAAGTCTGAGTTTAGTGTCTCCAAAACTATGCTAAACCATGCATATATTAATGGATACACTATTTAGTGAAAAAAATTAAAGATACATAAAGTTTATCTAAAAACATCAAGGGTGCGTCCCTTTGTGCCACTAGGTAATGTGTCCTAAGAACATCCTTTTTGGGGAGCAAGCACAATATGAATGCCCTCTTTGGAGGAGTAAGTTCCATGAGCATTTGGAGTCTAGATGAAATGAGTGTATGGAATGTATGGCCATCTTTGCAAATTTGTGATGAACCTCTTAATCACTCATCTAAAAATGGATTATGCACATCATATGTGAAATAGGCAATAAAATCAATAATATCTAACATAGAAAGATATAATATGAAAAGTCTATATGTTATGAGTAAATTGACCAATGTGGACTTATCATATGATCAATATAAAATATAAATGCCTTGTTGAGAGTAAAATATAAGCAATACAACACAAACTAACGACCCTATATGGAAAAGACAAGTAATATTTCATCAAATATCAAAATATATAGCAATGTAAATTATGAGTCCTCGCCTCTAGTGGATGCATGACATAGTAGCAAATTTAAATACGAAGAGTATTAAACGGTGGACACAAAATATGGAAAAAAAAAGGTCCATAGAAAAATATGATAAATACGGAAAAAAATACGGTAAATTGTATATATAAAAAATATGGTAATTTTAATAATTAAACACATAACTATACAACAAATTAAAAATTATTAAAGTGAAAAAGAATTCTGGCTTAAACTTAAAACATGTATACATTAACTAAAATGATGGAAATAACATATTTTATGTCTCTAACATCATGAGTTTTGACAAATGTTTACAATTCCTAAAAATAGGAACACAACTATGAAGCTCCCATGTAAAAAGTCATCCCTCATTTGTATCATTCTTTGAATTTTTTTTTACCTCCTGTTGCTAGCTATACACTCTCACCATGTAATTGCCTTTAATTAATAGTTACCAACCGGTTATTAAAAATATAAAAACTTCCAAACATATTTGTTGGATTCTAGGTAATTACCGCAGTTTTTGGCTTTTGATTTTAGGGAAACATATTTGGTAATTTTGTAATTATTGACAATGTGTTTTTGTGTTTTTTTATTTATTTTTAACCACAAAATCCTGAAACTTTTGGAGTTTCATACGGTGGACTGAGGAAATCGAAAATATGGAAATTTTTTAAAATCGACCGTATTTGGTAACCTTGATGCATGATATGAATCATGGTAACATATTGAAGCACAAAGAACATTTCCATGATATTGATTAGGCTAATAAAGAGTTTTTGAGTGACACATGATGACACAAGGTTGAGAAAACCGATCTATAATTGAAGCACAAAAATGATAAGCTGTGAAAGAACTAAGTCGTGAAAAACAATAAATTCTTAAGAACAACAAATAAAAGACAACTAGAAGTGTTTGAGAGAGAATAACATTCGAGTCAAAATGAGCGACAAACAATGTATAATCAATCAAGAGAAAACTAAGTAAAAGAAATGACGTGTCAAGACATGAGCACATAAAAAGATAAAAAAGGAAATATAAAAATCAAAGTAAATAAGGATGTTTATATTTAAAACCATTGCAAATGCATTTGCATTATGTTAATTAGATTCTTTAAAGGAATTCCCTCCAATGTAGCAAATTGAATGCCTTTATACAATTTTTTGTGATAACAAATGGGCCAAGTCAATTATGATTGAATTTGCATTTCTATTACTTATAAGGAGATGAGCCAATAGTGGAGCATAGACCAATAATGGTGAGGGCGAGATGCAAAGTCAAGGACTAGTACATGTACATTTTTCACTTAAAATTTGAAAAACAAGTAGCTAATAAAATGAGTCGCATCAAATCACATCAAACAATCATCCAATCAAATGATGCCACATAAGTAAAAAAATATGCATGACATAATGTCCAACAAATGGTCCACCCTAAATTTCTTTGTATGGAAAACCACTTGATTTAAATACCTTAAATAACCACTTTCCATACATTATAAACGCTCAAAAGAAAATATGTACATTAAAAATAAAAAATCTATTAAAGCGTTTTTTTTTTTTTTCAAATTTTATGGTATTTATGTGGGTGTTGTACAACCCTCAACTTAGGGTGCACAACCATTGGCTCCTCTTTATATGTTAGTGTTTTTGTTGATTTTGTTCTAATACTATAACCAACATAATTATATTGTTTCAATTCTCTTGTTCATGAAGCCTTCTTAATGAGATTTTGATAAACTATCAAATGCTCAATAATATTGAGCCTCCTTTCTTCTAGCATTTCTAATTGGTGTATCTTTTTCTCTCTAATTGTTATCTATAATGTCCTTAAACAATACTCACAATGATGGAATTTCAAGCTCAAAGGGTAAGACTATTTCTACCGCATGTATTGATGAATGAAATGTTCCCTTATATATGTCCTAACACTTGTTCTATTTGCTCATAATGCAAATATTAATGATTATGTCGATCAACACCATGCTTATTCGGTGCATTTGAAAAAAATATTGGAGCGAGTTTTATTAGAAGCTTCAACTTGACCATTTACTTGTGGGTAGTAAGGAGTAAAAACATATACATAATATTGCGGTTACCACATTTTATGGTCTAATTCTTGAAAGATGAGCCATTATTGGTAATAATCGAAGACGATAGGTCAAATTTCAAAATAATATGTCATTAGAAACTTAAAAATATCTTCACGTGTAGTTAATAATAGGGACATAACTTTTAACCATTTTGTAAAATACTTAGGTTCTTATTATGAACTTGTAACATTTTGAAGACAGAGGGTTAACTTTACCCCTAAATCAAATCCACATATGGAGAATGTCCATGGTGACACCATGGGTTACCACTCTTGAGATGAAGCTTGTGTGAGATCATTTGTAGTTTGTATTGGCTTAGTCTTTCAAATACATTTCTCTTGTCACACGTGATTTTTTTTTCTTTTATTTGCGCAAGATATTATCAACGTAGTTTTCTAAGATAAGTATCTCATTAAATATATATGTCATAACTCTTACATTCTTAAGTCCAAAGGCATGATTACATGTAGGAAAGTGTACTCTGTGGTGTAGGAAAAACAATCTTATGTCAATCACTAAGATTCATCTTAATTTGATTGTAGATTGAAAATCCATTCATAAATGATAACATCTCATGCTCAATAGTGGAATCAACAATTATGTCAATATTAGGAAATGAAGATTCATAGTTGGGACTGTAGACACCTAAAATCCGCTTATGCAGTTTTAATACTAAGATTGCATTAATTACCCTCTTTCCCATCGTTTCCATTATAATTAGTGATTTTTCGCTAATTAACTAACGTTTCCCTCCATTTTGGTCAATTAACGACACTTTGTTAATTAACTAGTCTTTACCCCATTCGGATGCCAATTAATGACACTTCGTTAGTTATAATCCTCTTTCAATCAATTAATTAACTATTATTAGTTAATTAAGCCTTTATAACCTTGTATTTAATCAATAAACCCTCTTATTGGTTAAATCCCCCTCTCAAATCCTCCAAATCATACATATTTCCCTCTAAATCATATCTAAATAGCTTTCTAAGCTTATTCTAGCCTATTAATTAATCCTAGTTGATTAATTAAATCATCTCCAACTCCCATGAGTTGTTAATCACTTGTTAATTCTTCTAATCAAGCTTATCTCTTCTAAATCTACTTTATCCTTTATCCCACATGCACTAGTTTGCAAGCTTCTCCCAAATTGGAAAGCTATATAAAGGACCCTCCTACATTCTTTCACACCTACACCATGCTTTGAATAACAATTACTATAGGCATATGATAAAAGCCTTCTCCATTGTTGGAATAACTACTTCATCTTTGCATCCATTCTCTCATTGTTGAGTAGAAAGGAAGATCTAAGTATGGCCTTGTAGCCATTTCTTGGTGAGATCCTTCCCTCTCTTTGGAGATTAACACACAAATTTGATTACTCGTGATCTAAAGAGGCTCATGTTTAGAAGTAATCATACATTACAAGAGTAGGAATGGTTAGCATTAGATGATTTCATTCATGTTTATAAAATTAGAATAGTTATTTCCTTTAAGCTCTTATCATGATGTTAATGGTAGATTTAGCTTTGCTTTGAGACTACTAGGTGTTAGTTTATTTCAATTAGCATAACAAGTTTAACATGTACACATTTGGCATGCCCAATGGGACTTACTCCATTGTCCTTTGCATTAATTTCAAGTTTTTGTAGATTAGTTTCAATTTTGGTTACTAACCCTCTTTTTAGCATTTATAGATAAATCTTGAGTTTCTTAACTAGATTAGTTAAGTTTGCTTGGTTTTAGTGCTCTTTGCAGGAATAAAGGAGGTGAGGTGTTGCCAAATTTGAAGCAAATTGACAAAATTTTGAGATTTTTTGACATTTTTCTTATCAAATCTCGTGTTTTGATGTTACACATGTGTCTTACACTAGCGGGAAGAAGGTTTGCGCTACTACAAAAACCCGTGCACTATTGTTGTTAGGCTTGCACTCATTGCTACTAGACTTGCGTTAGTGCCTCTCGGCTGCGTTTTTGTTGGCTTGTTTTTTTCTTTTAAGTTTGCGTTACTAACTCTGCAAGCCACTAACTTGCTTTGCACCTCTCATTTTTTAAATACGCATCACTGACACGAGTTTTTGGAAATACCCATGCGTTATTTGCAAGCTTCCTTGGGCTATGGCCTTAACCTTGCGCTAGCATGCCTTAACCTTTTTATTGCTAAAATTCATGTGCTATTGTTATATAGCCTTGCACTAGCGCTCTGTGTCAAATTTTAGCTCGGCTTTCGATGTTTCTAGATTCTGATTTTTGATGTTTGTTGTTGTTTTACATGTTTTTAAAAAATTTTTTGCAAGTTTTTACATTTTTAATCAGATTTCTAACATGTTGTCAAGCTTTAATGAATGTAATGTTTCCATGCTTTGTTTAAGTTAGGCTAAAGTTTGTGTATGCTCTTCTCTTGCACCTTTGGGTGATCTTGAGAAACAAAAACAACTTTAGTCTTCATTTTCTAACATTTGGTTAATTTGGAAACTTAATCTTTCATTTTGCTTAAGGGAATGAACAATTTATCAAGCATTTCTATGATTCATTTGATTTAAGTTTTCCTTTGCATCTATCTAGTTGAATCAATTGTTGTGTATGCTCTTCTCTTGCATCCTTGGATGATCTTGAGAATCAAAAGCAACTTTGATTCACTTTTTATAGGAAACTACTAAAATCTTTTTGTGCGAGAACTAACGTTTGTCAAAGAATTGAGATATAAACAAATACTAATTACACGCGTGTTGCAAGTTGTCAATAGTGTGTTAAACCACATTCTTAATTCAAGATTTAAAAACACACTATTTTATTCAAAACAATGTATTTGAGGTCCGGTTAAGGGCTTAAATATATCCACTTTGAATTGTGGAAAGTATCTTGGCATAAGTTATAAAACTCATTATGAGAACTACCACAGGAACCCCAAAGTAGTCCACACCTTGAGGGAACTGGTGGACGAAATGGGAAGTGCCCCTTACTACCTACTTGACTAGTTCAAAACCCGTGTGAGAAAATCTTCATGTTACCCGTATGAGGCCCCATTCATTAATTTGATTATGGGGTAATGGTCCATTGTCTAGTTTACTAGAAATGCATACCTCTCTTAGGTAAGAATTGGTGAGTTTGTGAACAAAAGCCTAGGAAACCATTTGGCATTAGGTCAACTTGACTTTATCCATCGTGTTCTAAAGAGATCTCACAAAGCAATGACTTTTTTGAAGTCAAAACCTTATTATTTGAACAAGGGGAGAATCCATTAAAGTTGGCACCGCATGTTATTCATTACAAAACTTATAAGGCATCACTTTGTCTTAGTTTCTACCTTGTCATAAGACAAGGTGAAACTCTACCAAAGTTACACTAAATATTTTTCATCACCATTTGATCTATCTCCTTTGTTCTCTTGTTGACATTTTTGGTCAAAAGAGAGGATACATACGTAGTGCTATCAAGATTGTGTCTACCACTTTTGTATCCGCTTACATCCTTCTTTATTGCAACCATGCAATAGTAAGTGTTGAAAGTGTGTTGGTACGTCTTCATATCTTTGATAGCCTTGTCTTGATACCCACGTCAAGACTATCTTATTGTAGTTAGGTTGTCTCATCACTAATTTCCTCTTGAGTTGTTACGCTGCTCGCATCATATCAATACAATTTTGATACTTACATCTTGTTTCCTTTGTGAAACTTGATTTAAGTCTCTAAGTTGTATTGTTACGTTGCTCGCATAACTATCAACTTCTTGATATACTTAGACCTTGTTTTTATTCCAACATTGCCTTGAGTTTTGAAAAGTGTTGTCGTTACTGATGCTCGCATCATGGTAACATCATTTTGATACTAATATCTTGCTTTGTCTACAAAGCTTGATTAACATGTCCAAATTGTGTTGTTGTGCTACTCGCATTTGTAGCTTCCATTTTCAAGACTTGGACTTTGTGGGTGTCTAAACTTGTTTAAGTATACCTTGTTTGGAAATCACTTCAACACCATCTTAGTACTTAAGTCTTGTTTATCCCAAACTTGATTTAAGTATTGATATTGTGTTGTCATTTATTAAACCAAACTTATCTTTGAGACATAGGGAGTAGTTATTCTTGTGATTGGATCCTTGTCTTGAACTTGCTTGATTTGTCCTAGATACTTCTTACCATACGGTTCCATATCATTGGATTATTCTTTATTCTTTGATTCCTTTATTCATATTGCCTTGATTCTTTGGATTCTTTTAAACTCATTGTGACATTTTGCGGTTATTACGCTAGTTACTTTTTCCCCCGTGGTCATTGTATTCTTTGTACACATTTATCAAACCCTAGCAAAAACGTTTCTGTCAAGCAATTTTGGAGACAATCGAACATTGGAAAAGTTTCCTTTTGGCCATTATGTTGCTAAATTTTGATCAACCATTTTGACATTTTGAGATATATGTCATCACGATGAATGTTTTCCTTAGATCTCCCTTTAGAAAATCACATGAACATCCCCATACTTACAAAATGTCTAGTTGGTTGTCGTTATGCTGCCCGAATCGACATGGAACTTCCTTCCATTTGAAGGAGTTCAATCACACTATCTAGGTCTAGGCATTTAGACCCAACGATGCCAACAATGACTAACTATCGCATGGTTCCTCACACTTACGACAATAAGGAACCTAGGTTTCGGCATTCACATCAAAATATGCCCATCACGACTAAACCTCATTTGGTTCTTCATGCTAGAGAACCCATTCAATTACCCCTTTCCCCACCTTCATCTCATAGTTGGTGGTATGATTCTGACAATTCAATCCAAACTATTCTTTTGATTCCCCTCAATCTCTGATTATTCTAATCCAAACTATTATTCGGATTCCCCTCAGTCTCCTGAGCCTCATCCAATCAACTTTCTTCTAAGGAATAATCAATCTCCTAAATGACATTTTCCTCCTCTAAGGATTTGTGTCGCCACAAATTCTTCCCATCATTCCTCTAATTCGAATCTTGAGTCACGGTCCTCCCTTTCTCCTAGGACCCCTTTATCATCACCTCAATGACATCTTCCTCCTTTGAAGATCCATGTGACTCAAAATTCATCTAATCAATCATCCAAGTCGATCCTCAATGCGTCGTAATCTACCGACTTTACATGCGATCCTATTCATCTACCTGCACTATGTCTTCTTCTAAGAAAACCAATACCAACCTATTCTAAATCCACATCTTCTTCAACTCACGAGACATCCAAATCAAATCTACTTCGTTTCTTGAGTCATATTCTTCTATTAATCAATATTTAACACTTGTTGTACCCCTTTCTTCCAATCAACCTTCTATCATCGACCAACAATGACCATATCGATTGATTTATTTTAGAATGAAGAAGCAATCGGAGAATTCATGGGGCTACACGATGACATTCCTCTAGAGGATTATGAGCAAGGATTCTCTTTAGACCTCGATGCGTTTGTATTATGGGGAAGAGGTTGATTCCTTTCACAAAAAACAAAGGAAGATCCTAAGATCATCAAACTCAATCCTCCTCTTGTTCTATCATTTTCACCACCCGCGTTACATGGAGAAATCCTAGGTCTATCATTGATCCATGGCCTATCTTCTCATCACCCCATCATTCTTTACATATCACAATTCCTTAATCACAATCTCACCTTGGGTCACCTCTTGGTATCCCATCATCTTCTTTATGTGTGGGCCACCTCCTAGTAGCCCTTCATCTTCTATTTTTGGGTCACCTCTAGGTAGCCCATTATCTTCTATACTTAGGCCACATCCTAGTAGTCATTCAACTTCTATACTTGGGCCATGTCCTAGTAGCCCTCCATCTTCTATTTATGGGACACCTTTGGGTAGTCCTTCGTCTTCCATCTATGGGACACCTCCTGGTAGCCCATTATCTTCTATACTTGGGCCACGTCCTAGTAGCCCTTCATCTTTTATTTTTGGCTCACCTCCTGGTAGCCCATTCTCTTCCAATTGGGGCCACATCCCAAAGTAGCCCTTCATCTTCTATCTATGGCTCACCTCCTGGTACCCCATCCTCTTTAATCCTTGGACCATATCTTCTTCGTCCATCATATCATCCTTCTATAAAAAATGTGGCAATCCCACCATCATTCCTATCATCAATCCCAAACATCCATTTTTTTCTCCCACTTCTCAAGATCGGAAAAATTACTATTATCCATATTTCGCCCCGAGTGAAATATTGGATCGAATCACGACCTCGCTTGAAGGAACCGAGAAAACTCATCCAGATCCTGCAAATTGGTTGCAAGAAGATTCAACAATGGAGTGGCGGAGGCCAAGAAAGATCAAAGGACCCTGTACAGAAAGAAAATGACTATGTCGGGCCGTTTCTACATCTTAAATCCATCCTCCAAGTTATAGGCGAATGAGTAACTATAAAATAGCAGGGTTGATAATAAGGATCAATGCTACAAAGAAGCCAGAAGAAGGAAGAACGATGAAGATTCGAAGTCCTCGAGCTCGAATTGGTTCAAGAAAAGGGAAAAAAATGACTAAGTATGGAGGAAGAAGCGGAAAGGGCCACGTGCCTTAACGATGCTCTTTTAAGGGTGAATCCAAAAGGAGAAGTCCAAACATGCACCAGACTTCCATGCATCCAAAGTCCTCAAAAGTTGCAGGGCGTTGAAAATTCTTGGTGAGCGAAGCATGCCAAGGGTTAGCTTGGCACAAATTCACAAAGGGAACCCAGGGCGGAGACTCAAACTTGCACCATCCCTCCACGTAGCCAAGAGTCAAAAGGCGGGCATCGAAATTGGTTAAGTATAGAAGTGCAAGCGAAGAGTGCCGCATGTCAGCCTGGTGCATTTCCAAGAGTCAGTCCTCGGGCGGAAACCCAAATGAGCACGAGGCCGACATGTAGCTCAAAGTCTAAAAACTAAGAAGGACTATTGAACAGTCCATAAAGCAGCGGAGGTAGATAAGTGTCAACTCGATGCTCCTCCAAAGGAAAACTTTGGGTTGGATTTGCAAACATGCGCGGTGCCTCCACGTGTCCTCAAAGGGGCAGAGTTAGTTGAATTGTCAAAGCATTAACAGGCTAGCGGAAGTTGCCAAGTGTCCTAAGTACGTTGTTTTAAGGGGAAAATGGAAAAGAGATTCTGAGCAAGCGCCAGAGTGACACGTGTCCTAGGGAAAGTGGGGAGTCGGGGAAAGGTTAGTTTTTCGCCCTTTGCCTCAAAAGGGGTAAAATTTCTAAAAAGACCCGTGACTCCGCCCAAGAGGGAAAAAGTCAACATACAGACCCGAGTCAAAGCCAAGGCGGGGCATCGGGGAGAAAAGTGAAAATTTTCCTTTTGTCCAAAAGGCATAAAGGTAAAAATGGAAACGCGTTTCCCAGCCAACCAAAAGGAGCCACGTGTCTAGACGGAGTTTCAGGGCTGCAGAGGTTTTTACATTTTTGCGCAAAAGACTAAAAGGTAATTTACTGGCTCGTGGACCCAAACTTTTATCCCAATCGGCTGCCACATATCCCAATCAAAAGAGGGACCCATTTTCAAGTTGTTTTCCCACCTATTTGTACAAAATCGATGCAAAACTTCAAAAGGGCATATCTTTCGACTCAGGGCTCGAGAGATTGCGAATCTGATATCGTTGGAAAGATCTCGACCTCATCTATGCCATGGGAGTTTGAAACTTTAATTTTTGAGAGGGTAGGTGGAAGAAAAATGGAGAAATGTCTTCAAGCTTTTAATGCAGGATCATCAGTCTCAACAACCAGATCAGATTCGATCTATTTCTGCCGTTTCCTCTTCCTTCAAGGCACCGAATCGAGGATCGATGCAGTAAAGATGGATTCGGGGGCAAATTTCAGTAGAAAACATTAACAACGGTGGTTGAGCTTCGACCTGCATTTTCATGCTTCTCTCTCCCTTTTTCTTCTCTCAGATCGATTTTATAAATACGGGACGAGATTCATTGTAAAGGGTTGGATATTCTTAGTTTTGCAGGCTCCCTTCTCCTTCTAGCAAAGGATTTGTGGGGTTCAGGCCTTCCTTTAAAATTGTATTACGTTTTTGCCTTTCACTATTCTGTAATGAACTATATCAATCTATTAGAGCAATAAAATATGTTTGTGATCGATCTCATATCCTTCTTGTTTCTTTTGCTTCTATCTGATCTCTCGTTACAGATCTGGTTGTCTGTGTTTGTTTATTATATGCATTTTATTGGTTTGTGTCGAAGGCAAACTAAGTATTCATCATTCCTTTGGTGCATCACTTGGTAGTTTAGTTATTTCTCATTTTTGTACTCTTTTATCCATGTCTCCTTGGCAAGTCTTAGACTAGGTATAGATATAGATCCTCTGCAAATCCTCACGTATGCACCTAAACAGAGGAATAAGGAACCAACCTTTAACGGAGGGTTTTCCAATTTGCAAGGTCCCACAGCTTAGGAAAAGTTCCATGTAATGCAATCACACCAGATGATTCTGCCTTAGAAAATAAGATCTTTAGAAATCATCTGGAAGTACTTGTGATTTCACACTAACAATTACACATTCACTTATATAAAACCCAAACAATTTCTTCATCAAGCTAACATCAAAACTCCAAAGAGCTCCAAAGCTCCCAACAATTCAAACAAACATAAAGTTAAAAATCAAACGAGATTCAAGAATGCACACCAACAGAACCATCAAGTATGGCGCAAAGTGTAGAAACCTATGGATAGGGAACTCAAGATCCCACATACAAAATCTATGTTTAAAGATAAGTCGCAATCACTTATCGAATATGATCTCACCATGGTCATTGAGATTGGAGATGATATTACTCTTGATAAGCAAGCACTCACAATCTCCCTTATTAAATAAATCACAAACATCGTTGTTGGATCTTATCAAACGAGTGACATTTCGGTCCTAATTTTCCAAAATCTAAATTTTTATAAAAAATATTAAAAAATGAGAAAACATTACAAAAAAGGTACAAAGATCAAACATTGCAATCAGGTATTGCATACACATTGATATTCTTTCTTCCCCATACATTTTCATTCATTTGCAAATATCCCATCATTTTCATCCCTTTGATGATCTTTTGGTTAGTTTATTCACGCTCATTTACGACATTTATCTCTATGGTATCCGTTTGACCTTGGTCTTTCATCACCTTGGTAAATTAAAGAACGATTGACCTCTTAAAGATCCTATGACTATCTCCATCCAAAAAAAAATCACGAAGAACTTTTGGACATATTTATTGACACTAGCCAATGTTGTCATCACAATCACTTTCACATCCTTCCATCAAGCCATAAGTGGTTCTTAACCCCTTGTAAAAAATCGAAAGAGTTGAAATAAGTTCTTAGAAAGCAAAAAAATCAATCAAAACATCAAAAATCAAAAGAAAAACAATATATAACTCTCTTAGGATATTTCCAGTATCTCTATCGGGGCTATAGACGCCTGGGCGCGGTGAGAGCAATATTTGCGACTTGACTAATATACATCTTTTCGGGGCTATGAACGCATGGTGTCTAAACAGAGCAATGTACAACTCTCCTTCCACCCTCCATTTACAAATCACATATCAAAATAAATCATTCCTACACATTGGCTAGTTTGTATTCACTTATTGCCTATCAAATATTCACTACAAGAGGTAATTAATTTCCACGTGTACACACCGGATCTCGATGAGAAAACAAGATTCATATGTTACCAAGTGTTGCTTCGACCTAGATCAAACTCTTTCTTTTGTCTGTATCTTGTCTCAAGATTTGTGGCTTTGGCTCACCACGTTTTTATCACAAATCTTCTAGCTACATTGTGCATATTCATCCATATCATCCACATTGTTCTTATGCTTCATTCAAAACATCCATGTGTATAATATTTCTTTTTACCATGTTTACGAGAACCCTTTTTCTTTCATTAAAAAATATTGTCATATTTTTTTATCATCTGCATTTCTTTTCCATCTTGCACTAGGGGCATGCTTGCTCCTTCTTAGCTCTTCATTGGATTGAGTTCATCATCACGTTGAACCTATTTGTCTTGGCCTTGATCTGTCTTATCTTCTTCTTGTATATATGCATAAGATTTACCCTTGTATATTCCCATCTATCACTTTGGGGAATCTTTGCATATTCGTTTTCCTATACATAGATTTGGAAAACTTTCAAAAACCCTAAAAATTCACAAAATCTTAGAAAATCCAAAATCGTTGGTAAAAATAAAAAAATCCAAAACTTTTGTAAAATTTCAAAAATTGGTAAAAACATGCACACAACTGAAGCATTATCGGACGCATCGTCCTCAAACATCAAAATTTTCCTACAAAACATCTTTTTTTGGTCCTTAATTGTTCTTGCAAATGACTTGTGAATCATCTGGATCTACCTCCATTAACAAAGTTGGTTTGCTTACTATGTTTGTACTCTCTTGCACAACGAGTTGTTTGGTATTGTTTCATAGTGCACGATTTTTTTCATAGGACCCATGTGTCCTTTGTATATTCACCTTGCATGTATCCTTTCTTGGGGTGTCATTTTTAACCCTTTTCGTTAACTCAAACATTTGGGAACTAAAGCTCGATAACAAAAAAATTGGTGCAACTATCTTGAACGTTGTTTGTTTGAGTATGTGTGTTTGTACTTGTTTCCCTATCATGTTAGCTTATTTACTTTCTCGTATTGCATTACGTTATGTATGTTGCATTGAGTTAGTGTTTTAGAAATGAACAAATGTTAGTATTATAGCTTTTCATGTTATTTTACACTTTTGTTGTATGCTTTTATATATAATAAAGGGCGATGATGTAGATCATAAGCAAAATGATGAAACAAAGTTGTTTTGAGCTAAGCTAGATGAAATCTATTTCCATTCTCTTCATCTCCATTCTTCTTCATTATCATTTTCTTCTATCACAAATTTTCTTCAATATCACTTAGGGCAATAGGGATTATTTTTATCCCCCTTCCCCCTTGTTTCTTTTATCCGTTGAAACACCGGATTTTCTTTCCTACTCATTCATATTTACACACTCACCTACCAGGTTTGTGTTGACCCTTCTTTCACATTCTTCTTTTCGATCATCAATTGACCTCTTTCATCACCCCATCGACACTCGAGGGGGCATCCTTCATTCTACTAATTTTTCTTCTATCCCTTCAAAATTTACTTGTTTATAATTGTCTACTATCTTTGAAGTGGCATTGTTTATGCCACCCCAAAGAGGGGCAAATGTAGACACCTAAAATCCGCTTACACAGTTTTAATACTAAGATTGCACTAATTACCCTCTTTTCCATCATTTCGTGATAATTAGCGATTTCTCCATAATTAACTAGCATTTCCCTCCATTTCGGTCAATTAACGACACTTCTTTAGTTATAATCCTCTTTGACCAATTAAATAACTATTATTAGTTAATTAAACCTTTATAACCTTGTATTTAATCAATAAATCTTCTTATTGGTTAAATCCCTTCTCAAATCCTCCAAATCATACATATTTCCCTCTAAATCATATCGAGATAGCTTTCTAAGCTTATTCTAACCTATTAATTAATCCTAGTTGATTAATTAAATCATCTCCAACTCCCATGAGTTGTTTATCAAATTCCTCTAATCAAGCTCATATCTTCTAAATCTACTTTATCGTTTATCCCGCATGCACTAGCTTCGCAAAGCTTCTCCCAAATTGAAAAGTTATATAAATGACCCTCCTACATTCTTTCACACCTACACCATGCTTTGAATAACAATTACTATAGGCGTATGATAAAAGTCTTCTCTATTGTTGGAATAGCCACTTCATATTTGCATCCATTCTCTCGTTGTTGAGTAGAAAGGAAGATCTAAGTGTAGACACCCCAATTTCACATCTATTCTAAATCAATTAATTCCCCTTCCGATTTTCCACAAAATACATTTTGAATTAATCAAATATAACTTGATTAATTATCCATTTCAAAATCTAAAAAATAACTCAATCCTCACTACATGTCATTATTCTCCATGTTTTTCTACTATTGAATTAAAAATTCAAATTCAAATCCTCACCCACCCTTCGTGGTCCCCACTCACCTAAAATCCTCCACTTATGAATTAAAAATATAATTCAAATCCTCACCCATTCTTCGTGGCCCCCACTCACCTAATCTTGCCCACATTTTCAAACCACTCACTTAATCTTGCCCACATTTTCAAACCATGATTACTTAAATTAATCTAAGTTAATCACTCCCCCAGGCTATAAATACAACCTTACCCCTCCCCTCTAAACACACGGAGAATAAGCTTGCATGCCATATCTAAGTTCTTACTGCAACCTTTGAGCAAAGAACATCCTTTTGCCTCGTCCTAATGCCAAAATAGCCTCATAATCATTTTTCTCATCTAGTGCAAAGTAAGAGGATCGTTGTTACATGAAGGTCTTGCTTCGTCTTGAAGAAAAACACCTACATATCACAAAATCGGGGCTCAATCCAAGTTTCCTATCCCATTCGAGGTTTCTACTGTAACGCGAAGGAGGAGGTACGATTATTGGTATTTTACTTCCTTATTAGTAGTGTATTTTTCCTAGCTTACACTAAGTATGACCTTGTAGTCGTTCTTGGTGAGATAATTCCCTCTCTTTGGAGATTAACACAAAAATTTGATTACTCATGATCTAAAGAGGCTCATGCTTAGAAGTAATCATACATTACAAGAGTAGGAATGGTTAGCATTAGATGATTTCATTCATGTTTATGCAATTAGAATAGTTATTTCCTTTAAGCTCTTATCATGATGTTAATGGTAGATTTAGCTTTTCTTTGAGACTACTAGGTGTTAGTTTCTTTCAATTAGCATAACAAGTTTAGCATGTACACAGGGGACATACCTTGTGTATATCTTAAAAATAAATCCAATCCTAATCTCCTAGTTACCTTACCAATTGGTAAAATGTTAGAAATCCACTCTAGGTATTCAATAGGTCTAATAAGACTAGCACTTAGTAATTTATAGATTTCTTCCTCAATTAACAAAGCCAACTTAAGATGTATCTTTCTATATTTGTATTGTACAACCTTTGCATCAAGATTTACAATATGGTTATGCACCATAATAGAAGTAGATTCACCTATCATGTCAATATAAGACCATATAAACATGTCTTTATATTTTTATTATAATTCTACATATGATTTTTTTCTCTTCAAGAGTTAAAGAAGCTCATAACTTCATGTTCCTAGGTTCATATATGGTGTCAAAATTAATCTCAATTGTATCTTCATTCAATAAAATTGATCTATTATTCGTATAAGATGTAGTACGTAAAATATCCATAGTAATTCATCACTATGTGAGAGTTTTCCTTCCCTAAATAAGCATGTCTACTAAAAAGAAAGATATATTTTGTTTGTATGATGATATACAAGTAAATCCACATTAGTTCCCAAATGTTTGATCTATATGAGCATTTAGAACAAGATTTATTATGAATATTTTAAAATAATATTTTTAGCAGTTTTGACTGGGTGTTCAATATGTGCTCTGTTTTGTAAATTGGGTCAACAAGCTATGAGATATGACTCTAACAAGGAATGCTAAAAACAATAGGATAAATTTCAAATTGTGTACACTTCTACCTATTCAACTCCACCCATAAGGTGGATACATGTCCTCTCTATGTAGAATGACCTTTTGATTCCCATTTAGAACCATTCATCTTTTATTCTTAGTAACTTTTCTACTTCTCCATTACAACCATAAAGTACTTTATTTTAAATAAAGAGATGGATCTCAAGCATACACCTCCTATATAATTTGTCATTTTGTATATATTCTAAATTTCAATAAAGTTATTTTGTTTCTACAACTCTTTCATTTTGAATTGAATGTTATAACACATTAAGAACCATGGTTAGTGTGTTATCCTCCGAATCAGTAGCCCAATTTGAATCAATATTCTACCACAAATTCAACAATTAAAAATGCATCAAGATATGTTACAATGATTATGATCTTGATTTTAAATATTCTTAACCTTTATCATGTTAAAAGGTGTTTGTAAACATATTGTTTATATTATGACTATGTTAGGATACACATTTCCTTTCCATTCAATCACACTTGTAAGTAGAGGTAACTTTTCACTTATTGGAATCGATGAGATTGAAAAAATAAATACACATTCTATTTTTTAGCATGTTGAAATTTCATTTTTACGGATTCATAAACAAGTCGAGGGAAACTTTGATATTAGCACGGGCGCAACTCTAGGAGCAATCTGAGGCACACCCTTGCTTTGTCATCTAGGTTATTCTTTCATTCATTATTTTTACAGTTGCATGATTATAAATACATATGGTAGCTATAGTTTACCCTATGTTATAGACACTCACAAACCCAAGTCAACATTGTGCACACCTTATGAAGGAAGCGTCCTCATGCCAACATATTATACAAGAAGTTCACCTTGCACGCTCACTCAAGGAATGAGAGAATACCGGTCCCAAATATTTTTGGATGTGTCATGATGTTTATACTACCATTAACCACTTATCTTAAACCCATAGATGCATAAGAACATCAATAGGATAACCAATAGGCATATATAAAAACTTGATTGTAGAAGTGCTTAATATTCATGAGAAAATATTTCACATACATTCATAACAATAACTATAGATCCCATGGATTAGAATATCTCTCAATCACAATGAAATTGTCATGAATCCACACACATCTAAATGAATTAAAGGGGTATATACATTGATGGAGCATTTTCCTTCACCAACTTATCTAGCAATTATATTGGCTTTTAAGTACCAATTTACAAGGACTTAACTAGTAGTCTCAAGTCAACATGCATGAAAGATAACACTAATACTTATCCTTAGTACATGCAATACTCCTTTGGCCAATATTATCCTTCCGACAACTTCTCGTCTCTTTTGAACTACTTATTAAGTCACCTTTGCGCTCTCTAGATTCATATCTTCCATGCAAAAACTCCTTAGCTCATAATTTGAATTCCATTTATTCCTTGATGCCACCATTAAGTCACTTGGTTTGATAGACTTGAATTATGCAAATAACTTGTAATTTCATGTCACTAACACCAAATCACCACAAGAGGTATGCAAAAAAATTTAAAATCTATTTGGAATAATAAATGAATTCAAAATGTTACAATTGGGTTTAGAGTTTACTTTTTGTTCTCCCTCAAATTTCCCCCATATAGAGATGGGGGGCCTACTAGATATAGTGGGAGAAGCACACTCCCCCCACCCCTCTCTCCCCTACCCTATATATCTCTATATATATTCTCTCCGGAGGGTCCCCAGAGAATCTATATAAGGGGCCAAGGGTGTCGACGACATTTATGCTATGTTTGGGAGGCCGAGGATATATTCCCCGTTCTATATAGATCCTCTTGAACATAACTATAGAGAATCCCGTCAACCTATATAGATAGGGGCCCCCAACTATCCACTATATATATATATATATATATATATATATATATATATATATATATATATATATATATATATATATATATATATATATATATAATATAGTAGATAGTAGGCCCCTATTTATTATGGGGGTTTCTCTATAGAGTATATAGATCCTTTCTTCAGGTCCCCTATCTATACCGACTAGATAGAGTTATATAGTCACCCCATATATAGATAGGGCCCCATCCCCTTCCCCCTCTCTATTATATCTCGGCTCTCTCTCTTATGATCTGGGCGGGCGGTCCCCTGCGTATAGAGAGAATTCTCTATCTCTCCCAGCCCTACCGGTCGAGGGCAACTATATAGGATGGGCGACCTGACGTCGGACGAGAGCATAAATGCCCTCGGCCTCCCTATCCCCTATCCATATAGAGGGAGAGGGGGGGGGGGGTCGGCGCGAGGGCGACTATCTAGAGTCGGCACTCTCCCGACGAAGGGCCTTTAGGCTCTCGACCGCCCGCCCAGATCCCAGGTCTCTCTAGATTGGAGATTGGATGGGGTTGCGGCCCTATCTATATATGGGGCGACTATCTATAGTCGCCAACCCAACCCCAATCTCTATAGAGGTGGGGGCCCTCTCCCGGCGCCTCTACTCACCATAGACATCTATCTATCTATCTATCTATAGGGGCAGGGGGGAGGAGGGAGAGGGGCTCGACCTTTCCTTTAGGTCTAGGTCGAGGGTCCTCGATCTCTCGATCGAGCGCCCTCGACCCAACCCAATACCAATCGGCCGATAGTACCAATACCAACCCAATACCAATGGCCAATCCCAATAAGATCTATAGGTGGGGGAGGAGTGGGGAGCGGACGCGGATCGCTTCATGCGTATCGTATGTACACCTGAGAGAAGGTCTTGTACGCGTGCTCCGTGTCTAGATAGTCCAGATCTTCACTTGTAAGGGGTCCAAGCTTTCTAAGCTCTATGCTGTTGGGGGACTCGGCAAGGGTCTTACCACCATTGACTATGTGTAAGTCTCTCGAGTACTCCGGGATGATCTTCCGCGCCGAGGATTTGTGCTTGTGGGCAGGGGTGGATATAGCGGACCAGCGGATCTGGTAGTCGACAATCGTTCGGACTTGATAGAAGTTGTCGCGGCACCTATAGTGGGACGGGAGACTTATCGCGACGCCCGCGAACCGATTGACGATGTCTTCGTCGCCGACGTTCGTCAAGCAGGCCACGTGGGTCGGCCAGGCTCTTCTCCGGCTAATGATACCTCGATCCCGAAGCCTTTGGAGTATCTTTCTCACAGGCGCCTTGATCTGGGTTTTGCTGGATTCCTGACGGGCCGATTTGCCCGCTGTTAGTTCGCTGCCGCTCACTGCACTTCGTGAAGGAGATCGACCGATAGGGCCCCCTGGCCAGCGGCGCCCTCTCCCTCTCTCTATATGGGCATGGGCCCGCCGACCCGCCACTCGACCCCCAAGATTTAGATAGGGCCCCCCCTTGGGGGATAGAAGGGGGGATAGAGGGGGGTCGAGGGGGACTATCTAGAGTCGGCACTCGGCCGCGGCTATATCTAGATCCCATAGATCTAGAGGGGGGCACCCTAGAGATAGATATGGCCCCTCGGGGACGAGGGAGACTCTCTAGAGTATGCTCCCCTCTAGATCTATAGGCGCCCGCTCGCCCGCATATAGATCTAGATGGGCAGATAGATGGGGCCATCTCTCGGCCATCTCTTTCTCTATAGGGCCATCTCTCCCCGAGCCGAGATATAGAGAAAGGGGGGGGGGCCGTCTCTCGGTTGGGCCCTATCCATATATGGGGGCCCCCTATCTCCCATATAGAGTGAGTATAGATGGATATGGCGACGGGACTCTCTAGAGTTATGCCCATATATAGATAGGGGGGCTGAGGGCCATATAGAGAGAGGGTGGGACACCAGAGTTCAGATAGGGGCTCTCGATCGACGAAAGGGCCTCGGCCCTCGACCAAGGAGATTGAAGCACCCCCTCGGAGAGATCTAGGGGGTTATCTAGATATGGGGGTGCACTCAACCGTCGAGAGAGCATTTGATCGATAGATCAAGGTGTCGACATAGTATGGATTATAGAGTTTAATTTGTGCTCTCCCCATACCCATACCCAAATATTAGAGAGGAGATCCCCCCTCCCCCTCCATATAGAGTTGATAATTATAGATAGGGGTTTTAGGGGTCCGAAGGACCCCTATAGATCTATATGCCCCTCGGGGGAGAGGAGCCCCCCTCCCTATAGATCTTATTCTATGGGGGCGGCTATATCTAGTTGGCGCCCTCTCGGCGCCCGCCCACCCGCCCGCCTAAACTTTATCATAAGATCTAGAGCCGAGATATAATAGAGAGGGGGGGGAGGGGGCCATCTCTCGGCCATCTCTCTCTATAGAGGGCCATCTCTCCCCGAGCCGAGATATAGAGAAAGGGGGGAGGGCCATCTCTCGGTTGGGCCCTATCTCCCCCGAGGGGGGAGAATTCTCTCCAGCTATATATTTATAGAGGCAGAGGGCAACCCCCTCTATAGAGTTGGGAGAGAGGGGGCCCATATATCTAGAGGGGCCGCCTCCCCTATCTAGATATGGGGGTTGGGGGGCCTATCCAGATCTGGGGTACTCCCTATAGATCTTATTCTATGGGGGCCTGACGTCGATCAAAGCCCGACTAGAGATAGAGATAGAGGGGGGTCGAGTGCACCATATATAAATAGGGTAAACTGCTCGTTGCGACAAAAAAGTTGTTGGATCGGGATACTCCTCCCTAGGTCCTCCAACTTGGAATGGATGGCGGAGCGTAGGTGGGAAGCTGTGAGATGGATACGGTGCTTCGCCCTCCGACGCTTCTCCAGCTCTCGCGGCCCAACCCCCCATTTCTATATGGGCCCCCCCCTATCTTATCTCTGGTCCCTCGGGCCCGAGTCGCCCGAATGACCGTACCGGGGAATTCTACCGTACTCCGTGCAGCTATGGTTGTGAATCCCGCAGAGCCGTTCAGGCCGGATTGTAGGAAGTGGGTGATACGTTTCTGGATTCCTCTCGGGAGCTCTACGGTACCCACGATTCCCAGTAGGAAGTCGTCGGCATATCGCGCGTAGCAAATCCTAATTCCTCCTCGGGTTGAGGATGGCCCCCGAAGAGGGGGCCCATAGATCTAGAGGGGGGCACCCTATAGATAGATCTGGCCCCTCGGGGACGAGGAGGCCTATCTAGATATGGGGGAGCGAACCCCTCTCCCGCCCCTCTAGATCTAGATAGGGGGGCCCCTTTAGAACTATATGGTCGGTTGAGTTCCCGGTCGAGGTTGAGTGCATATTGGTCATCGGGATGGTCATCAGGAACCAATTTGGTGATCCGAACAATCGGTATATATAGATAGGGGGCGTGCTTCTGTTGGATCCTCTCTATCTCCTGATCGAGCTTGTGTAGGTAGATGTTGCCCAGTAGGGCCGATAGTAGGACGGAGGAAGGGCGGCTACCTATCCCTCTCTCCCTATCGGTCGAGGGTCCCCCATAGAGAAGATATAGAGGGAGGGGGGCTCCTCTCCCTACCGGTCGAGAGCCTCCTGACAATAGAGAGTCCCCTCCCCCAGATCTAGATAGGCCTCCTCGATCTCTCGCCATATCTCTATAGGGAGCGGAGCCCCCTAAATCTATGGTTCCCCTCTTCGGGGGCCGCCCTCGACCCCACTCTCTAGAATTATCAACTCTATATAGAGGGGGAGGGGGATATCCAGATCTGGGGGTTGAGTGAGGCTATAGCCATATCACTATCCCATATATCTAAAGGGGGACGGGCGCCTCGACCCGCTCTCTAGAATTATCAACTCTATATAGAGGGGGGGGGGGATATCCAGATCTCGGTAGGGTTGAGTGGAGGCTATATTCATATCACTATCCCATATATCTAAAGGGGGGCGGGCTCCCCATAGATATATGGCGAGAAAATAAAAATTTGTGCACCTCTACTCTAGGGTCAAGCATATAGTTAGATGGCGGTCGAGTACTAGATCTATAGAGAGGGGGTCCGAAGAGGCAAAAGAACAAACTATTCTTTCGCCCCCATTGATCTCTTCCTACGAGGATTGAGCCGAGTCGATGTTGGTTGATGGTGTGGAAACACTTACCGATGCTTTGAATTCCAGAACCAATTTGAATAGCCCCACTCTTTTCTAATCCTTATTAGGGCCAAGTGGTAGCCTTGACCCGGGAGGAAGTGCGATGTGTCCAGAAACTCGAGATCGTAAATGGATTCAATTACCACTCTTATCGCCCTTTTCATGATCTTCTCTATCGGTACTACTACTGTGAGCGGTCGGGACTTACCATTCGGAGTCGTCACGAGAGCGAGTGATTTGGAAAGGGGGAGAGAAATGCCCATTTTTACTCCTACTCAACTATCGAAGTAGCCATAGCCAGTTGGGGTAAGAAGATGAGGTCAATGAAGAAAGGGAATGGGAACGACGCGCCCCTCTCTATTATATCTCGCCAATGAAGAAAGGGGTGTGTGCTATGATCTCAGCCGCTCCCCACTATCAGCTATGATCTCGACGTGACAAGATTGGTTGGTCGCAGCCAACGTAACAAGATTGACCAGCCATGATCTCAACGTGACAGGATTGACAAGATTGGTTGGTCGCAGCTATGACCCCAGCTGATCTCAGCTGATCTCAGCCGATCTCAGCCGCTCCCCACTATCTCATCCCCACTACACTATCTCAGGGCAGCCCACTATCTCAGGACCCATATAGAGAAGATAGAATAGGGAGGGGGGCTCGGCCTCCCCGCCCCCTCTCTATAGAGAGATGGCTAGTATAGAGAGATGGCCCCATCTATAGAGACTAGATCTAGGCCCCCTCCCGAACTATTTTATCTATCTAAAGAAGGCCTCTATATCTATATGGCTAGTCGCCGTTCCCCAGAGAGATCTATATCAGTATCAGATAGGGCCCTTATATTCTATGGAGGGGGATCCTCGGGGCATAAGGTAGCCCAACTAGTCGAAGCCCAACCAGATTGAGGCCCTATATCTCTCTTTCCGGCCTGCCAGTTCTAGTTCAACCGGGCTATTCCAGTAACTGGTTATAGAGCCGCATATAGATAGATAGATGGGCCACTAGACCCGAAACTCGTTATAGAGCCCGAGCCTTCGGCACGAGCCTGAGCCTTCGGCCCGATTGGCCCGATCCAATATCTAGTTGGGTTGGGGACTCACCCGCTTCTGTTTGTTTGGCCGGCCCCTATAGATATAGGGACCAACGACAGGGGCGTATCTGTATTATATCATATCATATCATATACGTGATACAACTGGATATAGTGCCCTATCCTGAACTATCTGGATCTGGTCGAGAAAGCTACCGAGGACTCTAGATATATGATATGGGCGCCCTATCTATAACATCTATATAGATCTCTCTAGAGGGAGGGGGGTCTTTCGAGCAACTGCCAGATAGATAAGAGAGTTCAGGGAGGGGGGTCTTTCGAGCAACTGATCTCTCGAGCAACTGATGGCCATATAGATCTATAGGGCAACTGATGGCCATATAGATCTATAGGGCAACTGACCGAAACACCGGACGGAGCACCGAGATACGACTGCCCCCATATCATATAGAGAGAGGGGGGCCCCACCCATATCTAGATAAAGCGACTGCAGGCAAAGGGGAGAGGGCCATATAGAACAGAACTATAGGGCGTCGAGTGCTGTCGCGCATAGAGAAAGAGAAAGAGGAACCCGACGCCTCGGCCTCCCCCCTTCCAATAGGGCTATATAGATCGAGTGCATACCCATTTATAGGCCCCCGTGAATATGTATATTCCATATCCAGACTGGTCTAGTTCTCTATATAGGCACTCCCAACTCCAGGTCGAGCATATATATATAGAGAGAGATAGAGAGAGAGATATGATATAGATATAGATAGAGAGAGAGAGAGATATAGATAGATCGAGAGATAGAGAGAGAGAGAGATATAGATAGATCGAGAGATAGAGAGAGAGAGATACAGATAGAGATAGGGGCCACCAACTCGAGGCCATATAGATAGGGGCCCCCATAGTCTCATTCAGGGCGCGGGGGTGATTTCGGGTGACCCACCTCACTATGGCCCTGAACTACAGGACATAACTCCGCCCATCTAATCTCTATTCTCTATAGGGGGCCATATAGAGAGAGGTCAATCCCCTACCCGGCTGAAGTCGCCTGGTCAATGCCATATATAGATAGGGGGCCCTGAATACTGAAGTCGGCCCCCGGGCAGATAGATCTATAGGGGTGCATGGATGCATCCATTCTATCCAAGATACAACCAGTCATCGGTTGGGTTGTATATCCCGTCTCGCCATATAGAGAGATAAAGGGACGGGACCCCATATGGATGAGATGATATGGATCACCGGCTCTCTTCCGCTCGGCTCACCAGGAAGATAGTGGGGGTGCCATATATCTAATCTGAACTAGGAGGGGGGGTGCCCATGCCCATATATAGATAGGGTGCCCGGGGGCCCGATTAGAGAATAGAGGATTATAGAATAGTATTGGCCGAGCGCGGTATAGGTATAGGTATAGGCGGTCGAGCCCTCCATAGTTCAGAATTCTAGATAGGGCTCATACCAACTCTTCCGCACTGAAGTCGGAATCGACCGACTAACTCCCTCTATCTATAGAATAGAACCGGCCCCCCCATACAGATATAAGGGCGCCGAGTGATATATATCTTATCTATATATGGTCACTGAAGTCGGCCCCGAGGCACTCGATGAGATAATGGGGGCGGTTCCGGGGTTACTACTACGACACGACATAAGGGGAGGGCATCGTTATATCACTACATAAGGGAAGGGTGTAGTGATATTCCGCGGCACTCCGGATGAATGGTGTGGTGACAAGGAACTATGGAATCCAGTAAGCCCACCGGAAGAATGTTAGTGCATGGCTCCGGACCAAGCCCCAACTCGACAATTAAATTAGCAAACAATCTCATCTCTGACTCGACGAAATGAAGTCCTGTCCTTGAGCTCATATATCTATATCACGTATGTAATATAGTCTGAGGGAATGGGGTCTTGGGATGAAGGAGAGCCCCTCGATCAACAAAGGAATTCAGATATAGGGGGTTGGGCCGGCCGGGAACTCTATATAGCCATGCGCTCAACCGGTAGTCTCCTCGGCCTTCTCGTCCTAGCGGACGAGAGCATAGACAACCAACCAACTAATATAGATAGAGTAGAGAGGGGGCCGGGTCAGAGTACCGATGGGAGTATAGTCCGGATAGTCCTAGTGCCAGGTGGGAGCGGGAGATATCTTTGTTTGTGTATTCGCCGATTGCAAGATGCCACTGTAATGTCGTATCGTACGATGGGAGTCTTGATTGGCTATATATAGATATGGCAGCATCCAGGATGTATTGGATTGGCGGAGTCCGTGCCGAAACAATAAATGAATAATGGCACTCTATACAGCAGCTCTATACTGGTATTAGCTATTAGCTGGGAATCGAGAGAGTCTTCAAGTAACTGGCAGGGCACTCTAGTTTGCTGTCGCTCACTGCCCGGGCCGATAGAAGGGGAGCTGCGTCGGCCCATACATTATGCCGAGGGGGCGGTGGAGAAGTGGGCGTTTCGTTCATATATATATATCTCTTTCTCGCCATTAGATATAAGAAGGATGAAGAATGCACTTTTTTTGCTTCTCATTAAACTAAAGGTCCATTTACTATGTTTGTGTCTTCTTTTTCCCACTATGGATGCACTAGATGATCAATTTAAGATGCCATCTTTTGAGCTATTTTGTGAAAGATTGTCTCGTGAACTGACCAAATTGATGTCACTTGATACCATTCCAAGCTGAATTCATGCATTGGTGGCTAATTCTTCTTAGAGAAAATGAAATCCAAAACAAAAACTAGGATTTTCAAATAATCCTACAAAATCACCCAAGCCTTCTACTCCCACTACTTAGACTCCTAAGCCTTCTAGTCTTGGTAAATCCAAAAATCTTTCAAGAGGAAATTATATGAACCCCTGTCCATACAAAGAACAAAACAAATCATCCCGAGTCCACATGTTTTGTTAGAATTGAAGCATTGGAAAAAACATTAAAACAACATAAGATTTATGTTCCATCTCCTTCATCTTCTTTTGATACCAAAGCAAGGGAAAAGCTCTTTCTACATGGGCTTTTTCTCCTTTGAAAGATAAGTGGATTTTTGATTCTGATGTTTCTCACCATTTAACACACTTGGGATTTGTTGAGTTCAGTTTCTAATTGCAACACTTCACAAATTTTGATGGGCAACTCCTCTTTAGTTGAAGTTGTGGGATTTGACATTGTTGATGTGCCAAATGGGTGCATTCATGATTTACTTTATGTTCCTCAAATTTCTTCCAATTTGTTGTCTATTTATCAAATATATAATTCTGGTAGTGGTAAAATTGTGGAATTTTCACCACATAGTGTTGTAATTAAGGAATTGAATGATCCTAATGATATTGTAGCTATAAGTGTTATGGATCATGGTTCACACTTTTATTTCTTTGAGAAATTTGACACCTCTATATGATCCTCTCTTATTGCTCACCTTGTGATTTTGAATTATCGCATGAGTGGGTCGGTCATCTCAATTACAAATATTTGCAGCAGTTGTCTTCTAAGAATATAGTGGTTGGACTTGGAATTTCAAAGGTTTTATCATATGAAGGTTTGTCCAAGTTGCATGCTTGGTAAGCAACATCAAGATCCCTTTCCAAAGGGACAAGCCACAAGAGCTAAGGCTCTTCTTGAGTTGGTACATAGTGATATAATGTCTTTTCCCACAATATCATTTTCTAGAGCTAAATATGTGCTAACTTTTATTGATGATTTCACAAGGAGGACATGGGTGTACTTTTTATAGTATAAAAGTGATGTGTTTGATAATTTCAAGGCCTTTAAAGCCTTTGTTGAAAAGCAATCAAGGCATTCACTTAAAAAGCTCCACATTGATAATGGGAGCTTGGATTATGTCGCAATGCATTTATAGATTTTTGTACATATTGTGGTATTGTGTATCAAGTATGTGCCTTACACCCCTTAGAAAAATGGTGTGGCTGAATGTAAAAATATGACACTCAAGGAGATGGAAAATTGCATGATTGAGAACTTTGCACTTGAGTTTTGGGCGAAGTTGTGAGTTATGTTAATTATATTCAAAACAAAATTCAACGTAAGGTAGTTAGGGGGTTATTTGTGAAGAAACATGGTTAGGGTAGCAAAGCATGGAATTTTGTTCCTAATGACAAGAGGAAATCAATGAAAAATAAAACAAAGAGCTCATATTTGTTGGGTATTGTGAGCATGTGAAGGCATATTATCTTCTAGATCTTACTACTCGTGAGGTTTTATTTCATAGAGATGTTCGAGTTGATGAGATTGAGACTACTACGGGCATTGGTCATGGTAGACATCACTATCATTTGTCGCCACTTATTTTTATGAGTGTGGCTTATCAAACATCTAAGTTTGTTGTTAACAAGATAAAAAAATTTCAATGACCATTGTACATGTTTTGTCAATGACTATCTTTCATAGCTACATGACTTTCCATTGATCCTCAATCGTCATTTGCCCCAATCATACATGTCTCCGCCACCTATTCACAATTGCTACACACCTACCCATACTTCCCCACCTCCATCCCATCAATTTCCATTCACAATGGCCATACACACTTGCAGTTGTATCCATGTTGTGACTAATGTCACTTTTTGTTGGAGTCTTCAATGAACCGAACACGACTACCAACATTTTATAATATTTTATACACTTCAAATATTTATGTTTCCACTAGTACATTTAATAGAATTTTTAAATACATCTATAATAAATATTTATCATTTTTTGAGTAAATGAATTGAATGCAAGTTTGAAAAGAGTTCGGACTTAAATTCATTTATCTCGTGTCAATGCCTAACATGATCTGCGAGGATACCCATGCCTTCTACAAGATGCAATATGATATGTGACCATTTTGAGACACTAATCCAATGTGGTGAAGCAAGTCCAAAGCCTTTAGTGGTGAGACACTCTGTTGGATGTAATGACCAAATCAAGAAGTTTATGCTGCCTTAAAATCAAGCCGAAGTAAAAATGGAAGCAATATGTCATAAGAACATTCCAACATAGATAAATGCGCTGAAGGTAACATCAATAGAAAAGTCCTAAGCTTGTTAGATATCTCGTGAAGATACACAAACTAATGGTTTGTAGACAACTCTAGATTGGTTGAATTAGGCACGCAATGAGATAGGTCATCACACATGAAGGTGAGAGAGGTATAGTCAAGACCACAACACGAATAAGTTGGTAACAAAAAGGATAGACCAACAAGTCGAACTTGAAGAATGACGAGAAAGATCAAACTATGCACAAAAGAGTTCAAGCCAAGGGTGTAAACATGAATGTTACAACTTTTGAGGAGAGCAAAAACTATCCCAAGTCAAGGTTTAAATTCCAAGGAGTGCCTCCTTACATAAAATTCATGGAGATGGTGGATGTCATGAAGAAGAGTGAGCCAGATTTTTGAATGCCTATCAGTAGCAAGCATAGAACAACCAAATCCAATCTTTGAAACACATGCAAAGTCAACATTGAGGAAAAGACATCACATTTGGGAATTCGAGAGGGGAATTCATATGCAACAAGCATTTTTTAAAATATTAGACAATATATTAAGGAGGGCATTCGAAAAGGAGGCCATACTTTAGTCTTCACAATAGGCAATGTAATATGTTCAATGCTTTATTTCATGGTGTTGATTCATTTTATGTTAGTTATAGATATATAATACAATGTTGGAATGTATGGTTCAAAGGAATATAAATTAGTTGGTGTAATTGACCTATATGGAAGATAACTACTTTAATCCAAAGATTTTCAAGAGATTAAAGTGCACTTACTCCACAAAAATGAGCAACCACTACACAAAATGTTGAGCAATTTGATAGTCCATCTTATTGGGCTATTACTTTTTGTAGGCATTGTATTGTTATAGTATTTATAGGCATTGTGAATTTTATTTTAGATATTCTATTATACAAATATTGGAAAGAGGTAAATCAACATATATTCCATTAGATATTAAAGGCATCAACATATCATAGTTTTCTAAAACAAAAAAATGGTGATCCAACATATTCTAATCTACTTTAACTTATAGGACTATTCGGTTATTTAACATTGTTTGTTAAATTGGAAATCCATCATCATGGTGTTAACATTATTATAATTATCATTGTTTCGATATCAAATTTTATATCTTTTTCTCAATTATTTGGGTTGTATAGGCACCATATAAGTTATAATGTCTCAAGGCAAAAAAATCTTCAATCAAAAAGTTTTTGGCATGGTCAATCACATCACAAGCTTCATCATGAGATGGTCATAATTTTTATTTAAATGAAGAATTAAAATATTATGGTATATGATTGAGTATGGTGAGCAATTTGAAGGAGGAGAAACTTCAACACAAAACAAAAAAAAAAGGAATACAACAAAAAAGTGTTTAGAGATGAGTGGAAAGTTAAATTTAAGTGGTTAAGGCGTGTAATACATGAAAGGAAAGCAATCATGAAGTGCATATATTGTGAAGAGCACAAGTCCATTGGACCATGATGAATTGGAATTGTCACTACTACTCGCAACACAATGTGCGATAGTTACTCATATTGATTCAAACAACCACAATTTTTCACAAACAAAATAGATATGTGGAAATGAAGGGAAATCAAAATCAATTCCATTACACATTATAAACATTGATGACACCAATGAGAAAAGAATTATCACAATCATGAAATTAGTTCATTGAGTTGTGCAAGAAGACTCGGCTCTCTAAAAATGAGCCCCTTTGCTCTCTTTAAATGTAATTAGAAACACCAAACATGCCAAAAATAATGACTATAAATCATATACAAATCATATTGATGCAAATAATTTCTTTTTTCCATATCTAAGTATCTTGAAGAGAGACAAAGTGCAAAAATGTTAGATAATCTATTGTTTTCTTTGATGTTGGGCAAAAATATCAATTGAAACCTAAAGAAACACATCTTGGTTTACACTACTTTTCTAGACTCAAAAGGTTTGGGGCCACTTATTTGAGTGTTCTTAAAATTCATAATGTATGTGGTAGAAGAGGAAAACCATTATATAATGTAATGTGTTGTGAAGAAAGATATAAAAGATTGATAGTAGTTTCGTAGATGGTGCTTCAAAGAATGGATTAAGGAGTGAAAATAGATTTGTTACTCTTTCGAACAAAGATGTCCACAATCTCATAGGTATTCATTGCATTACTCCTCAGGAGGCTTTAAATGCATTAGACGTTGCTAAAATTTACCTAAATTATCATTCGTTGGAAGTTGGAAAATAAAGTATATTCTTGGGTCCAAAATTCTACTAAAAGACACAATAGACTTATTGCTCTTCAGAAATCATGCAACTCGAAATACTCCAATATCTTCAATTTCACGAAGTTAGATTGCTCTCAAAATGACATGTTATTGAGAGACTTATTGGGTTGGTGCCTCCATTGTTGACTTTGTGAAAAAGTGAGAAGAGAGATTCTTTGTATAATAAGATATGATCTTTTCAAAACATTTTTTCTTACATATTCTCGCAAGATATATTGTATGAACTATACAAGTTGAATAAAAAGATCCATGAAAAGAATGTGAATGTCACATCTTTAGGGGAAACCATAGATTCCACCATACAAACTTTAAGTATGTGGTTTCTAAGGACCGACACTTTTGCAAATGACAAAAATTACTCAAGTCTAATTTTTTAGAGACCTCTAAATATGGTTACTCATGACATCGATAAAAGTGGACACATTCATAGGCATGAATTGTGATTTTTGGCAAATCCAAATGTGTATAATGATTATATTGACACACCAAAGCTAACAATGAATATTTGCATTGATGGGTCACTAGAGAGTTGTAAAAAACTTGCAAAAGACTACGTTCAAATATTTGTAGATTGTTTAAATGAAAGATTTCCTGATCTTTTGTTTTTCAGCTCTTAAGAGTTGTTTATCCCTTGTCATTATTTAGAGGACACACATACTCGAGAAGACAATTCAAATCAAATTCTTTAAAATATTGAACACTTGCTACATATTTTGTGTAAGTGAGGATAAAAGTATTTTTTTAAGGTTGTCCAAAAGAGTTGTATAATTTTGTCAATACTCTTTGCTTGAGTTCGCAAAGGATTCCTCATGAAGGAGGCGTTATGGGATTTTTGTGCCACACATTCATATACAAGTTGTCAAAATATAACAAAACTTTTGTGGCAAGCAATACTTACCATTCCAACAGTACAAAGGTATGTCAAAGAGGATTTTCAAGACAAAATATAATTAAAACATATGAAAAAACATGTATAAAATGACCAAAAAGTATTTTTAAGATATTAAATATACCAAGACATAGTGCACACGTAATTTACATATCTTTTTAAAGTTTTGTTAGTATTTTTAATTATTTTTGCCAACAAGGTTTTTAAATAATTTTGGTGACCAAGTGGGACACATTTATATGCTTTGACCTATAGAACAAAAATCTCATTAGATGGATTGGATGCCTTATTGAGTTTTATCAACAAGGCTCCATATATCAACAATGGAAAGAAATATGGTTTATGAATTTTGGAAAGATGTCAAACAAAAAGGATTTAAAACATTGTAGATTGTTTTATGTTGACATATTTGTAACGTGTCGTAATCGATATGAGCCAAATGAACACTAAATCTTTTGTTTACAATACTTGTTTAATGATATTTTCTTAAGTCAAAAGTGGTGATATACATTTAATCTTTTTTTGAAGATATGTTAAAGTGTAATGAGAATGATATAACACTTTGTTTAAAATGCTTTCTCCTTTAAAAAATGATATCATGTGTTTGTTTTTTTAATATATATAAATGTGTATCGGGAATTATGATATGAGACCCATCTAAATGTTGTAAAATATGTTGTATTAATTTGTTTATTATTAAAGAAGACTATATTCTCTTTTGTAAAAGTGTTGTTTAATTTTTAGTATTGAATTAGTCTATGTTTTATTGGATTATTATGGATTCAAATATAAATACATCAAAAATATTATGATGAGTTATAATGTTTCTTAATTATTAAAACATACTTAAAATAGAATAGATTTCATATATATCAACAATATTTATATTGAATATATATATATATATATATATATTATATCAAAATAGAATAATATATATATATATATATATATATATATATATATATATATATATATATGAAAATACAAATGTCATGTGTAAGAGCTCATATATGTAAAAATCGTAACAACTTTTTTCTTGATGAATATGGGTGACTATCAAATTTAACACCGAATGTCACACTTAATTGAGTGTCACATCAATACCTTCGCTCAAATTATGAATTTTGTTGGACCTTTGAAAGAAGCTATTAAGATTTTGATATGATTTTGAATGTAGGATTAAATATTAATATCTATGAGATACGAGACCAAGGATAGTCGATGGGATTGAAGAGGATAGTAGCTATTGTCAATTAATCAAAGATTGTTATTAGAATAAGAGATTTTATTGAAAGATGTTTTTCATATCCAATGATGCATCCTTTTAAGGAAAGACAAGGATTTCTTCAACACCGTAAATACACATTTGTTCTCACTTCAACATGCATATAGATGAATTAAGTGATAGACCTCAAACTTATATATTGTATTAATTGTCATTGCAACTTGATATTTATATAGTAAATAAAAGTAGCATCAACAAATGTGTTTTTAAAAATGAGACTCTCTTTATATTCAATTTACGTTATTCAATTCTTTTTAATTAATCTATATTTTAATAATCATATAATACATATTAACTTATGATGTGTACACATCAATTTATTTATTTTGGTAATCTAGAGGGATCAATGAATACCCAATGATGCAAAATTTCAAAGAGTGAAGCTCTAATACAAGGCGAGTGTCATCGATCAATTTTTGGAGCATCCCGTAAATGTCTCACTCCACACATCATGAGTAAACCAGTAAATCAAACCCATGCCTTGGGCACTCTAAAGTAGTAGGCCAAGTGTGTCCAACTACAAGAGTGTATATAAAATGATGGTGATAGTGGAACATGAGGGCGGACTTGGATCCTTAATATCCACCGAGCGATTTAAATTTGGAGCACTTCACCGTGTTCCGCTTAGTCTACAAGGAGAAATGCGACCCCTAATGGTCACCAATGCAACAATATACCATGGTAACACAACCATATGGACATGTATTAATTAAAATACTAGAAATTGCACATGAGTTACAATCTACTGGAGTTGGACATTTCATCCCCGCGAATGAATTTGCAAAGCGGCTTTGTGCATACCACGACTTCTCCATAATTGCAATAACCACAAAGTGGAAACGGCACTGCGAAGCAAGTGAGTTACACCCGACTGTTGACATCTCCCGCCCCCAACATCTCGCTTTCAAAGAGCTTCCCACATTGCCTACCACGAGGAGGAGGACCATATGAAGATCGAAACTCGCATTTCGATCTTCATGGAGAAAGCGACACCGCATGTTGGAAATATTCTCCAATCCTCATCTTCCCCAGTCTCTACCCTGGTTACAGATTTCTTCTGCACCGCCACTTTCAATGTTACCGCGAAGCTGAACATACCCACATACATATTTTTACATCCTCTGCTTCCATACTTTGTGTCGCGCTAGCTCTTCCCAAACTTGTTTCTGAACTTGCGATATACCATCAAAAGACGACGTCGATATTTCCGTGAACGTTACAGGGGTTCCGCTATTTTGTGCGAGGGATCTACCTGAACTCGTTCAAGATGTCCTTGGAAAGAGCTAACTGAAAACTAAATTGTGTTGTTTGTGAAAATTACGCCGGAGAGAATCCAAATATTTATATATTTATTTTGGCATAGGAGAAAATAATATTGCTAGGAAAAAGTCTGCTCGGAAAACATTGCCAACTTTTGACACTTTTCAGCAAAGGCAACTTCAATGGTGGACGTTTATCGACAAAATATAACACCCTCTAAAGACGTCCATGCAAGGTCAGGCCGAGTGCCGAGTTTGATGACGATTGATGCTAGGGGTTCGAATTTGCATGCACCATCAACACTCTAACCACTTCGTAGTTTTGCAATTTTCAGCGTTAGAATTTTGTCTGTGTTTGTAATTTGATCCTTGATTCTCAATTCTAAAGCAGTGATTCATGTTATTGGTGTTTCTTAAATATTACAATCCAAGTGTTATTTTTAGCACAATTTAACCATAGGGGGTTGATGTACGCCCTCGGACGAGTGTATATTTCGTTTCGCTATATTTGATGATTGATGTCATCATCTTCCCTGTAATTTACAAATTACACTTTAACTGTATTATGGAAATTTAGAAACTGTTTTTGGAAGCCTAGATACCTTAAATTTTGCTATTTTTGAAACTCTAATGACCGTATATCTGTCATCCGGTTCTAGCTACCAAGATTTTTTCATTATTTACACTTTGCTTTTGGCCTAGTTTTGTTGTCAAAGTCTTAGAGGGTTTCTTTATTACTTCGGGCCTTGGTTTATTCTATAACGGGAAACGAGCGGATTTAGCTCGTGGATCATGTAAGTCTTTAGTACTAGTTTGGTTGAATCCTAAACTTTTTAAGGAACCCCATCGTTTTGTATTAGTTAGTTTAACATGGTTTCACAGGGGGTTCGAGGATTTCTGTTATCGCGTAAGTCAAGATCAGTCCTTTTGGAACACCTGAAATTGCCTCCGGATTCCCTGTCTACGGAAGCAATTAAGCAATCCGATAGTGAGGAATTTGATTTTGCCAATGTGTTTGGTCATTGGCCTTCTCCGACGGATCAACCTCTATCTCGGCTTTGCCCCAACAAATGGCAAGGGGTCAAGCTCGGGATTTCTCAGGGTTAAGGATCCAACGGTCATTTACAATCGATCTCATTCTCTGGTTGGCCCCTTGCCCCGATCCTGCTTAGAATGGCAACCCAACAAGTTAAACAAAAGGAAGTTTACAATAAATTAACAAAGACATGGGTTGGGTTTCCCTCTAGTACACAAAAATGAAACTATGCCAAAAATATTGCTTGTAAAAGTCTCCTTCGAAAACTTTGTCGAATTTTGACAATTTCCAACAAAGACAACTTCAAAAGTAGACGCCTACTAGTGAATAACCTATACAAAACAATTCAATACTAAGAGAAAGGCTATTCCACTGACTCTTGTTTTGGTGCGAACCATGCAATCTTACATAGCAAAAGGGGTATCCGATCAATTTTCCACCCGGCTTTAAAATGACAAACTATCCCACCTACTATCTTGACTTTTTTTGATAAGGACAACGACTTCATTTAGTAATCAGTCATTCACACGTCTACACAATCTCGACTGCCATTGATCACACGATCATCGGTCTCAGAGAAATGTTCTAACTCTGCCCATGAAGTTTCTATCAAGAATACAAAGAAAGAAGGAAATACGATCTCTTGGTAAGGCATGATACCCTGCACCCGTTTTCTAAGTCTACATCAATTTGATGTTTTAAAAGTTTTTTCCATTACTGTAACACCATGTTTAACACCACTTGGAAAATGTCATTTCTATTTTTCTTCCTCCTCTCACTCTGTATTGCTGTTAAAATCCAAGCCCAAGATGTAGTACCCAATGTCACAGGCTACAGCTGCTCTGATGGCCCAACACCATGTGATACATATGCTTTTTATACAGCCCAGAAACCTTATTTCCTTGATCTAGGAAATATCAGTGATTTATTTGGTGTGAGCAGGTTAATAATAGCAAAAGCCAGTGGGTTGCCTGACAGCACCAATTCTCTGGCTGAAGGGCAACCTTTGTTTATTCCTATTCGATGTGGATGCATGGGAAATTTATCTCAGGCCAACGTAAGCTATGAGATAAAGAAGGACAATACTTTTTATCTTGTTTCAACAGAGTACTTTGAGTATTTGACAACATATCAGGCTGTAGAAGTTGCAAATCCTACTTTGATACCAGAAAACCTCCAGATTGGTGTTCAAGTCATCTTCCCAATTAGGTGCCAATGTCCATCCAAAGCCCAAATTAGTAAAGGGATCCAAATGCAGATAACATATGTTATACAGAAGGGGGATACTCTGGAATCCATCAGCGAAAATTTTGATGGAAATCTGCAAGATTTGATGTCTCAGAATGATATATCTTCCACTATATATTCTAATACTACACTATTGGTTCCTGTTTCTAAAAAACCCACATTAGCACAACCCCCTTCACCTGCACCATCTCCATCTTCAATTACAAATAATGGTCCTCCTGTTTTGGGGAGTTCTTCAAGCGGGGGTTCACATAAAGGTGTTATTATAGGGGCTTCCATAGGTGGGGCTGCTGTGCTTTTGGGAATAGCTCTGTTGCTCTTTTGGATTCTGAAAAAGGGTACAAAAACAAGCACTTCGGAAGATCCAAAAAGTATTCAGGTCCGAAAGTAGGGTCTTCTGAAAGGAAAAAGAGTCTGCATGAGGAACTTTTGGCTGGTGTTACAAGTAGCATTGGCAAGCCGTACATGCATTCTTTTGAGAATCTACAGAAAGCAACTCAGAATTTTAGTCCTTCCTGTAACATACAGGGCTCTGTTTACAAAGGTACTTTGGATGGTAAGGATTATGCCATAAAGCAGATGAAGGGGGAAGTTTCTGAAGAGTTGAAGATTTTGCAGAAGGTCAATCATAGTAATTTGGTGAGACTAGAAGGATTTTGTATCAGCTCAGAGGGCCAATCTTACTTGGTCTACGAGTATGCAGATAATGGTTCTCTCAATGCCTGGCTTCATGATCCTGAATCTATCCCGAACAAGAGAACTTCTGATTTGAGCTCAACGTTTCTTCCATGGAGGACCAGATTGCAAATTGCCTTGGATGTGGCTAATGGGCTTCAATACATTCATGAGCACACAACCCCCAGTGTTGTGCACAAGGATGTTAAGAGTAGCAATATTCTCTTGGATAGCAAGTTCAGGGCTAAAATTGCAAATTTTGGCATGGCCAAATCAGGGATGAATGTTCTCACAAGGCACATAGTAGGCACACAGGGATACATGGCTCCAGAATACCTTGCAGATGGACTGGTCACCCCAAAACTTGATGTGTTTGCATTTGGAGTTGTACTGCTAGAGTTGATTTCTGGAAAAGAAGCCATACTACGCCAAGGTGGAGTTCCATTAGCAGGGAAGGCAGGCCTCCTCTGGGCCCAAATTAAACCTCTCATGGAAGGGGAAGATAGAGAGGAGAAACTGAAAAAGTGGATTGATCCAAATCTTAAAGGTGTTTATCCTAATGATAGTGTTCTTTGCCTTGCGGCCATAGCCAAAGCCTGCGTTGAGGAAGATCCTGGAGCACGACCAACCCTACCAGAAATAGTTTACAAGCTCTCAAAAGCATTGGAAGCCATTATGGACCATTCTGATGAAAGCTTTGAGGCTCCAATTCAAGTTAGGGCAAGGTGATTCTCCATGGTATGCAGCATTCCACTTGACTTGATGGAGTGGCTGACAAACCAAACTTATTTTTCCTATCTGCATATTGGTGCAGGTCCCATAGAAATTCTGGAACTAGTACAAATATAGTAATTGTAGTTTTATAGCTAGAAATAATTAATGTTTACCTTTCCAGAGCAATTGTTTAAGTAAATTTTTAAGAGTTAAATGATATAGCTAAGCATCCTACTGTAATTTCCCTTTGATCTCAGGGCATTTTCTGAATCTTATGATTACAAATTGCATTTATTCAAATGGCCAGCTCATGCCTTGTAAGTAATAAGATGTTGGTTTCAATTGATATTGAACTGTTTTAACTTGCAAGAAGTTGAATACATTACTGAATTTTGTCTATGAATTGATATTGAACTGTTTTAACTTCCAAGAAGTTGAATAAATTACTGAAAATTGTCTATGAAATTTACTACAATAAATAACAAAAAACCAGAACTGAAGCTTTAAATGAGGGTTATCTACTGGGAGAATGCAAATAATAAGTTGCATACCGATATAAACTTAAGCATATATTTTTACGACCTAGCAAAGATTGTGATATGACAGACCACTTTCTTGATCCATACTTCTTTACAAGTTCCACAATCTAGTTCCTCGCCTTTAAGCTCAAGTAACTTTTACATGACTACTTCATCTCCCTCAATTATAAATTAGCTCTTTCCATGATTTAAATAGCCCCTCCAGTCGCATTTCATTTTAAATAGGCTATACTAAAGCTGGCAGTGCATTACCCAGTATCAAGTAGAATAATTTACAGAGAAAGAAATCAATTTTGTTGATGCCCATGAGTAACCAAAATTGAACAATGAGATTCAAAAGTACAGCTAGTTACAATGGCAAGAGGGAGTCAAATATGAACTCCAGCACATAAAGAAGCTAACTAGGGAGGGTGAATCCAAAAGGGTAATTCCTATATACAAGTTGAAAAGACAATGCCATATAGTACAAAAATTATAGAGTCATGAGATAGGATGACCCATCTCTGTCCAATTGCTGCTTCCAACTGGAGATAAGTAAGCTCTATCTAAAACCAATAATGATGGTATATGATAAGGTGAGGCAATGTGAATTACTGGGCAAAATCGATCAGTTCACAGAGCCCATAAGAACTTCTTATCATCTCTAACTACTGCTAATTCGGCTGAAACACAGCAATAAAAGAAAATAAACAACAATTGATTAATAAGAAATGAAATTTTTTCCATATTCTCTTACTCATTTAGCATTTCATTTGATCTTCACATTCTTCTGAAACTCAATTTCCCAAATCCCTTTCTGCAGCTATATGAGTAATGCCCATCAAAATCCCATGAAAGCCCTGCAACCTGGGCAACATACCACAATGAAATCAAAATAAAGCATCATCATATGCTTTGAATGAGAGCCCAATCACTAGGGTTTCCTTCTTAGCAATCAGTTCTGTTATAAATAAGGATACTTACCACTTGATCATGAGCCTCATAGTGACCTTCCTTGTGGCATTTCCATCCAGAGGTATAACTTATCCAAATAAATAAATGACAAGAACGTTTTCCAATTGCTATGAAACCCTTGTCAAGTGCTTGTGAAAGTACAAACAAGGACAATGTTGAAGTGATAAACAATGTTACCAAATCATTACTGACAAGAAAGCAGAAAGTAAAAGAGGAAAATCAACAAAAACTCTTAAACCAACAAATTTTAAATAAAAACCAGACATCTCTGTGGAGAAAGGTCTGTTTGTACCATCACTGATTGCTAAGTGGAAACAACACTCAGATTACACAGATATTTTTTCATTGCTTGAACGTTTCACATCAATAGCACAGGTATGCTCCTGCATATTTGCCAATTTTGATTTTTTTTTTTCTATAACAGGATTTC
The DNA here is from genome assembly GCA_018340775.1 of Taxus wallichiana var. yunnanensis. NCBI lineage: Eukaryota > Viridiplantae > Streptophyta > Pinopsida > Cupressales > Taxaceae > Taxus > Taxus wallichiana. The sequence goes on from CM031238.1 coordinate 304,297,601, forward strand.
CAGAAGCATTTTCTTCTATATACCCTCAAATGCTTCAAAATATGTTTTTGTAGACACATCACTGAGGCAACTATAAGAGTTTTTTCAGCACCAATTTTTTTGACAGAGTACGCATACAACAATTCTGGCACAGCGCCAAAAGACCACTTTAAATTCCCCAAATTAATCCTGTAATAGTAGAAACATAAATTTTTGCCATTGATCAGTCCCGAGATCCAATTTCCAAAACAAGGGAAAGAAGTCAATTGATTCTTTAAGTGACAATAAATGTAACTATTTTTCATACCCTGGCTCAATACATAAGTTGTCCTATTGAGCCCCTCTGCATTGCTGCCTCCAGGCAATTCTTCCTGCTCGTTGTTCGAAGAAGAAAGGATTTTTCAAAGGTTCGGCATTTTGCTGTATTCCTATGTTCAGTGGCGGTCGAGAAATCATCAGAGCTTCCTAAATATAACAATATACGCTGAGTGAACGGATACCTGTCGTATTCAGCAGTTTAAGATTTTGTGTTTTATCCTACTCATGAAAGGATGGAATATCAGAAAAAAATTATGTATGTAACTTGTCACTCTCTCTTGTTAATAGATGTTTCTATTATTAATTAAAAACAATACACAAGTCAAAATGTTAAATAAGAACAGTCATCAGATTCCCAATAAGGGACAGGGTGAGAAATAAACATTATATTAAAAACCCTCATAAAAAGGAGGGGAAACTAAGAATCAATGCATACTGTAGTCAAATTTAAATGTTGCGATATGAAAACGGCCTCAAGGAGACAACTTTGGCTCTGTTAGGATTTTTGCATGTTGATAGTACATTTCGCACCATTTCAGTCCTTGCTAGAGCTTTTAGGTCACATCCTTGGGTTAACCCGCCCTTTTCGGGTGGCGACCCACTTATATAATGGCCTCTCAACCATCCGTAGCAACTATTGTTGCTAGCGGTGGTGACGATGGCTCCAAAGCGTGCAAGGAAGTTTGTCCCGAAAGTTTACAATGAGGTAATGACTTTGATTCCCCTCCTGATGTTGTTATAGCTACCGAGTTTATTGATCTTGTGGTTAAATATTATAATAACAATTATCTGATAACCTACTTTTGTGGTCGTATCCCCTTGGAATCCTTCCTTCAAGGATGGATTAAGAACCATTGGGAGTCTAGTGGTATCTAGGTCACTGGTATCTATAACCTCACCAAAGGTTTCTACCTGTTTTCTTTTCATGAATCTTCTCAAGTCCAAGCTTTGTTTTCATGTGTTGCATGTTGGTATCGAGTAACACCCCGCTTGTTCTTTCGCGTTAGACACTTGATTTTAACCCTTCCAGTCAGGTATCGCTTAGGATACTTGTCTAGGTGGAGTTGCCTGGTCTTCCCATGCAACTTTGGTCTTTTATGAGCGAGATAGTCTACCCCATTGGCGAGTTATTTGTCAAGAACCCGAGTGTTTCTTCTATGCTCACCCGCATAAATGAGTTTGCGTCGAGGTTGACCTTGCCAAGGATTTGTGGGACCATATCGACATCCAAGTTGGGTCCACTCATTTCTCCCAGAAAATTGTTTATTTCAACCTTCCTAACACATGTTTTAGGTGTCAAGCCCTTGACCATCGCATTTGCAACTATCCTCTTATAACGTGTGTGAAACTAGTCTCCAAATCCCCTACATCCCATGTACCTAAATGACGATCACACGGTGATGGTTGCACTTTGTTGTTGGCGGTAAGAAGTCGGTTGGGCCTAAAGTTGCTTCTGCAACAACCCCGTCTTCTTCCAACCCACAGCCAATGCCGACTAATAATTCTATGAACTACCAAGCATCAAAACTCCAGTACAACATGTAGTTTAGCTCGCGAGAGTCAATTTGTTTCTTTGCAACAAAATTTAGCAACTGGATCTTGCATCAACCTCTACTTCTCGGCGCCACTCCCGTAGTCCACCTCGTGAGGTTTCTATGGGGCGCGTAGTGAAAATGGGGCTAAACGCCGCTCCATTCAAATTGGGCAACAAAATTCAAACTAAATTTTTGCGCTTTCTAACAGTTTTAGTTTGCTTGACTTCGGGAGGGTTTCTAGGACGACCAGGGGAGCTCACCATGTCCGATTTTTCATGAATTTTCTCTCATGGAATGTGCGAGGCCTCACGGAGTCCTCAAGAAAATACTCGTGAAATCAACTTGTCAACTTATTGGTAACATTGATGTTGTGTGTTTACAAGAAGTTAAGATTATTAGTTTTATGCTTCAAACCACTTTAATGTGTATTGCTCCTTATTATAAGCATGTTTATTCTTCGCATATGGAAGGAAGAGGTGGTGTTTCTATCTCTGTCTCTCCTAGATTTTTTGCTCGATTTCTTCCATGGGGCATGATCCTCAAAATCGTGCCACGTGGATTATTTTGGAAATTAATGGCTATTCTTTGGCATTCTCAATATTTATGCTTCTAATGATGGCACGGAAAGGACAATGTTATGGCGATGGTTGGGAGATAACTTACCTTTTTCTTATTGGTTAGTTTGTGGAGACTTTAATATGATTGAGCATCCTGCAGATAAATTGGGGTCTCCTCCCATGAGGTGGCGCGTGGGGAAACGGGAGGCTTAGTTTTATTTTAAAAACCGTTGGGGCCTTTATGACCCTCTCTTTAGAGCGAGAATGATTTCCCTTCTAAAAATTGGTTTACTTGGTCCAACTTTCAAGCAGTACTGATATAGTCATTAAAAGGTTAGATCGTGTCATGATCTATCGGCTACGATTTTGATCTCGGATGGTAACAGTCATTCCCCAATCACAGTCTAGTTGGGCATCCTTTTATTTGACCACAACCCCATATATTTTAAGGTTCAATCAAGTGGGACCCCTTTCAAGGTGCCTAATAATCAATTCTATCTTAATGTTTCTTTGTTGAGTCATGTTAGTGTCATCTCTCTCATTGCTAAAGTTTGGAATATGGCACCACGTCACTGCCCTACACAACAAGTTGGGTTGATTGGTGGAATGCCGCCATTCAACGTACTGCCAAGTTTCTCTGCCATTTTGGCAAACAGTTTGCTCGGGTTCGAAAAGAGTGGATTTCACCCTTTCTCAAGAGTTTATGAAAACTTCTACTCTGCTTGAAGCTCAACCTTTTGACATCCCTACTCAGCTTTGGGCAGCCAAACTTCGGCACCAGATCAAGGTTATGGAAAATCACATGGCTAGAGGTGCTCAAATCCGGGCCATACTTCATTGGATTAAAGTGGGAGACAAAGCTTCCAAAAGCTTCTTCAAATCCCTTCAAGTTAAATTAGTCAAAGAGCAAATTAAAGCCATTCAACAAGCTCATGATCGTGTCACTACTCTTCCAGATATTGTCGGTACTTTTGTGGATCATTACACCTTAGTTTTCCAAGCTCGACAACCATCTAAAGAAAGTCAAGCTGCTCTGCAACACTAAGTGGAAGTGGTTCCTTGCAAGTTGTCTCGCAGGAGAGGAAACACTGTGACACTCCTATATCATTAGAAGAGCTTCATAATGCCCTCCTTTATCTTGTTAATGATAAATCTCCTGGTGTTGATGGTTTTCCATGCAAGATTTATAAGGTTGCTAGGTCGGTGGTTGTAATGACTTTCATCGAGTCTCAAAGAAGCTCTCAGTAGAATCGTGCTCTTGGCAATATTATTAATAAGGGCAATATTAAGTTTATTCCTAAAGTTGGGAATCCAAAGCTCATTACTAGTTGGTGGCCTATTACTCTCCTTAATGTCTCTTACAAGATTTTGGCTAAAGCTCTTGCTCTCCGTATTGCTAACCTTCTTCCAAAAGTGGTTCTCCGGAGCAGACTGGTTTTGTTAAGGGTAGATACATTCTTGATAATCTCATTATCGTTTGGGAAAAATTGAGTGGGCAGAATTTCTCTGACTTGTTATTTTCCTTAAATTGATTTTGAGAAGGCTTATGATTGGATTGAATGGCCCTTTATTATTGCTATGCTTCAAGCTCTTGGGTTTGGACCATTCTTTCTCAATGTTGTTCAAACTTTGTTTACCAATGCTTCTTCTTGCCTCACTATCAATGGACATCAATCTCAAGTCTATCAGGCAAGGGTGCCCTCTCACTCCTGCTCTCTTTGTTCTTGCAATTGATGCCCTTGGTTATCTTTTTGTTGATAGGGCGGAGCGGGGACACATCTAGTGAATTGTTCTCCTAGATGATGCCTCTCAGCTTGTCAATGGGCATTTCACATATGACTCTTTTCTCACTTTAGCTGAGAATGAATAGAACATCAAAGAAGCTTTCTCTTGTTTGGACACCTTCTGTCAAGCTTCGGCTCCAATGTTCAATTAGCTAAATCTCTTGGCTTTCGGCAAAGTTCTTGGCCTATGCTTGATTAGTGGACTTACCCATGGCGTTGGATTAATCATGGAGAAAGATTTAAATTCCTAGGGATTCCCTTTGCCTTCGATAGCGATTATGCCACTCTTTGGCAATATGTCATTGATCGGGTGGAGCAAAAAGTTCAACGTTGGGTCTTTAGGCCTCTCTCTTTGGCCGACAAGTTTCAAATCTGCACCAAAATTTTGGCTGCCACCCAGGTTTATTATGTTGCCTATTGGTGCCCTTCACGGGCATCATTTGACAAACTTGCTAAACTTTTGTGGGATTATCTTTGGTCTAAGCAACATCAAGGTGGTTTTCATCAAGTTTGCTTGGGAGATATGTACCCTTCCTCGTGATCAGTGGAATGGGAGTTATAGATGTCTATAGACAGAGTATTTCTCTTTGTGTTAAATGGGTTATCAGATGTATAAATGGCAACCAAGCCTAGAAAATTTTGCTACGACATTGCATCTCTTCAGGTTCTCCCTATGGTAAAAATGTTGGAATAACATTGAGCTACATACCCCTATTATCACCGAAGTGCTAATTAAAATTACATGTACCTTTGTTATGAGAAGTATCTGGAAAGCTTTTAAAGTTGTTAAGCCATTGCTTCGCTAGATTGGTGATGGCTTTCACACCACGTTATCTTTCAATGCTCATAACTTATAGCGGTCTCCTATTTGCACCAGTGATGATGTCTCGTTGGCTAAGGTTCCTAGTGTTAAGCCGCTTGTCTGTCTTTGGCGAGAGGCATCAGTACCATATGTGACCTTGTCACCAGAGAGAGTGGCTTCCTTGGCAAGATCTTAAACCGAAATTTAATTTGATCAACTATGATCTTTCGTCTTGCTAAACACTCCTCCAAATTCAAACATCACATTCGCATTGAAGATACAAAATTGATAGCAAGAATTGGCCACTAGAGGGAGCATCGAATCCGTGAAGCCATTCAAACAGAAAAATTTCCTAACAATTTAAATAAGGATGATGGATTTATCCTAAGCAATACATGGAAACCCTTATTACACTTAATAAAAAAATAAGAGCTAAAGAAAATGAAAGGTCGACATCAAGAATACAATACTTTCTAAAGAATAGGAAAGGTCAAGCTTCAAATGTTACACTATATATTGTAATAATTTATCTTTGGGAATACAAATCTCTCTCTCTGACGATGAATCCCATAGTTGGACTTGAAATGTCGAGATTTATTGTTTCAAATCTAGTGTATCCAAAATCTCCTCTTTCAAATTATCCTCACTACCGAAGCCTACAACAATTCTATAGAATTACTAACACCCAACAAAATAAAATGCCTAGTGCATGGCTCTTAAGGAAGTGAATTCAACCTATGATGAAGTCATGTGGTGTGATGCAACCGATTCAATTACCCATGAGGAAGTATGGGGTGCAATTGCTACAAGATTCTTGCCCTTCGCTTTCTCCGTACCACCGTATTTTGTCTCGGAAGACTCATGAGTTGATAAACTTTGTATAACTAAACTTAAAATATTGTTATTGTTCTTCTCTAAAATATGTGTCAAGTGAACAATCTATTTTTGTATATACTTATGTTCATCATATCCAAGTTTTCTACAATAGGAACATTTGACCCTCTCTTTCTTAGGTTCGACTTTAAAATAGGAGGTCTCATTGGTAGGTTGCGGATCCTTCTTTTTCTCATTGTCTTGTTTGTTCTATTTTTTATCCTTGTTGATAGAAACCTTCTATTTTCATGTCCAAAGAATCAGGGCATGTGACTTAGAATACTTCAAAGTACCTATTTGTATGAGCTTATCTTGCTCCCTAGTCAAGGAGGAAGCAAAATCATCTAAGGAAGGCATTTTCCATGTGGCTCCAAGGGCACTCCTAGTGGCATGGAAAGTGGAAACAAAAATTGAATAGTCAAGACCCAACTTAGCAAGAATAGAAAGAATCAATTGCTCATCATTTTTATCTATCCCACATCATTTTAATTGCAATCTAAGTGATTTGAATTTAGTGAAAAAGCCATGTATAGTGTCAAAGCTACCCAAACTTAAACTAATGAGCTCATTCTCCAATTCATGACCCCTCATTGCATCTTGCTTCCCAAAGATTCCTTCTAATATGGTCTAGATGTCATTAGGTGTGCTAGCATATTCTATGTGAAAGAGAAACTCAAGAGAAATAAATAGAAATAATAGACCATAGGCCTCATCACATCAATTAAACCACTTAACATTATTTATATCCGATGTTGGTCCAATTTTAATACCCATTATGACCTAGTGTAAACCCTTACTCCTTAAAACAATTTTCACATTGATTTCCACTCATGATAGTAATAGTTGAGAAGTGGAACCACTTTTTGATCTATGATGTAGAAAAGGAGATAGAAGAAATGAAAGTGCAGATGAGAATATAAGACAACCCCTCATGAAATTCCCAAGAATAACTCCCCAAGATCGACACTTATAATTTAGTGTGTACACAATTCTTAAAGGTACAAAGTGTCTTATACATGTTAAACAAGAAATTGAAAGTAGATCTAATGTGAAGAGCTTGAAAAATACACACTTTCAAAAAAAAGGCCTCAAAAGGAGTTGTCGGTAGATAGTTAAGTCTCTTACAAGTTCCTTCTACTTCTAAACTTGAATACTTGCTCATGTGCCTTTAAAATAAAATTGTTAGTCCGCCTTAAAAAATTATTTATCTCTCGTTTTGGGAGTGACTGGGGCTAAGCTCCATGTGACCAAAGGCTAAGGATAAGAAAAGTGGTGGGCTAGCCTTCTCCAAATTTCCAACCTTGTACATAAAGTGATGTCACCTTTGTGGGGAATTGTGCACCACCTTATAAACCAAGGTAGATATGAGGCGCATAGGGTTAGGTCACCCTTCATGTCATGACTTCAAACAATTACATCACTAACTCCACCCGCATGCACCCATATGTAGACATTGTCGCCCACTCGCACTAGCAATATGATCACCGTACACAATTGTAATAGTACATATGAATAATAGGTACAACCATCACCATAATAGGTACACACTAGCAACAATGTAGGTACAACGACCACCACCATAAGTACGATAACAAGTTCAAATACCCACAAAATATATCAAAAAATCTATAAAAACCGAGAAATAAGGTTTCTCACTCATGGTTCATAATACAAACAAATAGCCCGAGAGATGGCTATAATAAAACCCAAAAATCCGAACTCAGTGTTTCAAAGCATACTCAAGTTTATTGTCAATCCTAGGCTTTTGGCACAATCCAAACTCAATGGGACAATCCTAGGTGTTTCTTTCTAAGGAGTAGGAGTATCTTGGGAAGTAGACTTGGATTTCCTTGCCCTGAACATCTTCATTTTCTGTCAAACCAAAGTCTAGTTCTCACTAGGACAGGATTGTTGAGCTCCTTCAAATCATCTCTCTCCTTGACAAACCAATCAATGGTTTCAATAGGAGTGTGCTTGATTGATCTTTCATACTCAAGAGACTCGTAGTTATTCATCATCATCCTCCAATCCTTTAGAAACCTCATATATACCAAAATCTATGATTTGTTGCAGAGATAATCTTCCATAGTACCTTCTCCGGGCTTCATAATCATCAGAACAATCTGCCTAATAGTCTTCAATATCAGCAAGGTGTTAGTAACCCATTCTGAAGTTGGTGGAAATGAACTCCTTAATATCAAAGCAAGTTCTAGGCTTATAATAGTGAAGGGTAAGAGGAGCAATGGTTCTATCAATGTTTTGAGCATCCAAGGCGATTTCTTACAAGTGTAGTTACCCAATGTGATTGGGAACTAAATACCTGCAATCTTCTTATCCATGCAGGTTCTATGCAATTTATCCAATTGTCTACATACCTCAACCAAAGCCATCTTATCACTGCAGTACATTGGAAGTTTCAAGGGTTGTCCTTCAAATCCAGCCAAACGAATATATGAAAACTTCCTGAATTGGGTGAAAAAGCTGCCATAGACATTGATCAGTTGCTTTGCCTCATCAGAGAATCTTTTAGCAGTATCTCCTTCCAACAATCGATAATGTACATAGTGAATGCATCATTCACTCTTCTAAAATGATGATTATTGACCTTCAGAGTCAACTGTGGACGATACATATAAATGGGAGCATCTTTCTTATCTTCCAGAGGAGAGAAACCCAACCACTCTCTATAAGTTGTAATAGAGTACATCAAATAGGAGGTCATGTAGAAGGTTTGAGTCCTCTGAACATTTGCCAATTGTTAAATCAAGCTATCACAAATTATTCCTGCCCAGTTTAAGTTTTGTTTACCCTCACATATAATATTGATATAGGGGCACATCCAATAATGAAACTTATTGGTGGAGGGCATTCCCATTATCCTGGCCAGCAGAGTGATGACATCTGACAATTCTTCATGGAAATCAACTCTGAACATTGTCTTGGGTAGCCTTGAGGCTCCTTTCTTTGGGTTTTTGAACCAGGACTTGGCCACTCTGCTATTGTATCATTTGTAGTCTTGATAAAAAGAGTTTACGCCTGATCCTTGGTAAGAATATTTGAGCCTTCAATCGCGGGAATTTGAAAACAATGCGAATACAATCCTCATCAAATTGATACACCACCTGACCTTGAGGATCAATAATTTCTTTTATTTCGGGTCGAAATCGAGGCTATGCAACCTAGTCTTGTGTTGGCACACCGAACTAAAATGAGAAAACCCCTTGCCTCAGCAATTCCACTATCCTTGATTAGCTGGGCAATGGGAGTAGGGTTTTGACAATTAATGTGTGCCCAAAAATCATCCAAGTCGAGGTGTTGAGCTTCACTATCACCAATGTCTGGTATAGCCATCTCCAAGGTAGAGAGGTGCTCGTGTCCTTTAAAACTGATCTTCATTTTACGGCAAGAGCAAAAGATCTCTATGAGAGTAATTTCCTTGGTTCCTCGATCAATACCTTGATGGTTCACAACTTCTCTGATACACTGAAAATTTGAAAACAATAGAGCAGGACTTGACCATGGCTACAAATGGCGGAGAAAAGGGAACTCGAACGGTCCCTAGCAAATGCAAGCAAGGTGGTGAAAATGATCAATTACCCAAGTATTTATACGCATTTAAACTCAAGTACGTCGGTGGAGTGAAATAAATGAGGGAATTAATACTCTATGTCGATGTTAAAACAATGAAAATTGGGTAAGGCGGAACAAAAGTGCACAATTGTGCCATGGGGCATCGGGACACGTGGAGCCAAAATAGCCGATTTGCGGTAAAAGCGGAAAAATTTGCACAATTGTCCCATGGGACATTGGGACATTTGGGACGCATGGAGCCAAAATAGCCGCAGTGAATGGAAATCAGCAAAGGCGGACTTGCAGGGAAATGGTGGTCAAGGAGCACTTTGGACATGCAGGACAAAAAAAGGTGAAACACCCGCAACTCGCTAAAATTGGATAAGTCGAAGATATTTGACATAGACCGCCCTTGGGACATCGGGACACCATTTCTCCGAAAAGCCGAAAAGATCGAAAATGAAGGAAAAACAAGACTAATCGGTAAAATCAAAAAATCGGGGAACAGACGGCTCGGAGGAACTTGGAACATGAGTAACTGAAAAAGCCAAAAAAACCCGTATATCACTGAAAAAGCCTCAAAACTCAATTTTTCAAAAAATGACTAACTGTTTGGAACTAGTTTTTTCTTAGGGGATCTTTTACAAGAGCATTTAGTAGTCAACTAACCTGAAAATTTTTAAAATTGGAGAGGAAAATTCACAACATCCGGGAGGTGACAACAACAAGAAGTGCATAAATAATGTATATTCAATTTTATTTATATCCAACATGAAACATTTATACAACATTTTTTCATACCGATGTCAAGGCTTGTAAGGTGTTTTTATTTTTTCATCCATTTATACACATTGGATGGTGCCTCTACCACATCACATGATAGAAATTGTTAAAGATTCTTAATTTTAATGGAAAAAACAAACCGAATGAGCGAATATATGTTTGAAAAACTATTTCATACCTTGATAATGAGTCTCAAAAAAACATGATTGCAAACCTTGATATGGAGTCTAAAAAATGTTGATAGTCAATCATGGGTAATGGATTTACATGCGTACTAATCTACAAAATTAAAATACAAAATCTTGTTTTACAAAAAAGAAAACAAAATTCGATACACTATACTACAACATTTAGATGACTTTACTTAGCATAGTTAGTTATTAGAGATAACTCATTCACGAGCAAGCCCAATGGCTACGAGATGGCTTCATATAACAAGCCCAATTAACATTGTTCTCTTATGCTCAAATTTATTTTACCATATATATGACATCGAGTTATACAAGTGTTTACATTTCACGTTTTTCACTATCAATTTATGTTTTTTTTTAAATTTTGTATAAGCATCTTGATTGGGCTTTAATGGATGTTTTTGTATGTGGTATGTAAGTTTGCATGTACAACAAAACTATAGGTTAAAAATACACATTACAATCTTGTGCATGGCTTGTACTTATGGGAGGTTTATGTTTCAAGTTATTTATTATAATCAAGTAATTTTCAACTACTAGATTGAAATGGGAACAAAATGTAAATCGAATATGAACCAAAAACATTTTGGCAATTATACTTAGCATTTATTTCGATCCATTTATTGAATAATTTCCATAGACATTTCAGTCAATTGAACACTCCTTGGCCAACACTCGTCATTTATTATTCACTAGTCAAAAACCCACTTTGTGAATATAGAACACATTTGAACATCCGGCACCTTCAACTAGAAAAATTCAATTTGCATGCTAATCCGGAAAAGTTGTCCATGATGGATAACTCCGTTTAGATGAATTTGTAATTTGACATTTCCTCCTCTATTTTAGCAATCACTTTTTCAAATTCTCCAGTTAGATTAATTAACTTATAATTAATTGAGTGGGAAAACTTGTCATAACAAGCACCTATAAAAGGACACTTCACCCATTCAAAGGATATTTGATGATACATCTTTGGGCACTACCTAGGAGATCACAATAAAACACTCTATTGTTGAATCATTTTCAAAAACATCAGCAAACACTAACTCTACATACATTTTATACATGCCCTAAATCATTTTGCAAAGTATTCTCCTAGTTGAGGAACTAAAAAGGTTTGATGTCTCTTCAAAGTAATGTTATGTAGGCATTATAACAACTTAACCGAAATCAAACTAACCCTTTTATAAATTTTCAAGAAAGAAAGCTAATATTTGGAGGAGTTCAATGTTAATCTATTGCATAGTCACAATCTAACATAGGAAGCAAAACTTAAAAAATAAATAGAAGATCACAATGCCAAAATCAAAATCCAACAAAACCCTACACAAAGCAAACATCTACAAAAACAAATCTGTTGAGGCAACTTTTCCCTAAACGTGCAACGTCATCCTCTTCAATTTTCAATTCCCACAGTTTCGAACAGCTCAATGACGCACTACATAACCTATTTACACACTTTCCAATAATTGTCAATTCATCTCAACTAATAAATCAAAGTGCAATTTCTTATAATACTAACCCATGTTTTATCTAATTTTCAAAAGTTATGTATGAAATCGTACTATTTCAATATTATGTTGAATTATGATCTATGATTTAATGTCATTCCTATATTTCTAGTTCTAATTCATAGTTATTAGCTTAATCCTTAATTTTGATATTCCACTATTGTTGTAAACCTAGAAACCAAGTTGCATATCAATAATTGCTAAATTTAAACATTCAAGAATAGGAATGCAATTCTATAATTATATGTTGTGTTGAAGTGCACCACATTCCACATGTGTCAAGAATACCACCGTTAATTCATATTTATTAACTTTAAACCTTAATTTTGATTTTCCAATAATATTATAAAACTAAAACAAGCTACATTAAAAAATTGCTAAATTTAGACATTCAAGAATAGGAATGCAATTCTACAATTATATGTTGTGTTGAAGGGCACCACATGTGCCCTAGTGGAGGAAACTCTATGAAATAGCAACAGAGAAGTCATTAATAAGAAGAAATGTCTTTTACAAAATCCAAATATGGAGAGAATCTAATGCTATAGAGAATCTAATGCTATAGACCAATATGAACATAATGCTACAAGTCTTGTCGAAGCCAGGACCAATATGAACATAATGCTACAAGTCTTGTCGAAGCCAACCCAATAAGAATGTGTGCCCTAACGTTGGGAAAACATTTTTAAAACCAATTGTGAAACTAGAGTGTTCCAATCTGATGATACTTAACAATATAATTTCGACCAAGATGGTGTGGATGTGGGATTGAGGTCCATTAGTTATCCATAACTATATAAATTTTATCAAGCACATCAAATAATAGTGATAGAAAAAGGTTAACTTCTTCATTGGAAGTTGCCATTACTACCATGACAAATAATGATGTGATGTGATACCAATGGTCACTTATCGCATGTCAATACAATAAGTCTTGCGCATACAAAGTGAAATGAAGATTATCAAAGATAATTCGGAGATTTAAATATTTCTTTTTAAATAGCAAGACCCATCAACTAAGTGATATTTCCTTCAACATGGGAAGTGAGAGAATACATTTTTATCGTCATTTTCTCAAAATAGGAACAATAATTAGAAGAGATGGAAATGCTCTCGCAAAATGGATATATTTGTTGAAACAATATGAGCTAGTGTCAAACAAGTGTCAAATGACTTGCCAATGAAAAAGATTTCTCTTCATATAGATTTGATGCATGGAGCAAGTTTACAAGCAACCACATAGAATAAATCTATTTGTGAATAAAGATTTAAATATGTTGAAGATTTGTTCGGAATATGATTAATAAGAGAATTTTTAAGTCCATGAGCAATGCCGCCAATGATTACCACGAAGAGGATGAAGAAAGGGAATGTGCATATTCCAAATCTATCAAATAGATTACCATCGAGCATCCATTCTAAGGATGGAGAACATAGAATGTGTGCATATTCCAAATCTATCAATTAGATGAACATCAAATATACATTCTCATTGTCTATAATTAATGTCTTTTTCAATTGTTTGAATAAAATGTTTCTTTTAAATTAATTTGAAAATAAAAACTATTAAAAGATGAATGGAAAAATGCATTCAAGATAGATTAAAAAATTATACGAATGATTGGCAATGTCATTTAAGTTAACCAACGCTTATATACATTTATAATGAGGCCATTTCTTAGAAGAATATTGTATTGTATATGGATGAAACATTCACCTTCAATAGAACAAGGGAGGAGTATTTGTTGCACTGAGACAATATTAAGCAACAAAAGTTGCTTATAAATTTAAATAAGTGGTCATTCAAACAGTAGAAGCTTGTGTGCATCTAGGCCTCTTGATTTCACAATGATTAAATTGGTGCCATTGTTTTCTAAAATAATGGGGACTCGTCCCCAAGTGTGTATTGAATCTTACAATAAGATGCCACATAGGTACAGGAATGCGCTCAAAATTTTATACCATTTGATATAATTGTGGTAATTGATTATTCATAACAATTGAGGATGCACACCACTCAATGCGGTAGCCAACAAATTTCCTTCTTAGGGTAAAAGGCACCTGTAAAATATGGTAGAGATGTTAGGCTCATCTTCAGTGATCAAACAAAAACTTCAATTCTCACTAGGAATGAAATATAATTAAAAATTTAATTTTACTTTCTACATATATAAATTGTAATAATTTTTTAAAACTAAAAATTAAAATTAATACTTCAAATCAAGTTAAATATAGAAATAAAAGATAGCAATATTAGATAATGATGCCTATTATAACATTATATTTTTGTAATATTTTTTAAGGATTGAGTAATACCTAACAAATACCCAACCTAAAGCTTTGAAAAGTGAAGCTCTAACATATAAGAAACACCACCGATTAACCCCATTTGAATCTGAGTCATTGGTGGGGGTTTGGTCCGTTCGCTGGTATTTGTCCAGCCATTTAGATACCCGCAATGCACATTGTGAGTACTCATGCTTCCAACCTTTTCCCAAATCTCCCTATATAAATTTTGCATATAAATAATTACTATTGACACAAAGACTTCAAAATGCAAAGAGGCTTTACAAATCTGCAAAATGCATTTGGCCAAAATCACGTAGTTCAAAGGTTGAAAAAACGTGTTTAATGTATTTGGCATGAAAATGGACAAGCTCACATGAGGTGGGCAATAATTTCTTTGGCAAGTATAAACACAAGCATCACAGTATTGATGTGGAGCAGCAATTTTCTTCGTAGATAAAATAAATATTAATATAAATAAGTATTTGCCAAAAGTTGTCAAAACCATCCTATTATGGAACACCCTAACTTTATGACCTGACCTCATGATGTCTAATGGGGTAATACGAGACTTCAAATTCTTATCCAAAACTCATATGACATTTTAACCATATGCACTTAAAAGTTGGAGGTCTAACTACGGTGTCATTATATGTAACTTTCTATTCTTAATCACTTCTAACATGAGGCATCATTACATGTGACTTTTCAATGTATGATTAAAACTTGTGCATATGGTCATGTATTATTTGTGTGCTTATGTGTCATCACATGAGTTATTGTGTTTTTTATGTGACACGTTGCCTTGGCTAGACTTTCTCACGGTAGTCCCATAGACTGTTGGATATGTGGACATAATTAAAACCATTATTTCATTTCATAAATGGACTCAAGGATAGCTTTCAGACAATTTGCTATGTTATCGGGGTTTGCCCCCACCCTCCTATACCTCCTGAATACGTAATTGATACGAATATGTCCCAAGTACGGTACTAATACAACTTAAACACATTCAAGAATGTACTTGGTACCCGGGACATACCCAATACATACCTAGATGTACTGGACGTACCCACATAGTTGGATAGTGGGGGCTCTAAAAAAATTAATTTTATTTTGACTCAAACTTACTTTAGTTTTATTTAGTACCAGACCAAGAGGGCATGGCAATCACATGGAAACAAGTTTATTGAAGAGAAGATATTCAAAGGGTATCAAGAATGTTTGAGGTAATTATTTGGGATAATTGTAATTGGCCAAGGAAAGAAGCTATTCATAGAAATTTGGACACATATCTGAGTCTCCATACAAGTTATTTATGAGATCAAATCTCAGGTGATCTTCAATACTAATAGAAATAATTGGAGCCACAAATTGCATAGCTTAAAGTTTCAAAGAGCATCCTTTCCTTTAAACTATCAAGGACCAGCATTGACTTGTTCCCACATCATTAAGGAGGATTAGAAGGTGATTTTGGATAATATGAATGCAAGAACCAACCATTGGACTGACCTCTTTCATTATCATTGGCAGGTTAGAGTCAATCTCTTCACATAAGTCTTTTAGGAGCTCCCTATGTACATTTTTATGGCCACCATCGCAACACAAAAATTAATCTCAAAGGAAATAAATGAAACATAAAGGAATACAATATTTGTATATCATACACAAAGTAAAATCTTAAGTATATTGAATGTTTTGAACATTGATTGTACTATATTTTTAAGTTTTGTATTTCTTAAAGACTAAAAATGAGTAAAATAAGTGTCTAAGCACATATCCAACACATATTGTGTTCCCAAGAGTTTTTAAAATCGGCATATCCACATATCGAACTTGTGCTCGATAACTTGTTGCAATGTTGTCTCACTCAACTCAAAGTATTACTAAATCGACAACAACTGGAAAACTTTTATCACAAAGTTCATTAAACTTAGAAGTTATTTGTTTATCGCTCGTGGATCCACCATTAACAATATCGTAATTCATAAGCGAGTAACACATTTTTATCCGATCCAATTAAGTGATTCATCAATATCATTAACTAACATATTAATGTCTCATGTTTAGATCTTTCTACAAACTCAATCAAATTCCTTACGAATTATTCTCAAGCGCTTTCATGAAAAATGAATTGAGGAAGAAAAAGTGTACTAAATCGATACCATATCTTTGCAAATCGAATTTCGCTTGTAGTGTTCTCTTTAAATGTTATTTCATACTTTATTAATTGACGGACTTTGTGGTTTGAGATCCATGAGTGTTCGACACTCTAGATGGAGACTTGGATGTGCCAAGAAATTCGTGATCGTCTTTGTTAACAAATCCAACAAATGACTTACACCTTTATTTATATATTTTTCTACTTGTTTTTCTTCAAAGTGACAGAAATATTTTGTAAAAGTAGAAGCATTTGAAACAAGTGGGTGCAAAGTTAACATTTTAGCTAATCGAGAGTTGTATCGGTGTTTCATACTTCAATTCCAAAGATATCTAACAAAACAACAAAAGGAATCTAATTTTTAACTTGAAAATGTCCGTCATAATTTGCAATCCCTACTCATTCGCATTTGCTTAGAATTGACATAGAAATCAAGAATAAAGCATGCGTCCATAGTTAACATCTAGCAAATATCTTCTTCATTTAAATTATTACATTAAATCATCTAACTTCTCATACGAATCTTTAATTCGTTTCACCCATAGAAAAAAAATCTGATTAAATCCTGCTCAACTTTATCATTCATCTTGTTCAGATTACACATTAATGTTTCGCTCTTACGGTCTTGATCTATGCAGAAATGCCCGAGTTGCACAACTTTAGGATTATAAGCTTCAGCTTGCTTATCCTTCGCGTCGTGCAGCACTTTATAAATGGACGTTATGATCACATTGCATTTCAATGGATCAAGACAAGAAGAGCAAAACATTAATGCATACTCTCGAACAAGATGAATAGTAAGGTTGAGCAAAGTTTAATCAGAAAAATTATTCCACAAAGAAACAAGTTAATGATTTGTATGAGAAGTTAGCTAATTTATATAATAATTTAAGTGAAAAAAATATTTCCGAATGGTCACTATGGACGATGTTTTATTCTTGATTTCTATATCAATTCTATGCAAATGCAAATGATTAGGGACAAGAAAATCATTGCAGATTATGGCGGACATTTTCAAGTTAGAAAACCAGATTCCTTAGTTGTTTTGTTAGATATCTTGGAATTGAAGTACGGAACTCCTGAAATAAAGAACCCTCAAGTTAGTGAAACGCTAACTTCGCACATGTCGCTTCAAATTCCCTACCTTTACAAAAAAATTATTTCACTTTGAAACAATAGGTAGAAAAATATATAAATTAAGGTGCAAGTCATTTGTTGGATTTGTTAACAAATACAATTACGGATTTCTTGGCAATCTAAGTCTCTAGCTAAAGTGTCAAACACTGTGAATTTCTAACTACAAAGTAAGATTGGAGTCATGTTCACAATCAAGTAGAATTAATAAAGTATGGAATAACATTTAAAGAGAGCACTACATGAGAAGTATCATTTTCAAAAACATGTTATCGATCTAGTACACTTTTTCTTTCTCAATTCATTTTTCATGATAAATACAGAATCATTCCTACAAAATTTAATCGAATTTGTAGAAAATCCGAACATAAACAATAATATATCGATTAATGATATTACTGTTTATGCTCGGATAAAAATGTGTTGCTCGCTCAGAATTACAATATTATTAATGGTGGACCCAGAGCAATGACCAAATAGCTCCCAAGTTTAATAAAATCTGTGATGAAATCTTTCCAAATTGTTGTCGATTTAGTAATACTTTGAGTCAAGTGAGACAACACCGCAACCGAGTTAACATAAGTTGTCACTTATCAACAAATATGTCTTTGACTTCCTTGCAACTTACAAGTAAAAGAACCTTTAAAAAATTCAAAAATTATAATTTCATTTCTAAACCTCACAAAGTGTTTCCCATCGCTGAAATTATTGTTGCCCGGGCAAGTCCGCTATTATACAATTCACCCTCCCTCCGTTTTGAGATTTCAACACAATCATTTAAGTATATACTTTTTTGTCTAGAATGAAAAGTTGGAGGAGGAAGTGGTGGGGACTGCGAAAAACAAAAGTAGAGGAAACAAAAAGATATCTCGGCTACCAAGAAAATGACAGCGTCTTGCATGTTTTCCTCTCTACCCAAACCACATTACACATGTCAATGGAGAATTCTAGAACTTTGCAATCAACAGGAAAATTAATCCTTGATATTTGTTTTTCTAATGTTTTGTGTTCTTTATCTTTATTAATTAGTTAATCCTAATAGGATGCATTTCTACTATTTTGTGTTCTTGTTTTTATTAATTAGTTAATCCGAATAGGATGTATTTCTATTGTTCCTGAATTGGGATTTATTAAGACGAAATACATTTGTGGCATATTGTTGCTGGTGGGAAATTTGTTGATGTCTCTGCCATATCTTTAAGGGTGGGAAGATTTCATGACTTTTTGGGTTGCTTGTCCGATGTCCAAGGTGAGGGAGACTTTGTAGTCATGACTCTAACCCCTGCTTAACATAGACGGCCATTTACGCGTGTTTATATGTTTTGCGCTATAAATAATAAATAATTTCATTGCTTTTTTTGTAAGTTTATTCTTGATCAGTGACAAATGGTATCATGAAGATTTAGACATGGTCGTCCTCAAAAGCCATCGAGACTGTTTCACCGAGTGCAACAAGCAAATATTCAACCCAATCAGCTCAACTTTGCCTGATATTCAAGACCTCGTAACATTTTCTTTACAGTTGCACTCATTTCAACTCCAAGTCTGACTATTTATACCACCATTGTTATTACATGCAAAAAAAAATTCTATAAGATGTATGTTTGTAATCTGGCTCCTAATCCCAAAAAAATTCTTTACAAGCATATATTGGCGTATGACGTGAAAGGTTGGAAGTGTTTTTGCAAGTATTGAAAGAAATATAACGTGGAAGTAGATATTGTATGTCATGTTTGCAGCCGGATTTGCCCTCATCTTGTTTGCTGGCTGTGCTATTTTGTAGCAAAGCCATAATTTAAGGAGTTCTGGTATTTTTTAAGCACAACCATAGCTTAGGACTTTTTCTTAACATTTTTCTTTCATTGTGAATTTATATTCTTATTTCAGTTATTCTTTTCTACTCTGAATCCGAACCAGTGTTGAATTAATTTTGGGCTTTCTGTTTTCTACAGAACACCACACACCAGAACTTAGAAAAAGACTAATATTTGATCGGTATTTAACTGGTGTTGAAGAGGAGGAATATTGAAGAGCTGTTGGGGCGCAATGCAACCAACTAGCATGTGAGGATTTGCCCTTTCTTAGTCTGTAAAGCTTATCAGTGAATAAACAAATCATCTAACTTTGTGTTCATGTGTCTATCGTAGTCCATATTCTTAACGAAAAAGCTTTATTAAAGTCCGCCGCAGGCAAAAACTGTAAGACACATTTATCCAACAAACGTTTTGCATCTGACAAAGCATTATCCATCAATTTATTTGCATTTCTTCTGTATGGTATGAAATAGTCCGTAATTATTGTGTGGTTGGAATGGGTCCTACACCTTTGTAAGCTGCAAATAATATGACATAATTTTAGTATGATGTGCACCATTTTTGTTGTCCAGTAGGGTAAACCCTTTCTCTAGATAGAAGTGAAACTATTAGGCTTTTATTGTTTGCAGCACTAATGTGATTTACTCCTGTTACTAGGAGTGTTTGAGAAAGGTATCCACCTGTAGAAATTGTGAGCTTGGGTTGGAGTCCATTGAACATCCCTAGAAGTCGAATAGTAATCTAAATAGTACATATATGGATCAGACACACATATACCATATAAATCTTCCATATATTTATATGTAACATAAACATATTTTGTTGTTAAAGGTACCTAGTGTTAAGTGACCCTAGACCTAGATAAATTGTTGAACGAGATGTCAACTCGCAGTTGGCATTAACTAACTAAATTCGGAGATTTACAATGATTCAAATTATAAAAATCAAATTTACGTATCTTTTTACCGCCTATAGAGAAATCTCCCTTTTGCAGCCATATGTGTGTGTGTGTATTCTTGAAGATACCTAATTCCTAGGGTTAAGAGACCCTAGACACGGATAAACGGTCGTCGAAGATGCCAATTCCCAGTTGGTGTTAACTAACCAAATTGGGAAAATTAAATTGCAAAATACTGCTCTCTGAAAAAAAAAAAATGTCAAATTTAATCACTGATGGTTGCAGTATAAAAATAACCCTCATCCTCTCGGATAGCCGTATTATTCCAACTGTGTGAAGGAAAATAAGAAAGATAGAGTTCACATATATAGCAAGTCGAGAGTAGAAATCCAGGTTTTAAACTTTTAATATATGATTGAAAGTACTTGACCTTACATTTGATTGTTTGAGTGATTTGCACACATGCACGTGCAAGCACACATATTCACACATTTATTTTGGAAATCAGTTGATTGTCATCATCTAATTTATCTTCATGACCTCGTGTTTTTATGGCCCACTTGACACTCACTAAGTCAAGGTCATGCTAATTTATCTCACATATATATACATGTAGACACACATGGATATGCATATGCATCTATATGTGTGTGTGTGTGTATACTGCTGAAGGTACCTAGGTCCTAGGGTGAAGGGACCCTAGATATGGATAAACTGTCGTCGGAGATGCCAATTCCCAGTTGGTGTTAACTAACCAAATTGAGAAGATGAAATTGTAAAATACTGCTCTTTGAAAAAAATAGAAAAAGATGTCAAATTTAATCACTGATGGTTACAGTCGAAAACTATCCCTCATCCTCTCGCAGAAGGATATATCTATATGTGTGTGTATACCGCTGAAGATACGTAGGTCCTAGGGTGAAGGGACTCTAGACATAGATAAATTGTCGTCGGAGATGCCAACTCCGAGTTGGTGTTAATTAACCAAATTGGGAAGATAAAATTGTAAAATACAGCTCTTTGAAAAAAAAATAGAAAAACATGTCAAATTTAATCACTGATGGTTGCAGTCTAAAACTATCCCTCATCCTCGCAAGCAGAATCGTATTATTCCTCCTGTGTGAAGGTAAATAAGAAAGATAGAATTCACCTATATAGCAAGTTGAGAGAGTAGAAATTCAGGCTTTAAACTTTTAACATATGATTGGAAGTACTTCACATTACAATCAGCTTATTGTCAATATCTCATTTATCTTCATGACCTCATGTGTTTGAATGGCCCACTTGATACTCAATAAATCAAGGTCATGTTAATTTTATCTCACATATATATACATGTAGATATGCGCACACGCATGCACATGCACACGCACACACATTCACACACATTTATTTTAAAAATCAGCTGATTGTCAATATCTCATTTATCTTCATGACCTCATGTGTTTGAATGGCCCACTTGATACTCACTAAATCAAGGTCATGCTAGTTTATCTCACATATATATATATACATATGCATATGCATGTGTATATGTATGTGTGTCTTCATGATATGCATGTGTATATGTATGTGTGTCTTCTATATATATATATATATATATATATATATATATATACATGAAGACACACATACATATACACATGCATATGCATATGTATCTATGTATACTTATTATACTGTGTCACAAGATGCAACAAACTTTATTAAAAATGTTTGAACTTTGCCAAACTTTGTCCTCATCAAACATGAACTCGAACTTTATCCATTATTTTTACATGGAAGTTTTTGACATGCTTTTGCATTATTTCATAAATATACACCGACTGAAAGGCCTCTCCAATCTAT
Organism: Taxus wallichiana var. yunnanensis; assembly: GCA_018340775.1. Classification (NCBI taxonomy): domain Eukaryota; kingdom Viridiplantae; phylum Streptophyta; class Pinopsida; order Cupressales; family Taxaceae; genus Taxus; species Taxus wallichiana. The sequence continues at coordinate 304,319,648 of CM031238.1, forward strand.
CTCTCTCGACATATTAATGCATTTTTTTAGAAAATAAAGAATGATAAAAAGGACTTAAAAGACTTTTTTCCAGAACTTATCCATTGGTGAACTTGAACTAAGTTTTATCCTCATCGAACGTGAACTAGAACTCAAACCTTGTGACTTATGTACATATATTGATATACACATCTACTATATACGTATAAATAGAGTTTGATGAAGATAAATGAGATATTGACAATCAGCTGATTTCCAAAATAAATGTGTGTGAATATGTGTATGTGCGTGCATGTGCATGCATGTGTGCATATCACGCAAACAATCAAATGTAATGTCAAGTACTTTCAATCCTATATTAAAATTTTAAAACCTGAATTTCTACTCTCTCAACTTCATATATATAGGTGAATTTTTTTCTTTCTTATTTGCCTTCTCACAGTAGGAATAATACAACTCTGCAAGAGGATGAGGGATAGTTTTTTTGTTTTGATGCAGCCGAATTTCGGTTTGTTGTCCCTTGACATAGCCTTTTTCCATCTGCTCAGAATCCTGTGCATGATCTATCTGTAAATGTACATGCATACATATTAATATGTGTATATCTATATTCACACATTTATTTTGGAAGTCAGCTGATTGTCAATGTCTCATTTATCTTCATGACCTCATGTGTTTGAATGGCCCACTTGATACTCACTAGATCAAGGTCATGCTAATTTATCTCACATATATATACAAGTAGACACACATATATGATACACGTACATATGCATATGTATCTTTGTATACTTACTATACTATGTCAGGAGGTAAACCAAACTTTATCAAAAAAGTTTGAACTTTGCCAAACTTTATCCTCATCAAACATGAACTTGAACTTTATCCATTATTTTTACATGGGAAGTTTTTGACATACTTTTGCATTATTTTATAAATGTGTGTGTATGTTATTTCATAAGTGTGTATGTGTGTGCGCACGCGTGTGCATGTGCATGCGTGTGTTTGTGTTTTTGTGTGTGTGTGTGTACACAGACTCAAAGGCCTCTCCACTCTATCCCTCTTGACATATTTATGAATTTCTTTTAGAAAATAAAGAATGATAAAAAGGGACTTAAGAGATTCCTTTTTCAAAAATTTATCCATTGTGGAACTTGAACTGAGTTTTATCCTCATCAAACATGAACTAGAACTCAAACCTTGTGACTTATGTACATATTGTCATATACTGATATACACATCTACATATATATGTATCAATAGAGTCTCATGAAGATAAATGAGATATTGACAATCAGCTGATTTCCTAAATATGTGTGTGAATGTACATATACACATTAATATGTATACATATATGTTTACAGATAGATCATGCACAGGAATCTGAGCAGACGGAAAAAGGCTTTGCCAACTATGGACAACAAACCGAAATTCAGCTGCATCAAATCAAAAAAATACTTTCCTTCTTTTCCCAAAAACTACACCCCAAATCCTTTCGCAGAAAAGAATATATTATTTTAAAATAATAATAATAATAATAATAATAATAATAAACTTTGCAAGAGGTTTTAGATCAAAATAAAATACCAAAACTAAGTTTTCTCCATCATGAAACAAAACCCGATCTAGAGGTTTTGGAACTTTGTAGGTGAAATCTGTGTCACAAATATGACTCTAGGTCAGTTACCACACAAAAAGAAACCTCTAGTCTTTCGATTATCTTGCTCTAAAGGGGAACAGACCTGGATAAGGCTTCCAAAGGTGAATTGGGTTGGTTACCTTGCTTACATTTGGTAAACCAGTGTCAATACCACATTTGGATACTCGTGTCTTCTGTAAACTGCAATTAGGGTATTCCATGAGAACACTGTCTCGTTCAATCTTTGATCAAATACTTCGTGAGCATCAACTCAGCTAAACTTCCGCACTTATCATACAAGGTTGTTTTGTAATTTGGTGCATGGTAAGTTTGAATCCCTCTCATTGATGTGGGAGTGAATTATCTGTCAGAAATACAAGCCTGCAATAGTTGAAAATATGTAGAAGAGCTCATAAGCAGGTTGTGTGGTAAACAGAATGTATAGCATCTCCTTCAAAGAGCCTCTCTACGTAATGTTCTGAGATTGAGATCGGTGTTGAATATCATTGGCATTCTATAATTATTATTATTATTATTATTATCATCATCATCATACAAATCAATGTGTATGTTAATTCAATCCGCTTCTGCCACAATCATAATAACAAAGAAATGTAGAAAACATATACACATATACATATATGTATACATGTATATACACGCATGTTGCTATACTTATAAACATACACAAGTATATACATTTGCATATGTATCTATGTATACATATACATATATGTGCATATGTATACATATACATATATGTACATCCGTATGTCTATATGCATATATGTACATGTGTATGTTTATATGCATAGCAGCATGTGTATACATGTGCATACACATATACATGTATAAGCATACACATATATGTATGTATATGTTTCTATGTATACATATGCATATAAATGTATAAGTATATGCAAATGTATATACATGTGTATGTTTATATGCATATGCATGTGTATACATGCATATATGGCAAATGAATGAGCATCACCTTGATTCAGTGAGGCACTTGTCATACATGGATGCTTTGTAAAAGTTAGCGCATCACAGGTTTAAATCCTTCATCTTCTTCTTCAGCTGCATACAACAAACAAAATAGCGGCAGGCAGCAGTTTCCTCTCAGAGACAATTGAACCCGCTTCAGATACAGATCCAGATCAATCAATTTGTATATAGTAAAATGAGGAGATATTAGGGTTACAGATTTATCTCCATGTGCAGGGCTGATTTAACCCATAATGGTACTGATTTTAGGAAGGCTAGTTTAGCACAGTTCCCGTAACATTCTGTTTCTTTAATTATGAGAGTACATAACCCTGCTTTACTAAACCCTGCTTTACCATTGATAGTAAAGCAGAGCTTCGACTTCTGCACTTGCTGCAACTATCCAATTACAGCTAAATTTACCACGTTAACTTGGGTTTCAGCATGGTTAACAGTACACCTCTGGATCTTAAATAAAGTGCTTGTATTAATATGCAAGGAATATGACAGGAATGAAAGTTCGTTTAGGATGTGTCGCTCTCCATGTTCTGCTTTGGGTCTTGAAGAGCGCTTAATCAGGTTGGTGGGTTTGTTTGACATGGGTCTATTTTTCCCACTCAACTTTTACTTTGTTATCCAATACATGGAGAAACAAACAGCAGATACAATACCTTTGAACCTATACGATTCATGTAATATCTTTTCAACCAGAATCTTATCTCTAAGGAATATCTATATTGAATGCCCTTAAAACAAATCTAAAATGTGTCCTAATTCTGCAAACCCTAAATTTCCTACATTAAACTAATCTTATTAAGAAAAAATTGATAATGGCGTACAGAATGAGGATAAATCAGAGAGAGTAGTCTATTTGTATATATGCTTGATAAGTGGATGGGAGATTCGGGCGTGTTTTAATATGTAGTAAACAAGAGGTGTAGATACATAAATATTTTATTATAAAATGATATGTAGGTGAAAGAGAAGTAGATTGAAGATTGAAAAAAAAGGACATGCATTTAATATGTAGTATAAGAGTATTTATTAAGCAATATTCCACCTGCCATGCAATGTAATACTTCTAATAAATCCTTCTATATGCCTATCGGCCTCTCACAAGCACCTATGGATGCTTTTGCTAGTTATATGTGTATATGCATATGTATACATATACAAGCAACATATAACTAGCAATCGCATGTGTACAGTGCAATGTGAACGCCGAATGGTATAAGTTATTTGATTTATTGGGATTCGATAAATGTGGGAGGGGACCCATGTTGCAGAATGGAGTACCTTCATTGTGAAAAGTGCAGGGAACACATTTTGTACGTGTGGCTGCAAAGTGGAGAGTGACTAGTGACCAAACAAAGCAAGACTTCCGATGCCATATTCACTTCAAGCCAACAAGTTTGTATTATTGTACATGATACTTGAATAAAATAATTTGTGAAGCTTCTGAACATTTTGTAAGGCAAGATGAGAATGTCCTTGACATTGTCTCCTTTCAAGGAAGAAATGAAGGCTAGTGGCAATATAGCATCGGAACTTGGAAGTCTTGCTTTGTTTGGTCACTAGTCACTCTCCACTTGACAGCCATACGCACAATCATTCAATGTCACGTAACATCTCACATTCAATTTGCTGCAGAAACATTCGTACTAACTGCTTTTAAGTGTGTAATAAACAATGGGTCACACTCGCGAGTCACAGGATTTTTCATGCGGTTTGAAACGACCGGGGACTGTGAGGATATTGGGAGGATCCTGTAGATGTAAATCACTCAGACTGATCGTACATGACCATGCCTTGAATGTGTGTCCCGACTCCCAACAATCCCAAATCATTTTTTCATTAAATGTTGGCAACAGAACTACCTACACAATACTTACCCCTTTACTTAAATCTCTTGTATCATGACCAGGCTTCACAAATTTCAGTGTTCATTGCGCATCACAAGTATGTTGTGGTCTTCTTTCAATGCACTTATTAAGATGGCAATTACTATTTTTAGGAACCTAGCAGAGCAGTCCTACCTATTATAGTTGAACAGAGTGTTCATTTTGCATTGAAAGAAATGCAATTAAGCAACCAACTGCCGACTGTTACCTGGAACAGAACAATCTTGATTCAAGTTAATATATATACCCACACCAGTCTGAAGTCACGTAAGAGTTCAATCCTACAACTAAGAAGAACTTTTAACATCCACGAGGCTAGTTGCACTTCTGTTCGAGTACTAACAAATTTAAAAACTGGTTACAAATTTCACTTCAATCCCCAACTACTGTCATTCTTGACTTCACAAAATTAATACAATAATCAACTACTATACCTTTGTTTGTTATATCAGTTCAATCCTCCAACCAGGTGGAAGTTCATCACAAGATTAATACTGGACCTACATTTATGTTTTTCCATGTCAACATGACCTGGGATCATGCAAGAAAAGCATTTAAAGAGAACACAAACCCAATAAGCATAAGAGTGTACTACTACTAGTGTACATCAGATTTCTCATTAAGCCTTGATGTTCTTGCATATTCAGGGTCAATGTAACCAATGGTACCCATAACATAGGTAGAGGTGTGGGTTTTGGCTGAGGAAATGCACTTGGCAATGCCAAAGTCTGACAAATGTGCTTCAAAATTATCATCCAAAAGAATGTTAGAAGTCTTCACATCCCTGTGAACAATGTGTGGGTTGTATATGCATATGTATACATATACAAGCAACATAAAAACATACACAAGTATATACATTTGCATATGTATCTATGTATGTTTATACATGTATATGCATATGTATACATATATGCACGTGTATGTTTATATGCATAGCAGTGTGTGTGTATACATGTGCATATACATATACATGTATAAGCATACACATATATGTATGTATATGTATACATAAGCATATAGATGTATAAGTATACATAGATACATATGCAAATGTATATACATGTGTATGTTTATATGCATATGCATGTGTATACATGTGTGTATGTATATGTGTGTGTGTATAACATGCATACATGTGAAATGAAAGTGCATCACCTTGATTCAACGAGGCACTTGTCATACATGGGTGCTTTGTAAAAATTAGCACGTCACAGGTTTAAATCCCCTCACTGTTGTGGAAATGAATTTATTTTCTCAAAAATAGTTGAAGACATGTAGAAGAGTTTACAGGGTGTTGTGTGTAATCAACAGAATGTGCAGTGCCTCCAACCAAGCTTCCTACATGATGCTGTTAGATTGAAGTTAAGATTGATGGTGGATAGCATTGGCATAGTATGTTATTATTATTAACATCATAGTTACCATGTTCGAAAAGTTCGGATAGTTCGAAAGGGGAAAAAAATGTAAAGTTCGGAATTTTTCAAAAGGTTCGGTTCGGTTTGGTTTAGAAAATTTACAAATATAAAATATATATAAAAAATATTATACATATATGATGATATTTGAAAAGAAAAACCAATTACACATAATAACAAATAAAGATATTATCTACGGAGTTTTTCCTTTACGTGCTTAGGTATTAGTGTTTCTTGTTTTGTTTTTGTTTTGTGTTGAAGTTTTTTTAATTTAAATGCATTAATTTTTTATTTAAAAATAAAAAATAATGTCCGACTGAACTTGTTCGGTAAGTTCAGTCAGACCAAAAAGTACAGTTCGAACCGAATTTTCACTAAGTTCATAAGAACATGGTAACTATGATTAACATACAATGATGCAAAGAAATGTGCATTGTTATTCAATCTGCTTCTACCACAATGACAATGACAAAGGAATGTATCAAACATATACATATCCATATGTATATACAAACTGTATATATGTGTGCATATGCATGTACATGTATAAGCTAGACTGCAAGGAAACGCCAAGTACCCCTGGGCCCCAGTATCAGGCCTCCTCGTACATACCTGGTACGGGTAGGGGTACGGTTTGGTTATGATGTGGGTACGTACCCGCAGGCCCCAGGTACGTCCGGGTATGGGTACGGGTATGGATACGGGACATACCAGGGGCCTGCAGATACGTACCTGCAGCGTAGCCGAACCGTTGTTTTTGAAGTGCTAAAAATAAACAAAACTTGAGGACTATGACTGGAATTAAACCTTGGAATGTTCGTGTGAGATTCAATATTGCCAATATGCTCCAAAGGGTCAAGAGAGATGAAAAGGACTTCATTTGGTTGACTTACTATTTGGGGCTTTCTTGTTGCTCCTCAGGGTCTTTTATTCTTCAGTAAATTTGAAAGGCATGGGAACACATGAAGTACTTGGTGGTTGGGCAGCCTATCTTCTCTTCCTTTGACACTAGGTGCCAAGCCTACAAATCAATTTCGTCGAATCTGAAATATAACAAGATCCTTACCTTGACAAGAGGCTGCTCTGCCCTCCTTTGGTTTGAGAAAGGAATTAAAATATTTCATAACTTGTACAGATTTGGGAAGTGAATAGAATGGACAGACCTTAAAGCTTTCTACAGGCTTCCTCAATCTCAGTTCAGAATGTATACAATGCTCAAAATGCTTTCACAGTCCCCTTTACTGGACTAACTGTGGAGGATGAGAATGACTTTTGGGATACTATGAGGTGGCTCAAAGGGCCCCCTCTCCAAGAGGCTACCTCCAAACAACTCTATGAAAAGATTGCCTTTTCCCCAAACCTTTCCGTGGGCCTCAACAATAAGTGAAATGTTTGTGAGCCCATTCATAGATTTAATGTTTTGTGGTCTTTTTGTATTAAGTCAAAGAAATCTTGTTTTAGATGGCTTCTAATTCATAATAAGCTTGTTGTTGGCTTCTAATATTTTATAGGTTGCTCAGACTATAAGCTTGTTGTTTTCTTTAAATTTATATATATATTTTTATTTTTACTTTTTAAGGATCGGGGACCCGGTTGTGTCCTAGGCTGGTTGTCGCTCCGGTGTGTGTGTGTGTGTGTGTGTGTGTGGGGGGTGTGTGGGTGGCGCGTGCACGTGCGCGTGCGCGTGCGCGTGCGCGTGCGTGAATGCTCGTGGCGGGTGTGCGCGCGGCGTGCGTGTGTGTGGGCGTGGCGCGCGTGTGTGTGGGCGTGCGTGGGTGGGCGGGCATGCGCGCGCGTGCGGGCATGCGCGCGCGCGGCGTGCGTGCGTGTGCGTGGCGGGCGTGCGTGTGTGTGGGCGTGTGCGCGTGCGTGGGCGTGCGTGGGTGTGGGCGTGGCGTGTGCGTGTGCATGTGCGTGTGCACGCGCGCATGCGCATGCGTGTGTGCGTGTGCGTGTGTGCATGTGTGCGCGTGTGTGGGTGCGGCGCGCGCGCGGAGTGTGTGTGTGTGGGTGCGCGCGCACGCGCGGGTGTGTGTGTGTGTGCGCGCGCGCGCACACGTGTGTGCGTGCGTGCGTGCGCGTGCGCGCGTGTGTGTGTGTCAAAGAAATCTTGTTTTAGATGGCTTCTAATTCATAATAAGCTTGTTGTTGGCTTCTAATATTTTATAGGTTGCTCGGACTATAAGCTTGTTGTTTTCTTTAAATTTTTATATATATTTATATTTTTACTTTTTAATGATCCGGGGACCCGGTTGTGTCCCAGCTGGTTGTCGCTCCGATGCGTGTGCGTGTGCGTGTGAAGCGCGTGCGTGAAGGCGTGAGTGCGCGCAGGCGTGCGCGTGCACGTGCGTGCGCGCGCGCTTGCAGGCGTGCGCAGGTGCGCGCGCGCAGTGGGCGCGCACGCGACAGCACGAGTGCGTGTGCATGGGCGCACACGCGTGTGTGTGTGTGTGTGTGTGTGTGTGTGTGTGTGCGTGCGCGTGCGCGTGCGCGTGCTCACTCGCCCATATCCAAGATGTAGGGTTCGCCTATATGAAGGATATGGGAATGGATCTTACGAGGATATTGAGGATTGTTAGCAAGAGCTTAGGTAAGCAGCAAAAGCTAATCCCAAAATAAGGGTTGTAATGCCATGAGGTGGTAAGCATGTGCCATAAAGTGAAACAATAATGTGACAGACAAAGATATGCTACACTATCCTAGTGTAATACATGACACATCGTCGAATAATATGCTCTGCCAAGGACCATTTCCTGCTTGGAAAGCCTTTCAAGTTCAAGATAGACCACAGGAGTATAGAGCATCCGTACACTAGAGAAAATCTGATGAAAGCATAGATGGCTTGTGCTGATCAGTGATTTTGACATGTGGATTTTGATATGTCGGGTAAAGAGAATTGGGAAGTCAATGCTCTCAACCGATGTCGGTACTTGGCTGGGATATTGAGGCTGAGGTTTAAAACGCCTAAAACCTGATTTTCTACCTTATTAACCTATTATATTGGTGAATTCAAAAACAACAATAGGCCTGGAAATTGACAGGCTGTGGGCCATTTTTTGTGATTTTAACCGTATATTACCAGTAAAATATTTAGGTAGCCATAGACAATGACAGGTTGAAAATTTAGAAAACCGTATAATTTTTTAAATAGTTCTCTATAAATATATATAAAATATGTGAAAATATACAACTTATTTATATCTATGTGAAGAAATCATAGAAATAAGTATATTAAAAATTGGAATTTACAGCCATCAACAAATTTTGATTTGACAGGCACATGTAATTTGAAATTCCAGGCCTGCCTAAAATCAATGAATTATAAGGCAGATAAATATTGCCAGACCATTTTTAGGTGTCTACAACATGCTAGATTGGTGAATTACTTCGTTCTTGTTCATCTTGTCACAGTCCGAGTAATATTACTCAGGCAGAGTAGGAGGGAGATTTTCAGACTGCAATTTTATATTTTTATTTTTAAAAGTAGTTTTCCATACAACCTTCAATAGCGTAAGGTTAAAAAAATTAGGGAGCCATAGACAATTACAGATTGAAAATTTACAAAAACGTAATATTTTTAACATTCCTTATTAAAGAAACCTTGGAAATGTATAAATAAAATTGCGGAATTTACAGCCACTTGAAATCTAAGACGTCAACAAATTTTGATTTGAGAGGCACTGATAGTTTAAAATTCCAGGCGTAGGGACGCTGAGAGGGTTCCCACCACGCTTAAAAATGTATTAAAAATAAATAGTAGTATGATTTTGTGTAAACACTGGAAAGCTTCATAGCCTAAGCAAGGACACAAATCCTTACCTTCCACTCAGCCAGCGCATTCCCGAGAACGCTTAAAACTGATAAATATAAGTCATTTTTCAGTTTTGGGTGAGCCGCTCTGAAAAGCAAAGAAAAGACAAAATCAAACCCTAAAAATGTTAAAATACTAGGTAATAAACCCTAAAAAATGTTAAAATACCAGTATAAGATTAAAGTAACTCACATTTGTGGGTGTCCTTTTTAGCAATTTCTCCAAGCCAGTAGTGAAGAGCACGCTTCAAATTTAGCTGCGCCCAAAAGTAGACACCATATTCCATTTATTTTGGATGTGATATCTGAAACTAATAAGCTGTGAACATGAGCAAAATGAAGTCTACTGTAACATTGTATTACTCACACTGAACGGTGCCTACTCATTCTTCCAAATTTTTACCTGAATAGCCCTAATATTATCCCGCAGAGAAAGTTGACAAAACCTAGAGACGCAAGAAATGCAAAATACATTTGGCGAAAATCACCGAGGTAAAAGGGTGAAAATCGCATTCCATGTGTTTAGCGTGAAAAGGTACACCCGTACATGGTTTGAAACTAGCAATAGGACATGAAAATGTGCGATGGAAAGGGACAAGGGGATCCCTGAAGATGTGAAATGGAGGATCCAAAACAATGGGAGAGGAAGAGAGGTGTTGAAGAAGGGGTTTGAGGGAGGTGGATTTGAAGGATGGGGAAATATTGGGGTAACCAATGTGAAACTCTTCTTTCCTACAGCTACATTTTTTTTGTCAATTGTTAGAAGGAGAAAGGGGGTGTCGTGTCAAAGCAAGGAGTGGTCGATAAATATTGCCAATGTCAATAGGTGTTTGTAATTTTTTCTCTTGTGTTTTTTGGGTAGTCCGAAGACACATAAATATAAGGGGAATTCAATTCAACATCTCATGGGACATTTTAGAGATAGTTATTTATGTAGTGGACTTGGAATTGTAGGTAGCTAATTCATGTACATTGTGATCTCGGGAAGCTCTCTAGATATTAGGGTAATGAATAGGGTTTCCCTCATCGCCACAGATCTTGATGGTGTCGTACATCCGCAAATAGCAACATGAAATGCACTTTGTTATTTTTATATTTTATTTTTATGATGTCGAGGCTTTTGATTGGATGACATTAATAATTTGTTAGATAAAACGAATAAATGAATGGAAAGTTGGAAATGATAACGCAAGAATCAAATAATATTTGATGTCCGCACTCCACATTTTCATCTTCATCTCGCTTGCATTTTTCAAGTGAGTGCAATTTGCGCTTAAAGGAGTCCAAACAAATACAAACCTTGTTCTTTGTTCGCGGATTGGGGAGAAATGGCGCACATGTCTTTTATCCATGGGCACTATCTATAGTTTGATTGGTAGGAAGGATAACTGTTCTCAACATTCTCCAAAAGTTCCATCAATGACCACCGATATGAAATGAGCTTTTTTATTTTAGTTTTTATTTTTTTAATGTTAAGGTTATTGATTGGATGGAGTTTAATTTGTTAGATAAGACGAAGACATGAATGAAATGTTAGAAATACGAAGGTGGGAATTAAATACCTACATGTCCCACACATATTCCATAACTCAAATGTCCCTATGTAAAAATATATGCTACATGTGTTCCATTTTATCATCTCAATCTCACTTGTATTATTCACATGAGTCCAATATGTGTTTAAAGGGGCCAAATAAAAAAGGGGACAATCGAATAGGTCGTAGATTCAAATCCCACCACACCGCTTACTTTTGTAGTAGTTTCAGAGGCCCCCTTTTCAATTTTAAGCTCAAGTAGTTGCAAGAAAACATGGGATGCACGAAAAATCATTGATAATTGAGCCCCTCTTGATTTAACAAAAATAAACTAAAGGGTAGATTACTTTGTTAAATTCTTATATATGCTACAACAAATAAATATGACAGTAAAGTACAACAATAACTCAATCAAAATAAGCAAAGGAAGTAAAACCCTAAGTGCAATAGAGAGTTTGGTTACTCAATCGATTTCGCAATAATCATGGCAAAGTGTGTGAAGGTGGAAGACTAGAAAACGGTAGTGCGGGACCTTAAAACCTAACCTAGAAAAATGCAGGAGTGTGGGAGGACCGGGGACCAGGGCGCTAGACCAAGATCGGGTACTTATGCGCTAGGATCCCTTCTTAGGTGTCAGGGTTTGCGCATGAGCTCCGAAGAAGAATTTTGCAAGTTTGTTGGCTGATATGAAACTCCCATTGTTTGTCATTAAATGTAGACACCTAATTTGGGTCAAACTCCCTTTAGCCCCATTTAATTAATTAACGTAACACATTTAACTAATCATGACCCCTTCATCACATATTAATATTCATTCTCACATTATTAATTAAGTTAATTTCATCCTCACACCTCCACCTCATCATTACACCTCACCTTGGACCCATTTCGGGGCATTTAACTCACAAAGTGCCCAAGTCATCACTCTTAAGACCGAGTCATCACTCCCAAAGTGTTAGGGTTCATTTTAAGAAGACCCCTCTAAAAATTTACTTTCGAATAGTTGGCAACTATCTCGAAAAAATGCTTCTGAAGCAAAGGCGATTTCGCAGAGAGTATTTTTTCCTCGTTTTGCAAAGTTGTTCGAGTAGGTTGTTCAAGAGTTGTCGTTGGGTGAGAAGTTGGTCGGATAGATTGGTAGGGGGTTGGGCGGTTGAGGGGTTGGGCGGGTGAGGGTTAGACGACCAAGGGTTGGGTGGGTGGGTTGGATGGGTGAGGGGTTGGAAGACTATTAGAGGCTGGGGTTGAACGAGAGAGGGGTTGGACGACCGAGGTTGGGCGGGAGGATGGACGAGTGAGGGGTTGGACGGCTAAGGTTTAGGCGCGGCAAGGGTTCGACGGGGTGGACGACTAAGGGTTGGATGGCTAGGGGTTAAGCGCCAAGGGTTTGACGGCGAAGGGTTGGACAACCAGGGGTAGGACGGTGGGTTGGGAGGCAGGCAAGGGGTCGGTCGGCTAAGGGTGAACGGCAAGGGTTGGATGGCCAAGGGTCAGTAAAGTGGTTTGGACGGGTGAGGGGTCGACGGCTAAGGATCGACGGGTGAGGATTGGACGGCCAAGGGTTGATGATGGTTTAGACAGTGAGGGGTTGGACGGCTAAGGGTTGGACGGGTGAGGTTTAGGACGGCAAGGGTTGGATAGATAGTGGGTCGACAGTGGGCGGTTAAACGACCGAGGGTTAGTTGTGTGGGTTGGTCGGACTAGGGGTTGGATGTTTAATGGTTTGGCATGTGGGATGGACGGCAAAGCATCATTGGTCGTCTTATGGTTGGATGGTATATGGTTGGATGCGTAAGGGTTCTATGTGGGTTGGATGGTTAACATTTGGTCACGTGGGTTGGGCGAGTAAGGGTTGGGCCACCACTGCTAGCCAATAGTTTGCTGCCACGTGTCCTTTGAACCATACAGACCCCTATAAATACCCCTTCAAGGTTGAATTATTCACTTTTCTACGAAAATTTCCAATTCTCTGACTCTCTGAGCTCTCCAATCTTTAAACTTCTCCCAAATTTCAGAATGGCCGGCACCACATCCATTCCTACACCCAAATTTCAATAAAAACCTCATGTGCCCAAAGATAGTAGCTCTACTAAGAGCAAAAGATGCACAAAAGGATTGGGTCGAAAACTCATAATTTATCGGGCTTATGGACATGCCCCAATTCAATACTAATACTTCAGTCCTTGATTACCTTCTCGCTTCTTACAATGAGAATGATGGTAAATTTTTCGTTCTCCTCACATGCATCCGAGACTTCACAAATTTCTTTCTCAATGAACCCAGGACATCAATCAGCTTAACTAGTTTACCATTCGAAAATAAGTTGGTCGTTACTACAAAGGTTTTTCTTACAAACGAAGACAAAAAGTTTTTGGAGTCTCATTACAATGTACAAGTTGATGGTAAGTTTATTGTTTTCAAATGCTTTTATTCTTAACATTACTGGACCACCCAAGGCTCTAACGTTTCTTCTCTATTATTGCAACTCCTCTTAATCGTTCATCAAGAGGCCTTCTTCGACAAGGTATTGCAAACAAATACTTTATCATAGTGCGTCACTTTTTTTCAGAAAGCATTGTTTTACAGGAAAATATGTAGACATTCCGTATTGGGCAATTCAATATTTATTACGGACACTAGCAGGGCAACAATTCTATTAGTGTAGTTATATGTCCAATAGAATAAAAATAAATATCTCCCATGCCTACAAAGCCAACCAATCTGATAAATCTAGGACTGTATTCTCTTGTTGTAATTATATTCTTGCTTTTTATTATGAAGCGTACTACGAAATTCTACAAAATTAAATTCCAACTGCAATCAATGATTGGTCTTACTCTCAAAGAACCACAGGTAAGTTGGTAACAATTACTTTTAATGTTTACTTGTTCTAAGGATTTCAAATTCAATATTTTTGGGTAAAATAATAAATGTGCGATTTTGTTTTGTAGAGAAAAATTATAGCTACAACATCTCATAAGGAGGCAATTGCTAGAGGTAAAGCCCCTCCAAAGGTCTCTGTTGATTCTGACATGGATTCAGTAGAATCAACACCAGTAAGATCTCCTCGTCAAAAGCGACCTTGGGGGTCGATATGCGCATCACGTTTACCATCACATTTAACTTCAGGTATGACGTTATCTTTTTATAAATAACTAATTCAAATAATTAATATAGATTATGTATGTACTACTGTATTTTAATATTTCTACTATTCTTTTATACATTTATTGTATTCAAAAACTATTGAGTTTGATGATGAAGATCAAACTCATTCCGGCTTTGAAGATCGAAATGTCACAATTGTGTCTCTGTCTATGCAAGGTATATTGTAATGTATAATATATAGCATGTTTTGTTTCCTTACAATTTTTTAGCATTTACAAAGCACAACCGTAATATTATGAAAATTTGTTGTTTGCTTTATGCAGGTAATGTGGCTTTTGGGCACATTCCGCTTGCAAGGAGGCCACCAATACCTCCAACACATCTAGTCCAAACAAAAAGAAGAACTACAGGAAAGAATATAAGGTTTCCTGCAGAGTCAGCAGGAACAGTTCATCCTGCTACCATAGAATTTCCTGGACTATCACTAGGTGGTGTTTTAAGTGTAACAACCACACAACTTTTCAACAACATCTCCTTGATGAGGAGTATTTGGGCTTTGAAAGTGGCGATGCAGACAAGGGTAACTATTTTGACACCCATGATATGATTCAATCTACTCCGCCTCAACCACAACAAAATGTGCATGTAATACAGGGCCATGACTCTCCTCCTCCTCCAAGAAATTCTCCACACACTGATGATGTCTCGAGATGGTATGGGGGAAACAATTTAAGAGGTCAGAATGTCCGATGTGGATTTGGTGCGGTCTGAGAGAGGAGAGCAAAAATTTTGACAAAAGAAATAAATACACGATACCATAATCACGCTCAAAGGCATTAATTGTTCATCACGGAGAGAGCCAACTAGCATGGCAGGATGTTTTGCTAAACAAAGCTTAGTCAGGGACTATTTCATATAGTAATGACTACAATGATGAAATTATAGACATAATGCTAAACAGGTTGGAGAATCTCAATGTCGAAGCACATGCTTACTACAATAAATGGGCTAAAGACGAGACAAATGTCTTAATAACGAATGCTTTGAAAAAAAGAAAAAGTTGTTGTGAGTGGGCTTTTAGTTTTATATGCAAATTGCCAAAATCCTTATCTTATATGCACTGCAATATATTTGTTCATTTTATCTAATACACTAAAAATTAAAATTTTGTGTTTGCAGCAAAACATGAAAATTTAAAGAAAGAAGCAATTATTTTTAAGCACATTTGAAGAATGCCCACAAAATCCTGAATTCATTTGCACAGTCGAAGGAAAAACTCATTGTTATAAATAAACAAAATAATACATTGAGAAGGATAATAAAGGAGCATAAGATGGATCCAGAAGTCTTACTGAAGGAAAAGACAGACGCGGATGCAACACTTTTATTTGCAGGAGATGTAGCAAGGAGAAGTGAATATTCTAGAGAATATCAATACCGCAGCACGAGATCTGCAGGCATCAGGAGTTATAGTTGATAGCTTTGCACAGATGTAGCAAAATCCTCCACCTCTAATGCAAGAAAAAGAACAAGCCTCACCTACAACATAAAATAAGATATGTTAGTAAAGTTCACCATGTGACAGGTGTGTTGTCACAATTCCGACACTGACATAGGAATTAAAAGATAGTGGCCAACCCCTTTTTAGTTTTTATTCCATGTGGCAGACGTAAGGACAACTATGATTTTGAATCATAGGTAGAAAAGAGGATGACCTCGTAATGTGTCCTTATATGACAGAACTTGTCCGAAAGCTTTGATATGTTATGATAACCCCTTTTTGTAATTGTATTGGCCAATAATGCTTTATGAATTTGTACTTTTCTTCATAAAGTAATCTACCAATGGCCACATGAGAGATTGATTTCAAAAGAACTTTGGAAATTAGAATTGTACAATGTTATTATATGTTGTTAATACAAACTATGTTTCTTTTTTATTGTTTACGTAAATGTTGCTTAAATTTACTTGATTTTGTTTCTTTAAAATATTTACGTTTCAAATGGCAAAGGATCAAATAAAGACAAATATAATATTGCATTTATTGAAATTTGTAATCTCTATATGAAATACATCAATATTTAAATTTATTGAAAGTTGCTTAAATTTACTTGATTTTGTTTCTTTTAAATATTTACGTTTCTGATTTGTTGCACATGTAAAATAAATCAATTAACAGATATAAAAGACAAATGTGTACTTATTTCACTTTGAATTTGAAAACTAAATATAAAACACAAATGGGATAATTGAAACATATAATGACATTGTTCCAATAGAAAAGTTGTAATCTAGGTGAATTGGAATAGTCCTGGAGCAACGCTTTCATTTGTGTCTTGGAAATCAATTGTAGCATGATTTATTGATGTGTCTTGATCCCCTGGGTCAGGCAAAATATTACTAACTCCTCTTCTTTCTACTAGTGAATTCCATAATGCCAGTGCTCTATCATAAGGAAAAGACTCCACTGAGTAACGTGAAACATACAATCTGAGACAACTTTCTAGATTCCTATCCAATCTATTTCGAACTTTGGACTTTAAAAAGGATAATGCACTGAAAAACCTCTCATCTTCCACTAAACCCAGAATCATTGTTTGGCAGAGCTCATACAACTTAATATACTCGCTCAAATCTTCACTTAGAATACTACTGGAACAGATATCCTTCCAAATCCTTTTCATGGCACTGTAATCCTGTGGGTTTTGTAGAATTTGAACTTGTCATATCATAATATTAACAAAATCCATTGACTGTGAACTAAGTAGTTTTCTTTTCAAAATACCTTATAAAGAAACTCCATTTATCTCTTCAGTCTTAGAGAAATGATCAGTTAGATCACCCATATTTTTGATAAATAAAGGACTGATAGATGTGTATGGTTTGTTGCTTGACAAATTCCAAAATTCATGGATTTGACTCCCATTGCTTCAAGAATTTTATCATTTTTGAATCTTTCCCGGATCTCTTTAGCTAATGATTCAGAGATATTTCTCAACTTATTCCTCGTTTCCATTAATACTGCATCATATAAATTTCGTGTCACTTGTACTTCTTCTATTTATGAGTTAGCCATATCAACTCTTTTTTGGAACGTATGAAATGGAATCTCTCTTCCATGTGTTGTTATACACAGATGATCATGTATATTGTATTTTAAGAAGCACCCAAAATTTTTCAAATCTATCAATGCATTCCAGTTTTCAAAAGCAAAGACCACGAAAACTTCCATTAGAAATATAGAAACTTTCTAAACTCTAGTAAACACATCTTCTTAGTCTTATGAAGTATGTAATGTAGAAAGAACGATCTTGTGCATGCTTCATTAAAATATTAAGCTCCCTCAACATGGGAAAAATACGCAGAGTGTGAGTGCAAGTTTCATGACAGGTTAGACGACACAATATATCTTTAGCTTTATCTACATCCTCGGTATTTAAACATAAATCCGTCGGTGAAGGATATTCATCAAATATTCTACACGTAGGTTTATACATAGATATCCATATGGTATCTACATCTTTGAGAATTTTTTTCCCTCTGTCAATCCAATATCAAATTTTTGAAATTCTAAAATCTCTTTGATCGCTAGAATAATAGGCAAGCATATCATGTATCAATTCCTCTACTTTAGCTACATTTTCAAATGTTCTCACAATTTTATAGGTGAGATTCATTATGTGAGCCATGCATGAACAACAACCATATACAGAGCAATAGTTATTTGAAGTCTAACACACAGACCATTTTGGCTCCCTACATTACAGTTGCACCATCGGTTCCGACACAAACTAATTTTGTTACAATGGCAAAGTCATCCATTCTGGCGATATCCTTTAGATTTGACAACACCAATTTATATATATATTCAGAATTGCAATTCTCAGTCATTTTATGAATTGCTAAGAGGTGTGGAGTCCTTATTTCATTAGCAAATGTGTAAACATGAATACATATCCATGAAGTATTATCGACTACAGTAACCTCATCTAATGAAAGGGAAATATACTTTGCCTTTTGAACACACAGTTTTAGATCCTCCTTTTCTACCATAGATAGACATTTTGCAATCTCCTAGCCACTAGTATCTGACCAATGAGATTGAGGAATGTTCTGTAGACCAATAACTTGATACAACATTTTATTTTTTCTACGAAATATGACATCGGTCTTCCCCTTTTCATTATATGAAATATGGTAGAAAACTAAATACCTTTTTCTTGCATTTCTACCTCCATAGCTTTGCTCAATCTGGCTACTATGGTCCCACCTTTTTCATTTATATATTTGATACGTTTTTGTTCCTTTTCATACTCTTCTGCATATTTGACATGTAGACAATCTTTTGCATCTTTCCATTTATGTGTTCTGACTATGTTGCCATCCTTTAGCTTTTGGGAAATGTATATTTTCCCACAATGCTTTTCAACTGTGTCTAGTTTGAGTTGCATTGCGTGCTCCTTCCCCTGTTTCCAACCACATATTTTACATCAACATTATGTTGGAACAACATTAAAATTTTCAACGCATACGTGATTCAATAAAAGGATATTTTGCAGCCCATTCGAATTGGAATTTTCTTCCAATTGTCCAGTTTTCCCTCTTTCTTCTGACATTTTTTTTTTTTTTTCTTGGGATTTACATTTTGCATCTAAGCTATCAATAGGAATATTTTGATTCTCATGTCTCCTTTTCCTAGAAATAGAACTTGGAGTAGAAGCTTCCTCTGCATTGGTGTACTTTGAGAATTTGATGAATTTTCTTGTACTTCTAACTCATCAAGGGATAGAATGTTTTCCTCAACATATAATGGATCATCAATATCTTTAAATTGATTATTCTGTGAAGGTATTTCTGAAACATCTGCAAATAATTCTATAAAATTGTTACTTATTTAGTATTAATTTTATCTATAGTTAAATTTTTACAGAGTAGAAAGAGTTCCAAGAAGAGTATGATAAACATAATTATTAAATTCTATAAGATTAAATAACCAGTAAATAGCAAGTGCCACATACCGATATTTTCAATTGATGTAGAAACTGACTTCATTTTTTGTGATTTTCCAAAATAGCCAAGAAAAGTATTTGCACCCTTTTTTGAACTGGCTGAATTTGTAATCTTCTTGCCCTGTTTTCTAGTATCCATGATCAACATCGCTTAGGCCCTTAGGGTTAGACGATCGAGTCACCGAGTGTTTTGATGTATCATGACAGAGGGATCGGATGCCTCGGTTATTGGATGACTTAAGCCTTACGGGTCGAACGACTCAGGGTTGGATGACTAAGGGGTTGGACGGTGCAGGTTAGACGACTTGGGGTTGGATGGATAACTATTGGACACCTATTAGGTCGACAACTAAGGGCTAACCATCGGACGATAAAGGGCTAGATGGCTAGGTGTTGGATGACTAAAATTTGGACGGATCAAAGTAGGACAGATCAAATTTGGACGGATCATAGTTGGACATATAAGAGTTAGACAGATCGAGTTGGATGGATCGAGTTGGATTTGGACGGATCGGTGTTGGACGGATCAGTGTTGGATGGATCAAAGTTGGATGGTTAAGAGGTTGGATCACTCAGATTTTGGAGTTAGATGGGTTAGGGTTAGACGGCTCACGTTTGGACGACTCAGAGTTGGACGGATCAGAGTTGGACAGCTCAGAGTTGGGACGACTCGAGTTGGACAACTCGAGTTGGATGGCTCTGAGTTGGGACGGATGTAGATTTTGAATTTTCTTATGTTTACTTCGGTGAATATGCGCACTATGTGATTCAAAATTATGGTGAGTTACATTCATAAAATCTTATATATGTGTGAAATCTAGGCGAAACAAATAGTATAAGGGACATGTTGGTCAAATTTTTCAGTGAATAAGTCATCTGCAAACCACATAATATTCGCCAATTCAAATTTCTATAATCCTCAATTTTCATGAGATTACAAAAATTCGCCACTAAAATTTTCCCCGCCCAAAGACTAAGTCACCACTTGACCTAACTAACTAAGAATTCTTCTCAAACCTAATTGGACTTCTTCTATGACCTTCCTACCTTTTCTAATGAGAACTCCACTTCCCTAAGTGGACTCAACTTGGAAAACATGCCAAATCTGGGAAGATCTTCCTATTTTTGGTAAAAGGGACTAATTCACCCTAACTAACGTTGGTTTTTCCTCAACCGATGTCGGTTACCTAACCACCATCATCACCTTATATACACTTTCACAAATCTTTACACAAGTTGGTCATTCAATTATTGGATCCTTATTATATTCAAGCGTGAATCTTTAAGCCCCCTACATCAGGGCAGACGATTTAACACACGCAACCACAGTGCAAGACAAACATCCGGTTCTACTTCCAAAGCGTTGAAATACTCACGGGAGCACATAAGTTGTACTATCGCAGCACTACATCTAGGCACCTCTTCTTCGATCAACCACCAACCACTTCCGCTCACATTATCTACAACATACCCAAAGTAAGTATTGTGATTTTATCATTTGTGCTTATTCAAGTATAGATATTTCATTTCTTTCGTATTTCATTCTTTCCATTACTCGTATATCACCTTCTTCCCACCAACCCACTATTCAACCATCCCAAGCCTTTACACCCTTTCCAACCTCCTTTTCAACATACCTGAGTCTTCTTAACAATATCTACAACCTTATCAACACCCCCTTCACTCTCTGTGCAATCACAGAGAGGTTCAAACTCCCGTTTTAACATTTGAACCAAATTGCCCCTACCGACACTGGTTAGCCAACTAGCGTCGATCTATCTCATATACTAACATTGGTCAACCAATTGCTTTACGGTCTCGAGATTGGTAATTTTTCCTATAACAACAAGTTAACAACTTCCCCAAAACAACTCAAAACCTTGCCTAATTTCACCCAGACCTCACCTACAGCCTCTACTACACCTACAAACCCAAACCAACCCATTAATCATCCGGATTTAATTCTAACCATTGCCTGTTGAGTTAAATTAACTTGTTGTATGTTAATAGGAGATACCTAAATCTTATCAACTACAATAGGAACTGTTATTTCTTACATTAAATTGTATTAAACAGAGGATTGACAACCATTCAAGGAAGCATCACGCTTCTTGGATCTAGATCCTTGCTAGGCAGTCCTCTGACTCTTGCTATTTAATACTATTTGGTGGTCTTGTTGTGTTTCTTATACAGGTCGTTCCTCCTAGCCAAAGGGAAGCTCACACAATCAGCTTGGATTAAAAGTCTACAATGCACGCATTCTACCTTCCACCTTCACCTCACAGGTATTCCTCCTTAACCATTTTACCTTCTATTTGTTTCATCTTAGAAAGCATAAAACTTATTGGTGAAACATTTTGGCATGCCCAGTGGGACCCATCTAGGGTTCATTGCATTGTTCATTCCTAGGGAAAATCTTGTGTGTCTATTTTCATTTGAAACAAGTTCACATTAAGCTTCTTCTCTGGAAATATTCTTTTCTTCTGATTGTCTCAGTGACACTTGTTTTTTGGGATTAAAAAGAAATCTTCTTTCTTTTCTTGCATTGCACTTAGTGAAAGTCATACCCTTAACCTCTTCATAATTTGTTCTCATTGAATATAATTTGTGGTTTTGGGTTTTAAAACTTGTGCACTTGCATTTTTGAGTTTGTTGCATTATAGCTCATCTAAATTGTGGGAAACCTATATGTTGGAAGTCATGCCCAGCTGATGGTTGACAAATTAAACCGTAGCTCACATTTTGCACACTCTCTATACCAAATCACTGAAAACAAACTACACAGTTCTTGAACAACATCTTTCTGGAAGAAGTTGTCAACGATCACATGATTAGAGGATTGACAGTGGGCTCTAATGGTTTCTCTGTCTAGTCATCATCTTAGAGAAGGATCTCCCATGCCAAAACTTACCTGAAACCAACCATAATTGTTGGCTTTTTATAAGGCACCTTTGTTAACCAAAATTCTATCATGCTTACTGGCATAATCCACAACATAAAATCTACAACTTTGGATTTTGTGTTTGTTAGCTTTTTTGTCTGCTTGTGTTTTGAGGTGTGAGTTGCATTTCTTCATTCTTTCTTATCCTTTTACGCCCCACATCACAACTGGTGTATTTTGGTTTTATTATGGGTTTATTAGGACTCCTCATAGCCATACTCAGTCTTTAGGTTGGCCCTTTTATTTGATCTAAATCACCAAAACTTCATTTTTCCTTCTCTTCCCAAATTTCATAGTAACCGATATCAATCCAATGACCACCATTGGTTACATCATCTCACCGCCATCGGTTAACTGACCGACGTCGTTTTATGCTTTTTTGGTTATTTTTACCAAAATAGTATTCTCCACCTTTATGTTCTTTTTGTGTCTTGTTTTGCCATTTTATCACACTTTTGGGTCTCTGATATCATCTTCAAAGTCCAGGTTGACCCATTTTTCACCTTTCATTTCTAGATCTTTGAGTCTCTTATTTTTCATAATAATCGACATCGATCTGAGCCGCCGTAGCGGTCACCCTCGTATCGCTTACCCCAACCGATGTCGGTCTCTGTATTCTAAATTTCTAATCAAAACAATGATCTAATCACTCATTTTAGACTGATTTTCCCCATTACTTCATTATTTCTCGCATCATTAGCAAAGCTCGAATGCCTGTTCTATCGTCACCACATGGTTTTGACTCGTAAACAAGCTAACGCTCTTGTGTTTCACGCTAGCCTGCTAGCCGCTCCCACCTAGCCCATCACCCCCTTCAATCTCATCACTTATGGACCCCAATCAGGCTCTTGTCATACCCACTAGTGATGAGGAGTTCGTGAGACTCCTTAATCACAACCCCGCCCACTGCAAAGTATTATCCCGCTCATTCATCTATTCGCGATTCATCAAGGCAACTTGTATACGAAATGTCTGTGTCCATTCCTCTTACCCTCACACCCACTTCTGCATCAACTACTACTAGTTTGGCCTTACCCTCTTCCACCTTACCACCTGTGGTTTCCCAACTTGACCCTACATCATCAATATTTGTTGCACCTATGACATATGTCATGCCTTTGATGTTTGTTGCTCCTACAATGTCAACCATGCCTTTATCAACCGCCTTGAGTGTAGGTCTATCTGCACCCGCCACCTCTCATATACCTATTACATCTCACCACCAATGGTGATGACAACCCATACTCCCTTCCAAAACATTTTCCTCTCCATCCCACAATCTCTTCCTTTGATTGCTATGAGAGTCTTTACGTCCACTCCACCTACCTACACTTATCACCAACAACCCCTTATTTCATCTACCGCTTATTCAGGATACTTGCCATCTACATCTATTTCGGCCTACATTCCTTCCTCACAATTTTCGTACTCGGCACCACCACATACTAGGATGTCACCCATGTCATACCCACCTCATCTACCCCCTTATACTACAAGGGGTGCCCAATCATCACAACCTACCAATGATCTTATCAAAATGATGATGGACAAGATGCAAACATTAGAAGCATTTGTCTCCACTCATATAACTCTCGACATATGACGAGATTTGTAATGAGCCCATTCACTGTCCATTCTTATTCATCCATAGCCTCCCCATTAGGAAATGCCTAAATTCAACTCGATTCAATAACAAAGAAGACCTACAACAACACTTGCGGTCTTTTAAACATGTGTGTTATCGATCACTCATGATGACACTTTGCTCTTGCGAACATTCCCAATGTCCTTGATAGGATCGACTTAAATTGGTATAGTGCCTCTTGTGCCAAGAATAAAATTATGAAGAAGCCTATTGCACAAAAAAATGGTTGCAATTTTTAGTCCATTGGAGTGAACCCATTAGATAAGAGCATTTTTGAAGGCCAAACAACATTAAATCCGCAAATTAGGGCATTTTTTCTAGGTTATATTTGAATGTCGGGAATCAAAACCTGTAATTTTTAGCGTAGGGGAGTCCATAGCTTGCTCACCCAGATAAGTTGGGGGAGGATTGGAGCCAAAAAGGGTGGGGCAACATTTTTGAACAGTGCTTCCTTAAAGGTCGTCGTGTTGCGAGCTATGGCTCCTCCTTTTAAGAATCCCACCATAGATATCGTAGAATCCTGGGTTATCTCGTAGGTGACAAGAGGGGATTCATCCAAAAGCATTTTTCCCGCAAAGGAGAGGCCAAATGAACCAAGTTTAAGACCTAGTTTAAGAGAAATAATATGTTGCATCTCAAACCCAGAAATAAGTCGAGGTGTTTAGAGGTAAAGGGTAAAACCTGAGATAGTGTTGACCAAGATTTGTAACTCCACAAAGCAGTCATTGGGAGGCAGAGCATCTACCCGATGAAGAACAATTTGGTGTTGGTGGGGGATACGATCAACAACAAGTTCCCAACTCGCAGTCTGTGTGCATGCCATATTAGGGGAACCATAAACCCTCACATTATCATGAGCTTGAAATAGGAGACCCATATCATCAAGAAGTTGATCCCCTAAGATCTAGCCTTAGCAGTCTACACAATCCACTTGTCCGCCGCCACCGCTAGGGTTAGGGTAAAGGGAGAATGCCATCGCTTCGAGAATCTGCTTCCTCTTCTTAGAATGTAATGATAAGTATAAATCCATGTTGGAAAATATTGAGAAAGTTCATTCTCTTAAACTTTTCTCGGCTAAAAGTAATTGAGGTAAAATTTCTAACAATATGGATCCTACAAAAATGGATCAAAGAATTTGTGGTCATTATAAGAAAACATGTCATTTCATTGATAAATGTTGGTAGCTACATCCAAAACAAAAATTAAAATTTGTTAAAAAGGATAACAATATTAAACCAACCATTATGACCCCTTCAGTGAATTAGGTAAAAACTGAATTGAATCAACCACCTAAATAGGAAAATGTGTTGAAAAAGGTGGGTAAGCAATTTATCAGTTTCATGTTTGCATAATGTAAATTTTGAATGAAATGCAAACTAACAAAGCATATTTGGAATTCTTGGTGAATTGTAAAAAGGATAATTCCATATTTATTTTGCTTTGGTATTAGTGAAGTAGCCTGAAGAGGGAGATCCAGGTGACATGTTTAACATACTTGGTGATTTTCTCTTGTTATGGTTTTGAAACTTCATTCTTTCAAAGCAACATGTACAGTTATACCTATGGGGCATGATTAGGGTACTAAATGTCTATATTTTTGAAATTATATTTAGTATGTTGTTGTAGTGCAAATTGTTTCTTGTAGGCATTGTTTGTGTGTGTACAACTTATACAAACTCTTTGTTTGCTATGCATGATATTTGCACATGTATAAGTCTTTTTATTAGGCTTAATATTTATAACTATCAGATATAGTTGCAAATATTATGTACAATTTTTGCAGTAACAAGTTTTGAATGCAGGTTACATTTTCATTGTTAATAGTGGTGAGTGTAGGATCAGATTGTATAGAGGAATATGGTAGTTGGATTTTTCATATCAGTTGCAGTATAAGCCATGGGTGATGTTAATTCAATGGTTTTAATTTATTGTAATTTTGGGAAAAAACTACCATGTTATAAATTGGGTTATGTGTTTGTGATATGCAGAGAACATGTGTACAGTTTAGCTGGGTAAAATTTCCATTTTGAGGACAAAATGGTCTTATTGGGGAGGAGTGATCCAGAGGATTTTTAGTATACAGATCTTCCCTAAATATCCCTAAACCATTGTAGGTTTGTAGAGCATCTTGAGAGCTTTCTGTCGACAGTGGAACTCATAAAACGGAGCTCATACGCAAAAGATATTGTAAGTCAAAGTTCAAGTTTGAAATTGGTCAACCCTGGTCAATAGTCCAATCCAGATGTGACATGTGGTAAAAATGGTAAAAGGTGAAAAAGGTAAAAGTTAGTGTTTTAGCACCTATGATCTTTAATGAATGAAAAATTTGGTGGGCCCTGCTTTTTTATGGTGGGGCTCCTCACCAGGTTCGGCACACTCTTTTATAGAAGGGGTGCCTTTGTCCCTTTGTATTCACATTACTATTATCATATTTTCAATATTATATGCCACTTATTTGTCTAACTCCTCCAATGTGGGATATTATTTGTAGATTTTTATATTTGTACATTGCAAGATTGATTTGAGCATGGCCAAGCTAATTTATTGGCTTGGTGGGGTGATCGACTCCCCACCGAGTTGATCACATTGATATTCACATTGTTTTGATTTATTTGCATATGGTTCGGATGGATTATTCCCTATTTACCTCGCCACAACTTATATATCAAACTTGTTGACTTGACCTAATACTTGGCATTCAAATCGCTCGAGCATTTAATTGACCACATAGCTTGGAGTTAAACTTACCAAGTTCGACATAGGGCACAACGAACAATTAGCGGCTTCACATGGATCGATGGATCAAACAATCCCTCCACATGGCTCGGTCACATTTTTTAACAACTCAAAAGAGTAAATGATGCAAAGTGGGCAGATGGATCAACATTCCAACACAACCCAGGTGAATGGGCTTTGAAACCAATAACTCAACTCGCCACAACGTGGCCATTCAACATTCAACACAACTTGGCATGTTGAGTTGTGGAGCTCAATTACTTCAGTTTAACATGCAATGTAAAACTTACTGGAAAATACAATAACTGACATTGGTTAGGGGGAATCGACATCGATCACCCAGACCGGCATTGATCAAGCAAGGAGGATCCAACATCGGTTTGGGCTAACCAACATCGGTTACCTATGTAGGAGTGTTTTAATTAACTCTCGGGAATTAGATCTATTTTTAGCATTAAAGCAAATCTATTGATTGTAATTGCATGGCTAAGTGCCCTAAGTTTATAAATGACTATATAGGCATGAAAGCTAGGGTTTAGAAGTAAGAATTAACAAGAATTAAGAAGAACTTGAAAAAGTTGGTGAGAGAGAGAATTCTTGGAGAAGAAGCAAAAGCTTGAGAGAAAGAAAGTATTGTACATCTGAGAGGTGTGGAAGATTGTAAATCTTTAATTGCATATCTTGTCAAAGCTTTGGATGATAAATTGGGTTGTTTCTTGGTGGACATAGCGCATACTAGGTGAACCACGTTAAATGCGGGGTTGATTTATATCTTTTGTTTTGTATATTTCTTCTGGTATAATATCGATTTTTATTTGCATGTATGCTTAGATATGATATATTATCTGTACAACTGGTGTGCTAACCCCAACAATTGGTATCAGAGATTTGTTTGAGGGTTTTGTGTGTTGATAGATTTACTCACAAAGGGTTTTTTGATTGAGTGGGAGCTACAACAATGGCAGAAGAAAACATATACAAGGTAAAGAAGTTTGACGGCCGAAATTATCAATTATGGAAGATGCAGATTGAGGATTTTTGTATCAAAGAGATTTGTATTTACCATTGGATGAGAAGTCTAAACCTACGAAGATGACTGATGAAGAATGGAAGATTCTTGACACAAAGGCTTTGGGATCTATAAGATTGAGTTTGGCTTCATCCGTGGCTTTCAATATTACGAAGCAACTTCTACGATTGCGTTAATGAAATCCTCGCTAATTTATATGAAAAACCTAGTGCTTCAAATAAATTTTATTTGATGAAGAAATTATTTATTTCTAAGATGCATGAAGGTAGATCTGCATCTAGTCATTTGAATGATTTCGATCTATTGTAAATCGCTTAAAATCGGTTGTTATACTATTTGATGATGAAGTAAAAGCACTTTTATTCTTATGTTCTTTGCTGATTGTTGGGATAACTTGGTAATGGTTGTTAGTAATACAATAACTCGCTAATAATATTTTGATTTTTATGATGTGGTTAGTATAATCTTGAATGAAAAAATTCATAGGAAGAGTACAAAAGAATCATCATCTGGGAATGCTTTGAATGTTGAAAGCAGGGGCATGAAGAAGGAAAGATCCAAGAGTAAGAGTAATGGGAAATCAAAGTCAAGGGATAGCATATCTAAATCCAGAAGTAAGGGAATTACTTGTTGGAAATGTGGAGAGAAAGGACATGCAAAGAAAGATTGTTGGTTAAAGGACAAAGAGAACCAACAACTAGACAAAGGTAAAGAAAAAAATCTTGTTGCAGCAGAGGTAATGCAAGATGCTCTTATTCTTTCTTTAGATAATAGAATTGAATCATGGGTTTTAAATTCAAGAGCTTCTTTCCATGCAACCCCTAATAAGGGTTATTTCAAAAATTATGTCCAAGGCACTTTTGGGCATGTTTATTTCGGTGATGACGAACCTTGTAGTATTACTGGTAAAGGGGAAGTTCATCCAAAATTGCAAAATGGAAATACATGGGTATTGAAAGATGTGAGGCATATACCAAGCCTCAAGAGGAATCTTATTTCGTAGGGCAACTAGGTGAATCAAGTTACATGGTTATTTTTACGTAAGACTCTTGGAAAGTCACCAAGGGTGTTCTTGTTGTGGCAAGAGGTAAGAAGGTAGGAACGTTATATTTATCTACATGTGTTACTGATTCCTTTTCTGTATTATCTACTTCAGATTCATATGCATGCATGTGACATAACCGGTCACAGGTTGGGGGGTAATTTTAGTGGCGAATATTCGTAATATGGTGAAAATTTCATTTTAGGGAAATTTGAAAAGGTAATTTTTTCGGAGCGGGTCGGTGTCCCTGTTCGCATAAAATTTCTGTATATATATATATATTTGTGGGGTCGGCTTCACCTACATTGGAAACCATCTCCTATAAAAACCTAGGTGATTCGTTGGGTAGTATACTACGGTACTACCAACAGTACCTTACGAATATTGTGAACTCGCATACTCTAAGCACCAAAGTGACCAGAGATTGTTGACGTGCGACAAAGGGGTTAGCTGTTGACACGTGACAGGGATATAGTTGATGCGTGACAAGGAGGTTAGTTGTTGACACCTGACACTGATGCATAGTTGACGTGTGACAAGGAGGTATTGCAAACACGTGACAAGGGAATAATTTGTTGATGCACAACAAGAGGGTGTTATAGACGCATGATAAGGGGTTTTTTGTTTGATGTGCAACACGACGCATAGTTGACATCTAACAAGTATTCTACAACAAACACGTGGCAAGAGGTAAGTTGTTGACGCACAACAAGGAGGTATTGTTGACGACGCACAACAAGGAGGTATTACGGACGCGCAACTAGGAGGTATTGCAAACATGTGTGAGGGATATTGTCTCGACGTGCAACTTGGTTCTTTTCTTTCGACGCAAGACTCTGTTCAGAAAAATGAAAGGTGCTAGTCCTCAGAATGCGAAGACCCAAAAAGTAACTAAGAAATCTCAGAAGTCCTTATTCAAGTATTTTGGAAACTCTCGATACTGAGATATTGCAACTACTAGCAACCATATAACTACCACCAGAAAGAATCATAATATTGATGTGTGGAAGGTAATATTGAGGTGGACATGCATTCTGCACAGTATCAAACAAATGACACCTATGATAATATGTCCAGATCTTAAAGATATAACTGTTGAGATGTCAGATCTTGAAGATATTCTTCTTGTTGGGGTGCAACCATGAGTGCATCAGGATATCACACATATAAATACTCAGCAAAATGGAACATAGAAATCAAATTCAAATTCTGGTTCACGAAAGAGGAAAGCCGGTGATTGTGATATTGCTCAAAATTCTACTCAAAAAAGTAAAACATTGAAAATGAACAAGAAAATGTGGACCATTGGGAGGACATACAAGTTTGATTGGGCTGCCAAATTTTCGTTTATCGAACTTGTACAATCATCTAATTCAGAAGAGATCCCATCTGAATGTACATGTACAATATGTACATGGAAATTAGGAAAGCAACAAAAAATGCAAATGAAGCTAGACACTATAGAAAAACATTGTGGAAAACAATATTTGACTGTAATGGGGCGGATGGCCAGAAAATAAAAACACACAAGTGGAAAACTAAAAAAGAATGCATGCATGTTAAATACGCAGCGGATTATGAAGCGGAGCAGAAAAAACGCAGACATCTCGTGGAAAAGGGAGGAACGATCACATCACAAATTGGTAAGATGAATCAGACAAATCTACATGCTAAACTCATATAGTTCTCTACTTTATTTCACATACTAAAGAAAGGAAGACCGATTTCAGATTTCCTCAATTTCAAAGTTTTGTATCAATATAATGGAATGCCGAACGTACCTCAGTCTCATTGGTCTGAAAGTAGTGGATGGGAAATGACAAAATGCCTTTCGATGATAGAGAAGGAAGATTTGAAAGAGAATGTAAAAAAGCAAAGTTTATCTCTCTTTCAATTGATGAAGTGACAATGATCAAAAATATTGCATGGGTATGTATCCACGTCTATACTTTAGAAAATCATATAAGGACACCTTATATGTTGGGTGTTATGAAAATGGTTGAAAACTGTAATGCTGAAAACCTACATAAAATAGTTGTTTCTCATTTGAAAGATATTGTTGGAATGATTGATAATGAAATTTCTACGAAGTTGGTATGCGTTGGAGCAGATGGTGCATCTATCATGCAAGGTCACCGAATAGGGCTATGTGTTAGATTACAAACAATAGTGGCCCCATATATGCTACTAATTCACTGTATGGCTCACAAAATGAATTTAGCGTATAAAATGGTAAGCAACTACGAAAATGTTGCTAAATTAGAAGACCTTATAAGAGAACTTCATGCCTATATGGCAAGCAGCCCAAAGTGATTTCTTGAGTTCCAGAAATTCGCAATTGGAATTATAGATGGCAAAAAACTTTTGAAAGATGTTGAGATGAGATGGATCTCTTTGTATGAACCTGCATGCAGAGTTCGTGAGGAGTATCCTTCGTTGGTTGGTTTCATGCACAAATATCGTCATGAAGTTGATAGGGCGAGGGACTTGTTGTTCCGTTTAACTAATTTGGAGACATTTCTTACATTGGTTGGTATTCTTCCAATGTTGCAGGAGATCAATACACTGATGAAGCATGCACATGGGAGATTAATCTATATTGTGGATTTTATACGGATGAGAAAAATGGTATGTCAAAGTCTTGATATCTTGTATTGTTCCCAAGATAGTTTTGATACACCTATTTTCGAGAATTGGAAAGCTTTATTAGATCTTAAAAATCCCAATAACTATTTGAGATTTAATATCCATGATCACCTCTGCATCACTATTAATGGGAGGGACATATCACTGCACATTTTGCAAAAACGTCAAGATATTACAGGATCAGAACAAGAAGATGTTCTGTGACACGTAATATTTTGAGTCTGTTATAGTTAAAACAAGAATAAAGCTTAAAAAAATTAGAATCCTTATCATCAGAAATTAGAGAATGTTTCTCCAAAGATAAAATTCTTGAAGCAATGGGTGTGATGAATCCTAATTTTTGGAATACTGAAGGTCGTCGTGTAGACTTTGTAAGAAAGCATTTCCATAAATCCATGGGTACAATAATGGAACATTTCACAAAGACTTCAGAGCTTAAGGGTATGGAAATCAAAGGTATATTGAATGCTGATTTATTAAAGTTTCAATCAACAAATTTTGTAACAACAATGAGGAACTAATATAAAAATTTAGACGAACCTTTTGAAAGTGGTGATATTACAAGGCTGTGGCGAGGAATCTATCAAAGTTCTATCTTACAAGAATACATCAGTGAATATTTTAGATTATATGAGTTATGCCAAATAATGATTTTGGGGTCTGTGGAGGACGAAAGGGTTTTCAGTGCTTTATCATTTATAAAATCAAAACTGAGAAACAGGTTGGATAAAAATCTGGAAAGTTACATGAGGTGTTATGTATCTCACTGCTCCATGGAAACCTTTCCTTTCGACAGAGCAATTGTGCATTGGAATTCCCTTTGCGAAAGAAGAGGTGTGAATAATACAACTACAAATACAATTGTTCCCAACGATGAGAGTGGAATTGGCGTATCGTCACACTCTACAGAAGAGAACATCAAGTTTGAAGAAGCTATTGATAATGGATTGTTTCAACTTTAAATAGGTATCTCCTTGACCTTACTTTTATTGTTTGTCACCTTACATTTTAACTGTGGTTATTAATTCAATTTCATATTAACTCTACAGATGCAAATATTGACTGAGGCTTTTTATCAACTTTTCTTTCAGCTCTTGTTATCATTAAAGATGTTACAGGTATATATATTTACATTTATTTATATACAATTATTTCATCTTTTTTTTTGAAAATGTGGGTTGACATCCATCCGAGGAAGCTCACACTTCTGACTGACAATGTCAGGCAACTCACCAATCTATCTACTAATCCATTTCTCATGTTGAGTTTTCTTAAATCAAAGATCTAGCACACTACGAAGGATGATTTCACTGACCATCTAAAACACAAGAGGTAAGTTGGTAACTTAAACCCTATCATATGACATTTCTTGATATTTTACAATTATGTATAATTTATTTTTATATTTGCAAAATGCTTTGATATATTTTTTAAACTGTGGTATAAAATCTCACAATCTAATTTTACAAAGAGGATTTTTCGATATTATACAATTCATCATCCACGATCGTGCTTGAAGCTAAATCTACGTCCACATAAAATTCACCATCATCCATATCTAATGTCATCATATCATTATCATAATCCTGACACTCTAATTATTATTAAAACAATTATTTATCTATTTTAAATGTGCAAAAATGTCTTTGTCCTAACACATTCCATTTTTTAAAAACAATTATCCATTATCATCATTCATCATCATCTATATCGATTCTAATGTCATCATATCATTACAAGTATAGAGAAGAAGATTTTGAGAACGTTCAAATGTCTCTGTCGTACTACATTCCAAATTTTCTTAAAACAATTATCCATTATCATCAATGATTCATCATCCAGATTCCATGATCGTGCTTGAAGCTAAATCTACGTCCACATACAATTCATGATAATCCATATCTATGAGACTATGATTCTATTCTAATGTCATAATCCACATCTAATGCAATCATCATTAAAAGTAGAGAAGAAACATAAACACCATCAAAATCTATCACATTTTCAAAAGCTATCACATTTCAAGTTTCAAATTTCAAATCCAGATAATAAATTTCAAATACAAATTTAAAGATTCTATTTTTCAAGTTTCCAGAATTCACCCTCAATTTCAACCCTCAATTTTCTTTAACCCTTTCCTCAATGGCTTCCACTCCTGTACTCCTTTCCCCAATGGCTACCCCTGTTGTACCCCTTTCCCCAATGGCTTGAATAATCCCAGAACTAATCAGATCTTCCGCAGCATTGTCTAGATTCTTTACAATTATTTCTTCTTCCTTTGTTGCATCTCCATGGGATAACAAACTTGGATCTGCAATTGCCTTGGTTTTGAATAAAATTTTAGGGTCGAAGCCATGCTCTTTAATTATCCACTTCAGTGTATTGTTTTGTTTGTTAACCAAAACAATATTTTCCTTCAAATTCTTCTGCGGATAAACTTTTCTTCGGTTTCCAAGTGAACTTGGAAAACCTTTGCTTGACTCTTCAAATTTTCATATTTCAACACAAAAAAAATTGATTGTCATTTAAACATATAACTAAAATAAGAAAACTTCAAATTAACAAAAAATATTGTTTGAAAGTGATAATACTTACGACCGCTCTATCTCTCTCGGCATTTGCAACTGCTACGAGATCCTTGTCCTTCGACCATTTGTTAAAATATGCCTAGGCTTTAGCACTAATATTTTCCAATTTGTTTAATGCTTTATCTAAAATATCATCTTTATAATTGTTGTTATACATGATAGTCCCACTTCTTACTTGGGTAAGTAAGGAATCCATCTTCGCAGGTTGATTCTGGACTGCAACATATAAACTATCCCTTTGCCAAGTAATTTTCAAAACGA
The DNA here is from genome assembly GCA_018340775.1 of Taxus wallichiana var. yunnanensis. Lineage (NCBI taxonomy): Eukaryota > Viridiplantae > Streptophyta > Pinopsida > Cupressales > Taxaceae > Taxus > Taxus wallichiana. The sequence goes on from CM031238.1 coordinate 304,353,926, forward strand.
CTTATTATCTCATTGATTAGTACTTTAGCCCTTCTCTCCCATTCTATGAGTTGACTGATATGAGGTAGAATAAACTCATCGACATGGGATTGAAAATCATAACCAATTAAGTTCTCTAAAGGAAAAGGTAACAATTGTTCACCATCTGTATCTAAAGAAGATGATCTCGCTGGAGAGGTATGGGGACTTTCGGGTTGATCATCTACCTTTCGCTACTGTTTTGATAAAATTTCAAACAAATAAATCTAAAGTGAAATGTAACGAAACTGAAAGTTGAATAAATTATGTTAAAATAGAAGTATACCTACTAGCCTTGAATCATCTCACATGTATTGAAAAATCCTGTTGGGTCATTGCTATCAATGCCCAAGTAATCTTCATCTAAATTTATATTATTTAAAACCGATATGCCTCGTTGCATTAGGCAAGCCACCGAGAGAGAGGGTTGGAATTCAAAACGAGGAGGCAATGTTTAGTGTCCCACTAGGGGCCAAAGGAATTGGCATGCATTTACCAATGTTCTTTTTTCTGATCCTCGGGTTGGCATTTTGAATATTATTGGTTGAGGGGAGGTGTCATTATTTGTACAGAAGGCGAAGGACTGCAATGTGCTGAAAAATTCAAGAAAAATCATATGAAAATTAAAAACTGTTAAACTATGCAATAACTATGAAATTAAACGAAGTACTATTCAAAACTTGTACCTTGTTGTTGAGGGGTAGCTTGTTGTGGTACTTGAGGTGGCTGTGTTGGTGTAGTAATTGGTGGTTTCTGAGTTGTTTGTTGCTAGGATTGCTGAGGTGGTTGATGAGAAGAGACAATTACATGCGACTGAACTGAATGGGTTGGGGAAGATGGTTGACTTTTAGATGCACGTGTATGGTCCAAAGCCCCTGCAATGTCATCAACATATGAATTACTAAATAATACTAATTTAAATTTAAATGGAAAAATGAAAATACAAATTTGGAATTTGTAAATAATACATGTAAGGGTATTCGTATTACTTCTCTAGCGTTTAACAAATTCATACGGTTGGCGGTTCGGGGATGAATGACCTTCCATTTCAGATTGTGAATCTCCCGATGCCTCAGCATGTTGTTGGCCTCTTCCTCTTGATGCCACCTTTTTTTTCGGGAAGGGCCTCCAAAAATCTTCTCTGCAAATAGTAAATAGTTAATACATGTTGTCACTTGTCAGTAAATAGTTAATAGTTAATACAAACTTTATAGTTTTTACCTGTTGTTCTTCAAATGGAATTGAAAAATTAGTCAACGCCTCGTCCGTGCAAGTGGGAATGTGTTTGTCTTTTAAATTTAAAAGAGCCTCGTAATAAAGGCCAAGGAGATAGTTTGTGGTGTGAATGACTATTTTTTCTGAAAGCTTTGCATTTGTAATGTTTGTTCTTATTTTTTTATAAGAATGTGCACCAATCAAATTTTTGCTTTCCGATAGTTGCAAGAATGTATGCAATGGCCCAGTTTGGTATATCTGTTTACCGACCCTGCATAACTATTCTGGCTTGGAAAAAGGAAATCATAGCAGCAAGAAAGTGGTGTCCAATTCCTTGCGTATCCACACCACGTTTGGATTTATTGACATGAGCTGCAAATGCCAAAAAACAGTCAGAATTAATATAAATTTGAATTTATTTAAATCAGAAACTGAATACAAAATGATGAATGAAAATAGTTATACTTACAATCAACATGGAAACCAAAATTTGATTCAAGGTATTTCTTATCGTCCTCGACGAGTGTTGCCTTTGATGTAACAAATGGTAAATTTTTGAATGGGAGACCTGTAAACCGATGAATATCAGTTGGGTCGATACCGAATTGAAACATTCGACCGTCATCCATAGTAACATAAAACAATTCATCCTCTGTATTGTATGAGGAGATAAGGTAGTTCAAAATATCGTAGTCTGTTTGAAATGGGGCATCCTAACAAGCCCACCAAACTCACATGCATCGATCAAATCCTTGTATTCAGAATTCATTTGTAAAATAGTCTGGATGTGAGGGCACAAAGGGTTCCTGTAGAGTATCTTGCCCGTGGTTTGGGCATTTGGGTTGACTGGATTTTCCTCTTGAATTTTGTCTTGAGCTTGCGATGCACTTGTAGTCGCCATTGTAGTTGTCCTTGAGCTTGATTGTACCTGACATGGACTCCTGTATACAAGAAAATTCGAGAGCTAGAAAGTGTAAACGTGAAAATGACCGGCGAGAGGGTATTTATAGGGAAAACCGGGATTTTAAAGGTTAAGACACGTGACAATGAGACTTCTTGATGCGCGTCTACAAAGCCTGTTGTTGTCACGCAACATCAAGTCTTGTTGTGCCGCACAACAACAAGACTTGTCTTCGCGTGAAAACAGGTTTGATGTTGCACGACAACAAGCCTTTTTGTCGCGTGAAAGAAGCCCCGTTATCACACGACAACAAGACCTATTTTTGTGCAAAAACTATGCGACAATTTTTGTGACTCTGTAGTTTCTTTCACTCAAAAAAGGGTGGCAAAAATTTAGTTTTGAAAAAATGGTAAATTCACCTTTTAGTGAAACCAGTTTTGGGGATATTCACCAGGTATTTTCCACCTCCGATTTCCTAGAGGTCTCTTAAAATGAACCTTTTGGTATGGCCATATGAGTAAAAAAAGAATGCAAATCTTAAAGGTTAAGGGTAAGTTATCGGATTTGAAAGATTTAGATCTTGATTTTTGTGAGCATTATGTCTTTAGAAAGCAAAAGAGAGTGAGATTTCTCAAAGTGTGGCAACTAAGAAGGAGCAGAAGTTGGATCTTGTACACTCGGATGTGTGGGGACTAGCTCGGGTAGCTTCTCATGGAGGATCCCAAAGATTATGTTACTTTTAGTGATGATGCTACAAGCAAGGTATGGGTTTATTGTATTAAACGAAAATATGATGTTTTTGAGACTTTTAAAAGATGGAAAGCCCTTATAGAAAATGAATCAAATTTTAAGTTAAAGTGCCTTAGATATGACAATGGTGGTGAATATTGTAGTAATAATTTCAATAATTATTGTTAAGTGAATGAGATACATAGAGAAAAAATGGTTACAAGAACACCACAGGAAAATGGTGTTGTAGAAAGAATGAACATGACAATCATGGAATGTGCTAGAAGTATGAGGATACATTCTAGATTGCCCTTGCAGTTTTGGGCAAAAGAAATTGATACAGATGGTTTATTTGATTAACTGTGGGCCTTCAAGTTCACTAGATGGAGGAATACTAGAGGAATATTGGACTGGAAAAGAGGTAGATCTTTCTTTTCTTAAAGTTTTTGGTTTAAAATATTTTGTGCATGTTGATAAGGAAAATAGGAAAAGTTGGATGCAAAATCCAAGAGTTGCATTTTCATTGGTTATGGATCCGGTATTTCGATTTTGCTTTTGGGATTTAGAGAATTCTATAATTATTAGTAGTTGTGATGTTGAATGGAATGAAAAGAGAATGTACAGGGATCAAATTTTGGTACCCAAGGATGAACCGCTTGAGAAGTTTGTGAATGAAAATGAACTCTCATATTCAAAAGTAACACCGACAAGATTACATAGTAACCGGTGTTGGTTTATCCCTAACTGACTTCGGTCAGTAGAACTAGTATCGGTTATAGAAGAGCCAAACCAACATTGATTAGCGTAACCGACGCGTCGGTTATAGGTGACTGGTGTCGGTCACTATCATATTTGGATACGAATGTCCAGGAGTTCCAGATGTGCCTCTGGTACCCCAAACTTATGTGAGAAGGTCACAAAGGGTAAGTAAACCTTCAGAAAGATTTACACCTCTATTTTATTTATTATTGATCGATAACGGTGAACTGAATTTTTTTGAAGAAGTAATGTAGGATAAGACTCACGTCCAAAGGGGAGAATGGTGTGGATGAGGAGATGGACTCCTTGGAATGAACTGCAGACTTGAGATTTTGTTAAGTTGTCGGCAGTAAAATAACATTGTAGAACAAGTGGGTTTACAGGATCAAGGAAGAAGAGGTGGACATAAAAGGTACAAGGCAAGGCTTGTAGTAAAGGGATTTGCATGAAAAAAAGTATTGAATTTGGTGAAATATTTTCTCTTGTAGTAAAGATGACTTTTATTCGTGATCTTGTATTGAGTTTAGTTGTAGTAGAAGATTTACATTTAGAGCAACTAGATGTGAAGACGAATTTTCTTCATGGTGATCTCGGATGAAGATATTTATATGCAAGATCCGCTTGGGTATGAAGTCAAGGGTAAGGAGAAATTAGTGTGCAGGTTGAAAAAGAGCCTATATGGGCTCAAGCAAGCTCCAAGGCAATGGTACATGAGGTTTGATAGTTTTATGCATGAGCATGGTTACTTGAGATGTGAATATGACCATTGTGTTTATTTCAAGAAGCTTGAAAATGAGAGCTATATTATTTTGTTATTGTATGTGGATGATATGCTTATTGTAGGATCTAGTATGCAAGACATTAGTGAGCTTAAGGGAAAGCTAGCTCACACATTTTCTATGAAGGATTTAGGAGCTACAAAAAGAATCCTTGGCATGCAAATACACAGAGACAAGAAAAACAAGAAATTGTATTTGTCTCAGGAGGATTATATCTACAAGGTGTTAGAAAGGTTCAAGATGTAGAATGCAAAACTTGTTAGTACACCTATGGCTGGACACTTCAAATTGAGCAAAGATCGGTGTCCATCATCATAAGAGGAGGTCAAATACATGACACAAGTGCCATATTCTTCAATAGTTGGGAGTCTCATGTATGATATAGTTTGTACTGCACCAGACAATGCACATGCAATGGGAGTTGTGAGTAGATATATGGCCAATCCAAGTAAAGAGCATTAGAAATCAGTCCAATGAATACTCAGGTATTTGAAAGCGACTCTAGCATGCAAGCTACGAAATGTAGGTTTGGATATTTCATTATGTGGCTATGTGGATTCAGATATGGCTAGAGATCTAGATGGTAGGAGGAGCACTACTGGATATATTTTCATAGTAGGTGGGACGGTAGTTAGCTAAATTTCAAGATTGCAGAAGGTTGTAGCTTTGTCTACTATAGAGGTAGAGTATGTTGCAGCTACAGAGGCTAGCAAGGAGATGATATGGATGAGTAGGCTCATGGAAGAGTTGGGAAATGAGCAAGATGATTGTAAACTATTCAGTGACAAATGAGTGTAATTCATTTGGCAAAGAACTCAACATTTCATTCGAGAACGAAACACATCCAGTTGAGGTATCACTTCATACGGCAGGTATTGGAGGATGGACAGTTGAATTTGGAAAAGATTCATACAAGCGAGAACCCTACGTATATGCTAACGAAGCCATTAGCAAAGGAGAAGTTGGAGCTACACTCCACTTCTATTGGTCTTTGAGTTTGAGACTTGAAGAGGAAGAAACAAAGCTAAGGAAGGGTCCAAGAATGATGTTGATGTGGGTATGGTGCGTAATTAATCTCCAAGTGGGAGATTGTTGAGTTATGGAGCTCAACTACTTTAGTTTAGCAGCATGCAATGTAAAACTTGCTAAAAATACAATAATCGACATTAGTTATGGGGAACCGGCATCGGTCAGGCAAGGAGGAACCGACATCGGTTAGGGCTAACCGACATCGGTTACCTGTGCGGGAGTGTTTTAATTAACTCTTGGGAATTAGATCTATTTTTAGCATTAAAGCAGATCTATTGATTGTAATTACATGACTAAGTGCCCTAAGTTTATAAATGACTATATAGGCATGAAATCTAGGGTTTAGAAGTAAGAATTAACAAGAATTAAGAAGAACTTGAAAAATTTGGTGAGAGAGAGAATTCTTGGAGAAGAAGCAAAAGCTTGAGAGAAAGAAAGTACTCGAGAGGTGTGAATCTTCAATTGTATATCTTGTCAAAGCTTTAGATAATATATTGGCTTGTTTCTTGGTGGACGTAGCCCATACTGGGTGAACCACATTAAATCTGGTGTTAATTTATATCTCTTGTTTTGTATATTTTGTCTAGTAGAATATCCGCTTTTATTTGCATGTATGCTTAGATCTCGATATATTATCTATACAACCGGTGTGCTAACCCCAACAACTCAACTCGAGTAAATGATGCACAAGCAAGCGATGGATCAACATTCCAATACAACCCATGTGAATGGGTTTTTAAACCAACAACTCAAATCGCCACAACGTGGCCGTTCAACATTCAACATAGCTCGGCCCACTATTATATTGAGCAAAGAAATGTGCCGCAGGTGTGGCGAAGCCACGTAATACTCGGGCGGGGTGGTTATTTAATAAACCACCCAAATCTCCAATAGTGCGGTGGATGTGGGATATACCTCCACCCACAACAAAACGGTCGCCGCAAAAACACAAGGAGGAGAGTCGACCCCGTGACCTAAGGGTTAAGAAAAAAATGCATAGCCAACTAGGCTAGATGGCTCGGCGTGTTAGAATCGAGCTCCTTTATATTTATAGAGGACTATTGCAGTAGACCGTAGAGGACAGGATAGGGACGAAGTAATTTGTATTCAAGTCCAGGTTTTGAGGCACTTATAGGTAGAATTAAAACTTAGATTAAAAGAAAAATTCTCAAAATTTCGATACGAAGACAATGGTAGTCTTCTTTTTCCATGAAGTGTTGTAGATTTTCTATTTTAGGTGTTTAAATATCATATTTGCAAGGGAATCACATTGTGGAAGCACTGTAGGAGCCATAGATCGATCTTGGAGCAGTTTTTGGTATTGTTCAGAGTTCCTTGAGTCATAAATCAACTCATATGCAGGTATAAAGGTCTATTAGTCATTATGAAGGGTTAATTGTACTTATTTGGGCAATAATAGATCGATTCTCTTTTCGAGAATCCAGAGACGTAGCCTTCGGGTGAACTCCGTTATCACTCGGTTTTTGTGGATTTATTACAGTTTTTGGAAGCTTTTGATCAGATAAAACATTTAAATTAATTTATTTGATTAATTGATAAAGCAATCACATAACTGGTTAAATTGGATTGAAGGCAAAATTTTAGTATCCATAACCCACAATAGTAAATGAATGCACGTATCAAATTTTGGAATCAAGAATTCAGTTTGAGTGCATTATAAATTCCACTTGTGAATATTTTAATGGATTTGTACTAGATTCAGATATTTCACTAAAGTTGGAAAATTAAGATAATTGATTGTTCGAAGAGTTTGAAATTTGGGCTTTCAAGACACCCAAAATTGGTTAAAAAATACTCTTGATCAATTTTAAATTCGTTTGAAAATTAGTATTCAGAAATTTTGAAAAGTACAATTTAAACAAGTACCATTTTCGGATCAACATCTTACTAGTTGTGTGGAGTCAAGCATGGAGCTGGAATTCTTTTCATCTTATCATCATCAACATACGCCAATGGAATGAGAATTTTGTATTATTCGAAGCATGAATTACCATGAGGATCACCGTACATGCAAACGATACCCGGTTTATCACCTCTTATAAGTAATGTGCATTTTGGTCCATACAATTTCCAAAAAAATCCCCAAAAAACATTAGAAAACCTAAAAAATCCAAATATATTATAAATCCAAAAAATCCAAAAAAACATTAGAATATTCCAAAACTCCCCAAAAACAGTATATAAAAAATAAAATATAAAAACATTAGAAAATATCCAAAATACAAAAACATACAAAAATCAAAAATTCTAAAAAATTGTAAAACCATCAAAACACCCAAAACTTAATAATCAACACAATTCATCCTTTGAACTATTATCCCCAACAAATGTTCCAACCACCTTATGACTATCAAATTCAAACCACTTCCCCTCGCGTGAATCCTTGCTTGGGGAAAATTTGATCATTGTTTCCTTGTTTGAGGACAATGACCCAATCCATTCTATGCCCTTGTACCCCTGCTTGGGGGCACATCCGATCAATCATCACTGTGGAACACATTAGGGACATGTTTACTGGTTCTTGTGTTGCATTATTAGTTACAAGTTATTAATTGTTTTCTTGTATCTTGATATATTACAGGGGGCATCTTGATTTTATGTATCCTAGTGTTTCCTCTAATATACTTATGTGATTGCATATCGTACCGGGGCATCATACCTTCTTGATGGCCTCTGTCTATGCTCTCTTACACTTGCATATCATACTGGGGCATCATACCTTTTTGATGGCCCATGTCTATGCTCTCATGCATATTATAGTCTAGTCATCCTGATCTTTTATATCATGATGCATCTTATTATGTGCTATATTAAAATTAAGATTTTTTCATCACGTGAGTATCTTCCTGTGTGATCAAAATATTACTTTGCACCCCATCTATTGACCCATATTAATGCATTCCCCGGTTTGGAAATTTTACTTGATCACGTTGCAATTTATGAATCCTACTTGAGAATTTTCCCAAGAAGCATTCACTATCAAACAAATCATCATCCCCCACCATGGTCACCTTGTATTTGATCCATTCATCCTTTCTCCTCATTTCTACTCTCTCGTCATTTATCCCCACATTATCCTTCTCACCATTCTTGTCCCCTTTCACCACTTTATGTTCTTCCCTTTCACTCTTTCGCTTTCAGCTTGACAATCTTACTTAATCACCCCTTCTGTGTGGGACTCTTGGTTGAGATATACCCTCTTCCTAAGATCTTCCCGCTGTAGAAACTTCTCCACCATCTCCTCTTTCATCAGACAACAATCACCACCACACACATCTTTCGCTCCGCCTCTTCCACTTATCATTCTTACCTCATCACTCTCACCACGTGGGCATCCCAATTAAGGATTCCCCTCACACTCTCCATCCTCCACCGCATATGTTCCTCCATCCATTCATGTTACACTCCTTTGTTTCCTTCCTTCCTTGTTATCACCTCCTCTCACCTCTTGTTCCATTCTTGACCTCCACTACGCACTCTTTTCTCATCCTTCCTAGTATCTATCTTCTGCTTGGTAATCTTACTTACACACTCGCGCAAAGTATGGAAAATTCACTTTAGGGTTCCCCTTCAGTCCATCTTGTCATACCCTCTTCCCACCAACTCCATTAATCACTTCTTCTCATCATTCTTCTTCTTCAACTTGGTAATCCTACTTAACCATCCCCGTCGCATGGAAATCTTACTTAAGAGTCTCTCTTAAGGTTGATCTGCCATCCGAACCTCCCCATCCCATCATATTTCGTCCATCTTACTTCTCCCGCCTCTCAACATCATCTTCTCCAACCAACCATTCCACCCTTGTACCCAATACATTTTTGCCTTTCACCTTCCATATCGTCACTGCTGGTTTGGCGATCTTACTTAACCACTCGTGCAACATGGCAATCTTACTTAAGAGTCCCTCTTAAGGATGATCTGTCATCTTGCCTTTCCCCATCACTACACATCTCTACCCTTCACTTTTTCTTGGCATTCCCCATCATCCCATCCTCTCATCATCTTTATCTTCATCTTCTCAAGTTATCAATCTTACTTAACCACTTTTGCGATATGACAATCTTACTTAAGAGTCCCTCTTAAGGATGATATGTCATCTTGCACTCCCCCATCACTCCATATTCTCACTATCCACATTTTCTCACCATTCCCTATCATCACATCCTCTCACCTCCTCTTCCATTCTTGCAAACATCACCCCCTTCTTTCCCACTTTTCATCTCCATCATCCCTTGCTTGGAAATCTTACTTAACCACTTCCATCACATGACAGTCTTACTTAAGGGTCCTCCTTAAGTTGAACTCGTCATTCTAGACTTCTCCCTCACCTCATTGTTCGTTCCCTTCGTTGATCGTTTCTTCCCCTAGTCTCCCCTACCAACCACATTTTCCTCCTACCATTATCATTTCTCAACCTATCATATCACAAAGTGTGTCTACTATCTTCTACATGTAATCATGTTCCTTTCCCCCATTTTCCCCTTCTTGATCCATCATCCTTCATACTATTTCTTGCCATTCTTTTCATGTCTTGTTTCTTCATCTTCACCCCGTTCATCCTCATCCTCTCGCATCCTCTCCTTGCCTTCACCTTATCACAACTTATCACTCACCTTTTCTTCACTCTTCTCATTCCATCTTCTTGAGTTCTCCCACATATCTACCCCCATGCTTACCCACCATTGTTGTTGGTATTCCCCTAACATTATTTCATCATCATCTTCCCTTTCGTGCTAATAATTATCGGTGGAATTCTCCTAAAATTCACTCATCCCCATTCTCGTGCGGCCTTGTTCCCTCTCTTTGAACTTCTCCTTTTTTTCTTCATTCCTTCCTTCCTCTGTGCCCACCGATCATTATCAGGGGACTTCTCCTAATGTCCCTTCATTAGTGTTTCCTCTTCCATTCCTCATTTAATTTTTCCCTTTCCTCACTTTTCCTCCCATCCTTCCCTACCGATCATTATCGGAGGACTTCTCCTAACGTCCCTTCATTGGCATTACCTCTTCTATCCCCCATTCTCTCTTCCCTCCCCTCCCTTTTCTCCACTCCACCCTTTCTTGTCACTTCTTCCCCACCTCTCCATATTTCCTTTTCCCTCTTCAATATATTTATTTTCTTCATCATATATCCTTTTTCTATTGTCTCATAATCCTTTTATCCTCATTTCATGCATCTCTGCATCTTTTCCAATCTATGTCATTCCTCCCGCCTCTTTCTTCTCTTTACATTTCGATACTGCTCACTCTTCATTGAATATCTCCATTCTTGGTTTCCTTCCTTCTGCATCATTTTCTCTATTGTCCTCCCCTCCTTCCCACTCCTTGTCTTATTTCACTTCCTCTGTATCATCTTCTTCCCCTTTTTACCTTGTGTTTCCTTCTTACTTCCCCATTGATAACCTGACTCTTTAGTGTTATCCCATATTTTTATCATCCCACCCTCCACATGCATTTCCATGTGGTCTGTACCATATTCTCTACCTTGGTCTTCCCCATGACGATTGGGTTCCTTCAATCTTCTCCCGTATCCACTCTGTCATCTCTTCTTCCCCCATCATTTTCACCTCCTTCCTAACCTCCCCTTCCTTTCTCTATCACCCCTACCATTTCAATCATTTTGTACCAGTTTCTCTTCTTTTCTCTAATCTTCTCCACACTTTCCTAGTCCCTCATAGTTTCTTTCTTTTCTCCGTTCTACCTCCTCTTTCATCTTCTTTAAATTATTCATCGTCCTCATCTCCTTCATTTTTCCATCCTTCTCTCCCTTTTTCTTGATTTTACCCCCTACTCTCATCTCGTCTTCTCCTTCTTGTTCGTCTTTCCTCATTCTCCATACCCTTGTCTTCTTCACCTCCTACTTCTATAGTTTATTTCTTTTCTCAGCTCTATCATCTCTTTCGTTTTTCCATCATTTCTCTCCCTTCATCTCCTTCACCCTTCTTCATTTTTCTACTCCCTTCATTTTGAATCTCTCTCCCCTTCTTTTTCATAATTTCACCCTCTGCTCTGTCATTTTCTTGTCTTCTTCTTATTTTTCCTTCATCATTCCCTTCTTCCCCTATCATCCCTCTCTCTTATTCTCTTCTACCTCTTTCATTTCTTTTTCTCCTCCTCTGTCTCCGTCCACTCTATTCCATACCCTTGTCTCCTTCACCTTTGAATTTTCTTGCTCTTCTCATAATCAACCACTACTCCTGTCCATTCCTTTTTCCACTCTTACTCATTACATCCTTCAACACATCTTCACACCTAACATTCAAGGCCGATTTAATCCTTTCCCCATTTGCGCAAATGCAGTGGTCATTCCATTCTCTTACACCCCATTCTCGTCCTCCTCTCCGTAGAATTGACCTCTCCTCTTTTCGAGAGATATGTCATATCTTCCATCCCCGTCAGCCCTCTCGAGGGGGCATCATCACATCTATCCATAATCACATCTTCCCATGACATTTTTGTATTCGAGGATACCATGACATTCATCACCTACCACCTTATACTCTCCCTAACAAACATCCTTCTAATTTTTGTTTAGAAAAAGTAGATTGAATTCTTCCCCCGTTCTTACAAGCGAAAGTTTGTTCTACTTCTTGCTTAGAGAATGCTTTCTCTTTTCTTCCTTTAAAACTTCTTATTGAAGGAACACCTTCCTTAAGAAGAATCTCTTCAAAAATAATATATCTTGCCTCCTGGGGCATATTCATTCATCTCGTCTACTTTCTTTGGAAGGACACTACTTTTATAGTACCCTTCAAAGAGGGGAAAATGTAGATACCCTAATTTCACACCTCTTCCAAATCAATTAATTTCCCCACTCCATTTCCCATAAAAATCCCCATTGAATTAATTGATGTTAATTGGTTAATTAATCCATTTCAACCCCTAAATTAAACCCAATATTCCTCACATGCCAAATATTCCCCATGTCCCCCCACTTGAGAATAAAAAATACAAGTGTAATCCTCACCAACTCTTTGTGGCCCCACTCACCTAATCATGCCCACATTTTCAAACTGCGATTACTTAAAATCCTCTAAGTTAATCCAATTCCCAGGCTATAAATACAACCTTACCCCCTATTTAAAACACACAAAAGATAAGCTTGAAGATCTTGTCGAGTTCTTGCATCCTTTGAGCATAGAACATCCCTCCACCTCATCCTAATGCCCAAATAGCCCCATCTTGAATCATCCCAAATCCATAATCCCTTGGTGCAAAGTAAGTTGATCTTGTTGTAGAGAAGGCCTTGCTCGGTTCGAGGGAAGCACCTACATTTCACGCAATCAGGGCTCATCCACGTTTCACTACCCATTCTGAGGTTTGCTAAGGAATCATGAAGGAGGAGGTATCTGGCTAGTTGCTTTACTTTCTTGATTATTAGTGTATTTTCCTAGCTCACACTTATTGTATAGATCCCTCAACAGTCATGTAAGAACCATAGAACATGAGTGCATCATCGGGTAGTGTGCGTTGTAAAGGTTTGATCATGATGCGTAGAGTGTAGAATAGAATAACATGATGCGTGAGTAGAATATGCTAGAAAGATGTAGATATATTGTAGAAGGGTGTGACACGAGGAAGATGCATGTGAAATGGGCCAAGTGTGATGATGTATAATGTGCGAACAAGATATGTAGATTGTGTAAGATGTATAGGTGTATAAAGCACAAAGTGTGTATGATGTATAATAGAGGGAAGAGGAAGATGTCATAGATGTGCAAGATGTGTGATATGTGAGGATGTGTAATGTGTATAAAACACAAAGTGTGTATGATATTTAATAGAAAGAATAAAATGATGTGCAGAGTGTGAAACATATAGAATGTGTAGAGAGTAAAAGTGCATATGATACGTAATAGATGCAAGAAGAAGATGTAGGAAGCACATAATATGTGTGATGTGTAGGAAAAGAAGATGTCGTAGATGTGAAATGTGCAGTGTGTGAGGTTCATGTGTATAGTATGCCCTCAATAGTCAAGTGTGAACCTATCACAAGAGTGTGTCATAGGGTAATGACGATACTAATGTATCAATATGTGTATGTTGTATGTGAGATATTAGATATGAAATGATGGGAATAAGACATGTGTCGATGCTATAAGGGGGAGAAAGATATAGGTTGATGCCCCCGAATGTGTGATGATGAATGAATTATCCGATGAAGGTGAAAGATGAGGTTCCTCCATCCAATGCTTACGGAGATAAAGATGTGTGACCATGTTCTAAGAGTGGTGGTATATGAGATAAATGTTGTGCAAGTGAAAGAAGATGAGTATACAATGAAGGTGGTGGATGCTTATGTGAAACAAAGTGTGGAGGTGATAGACACCTATGTGAAACAAAACGTGGAGGTGATGAACACCTATGTAAAATAGAATGTGGAGGTGATGGACACCTATGTGAAGCAGAATGTGGAGGTGATGCATACCGAGGTGCAGGAACTGTCTCGAATGGTGGACCTAGATTGATGTGATGGACTAACAAACCAATGAGACTGTGTAGGTCGAGTGCAAATAGGTGAGCTAGGAGTAGATGGTGTTTTATGTTTCAAAGGTCTAGGGGACCTATATGCTCTAGCAAGTGTGAGGGCCACCTCAAGAGGAGGTTGAGGCCACGGTGTGCATAGAGGGACACCTCAAATAGTGATAACTTGGTTGTTATGCATGAACTTAAGACACATATGAGGCATGGAAATAATTGCTTGAGCAACCATGACCCATGGAGAACCTAAGATCATGTCACAATTATGGATGCTTGGTGCCATAAGGAAAGGCACAAACATGGTGAGAGGACCAACAAAGTGACTGGAATCTTGACATAGCCATAAGATCCAGGCATTGGATATGAGATCTGTGATAGTGGATAGCCGATAGCAACAAGTAAGGCAATAGAACATGCATTTTGTTGAAATGATGGATCGATCATAGTGTTATTGATAGGAGTAGATCTAATAGAAGAACTAATGTGCAAGTAATCAATGGAGAATGTAGCGTGGTGATTGTAATCAGAGAATGTAATGATAGGTTGTGATGAATTAGTGTGAGCAACTAGAAAATCAAGAGGTCCCGATGAAGGAGGAGGGACAACATGATATGCATGATTTTTGAGGATTTAATAACTTTCTTTTCATGATTTGGAAGAGGGTTGTTGAAGATTTAAGCTTTTTCTTTTCTTTTCTTTGGTGGATAAACGATGGCTCAGGAAGCTCAATTTGATTGTTGTCTATGATATCTTGAATGAGATGGCATAATTTGAAACAATGATCAATGGAATGTCCAATGCGTTGGTGATAGTCACAGCTGGCATTTTCATTGTAGTTGCGGCCCTTCTAGGGCGAGATGGATCCATAGTAAGTAGAGGAGGAAGCGTAATTAGGTTGTTGTCAATAAGTTGTGGTAATAAGATATGTGGAGCACATGTTAATTTTGTAAACGTATGCCATTGAGGTTGCAATTGAAGCTTCTCAGGAGGAGATACAACGTTAACAGTGACCTTTTCTTTGTTGACCTTAGTAGATGGTTTGAAAGGAGCTTTGCTTGGAAAATTGTTAGAAGATGAGGTATCCTGATCTTGATACTTGAGTTTACCCATAGTGAGAAGCTTGCTTTCACGAAGCTTAAGAGTGTGACAAAGGTGATCAAATGAAGGAGAAGTTTCAAAGATGACACTTTCCTGTAGTGGTGGTAAGAGACTTTACATGAATAGATCTTGTAATTCGAGTCAGCTAGCACATTAGTCATCCTAGCTAGATTGTTCTTATAGTGAAGGACATAGTCCACTAGGTGTTCATTAGATTGTTGTTTTACTTGTGCTAGTTGTGCATATGAGATCTTTGAACCAATGTTGATGGAGAAGTGAGCAAGGAAAACATCAACTAAATGCGTGAAAGATGTTACTGAATGAACAGGTAGATCATAAAACCAATGCATAACATATTCATGGAGATTATGAGGAAAGATCTTTGCTAATAGAGTGTGATCATCTGCATAGTCTAAACATGCCACATGAAATGCACGAAGATTATCTTGAGGATCGCCATGACCATTAAAAGTTGGGAGCTTAGGAACTACAAAGTTTTGAGGAAGTGCATATGTGGAAATGACGGGTACAAAAGGGGTATGAAGAAGCAAAGTGGAATCAAGAGATGGAGAGGCACGAGAAGTAGCTTGTTGGAGTTGACATATTTGAACTTGAAGATCTTGAAAGAAAAGCTGAATCTTGAGTGTCAAAAGAGGTAACTTGTTGTGTATGCGAAGTGAGAGGTAGAGTGAAATGGTTTGTAAGAGTAGGAATGGTGGCAGGCACGGTGGAAGTAGGTTGAACAATAGAAGGAGTAGGTTGGGTAGCAATAGGAATGGAAGTAGCAACGACAGTAGTTCGAGCAAGCTTAATGAAAGTAGTGGCTTCCTCACAAGAAACATATAAAAGTAGATCTAGATCTTGTGGATGCTCAATGATATGCTCTTGAAGATCACAAAGATGGGTGTCATTGAAGGGACCATAATATTTAGCCATGATAAAGGTTGGGTCCGAAAGGATGGGTTCACCAAATGATTTAACAAAAATAAACTAAAAGGTAGATTACTTTGTTAAATTCTTATGTATGCTACAACAAATAAATATGTCAAGTAAAAGTACAACAATGAATCAAGAAAATAAGAAAAGGAAGTAAAAACCTAAGTGCAATATAGAGTTAGGTTACTCAACTGATTTCACAATAATCCTAACAGTGTGCGAAGGTGGAAGATTGAGCAACGAGTGCTGCAAGACCTCGAAACCAAACCTAGAAAAGTGTAGGAGTCTTTGGAGGAGTAGGGAATAGGGTCCCTAGACTCGGTCTTTGGGATGCCAGCGCTAGGATCTCTTCCTGGGTGCTAGGGTCTTTGTAGGATCTCCAAAGATGAATTTCACAGGGTTCTTGGTTGATCCGAAACCCTCGTTGTTTTTCGCTAGATGGTCACACTATGATCGCCAATGCAATTGATAACCTACAAATAAAGAGATCACTGTAAAAACTTTAAAAGAAAATCAAATCCTAAAAAAAGAAATATCCAAAATGAGGGGTTGGATTGTTCTCATTTGTCAAAAAGTGATCTTACGACTGAGCATTGCACTACATCTCAGACTCAAAGTAGTAATATGTGTGTGTGTGTGTGCGAAATCATGCCCTAGGTGGCTCTTGTGCGTGTCACACTTGATAGCAAGCAAAGTAGCTAGATGTAAAAAGATGTAATAGATGTGTGCATGGAATAAAATGAACTTCCCTCCTATGTGTGTGATGTAGAAAACTAACCTCTATTCATAGTAATGGTGCTAGATGAATGTAAAGATTCTCTTGAGTGCTTGTGAGATGTAACCTTAGGTGATAGTATAGATGCTTAGAGCTTGGTCCCTTAATTTGGTCACATAACTTTATATTTATATGTTTCTCTTGTTAAAATTTTGTAATTGATCACTAAAAGGCCGACCCCTAAGAGATAGGGATGCCCCCAATGATAGAAAGGACCCAAAAAGAAGCGAAAAAAGTATAAAGAGGTCTAGGGCACCTAGAGGGGGACAAGGGCACCTACGCGCTAGCATCCCGACTAGGCGTTGGTGTCGAGCCAAAAAGGTGAAGTATGAAGAGTCAAGTCGGGCAAAGTGAGGTCGGTTAGGCGAAGAGGGAGGCTAGAAAGGAAACTAAGAGACCAAGCATGATTATCAATTAGTACTTTTCTCTCGTAAGAAGCATATGAATAGTAGTATGTGATTAGGACCTAGTAATGTTCCCAAAGTTTGTGATTTAGTGTCTATGCCTCCAATGATTAACCATATGAGCGACAAGTAGAATTTATTGATTGATCGATTTTTTTAATTTTTTATTTCATTCTATTTTACGGTATCAAGGTCATTGATTAGATGACGCGTCAAAGGATATGCATATTTTGGTACGTATTAATCTAGATGCTTGAATGCTCGGTGTCCATCTCATTTCTGGAAAAAAATTATGTGTTGAAATTGGTAATGTTATTAAGTCCCGAGGTCACATGCATATGAAAATCATGAAGCTCAAAGGAGAAGTAATAAAGGTTAAGGCTTATGTAAGAGAAGACGAAATCCTCAACGATTATCTCTGTTACGTCATATTGCATCTGGAGGTAATTCGTGTGATAGCCATGCCACTGAATAGATCTACAAATCTAAAGGCTAAACACCTCTATTTCCTTGTTAAATTTCCAAATATGGAGATTCATTAACATGGGTAGTGCAGGGCGCATTTTGGAATAACCATGAATATAAAGTACAACATGGAAAGCATGGTTTTGTCACGCAGGTCCATGTTTGATATTTATGTGATGAAATCAAATCATTATGGGTTGTCAGATGACAAGGGAGAAGATCAGAACGAAGGTTTTCGACTCAAAGTGTGTCTGACAAGAGCTCAACATCAGTGTAATTAATCTATTGCATTTAGTATATGTATTCCAAATAAAAATGAGAAAATATTTTTAAAAATATTATAATTATTTTTAAATATGCTCTTCCACGCTATTTCCCATAAAATTTCAGAAGCGTACAAAAATTTATTAAGAAAATCACTATAATATTTCTTAGGCAGAGATTCTTTATAATTTTGAGGATGCCTTCCATGGTTTTGCTACTCGTTTGAATGTCGCACAGGCCCAAACACTGGAGAAAATGAATGAGATGTTTGGCATTTATCTGAAGGATGTCTACGAGCTACATATAACATGCAATCTGGTGTATCTCGGGTTGTACGAGGTCATCTCACTGTCCACTATTAGACAAAGTAACCCTGAATCAAACCATGACAACGCCTTTTGACGTAAATTTTGAAATAACTGTCACATAATATTTAAAATATTACCATCGTCATAATGTCCATGTTTGAAAGAGAACCATGGCTTCTGTGTGGCGCATGGAAAAGAAGCCATAAACCGACCATTCGATGTGTGCATTGATATGGCCTGTTATATCATTGTCAAATCTAACAGCTCTCAATTCCCTTATTTGTATTTGAGAAATGCCTTCCGCGTAAAAGTATTACCATCATCATAATGTACATGTCTGAAAGAGATTCCTTATTTTCTTAATTTAATATTTGATGTATTTCGTTGTGTAGATTGAAGCAACTGATCTCTTGCCAATTCTAGCCGTGGAATACTCGAAGAAAATTAGGCATATATGAATAAAAAATATTTGAACTTCAAACACGTTGGAACTAAATGTGGCCCAAGGGAGAGCTAACACAGAAAAACAATGGTAAAATTACATGGCATATGACTGGGTCCAACTTAGCAGATGATGCAGAAGTTTCCCTAATTTTGAGTCCAAATACAGAGGTCCACGCCAGTTGAAGAATGATATGCAATCTGTTGGGAAGCTGATAGGATGTTGACAGGTGGTGATAGCTTCTGATGTGGAACATGGAAGAGAAGCCATAAACCGTCCAATTCATTAAAGATAGGTCATTCGATGTGTGCGTTGATACAGTGATAAGAGATTAATCTACCACATGCATACGACACACTTATCATTAATATTTACATTCATTAGTTAGTAGTTAATGTAGGTCAAATTAACTTTAATGAATAGGTATAGATGAAGGGTTACGACCCTTCGTGGTTAGATCTATATATACGGATGAGCATGGCTCTCCCAAGGCATCAAATTGGTGAATGGGAGGTTTCCCCCTTGAAGTGGCTCAATAATTTATTATATATTCTTGCATAATTGTTGTAATATTCAAGTAATTTCATTACAAGTGGTATTGAACACAATTGCGGATTTTTAACTCAAACACACTTGTGGATTTTTAAGAGATTTTTACCACATATGGGGATATATATTATAAATCTTTAGTAAAAATGTTAGAATTTTTTTAATGTGTTGTGAGAGTTATTGCATATATAATATTTTTCATAAAATCGATCTACAGGCCTTATTTTTCAGAAATTTTTAGAGTTTTTTACATTTTTGGAAATCTCTTTAAATTTCCATATAGGTCCATTATTTACATTTTCAAATTTGAGGTCATCTACATTGATAAATTTGTTGGTCAAATTCGGTCAAACAAGGCAAATTGAATTGTGTAAGGGCAATCCCTTGTTATGGCAGGTCCACAAACTAGGGGTAAGAACAAGAATTTTGATACTCCAGGTAAAACACCTTATAAAGATGATATGGAATCAACAATGGGGATAGATAGATCATATGCTCTTGGGTTTTCCTCGATGAATCATAAAGTGAGCCAGATCGAATATGATATGTGTAACTTACAATTGGATATGAACACTAAAGTGGACCAAATCAATCAACGCTTAGATGATCTTATGCAAAAAATCATTCCAAACTTGAATGTTTCTCAACCTCAACCAACTCCAATACATATTTATACAAAATTGAACCGTGGTGGATCTACTACCCATGCCAATGTATATAACAATGAACAACAGGGAAGGAACATGTTTCCAAAAGTAGAAATGTGTAAGTTTGATGGGAAGGATCCAATAACTTGGATCAATCAGATGGAGATTTTTTTATGTACATCAAATAACTTGTTGACAAAAGGTTTTATAATGGCATCCTTATATATTGAGCCAAAGTAGATTCATTTGGTATAGATGGATTTGTACCCAGAA
Organism: Taxus wallichiana var. yunnanensis; assembly: GCA_018340775.1. NCBI lineage: Eukaryota > Viridiplantae > Streptophyta > Pinopsida > Cupressales > Taxaceae > Taxus > Taxus wallichiana. The sequence continues at coordinate 304,374,018 of CM031238.1, forward strand.
GAAAAAGAAGGGTCTTAATGTCACTTGGTCAATATTCACAGATGAAATGCAATTGCACTACTCTAATAGTGTAACAGAAAACTACTTTAGCCAGTTAGCCAAGTTACGAAAAATGGGGATAGTAAAGGATTATATTCAACAATTCCAGAACTTATCCTTAAGGGTGGATGATATCTTTGATAACAACCTAAATGATTTGTTCTTAAGAGGCTTGAAGGATAATATCCAATTGGATGTGTGCATGTTCAATCCAAGTTCTATAGTTGAATCCATGATATTTGCATGATGGGATGAGGAAAGAGAGCTAGTAAAAAGGAGGTATTTCAATACTAATAAAGAGTGCATGGGGTCATTATAATCATTCCCTCGACCTACTTGATTGACTCCTCAAAAAATTGAAGAAAAACAAAAAAGGTTTATGTTTCAATTATGATAACAAATGGACTAGGGGACATAAATGCTGAAAATAAATTGTTCTACATTGAAGGGGCCAATGAGGACGAAGGAGATGAAGAGGAAATGGATGAAAGGTGACCAAAGATGAATCTGATTCCCAACCTACAATCTCATGTCACACACTTGCTGGTATTAGCACTCCACAAACCCTCAAGGTTGTGGGTTTTGTTAAAAAAAAAAAGTAATAGTGTTGATTGATTATGGAAGTACACACAATTTTATCAATACTAAATTGGCTACATGTCTAAATTGTTTTATTTACCCGGCCCCATAATTTCAAGTTATGATTGCAGATGGTGGAACAATTAATTGTTTAGGAAAATTTAATAAAATCAAGCTAGCAATGGGAGATTACACATTAGAGTCACCTATGTTTGCTATTCCCATGGGAGGAGCATATATTATTGTTTTGGGAGTACAATGGCTTACAACGTTGGGAACAATAGAAATGAATTTTCAGGAGTTATTTATGCATTTTTCACTCTGATGGAAGGACATTTGAACTAAGGGGACTACAAGCTAAAACTCCCATAGTTGTTAGTTCTCATCAAATGTACAAAAATCTCTAAAAAGGGGGTAGAAGGATTCATCGCACAATTGTGCTCCATGGAAGTCCAACCCATATAAATTCTACACCTCTTGATTTATAGAAGATTATTAATGACCACTTGATCATTTTTGGAGAAATGCCAAAAGGACTACCACCAAAAAGAGATCATGATCATGTCATTCACCTACTACTAGGAATTCAACCACCAAACATTAGACCATATAGATATCCCTATGCTAGAAGAGTGAGATTGAAAAAATGGTACAAGAGATGTTAGAGGTAGGTATTATAAGACATAGTCAAAGTGCATATTCATCACCGGTGATCATGGTGCATAAAAAGGATGAGACTTGGAGGATGTGTCCAGATTATCGATAACTTAACAAGTATACCATCAAAGATAAGTTCCTATACTAGTAATTGATGATTTGTTAGATGAGTTACATGGTGCAATCTATTTTACAAAACTAGATATGTGTTTTGGCTACCATCAAATTTGGATCAAAGATGAGGATGTCCATAAGATAGATTTTAGAACTCATGAAGGCCATTATGAGTTTTTGGTAATGCCTTTTGGTCTCACAAATGCCCCATCGACATTTCAAAGTTTGATGAACACGATGTTTAGGCCTTTTTTGTGGAAATTTGTATTGGTATTTTTTGATGACATCCTAATTTATAGTAAAACATGGGAAGAACATTTACAACATGTGAACCAAGTATTGCTCACTCTAGAACAACACCAACTTTATGCAAAGCCTTCCAAGTGTTATTTTGGAGTACAAGAGGTGGAATATTTGGGGCATATTGTGTCACATGAAGGGGTCAAAGTTGATCCTCAGAAGATAAAGGCTATTTTGGAATGGCCAGTGCTAAAAACCCTTAAACACCTTTCGTGTTTTTTGGGGTTAACAGTTACTACCACCGTAGATTTGTAAGAAACTATGGTAGCATAGAACACCACTCACATCGTTGTTAAAAAGGAATCTTTCCATTGGAATGAACTAGCCACCAAGGCCTTTGAGAAACTGAAAGAGGCCATGTGCACTACTCCAATTTTTCAACCCCAAACTTTTCAAAAACTTTCATAGTCGAATGTGATGCATCAGGTTCAAGAATAGGGGAGTAATACTCATTCAAGAAGGAAGACCCATCACATTTGAGAGTCATCAACTCAAGGGTAAGAATTTGTTAAAGCCAATATATGAGAAAGAGATGATGGCTATTCTTCATGCAGTTAAGCAATGGAGACATTATTTGATGGGTAGACATTTTAAGGTGAAGACTGATCATGATAGTCTCAAATACTTTTGGAACAAATATTATCATCTAAAGAACAACAAAAATGGGTGACTAAAATGTTGGGATATGACTTTGAAATCATCTATAAGAAAGGAAAAGAGAATGTTGTAGTCGATGCACTATCTAGGAGGGATGATTCCACAAAGGCATTATTATGTGCCATGACTATTTGGCAAGCTGATTGGATGGATGAGGAAAGATCAGAATGGGAAAATGACCAAGATACATGAGATCTGATTCAAAATCTCCAACAAGATTCTAGTTCCTCAAAAAAATTTGAGTGGAAAGGGAATGCCTTATGGTATAAATATCGATTATACCTATGCAAGAATTCTTCCCTAAAACACAAAATCCTTATAGAGCTTCATGCATCTCCAATAGGGGGCATGTTGGATTTTTGAAAACTTATCATTGAATCAAGCAAGATTTATTTTGGAAGGGATCAAAGGAGATATCCAAAAATTGGTGGTTGAATGTATGGTGTGCCAAAAAAATAAGGGAGAAACTATTAAGACACCAGGTCTTCTTCAGCCCTTATCTATTCCTAGTCAAAGGTGGGAGGAAATCTCTATGGACTTCATAACAGGTTTACCCAGGTCATGTGGTAAAAATTTCATCATGGTTATAGTTGATAGGACTCACAAAATATGCCCATTTTTTCCCTTATCACAACCATTCACAGCTAATATAGTAGCCACAACTTTTATGGACATTGTTCTAAAGTTACACGGTACCCCCAGAATCATCGTGAGTGATCGTGATCCAATTTTTACTAGAAACTTCTGGACTGATTTATTTTCTTGTTTGGGTACTCAGTTGGCTCATAACTCATCTTATCATCCTCAATTGATGGGAAAACAAAAGTAGTCAACAAATTCCTAGAAGCTTATCTTCGTTGCTTCACATCAAATAAGCAAGATAGATGGGTAAATTGACTACCCTAGTAGAATGGTGGTATAACACTTCATTCCATACCTCTTCCAAGATGTCTCCATTTGTGGCACTCTATGGGTACCAACCCCCTCAAATCACTATGTCCTTTAAATTCCAACCCAAAATTTCGTGTTGTGGAAGACCACATTCAACACCAACAAGAGGTCTTAGCTAGTTTGAGAGAGAATTTAGCAATGGCCCAGAACCAAATGAAGCAGCGGCAAAGATCAACATTGTAGTGAGAGGAATTTTGAAGTAGGTGATTGGGTATTTGTACGCCTTCAACCATATAAACAATTTTCCCTCAAGCAACAGTAAAAAGGATAACAAACTCTCTCCTAAATATTATGGCCCTTACCAAATCATACAAAGAATTGGTAGTGTTGCATACAAGTTGGAGCTACCCCAATCTACTCGCATACATCCAGTATTTCATGTTTCTTTCTTGAAGAAGGTCATTGGAAAACACATATCTACACGTAAAAGTTACCTACACTTGATGAGGAAGGTAGGATCATTTTGGAACCCGAGACAATCCTTCAGACTCACACTAAAAGACTACGAACACGAGAGATAAAGGAGTATCTAATAAAGTGGAAGAATCTTCCCAATGAGGAGGCCACATAGGAAGATGAAGATTTTTTGCAACACCATCCTAAGTTGATCAACATTAAGGGAAACATTGTTTTAAATGGGAAGGGCATGATAAGAGCTTAATCTACCACATGCATAGATATATGTGTGGGATGACCTAAGGCACACTTATCATTAATATTTACATTCATTAGTTAGTAATTAATGTAGTTCGAATTAACTTTAATGAATATGTATAGATGAAGGATTTTGGGAGGTTACGACTCCTTCGTGGTTAGATTGAATATATATACAAATGAGCATGGCTCTCCCAAGTCATCAAATTGGTGAATTATATTCTTATTATATATTCTTGAATAATTGTTGTAATATTCAAGTAATTTCATTACATACATCTTGTCATATCATTGTTAGATCTAACAATTCTCAATTCCTTTATTCTTATTTGAGAAACACCTTCGGCGTAAAAAGATTATTAAAAATTTAATAGATGATTATTTTCAATTAAAATAATAATGATTTTAAACAATTATAACTAGCAATAAATATTGATTTAATGAATAATAAATTTTAAATCTTACAATTTTTTAAAAATAACAAATATACAAATTACAACTTTTAAACATATAAATTGACCATAAATGATGGAGAATTCATTAGTTAATAAACCAATAAAACGATGCTTCCATAAATAATCTTTGTAATTGTAAAAGGGTCCTACTATCTGATGTAGGGGCATCTTCAAATGACATCAATAAATGCAAATTTCGATGGTTATAATGTCAATGAGGTCAAATTGACTATGTGGAGTCACGAGGGAGAGAGGGACTTAGGTGTGAGAGTTTGAAATTTCAAAAATAGAGTTTCCCTCCTAAATGTAAATTCAAATCTTAATGCATTTAATGATCCAATATGGCTCCCCAAGGTTAAAAGGGAGATGGTTTAAGGTGTAAGCAAGTATGTAGGTGTTTAGGCATGATGAAAGAGGTCCTAACATGAATAGGAGTCAATAAAATTTGAAAAAGATATAAGAATGCCCAGATATGTGTGAAGAGGCATATATGAGTCTTGAAGGTATTTAGGGTGAAGAAAAGGTTCTGTGAAAGGGTGGAAATTCGAATACAAGAGGAGGTAAGGAGAAATAGAAAAAGACTTTCCTCAAGGAGAAGAGGAAGAGTGCAAAAAGGAAGAAAATTTTCAATATTGTATGGATCATATGGTCATAAATTTATGTATAGAAATTTGATTTTTATATAATTACCTTCTTCAATTGAATCATATTTTGATTTGGACTAAGAAATAATGGTTTTCTTTTAACAAAAGCATGGAAGGTTGAATGGAAGCATATGAGGAGGTTGTTTAAAAGATTGAGTTTAAGAGTGCCCTGTTCTATCCGATAAATTATTGTAAAGATTGTGTGCTTGCATAAATACTTGTGAAGAGCTTGGGATGGTGTGTCTTAAAATTTGTTGAATGATTCTTTTGTGAGGTGATAGTGTTTTGATCTTCAAGAGTTCTAACCGATCAAGAGAACCATACTTTGTTCCTTGTTAAAAGAAGGCATCTGAAACCCCCGAGTCATAGTCTTCTATAACACAATAGAATATTTGCATGTGTGAACTATCAATGTTAGGTTAGTGTGATAACCATTAGATACACAAGAAGGTGTTGAGCCTTTGTAGCAAAGCATTATTGGTGGAAAAGAAAGGAATTTATTGATTAGAAGACAAACTCTTGTATGTAATAATCATCAAACACGGATTTGGGAAGGTAGATTTTAAAGTGACTACAAATGTAAGAGGATTGATCTCTCTCTCATTGTCAAAAGATTCGCATGCATATTTTTAAAATAGACCCTTGTGCAAAATTTAGAGCTTTGAATTGGAGTTTGGTGAAAGTTATAGCATAATTTGGGTTCTCGGGTTGAGTACGGTCCGTAGTTGGGGTTTCTAGAGAAATGCCCATTACCTTTTGAATGTACCGTGAAAAATGCATGGAATTTGGTAGCATGGTCTTTCCTAAGGTTGGATAATTGTTGGTGAAGGTTTGGAATCAAAACAAGCAACCACATTTGAGATATTGATGACAATTGGTAAAAAGACAGACAAACACAATATAAGACCTAATGGTGAGGTCCCAATAACAAAGAAACTAGTTTTTACCTATGAATTACAGTCAAGATACTTTTCACTCACCTAGAACCCTGAAATGGGTATCTAAAAAGGTATAGTTTGTGTCTTAATACCTCATAAAAATAAAGATATTAATGGAAATGAGTAGAACCAAAGCTAGTAGGCCTACTTGAAAGGTGGAATGAGAAATGGGTGATTGCAAGAAGAGTATTGTGAGTTGAGATATGAAATTTAGGGCACACCTTAGGATTGATAAAGAGTCCTTGAATTTTTTTAATCTTATTGTGGGCATCCTTATATTCCTTTAGTCATGATACTAGCAAGAGCCTTGAACTTAAGAGCTTAGAAAGGCGATCTAAGAGCTAGATAAGGGAAGATTGGTGTTTATGATATTTTGTATCGAAATGATTGTTGGAGCATCACTTGTTTCGAGTATGTAATAGGGTGAATGAGCTAGGAGGCATTGAAAAAGGACAAAAACCAAAAGGTGCTTATCTTGGGTAAGAAGCTAGTGAGAACAAGAAGGACAAGTTGTTGAATAAGAGTAAGTTGTTTGATTCTTGATTATGATACATTAGAGAAGGTGTATTTTGCATCGATTGGGGTTCGTAAGTAGGGCATAGAGAGTTGCGAAGCCACTTAGGGTTTATAGATCCATTTTATGCATATATAAGCCATTTTGGGCTTGGTAAGGGTGCTCATATTGCAGAGGTTTTGTGAGATTTGTTGATAGAATCCTCTTGAATGTGTTTGAATGTACAATGAATGTATCCTCTTTGCATCACTATCTTATTCAAGCATTCGGGAAGATATTTGTTTGGCTTACCATGATACTCGAGTTTTTTTCTTCCCTTTCAATTACAAATCCCTATTTATGGCTCCGATAAAATTTTATGGCCCATAAAAGAGTTTAGCAAAATAATTTTCAATGAATTAATAAGCAATTTTTGCTTAAAACAAAAACATAGAAATTTGTTTCTCTTCCTCTAATAGAGGAAGCTTGAGCATGGAATCTCATATTTTTTCCCGATTCCTTAGACTTCCTTGACTTGTATAAATTCAAATACGATTTTTTCATTCGAAAATTCAAGGGCAACTCCGAGACGAATCCCAAAGAAACAAACTCCATCCATGACCAAGAACACCAAATCAGCGGTGTGCACCCATGCATGTCTTCACGCTCTCCACATACAAACTATGTTGTGCACTTAAGATCCCATTAAAGTTTTCATATGACCATCGTGTAGTTAGAATGGGGATTGCATCAACTTTCTTCCCTTTAGTGGCATCGATGTCATAGAAAATTCCAACCAAAAGACTAGAGAAGAGGAAGGAGCCCATCGCCATCAAGAAAGTATGATGCCCCACTACGATATGCAATCAGATAACATAAGAATATTAGAGAGAACACCATGATACATAAAATCAAGATGTCCCCTGTAATATATCAAGATACAAAAAAGCAATTAATAATTTATAACTAATAATGCAACACAAGAACCAATAAACATGTCCCTAACGTGTTCCACAGTGAGGATTGATTGGATGTGCCCCCTGCCAGGGTAGGAGGACATAGTAAAGTATTGGGTCATTGTCCTCAAACAAGGAAACAATGAGAGCTGAATTTTCCCCAAGCGAGGATTCACACGAGGAGAAGTGGTTTGAATTTGGTAGTCATAAGGTGATTGGATCATTCATTGGGGATAATAGTTCAAAGGTTGAATTGTGTTGGTTATTTTATATTTTTTGCGATTTTGTGGAGTTTAAAATATTTTTATTTATTTATATTATATATATATATATTCTAATGTTTTTTGGATTTTTGACGATTTTCAAATGTTTTTAGATTTTTGACAATTTTCAAATGTTTTTGGATTTTTTATGATTCTTTCTAATGTTTTTGGATTTTTTACGAGTTCTAATTTTTTTGTTGGATTTTGGACGATTGTTTCTAATGTTTTTGGGTTTTTGATAATTTTCAAATGTTTTTGGATTTTTGGATTTTTACACTGTTTTTAGATTTTTGACGATTTTTACACTTTGTTTGTGGATTTTTACACCGTGATTGGCAATTTATGGACTAGAGTGCGGAGACTTAGTTTTGAGAGGCAATAAACCGTGATATTATCCGTATGTACCGCTTTTTCGTGGTGGTAACTTATGCTTAGAATAACACAAATTCTATTTCCATCAAAGGGGATATGGTGGTGATGATATGATGAAAAGAAGTCCAACTCCATTCTTGACTCCACACAACTAGTAAGATGCGCGTGCTCATCATCAAGAATCAAGAAGGACGTAGGAGGTAGATAATGAATATGGAGACAAATGCTAACAACAATCCCTTTGGAAAATTGTGACTTCATTCTTCATAACAGTAATGAACCAGTTTCAAAAATGGCTTTCACTTTATGAGTCACGTGTTAGACTTAGACAGTTATGTGGCCTGCTGATTGGTAAGATATGAGGTGAAGGGATAGTTCTCTCTTCACTTAGGCATCTAAATTACTTCTTGGGGGATGCTATAATTTGCAAGCACTGTAAGATTTTTTTATTTTTGTTGAAATGACTCCCTATGCCTTGCCCCATGCTACTAGTGAGAAGCAAGGGCTCATCACCAAAGGCAAAATATAGGCGAGTAAATTCCCTTTTTGTCTTTTTTTGTTTTTTTAATGTTAATAATTATTTTTATGCTTTTATGAGAATGACCCTCTACGCTTTGCCCCATGCCACTTGTAAGAGGCAAGGGTTTATAATCAAGACAAGACGTAGATGAGTAAGAGCACCTTCCTCCATTCCCAGTCTCACACTACCAGGAAGAAGTGTGGGCTCAACACCAAAGACTATGAAGGATAAAAGATGTGACGATGAATTATTCATAAGTTATTGAATTGATGGATTTTTACAATAGCGCTTTGTATTTGGGAAGGAACATCTGCCCCCAATCTCAGCCCCACACGACTAGTAGGACGTGAGGGTTCAACATTGAAGACTGAGATGGATGACCAAACGAACTGGGTAAAGAATTTTAGAGCTTCATTATGAAAGAGATAATGTCTTTGAAGGGAATATATTACCATCAGTAAGCTTCTAGGTATGACCATAGGTGAAAGCGACTAAAAATGGGAGATATTATAAGAAGTATGACGCTCACAAACTTAATAGGATTTATATTAGCACTTGTCTCATGATGATAAATATGAAGATGTGATTTTGATAATGAAAATGTCTACCAATGGAAATAAATAAATTTATTCAGAGATAAGCAAGACAGAAGGAACAATGTACACTTTGTTGTTTCCCGAAATAGAGAGTGCTTTCAAGAATAGAATTTCTTTGAATGGAATGCATTCATGGGTTTTTCAAGGACTTGGCTTGTGTCAATGGCCAATTTATAAGCTCCAAACCTAAAATTATCTATGATTTCGTTGGGCTCAAATTTGTCTTGTTTTTCTTGTTCTTTGGGTGTATTCTTTCGATTTTCTTTGAGAATGAAATCATTGACCTTAAATTTTCTAGGTTGGAATTTTTTATGGTAGCTATGTCGTAGCCGATTTTGATATACTTGAAGATGATCTAGGGCATTAAGTCATTTTTCATCAAGAAGCTCGAGTTCATTAAGGTGTGAGTGTCGATAATAATCTTTATTGATTACATCTTTGAAGGATATTATGAAGGATGGAAATTCAACCTTGACATGTAAAATAGCTTCCCAACCATAAACAAAGGAGAAGGGAGTGGCTCCAATAGGTGTGTGATAAGATGTGCGGTAAGCCCAAAGAGTGGGATAGATTTGGTTAAGCCAATAGCTTCCATGTGTGTTGACAATGATGGTTTGTGTTATTTGGTTTGTTGCTTCTATTTGTCCATTAATTGATTGTTTTGAGGATAGATTCATGATTAAATATGGAAAAGGTTGTGTAAAGATATTCCTAGGTATAATTACCTCATAGAATGTATGCACGTAGAAGTCTTGACAGGTGAGAATAATTAGTGATGAGATGCCTGCAAGATCGATCGTTGAAAGCATGATGGACACGATAGGTTGCATTGTCGCAAGTGTCCAAACTTGATGTGGTTGTGTTTCGACAACAAGGCTAGAGATGTTAGGCATAAGAGCCAATATTGGAATAATAGAATCAAACTTAATGGTACTTGTTGATGGAACCTTTTCGTAGTGTCTACAGTAATATCAAGGTTTGAAAGGGAGTCTTGAAACAAGATCAAGGTCTCGTTAGATGTTGGAAGAATGTTGTCACCCAAAATAGGTTCAATATATGTTTGGGCTGAAAGAAAGTCTTGAAATAAGTTCAAGTGCTCAGTAGATGTTGGAAGAATGTTGTTGTCCAAAATAGGTTCAATGTATGTTTGGGTTGAAAGAGAGTCTCGAAATAAGTTCAAGTGCTTAGTAGATGTTGGAAGAATGTTGTTGTCCAAAATAGGTTCAATGTATGTTTGAACTAATGGAAGGAAATTTGAAGAAGATATGGATTGGTTTGGAATTAGAGAGTCTTGACTGTTGTCGTCATGATCTCATGGAATTTTAGTATATATAGGAGTTTCGAAAGTAGTCAGCTCTTCATGGAAAGTTGTGGTATTGGATGTGTCATTGGTTGCAAGAGTGTTGTCATCAAGTTCTACTAGAGATGATGTCGTCGTCAATTAAGTCTTGGACGTAATTCTTAAATCACACACATTTATCTGTGTGATGACCATCAATGCGATGAAATTCACAGTATGTGTTAGGTTTGTACCAACATGGCTTAGCTTCCCCTTCGGCAAAGGGTTTTGTAATTGGATATCTTATCAGTTTAGCCTCTTTTAGTTGATGAAAAACACTAGAGAGACTTTCTCCAAGGGGGTAAACTGGCGTTGGACTTTACGCAAAGTTACGTCTTCATTAGGTTGTATGATTAGCTTTTTGGGTGATCGTTCACTGATTTGGGTAGCCATATGAGAGAGTTGTGTTGTCAACTTATTAATTTTTTCTAATAGCTCATTGCGTGATGTTTTTCGTGAATTCATCATGTTTGAAAGAGAGGGAGAACGAAGAAAGGTGCGATGAAGAACTCAACCTATTGATTGTGATATTTATTTTGGCTCAATCGAGTTTTAACAAGTAAGGCTATAAGGAGCAAGCTTAAACAAGCTACTCAGGATAAATATGTGATAGCTTAAATAAGCTATAATGAAAATGGTTGAGATTTGGCTTAAACAAGCTCTGGATTGTTGACAGGAGAGTAACCCAAACAGGTTAATCGTGATATGGTTGTGATATAACTCAAAATGAGTTATGAAAGGATTTGTGTTGGCTATGATTTAGATAAACGCGATGGTGGACAGAATAATGAGTGAACTCAAACAAGTCACCCAATATTAGTTTGATATAGTTGGAAACAAGCTATGAAGGATGTTTTGACAATTGACGATATGGGGAGTGAATGCTAGTCACTCAATATCAGTTGGATATAGCCGAAGACAAGCTATGACAAATGTATTATTGGCTGAAGCGAGCTAATGAAATTGGTGTGATGTTTTGGTCTACGTTGTTGGATTGTTTGGATGTTTTCGCTTGGTATTGAATTGGTCGAGAACTAATTTTTTTGTGGAACACAACTAGGGTTTGAACTTTTACAATGAACACATTGATATCAGCCAAGTTTTATGATAAAACAATGCTAAACTATTTTGTTTTCACACAACAAGCAATCATGTGGATCTAATTGTTTTGGCTTAGGAGGTAAATTCTTCAGGAATGATCATTGTTTCATGCAATCATACATGTATGTTGTGGATTGATGGATGCAGACTCTTATTACTCAAAAAAAAAGATGTGTCCTCTGATATACCCTAGTCCTAATATACCTAATTCTGTACGGGGATAGAATTGGTACAGGGAGCCCTTAGAGCACTGGAGGAGACTCACCAATTCTTACTTGCCTATTTCAGAGTGAATCACCATGTCTAGAACAAGTTTTGTGAAAAGGTGGAAGGTGATGGAGGGATGAATGTGTATGGTGTCCTTATAACTCCCGAAGATTTACAGGGACGATGCCCAGGCTTTGTTGTTACAACTATTTAGGCATGACTCGCATGCGCCGCATGACAACATTACCTATAAGTGAAGAGCAGGGGCGAGGTAAATACTAAACGCTGTGATGAGACTAGGTCTCAAAGTGCAATGCAGATGCAAATGTTGTTGGTGTGTGGTAGTCAAGTCCACATCACCGGTGTAGCTTTGGTGGTGATGAAATCCACCTCATCTATGTGCAAAAACAAAATGATAAAGTGATTAAACGCAAGGTTCTTTCCAACTTGAAATAAATCACTAGCAGAAAATAATTACGTACCTGAGTGTACTTTTTTTTTTGTTTCAGCAATTTTCTTTGAATGGTGGTATTTTTGCAGGATTTTTGTTGTTTTTGTGTTTTTGTTTTTGACAATATTCCAAATGACGTAGTCCTCCTTCGCGTTCCGTAGCAAACCTCGGAATGGCCTAGGAAACTTGGATTGAGCCCTAATTGTGTGATATGTAGGTGCTTTTCTTCAAGACGGAGCAAGACCTTCCTACAAAAACGATCCTCTTACTTTGCACCAGATGGGAAAAAGGATTATGAGACTATTTAGGCATTAGGACGAGGCAAAATGATGTTCTTTGCTCAAAGGATGCAAGAACTTAGATATGGCATTCAAGCTAATTCTCTGTGTCCTTAGAGAGGAGGGGTAAGGTTGTATTTATAGCCCGGGGGAGTGATTAACTTAGAGTAATTTAAGTAATCATGGTTTGAAAATGTGGCCAAGATTAAGTGAGTGGTTTGAAAATGTGGGCACAATTAGGTGAGTGGGGGCCACGAAGAATGGGTGAGGATTTGAATTATATTTTTAATTCATAAGTGGAGGATTTTAGGTGAGTAGGGACCACGAAGGGTGGGTGAGGATTTGAATTTGAATTTTCAATTCAATAGTAGAAAAACATGGAGAATAATGGCATGTGGTGAGGATTGGGTTATTTTTTGGATTTTGAAATGGATAATTAATCAAATTATATTTGATTAATTCGAAGTGTATTTTTGTGGGAAATGAGGAAGGGGAATTAATTGATTTAGGATAGATGTGAAATTAGGGTGTCTACACTTTCTTCCAACAATAAATGAAAAAAATGAAATGGTTTTTAATGTGGTTATACATGATACCACTTGTTATTTAAATACGGGCTTGAAATAATATAAAATTGTTTATGATATGGGACTTGAAAATATATGGAGCTACCATTTCATTTCGGGAACTCAAATCATAGGATGTAATTTTTTAGATTAATATTGTTCACCTAAAAATCGATAACAATAATATTTCATTAACTTCTTTGGCTATGTGAGAACACAACAAACCCTATGACTTATCATCGATATCACATAATTTCCTCGATCCTAATGAAGAAAGAAACAATAATTTACAAGGGCATACGCCATAAGATGGTGATAGGTTTAAGAATTTGCATTTTTATTATATTTCTAGCGAAGCTTCTCATGTGTGACACAAGGCATGTTACACATTTTTATTACTAATAAGTATCCAACATGTACAAATTTTCCCCACACTCTTGCTCCATATTTCTAGCTTGCTCCATATTTCAGAGCAACCACCCATGTTTAAATCACACTCACTTTGTTACATCTTGTAGTTGGGGCCTGTGGGGCACCTAAACTTCGATGAAGTGGGGCTCGCATGTATGGGAGTGCGGGCGTAGACCCAGCCCAAGGTCAGGCTCTACGGAAGCGTGGTGGGATGATATGATCCTCATGTTTGGATTTCACTAACTCCTCAAGGTTTCAAAGTGTAACAATTTTTACATTTGGTGTAAGAGGATATGATGACATTGCAATGTTTTCCGGGGCTCGTATAAGATTGGGCATGGTCCCGCTTATACAGTGGAAATATAGCCTAAGGTTCGGGCTACATAGTGTGGTGGGATGTTATGATCCGGGTGTCAAGATTCACTAGCACCTTGAGATTTTGGTGTATCGGTTCATTACAATACAAATGGAAGGAAATGGGAAATATTATTATTTTTTAAAATGAATTATAATAGATAGATCCTAAATGCAATGATTTCAAGGTTACGCTTTCAAAGCATTTTTATTTAATATGAATAAAAATTATATATTCAAGACCTTCTAATATCAATTGAAGACAATACACTAAAAACCCTCAAATACATGGAAATGGCTGAAAGTAAAAGAAGAAATATTATTTTCTTACAAAGGTATGGACGCAATATCAAGCAAACTCCACAATCAAAGTGTGGTTGTTGCGTAATTGGGACGAAGGCACCGTTTTGGGATTTGTATCAACTCTAAATAAATTAAAATAGTGTTGTCTAATTAATTTATATAGAGCTAACTAAATGTTACAAGAATTTTTTTAATTTAGATCACATGCATTTAAAACTACACAATGGAAACTAGAGTATTAAGCATGCCAAACCGATGAAGTAATTAAGAGTACAATTAGGGTTAGAGAGCAGAGTTAGTTGATTCAAGTTGAATTCTAATATTTTCATTAATAAATTTAGAATGGATGAAGAAAATTTAATGTACCCAAATCAATTGTTGCTCGCTTATGTGTGCAGCGTATTGTTCTTTGACTTAGGACAATACCGATCGGTCATGATTGGATTCTATAAACAATACTAGATGTACTATTTTTTTACTTGTAGATGGAAAGATATTAGTTTCTTTTATGTCATTTCACCATTTCTTATGTCCCACTTTGATATCTTCAAATTTTCTTGTAACCCTAGGTTTCACACTTGTACTTGAAAAAAACCTATCTTTATGCAAGAACATCAATCAAACACACATTAGATTAAAAATAAAAGATACATATGCTTGAGTCGAGCTAACCTCAATGGCCACCCATTTACGATTCTTTGAACATTGCACTACATTTCAGACTTGCCACTAAGATTTATTTTCATCATTTGAGACTCCCATATATAAAGTTTTCCAAAAAGCATGATATAATAATGATTTTGTGCAAATTTTGGTGTCTACATTTGCCTCTATACTAGTAAATAGAATTTACTAGTTTATAGGAGAAAAATATTACACCTAATAGTGTTGAAGACAAGAAACTTTTTAGGAACATTGAGAGAGTAACCATATCACGATGAACAACATGAGTCATTGGCATGGCCAACACAAAGGTAGGGAGAAACATCCTATTGGCCAAAAGGTGTAATAGGCATAAAAAAATGTATTTAGAGATATGGAGATTATACTTGGAACTTGTGAAAAGTTGGGGGTGATCAATGCCCATAGGTATTTGATACTAGGTGGGAATTAGATGTCCCGAAACTAATGGAAGAGTGTCACGAAGTTTCAAGTGACCCCAAAATAATGTTTCCCATTTTAAGGGACCACACTCCTGCTGACGAATCTAGGTCCCATAAGTTTGGAAAACTCAGTAAAGTAGAAAGGGAACGATGTATCATGCCCCACTATGTACTATAAAAATGTATTGTAGTAATTGTAGAAACAAAATTATGTAGTTGAGTACATTTCTAGGTCCTAAAAGCATACTAGCATTTCCATGATTCCTAAGTAATAAGACTAGTAATTAGCAATTATCTTTGGCCTCTTTTTGTGTTTCTTATTTTCTATTTGGTCTTACACACTCTGAGCTTTTAGTCGAACTTCACTTTTTTAATCTTTTATGACTTCAAACACCAATGCCCAGCCAGATGAAGTGCCTGTGCGCTCATGTCCATTCTTGGTGCCCCGGCCATTTTCTATCTTACTAGCTCTTTTTGGGCCTCTTTTATCTTTTGGGCATCCTTTTTACTTATGGGTAGACCTTCCAATTTTCAATTACGAAATTCAACCAAAGGAATAATCTAAATACATAGTCATGTGATCAAAATGTAGAACCAAAGACTAAACATACCTACTATCACCTAAGCTTACACTCAAAAGGCACTTAAACCACTTCAAAGCATCCATTTGGCATCCATCACAAGGGACAAAGGATAAGCAACTCTACATCCACGACATAAGAAGGGGAAGTATATTATATTTCATCCACACATTTGCATATTCTAGAAAATCTAGCCCGCCATCTAGTGCATCTTGCACAAGGGATTCCTAGGGCACCATTCTTATACACATTCACAAGAACTACATGGAGTTTGAGTTGTAGTGTAGCTCTCGATCATAAGTTCGGTGTGGGTGACCATCGGGTCACCGACTCCCCATATTACATCTTTCCTTTTTGGATTTTATGTGGTTTTATGGGTTTTGTAGGTGAACATCTCTTTTACGGAGTTACTGTGTATCTTTGGCATTCAATGTTTGACTTACGGGAAATCAACTTGAATCAATTGCAACACTTGTGCGACAAAGGAAAATTCATATTTCGAGCATCTACTTAGTCACAAAGGTGCCTAGAAGAAGTCTCCAAAGCACCTAGGCTCTCATGCTCTACTAAGGGCACACGTGTCCGGCTCTGTCCATGATTTCGAGATTTTATAGTGCACAATTACAACGATCTTCGTAGTGTATTCATCGGTGCTCCCTACTCGATCACTTCCAGGTCACCCGTACATCATCTAAGTCTCTTTATCTATCTCTTGCACTTAGGGTTTCATTCTTACTTGCTCATTTACTTGTGTCATATCATATTCTAAAGCGATTGTATATCATTGTTTACATTAGTTAATTTGTAATAAGGTTTAATAAATCTAATTTTATTAAATCATTTGGTGAACCCCACTCGTGATCAATCATTTGGATCCTTGTTTTGCTTATTCTATCCAATCTTCTTTCATGGATGATACAATTTCTCAAGTATCTTTGCATCAATTTCTTCAAATGTACTTGTTGGAGCTCAAAATTGTACCCATCCCGGATCGGGATGAACTAGAGCTTTGAGGCAACGTGAGACTGTCTCCAAGCTGTGGGACCTTGCATGCTTGAGACAAACCTTTGAATTCCTCTACCTATTCCTATTGTTAAGACTACTCCTAATGCTGGAAACGAAGTTATCTAATCCTAAACTAACATTCCAAGGAACCAAGGTTAGAAGGAGATGCGCACGAGAAATCCTAAGCTAAAAGGGTGGTGATAGCACCCAAAAAAGGGGTCAAATGTTCTCCACGAGGGTAAGGCGGGCGTGCCATAGACAAGAACCACACAAAATCATGTTTCCTGTGCATTGACAACACATAAAAATGGAACCTGCAAGTAGGAAATGCACACAACATGCCAAAGAACGTGACCAGAAAGACAAGAACACATAAAATGTGAGAATAGAGTAGAGAATAGCCACAAAAACTTGATTTTATTTCTTAAAGGATGCACAATCAACTACATTCATGGCAAAAGGTGAGAATACATTGCAGAGACCAAGTTTAAGGTCCGAAACCCACAGAATTTGAACACCATTTTGGCATGGATCCGTTACAACAAAGAGGGATCCTTTTCAATGAGAAATGGCCTTGAATTTATAAAAAAAAGAGAAGAGGAGGAGAAAGAAGAGGGAAATTCGAATTCAAACTTTCAACCACCAACAAGTAATAAATGCCCGCAAATCTTCCCGAATATTGTCGATGCACCTCCTCATGTCTCTTTTACTTGTGGAAGAAGGAAGAAGGCAAATATGGGTCAAAACTAGGTGGTGGGGTTGATTAGATGTGTGCATTAATGGCCCGACTGACATTTCCATGTTTTCTACCTACTAAATCCAACCAAAATCTTATTTTCAATGGTCCAATGTGTAGCTCACATCAATAGATTTCCAACAAGTCCAGGCACATGGGAATATGAGCTCTACAATAGAAATTATGGCGATCATAAGATATATAGTACAAACTGAACACACAATGACACATGGCGCACGCTGATTGAGTGAGGGATTCGAGATGATTATTCATTTTTTCTCTTTTCTTCCACATTTCATGCATCGTTGGTTCGCAAGGATTCGGTACCTAGTTTACACGCTTTGATAGTTGTGTGTGACTCAATCAATTTGACAAATTGCCACGTGGAATAGTGATTGACGCAAAAGATTGCACATGGTGCATGCGTAAGTGCTTAGAGGCGTGAAAGAGGAATGCAGAAGGTAGGTGTGTAGAGGGTGCATGCAGAAGAGAGAAGAAAAGGTGCATATCCGGAAAAGTGTACAAGTATGCAAGTAGGCGCGAGATATTCGAATGAGAAAGTGCATAAGGATTAGAAAAATAAACGTGAGGAGAAAATGTGAGGGTAGAGATAAGACGAGTTGCAAAGGTATAGTGCTAAGGAGAATGCATAATAGGTCAAAGAGTGAATAATGAGGGAATGCACGGAACTCATGAGGAAGGGCATGCGTGGGGAAAGCACACTAGGGACTTAGCTGAATTGGAAGGCAAGTCGAGGGTGCACATGAGAAGTGTGTGAGACTACCTTTGGAATGAAAGCAAGTGTGATAGTGTTGCGCATGAGGGGAAATGAAAAGAGATAGAAGAATAGAAGGGAAAGGTGAGAGCTCGTGAAATTTTCACGGGAGGAAGTGAAGGAAAGGGGAAGCGGGAAGGGCGCGCGGAAGAAGCTGTAACCAAGTAAATTGTGCCAAGGAACCATTAAAGTGCGCGCAACCTAAAAATTAAACTTGAGTTAGAATAGAAATGAAAGTTATCAAAAAACCAGGGGGTCATTTAGGAAAATAGTTTGGTGACCTTCGGGAAATTTTCCTACTTTTGGATGAAGAGACTAGTAGCCTTAGAAGCATCCATTGGGCATGGAGTCATCCTGAAATTTGAATTTTAGATCTGCCACTTTTAAGGATACCCCAGAAGTCACTTGAAAGAATTGTATGAACTTTGAATTGAATCGTTGATCTCCTAAAAGATGTTCTGATTTGGATTTATGAGAGTGGAAAATTATGTGCTGTTGTTGGAACTTCTTGTTTGAAAACTGGACCGCCTTCTTGGAAGGAAGAAGAGTGCATGAAAGGGCATGCAAAAGGAAAGGACATAGCGTCAAAAAGCGCGCTGAAACAAAATCAAAATTATGTAAAAATATGAAAAATCATTCATGTTCCAAGGGGAAACATGCAGAGTGTGCACAAGCCCTTGTTTTACAATAATCAAACCTAGACTAACCTATTCTAACCGGAGGTAAAGGAAGCTTAAACAAATCCCACAATAGGTAGGGAGAAATAGCTACCTTTCCTCACAAATTGAGACCATGTAATTGATTTGGCGTTGAACATGGTCTGTGACAAGAGTGAAAAACTATTTTGAAACTAGTTTTCCACCCTTTCCAAAGTATTAACAAAAACAAAACAAATACCTCCTTTAGTTGTTTTGCATTTGGATTTGGGAGGCATTGTTGTTGACCTTTGGCATTTGAAGTTCTACGTCATGCTTTGGAATAAGCATAACCTGGTTGCAACTCTATTTTTGGCTCTAGACTAGCAAGATATCTGATTAGGCACAAGCTGATCCTTGTGGTTTTTCCATTTCTTTTAAGCTCAATCCCACATATGGGTTCATCGTACAAACTTTCCTTTTGAAGGTGAGTGTTTGTAGGTTGGGTTACATGTTGTTTTGCCTCAACAAACAATTCTTCCTCCTTTAAAACTCGCACCTTATGAGTCTAACTGACTTTCTTTCAAACATATACCCCCTTTTTCTCACTCTCCGCAATCTCATCTTCCCAATCAGAGTCATACCATTCTTCAACAATTCTACAATCAACGAACATGATGATATTGGTTGGGGATGATGCATAGGCGAGGGACTTTCCATTTATAGCATAGTTAGATAGAGGGGATTCAAAAGAAGGTGGGAGGATGGACGTGAAGGGAACACACATAGAATGAATGAAAGTGTGTGTGGTAGGGATGGGTCTCCTTTGACCAACCTGAATTAGACTCTTCTCAGCTAATATGGCAATGCTAAATGCCTAAGGAAGAGTATTTCCTCCTAGGGCTTGGATCAATACAACCAAATCATAATTGAAAGACCTCAAATAATACAAGAATGTCATACCTTGGGTCTGAATTCAAGAGGAATTCTGTGACAAGTCCTTGTGAACTAGATGTTGAGGTCTGAGATATACTCTGTTGGCACGCGATGTATTGTGCTAAGATGTTCCATGAGGACAATGACATATGCATTCTCCTTGAACCAATTATAGAATTGTTCTCCCAGCTGATCCCAAGTGGAAATAGATTGAGGAGCCAAACTATTGAACTAATCTTTTACTTTTCCTCTAAATGATAGAACAAGAAGCCTAAGGAAAACATTTTCTTCATTGGCATTATGAATGATGCAGTGGTTAGCTATATCTTGAATATGATCAATAGGAGATTGATCTCCATCTCCATGGAAAAGAGACAAGTTTATCAGACTATTTTGGGGATATCATCCCATTGTTGTAAATGGAGGGGAGAGGAACTGAAATGAGAAAATGGAGGATCTCCATAAAGAGCCATGAATGAAGTGGGAACATAAAGTGAATGGAAGGGTGAAAGGGAAGGAAGAAATGAGTGGAAGGAAAGGTCGTGAATGAGATAATGGGTTGGTTGAATTAGTGGAGTCACTAGATGTGCTTAGAATAGCCTCCAAAGGTTGAAAATTTACCAAGAACACATCAAATTGGTAAATGAGAAAACAAGGCACATTCTCCCACACGCGCTACCAAGTCGTGCACTAAGCTGTTGTTCATTTTGCGTGCACTAAAGCTTTATCTTTAATTGTGTCTACCCTCACGCATGCACATCCGTGAATATCTTCCTTGTGTGCTTGATGTCAATGCCTCGCGTACATGTTTGTGTAATTCGATGTTTGTTCTCCTTTAATGAAAGGGAGCACAGATTGTTGAAACCAATGGATATGGATATTGGGAGTCGTTAGATGTGTTGAAAGATGCCTCACAAGGCTAGATCTCAACAAGGACACATAAAACTTGTTAAGATGAAGATGTAAACATCTTCAAACCGGTCCCATCGGGCATGCCAAAAACTGTTGGAGCTCAAAATTACACCTATCCTAGATCATGATGAAATGGGGTTTTGAGGCGACATGGCATTGTCTCCAAGTTGTGGGACCTTGCACGCTGGATATAGACCTCCAGAGAAGGAAAACTTCCTCTATGTATTCCTACTACCAAGACTACTCGCTAATTTTGGAAACAAAGCTATCTAACCCTAAACTAACATTCCAAGGGACCAAGGTTAAAAGGAGATGCATAAGGGAAATCCTAAGCTAAAAGGGCGGTGATAACACAAAAAAAGAGTCGATCACTCTCCATGAGGGGAAGGAAAGGGGGAAAGCATGGGAGAGAGGGCAGGAAAGCGTGCCACGTAAAGAACCACATAGACTCAACTTTCCCGTGCATTGACAACACATAAAAATGGAACTTGCAAGTAGGAAATGTGCACAACATGTCGAGAAAATGTCAACAAAAGGTAAGAACACATAAAATGTGAGAATAGGTCAGAGAATAGCCACAAAACCTAATTTTATTGCTTAAAGGATGCACAATAGTCAGCTACATTCATGGCAGAAGGCGAGAATACATTGCAGAGACCAAGTTCAAGGTCTGAAACTCATGGGAAGTTGACCACCATTTTGGCATGGTGTCGTTACAATAAAGAGGGATCCGTTTCAATGAGCAATGCTCTTCAATTTATAGAAAAAGAAGGAGAGAAGAGGAGGAAAAAGAAGAGGGAAACTCATATTCAAAATTCCAACCACCAACAACAAGTAATAAATGCATGCAATGCTATCGATGCCTCCCATGTATGTTCTCGCTTGTGGAAGAAGGAAGAAGGAAAATCTAGGTCAAAATTGGGTTGTTGGATCGACTAGATGTGTGAATTAATGGCCTGAATGAAATTTCTCTATTTTCCGCCTACCAAATCCTACCAAAATCTAATTTGAATGGTCCAACGTGTATCCTACATCAACAAATTTCCAACAAGTCTAAAGCGCGCATGAATTTGAGCTTTGCAATAGAAGTTATGGGGATCAAAACATCTACAGTACAAATTGAACATGCAATAACACATGGTGCACGCTAATCAACCGAGAGATTTGGTTGACTATTCATTATCTTATCTTTTCTTCCATGTTTCACGCATTGGTTCGTCGTAAAGATTCGGTTCCCGGTTGGCGCGCTTTGATAGGTTGCGAGTGACACACTCAATCGACATGTTTCCACTTGGCATAGTGATTGGTGCAGAAGATTGCACATGGTGCGTGTGTAAGAGCCAAAGGCATGAAAGAGGAATGCAGAAGGTAGGCATGCAGAAGGCGTGCGTAGGAAAGTGGGAAGAAAAGGTGTATATATGTAAAAGTGTACAACTATGCAATCAGGGCGCAAGCATTCAAATGATCAAGCGTGCAAGGATTAGAAGAATAAGCACACGGGGAAAATGAGAGCGCAAAGATAAGACGAGTTTATAATGTTCATATGTAACATGGAGGAAGTGTATAGAACTAATCAAGTGCATATTCTATGAGGCTACACATAAATAATTTGGCAAGTGTCGTCATGCATATAGTCTATAGAGGAGGCCATGAAGGTGCGAAGGTTTTATTGTGGATTAGTCTTAACATCGTAAAATGAAATATTTGGAGTGAATATTCAATAGTAATTGATAGTTTAAAATTTTAGGCACTAAAGGATTATTGAGTAACCCAATGGAGGTCGGCGTGATTTGTGATGAATTTTGCAACAAGAGAGCAATTTGCACTTGTATAGCTTGTAGTTATTAGAGATAAA
Source organism: Taxus wallichiana var. yunnanensis (assembly GCA_018340775.1). Classification (NCBI taxonomy): domain Eukaryota; kingdom Viridiplantae; phylum Streptophyta; class Pinopsida; order Cupressales; family Taxaceae; genus Taxus; species Taxus wallichiana. Next base: position 304,396,754 of record CM031238.1, read on the forward strand.
CAATAGAAATATGATCCAAATGAAGTGTATTCAGTCTGATGCGAGTCCATATAATGGGTATGTGTAGTATCTTAGGGGACCATATGTGATGCCCCCATAGTTGGAATATTGGGTATAAGTAAGGGTTGGTCTAACACTTGAGTAATAACAACTAAAGGGAAAACAATTTCATAGATGGTGGATTTAGGGTTTGTGAAATTTGTTGTTGGTGATTTGTTTGCAATATGGTGATAATATGATCAAGGTGTTACATCTTATATATAATTACTTGTGTGAAAATATCCATTTTTATTGTGAATACTCTTTGTTGGATTACATACACCTAATTTCCATTAGGCTCAAATTAGTCACCTTTATGATTAGACATTGTCTCAATCATATGTGTATTTTTTTGTAATATGTGTGAGATCACCATGAACATAAATAATATTTCCTTTGGTTATGCTAGGAATAAACTCAATGGGAGACAACAACAAAACTCGGATGTATAGGCAATTTTCTCATGACATCGATGAACTAGAGGTATTTAGATGTGATATATTTGAGTACCAATTAATCACAAACTATGATGTGTTGGAGTTATGGATATAACTTGCTTAGATGTTGTATGAAGATAAAAGTGGAGTATGGTGCAAAGAGAAGAAGGGTTTTTAAAAACCCTAAGAGGATAAATATAAACCCTTAAACTAGAAAGGAGGTATTCGGATCTAAAACCCTAAGTTCAATAATGGAACCGTAGGTCGATGTAGAAGAAATAAGTATGTTCATCATAATGCAATATCAAAATTAGGTTTAAGCTAATTTAAATTGATTACTATGTGTAAATATGAATTACCAAAAAATGACAAGAATCAAGAATCCTAATACCATGTATTACAATAGTAAGATCTCATATAAACTCTTTCAAAGTTACGTAAAGGAAGTTTGGGTTAGGGTAATGAGAGATTGCAATGATTTATTAGAAGAGACAAAGTGATAGTGATATGAAAGTGTACAAACATGGCGTGAAGAGTGTCATTGAGTTGTCCATAAACTTTGAGAATAAAAAATTGAATGGAGGATGAAGATTCCTATCTAGGGAAAATTCACCTAAAGAAATTTTACCTTTGTGGATGGATTTGTCTTGTGTGGGGTTTTGTTGGGAGGCATCTTACATATAGAACTTAAATTGACCACATCCTTAGTACCTTATAACCTTCTAGATCCGAGAGATCTATACCATATTGAGGACATTCCTACAATGAGAGCATCTACATAACATGACTTTTAAAGATCATATTTTTATAAATTTTGCTTTACTACTTATGACACGTTATATCTTTCTCTATTTGATAATCACATTGCTTGATTTTAAACAATAACTTGGTTATGATCCATACTCGCATCTACTATTTTTTCTAATTTGTTAGTTTTGTCCCTAAAATTTTGTTTTGGTTACCATTGATACGTACATTGTTGATTATTTGTTGACATTAATTGTTGTGTGCACTTATGTGAATATATGCTTTAATTACTTATTGATATTGATTCATTTGCTTAATTTATATGTTTGTGTGGCTATATGTTGATTGCCATTAATTGTTTTGACCATTTTATGCACTTATTTGCTACATACTTTGATTGTTGTGTGACATTTATTGATTTGACTACTTTGTGCTTTTGCATATTTTTTTCCCTTATTGTCGTATGACATTGACCAAATTGATTGATTTTTGCACTTGTGTGAGTACTATGTAATATTGTCTACTTTGACTACTTTAGACATCTTTATAGGTCGAGATACTATTTTCTCTTAAGCTATATGCACTTTGTTGCTATCTGTTGTGTTTATTTTGTGTTTGTATACTATATTTTGTTTTATTTATATATGGGCTTTATGTTGTGTTTGTTTTGTGCACTTATATACCATGTGCTCTATTTGTTCATATGCATTGTGTGATATTCATTGTGTGTTTACTTTATGCTCATTCACAATGGGGGCACACCACCACTTTAAATTCCTATGACACATTACTTGCTACACCTTTGCAATGGAACAAACATCCCATGAAACATTATTTGATGTACCTTTTGATAGGCTTAAACATTTACAATATATCACTTAACTTTCTTGCATTCTTGCCATGAAATACATATCATTATGACATACATTGCTTTGATAAACATTGCATCTTGTACATATTGATTATCATACATGGATTATTGACATACTTGTGTGGCACACATAATTTGCTTAATTGCATTTTTGCTCTAGGCCCCACGCTTAATTTACACTATGATTCTTTGAAATAGACTTGTGAGTGAAAAGCGTGTCAAAGCTCTTAGCTCGATATTTTGGGTCACTTCCCATGAACCATCATCAAGAGAAAATACCAATAAAGTAAGAAGCAACAAACTAAGACTTAAATAGAGCAAGACGCAGTAACGTAATATTCATAGGGTTGAAAAGCCGTTGGAAAATTCCCACCATTCGAAAATATTAAAAAACATTAAACTAAATTGAATAACAAAAGTAAATCTTTATAATTTTAATTATAAGTATAATTTATGACAATAACTTGTACATAGATGTTTAAAATTGTTTGATATATTTGTTATTTTTTTAAATGTTTACCATTACTTTAATTCATTTTTCATTTTTAATGTTTACATTTAAAATAACATTAAATTTCAATTTTAAACTAAAACATATTAAATTGAAAACGATATTATAAAGTTAAACTAAATTTTAAATTAATTTGACAAAACTATGAAGTCCATTACAAGGCTTGACAATGTAAATTGCAATTAGGACGAGATTAAACATATTTTAATTCACTCTTTCAAAATTATAATTCTAAACTTGAATGAGAGGGTTCAAAAAATTGATATATGAAATAGGAAAAGATGAGGACAACTAAAGGGAGAAGAACCAAGAATAAGACTAAACACGAGAAGGATAATACGTGGTAGGGTCCCTTAACCTATAAATGAATGATTGACCACCATGCATGGTGATACCCATACCCTCAACTCTATATAGGCTACACGAACATCTACCTATCTCGATAACTTCCCTCAACTTACACTTATGGAAGTGGTTCTTCACTACTAGAGCCTCAATCATGTCAATGTTGATAGAGTGTTTTGTGTTACAAAAGTGATCTAGCATAGTTGACTTGTCTTTTTCCCAAGATGTATATCTACTTAATGTTCCTTGATCTTAGTTTAAATAAGACTATGATTATTGCTTGTTGACAACACTTTTAACACAATGGCTTTTAACATCGTGATTGATAGATCATAGTTTCTTACACATTGCTCGGGCACATTAATTGTTATACTTCACAATTATGACATTGATTACTATACATGGATTATCGCACTATTGTTTACACATTTCATTGAACACATTATTTGCTATACTATCATGATTATGTCATGGATTCTTACACGCACATTTGTTTGTTACATACTTGTTCTTACACACACAAGTTAACTAACAATGCTAACATTGATCAAGTATGTCACATCTTGTTAATCAAGTCTCTTTATAATGAGTTTATGATCAATGTATTGACATGTTGTGTCGTGTTTATGGATCCATTATGCATTTAGTTGTGAGTTGTGATCATGTTACTCATTTTATCATTAATATGTTATTGTTTTTGGATATTGATGCAACACTCATAACATCTATTAATCTTTTGATAATACATAAACACTTGTACTTACAATCCTTATATTTTAAGGAGTACATGTTTTTTAATGCTTAATGTTTATATCTCACGAACATTATCATGGGATGCATCACTCATTTGATGATAAATAATACTTGTACTTACAAATACTTATATATTACAAACTATACGCATTATTACTCTCTGTGTGTGTGTGTGCGCGTGTGTGTGTGTGTGTGTGTGTGTGTGTGTGTGTGTGTGTGTGTGTGTGTGTGTGTGTGTGTGTGTGTGTGTGAGAGAGAGAGAGAGAGAGAGAGAGAGAGAGTTGTTTGATTCTACATAAAGATTTTTATTCTTAAGTTAAATGATCATTTCGCAACATCCATCATCTCAAAGGGGGCATATTATGGGCTTCTTCAAATACAAATCATGTACATTACAAATACAATGTTCTAGATGACATTGTATAATGGCATGCACACAATTATTTCGATACATTATTCTACAACATTTACACGACTTTACTTAGCAGAGTTAGTTATTAGAGATTATTTGACTTAGCAAGCCCAATGGCTAGAGATGGCTTCACATAACAAGCCTAATTAACATTGTTCTCTTATGCTCAAATTTCTTTTACCACGTATATGGCATCGAGGTATACAAGTGTACACATCACATTTTTTACTTTCAATTTATGTCATTTTTGATTTCGTATAAGCATTTTGACTAGACTTTAATGCATGTTTTTGTATGTGGTATGCAAGTTCACGTGTACATCAAAAACATAGGTGAAAAAAGACACATTACAATCTTGTACATGTCTTCTCCTTATGTGAGGTTTATGTTTGAAGTTATTTATTCTAATCAAGCAATTTTTAGTTACTAGATTAAAATGGGAACAAAATGTAACACTAAATATGAACCAATAACAGTTTGGCAATTATACTTGGCATTTATTTCAGTCCATTTATTGAATAACTTTCATATACATCTCATCAATTTACCACTCCTTGGCCAACAATTGTTTATTATTGACTAATAAAAAACCCACTTTGTGAATATAGAAAACATTTGAACACCCGACCACCTTCAACTAACAAAATTCAATTTGCAACTAAACAGGGCAAGTGTCCATGATGGATGAATCCATTTAGATGAATTTGTAATATGACAGTTTCCTCCTCTATTTTAACAATCACTTTTTCAAATTCTTGAGTTAAATTAATTAACTTATAATTAATTGAGTCGGAAAACTTTTCATAACATGCGCCTATAAAAGGACACTCCACCCACTCAAAGGAGATCTAATGACACATCTTTGGGCATTTCCCAAGAGATCACAATAAAACACTCAATTGTTAAATCATTCTCAAAACATCCGCTAACACTAACTCTACATACATTTTATACAACTACACTAGATCATTTTGCAAAGTTTATCCTAAATTAAAGATCATTGGGTTTTTACTACCAAACACATTATTATTGAATCTTTGCACATATTCTCCTAGTTGAGGAACTAAAAAGGTTTGGCGTCTCTTCAAAGTACTACTATGTACGCATTATAAGAGCAATTCAACCGAAATCAAACTAATCGTTTTACAAAGTTTCAAGAAAAAGCTAAGATTTGGAGGACTTCAATGCTTATATACCGCATAGTCGCAATCGAACATAAGAAGCAAAGCTAAAAATTACAAGATCACAATGCCAAAATCAAAATGCAACAAAACCCTACATAAGGCAATGCCTACAAAAACAAATTTGTTGAAGCAACTTTTCCCTAAACATGCAACTTCGTCCTCTTCAATTTTCAATTCCCAAAGTTTTTGAACAAACTCAATGACACACTACATAACCTATTTACACACTTTCCAATAATTTCCAATTCATCTCAACCGATAAATGAGTGCAATTTCTTATAATACGAACCCATGTTTTATCTAATTTTCAAAAGTTATGTATAAAATCATACTATTTCAATACATGTCAAATTATAATCTATGATTTAATGTCATTACTATATTTCTAGTTCTAATTCATATTTATTAACTTAATCCTTAATTTTGATATTCCACTATTGTTTACAACTATAGTGAAAACAAGCTACATAAAAAATAATTGTTAAATTTAAACATTCAAGAATAGGAAAGCAATTCTATAATTATATGTTGTGTTGAAGTGCGCCACATTCCACAAGTGTCGATAATAAGAATACTAACTCATATTTATTAACTTAAACCTTGAGTTTGATATTCCAATACTAATGTAAAACTATCACAAGCTAAATAAAAATAATTGCTAAATTTAAGCATTCAAGAATAGGAATGCAATTCTATAATTATATGCTATGTTGAAGTACACCATCGGGATCTGCAATTTTATAATGAAGTGCACATGTGTGCCCTAGTGGAGGAAACTTTATGAAAAAGCAACAAATAAGGCATTAATAAGAAGAAACGTCTTTTATAAAATTCAAATATGGAGAAAAGCTAATGCTACATAGTTTTGTTGAAGTCGGGTTAACAAGAACATCAACCCTAACATTGGAAAAACATTTTCAAAACCAACCGTGAAATTATACACAAGTGTTCCAATTTGATAATATTCAATAGTATAATTTCTACCAAGATGGTGTAGAAGTTGGGATTGAGTTACATTGGTCATCTAAGACCATATAATATTTATTAAGTGCATCGAATAATAGTGATAGAAAAATGGTTAACTTCTTCATTAGAACCTACCATGACTACCATGACAAATAATGGTGTGATGTAATACCAATGGTCACTTGTCACATGTCAATACAATAAGTCATATGCATAATGAAATGAAGAATACCTTTGAGATTATCAAAGATGATTCAAAGATCTAAATATTTCTTTTGAAATAGGAAGGACCCATCAACTAAGTGATGTTTCCTTCAACAAAATATTTTTAGTAAGTGAAAGAATACAATTTTTAGATTCATTTTCTGAAAATAAGAACAATAAATAGACAAGATGGAAAAAAATGTAAAGTGGGTATATTTGTTGAAACAATTTGAGGTAGTGCCAAACAAATGTCAAATAACTTGGTGGATGACCAACAATGAAAAAGACTTCTCATCATATATATTTGATGCATGGAACAAATTTACCAAGCAAAGTGCCGCATAGAATAAATCCATTTGTGAATAAATATTTGAACAAAAATGTCAAAGATTTGTTAGGCATAGGATTAATAAGATAATTTTTGGGTCCATGAGCAATACCACCAATGATTACCCCCAAGAAAGATGGAGGATAAAGAATGTGTGCATATTCTAAATCTATCAATTCAATTAATATCAAGTATCCATTTTAAGAAGGATAGAGAATAGTGTGTGCATATTCGAATCTATCAATTAAATCAAAATAAGTATCCATTCTTATTGTGTTTCTTTTAAATTAATTTGAAAATAAATAGAGAAAATAGAAAAATACTTTCAAGATTAAAAAAATTGGATGAATGATTGGCAATACAACTTAAGTTAACTAACGCTACATACATGTATAACGAGGCCATTTCTTATAAGAATACTATTTTGTATATGGATGATAGGGGGACAATATTAAGCAACAAAAAGGCTTATAAATTTAACGACATCGTGATTCATGACTATAGAAGCTTGTGCTTCTAAGTCTCCCGATTTCACAATGATTAAATTGGTGCCATTGTTTTCCAAAATAATGATGACTCGTCCTACAAGTGTGCATTGAATCTTCCAATAAGATGCCACATAGGTATATTGTTGGGTCTACATGAATGTGGTCAAAATTTTATACATTCAATATAATTATGGTAATTGATTATTCATAACAATCAAGGATGCAATCCACTCAATGCGGTAGCCAACAAATTTCCTTGTTAGCATGAAAGGCACCCGTAAAACATGACAGAGATGTTAGGCTCATCTTCAAAGTGTTCAATCAAAAACTTCAATTCTCACTAGCAATGAAATATACTTAAAAATTTAATTTTACTTTCTACATATATAAATTGTAATTATTTTTTTAAACTACAAATTAATATTAATACTTCAAATCAAATTAAATATAAAAATAAACGATAGCGGTATTAGATAATAATGTCTATTATAACATTATATTTCTTAAATAATTTAAGGACTGAGTAATACCTCACAAATACCTAACCTAAAGCTTTGAAAAGTGAAGCTCTTAACATATGAGAAACACCACCGATTAAACCCATCTGAATCCGAGTCATTGGTGGGTATTTGTCCAGCCATTCAAGTACTCACAAAGCACAATGCAAGTACTCATGCTTCCAGCCTTCTCCCAAATTTCCCAATATAAATTTTGCATAGAAATAATACTAGAGACACACAAGGACTTCGGACTAAAAGAGGACTTCAAAATGCAAAGGGGCTTACAAATCTGCAAAATGCATTTGGCCAAAATCACCTAGTTCAAAGGTTGGAAAACCACGATTAATGTACTTGGCGTGAAAATGGACAAGCTCACACGAGGTGGGCGATAATTTCTTTAGCAAGTATAAACACAAGCATCATGGTATTGATGTGTAGCAGCAATTTTCTTCTTAAGATAAAATACATATTAATATAAAGAAGTATTTGCCAAAAGTTGTCAAAACCATCCTATTGTGGAACACCCCTAACATTATGACCTCATGATGTCTAATGGGGTAATATTAGACTTCAAATTCTTTATCCAAAACTCATATGGCATTTTAACTATACGCGCTTAAAATTTGGAGGTCTAACTCATCATATGTTTTGTCATATAAACTCTTCTCATTGCCATTTAGTTGCGTTTGGTGAAACACTACCAATGCCGTGTTTGCATAACCATGTCTTATGCAAGGTGCCATGGGAAGACACTCAACTAATTTCCAAGCTTATCATACATGGATGCGTTTACAAAAAGTTGGCACATGTCAAGTTTGATGTGAGAGTGAATTCCCTTTCTTGGAAATGCGTGTCTGCAATAGTCGAGGATATGTGGAAAAGTTTACAAGGGGGTTGTGTGTAGTAAGCAAAATGTGTAGTGCCTCGTTCAACTGAGGCTCTCAACATAAATGCTGTGAGGTTGAGATTCACGTTGATGGAGTGCATTGGCATTGTATGATTGTTATTATTATTATAATCATACAAACTAAGGTGTGATGTTATTATTTAATCTACGCCTACCACATTCATAATGACAAAGAAATGCAGCAAACATACACATATACATATCTATATATTCATAGAAACATTAGCATTACTATGTATGTGTATATATGTATACAAATGTATATACATGTATAAACTACATCACAAGGTTCGACTTCGAGATAATGCTCAACAAGGATAAAAGTTAGATTCAAGTTTGCCAGTGTATAAAGTTCAGAAGAAAATATCAAGAAGTTCGAACAAAATAAATTTTTTTATCATTTTCGTATTCTAAAAATTGCATAAATATGTCAAGAGAGACAGTGGAGAGCTCTTTCCATCCTCTGTTTTAACTCGGTATATATAATATATATTGATAAAATAATGCAAAATCATGTCACAAACTTGCCTTTTAAAAATAATGGATACGGTTCAAGTTCATGTTCGGCCAGGATAACATTGTTACTTTGGTTGTGTTTCCAAGCAATAAAACTGTGATCTTGTTGAAGTAAATATGTAAATGTAGGCTTGCACTATAACAAGGAGCGCTTTGTCAGACCTGCAGAGATTATTGTTGAATTTAAGTGAAGCAAGCTGCTAAACATAGGCTTAGACTATAACAAGGCACACCGTGTCATACGTTAAGTGATAAAGAAGGGACCAGGTATTATGTGCAGCTTCTAAAATGTTTAACTTTCCAAGTGATTACGCTGTTGACTTCATAAAAATAGATGTATAGTATGCGACGTGCATCACTGCCTATATATACCCAAGGGCTATTTGTTAAAGCCCTGCTTTCTGATACCGTGGAGATTATGACATCAAACTTTTTTAGGAAGCCTGCACACGTCTGGAATGAAAAGCTGGAGGAGGAGGTGGTAGGGACTGGGAAACAAAGGAGAAGAAATGGAAAGATGTCTGGCTAACAAGAAAATGACGGCCTCTTGCATGTTTTCCTCTCTACCCAAACCACATTACACATGTCAATGGAATATTCTGGAATTTTGTATTCAACGGGAAAATTAATCCCTAAAATTTGTTTTTTCTAATGTTTTGTGTTTTTATTTTTATTAATTATAAAATCCTAACAGGATGTATTTCTATTGTTTCTGAATTGGGATTTATTAAGGTGAAATAAATTTGTGGCATATAATTGCTGGTGGGATATTTGTTAATGTCTCTGCCATATCTTTATAGGTGGGAGATATCATGACTATTTGGATTGCTTGTCCAATGTGCAAGGTGAGGGAAACTTTGTAGTCATGACTCCAGCCCCTACGGCCATTTACGCGTGTTTATAAGTTTTGAGCTATAAATAATAAATAATTTCATAGCTTTCTTTGTAAGTTTCTTATTGATCAGTGAAAAATGGTGTCAGGAAGATTTAGACATGGTCATCCTCAAGAGCCATTGAGACTGTTTCACCAAGAGCAACAAACAGATATTCACTCCAAACAGCTCAACTTTGCCAGTATCCTCACAGGCCATGGCAAAGTAAGACCCTTGCAGCAGGGTATGGACATCCATCAAGGCAAAATAGTAAGTGTTTTTGTCGGATGTTGTAGTTGTACTACATTATCCGCTCCACACCATCACACAAACTTAAACAATTTAAGATGGCATATATTTCACAGAAAATTACAAGTCCAACATACTTTACATTGTTATCCTCTCCAACATAATTTGGAAACTCATGTACAATTGTTAGTTAAGTTATTAGTACATGAAAAGTAAAAAAATTATCATTATATTGTATTCCTTATGAGAAATAAAGCTTTGCTCTCAATTGTGTATTGAATACTCTTCTCATAGGAAACTCTTGTTTTAACCGTATTTTGCAGGTGCCTTAAACCTAAGAAGAAAATTGGTTGCCTGCTGCATTGAATGGACTGCATCTTGGATTGTTCTTTCTATGATTTGTGTGGCCTCGGGCCAATTATTTCAAACGTGTAAGATTTCCAACAAATTAATCTAGACCAAACAATATTCATGCATGGTATCTTAGTGTAAGATTCACTGCACATCAAGGGATGTGTCATGGCCCTTTACAAAACAATGGCACCAATTTAAGTCCAAACAATATACTGATGTAGCATTTTAATCCACACTCATTTTGCCTTTCAAAATAAGGGTGTCAATTTAAGTTTTCTTCTTTCTGTAATCTGTGCTATCTACTAGCACCTTTACATGACACTGCATTTAATGTAAACCTCATAACATTTTCTTTGCAGTTGCACCCATTTCAACTCCAAGTCTGACTATTTATACCACCACTGTTATTGCATGCAAATTTTCTTTTATAAGATGTCTGTTTGTAATCTGGGCTCCTCCTAATCCCGTAGATTTTTCTTTGCAAGCATATATTGGTGTATGACGTGAAAGGTTGAAGTGTTTTTGCAAGTATTGAAAGAAATATAACATGGAAGTAGATATTTTCTGTCATGCTTGCAGCCGGCATTGCCCTTTAGTTTTGCTAGGTGCATCTTGTTTGCTGGCTGTGCTATTTTGTAGCAAAGCCATAATTTAAAGACTTCTGGTATTTTTTAAGCACAACCATAGCTTAGGACTTTTTTCTTAACATTAATCTTTCATTGTGAGTTTATATTCTTATTTCAGTTAATCCGAACCAGTGTTGAATTAATTTTGGGCTTTTTGTTTTCTACAGAACAACACACACCAGAACTTAGAAAAAGACTAATATTTGATCAGTATATTTGCTTTCTTCTTGGTGCATTGGTGTTGAAGAGGAGGAATATTGAAGAGCTGTTGGGGGCACAATGCAGCTAAGTGGCATGTGAGGATTTGCCCTTTCTTAGGCTGTAAAGCTTATCAGTGAATAAATAAATCATTTAACTTTGTGTTCATGTGTCTAGCATAGTCCATATTCTTCATGAAATAGCTTTATTGAAGTCCGCCACAGGCAAAAATTCTTAAGACACATTTATCCAACAAACGTTTTGCATCTGACAAAGCATTATCCATCAATTTATTTGCCTGTCCATCAATTTATTTGCACTTTTTCTGTATGATATGAAATAGTCCGTAATAATTGTGTTTGGAATGGGTCCTACACCTTTGTAAGCTGCAAAAATATGACGTATAGCCACTTCCCCGTTTTGCAGCCTATTGCATTGGGAATCTTGGGATTAATCTGGTTCATTTTGCATGCAAATTATCAGTCACTATCTATCAATGTTAATAATATTTAACAAATTGTTGATTAGTATGATGTGCACCATTTTTGTTGTCCAGTAGGGAAAACCCTTCCTCTAGATAGAAGTAAGACTATTAGGTTTTTATTATTTGCATCACTAAAGTGATTTACTCCTGTGACTATAAGTGTTTGAGATAGGAATCCACCTGCAAGAAATTGCAAGCTTGGGTGGGAGTCCATTGAGCATCCCTAGTAGTCAAATAGTAATCTAAATAGTTCATATATATGTGTGTGTGTATATAATGCTGAAGGTACCTAGGTCCTAAGGTGAAGGGACCCTAGACACGAATAAACTGTCATTGGAGATACCAACTCCCAGTTGGTGTTAACTAACCAAATTGGGAAGATTAAATTGTAAAATACTGCTCTTTGAAAAGAAAATAGAAAAAGATGTCAAATTTAATCACTGATGGGTTGCAGCTGAAAACTATCACTCATCCGCCGCAGAGGGATATATCTGTGTGTGTGTGTGTATACTGCTGAAGGTACCAAGGTCCTAGGGTGAAGGGACTATAGACACAGATAAACTGTCATCGGAGATGCCAACTCCAAGTTGGTGTTAACTAACCAAATTGGGAAGATTAAATTGTAAAATACTGCTCTTTGAAAAAAATAGAAAAAGATATCAAATTTAATCACTGATGGTTGCAGTCTAAAACTATCCCTTATCCTCTCACAGAATCATATTATTCCTACTGTGAGAAGGCAAATACGAAAGATAGAATTCACCCATATAGCAAGTTGACAGTAGAAATTCAGGCTTTAAAAGTTTAACACATGATTGAAAGTCCTTGACATTACATTTGATTGTTTGTGTGAGTGCACATGCATGCGCACACACATATTCACACACATTTATTTTGGAAATCAGCTGATAGTCAATATCTCATTTATCTTCATGACCTTGTGTGTTTGAATGGCCCACTTGATACTCAATAAATCAAGGTCATGATAATTTATCTCACATTTATATACATGCAGATATGCAGACACGCATGCACACGCATACACATATTCACACATTTATTTTAGAAATCAGCTGATTGTCAATATCTCATTTATCTTCATGACCTCGTGTGTTTGAATGACCCACTTGATACTCATTAAATCAAGGTCATGCTAATTTATCTCACATATATATACATGTAGACACACATACATATACACATGAATATGCATATGTATCTATATATACTTATTATAGTGTGTCACAAGATACACCAAACTTTATCAAAAAATGTTTTAATTTTGCCGAACTTTATCCTCATCAAACATGAACTCGAACTTTATCCATTACTTTTACATGGGAAGTTATTGACATGCTTCTGCATTATTTCATAAATATACACTGACTGAAAGGCCTCTCCACTCTATCTCTCTTGACATATTAATGCATTTAACAAAAACAAAGAATGTTAAAAAAGGACTTAAAAGACTTTTTTCCAAAACTTATCCATTGGTGAACTTGAACTAAGTTTTATCCTCGTCGAACGTGAATTAGAACTCAAACCTTGTGACTTATGTACATATATTGATATACACATCTACATATATACGTGTAAAATTTAGATAGAGTCTCATGAAGATAAATGAGATATTGACAATCACCTGATTTCCAAAATAAATGTGTGTGAATGTGTATGTGCGTGCATGTGCATGCATGTGTGCATATCACACAAACAATCAAATGTAATGTCAAGTACTTTCAATCCTATATTAAAAGTTTAAACCCTGAATTTCTACTCTCTCAACTTCATATATAGGTGAATTCTTTCTTTCTTATTTGCCTTCTCACAGTAGGAATAATACAACTCCACGAGAGGACGAGGGATAGCTTTTTTGTTTTGATGCAGCCGAATTTTGGTTTGTTGTCCCTTGGCATAGCCTTTTTCCATCTGCTTAGAATCCTGTGCATGATCTATTTGTAAACGTACATGCATACATATTAATATGTGTGTATGTATATTCACACACATTTATTTTGGAAGTCAGCTGATTGTCAATATCTCATTTATCTTCATGACCTCATGTGTTTGAATGGCCCACTTGATACTCACTAAATCAATGTCATGCTAATTTATCTCACATATATATACAAGTAGACACACATATATGATACACATGCATATGCATATGTATCCATGTATACTTATTATACTGTGTCAGGAGGTACACCAAACTTTATCAAAAATGTTTGAACTTTGCTGAACTTTATCCTCGTCAAACATTAACTCGAACTTTATCCATTATTTTTACATAGGAAGTTTTTGACATACTTTTGCATTATTTCATAAATATGAGCGTATGTGTGTATATATATACACAGACTGAAAGGCCTCTCCACTCTATCCCTCTTGACATATTTATGCATTTCTTTTAGAAAATAACGAATGATAAAAAGAACTTAAAAGACTCCTTTTTCCAAAATTTATCCATTGGTGAACTTGAACCGAGTTTTATTCTCGTCGAACATGAACTAGAACTCAAACCTTGTGACTTACGTACATATTGTCATATACTGATATACACATCTACATATATATGTATAGTATAGATAAGAGTCTCATGAAGATAAATGAGATATTGACAATCAGCTGATTTCCAAAGTAAATGCGTGTGAATATACACACACACATAAATATGTATGCATGTACATTTACAGATAGATCATGCACATGAATCTATATGCAAATGTATATACACATACATACATATATGTGTATGCTTATACATGTATATGTATATGCACATGTATACACACGCTGCTATGCATATAAACATACACATGTACATATATGCTTATGTATACATATGCATATACATGTATAAACATACATAGATACATATGCAGATGTATATACTTGTGTATGTTTATATGTTGCTTGTATATGTATACATATACATATACACATATAAACATACATAGATACATATATGTATATGTGTATATATTTTCTACATTTCTTTTTCATTATGATTGTGGCAGAAGCAGATTGAATTAACATACAGATTGGTTTGTATGATAATAATAATAATTATTATTATTATAGAATGCCAATGATATTCAACACCAATCTCAATTTCACAACATTATGTAGAGAGGCTCTTTGAAGGAGATGCTATACATTGTGTTTACCACACAACCTGCCTATTAGCTCTTCTACATATTTTCAACTATTGCAGGCTTGTATTTCTGACAAAAAAATTCACTCCCACATCAATGAGAGGGATTCAAATTTACCATGCACCAAATTACAAAACAACCTTGTATGATAAGTGCGGAAGTTTATCTGAGTCGATGCTCACAAAGTGTTTGAGCAAAGATTGAATGAGACAACGTTCTCATGGAATACCCTAATTGCAGTTTACAGAAGACATGAGTATCCAAATGTGGTATTGACACTGGTTTATGTAATATATATATATATATATATACACACACACACGTGTATAATGCAAACAATCAAATCTAAGGTCGCCAAAATGTATGTGAGCTATAAGATGATCAATATGATAATCTCTCTCTCAATATAGATTAGGATATAAATAGAAAACCATACTAGAGCCAATACACAAGAAAAAATATAACCAAGAGGTGCAAATCCATATCCAAGATGTAGGGTACCCTTATATGAAGGATATGGGAATGGATCTTACTAGGATATTGAGGATTGTTAGCAAGAGCTAAGGTAAGCAGCAAAAGCTAATCCCAAACTAAGGGTTGTAATGCCATGAGGGGGTAAGCATGTGCCATAAAGTGAAACAATAATGTGACAGACAAAGATATGCTAGACTATCCCAGTGTAATACATGATACATCGTCAAATAATCTGCTCTGCCAAGGAGCATTTCCTGCTTGGAAAGCCTTTCAAGTTCAAGATAGACCACAGGAGTATAGAGCATCCATACACGAGAAAATCTGAACAGTCTGACAGCATAGATGGCTTGAGCTGATCAGCGATTTTGACATGTGGATATTACATATGTCGGGTAAGGAGAATCAGGAAGTCAATGCTCTCAGCCGATGTCAGTACTCGGCTGGAATATCGAGGCTGAGGTTTAAAACCTCTAAAACCTAGATTTCTACCCTATTGACCTATTATATTAGTGAATTCAAAAACAACCATAGCCTAAAATCAGGCCTAGAAATTGACAAGCTGTGGGCCATTTTTGGTGATTTTAACTGTATATTACCAGTAAAATATTTAGGTAACCGTAGACAATGACAGGTTGAAATTTTAGAAAACCATATAATTTTTTTAATAGTCCTTCATAAATATAAATATAATATGTGAAAATATACAACTTATTTATATCCATGTGAGGAAATCATAGAAAAAAGTAAATAAAAATCTGAATTTACAGCCTTTGAAAAAACTAGGTCGTCAACAAATTTTGATTTGACAGGCACATGTAATTTGAAATTCCAAGCCTGCCTAAAATCATGTAATTATCAGGCAGATAAATATTGCCAGACCATTTTTAGGTGTCTACAACATGCTATATTGGTGAATTACTTCTTGTTCACCTTGTCACAGTCCAAGTAATATGATTCAGTCAGAGTAGGAGCGACATTTTCAGACTGCAATTTTATATTTACGCCGAAGGTGTTCCCCCTATGGTAGAGGACCTCCGGACATTTCTGCTGCGATGCTAAATTTGACAGCCTTTTAGATGTTTTTCCAAAGGGATTAAATTTGACAGCTGTTTGCACGTCGTTTTCACTTTTGCATGCAATTTTTAACGGTGGGTTTTTCGTTTCTATTTTTAACATCCTATTTTTAACTGCTGTTTTTTCGATTGGTTTTTTTGAACATGCTGAATTTTCTTTAAATACACTAACAGCGCCTTCTTCTGTTTACTTCTGGCTCTTTTTAACAGCTGTCTGTCTCTGTTTACAGGTATTGTATATCTTCAGCCTGGTTTTTTGCATGGATGAACTAAACAGATGAGTCGATATTAGTTGTGTTGTACAGTTATTTTGTTTGGAATGTCTTGAATGCTTTCGGAGTGTTAGAATATAGTTTCCACCCTGAATTTAATAGCTTCGGCTGTATTTGCTTATCCTTATTCAAGGAAAACAAAAGGGAAACAATAGGATATATTTAGAGACATTTTGAATTCTGTTTTATTTTTGTAAATTGCGGCCAGGTTAATTACAATAGGATATCTAACTGCATATAAGCTTCCAGATAATCTTGTGTGAAATCTGTTCTCTGCCTCTATTGCATATAATAATGTATTGTTTGTGTTCCCTGAGACCAACTTGATGTATCAGAGTTATAAAACCAAAAAACCACCAGAACTATGCAAAATACAGATTTGGCATATTTGAAACCATCATATCATAACATGATGGATTTTCACTGTCCCAAACACCATCTTGGTCTATCAAGCCACCTGTATAACTGTAACAAATATTGGAATTAACAACCTGTAGCAAATTCAGTGTTGAGAATTTATATAACAATACCAATATAGATAGTCATCTAAGTACAGATATGGATACACTTTGATAAGTCCTGCATGCCAAGATGTTAGAAATCTCCATCTCAATTATGATTTATAGCATTGCTTTTATATATGCATATTAGAATTAAACCACTTCTTTTGATTTGGGTGAAAGCCAATTCTGAAATGTATAGAGCTGTTGGTGATATTAGTAGTTCTGATATACTCTAATTTTGGGCCAGAGGTTACTAGAGGAGCCTGAGGAGGTAGTGAGCCTTTAAGCCACATTAGCCATGATATGGGCAAGCAAATTAAACAAAAATTGGATAAAGGGGAGGGGAGCACTGTTTTTTTCTTGTTTTACCTTGGGGATGCTCCAAACAGCACCAATTTGGTGAACAAAGAAGGCCTCTTGATGGAAGCCATGCAGCCAACCATGGCAGACAGAGAGTGGCCTACAAACATACAGTTTTCCACACCCAGCTCGTCCAAAATGGTTATAAGGTCTTCTGCATAGGCTTCCACACAGCCATATCTTTGGAAATCAAAGTAGTCAGGATTCACACTCCCAGCACATATTAAATCAAATAAGACAATCTGAAAATCTCTAACAAAATGTGGCAAAATTCTCTGCCAGACAGACTGATCAGTGCCAAACCCATGAGACAGAACAAGAATTCTCCTCCCAGTTCCCACAACTTTCACATTCAGTGCATTCAGTAGTCCTGATCCTGATACTAAACCCATTTTTCTATTCTATTTTATCCTCCAACAAATAATTATTAAACCAAATATTCTAAAGTACTGAATGAATGAATTATAATGGTTTTTCTAGGCAGGAATATGTGGCTTACTGTGGAAACTCGTAAGTGCTTTTTATAGGGTGGAAGACCAGCTGGTCCCAACCCATATTTATTTATGCTTGAATGGATTGATGACTAAGGAAAAATGTTCTTCTTTCATGGTAATGCATATCTGCATGTGGCTGCCCCACATTTTGGAATAAGGATTTTCCTTTATTAAAATTCTTTCTGTCACTGTCATTGTTTCCGTGGTGGTAGGTCGGATCCAGCACGAGCAGCCTATGCCACTGTCAAACCTGCCATAAGGCTAATTTTCTTTTGTGGAACAGAGGATAAACCAGAGCTGCTTTTTCTCATATTAGAAAGTGGCTCACAAGTGTAAGCTTGTGGTCCCATGGAAGGGATTTAAGCTTCAGTCTGTCTATGTTATATGTTATTTGAGATTCTATTTTTCACACTGGAAATGTTAAAAGTCTGTTTTCTTTTCTGCTAAATCCTGATCATATGAATTGTCATTGTCTTATACCTTTGATTGTGCTTTGTAAATTTTTATCTTTTGATATGCAACCACTGGCATACCGACATGAACATCCACACTAGGGACATCACTATGGGATTGACTCAAAAACTTACCCTATATGTGGGCAATGTTTTATTCATTGTGGGTAGCTGTGGGTGGGGGATGAGAAAGAGCGGCCAATGCCATTCAATATTTGGTATTTTGGATTAACCCCCCTCAGAATGAGGAATTAAATAACTATACTCCAGAGTTGCAGCTAGGTTAATTACAATAGGATATCTAACTGCATATAAGCTTCCAGATAATCTTGTGTGAAATTTGTTCTCTGCCTCTATTGCATATAATAATGTATTGTTTGTGTTCCCTGAGACCAACTTGATGTATCAGAGTTATAAAACCAAAAAACCACCAGAACTATGCAAAATACAGATTTGGCATATTTGAAAGTTGAAACCATCATATCTTGGTCTATCAAGCCACCTGTATAACTGTAACAAATATTGGAATTAACAACCTGTAGCAAATTCAGTGTTGAGAATTTATATAACAATACCAATATAGATAGTCATCTAAGTACAGATATGGATACACTTTGATAAGTCCTACATGCCAAGATGTTAGAAATCTCCATCTCAATTATGATTTATAGCATTGCTTTTATATATGCATATTAGAATTAAACCACTTCTTTTGATTTGGGTGAAAGCCAATTCTGAAATGTATAGAGTTGTTGGTGATATTAGTAGTTCTGATATACTCTAATTTTGGGCCAGAGGTTACTAGAGGAGCCTGAGGAGGTAGTGAGCCTTTAAGCCACATTAGCCATGATATGGGCAAGCAAATTAAACAAAAATTGGATAAAGGGGAGGGGAGCACTTTTTTTCTTGTTTTACCTTGGGGATGCTCCAAACAACACCAATTTGGTGAACAAAGAAGGCCTCTTGATGGAAGCCATGCAGCCAACCATGGCAGACAGAGAGTGGCCTACAAACATACAGTTTTCCACACCCAACTTGTCCAAAATGGTTATAAGGTCTTCTGCATAGGCTTCCACACAGCCATATCTTTGGAAATCAAAGTAGTCAGGATTCACACTCCCAACACATATTAAATCAAATAAGACAATCTGAAAATCTTTGTTCCTTGTGAACATTTTAATAGGTTTTATACTTAATTTTAACCTTCAGGCTTAGAAGTGTGATATTTTTGGACAAGAATATCATCTCAAATGGTATGATACTAACATCCATTTCACAAAATATGCATA
Source organism: Taxus wallichiana var. yunnanensis (assembly GCA_018340775.1). NCBI lineage: Eukaryota > Viridiplantae > Streptophyta > Pinopsida > Cupressales > Taxaceae > Taxus > Taxus wallichiana. The sequence continues at coordinate 304,416,820 of CM031238.1, forward strand.
TTCCTATAATGTCACGGAGAAGAGTGACGTCTATAGTTTTGGGGTGGTTTTATGGAAATCAGAATGAAAAACAACCAAGTTGAGAAATTTGGTGAAACTGCCAGGATTTTGTATTTTACTGGATTTCATAGAAAATATGTTCATCAGATGTCTTTTGAAAAGGTTCCATTCAAGGATTTCCAAATCATTTGAGGAACATTCTAATCAAATTAAATATTAATGGCCTTCACTTCTACATTAAGTTCTTACTTTACTTCCTCAACATGAGAGAGGTTTGAAATGTTTGGATGTTGACTCCTGTGACTGAGCTCAGTAGTTTTAAGACAACTCACTTTAGAATAAATGTTAAGAATGCAACCTTGGGTATTGGCATTCCAGTGAGACAAAGTTTTCTGACATTGAAGAAATAAGCATTACAAATATCATGTCCACTTAGGCTTAGAGCTTGGCGGGATTGATTTGAGAAGCTCAAGATTCATGTTTTCCATGACATTATCATATGTAGTTTTTGTTTGTAATCAGAAAGTGACTACTCCCAATATAGTGCTATGGAGCTACGAAATAATCCTATCATGATGAGAAAAACTTTTGAATTTATGAGTAGGCTCTGATAAAATTCCTACTTGCATATCCATTGATATTAGAATTTTGAGTAGTTTAGAAAATTTTCCTCCTTTTCGTTTGTAATATAGTTTTCATAATGAATTTATTGGTTTCTAATTGGAAACACTCTCTATGTAACTTTATCCAATGCTTCAAAGTCTTGATGATACAAATCAGAGACTTTTGCCCAGGCATATATGTATGATGTTTGAATAGTTGAATTTTTTGTTTAGCGTGCATCTCATATCTACATAAGATGATGTAGGAAAATTATATAAAATTAAAATGCAAACAAACATATTTGTGTGGTCCTCCTTTCTTTTGGACTTCTATGTAAATCTTATTTTTTGTGTTTAGATTCTCCATTCCAACATTTCTAATTTTCTTGTATTGGGTGAAGTAGTATAGGCCCTTAGTCTTGGATGAAAATCTTCCATCAGATTTTCAAGTTAGAATTTTAAGGCAAAAACTGCCATCATTTTGTATTCACCCCTCATCTTGTCTTCACCAATACATATCAGATGTCTCAAGTGAAAAATGCCATCATGGTGTTATTCACTCGTGTTTTCATTCTAATCAAATATAAGATATTAATGGCCTTCACTTCTACATTACTTTGGTTCTTACTTTACTTCCTCACATAAGTGTTTGAAATTTCCATTGCACAACTCTTGTGACTGAGCTCACTGTGTTATCAACTTGGCTTTAGAATAAATGTTAAAAGTGCTTTTAAGTAGCCAATTATATGCCCTTCAAATGTGAGCTTTATTGTTTTAGAAATATAGGCATGTTCTTGCCAAATACCATATAGTAGAACGGGCTGAAGGTTTTATTATACATTGACTTAACTACTGATAGTCAATACAGTCTACCATTATCATATGTAGTTTTTGTTTGTAATGGAGTCTACTAAATAGTGCTATAATTTAAGCTCAAATTTTATTCTTTATAAGTAACCCATGCTGTAAATAATAAAGATTCAGGGATCATTAGTCATTATGAATTTATTCTAATTTCATCAGCAAGGCACTTACAGGTCAAAGTCTTGATGACACAAATCAAAGTTTTCGTCCACATTTGTATTGTTTGAATGGGTACAATGAGATGTTTTTTTGTTTGGCGTTCTTCTCAAAATGTTGACATAAACTGATGTAGGAAAATGATGACAATTAAAATGCAAACAAACATATTTGCTTGAAGCAATTTTTGATGGACTTCTATGTAAATCTTATATCTTTTGTGTTTAGATTCTCCATTCCAACATTTCTAATTTTCTTGTATTGGGTGAAGCAGTATAGGTGCCCTTACCTTGGATGAAAATCTTCCATCAGATTTTAAAGTTAGAATTTTAAGGCAAAAAACTGCCATCATTTTGTATTTGTACTCTTGTCTTCATTGCAATTGTATCAGATGTCTCAGGTGAAAAACTACCATCATGGTGTTATTGTACTCGTGTTTTCATTCTAATCAAATATAAGATATTAATGGCCTTCACTTCTACATTACTTTGGTTCTTACTTTACTTCCTCACATAAGTGTTTGAAATTTCCATTGCACAACTCTTGTGACTGAGCTCACTGTGTTATCAACGCTTTAGAATAAATGTTAATAGTGGGTTTCAAGTAGCCAATTATATGTTTTTCCCTTCATATGAGCTTTATTGTTTTTTTAGATAGATATAGGAGCTTTATTGTCCAGTGTATATTTCAAGATCATGAGTCCAACCACTAGATTCCCTAACCTGGATGGGGATAACATCAAACCTCCCTATACAAGAGTTTCCTTTAAAAGCAGAGTGATGCTTAAATGGTGTGCAAATTTTCACTGCAGAGTGAACATCATTTTTAAAATATCCAGGCTTGATACAAAACATACAACAAGAATATATGTCGAAGTATTACCTTATTTTTGCAATTCCCTCATCATTTACAAAGCACTAATATGGCCTCTACTAATATACAATTTTTAATAACTCTTTATAATCTTTTTGGTTTTGTTGTAACTAATTGAATAAATGTAGATATATTTAGTTTTATTAACTTCTTTTTTCACTTTTTTGTAGGGTATTTGTGATTCTCATTCTCCCGCGGTAAAGAAGAGAGCATCGTCTCTAAACAAACTTGAGGTGGGTTTCAATATTGATTCAAGTATTTATTCATTTGTTTTGTTTATTGCATGTTATGGTTTAAAAAATTATTGTAGAGTGCTTTCATGTTATTTTCTTTTGATTGTTACATTTATATTTAGACTCCAATCCTTTTTCCGAAGTGACATGTGGGGGCACGTGCCTTCGTCAATGACATGATTCGTTATGTGCTGAGGGGCTCGTTCCCCAATGAGGCCATTTCGAAGCGTCCCAAGTTGGACGTTAGACTGATCAGTGACAAGGCTTTTAAAGCTGCCCGTCATACCTAAGAACATCTTGGTGGACTAACATACTTATTTTCCCTCTCCAGTTTAATATGATGCAGACTAGAAACACAATTCCCCTCCCCACAATGGGATTGACATTAACTACGCCTCACTTGCAGAGGGAGGAAAATTTTAAGCGTATTCAATGTGTTGTTAATGTTTTGCATTGTAGGCAACCAAAACCACCTAAAACAATGATAGCCGAAATGATCAGAGATCGCCTCCACCTGATGCCAACATCCCCAATTTTTCTCTCCAAAATCGAACGATTGGAGATCATTCACGAGGCTTCGCTTGATTTATGATTCGAACGAAGATGCACTGAAATATGAACCACCCCACAAATTGAGGAGAATGGGAATTCCAATCGAGGCATCTGCAACTGGACAAAACTACAAGAAACGTGCAAAGAAAATTGCACAAGAAAAAAGCAAGAAATTTGATTTTTAAAAATAGCTTGTAGTGGTTAGTTTATAAGTGTTTGTTTATAAGTGTTTTTGAAATAAACTGTAACTCGTTCCAAATATTCCATGTATGTATTGTGGCAGTATATATCCGACAGAGAATCAAACTTATCAAACACATGTTCATTTTTTGTTATCCAACAACTATGCTTTCCTAATTTCTTTATCATTGTGTCCATACAAATACCTATAGTTTTCTCACTTCAAGTGTACATATTGTTCTTATTGTTTTCCATTCTATTTGCTTAACATAATAATATGTAATTCATTTCAAATAAATGCATGTATATATTGTGCGGAACATATGGAGCACATAATCTAACTTTTCAACAAACAACAACAACAACGCATTTTTAATGTGTTATTCATTATATCTTTCCTTTATACAATTGTTGCTTCTTTATGTAAACCAACGACGCATTTTTAATGTGTTCTTCATAATATTTGCACACAAATACATATAGTTTTAAAATGTCGAGAAACAACCATACAAATTTTAGTTGTTTTCAACCAAAGCTTTGTACATTATATCACTTTTTTGCATATTGAATTGTTAAAGGGTTAGACTTCATGTTTGCGCTTTTTAGAAAATATAAAATAATAAGGAAGCCAACTTTAAAGGTTCTCATTCTTTACAAATGCATGATTTCCTGAACAAATCCTTCATTTCATGATTGACTGCCCTACAAGTTTACATTTTCCACCATATATTTGTAGAATTCCCACAATCTCGAGCATCTTTTAGTTGCCATGGAAATAACTTTGACACACGAAGGCATTTCTCAATTGATTGAGGGTGGTTCCAATGTTGACCCCACATTTCAGATACTGCACTTGAGCTCTCTAAGGTCCATTCTCAACATGGGAGCCCAACATCGTGTTGACCTTTCAGATGGGATACATTTTCAGACAACACTTCTACCCTCCAAATTTGCAAGTCGTGTAACCGAAAAATCAATACAAGAAGGCTCCATCGTGTGCTTACACAAATCCCTCGTTAGAATGATCAAAAGTGAACTGTAAGCTTCATCTCTTGCTCAATTACCAATGTACATAAACTCCCTATATTAATTAAAATTTCTTTCTGTTTGTTTTTTCCATCCGTTGCTCAGTTCTAATTCTATCCTGTTTTTCTTTTCCATTGCAGCACCATTCTTATCATTGAAATGGATGTTGTTGTTGAAACACATTTGGTAATCGGTGCTCCAATCCGACTACCAACAAATGCTCTCGAACACATTCAGTTTCCGCAAATAGATGCAAGTGCAAACCGGGTTAACAAATATTTTGTGAGAACACCAACTAAAATAAGTGCTTTGAATACATCTATGCGCATGTGGTCCGTAGAGGGTCGTGCCCTAGCAAAAACAACCCTTCACCAATATCACAATGCAAGGGGAAATGGATCCGTGTTTGGGTTTGATTTTGTTGATCAGGAAGGAGGGGAAATCCACATCACTTGTTTCAATGAGGCCGGAAGCATTCTATGAGCAGATTGAGAATGGGAAGCTATATACAATTTCCAATGGGAGGATTGCGAGGATTGTTGATGCAAAGCTATGTTACAACCATTTGAACAATGCTTTGGAGATTTTCCTACAACCTTCCTCAACCATATCTCCACTCATAGCAAATGAGGATACAATACCTTCCCATCACTTTCACTTCACCAAAATCAAGGACTTACCTACAAGCGTTGAAGGTTCTATAGTTGATTTGATTGGCATTGTTGTTACGATGTCACCATGCTCAACAATTCATTGGTATGACAAGTCTAAAACAAAGAGAAGAACACTGCAATTAAAGGACATGTCGGGTTTCAGTGTAAGTGTCACATTGTGGGGACAACACTTAGATGATATAAGCAACGAACTTGAAGACATGCTTTCTATACCGCCACTTCGGTCCTTGCCTTGAAAGTTGCTCGCGTCTCCAGTTTCAATGGGAACTCAATCGACACTGTTTCAAGTACCAAATGTTACATCAACCCTCTAATTTAGAAACCAATACACTTCATAACTGGGTAGATTTCGATGACTACTCCCTTCCGGCACCCTCTATCACAAGCCAATTTATGGGCCCTCCAAAGAGCTTGACCTCTGTAACAATGATTTCGGAGGTACTACATATGGGGAACAGAGAGAAATGAATGGGCCATGGTTTTGTAGAAATCACAAATATCAACATGGACAACTTTTTTTTACAAGGCATGTCCTCTTCAAAAAGGTGAAAAAATGCAAGAAAAAGGTGAGAGAGAATGGTAATGGTTCATGGTTCTGCTCGAGTTGCAACGTACAAGTTCAGAACTATGATTATAGATATGCACTGAGGATCGATCTAAAGGACCCAACAGGAGAACTTCAATCAGTTACCACTTTTGATGAGACAATGAGTTAATCATGGGTGTTGCAGCTAGCGACCTCCATATATTGTCTATAGATGAAGATGACTAGTGAAATTATAAGTAATGTCATCGGCAATGAATACTGCTTCACACTTTCACTGAAAAAAGAGACATATTGCGGAAACAACAGATTGAAATGTGTCATCCTCAGTTCAAAGAAAGTGGAAAACAAGTGCAACTCCTCCATAACCTTTACGCAAGGATTTCCAACCCACCCGTCCCTTCAAACATTACACCCTCACTCATCCCATTCTATACTTTGAACTATCACTGCTATGTTTCTTATTTCATATCTATGTTTCACTTTTTTCCCTGCTTCAAAAGAAAATTGTTGTATTCCCTTATACACTGACATACTATTGTCTCCTTCTATTATGGATTGTTAGTACTTTTAAGAAAATAAATATAAAATACATGCACTTTTGTTATGTACGTATTTACATCCTTCTGTAGTATGTGAACACATTGTATGTTTCTATATATCTAATACTCTTTTCCTTAATAAAAAAGTAGTTTCTCAAAACTCAAATTGTTACCTCTTATGTGTATTTCCCATTGGAACTCCACATGCATTACAATTGAATTTAGTTTTACATTTTGACTTATTTCTGCATTTGTATGTCATCAAACTATGTATCGTTCCTTGCTAACCCAAAATGATCTTTATCCAACAGGTGGTACTCCATAATCCTGTGACTTCGCAATCATGTCGACTCCTGCAAAATGAGCCCAACGAAGAGAGAACTATGCAAAAAATAAAGTACACATAACTGTTGAGCAACGACATGTAAATTAGAGCATAGAACAATGAAAATCTCTAATATCTTTCAACTTACAATGACCAACAACCTACGATCCCCGACATTCCAATCTTGCCATCAAATACAACTACTGAAGAATTGCCAACCAACATTCCGCATGTAACTTCCATGGAAACAAACTTTCAAGAGCATACCACTTCCTTCCGTATGAACCCATCTTTGCTAACAACTGTCACTTTCCCCCAAATGTCTGGGATGCCACATGAAACTATCTCAAGTACCAACCTTTCTTCAGTTCATCGCACATATACAAATAGTTTCTCCTCTCCTTCTGAATGCTTTCCACCTTGCAATCCACAAACGACTCAAACAGAACACCCCACCCCTTCCAATACACACAAGATTTCCCATATTCCCGCCCTCGATGATGACTATTGAAGCCCAACGTCAGTTTCGCAAAAGAATAGATTTGTTGGCGACCATTCAAACTTGCTCAATCTGCTTGGAAAATTACCCAGGAATTAAAACAATTTCCTTTGAAGGCTTTCCCTCTGTGTCAGATGCAAAAGTGAAAAACAAGGCCACCGCTTCTCTTCATGGAACAACATGGACCCTGAAAAATAACCTATCGTTCTTGCATCTTTAACCCAAATCGAGGAGATGCTTATCGCACGAGTTAATCCATTCATGCAAGTCACCCAAGTACGTGGCGGGCAATACAAATACTCAGGACACACCATAAGCTTCCCGCAAAACATTACTTCAATAGAAAAGACCCTACCCCACCGCCTTGGAGATTTGGACATAGTTCTCATACAAAGGGAAGGATCTAATTTAAAAATTATGATTTCTACGTCAGTAGATCTCGTGTTTGTGCAACCTTGCAATATAAAATCCAACACGATCCCTATTACAAAGATGTCTTAATCGATGATGACGCCCTTTCCTCACTACCATCCGAGTCATCAAATGTTTCCTCCTCTCTCAACACAACCACAATGGAACTGCCCCAAATGCAAACTTGCTCTACAACTCATGGTAGTGGTGTTCCCACCCACTTTGATGAAACATATGAACACTCATCGTCTTTCGTGCCAACACCTCACAATACAGGAACAAAAGAAGAGGAAATCAAACAGTTCTTGCTCAACCACGATGGTAACACTCCATTTACCATGCCATGGCTAGAGCTTGGGCTTTCGCCAATAAATGAATACAATATGGAAGGCCTGTTCTCAATGGCTTTCCCAACTTTATTTCCGACAGGAAAAGCAATGTGGCAACAACCCCACATTAAAGAAGTTCCAATGCATGAATATGCTCTTCATTTGATGCATTACCATGATGGGTGCTTTGGTTCCCACCCAAGATTTCGTTACTTCCTTCTAAACCTCATAATGCGACACAAAAGCTAGTCCACACAGCAATATTTTTATGAAACAAAACACCGAATCTGGAATCCCTCCAACAATTAGAGAGACTGCGAAGACAACTACTGGAATGCCCCAAAGACAACCTCCCAGACAACTTAATGTGCTTTGGATCGAGCCTTCGAGGGACACGTTCATTCTGGGAAAAAAGTAGAAGCGAGCTTTCAGATATGGTGGAACAATTGGGGACACCAACCTTATTCTTCACTCTAAGTGTTGCAGACACTAAATGGCTAGATCTCCACAATATTATGTCTGGTGAATGCCCAACAGATCCTCGAGCCGCACAACATTGGAGAACACTTAACATTGTCTCTAACCCTCATCGAGTATCAACATACCTGCATCATAGATTCACAATATTTCGGGAAGAAATATTGCAGAAGGAACTTGGAGCAATAGAATTTTGGTACAGGTAATCAAATCTACTTATTTCAAAGTTTTTTCCAAACTACATATCTAATATTTATGTTCCCTCATCTCGCAGGTATGAATGGCAACATAGAGGCTCCACACATGTCCACGGTTTATTGTGGCTCGAGAATGCGCCAAAAGTTGACAAAATGGACTGGGAGGATACAACAATTATTGAGGCGACAAAACAATACTTTGATAAGTTCGTGTCTACTGGAACCCCCGCCCGACTTGCAACCGCTTGGATTTTGTTCACAGGTCACTCCTAGATGACCCTTGCTTGCTAGATACAACACAAATTCTATCCACCTCCCCGCATGCAGACCTTGAAGAACTGCTTAATCGAGTTCAACGCCACACTAAATGTTCAGAGCAGACATGTCTACGTAGAAAGCAATCACATCTGCAAAGTGCAGGGTAACGCTCCTGGGCCACGCAACCTACTTCTTCCTTGCACATTGAAAGTGATGGGAAAATAAAGTACCTCCCTTCTAGAAACGATGACAGATTGAACATCCACAATCGAACAATGATATACATATGGAGAGCAAATGTCGATTGCCAACCGGTACTTTCCCGCCATGTCCATTCTTAAGTATATTGCAAAATATGCTTCGAAAGCCGAGCAACGTTCAAAAACATATCACCAAATGCTATCCAGATTTTCAAGAGACGCAGATGTAGATTCTCCAGCACATATCGCGATCCGTAAAATGCTCACAAAAAGCGTTGTTGAACATGACATAAGCGCACAAGAAACATGCCACATGCTGCAAAAAATGCCACTTGTTATGTGCAGCCGTCCATTTGTATCATTAAATGTTGGAAAAAGATTCTGAGACGTGTCGTTGAAAGTGATGCCGATGCACAACAAACAACCACTTTCTTGGATGCATATAAAGTTGTCCAACAACCATGGAACACCTACCACTTATTCAAGTTGCTCGAGATTGGAGCTACAACAAGAACCGTAAAGGTGATAAATGGAAAAAGTGACCGACACAAGCAATTGTTCGGGTCCACCCGAGATTTGTGGATGTCCCTACTCAAGAATCAACATCATATGACCTTTTTTGTTGGTCAGAACTCCTATTATACAAGCCTTTCAAAAATATTGTCTTGAATTTGGCTCAACCCCACATGACATCAACGGCACTTGGGACATGTACAAGCACAACTACAGACCGTGGCATGTTCTACGCACTACCACAGACACAGGACTTGCTACAGATGTTAGTTCTGACTCTGAGCCCGAATGCAGTATTCAACAAGAACCATTGCAAGAATGGCAGGTCTTCACACAACTTCACCCCGAAACAACATGGGTCTAGACAAGTCTTGAAATGTTGGGGAAATGAGATTTTGACATACACAATAATTGGACCATACATGACGTTCCCCATGATTTGCAGATAATTGGTTCATCATTCATCGAGAGAGAGAAGGAAGACACAATTAACAACAACATACATGCCACACCACCATCTTCCACACTTCCTTTGTCTCCAGAACAACAAATAGCTCTTGATACCATACTACACCATTCAGCAAACAAAACCCTTCTACCTCCACTAAGATTGATAATTCAAGGAACGGCTGGCACAAGAAAATCATTTCTGATAAATAAAATCTAGAATTCATTCACAACATCAACCACATCTCCCTCACCTCTACTTGTGCTCGCCCCTACCGGTGTTTCAACATTCAACATCTCCGCATCCACAATCCACGCAACCATGCGTATTCCAATCAAAGAACTGAAACCCCTTGAAGGTAGTGCATTATCGTCTTTTCAAGAGTCAGTTGAAACATATAGAATATGTTCTTATTGATGAAATGAGTTTCATCGGGCCAAAGTTGCTAAGCAAAATTGACAGTAGGCTCCGCGAAGCTTTCCCACACTCAAGAACATCTGAATTTGGGAACATATCAGTCATCCTCCTCGGTGACCTCGGGCAATTACCGCTGGTTTTGGATAGTCCTCTTTACGCAAGTAATTCCTATGGAGCAACCCTTTGGAAGGGATTTCAGTCTTCCATTACATTGCAAACAATATTTTGGCAACAAGGAACAACCAATGCACAAGTTTCATTCCGAATTTACTGCTCCACATGCGAGATTCAACCCCTCTAATTGAGGATTGGGAACTCCTAATGTCTCGCATAGACACACACCTAACTCAGCAGGAGCTCAACATTTTTAAAGGACGCACCACATTTGTTTGCAAAAAATGATCTAGTGGACTCCCACAACCTACAGATGTTGAAGGCATTGAACGTTCCGATCACCCAATCCATTGTTGAAAGTAACAAGTGGACTGGACCAAGAAATCCTAATGATGATCAGTTGGAACACAAAGTTTTGTTGTGCAAACAACAAAAAATCATGCTTATTGCAAATCTATGGGTTGATGTAGGCCTCGTGAATGGTGCCACAGAACAATCACCGACATTGTCTACGACGCATCAATGCAACCACCAACATTACCTTTATTTTTTGTTGTAAAATTTGATAGATACAACGGCCCATGTTGGGATCCCTCCAACCCATTACATATTCCCATACCCCCTATTTCGAGAGGGAATCAAAGACAATTGCCGATTAAAATGGCCTGGGGATTAACTATCCACAAGTCACAAGGACTTACTTTGCACAGAGCAACCATCGACATTGGAACCACTGAAAGGTAGGGTCTGACATTCACAGCTTTCTCCAGAGTTCCCTCGCTTGCAAATCTGTGCATTTCACCTACTTTTTCATTGAGAGATACTCAAATATGGCGCACGTACATACTCACACTCGGAGCAAGAAGAAAGGAGGAAGCAAGACTACTATCACTCAACCCATCGTAAATACTACCCTCTGCTTTGATAGCACCTCCACTACTACTATACTCAACACTTCTTCTATCCAAAGTGGCACAATCGTTCAAGGGGTATCAAATGTAATCATGTTTATTGAAACTAAAATTGCCCACTAAAGGCTACCATTCATGATATAAATACTACAAATGTATACATGTCTCATTATGTGTACGTATACCTTCATTTATTTGATGTTTTCAAATATGATATGCAACTTTAAATGTACGAATCTGTAACATAATTAAATGTACACATACAACATTTCAATGTAATGTTTCAACTAAAGTCCTACACTACAACTATCAATCACACACATTATCAATTGTATAATAAATGTTTCTCCAACAAAACACCAACTGAACAACCGATGCACAACTAACAACATCAACTATAAAATTAATTAACTATCGAAAATGGTATCACAAGTAATCATGTACGAATTTATAACAAGTTTGAAATGTAGAAACAACCTTCAAATTAAGTGGATCAACTATATTTCTACAATTACAAACTGGGAAGATTCATAGCCTAAGCAAGGACACAAATCCTTACCTTCCACTCAGCCAGCGCACTCCCGAGAACGCTTAAAACTGATAAATATGAGTCATTTTTAAGTTTTGGGTGAGCCGCTCTGAAAAGCAAAGAAAAGACAAAATCAAACCAGGTCGTAAACCCTAAAAATGTTAAAATACCAGTATGAGATTAAAGTAACTCACATTTGTGGGTGTCCTTTTTCGCAATTTCTCCAAGCCAGTAGTGAAGAGCACGCTTCAAATTTAGCTGCGCTAATAACCCAAAAATAGACACCATATTCCATTTATTTTGGATGTGATATCTGAAACTAATAAGCTGTGAACATGAGCAAAATGAAGTCTACTGTAACATTGTATTACTCACACTGAACGGTGCCTACTCATTCTTCCACATTTTTACCTGAATGGCCCTAATATTATCCTGCAGAGAAAGTTAACAAAACCTAGAGACGCAAGAAATGCAAAATACATTCGGCGAAAATCACCGAGGTAAAAGGGTGAAAATCGCATTCCATGTGTTTAGCGTGAAAAAGTACACCCGTACATGGTTTGGAACTAGCAATAGCACATGAAAATGTGCGATGAAAAGGAGAAGGGGATACCTGAAGATGTGAAATGGAGGATCCAAAACAATGGGAGAGGAAGAGAGGTGTTGAAGAAGGGGTTTTGAGGGAGGTGGATTTGTAGGATAGGGAAATATTGAGGTAACCAATGTGAAACTCTTCTTTCTTACAACTACATGTTTTTTTGTCAATTGTTAGAAGAAGAAAGGGGGTGTCGTGTGTTGGCGTCGATGCAATGTATTTTAGAGATCTTACAAAGCAAGGAGTGGTCGATAAGTATTGTCAATGTCGATAGGTGTTTGTAATTTTTTCTCTTGTGTTTTTGGGTAGTCCGAAGACACGTAAATGTAAGGGGAATTCAATTCAACATCTCACGGGACATTTTAGAGATAGTTATTTATGTAGTGGACTTGGAATTGTAGGGTAGCTAATTCATGTACATTGCGATCGGGGAAAGCTCTCTAGATATTAGGGTAATGAATAGGGTTTCCCTCATCAACAATAGTCTTGATGGTGTCGTACATCTACAAATAGTGACATGAAATGCACTTTGTTATTTTTAAATTTTATTTTTATGATGTCAAGGCTTTTGATTGGATGACATTAATAATTTGCTACATAAAACAAAGAAATGAATGGAAAATTAGAAATGATAACGCAAGAATCAAATAATATTTGATGTCTGCACTGCACATTTTCATCTCCATCTCGCTTGCATTTTTCACATGAGTGCAATTTGAGCTTAAAGGAGTCCAAACAAATGGGGAAAATCGAATAGGTTCCATATTTGAAAGTCAATCATTTGAATACAACAAACCTTGTTCTTTGTTCGCGGATTGAGGACAAATGACGCCCATGTCTTTTATCCATGGGCACTACCTATAGTTTGATTGGTAGGAAGGATAACCATTCTCAACATTTTCCAAAAGTTCCATCAATGACCACGCCAAATGGGATGTGCAAGGATGTGAACAAAGGGAGAGGAAGAGAGGTGTTGAAAAAGGGGTTTGAGGGAGGTGGATTTGGAAACATTGAGCTAACCAATGTGAAACTCTTATTTCTTACAACTTAGTGTATTTTCTTTTTGGTCCCTTTGACTCTTGAAATATGGACGTCATTAAAATCTTTCATTCATTCATACAACCACATGTTTTTGTCAATTGTTAGAAGGAGAAAGGGGGTGTCGTGTGTTAGGCATCGAGGCAACATATTTTAGAGATCTTACAAAGTAAGGAGTGGTCAATAAATATTGCCAATGTCAGTAGTTATTTGTAATTTTTTTCCTTGTGCTTTTGGGTGCCAGAAGACACGTAAATGTAAGGGGAATTCAATTCAACATCTCACGGGACATTTTAGAGATAGTGATTTATGTAGTGGACCTGGAATTGTAGGGTAGCAAATTCATGTACATTTGCGATCAGGGAGGCTCTCTAAATATTAGGGTAATGAATAGGGTTTCCCTTATCAACAACTTGATCTTGATGGTGTCATACATCTACAAATAATGACAGAAATGCACTTTGTTATTTTTATATTTTATTTTTATGACGTCGAGGCTTTTGATTGGATGACATTAATAGTTTGTTAAATAAAACAAAGAAATAAATGGAAAGTTGGAAATGATAACGCAAGAATCAAATAATATTTGATGTCTGCACTCCACATTTTCATCTTCATCTTGCTTGCATTTTTCATGTGAGTGCAATTTGTGCTTAAAAGGAGTCCAAATAAATGGGGAAAATCAAATAGGTTCCATGTTTGAAAGCCAACCATTTGAATAAGACAAACATTGTTCTTTGTTCGTAGATTGGGGAGAAATGGCGCCCATGTCTTTTATCCATGGGCACTATATATAGTTTGATTGGTAGGGAGGATAACCGTTCTCGGCATTTTCCAAAGGTTCCATTAATGACCACTGATATGAAATAAGATTTTTTATTTTACTATTTTATTTTTTTCGATGTTAAGGTTATTGACTGGATGGAGTTTGATTTGTTAGATAAGATGAAGACATGAATGAAATGTTAGAAATACAAAGGTGGGAATTAAATACCCACATGTCCCACACCTATTCCATAGCTCAAATGTCCCTATGTAAAAAATATATGATATATGTGTTCCACTTTATTGTCTCAATCTCACTTGTACTATTCACATGTGCCCAATATGTGTTTAAAGGGGCCAAATTAAAAAGGGGAAAATCCAATAGGTTAAAGATTCAAATCCCAACCACACTACTTACTTTTTGTAGTAGTTTGTAGGCCCCCTTTTCAATTTTAAGCTCGAGTTGTTGCAAGAAAACATGGGATGCACAAAAAATCATCAATAATTAAGCCCCTCCAATGATTAACCATATGAGCGACAAGTAGAATTTATCTATCGATCAAATTTTGTTATTTTTTTATTTTATTCTATTTTACATGGTATCAAGGTCATCGATTAGATGACGTCAAAGGATACACATATTTTAGTACGTATTAATCTAGATGCTTAAATGTCCAAGTGTCCATCTCATTTCTGAAGAAAAAAATGTGTTAAAATTGGTAATGTTATTCAGTCCAGAGGTCACGGGCCTATGAAAATCATGAAGCTCAATGGAGAAATAATGAATGTTAAAGCTCATGTAACAAAAGAGGAAATCCTCAAGGATTATCTCTGTTATGTCATATTGCATCTAGAGGCAATTTGTGTGAGAGCAATGCCACTGAATAGATCTACAAATGTGAATGCTAAACACCTCTATTTCCTTGTTAAATTGCCAAAGATGGAGAATCGTTAGCATGGGTCGTGCAAGGTGCATTTTGGAATAACCATGAATTTAATGTACAAACTGGAAAGCATGGTTCTATCATGCAGATCCATGTTTGATATTTATGTGATTTAATCAAACCATTATGGGTCGTCGGATGACAAGGAAGAAGATCGAGAATGAAGGTTTTTGGCTCAAAGTGTGTCGACAAGAGGTCAACATCGAGTGTAATTAATCTATTACATTTAGTATATGTATTCTCAATAAAAATGAGAAAATATTTTTAAAAATATTATAATTATTTTTAAATATGCTCTTTCACGCTATTTCCCATAAAATTTCAAAAGCGTACAAAAATTTATTAAGAAAATCGCTATAATATTTCTTAGGCAGAGATTCTTTAGAATTTAAAGGATACTTTCCATGGTTTTGCTACTCGTTTAAATGGCACACGGGCCCAAACACTGGAGAAAATGAACAAAATTCTTAGCATTTATCTGAAGTATGTCTACGAGCTACATATAACATGCAACCTAGTGTTTCTCGCATTAGATGAGGTCATCTCACTTTGTCCATTATTAGACCAAGCAACCCTGTATCAAACCATGGCAACACCTTTGACGTAAATTTTGAAATAATTGTCACATAATATTTAAAATATTACCATCATCATAATGTCCATGTTTGAAAGAGAACCATGGCTTCTAATGTGGCACATGGAAAAGAAGCCATAAACCATCCATTTGATGCAAGCATTGATACTGACTGTCATATCATTATCAGATCTAACAACTCTCAATTCCCTTATTCATATTTGAGAAATGCCTTCAGCGTAAAAATATTACCATCATAATAATGTACATATCAAAGAGATTCCTTACTTTCTTAATTTAATATCTAATATATTTCATTATGTGTAGGTTGAAGCAACTGATCTCTTGCCAATTCTAGTCATGGAATACCTGAAGAAAATTAGGCATAGATAAATCAAAAATATTTGAACTTCAAACACGTTGCAGCTAAATGCAATGAGGGAGAGCTAACATAGAAAACCATTGGTAAAATTACATGGCGTAAGGCGTGGTCGACTTAGAAGCGATGCAAAAGCTTACCTAATTTCAATTCCAAATTCAGAGGTCCACGCCAGCTGAAGAATGATATGCAATATGTTGGGAAGCTGACAGGAAGTTGACAGGCAATGTTAGCTTCTAATGTGGAACATGGAAGAGAAGCCATAAACCGTCCAATTAAATAAAGATAGGTCATTCGATGTGTGTGTTGATACAACTGTCATATCATTGTCGATCTAACAACTCTTAAATCCCTTATTCTTAATTGAGAAACACCTTTGGCGTAAAAGTATTATTAAAAAATTTAATAGATGATTATTTTCAATTAAAATAATAATTATTTTAAACAATTATAACTAGCAATAAATATTGATTTGACAGACACAATAAATTTGAAATCTTACAAATATTTTTAAATAACAAATATACAAATTACAACTTTTAAACATTAAAAAATGACCATAAATGATTGGAGAATTCATTAGTTAATAAACCAACAAAATAATGGTTACATAAATAATCTTTGTAATTGTAAAAGGCTCCTACTATCGATGCAAGGGCATCTTCAAAACATTAATCAATGCAAATTTCAATGGTTATAAGGTCAATGAGGTAAAATTGAGTATGTGGAGTCATGAGGGAGAGAGAGACTTAGGTGCGAGGGTTAGAAATTAAAAAAATGGAGTTTCCTCCTAAATGTAAATTCAAATCTTAATGCAATGTAATGAGCCAATATGGCTTCCCAAGGTTAAAAAGGGGATGGTTTAAGGTTTAAGCAAGTATATAGGTGTTTAGGCATGATGAAAGAGGTCATAGCATGAATGGGAGTCAATAAAAGTTGAAAAAGATATACGAATTCCCAAATATGTGTGAAGAGGCATATAAAGAGTCATATATGAATCTTGTAGGTAGTTAGGGTTCAAGAAGAGGTTATATGAAAGGGTGGAAATTTGAATGAAACAGATTAGTTGCCCTCCAAGAGGAGGTAAGGAGGAAGAGATAAAGGACTTTCCTCGAGGAGAAGAGCAAGAGTGGAAAGAAGGAAGCAAAATTTCAATTTTGTATGGATCATATGGTCATAAATTTATATATAGATGTAGACACTAAATCACGCACTTTGAGTATCTATCTAGTCCTGATCATATACTATTATTCATATGGTTCCTGAGCAAGAAAATTACTAATTGATAATTGTTTTTGGCCACCTTTGCTTGCTTTCTATTTTCTCTTTTGGTCTTACACTCCTTCTAGCCCAGTCTTTCTTTTCATACTTCGACATTTATCACTTTGGATGCCTAACACCTAGCCGGGATGCCAACGCCCATGCGCCCCATCCCCTCCGGGTGCCCCCGATGTATATGTGCTTTGCTCGCATCTTTTGGCTCTTTTTAGTCATTTGACATTCTTATTTTCTTACTAGTATGCCTTTTAGTGATTAATTATGAAATTCAACCAAGGGAATCATATAAATATAAAGTTATGTGATCATAATAAAAACCAA
Organism: Taxus wallichiana var. yunnanensis; assembly: GCA_018340775.1. Taxonomy (NCBI): domain Eukaryota; kingdom Viridiplantae; phylum Streptophyta; class Pinopsida; order Cupressales; family Taxaceae; genus Taxus; species Taxus wallichiana. Next base: position 304,434,588 of record CM031238.1, read on the forward strand.
GCACTAAACATCTACTACCTCCACCTAAGGTTGCATCCAAAGGCATTTACAAGAGCATTAAAGCATCCATTTAGCATCCACACAAGGGAAAGGGACTACATTTTTCTACATACAATTCATAAGAGGGGAAGTTCATTCTTTCATGCACACATCTATTTATATTTTGTACATCTAGTTATTGCTCGCTATCAAGTGTGACATGCAGAAGAGCCACCTAGGGAATGATTCCTTCACACACACACATAGAACAACATGGGGTCTCCAATGTAGTACAACACTCAGTCGTAAGTTCACTTTATTGACAGTTGAGGACAATCGACCTCCCATTTTGCATCTTTATTTTTTTAGGATTCCATGTAGTTTGGGGGTTTTGTAGGTGCTTCTTCTTTTTACAAGTTTCAGCCGAATAATAATGAGGTTGATGACACACAATCGATCAAATGACAACAGTAAACATCTCGTGACATTGTAAAATCGAGTTCCGCATATTTTAATAGTCACATGTGCACCCGAATAGGAGGCGCCCCTGACCCTCCATAGGCACCCTGGTCCGAGCATTCACGACACCTCTACAAATTTTTGGACCCGATTGTGACACATTGTCACTCTTTTCCAAAGGTTTTCAGATCTACACACCTTTAACATCATTGTGAATAAGCTAAGTCTTTTATCCTCCCATTTATAACTAAGGTTTCCAATTTTAACTACTTATTTGCTTGAGTCAATTTTTACTTTAATTGTTTATATTCACAAGGTGTTCTTACATATTTAGATTTAGCGTTTTATTTATTCATTTAAATAAATTGCATAATCATTTGGTGAACCCAACTCGTTTTAAACACTCTTAGGGTCCTCATACTTTTATTGCTTTTATTTTCCTAGGATCTTCTCATCATGGATATTTCTATTCATGATTTCCTACTCATCAACCCTGAATTAAGAGCTAAAATCATTACTCTCTTGGCTACTACTCGCATTCCTTCTGATATTCATCTAGATATAGTCTATAACACATTCGTAGATGCATTTTCTCAACACATTGCTTTTCCATCTAATCCTGATGTCGATCTTTTTGTTTTCGACAATGATCCACCTTTATACATCATGATTCACATTCATAATGTGGGTGTAAATGCGTGTCATAGTCGATAATGGATTTGAGCTCAATATTTGTACTTTATCATTCATTGAAAATCTCGGTCTTTCTGTTGCTAATGTTAGTCCCTCATCCATTTCTCTTCATGCATATGATGCTTCTATTCATCCATGTATAGGCCACATCACTTTGCCTATCATTATCAGGCCAAAAACTCTTCCTATGGTTTTCTTCATCATCAAATTCCCAGTTCAATATAATTGTTTACTTGGTAGGCCATGAATTCATGCCATGAAAGCAAAGAACTTCTACAGTGAATTGATGTGTTAAGTTATTACATGAGGGCATAGAATATACAATCCCCGGTGATTGTGAACCATTTAAATATTGCAACCGCGATCCAACCACTACACTCCCTACTCCAACATCTGTTACTACTAATGACCCACAACCCATGGATTCTCTCGGCTCATTTGCCACCACTTGAAGGTGTTATTTACATGTTAGATATTGTCCCACCCGCATCATTGCCTCTTTTGCTTCTACTAATGCTATGATTGCTTTATCGGGGCTTGTCTAAACATCGGATGTCATTCCACCTCCTTCACCTTCTCATGAGCAACCACCATAGCACGCTATCCATTTACATGTACACTTTTCATGAATGACTCTTATTGGGAACACATTCCATTCGATCCCACTTGCTCTAATACTATATCGCACGCTTTGATGGATTGACTTGGCTAAGATTTGATGGATGACATCTTCCCTCTACCTCATGATCCTCATCTTTACCATGGATTCATCCGCATTACTAATTCTTATGGTCTTCATGTCTTTCATCTCATAGTATTTCTTTCATGAGCTCCTCACACTTCTCCACTTACACTTGGACAATATTGGCTTGATTACATCGGGGCACATTAGATCCCGATCATACTAATATTTCATTCCCCATGCTTTTTGACCACGTTTTCATTTGCAATGACTCATTTCTTGGCTATTCACAAAACCTTACTCATTGGTATGCACATGGATGTCCATTACCACCTTTCAATGACAAGGAATATGCAATGGGCATGTACAATTTACGCCTCAATGGATCTTTACTTGATCAACCTGATATAATTGCTTACCAAGTCTCAAATGCTTCTCCATTCAGTTTTGACCATGAAAATGATGACCTCTTAGATGACGTTACTTGATCACTCTCATCATCACATACTGGGGGCATCATACTTATTTCTCCCCCCTTCTAACTTTATTAGGCGTCTCACATACTTTGCACATCACACCTAGTCTTTCACATACGCCATACACATCTTAATACACGCTCGTATCATCATTGTCGATGACACAATCTCGTGCCACAATTCACACTTGACTATTGAGAGCATCCTATACACATGAACCTCACACACTACACATTTCACACTCGATACACTCACGACACATTACACACTCGACATATTCATGATACACTACACATTCAATGTTTTCACAACATATATTTCTTGCACACATATGACATGACCTACTACACACTCGACGCATTCATAATATATCTCTCTCACACACATTTGACAAGACACACTACCCTGTGACGCACTCTAGTTCCGTGATTCATACTCAACTGCTGAGGGTTTACATTTAAAATGAACCCCACCACACTCACTCACTCACTACGCTCTATGCTTTGATGATCATATATTTCTAGAACACACGTTCAAACCATTTCCCAATAACGCACTCTTGTTGCATGATTCATTTTCAACTGTTGAGGGGGCATATATAAATGAACCGCATCACATACACACACATTCACACTCACTGGGGGCATGCATCTCCTATCACACTCACTTTGCATTCCATTCCATCTCACTCATCCATAACATATTGCATATCTTGGTTGCACATTGTTCTTGCTTACTTATACTCGCATGTTACATCTTGCTTACTATGTTAGCTAGATACATTATATGTCATTATATTTTCCATATACACATGCATGTTCACTTGCTTTCTAGTTGTGATCACAGACTTTACATAGATCGATACATGCAACATGGATGTTTGGCGCAATACCTATTACCAGTCCCATAGCAACTCTTAGGGGCATCCACTTTCGTACACACACTACAGGTGTTATTGTTTCATAGTATACTACTTCCTATTCATACTATCACACTACTATATCGTATTATACATGTTTTGAAATAATTTTTGTCTTTCTAACATACTAATGGGTGTTTCATGTGCATCATTTTTCTTGCAAGAACCCTATGCCACCATGGTTGTCTATTTGTTACATTGATTTTTTTTGTCATTGTATGCTATTGTTTGTGGGAGCTTTTCCCTATGTCTTTCTTGTTCTCTGATTGTGTGTATGCTTTTGGCTTCGTCGGCCTTGATTATCTTGCGACATCGTGAGTGATGTCCCATGTTTAAAAGCCACTTTTTGTAGTCTACTCTATCTCGTATTATTGTTTTTTCACATTTTTTCTCGCGTGCTTAGCTTACATCTTGTCTTCTACATGTGTGTTTATCTTGTTTGCACTAACACTTGTTTCCAATCACTTTGTTTGCATGTGCCTTGGTTTCTACCAAGCACACTCCCTCCCCCCTGCAGAGCATTTATTTCAGTTCAGTGGTTGGTCCTCCTTTGGTCCACATACTCCTCATTGATATCACATGCACCCAAAATGAGGGAGGGAATCCATTGGGTGAATCAATAACCCCATACAATGATTTATAGTAACATTTCAAGTATAGTTCAACACACAGTCAACACAATATTCAGTCTAAGCAATGACCCAAAACTTGACTTGGGTCTTTAGCAAAGCATAGACACCGCCTGCCCTGGACACAGACGGTACACACAGGTGCCCTTGACCCTTCCTGGATGCTTGTGACCATGGGGAAGTTACACAACATTTTTAGTTCAACACAATATTCGACAATTTACACGACTTTTACAGAGCACACAATCCTTTAACACTCGGCATGCATGCACTAAACCGTATTTTTCTATTTTCGTGTTGGATCATAATTGTTTGAAAGCAGTTGGATTTTTACACACCATTTACAAAGTGGTGTTCACATTGCAGAGAATTAGTTAAAGGTTGGAGGATGACACCATACTTTTCTCCCTACACTTCTTTCATTCTGGTGTGAGATCTTCCAAAAATTCGTTCTTCTACAACATCTTAGGATCATTTCTATCTCTTTTCCTCATCATGGATCATGTGCACATATTCCTTTTTCACATTTTTTCATACTTTCTTCAATACATTTTACTCTCTTTGATCAAATTTTACATATGCGTGTATTTGACTACTTGTTCGTTCTTCTCTTTTGTAGGTCCGTCCTTATGGGAAGCAATAGTCACATTAATCACACATCATCACACATATAACTTCATCAACAACATGTACAACATGACATCTACACATACGCTCTCACCCTAGGGTCATCATCATCACTTTTTTTACTTCCTCTTCTTTAGTTTCCACGCTTCACTTTTTATCACTCCACGTTTTTCCTTGTCTCTCGGCATGCTTTTTCGCCATCGATCTACATGGTTATCAGGTACACATCTCTTATCTACTTTATGTTATCGAGCATCCGTTTAACAACATAAAGTGGGGAAAATGTAGACACTAAATCACACACTTTGGGTATCTATCTAGTCTTGATCATATACTACTATTCATATGGTTCCTAAGTGAGAAAAATATTAATTGATCATTGTTTTTGGCCACCTTTGTTTGCTTTTGTTTTCTCTTTTGGTCTTACAATCCTTCTATCCTAGTCTACCTTTTCATACTTTGAAATTTCTTACTTTGGACACTAGACCCTAAGATGACGCCTAGTGCCCAAGTGCCCCCATCCCCTCTGGGCACCCCCAACCTCTTTATATTTTGCTCACATCTTTTAGGTCTTTTCTAGCCATTTGGGCATCTTATTTTCTTACTAGTCAACCTTTTAGTGATTAATTACAAAATTCAACCAAGAGAATCATATAAATATAAATCTATGTGATCATAATTAAGGACCAGTACTAAGCATCTACTACATCTACCTATGTTTGCATCCAAAGGAATTTACAAGAGCATTCAAGCATCCATTTAACATCCACACAATGGCAAGGGACTACATTTTTATGCATACACTTCATAGGAGGAAGTTCATTCTTTCATGCACACACAAATATTTACATTTTCTAAATCTACCTATTGCTTGCTATCAAACATGACACGCACAAGAGCCACGTAAGGCACAATTCCTTCACACACACATAGAACTACATGGAGTCTATAATGTAGTGCAACGCTCGATTGTAAGCTCACTTTGTTGACAACCGAGGACAGTTTGACCTCTCAATTTTTCCTCTTTATTTTTAGGATTTAATGTAGTTTGGGGTTTTGTAGGTGCTTCTTCTTATTACGGGTTTCGAGTGCGAATAACAATGAGGTCCAGTGACACACGAGTGATCAAATGCGACAACAAGCGAACATATTATGACCCCATAAAATCAAGTTCTACAGCCTTCTAAACAATCACGTGTGGCCCGAACAGTCCGTGGTGCCCTAGGTGCCCTTGACCCTCCATAAAGCGCCGAGTAGTCCAGGCAATCCCAATACCTTTGTAATTTTTTAGACCTCGATTGCGACACACTATCACTTTGTTCCAACAATTTTCCAAATATACACACCTTCAACATCACTTTGTGAATCAACTAAGTCTTTTATCCCGCCATTTCGCAACTAGGGTTTCCAATTTAACTACTTATTTGCTTAAATCAATTTTGTACTTTAACTATTTATATTCATAGTGTTGTTACATATTTAGATTTAACATTTTATTTATTTAAATAAATTACATAATCAATAGAACTATAATTTTTATATAACTACCTTCTTCAATTAAATCATGTTTTTATTTGGACTACGAACTAATGGTTTTCTTTTGACAAATACATGGAAGGTTGAATGGAAGCATTCGAGGAGTTTGTTTAAAGGATTGAGTTTAAGAATGCCCTGTTCTAGCTAATAAATTGTTGTAAAGATTGTGTGCTTCCATAAATACTTGTGAAGATTTGGGGATGGTGTGTCATAAAGTTTGTTGTATGATTCTTTTGTGAGGTCATAGTATTTTTTATCTTCAAGAGTTCTAGCCCATCAAGAGAACCATACTCTGTTCCTTATTAAAAGAAGGTATTGAAACCCTCAATCACATACTTTTATAACACAATACAATATTTGCATGTGTGAACTATCAATGTTAGCTTAGTGTGATAACAATTATGTACACAAAAAGGTGTTGAGCCTTTGGAACAAAGTATTATTGTGGAATATCCCCTTTCTAGATTTATTTTATATTCAAGATTTCCAACCAAAATTTTCACAAATAAAAATCTGATTTTATGACAACAGTATATAGAAAAATATGACAATGAAAGTACAGTTAAGGCAACAAGGTATAAAATCAGAAAATAACCAATATCTTCACTTTTATTGCAATTAAACTAACATGCAACAACATGCAAGTAACATGCATCAACATGCAATGACATGCATGTAACATGCATCAACATGCAATGACAAGAAGTTCCACTGATAAAATAAATGATCTCTCTTACTGAATATGGTTGTCTTCTCTTTCTGGACTTGAAACTGGATCAGCAAGCCTCTGAAACTCTGAATTTGACAACCCGATCTAAATAAACTCCACAATAGCAAACTAGGGCTAGATCTCTCACCACCGAAGAGTGCTCTACTAGCTAGGGATAGATCTTTCACTACCGAAGCTAGGGTTCCTGCGGAATTTCACCTCCACAAGCAAGGAAAGCAAGCTGAAAGCTCCAACATAAGATGGCAAAATGAACCTCTATCCTTTTTCCTCCCCAAACACCACCTTTTATAACTTTTTCCATCATAAAAGTGGCCATAAAACCCTAATTCGACCCCCCCTTGGAGATATGTCATATTTTAATCGTCACTTAAAGTGACTTTATTTCTCCTAGGCCAAAAAGTCCACTTAAGTGACCCCAACGAAGAAATAGAACATTACCCCACCTTTTTCACTTAAGTCATCATAAAGTACATACATAACTCCAAAACATAACATATAAGTGAAATGTAGGTGAAAACCATACCCAACAACTCTCTACGTCGCTAGCCCCTTGGGTATGACCAAGGCTAAGACGGAAAACCAATCACTAGACCGTGGAGGTAGGAATGGGGACATTACAGTCCGCCCTTCCCGAAATTTGCTTGTCCTCAAGCGAACGTAAACTAGGGTGTTGTAAAATCTACTCTCCCTCCCAAGTGGCATCCTCTAGTGGTAAGTCTTTCCACCACACTAGATATTATGTGATTACCCTGTTCCGAAGCTTCCTTTGTCTTACCTCAATAATAGATTCTGGTTCTAAGACCAGACTTCCCTCATCATCCAATGGTGGTAAATTTGTGGAAGGCGCAATATGTTGTCCAAGTGCCTTTTTGAGGCACGAAACATGGAAGACATTATGAATCTTATTGTGCTCTGGAAGCTCCAACTCATATGCTACTACCCCAACTCTGCGCACTATCCTGTATGGCCCATAGAATCACGGTTTTAGCTTCTCTGCACCGCTCTTCTTGAGTGAGGATTGTTTGTATGGCTGCAACCGTAAGAAGACCAAATCTCCAACCTCGAATGATCTCTCAATTTTGTGCCTGTCTGCATATACCTTTTGTTGATTCTGCGCCTTCTGTATGTTCTCCTTGAGAGCCTTTAGAATGTCCTAGTTCTCCTGTACCCAATCACGAGCTTTGGGAGCTCGGCTATCTGATAATACTAGGTCTACAAATGAGGATGCCTCATAACCATATAATGCTCGAAAAGGAGTCATACCAATACTCATCTGGTAGGTGGTATTGTAACAATATTCACCCATATGTAGCCATTTGACCCATGCACGTTGATGTCCTACAACATAGCTACGCAAGTAGCCCTCTATCCACTTGTTCACTATCTCAGTTTGCCCATCAGTCTGTGGATGATAGTTGGTACTAGGTGTCAGCTCCGTACCTACAAGCCTGAAGATCTCCTGCCAGAATGTACTCATGAAAATCTTATCCCTATCACTGACAATACTCTTAGGCAACCCATGATGCCTAAAAATACCTGTGAAGAAAGTCTGAGCCACCTGCGGTGCCTTGTGCCCTGAAGGCATAGAAAGGAAATGGGCATATTTAGTCAACCGATCAACCACCACATATATGCAATCATGCCCATACACTGAGGGAAGACCTATGATAAAATCCATGGATATACTCTCCCACTTCTGTTCTAGAATAGGCAGAGGTTGTAGAAGTCTTCTGGGAAAGAGTGCTCTGCCTTGGTTTGCTGACAAACCAAACACTCCCTGACATGGTTAAGGACGTCGTCCTTTAACCCCTTCCATGTGAATCTCTCTCTGATGTACTGTATGTCTTAAAATATCCTAGATGTCCAGCCAAGGGTGTATCATGCACTGCTCGAAGGATCTTCTCCTTCATTTTGGACTCTGGTACAAGGAAAATTCTATCCTTGTAGTAGATGAGGTCGTCCACCACTCTGTATCGATCATCCTGAATAATGCCATCCATAATCTCACATGCAAACTGATTTTTGGAGTACTCAACAAGTATATGAGCCTTCCAATCAGCTGAAATCTCTGACATAAAGAAAATCATAGAATCAAAGCAAGGCCTCCTAGACAGTGCATCAGCCACCACATTATTCTTACCTTTCTTGTATTCTATGTCGAAATCAAAATCCTGAATCTTATTTACCCATCTCTGCTTGGTAGTCATTGAGATCCTTTTGCTCCAAAAAGAACCTCAAGCTATTGTGATCCGTATGAACCACAAATTTGCTGCCCACTAAATATTGTCTGAATTTGACCAATGCATGCATAATGGCCAACATCTCCTTGTCGTAAATTGAGAATCCTCTCTCTACTGGACTCATTTCGACTCTCATAGGCAATGGGATGCCTATCCTACATGAGCACTGCTCCAACACCCACTCCTGATGCATCACATTCGAGTACAAATGGCCGAGTGAAATCTGGCAATGTAAGAACTGGACAAGAACTCATCACCCCCTTAAGGTGATCAAAAACCTGTTGTGCTGAATTTGACCAAGCAAAAGCCCCCTTCTTGGTCAAGTCTATCAAGGGTGCAGTCAAGCGAGAGAAGTTCTTCACAAACCTCCTATAATATGTGCATAGTCCCAAGAATCCTCTTAAGTGTGTCAAAGTCCTAGGTGGTGGCCAATCCAAAATTGCCTGAATCTTCTCCCTATCCACCTTGACTCCACCTCCTCCGATCACATAGCCTAACTATAATAGCTCTGTCATACTGAACTCACACTTAGAAGCTTTCACATAAAGTGAATTAGCTTCCAAAATTCCCAACACCTCATCAAGATGTTGAATATGATCCTCCCACATCCTACTGTAGACCAAAATGTCATAAAAAGGACCAATACAAACTTCCCAAATGGCGAGTTATACACATGGTTCATGCAAGACCGAAATGTGGCGGTGCATTTTAGACAAACCGAATGGCATCACCAAAAACTTGAAGTGGCCATAGTGGCACTGAAAGTTGTCTTATGCACATCCTCCTCTCTCGACCTTGATATGTTTGTGGAGCCTATTTTCATGTTAGAGTGTGGTACACCTTCTATGTGTTACACTTAGGTATTTTTATGGTGGTCGCTCGCCTTTGACGAAAGGTCGGGGGTTCGGGGTGAATTAAAGCAAATTTTCATGGGTGGTTTATTAACCCATGGGTAATGGGTAACCGTTATGGGTTGTTTTTAGGCCCATGGTTTTCGGTACCCATTGTTTTGATACCCACGGTTTTTTGCCCATGGTTTTGATACCCACGGTTTTTGCCCATGGTTTTGGTACCCACGGTTTTGTATCAAAATCGCTTAAGCAATTGTCTATTTATATGGTCTTATGTATATGATACATAGACAAGAAAATGTATTGCAGATGTGTTTTTAATTCGGGTGTGAATTTCAGAGAGTTTTTTTGAGCATAGCTCCAAATGGATTTGGGTATTGAATTGAGAGGGTGGAGGCTTGTAATAAAATCGAGAAAGTGATTCTTGGTGGACGTAGCCCAAATTGGGTGAACCATGTTAAATCTTGTCTCTCTGTGTTGTGTTATTTATTCTGCACTTTTATTTGAGATCTGTAATATTTTCTGCATATTAGTTTCTACTGTTGTGATTCTATAAGGGATTATTCCGCATATTTTATCTCTTATTTCCTAACGAGCTTGATCGGTGATATCCAGATCGCAAGTCTATTTTGGAAAAATAGACTGCTCCATGTAGCTCATCTAGTAGTTCATCAATGCGTGGTATATGATACTTATTTTTTATTGTCTTCTTATTTAGTGCACGGTAATCTATGCATATTCGCATGGTTCCATCTTTCGTCTTCACCAACACTGCTAAAGAAGCAAAAGGACTAGAACTAGGTCTAATATACCCCATGTCCAGAAGCTCATGTATAGTTCTCTCAATCTCATCCTTAAACCGTTTGGGGTGACGATAAGGAGTAGTAACCACTGGATTGTTGTCCCTAAGCTCAATCACGTGTTCAAACCCCATGTCCGGTGGTACACCTGGAGGTATGTCCTGAAAAATTGCACTATGCTTGTCCAATAGGCCTTGGACATCCACATGATACTCTAGACGGTCACTCCCTGTATTCTTGGTCGAAACCAAGCAATGAACGGCCCAATCCACCTCATCATGCCGAAAGATCCTCTCCATCCTCTTAGTTGTGACTACCCTGGGTGCTCCTGTAGATAGACCCCTCAAGGTTACATTCCTGCCCTCGGACTTGAATTTCAGCTCCATCATCTGAAAGTTAGTACGAAATTCACCAAGGGAGTGAAGCCACTAAACTCCCAATACTACGTTGGTCTCTCCAATGCCGACAATATAGAAGTCATCAGTAGTGGTGTAGTTCCCCATGGTGATGCTCAACTGTGGAACTTTACGGGTGCATCTCATAGACTCACCATTGGCTACAACAACATTGAAGCCCTCAAAGTCCTCTATCTGTAGGTCGATCTCTCAACCAAGGATGCATCAATAAAGTTGTGGGTAGCCCCACTATCAATAAGTACAACAACACGCTGCCCCTGCATAACTCCCCTAACTCTGAATGCCTTGTACCTTGGGGTACTAGACAAAGTGGCTATAGTCTCCTGAGGGAAAACCTCCTCCTCTTACTCATCAGTACCATCCAAAGCATCTTCATCTCCGTCATCCATTTCTTAGGTCTCTAGCTGCTCATCTCAATCACTCTCCTCCTCAAAGACCTCAATGAATTGGGCCTTGCCCTTTCCTGTGCAATCATGTCCCGGGGCCCACGGTGAACAAGCAATCGAAACAAAGTTTCTTTCACCTCAGCTCATCCCTAAGCTCTCGTGAAATAAACGGATTTCTAGCCGTCTCCTGTCTTTGTGGTGGCCCCTTCGGCTGGAACCCATCTGTTCTAGATGGGGGTCCTCTCTATTGAACTCAAGGTGGAAACCTTGGCTTCGGAGTGGCTAACTCCAAATCTCGGGCTCTCCTGATGGCATCGTGTAGTGAAGAAGGCTTGAATGCCTTCACAAACCCTGCTAGTGAATCTGTCAGCCCTGCTATAAAAAGTGAAGTCAACCTCACCTCAGAAACATCAGTAACCATCACTGACAACCACTGAAAATCTGCAATGTACCCATCCAAGGATCCTGTCTGTCTCAAATGAGTCAACTCTCTGAAGAATCTGTCGGGATCCCACCTGTCAAACCTGCCCACTAGTCTCTCTACAAAATCCGCATAAGTGGTAATATGCGTGTGTCCCTATGTGACAAGGCCATGATGCCACCAATCATGTGCATCTCCCTCAAGATGTAGGATTGCAAATTTTATTGCATCCTCTTCGCGCATGGGATTCAAGTCAAAGTAAGTTTTTAACTTCTGAATCCATGATGTCGTGGTACACTTCTTGGATCCGTCGAAGTGTGGAACTGAAATCTGCCCCAATCGCCTCTGTAGCTCGGGAACATGAGGATAGTGATCCCGCTTGGGCCGGCTACCGATCTTCATCCTGCAATACTCCGGGAAAGGCATATTAGCTTTGAACCCTTCACTCAAGGATTCATACTTTTCCCAACAAGTCTCCTCATCAATAATATCCCCTTGTTGCCCAACCAATGTCACTTTTGGATCTTTCAGGAAAACTAGTTCATGCATGCTCAACCGTGTGTTTTGGGATGAAGGAGTGTGTTGCCCTGATCTGCCATTTTCATCTTTGTGAGTTCATAGCCCGGAATTACTATTTTCACATCTTTCCATATGGTTTCCAAGGCCACCCTATGATAATCTCTCTGTGAATTGGCTCAAGTAGAGGTTTGTACTCTCTTGTTGTTTTACCATATTTATAAACATTTTCTTCATAAACTCTTCATTCAAATTGTTCCTCTAATTTTCCATCTTTATCCGCCATGTCCTGGACCTTCTTTCTTGGGTGTATTCTTCCTGGAATAAACCTTCATACACTACCCAACAGGCTATAGAAAAGACTGCTTTGATACCATTGAAATATCCCCTTTCCGGATTTATTTTATATTCAAGATTTCCAACCAAATTTTTCACAAATAAAAATCTGATTTTATGACAGCAGTATATAGAAAAAGATGACAACAAAGTCGAGTTAAGGTAGCAAGGTATAAAATTAGAAAATAACCAATATCTTCACTTTTATTGCAATTAAACTAACATGCAACAACATGCATCAACATGCAATGACATGCATGTAACATGCATCAACATGCAATGACATGCATGTAACATGCATCAACATGCAATGACAAGAAGTTCCACTGATAAAATAAATGATCTCTCTTACTGAATATGGTTGTCTTCTCTTTCTAGACTTGAAAGCTGGATCGGTAATGCTCTGAAACTCTGAATTTGACAACCCGATCTGAATAAACTCCACAATAGCAAACTAGGGTTGGATCTCTCACCACCGAAGAGTGCTCTACTAGCTAGGGATAGATATTTCACTACCGAAGCTAGGGTTCATGCAGAATTTCACCTCCACAAGCAAGGAAAGCAAGTTGAAAGCTCCAACATAAGATGGCAAAATGAACCTATATCCTTTTTCCTCCCCAAACACCACCTTTTATAACTTTTTCCATCATAAAAGTGGCCATAAAACCCTAATTCGACCCCCCTTGGAGATATGTCATATTTTAATCATCACTTAAAGTGACTTTATTTCTCCTAGGCCAAAAAGTCCACTTAAGTGACCCCAACGAAGAAATAGAACATTACCCCACCTTTTTCACTTAAGTCATCATAAAGTACATGCATAACGCCAAAACATAACATATAAGTGAAATGTAGGTGAAAACCATACCCAACAACTCTCTACGCAGACTAGCCCCTTGGGTATGACCAAGGCTAAGACGGAAAACCAATCACCGGACCGTGGAGGTGGGAATGGGAACATTACATATTGGTGGAAGAGAAAGGAATTTATTGATTAGAAGACAAACTCTTGCATGTAATACTATCAAACACGAGTTCAGAAGGTAGATTTTCAAGTGACTACAAGCTTAAGAGGATTGATCTCTCTCCACCGTTAAAATATTCACGTGCATATTGTTAAAATAGACCCTTGTGCAAAAATTAGAGCTTTGAATTGGAGTTTGGTGAAAGTTATAGCATAACTGGGTTCTCGGGTTGGTACAATCCCATAGCTAGTGTTTCTAGAGAAAATGTCCATTTTTTTTAATGCACCGTGGGAAATGCATGAAATTTGGTAGTATGGTCTACCCCGAGGTTGGATAACTATTGGTGAAGGTGTGGAATCAAAACAAGCAACCACATCTGAGATATTGATGACAGTTGGTAAAAAGACAATCAAACACAATATAAGATCTAATGGTGAAGTCCCAATAACAAAGGAACTAGTTTTTATCTATGGATTACAATCAAGAAACTTTTCACTCACCTATAACCCTGAAATTGGTATCTAAAAAGGTATAGTTTGTTTCTTGATACCTCATAGAAAGAAAGATATGAAGGGAAATGAGTAGAACCAGGGCTAGTAGGCCTAGTGGAAGGTGGAATGAGAAATGGGTTATCGCAAGAAAAGTATTGTGAGTTGAGATTTGAAATTTAGGGCACACCTTGGGATTGATAAAGTTTCCTTGAAATTTTTTTCATCTTATCATGGGAATCCTTAGATTCCTCCGGGCATAATACTAGCAAGAGCTTTAAACTTGGGAGTTTGGAAGGGTAGTCTAAAAGCTAGATAGGGTAAGATTGATGTTTATGATATTTTGTATCAAAATGATTGTTGGAGCATCACTTGTTTAGAGTGTGTAACAGGGTGATTGAGCTAGGAGGCATTGAAGAAGGCCAAAAACCAAAAGGTTCTTATCTTGGGTAAGAAGCTAGTGAGAACAAGGATAAGTTGGTGAATAAGAGTAAGTTCTTTGATTCTTGATTACGAGACATTAGAGAAGGTGTATTTTGCATCGATTAAGGTTTGTAAGTAGGGCATAGAGAGTTGTGAAGCCACTTAGGGTGAATAGATCCATCTCTTGCATATATAAGCCATTTTGGTCTTGGTAAGGGAGCTCATATTGCAAAGGTTTGGTAAGAGTTGTTGATAGAATCCTCTTGAATGTGTTTTTACAATGAATGTATCCTCTTTGTATCACTATCTTATTCAAGTATTCACAAAGATATTTGTTTGGTTTACCATGATACTTGAGTTTTTTTCTTCCTTTCAATTACAAATCCCTATTTATGGCTCCGATAAACTTTTATGGCCCTTAAAAGAGTTTAGGAAAATAATTTTCAATGAATTAACAAGCAATTTTTGCTTAAAACAAAATCATAGAATTTTTCACTTCCTCTAATAGGAGGAAGCTTGAGCATGGAATCTCATATTTTTTTCCCAATTCCTTAGCCTTCCTTGACTTGTATAAATTCAAATACAATTTCTTCATACAAAATATCAAGAGCAAGTCCAAGCTGAATCCCAACAAACAAACTCCAGCCATGACCAAGAACACCAACCTGTAGCAGTGTGCACCCACGCATGTCTTGCCACTCTCCACATATAAACTAGGTTGTGCACTTAAGATCCCATTAAAGTTTTCATACGACCATCATGTAGTTAGAACAGGGATTGCTTGAATTTTTGTGCTTTAGCGGCCTCGATGTCATATAAAATTCCAGCCAAAAGACCAAAGAAGAAGAAGGATCCAATGGCCAGGTTGATGATGAGGAATTTTTTTTTATCATGTTGTAATATTTCAACCCAAAAATATCTAATGCGGTTCGAATAGAAACAGAGAGACAAACATCGTAAAAAGATACCCACTACAACAGATATAATGTACAAAGACCCTCGCATTCCTACCACCGTTGTTAGATACCCTATTATCGTCACCACCTGTGACATGTCCATCTAGACTGGTCTTAAAACATCAGCTTGCCTAAAACCCAAAATCAAGGTTTTAATAAATTAGTAAATAATAATAACAAAAGTATGATTTTTATCCACATTAACATAGAAGGATTAAGTCATAGTGACCAAAAATCCACAACTTGTATCAATTCATACATCAACGATGTATGCAACACATTTTGCATTTTTAGATGGTCTGCAATGTGTCGACAAAGTCGGGTTCGATCCCATTTGGAATGCCTTTGACATAATAAGGTGGGTGATAACTGATTTGTCATGTATAAATTGTTAGTTTGCGCACATGTCCATAGAAAAGCAGGTGGTTTGAAAAGGTGTACGAAAGATGTGGTGAGAGCCATTTCATCTTGTTCTCGTACATGAGAATCTTAAACAAAAGGGTGTCTCTTTTAAAAACTATTACGTGTTAAAATATTATTTTATAGAAGTATTGTTTTTGTCGATTTTAATGAAAGCAAGTAGAAAGTTTTGGGTGTGTCCAAGCCCGCTCCAATTTGCAACAAATCTCATACATAATTTTTTTGGGCCCAAAGCGCACTATAGAGAGCTTTTTCGACTAAGAGTGCAGCTATGTATGGTGTTGTTTTGTTGGGCAAATGAGCCCTTAGCTCTTGACTATTGAATGTGGAGCGAACTGCGAGGATGGTAATTTTCTGGTAAAATGGAGATTTCGATAGGGAGGTGTCCAAAAAGTTAAAAAGGAGTGAAATTGTGAAGGGAGATGCGGGGTGATGGAAAAGGAAATAAGTGAGAGAAGAAATGCAGAGGATGGGATAATGTTGGATGGAACATATATGCGATCCTTTTCTTTGTTTTCAAAGTGAGTCAAAATTGACCATGTAACCACTTAAAGGAGAAAGTGGGTGTGATGCGCATATCCTTGAGGTGACATACTATAGAGATAGCTCTTAAATAAAACCCTTATCGGTCAATACTTCCACCTTTTCCTATAGTCACTTTTGCAGAGTCAACGATGACTTTTTGTAATGTTAACCCTTGTGTGTTACGGATGGTTAGAGCCCACATAAATTAAAGGGGAATTCACTTATGCCTACCATGAGAAAATATAGACATAGGGACATGTTAGACTCGATACAATTATTGAGTTTGATAACTACAACACATGGGAGATTAAGGGCTTTCGCTGCCAACTTTTTAGATAATATATTTTACTTGGTCGATTACACCATTAATAAGTCCAACCTCTCTACCACGAATTTTTCGTCAAACATAATATTTTTGCCCTTGTAAAGAAGAACTTTGGCCTGCAATTCATATTCATTTAAGTCAAATGAGGTATTTCATCTTGTATGTTCTATATCACAACTAGCAAGGGAACATTCAATTATTCATGTAACAATTTTTACCTACATATTTTCCACATTCTTGCGATATTTTCGTGACACACCATGGCTGGTCATTGTAACACCACTAAATCTATATAACCAATAGTAGAAAAATCATTCCATTGTCTGTCATAACAATATATTGTTTTTCGTTGAAGAAATCCAAGTATATCAAATAAGATGTTGATCCCTAACTTAGTGTTGTTATTGTCTAGTTTTGTGTGATTATATTGTGTAGGCAATTCTCCACCCTTGCCTAAGAAACAACATATATCACTATCAAGAGTTTTCCTTCAGGATTTGTATTTAGCACCACCTCCTAAACATTCTAGTTTCTTAACACTAATTAATTTGAAGCATTGTCACATGTATATTCTTACCCCTATTATTGTGAATTTTTGACATTGTGTGGCATATCAATATGAGGGTTTCATAACAAATCCTATGAAGAAACCAAACCGAATACGATTATTATGATATTATAAATTGATTACATTTTTCAGGAGGACATTCAACCAATGAAAGACATGGGGATGGGTGCTTACATGTTTTCTATGTATTGCAATATTTTTACGAGCCCCACGAGGTCATCTATTTTATTGTTGTTAGTGTTGTTATCGTTAGGTTTTGAACATGCGACATAACATTGTTCTTGTTATTTTTTGATTTCTCGATCAAACTCTGTTAGCATATGGATTTGCACGCATGCAAATCACATGCAACAGTGTGGGAACGAAGTCCCTCCTCAATGAAGGTGAGGTTGCCTTTATTGAAAACCAAAACTGTATTTACATATGTACATTCAAAATTGTATATGGGGGGTGTTTTGGAACATCAATGGAAAGAAAAGTGAATGAGGGAAATGGAATAGAAAGAAGGAAAGGAGTGGAATGGAATGAACTGAAA
The DNA here is from genome assembly GCA_018340775.1 of Taxus wallichiana var. yunnanensis. NCBI lineage: Eukaryota > Viridiplantae > Streptophyta > Pinopsida > Cupressales > Taxaceae > Taxus > Taxus wallichiana. The sequence continues at coordinate 304,452,489 of CM031238.1, forward strand.
GAACATGCAAGAGTTAGGTAAAAACAGAGCCTAATATTGCATGAAGAGGAAAGTTGAATAACCAACACAAATAAAACGGAGTTTGAGTTAGCCAAACAAGAACATGCAAAAGGGAACACACATGAGCAAGTAGATAGTCAGAGCTTGATCACTGTGAACTAGAACAACTGATTACTAATGTTGACAATAAGATCAAAGATAATATTTGCATGCAAGATTCAAACACCTAACATCTAATGAACATAAGAACACCAAATGTTACAAGAGACAATGAATGAGACACAAAGTTCTTATTCTATTAACTCCAAAATGTTTTTCACAAAGAACACAAAGTTTCTTCTTGAAACAAAGCTTGCACAAAAGTATTTTCTTCTCCTCTCTCAAAGTCACCCTTACAAATGAGCCCCTCACTTCCTTTTATAACCCAAAAGTTGGTTACAAAGTAGTTAGGGTTTTAAATGCACATTAAATAGGGCACTTAAGTGACTTTGACTTTTTCAACCAACTTTTAAAAAGTGACTAAAAATAGAAACCACTTAAGTTAAAGGGTCATTTAAGGAAAAATACATAAATAAAAGAAATGGGTACATGTGGACCCCACTTAAATGACTTGTATGCACACGTAGACATCCTAGTCAGTAATGTGCCACCCAGATCAAGACACCTAGGATCAGTGCCTTATCCATTGGGCCAAGAGTCCACCTATCCCGATCGTACGGGAATGAACTCATTGACTGTGCTCTGCAATCCACCAAATGACAAGAGTGCTAAGCTTGAAACTTGAGCAATTCATCCACCCCTCTGTTTGAGCAATATCCTGGTGTGAGAAAATTTGTCTTCATTCGTATTCACATTCACAATTCTCCACATGCTCCGAGTACCTTTCCATGGTGAATTATTCATTTTTCACGAGACCGTAGTCGTTACGCCACCTTGGTTTATCAGAATCCAACTTCCGGTCTTTCGCCGTTGAGAAGATCTCCAAGAGCCAAAATTGCAATTCACTCCCTGGAGTTATGTCCTTTGTCTTTGTTACCATCCCAAAGTGTTGATCTCTCGAGCAGAATTTGTGAGACTTCAGAGTCTTGGAAATCCATCTCCTTTGCCCCATTGTGAACGAGTGGTGTTGAAGAATCATCGAAGTGATTTATGAATTTGTTGACACACACCTTAGCGTAGTATTTGGTCTTTTTTGGAGTGATGGATTCTAACATTTACGCAATCGCTTCCAAGTTTATCACTATTGGCTTGATGACCCTCTTTCAATTCATCAGGATATCATGTAGCCAAGTGGGAACCTCTCCAAGTACCTCATTGTACATGGTTCTCGTGTTCGTTGGGAATTGATCTTCATCACGCTGAAGGGGATCACTTTCGGGTGTTGCTGAAATTGGATCTTCTTGTTGTGAGAAAGATGTTGTCGCCATTTTCTCCATTTAGGCGGGAAAGAACCGGATCATCAACTTTTGGTTGAGAAGTTGTGACTACTTCCACAAGTTGGGCTGGTATATTTTGAGGTACTTCATCAACGAGTTCCACCTCTAGAAATTGTGTGATATAGATTACAGGTGCTTGTGCATGAACCAATGCTTTGAATTATAGTGTTGTGTTGTTGATTAGGCCTGAAGAATTAGGGCAATCATGCAAAGACGAATGATGACTGGAATGAGAAATTCTTGAGATGTGCTCCTTCTTCACTTAGGTGTTTAGACGACTCAACTCACGAATGAGCCCTCAATCGTATCGCTCCTAGCTTGATTGTGAGCTCATGCATTTTCAACTTGAATTCAGACTCCCATGGCGATCCATGCCCTTCGTGTCATCTTACCTTCTTTCCGAACCGAACTCCCTGAGTTCTTCTCTGGCTCAACTCACTTGAATACCGAGCTTAACCCAACATTTTTGAAAAGAATGGTTTTACCACAATGCTCACGGTTCTTCCTTATTATATAACACTTGTAGTAAGGATGTTTTGGCTTTGCCATAATAAGCACAATTGTACCTTCCAAACGATGAGAAAATGCCTTTACCGATAAAGACCTAATGCTGCCATGATTATGACCCGTTGAAGATGCTCATATAATTGCAAAGCAAATTGTGCTTCATGAATATTCTGATATGAAATAGATCCACCTCTATGAGATTCTCTTCCATGAGTTACATCGTAAAACAAGTAAGGTCTCAATAGAGAATCTTTGTAATAAACTTCATCAGGTCTCTTGGTAACACTCTCACTGTCACTTAATTCATTTTGATAAAAATATCTTGAAGGAAAAACCCGAATTTGAGGATGCATTCGATTCTAAGCAGATAACAACATAGTTGGACGACCTGCTTGTTGGAAGTGCTAAAAAAGGCTTCTACTATACTGCAACATGCCTGCTGCCCATCTAGTTATTGTTGTAGGCAGTTGTTGTGGATCCCCGATAAGAACACGCCTTACAACACCCAATGAAAGTGGAGGTAACACGCCTACTTCACTAGCTTGTAGCTTCATCTATAACCACCATATCAAACCCATGGGCTAGGTGCTGGAATAACATCTGGCCACTACTAGAAACAGTAGTGAACACAGTCTCAACCTCATTTACAAAACTTGCCTCAAGATTTGATCTAGCTTCTTCCATGGAAGTGACTTTCCAAAATGAAAAGGCGAGACAACTCAACTAGAACTTTATCTCGTTCTTCTACTACAGCTGCAAGATTTTGCAACAACTGATCATGACTGTGGTCGCGTGCAACCAGAACATCAGGATCAACACCAACAGTTCCTTGGGATCACCTGCGGTAGCTGTCACACTTAGCTCTCTCTGGAGGCCACTGATTTTTTGAGATAAGTTTACTTCTCTACCCCGTAGCTGCTGCATATAGCCAATTACTTTCTCACGGCACTTTCCTAGGAGAATTTCAGTTCTACACTTCACTGATACTGCCTGTGCAGCACGATTTTGAGAATCCACACCCACCCTCGCAACATCAGGGTGACAGACCTTCATTTCACCATCAATGAATCCACGATCCAGAACACACTGTAGCAATTCATCTGTTGCAACATTTGATGGAGCACAAACAAGCATTCGTGGTTTAGGGCAAAGTTTAGGAAGCATACGGAACAGTGTGTGATCCATACTCTGAAGAACATCATCGATTGATCCTGATGCCAATGGACCACGATCATACTTAGGCTCCACCTCCTTTTGGCTATTCGTAGTTACCTCTTAAAATATTCAATCCCTCTATTTATAGCAACCACCAGGGAGGAATAAAGATGTGTTTTCCAATAAAGATTTCTTTTGCCAGGTCTCAATTGGATGAGGAAACTGGTTTACAAGTAATCACTCATGGGCGCATTACTGTCTGATTGAAATTTCTTGGTTGCTATTTGATTCAATTGGATAGAAGGTGGACTGGAGAAGACGTGCAAGGTGACAACTCATTATCGTTGGTGAGTGCAATCCAAATGCATAGTGCACAGGGCTAGCTGCATGCAAGTTCCCCATAGTGATCGCTCATTATTGTTTGCATGCACAAGACAAATAGATGGTGTACAAGCCTGTGTGCGAGCTCCCCATACTGATTCTGGAAGAGGTTGTGTAAGGTATTCCCATAGAGCTCTGTCCTAAAACTCGTCATTATGGTGTGCCGGACTTTGGTTTTTCTTGAAGATTGCCTGTAGCTTTCAGGAGCAAGTTTCTTAAGCAGTGCACCATAATAGTGCTGATATTGAACAAGATGAATAACATTCAACATTCCTCAGACTGTGTGTGTCTTTCCTGTCCCTGGTGGACCTTGCACCAAAGTGAAGGGCCAGGGTTCTTGCCGTCTAGCAGACCCAACTCGATTTTAACCGCTGCTATATGCATAGCAGCCCACTGAATTGCAGCTAGCTGTGGACCATTGAAACTCCTATGAAGATGGTCGATAAAATTTGGTGTGAAACATTCAAGCATTCTTGGAGGCTGCTCCTCATCATTTACAAAGTGCTCGCTCTGGGATTTAAAATTGCTTTCTGCATTCTCATCCTTTGCATGCATGGAAAGCTTCTGGTGTTCTTCTCCTTCAGACTGCCTAGACAGATGATGGATATTCCTCCTTTGGCGTGTGGATTTCTCTTTCCTTGTCTTCTTCTCCAGTGAGAGGCATTTGATGGAGTTGGGTTGTTTGTCTCTGCTTCAGGCTCGGACCTGGTATGACTGTTCTTCCCCTACGTGGCCTTAAGGAAAAAGGCATGGAACTAGTGAAGGCGTGAAGGTCTGCAGGCTGCGTTGAAACTGTTGAATGCTCCTTCTGCCACGTGAACCTCCATTTCTCCCTCCTGCTGCTGCGTGGAAACTACAATTTCTTTTGCATTAATATTCACCTTCCTTGTATGCTGCGTGAAAACTATTGAATAGACTCCAGTTTGTTTGGCTTTCTTTCTCCAATGTACGAGTGTAAACAGAAAGAATAAACTCCAGTTCTTCCCTAAAATGATGGATGATGTTTCTCCCTTCTTTATTCAAATGCATGAATGAAATGAGTATAACAAATTGTTTCTTTAATTCTCACGGGAGAAGGAGAAAGAATAGGAGAATTGTTAGTGACCAATTCCTTCTTCCCTTTAACAGAAAAACAAACTCCTTGAATCATGGGAAGTGGCATTAATGGCCAAGGGAAAAGGGGAAGATTGGATGAATTTTGCCAACGGAATGTCATAAGAATTTGGCAATTCCCATCAAATTTTCCCATGAGGGGATTTGGGAAAATCCTTGCCCATTTGCCAATTTATTAAATTGGCAAATAGCGGCTTACTTTCCACCAGTGGAGGAACCGGGCGGTTCTGACAAGAAAGTGGGAAAACGGGTGCGGGAAGCCGAATGATCATTTTGGGAAATTTAAACAAACTTTGCCGATAAAGTTTTAATTATTATTATAATAATATTTAATCAAAAATCTCCATCAATTAATAAAATCAATTTAATTAATTGAAGAACGATTTTTAATTAATATTAATTAAATAATAATTTTTACGTTTAAATTCATAGCAAGAGGGATTTTATTCCGATTTGAGTGAAATGAAGCTCGACATAACCGGGAAGAAAATAAGAACATGTGACGAAGACGAATCTTCATGAAACCTAGTAATTCACAAAAATTTTAAACAATTTTAACGCAGTCAAAATTCAATGATAACAAACTCACACATTTGTTCACCCTCCTTTTGGCTAAGAATTTTTTGGGAACTTAAGTCACCATTGATGGATGGTTTATGTAGTCACAAAATCATGCACTTTAGACATTTATTTATCCCAGTCTCATACTACTATTTAGAAGGTTCTTGAGTGAAGAAAGTACTAATTAACCCCCGTCCTTTTGGCCATCTTATTTATTTTATTTTGTAATTTGTGACCTATTGCACCCATATGCCCACCATTTTCTCACATCTTGCGTTATTTTAGCGTTAGGCAATTTGGGCGCCCATGGGCACCCTGGTCCCACCTGGGGTGCCCCGATCCTTCTAGCACTTTCCCGCCACTTTTGGGCCTCTTCTAGCCATTTTCATATTTATCTTTCTTGTGGTTGGCCTTTTTAGGGTTAATTACGAAATTAGAGCAAGAAAACCTATAAATATAAAGTTATGAGACCATAATGAGGGACCTAACATCATCTATTACTATCACTCATCTAGAGTTGCATCCATCTATTGCATTTACATCCACATAGCTCCATCATTAAGGCACAAGCTAGGAAGTCTGTATCACACTTCATAGGGGAGGGATTCTATTTTATTCCATGCATACATGCTATTACATTTTCTACATTTAGCTATTTCTCGTTATTTCACAAAGTGTGACTTGACACAAGAGCACCTAGGGCACGACATGCACACACTCACCAGAACTACATTTGGGTTTGAAATGTAGTGCAACACTCAATTTAGTAAGCCCACTATTGTGGACAATTTGGGTCACTTCGACCAGTCATTTTGCATCTTTATATTTTTAGGGTTTTGATACCTATTATTGGTCTTTTGCAGGTTATTCTTCCTCTTGGAATATTATAAACATACTACGCAGACAACGAATCGACGCAACACACGGTGAGGGTTTGCACCACCTTTCGACCCTGTAAGAACTAGTTCTAGAGCTTTTTCATAAACTAGGGCACCTATTTCACCTGTTAGAGCACCATAGGCACTCCAATCCATTCCTAGGTGCCCCGGTCCCACCCATATCACTCGAGATCTATCCTCCGTAAGACCTCGACATAATTGTTCCTACTTTCTCGATTTTATGTTCATCACTGCGACACTTTGTGACAATCACCAGTTATCAGCTGAGTTCTTTCCTCTTCCCTCTTGCATATTTAGGGTTTTAATTATATTAGTTTAATTATTTTAATTACTTACATATTTATATAGTACATTTTTATGCACTTGTGTTTTATGTCATCCTAGATTTGATTAACTACCATAACACTACTTAGTTTAGTCCAATTTTAGTTAATCATTTTGGTGAATCCCACGTTTCAACACCTCTTTTTGATCATGTCATCCCCTTATCAAGTAATGGCTCAATATTCTTATCCTACTTACGCACCCACTAAGGTCTCAAGCATAGTTACTACCATTGCTAATTTCATGCGTGTGCGTACCCAACATCCTCCTCGCTTTATCACACCTAAGGCTGATCCAACCATTAATGTTGTTGCTACTCGTTATACTCGTCCTACTCCACCAATAACTCCACCCACATTTATTCTACCACCCATTACACCAATAGCTTCTACCACCACCTCTAAGGGCTATGACATTATTGAACAACTTAAAAATATGCCCACTAAGATCTCCCTCTATGACTTATTGCACATCGTGCGAGAGCATAACACATTAGTAGCTGCCCTTCGTGTTATTCACATTGAACATGATAACTCCATAGAGGCCTTTGTACATCTTATACAATCTCTTCATAATTTACCACGTGTTATATCTTTTACTGATGAGGATATGTCACCCTTTGCTAAAATTAATCCATGTGCTCCTTTTCTCATTACCGCATTGTTAGCACCACTTGTATCAAGCGAGTTCTAATTGATAATGGATCCGTTGTTAATCTTTGTGCTCATTCACTCTTACAACAATTAGGTATAAGTGATACCCTTATTTCCTAGAATTCTACTCTCATTCGTGGTTACGATTCTACCACTTGCACATGCTTAGGAACCATTTCATTACATGTTCGGGTTGGGCCTAAAATTGTTCTCACTGAATTTTACATCATCGATACCTCCTTTCAATTCAATCTCTTGTTAGGCAGACCTTGGATTAATGCAATGCAAGTAATTCCATCTACTATCCACCAATGTGTCAAATTTTTACATGATGGCTACGAACATACTATTACCATTGATCTCGAGCCATTCAAGTATTGTTGTATAGATCATGTTACTACTATGCCCATACCACCTCCGCAACGTATTCCATATGCTAGTCTTGACACATATGACATCGGGAAGTCTAGCGTCTCACAATCACCTACTGCAACCATTACGCTCCTAGTTATTTCCACTCACACTATAACTATTATTTCACCTACAGTATTTGTCCCTGCTAGTGTTTCATCTCCACCAATTGTGGCACCTTCTACTTCGCCGACTACGTAACTTCTTGCTAACGTACTTGATAGTGCCATACAACACAATTATGCTCACACTAACGCTCGAAGACTCGATGACAACGTAGATGTTATTGAAATTACAGATGAATCATTACAACAACTTGATTTTACTCCTCTTGGTGTAGATGATACTTATTTTGAGGAAACTTTTGTGGCTGACGGTCTAGGAGAATATTGGTTCAAAATTCCTCCCTCTACTAATGCCATGATATTATATAAAGGATCAATCCATAGTGTTGATGTTATTTCATCTACTCCTCTAGCAACTCCATGACCTCCTTTTACATGCACATTATTTATCAACAAGTCCTTTTGGCAACACATCCCTATTGATTCCACTTGTTTAGATACTATTTGTACATGTGACATTTTGTCTAGGTTTGGTATGACACTTAATGACATCTTACCTCCTCTTCACTCACCGCATCTTTATCATGGCTACTTTCACATTATAACGGCTTATGGCTTATGGGTTTTTCATTTAACAATCTTTGTTGCATGTACCTCTCGTGCCTCTCCACTCACACTGGGATAGTCTTGGCTTGACTATATCGGTGGTACAATAGATCCCATCCACTCTTCACTTATGTTTCCTATGCCCTTCGGTACTATCTCTATTTCTAATGATTCTTCTCCCACTTATGTTCCAAATATATCTCGTTGGCATGCCCATGGTTGTCCACCCATTGCATTTACTAATGAAGAATATGCAATGAATGTATACACACTCCACCATAATGGGTCTTTATATGAACCTCCTCATTTTATAACATACCAAGTTTCTGATGCTACTCTAGTAGGATTTGACCTTGACAATGATGATATCCTTGATATTGGCCCCTAGTTACCTTTTATAACGCATACATGGGGGGCATAACTCATACTTCGCCCCTCATTATCTCCTCATCGGATCCATTATCTTCGCATTTTTGTATAGGCATCCTAATCATACATTCCCGCCCGTCATTACTCAATGACACACTCTTGTGCTTCGATTCACACTTGACTGTTGAGGGATTACAACTACAATGAAACCCACACACTACAATTTAGGCATTACCACTTGCATTTCATCATGCACACATCGCGCATCATACACCATACATTCTATAGTTTTGTCTACAACCTTTTTCATACATCACACATTTTTACTAGTTTTCCAATACTTCTATCATCTACGCATTTATGATCATATGTTATTCATCTTACACATTACATACATTATTAGGCCATCTACATACATAGTCACATCATACACTTCGCACATATTCTACATACTATGCTAGTCTACATTACATATGAACCTAGCTTTACATTTCATCCCTGCCTTCTACATTACTAGACTACCTACACATGTCACTTTTCACATTATACATTACAAACACTTAGCACCACACATTTACAAATCCTACTCATCACATGGTCATTTATTCTCACCACCTATACCACATTGTTTTTTATGCATTTTACTCACCACCCTATGACATACTTTAGTTCCTCGGTCCATACTCGATTGCCGAGGGTTTATAAATCAAATGGACCTTACACTCACCATGTGACATTTCATCATGCGACATTTCCAACCTAGTGACATACGCTTTAGGCTAAATCATCACTTATGTTATCATTTTGTAGTGGTATACACCTTAGGTTACATCACCACTCCCTCCTTTCATCTTGTAGTGACATACACTTTTCATCACCTATTTCTATCATCATGTAGTGATATACGCTTAGGGATAAATCACCACTAACTCATTCACCTCATAGTGAGATATGCTTAGGATAAATCATCACTTATATGTTCATCAAGTCATGATATACGCTTCGGCTATAGGGTTCACACACACCTTTTTCTATATGTCGCATCTCATCACCACTACATACACACTCATCACAACGCATTAGACACAACAAACACTACTCAACCATTTCCCGATGATGCACTCTTGTTTATGGTTCATTCTTGACTACTAAGGGGGAAAAAAATGAACCTAACTACATACATTTCCATACACACAGGGGGCATGTGGCTCCTATCATTCCATCTTTCATTCCATTTCATTCATCTATAGTATATTGCATTGTCTCGGGGGAATTTACTCTTGTTTACTAGTGTTTACATGTTCACTTTACTACCAATGCTAGATTGATTTCTTATATGTCATTATCTATACCATCCACACATGCACATTCACTCCTTTTTTAATGTGATCACAGATACAAGAATCCTACACACAACACTGATGCTCGCCTTCTACCCTTCCTACACTAGTCGCTAGGGGCATCCACATTGGTCTCTTCCAAGTAATATCATTTCATTTTGTACTTAACATCTTACATTACTTGGTTATACACGCTTTGGCATATTGGTTATTTCTCTAACATGCCAACGAGTGTTCCATGTACATCACTTGTTTTGCAGGATGATATGTTTCCATGACTTCCTCTTTGCTTGTTTGTACTTGTCGGTCATTCTTTGCTTCTTGTATGCGAGCTTTGCCCTATCTCTATGTGCACACTTGCTTGTTTTTTACAGCCATGATGTCCTTGTGTGTCTTGCGACATCATGAGTGATGTACCATCTATTGTAGCCCGCTTTGTGTGGCTTATTTGATTTCTTGCGTGTTTACATTATCTGCGTAGCTTACACATGTTTTTTATATGCATGCATTGTTTCTTTACACTTGTCTTTGGCTAGCCTTCTTGTTTGTGTGTGCCCCACGAGATCATCAATTTTATCGTTGTTAGTGTTGTTATCATTAGGTTTTGAACATGCGACATAACATTGCTCTTATTATTTTATGATTTCTCGATCAAACTCACACATTTATTCACCCTCCTTTTGGCTAAGCATTTTTTTGGGAACTTAAGTCACAATTGATGGATGGTTTATCATGTGAGAGAGAAGAATATGAGGATTTAGAAGAAATATTTATATGATTCTTTGATTTAGCATTTTTTTTCTCTCGTGTTTATGTTGTAGCCATAATGAGGTATTGCTACAAATCCATGGACTACATCTACAACGGACTAACAAGAAAAAGATTAACCTTGAGATAAACACTCCATATCTTGCACACCATCATTCTTTCTTCAAATAATAAATTACAAAAATTAAATCTTTTTAATGTGGTTATACATGATACCACTCTTCATTTAAATACATGCTTGAAATAATATGGAATTGTTTATGATATGGGACTTGAAAATATATAGAGCTACCAATTCAATGCAGAACTCAAATCATAGGATGCGATTTTTCAGATTAATATTATTCACCTAAAAATTCGATAACAATAATATTTCATTAACTTCTTTGGCTATATGAGAACACAACAAACCCTAGGAGATATCATCAATATCACATAATTTCCTCGATCCTAGTGAAGAAGGAAACGATAATTTACAAGGGCATATGCCATAAGATGGTGATAGGCTTAAGAATTTGCATTTTTATTATATTTCTAGCGAAGCTTATCATGTGTGACACAAGGCATGTTACAAATTTTTCTTACCACACTGAGCCCACTAAAATATTGTCCAAAAATATTAATTAATGTGAACCTTTACACGTTTATAAGAAGAATGAAGCAATATCGTGGATGCTCTCCAAGTGGTAGAAGACATGCATATCATCATGTGGACTTGATATAATTTCACTAAATGAAAACAATAAGTATCCAACTGTGCAAATTTTGTCGACACTCTTGCTCCATATTTCTAAACTCGCTCTCACCTTTTATTTAAAGTGGAGGTGGATGGATAAAAATGCACATTTTTCAAGGCTTCAATTTAATCATACAACACTAATGTCATTTTCACCCCTCTAAATCTAAGACTCCCTACATTATCTAAAGAGAGTTTGTACAAATGAGGTATTACCCATTTCGCATATTACACAATGCCCTTATAGGCCTTGCTAAATAGGGTTTTCCTCATCACGCTAAATGCCTCCACCTAATGAACTCCTAATTACAGGTATAGGCATGTCCTTTCTCCCTCCCATACACGCAACCAAAAGTATTCATTTAAAGCACATCTCTTTGACAAAAATATTCTATCTTGCCTTATTTAAAATGCATCTCTAGCTTCTATTTATTTATCCATCTAACATGCATTTAACCTTTCATAAAGGCTTTCACTTCCATCTTATTTTACAAGTAAACTATTCCACATAAATGTAAGATACATTATTGAAGAGAAAATTTACAGTGGTTTTTTTGCACTTCAATATTAACGATAACTCAATAGTGTAAATGTTATGATTCAGTGTGTAGATTCACTAATGCCTTAAGGTTTTTGTGTAATGGTTCATTACATTTGGTATCAGAGTAACCACCCATGTTTGAATCTCACTCGCTTGGTTACGTCGTGTAGTTGGGTCCTGTGAGGTGCTTAAACATCGATGAAATGAGGCTCGCATGTATGGGGGTGCGGGCGTAGACCCAACCCAAGGTCGGGATCTATGGAAGCATGGTGGGATGATATGATCCACATGTTCAGATTTCACTAACACCTCAAGGTTTTAGTGTGACCATTTTTTACATTTGGTATCATAAGAACCAACCATGTTCGATTCACGACATGGGTGGTGTGAAAACATTGCGTTGTTTGCCCTGGCTCATATAGGATTGGGTGTGGTCCCACTATGTGGGCACAAATCAAGCCCAAGGTTCAAAGCTACAAAGCGTGGTGGGATGTTATGATCCCTGGTGTGCGAGATTCACTAATGCCTTAAGGTTTTGGTGTATCAGTTTGTTACAATACAAATAGAAGGAAATATAGGCAATATTATTATTTTAAAAATGAATTATAATAAGTAGATCCTAAATGCAATGATTTCAAGGTGATGCTTTCAAAAAAATTATTTAAGATACGAATAAAAATTATATATTCAAGAACTTATAATATCAATTGAAAATACACTAAAAACCCTCAAAGATATGGAAATGGCTGAAAGTAAAAGAAGAAATATTATTTTCTTACAGAGGTATAGATGCAATGTCAAACACACTTCACAATCAATGTAGATGTTGCTGAATTGGACGAAGGCACCTTTTTGGTATTTGTATCAACTCTAAATAAATTAAAATAGTGTTTTCTAATTAATGTATATAAAGCTAACTAAATGTCACATGAATTTGTTTAATTTAGATCACTTGCATTTACAATTACACAATGGAAACTAGAGTATTGCAAGCATGCCAAACTAATGAAGTAATTAAGAGTACAATTAGGGTTAGAGAGTTGAGTTAGCTAATTCAAGTTGAATTCTAATAATTCATTGATAAATCTAGAAGGGATGAATACTTTTGAATGTACCCAAATCAATTGTTGCTCACTTATGTGTGCATGTGCAAGACAATACTGATTAGTCATGGTGGATTATATAAACAATACTTATTGTAGTATTTTTTACTTGTAGATGAAAGATCTTAGTTTCTTTCCTATGTCACACTTTGATATCTTCAAATTTTCTTGTAACCCTAGGTTTCACACTTGTACCTACAAACAACTAGCTTTATGTAAGAACATAAATCAAACACACATTAGATTAAAAATAAAAGATACATATATGCTTGAGTCGAGTTAACCTCAACGGTCATCCGTTTGTGATTCACTAAGCATTGCACTACATTTCAGACTCAATGTCATTCTCCTAGTGCTTCATGTAAGTGTGTATGCAACTAAATCCCTTGACCTAGTTTTTCCCTCGTGCTTCCACACCGATAACAAACTATGCTACTTTGCTCCCATAAAACCCTTAGTATATATGCAAATTAGAATTATGCCTCATGTGTTGTGATATGTATTATGTAGTAGCAACTCTTTCTCTCTTAACTAAATAGCAATACTTAGATAAGTGTTTTATAAATAATAAATACATAGAGTAAACTTGTATATATATGAGTCCTTTACTTAAAAATTTGAACCTTAGTGGCATGTATGGTCGACCCAAAACATAACAATTAAAAGAGAAAATAATAATGAAGAGACCCAACAAGCAGAAAGGACACGAGAAGGAAAAGTGGCCAAGACCATACAACTTAGGTTAGGACCATAATATGGCTTGACCAATCAATCTGTACGGTCTTTAACTAAAGCCATAAAAAGTAAAATAGTAAATTACAAAGGCCATAGACCTCTACATGACACATCATAGAAACATAAGGAAAATTAAAATAAGTCAGAACCTGGAAGACGAATCAAACAACATAAAGGTGAAACAAAAAGGACTTGTCAAGAAGATTTAGTTTCATCATTTGAGGCTCCCATATATAAAGTTTTCTAAAAGCATGATATAATAATGATCTTGTGCTAATTTTAGTGTATCTATTTCCCCCTATACTAGAGAATAGAAGTTACTAGTTTACGGGAGAAAATTTTACACCTAATAGTGTTCAAGACAAGAAAGTTTTTTAGGCATGTCGAGAGATTAACCATATTACGGTGAACATCATGATTCATGGATGTCCCACATGAAGGTAGGGAGAAACACCATGTTGGCTTAAAAGGTGTAATAAACATAAAAGGTGTAGTTAGAGATATGGATATTATACTTGGCACTTGCATGAAAGTTAGGGGTGATCAATGCCCAAAAGGTATTTGATAACTAGGTGGGAATTGGGTGTCCTAAAACTAAGGGAAGAGTGTCACGAGAGGTTTTGGTTGACCCAAAATAATGCTTACCATTTTAAGGAACCATGTCATGCTGCAGACAAATATAGGTCCAATAAGTTTGAAAACCTATAAAGTATAAAGGGAATGATGTATTATGCCCCCACTATGTATCATACAAATGTATTGTAGTAATTGTAGACGCAAAATTATGCACTTGGGTACATTTCTAGGTCCTAAAAGCATACTAAAATTTACATGATTCCTAAGCAAGAGGACTAATAATTGAGATTATCTTTGGCATATTTTTTATGTTTCTTGTTTTCTATTTGGTCTTGCACACCTACATTCCAGTTAGAACTTTACTTATTTATCTTTCATGACTTTAGACACCAAAGACCCAACTAGGACAACAACGCCTGTGTGCTCTTGTCCCCTCTAGGAACACTTGGCCCTTTTCTATCTTACTCACTCTTTTTGGGCCTCTTTTATCTTTTGAGCATCCTTTTTACTTATGGGTCAACCTTCTAGTTGTCAATTAAAAAAATTGAACCAAGGGAATCATATAAATACATAGTTATGCGATCCAAATGAATGATTAAACACTAAGCATACCTAATATCACCTAAGCTTGCATTCAAAAGGCACTTAAAACACTTCAAATAATCCATTTGACATCCATCCCAAGGGACAAGGTACTATAACTCGTATACATGACATAGGAGGGAGAAGTTTATTCTATTTCATCCACACATTTGCATATTCTAGCAAAGTTATCCCGCTATCTAGTGCATCTTGCACTAGGGTTTCTTAGGGAACCATTCTTACACACAATCATAAGAACTACATGGAGTTTGAGATGTGGTGTAGCACTTGGTTGTAAGTTCACTCTGTCAGTGACCGTCAAGGGGTCATCTGAAAACCCCATATTGCATTTTTCTTTTTGGATTTGATGTGGTTTTATGGGGTTTTTAGGTGAACATCTCTTTTTTAGGTTACATATACCTTTGGCATTCAATGAGTGACTTGCAAGCGATCAACAAGAATCAATTATGAAACTTGTGTGACATATTAAAAATTAGATTTCAAGCACGTGCATAGTCACAGGCGCCCAAAAGCGAAGCCTCAAGTGCTTAGGCACTGTGCCCTATCGTGGGTGTCTATGTTTGGCTCTTTCCCCGAGTTTCAGATTTTGCAGTGCATAATTACAATGGTTTTCCCAGTCTATTCATTAGTGTTCCCTACTCAGATCACTTCCAAATCACACGTAAATAAGATAAGTCTCCTTATCTATCTCTTACACTCACGGTTTCATTCTTACTTTCTCATTTACTTGTGTCATATCATATTATAGTAGTTGTATATCATTGTTTACATCAGTTACTCTACAATAGGGTTTAATATATCTATTTTTGTTAAATCATTTGGTGAACCCCACTCGTGATCAATCATTTGGATCCTCATTTTCTTATTCTATCCAATATTCTTTCATGGCTCCTAAGATTTCTCAAGTCTCCTTGCATCAATTGCTTCAAATGTACCCACATTGCAAAGATGTTCTCCAAAACTATGTACCTCCCTAAAAATATACCACCCACTCAAGCAAGTGCCATCTTCGATCATTTCTTTGATGATTCTATCGGTCCTAATGCTCCATCCAATCAACCTATTTTAGAGTAAATTCAAGCTTTGTATTATTTATTTCAAGGAAAAAATTCAAGCTATGGAAATAATGATTACATCTCTTAAAGAGATGAAATCCAACATCTTAAGGTTGCCCTTCAATTCAATGTTAGTACTTATTTTACTCCTCATCCTAATTTTTTCTTCTACACGTGCTCATAACATTGAACCTCAAGTCTTACCACTACCAACACCTCTCAAGTTTGATCTCAAAGCCAAGAAACATGATATTCTCCCGAGCTCCTCAATCACTAATTGATCAATTTGAAAACTACTCATTGTTATCCTCCTTATTGGCTTACCAAATATCAAGGTCTCCAATTTTATAATTATCATTGAATCAACAGATATCATGACAATGATTGCTATGCTTTAAAATGAAGAATCAATCACCTTGAGCATCATAGTTTTATCTCATTTTCTACGCAACATTACGTTGGATGCCCATCTCTAAATTTTACATCCAAATGAGCTCCCAAATCTAATCCTTCTATGTCGATGAGCATCATTCCATCATTTCTAACATTTCTTCTTCTCGTAAGTCAAGTGCCGCCTATCCACCCATTCCAACTAAGCAATCACCTCTCAAGGTTGGTCCTCCATCACCTTGATTAAGTAAATATTGTATAAATAAATGCCTAAATTTGATTGCAATGTAGCAATAAAATAAATGAACAATTAAGTACAATATAGATCCAAGAAAATTAAGCTAGAAAGTATGAAACCTGGTTGCAAAGAGGAGGTAAGAATACTCTATTGATTCGCAACCAAACTGGACTATGCCAAAGTAACTGATCGGGTGAACAAAGAGGGAGAAGTGTCACACAGAGCCCTTGAAAAATGTGTGAGATGAAGATCTTCTTCTGGACTAAGGCATCCGGGGAAAGGGGCAGGGCACTTGCAGGCACCATTGACCCAGATCTTGGCGCTTGTGACTACGGAAAATCTCAAAAAACCATATTTTATTGGTGGCAAGGTGTTCGTTGTCCTTCACATTTAGTCACTAGTAGGTTGCAAAATGTTTTCCAAGGTCATTGTTCACCTACAATGAAAGAATAACTGTAAAACCCTCACAAGTGCATTAAATCCCATAAAGAAAAGAATGCAAATGAGGGGTTGGAATGTCCTCAATCACAAATAAGTGATCTTACAAATGAGTGTTCCACTAAATTTTAGATCCAATGTAGTTCTAGGTGTGTAAGTGTGGAATTGTGCCCTAGGTAACTCTTTGTGTGTGTTGCACTTGATAGCGAGGTAATAGCTAGATGTAGAAAATGTAAGTAGATGTGTGCATGGAATAGAATGAGATTCCCCTCTATGAAGTGCGTGCAGAAGAAATAGTCCCTTACCCTGTGTGTGAATGCTCGATGAACGCAATGCTCTAGAATATTCTTTGGATGCAACCTTAGGTGGTGATAACTAATGCTTAGTGCTTGGTCCCTTATTATGATCATATAACTTTATATTTATACAATTTCCTTGCTTGAATTTCATAATTAACCCCAAAAAGGATGACTACCAAAAATATAATATGCTTAAACAGTTAGAAAGGACCCAAAAGATGTGAACAAAGTACAAAGAGGTCAGGGGCGCCCTGAGGGGATAGGGCGCCTGACATTGGCATCTTGGCTGGGCACTGGTGTCTAGGATGAGAAATTCCAAAGCATGAAATGACATACTAAGCTAGAAAGAGTGCAAGACCATAAGTTTCAATAGAAGAAAAGTAAATTTGGCCAAATACATGGGTTAATTAGTATTTTTCTTACTTCGGAATCATCTTAATAGTAGTATGCAATCAGGACTAGATAATTACCCAAAGTGCATGATTTTGTGTCTACATTTGTTCCCACTTTATGTTGTTAAGTGAATGCTTGATAACATAAAGTAGATACAGATGCGCACATGATAACCATGTATAGTGATGGTGAAAGAGTTCCAAGAGACAAGGAAAAGCGTAGAGTGATAAAAATGTGAAGAGTGGAAACTAGAGAGAAGAAAGTGCAAAAAGTGATGATGATAATGATCCTAGGGCAGAAACGCATGTGTAAATGTCATGATTGTACACTGTTGTCGATGTCGATTGTTGATGTGATTGATGTGGTTGATGTTTTTGTGATGTAGGATGATGTTGACTACCACTTCCCATAAGGATGAACTTGCAAAAGAGAAGAATGATCAAGTAGTCAAATACACATGCATATGAGTAAAAACATGTAAGGAAGTATGTAAAATGTGAAAATATGAAAAAGGAACATGTGCACCCGATTCATGATGAGGAAAAGAGTGTAGAAAGGATCTTATAGATGATGTAGAAGAGCAAGTTTTTTGGGCGATCTCATGCCAAGAACTGGAATAAGTGTAGGGAGAAAATTATGGTGTCATCCTCCAACCTTTAACTACTTCCTAAAGTATGGAACACCACTGCAGATGGTGTGTAAAAATCTGATCTGGTTTGACTAATTTTGATCCAATGCGAAAGTAGAAAATGTTATATGGTGCATGTATGTTGAGTGTTAAGGATTGTATACCCTGTTAAAATTGCTATATGAAGTGATGTATATTTTTCTCGCACCTGAAAGATGATGTGTAACTACCCTTGGTCACAGGCATCCGGAAGGGTCGGGGATGCCCAAGCACTATTTTCCTGGTCCGGGTGTTGGTGTATGTGCTTTGTAGTAAGGACCCAAGTCATATTTTGAGCCTTGTCTCGATCTTGATGATTATCTTGTACCATATTGAACTATGATAAACTATGAGTTTAAGACACTCGTGGGGTGCTTGATTCACCCAAATGATTCCCCCTCGTTTGGGGTATATGCGACATCATGGAGGAGAATGTGGCCCAAAGGAGGATTAACCATTGTGCTAAAAATTGTGCCCAACGGGAGGGAGGGAGTGTGCTTGGTAGAAACCAAGGCACATAAAAACAAAATGGCTAGGATACAAGTGTTAGTAAAAGTAAGACAAACACACATGTAAAAATGTAAGCTAGTAAACAAGAAGACAATGTGTAAGCTAAGACGCAAGAATACAATACGCAAAAAGACAATGTAGACCCATTTGTGAAAAAGTGGGTTTCAAACATGGGACATCACTCACGATGTCACAAGATAATCAATGCCGACTAGGCCAAAAGCATATAAGTGTGCACACAAGACAAAGGAAAATCCCACAAATAATGACAAACAAGAGAAAATAATGTAACAAACAATCATGGAAGCAAATAGACCTACATAACAAATGTTGCACATGAAACAACCATTAGCATGCTAGAAAGATAAAGAGTATGTAAAAACGTGTATAATCCGATATAGTATTGTGCTATGAAAAATGTAAAAATAACACCTGTAATGTAAGAAAGTGGATGCCCCTAGAGCTGTTGTGGGAATGGTAATAGGTATTACGCCAAACATCCATGATGTGTGTATCAATCTATAGAATATGTGATCACAACTAGAAAACAAGTGAACGCACATGTGTATATGGAAAGATATAATGACATACAATATATCTATCTAGCATGTGTAATAATATGTACATGTAACGAGTAAATGTAAGCAAGACTAAATCCGACCAAGATGTGCAGTATGTTGTGGATGAGATGGAAGGGAATGCAGAGTTTGTGTGATAAGATTTGCATGCCCCCTGAGTGAGTGTGAATATGTATACATGAGATGAGGTTCATTTATATATGCCCCCTCAACAATCAATAATGAATCGTAGAACAAGAGTGTGTCATCGGGAAATGGTTTGAATGTGTGTGCTAGAAAGATGTGATCATTCAAGTGCAAAGTGTAAATATATGACTAAGTCGGTGAATGATTGAACGCATGATTGTGGTGAGGTCTATTTGAGATGTAGACCCTCAACACTCAAGTGTGGACTACGTAACTAGAGTGCGTCATAGGGTGGTGTGTCGTGTTGGTTGTGTGAGAGATATGTGTAATGTGTGGTTTTGTTTGTTGTAAATATTTTGAGTGTGTAGTCTGCGAAGAAGATTGATTGTGAACATGTTGAGTGTATAATGCCATGTGTTTAAAGGGATTTGTTGTGAATGCGTTAGAATTGTAGTAGGTTGTGCGACATGTATAGGAGAAATATATGTTGTGAAAGTATCGAGTAGATAGTGTGTTGTGATTATGGAGATTGTGGAAGATATTTGTGTTGATTGCACGCAAGAGAGATGTGTCATGTGGTGTAAAAATGTATGTCGTAAAAGTGTTGAGTGTGTAGTATTCTATAGATATGTCGAGTGTGTTGAATTTTGTTTTTATGTGTGTTAGAGAGAAGGTGTCGTAAATGTGTTGATTGTGTAGTGATGAATATGAGTGTGTCAAGTGTGTAGTATGTAGTGTATGATGTTCATGTATATAGGATGCCCTCAACGGTGAATTGTGAACCAAAGTATAAGAGTGTGTCATCGGGTAATGACGATACAAGTTTGCATCAAGATGTGTATGTTGTATGTGATAGATTGGATGTGGAGTGAGGAGAGTATGAGATGCATGTCGATGCAAGAGGGGTATAAGTGTGATGCCCCCAAGTGTGTGATGATAAGAATGATCAAGTAATGTCATCTAAAAGGTTGTCATTGTCATGATCAAAACCGAATGGTGAAGCATCTAAAACTTGATAAGTGATAGTGTCAGGTTGGTCGAGTAAGGAGCCATTGAGGCGTAAATTATACATGCCCATAGCATATTCTTCATTAGTGAAGGGAGGTAATGGAAAACCATGTGCATACCAATGAGTAAGATTTTGTGAATAGCCAAGAAATGAGTCATTACTATAAACAAAATAGTGGTGTTAGTGTGCAACTTATAAACTAGGAAATAAACTGATTCAAATCCTATGCTAACACAACTATTTACATACATCGATTGAGCAAGATAGAAAGAGGTAGAAGATCATATACTTTAACTTACCTAGACAATCGTAACACTCCTCCTTTGATTGGTTCGATGTGCTCTTGATGGTGGGTTGGATGTGTTTGCTTCATATTTTTGGAGACACTTGGGAACACCTCCCTTGATTGTGTTAGGATCGCTTGATTATTGATAATAGATTGATTGTAGATGAATGGATTAATGAAAATGGATGATTGAGTGGATAAAATAATAGAGATTTGATATGAATTTTCTAACTTATCTCTCATGGAAGAGGAGAGCTCAATTTATAGTTAATGGGTGGAGAATTTAATGACTAGGATTAAACCAAGTTAGATTGAGATCAAGAGTGGAGGATGCATGAGAAGAATGGAGAATTCTAGAGTGGAAGATTCTAGAATATTGAATTAAAAATTCATGGAGGGAAGAAACTTTCATTGAATCAAAAATTTGATGGAAGGAGAAGGTTATAGGTGTAAGGTTGTGTAGGCTAGATTGTAGGTGAGATGTAGGAATATTAAATTCCTAGAAATTATTAATAGGGATTATATAGGATAATATGGTGAAATAACAATGATTAATGATAAACCGAGATATTAGGTGAATTAGAAAGATGAATGATGAAATGATGGGACATTAGATAAATGATAAAGGATAATAAAATGATAAAATTGATTAATAATAATAATTAATCTCACGATTAATTATTATGTGGATAGTGATGATATTTTTTGCGTGACTGATTAATTGTAATTAATCATGTCAACATTTTAGATGTCTACATTTTCCCCTCTTTGAAGTTTTATTACAGAGAAATGATGGTTCAAAGAAAAAGAATAAAAGATGTTATGATGGCGTTATGATGCCCCCTCAAGGGGTTAGTCCTGGGATGAATGAGTCAAGTAACCACTCGAAAGATGAGAGGCCCAAATTAGTAGATGAGAGAGGATTAGAGGATGAGAAGATTTGAGGTTTTAGAGGAAAAGGATCAAAGGATGTAATGTCCCCTTTTCCTACACCAAAGGCCTAAGGGCCAAGTCGAGTCCAAGCCGTGGTCATACCTAAGGGGTTGTGGATGCTGGGAGCTATTGGGAAGGGGCCACGTGGTTCTAATATTCAAGTTTTGCATTGGGGGTCACTTTTGGACCATGGTGACTTAAAAAGGAAAAAGTAACTTTAGTTACTTTTATTTTATTGGCCCCTCCATGGAATGAAATGCATCTAGGGTTATTGGGGCTCTTTTTCCATGGAGAAGTATATAAGGAGCTGAGAGAAAAGAAAGGGACTTTTTTGGCATACATTTTATTGACCCTTCACGTGCAACTATTGTTTGCACATCTACAACTTGTGGAGTGAAATCCCACAGGGACCCTAGCTTCGGTGGTGAGAGACTCATCCCTAGCTAGTAGGGCATTCTTCAGTAGTGAGAGATCTACCCTAGTTTGTCATTTTGGAGCCGCCTTCTGGGCTGTGTTACAGAGAAATTATCAGAGGTTTCAGAGGAAGGAATTTGAGGGTTTTTGGGGAATTTGGGGAAGATAATCAGAGGGTTCCAAATCAGATTTACTGCAGCCATTTGGGCAGGGCCGAGCATAACTTTGAAGGCATATATAACAATTTCCAACCCTTTTCCAAGCTAGGCAACTTGCAACCTTCATTTGGAGGGTTTCCAGGTTGACCCTTTCAGATTTAAAGGTTTAAATGTCATTTCCTCTATTTGCTAATGTTATTTCTGAAGTCTCTTAATTTTTGCTCTAGTATTTGGAGAGTTGCGAACCTCTAAAGTTTCCCCAAATGATCTAGGGCACACTGTGCTTTTTCTGGAAGCATTTTAATTTCTGTAAAACTCCAAAAATAGTTTTATTATGTGGTTTATAATAATATCAAGCTCTCTTTAATTTTTTGAGTAATTCGAGTGGATATTTAGGGAGATATTAATTTTCTTTAGTTCATTATTCTTATTGTAAAAATATGCAAAAATCAAGTATTCTATGTGGCTGCAAATTTTCAATATTTTGTGCATTTTTAAGTGGTATCCCACAAGGGATATTTCAGTGGTATCAGAGTTGTTGTTCCTCTAGCATGTGTGGGTTAAATATGGTAGTTTGGAAAGATCTCAATGTGGGTTTTATGAAGGAAATGTTCACCAACATGGTGAAACAACAGGAAGCCACTAACCTTTATTTGAGCCAGCTCACTCAGAATTTGAATCAAAGCAAATCTTGGGACAATAAGGAAAAAGGTGAGAACAATAATAAAGGGCACCCAATAGAGGTGATTGATGAGGATTCTTGTTGGAGGAAATACCAATCTTTGAGTAAGGGTTTCAGAGATAATATGTCATTTCCAGATTATTGCATGATGAAGATTGGTAGCAAGCCCAAGTGAAATCATCATATGTTGGTACTGAATTACAAAAGAACTCATTTGAAGAAGAAGAAGCTTCTAGAGAAAAAGGTATGATTTCCATTGAGAAAAATAATTGCATTAGTGAAACTTTGCTTGTTAGAGAAATTATTCCAGCTCAGGAGAAGAAATTTGTATATGCAAGCAAGGAGGATGTAATGGAAACTCTAAAATGGTGTGAGGAATGGAATAACAGAGCTAGAGCTGCTAGATTGATAGCCGCCCAAGCAAGACAACACCTACAAGAGTTCAAGGAAAAGATGTGGGCAAATGATGTAAGGAAGTCTACACCCATGAAAAAAGTCTTTATAGAGCAACTTGCACATGAGGAGGAGCCTCACATGGACACTTGTGTAAAATTGTAGCCTGTTGTAATTTCCAAACCAACAACTTTTGATCAGCTTTCAGATACTTTCAACGGGCACTCAGGCAACAATGTTGGGGGCAGCTCAACATATGTCTATCTTGAACACACAGAGGACATTGATGGCATTGAAAGGTATGAACAAACATGGCTGGTTGGTTACAAAATTGAAAAATATATTTCAATCCAAAAGGTACCTATCAATCCTCCAAAGAATAAGTCATTATCATATGGGATGGATTTACCAAGCAGTAATGAGCATAAATTTGTGAAAGGTGTTGATTCTTGTTCCACTTATTCTCCATCTAAAATCATGAATCACAATAGGGATGGTGTTATTTTGGAGGTTTATAAATCAACAATAGAAGGTGAACTTTTGATGATATTCTTTATAAGGAGGTTAGTAGTAGCATGGATTTATTTCATCATCTTCATCCTATATCATTACAATAGTTTTATCATGATGGTATTCAACCTATTGTCGATAAGAATGCTAAGAATTTGGTGCATCAAATTCAAGTCATCATGAAGACAAAGAGTGATAATATTCTTTATGAGGAGATACAAGAGAAGAAAATATGGAAGACCTTACATGATACAAGGGTTCATGGGCATTATAAGGTATGGGATCCTGGTAATATGTTGCAATTATCCAAAACTATCAATTCTGATTTTGAAAACTTTGTGACTGATTTCATAAGAAAAAGAAGGAATTCAAATGTGTCTTTTGGGATTACAAGTGTTGGCAAGCATGATTTCTTCATTGGAGACTCCAGTGCAAGAAGGGAGAGTAACTCTCAAGGTACTAGCGTTGGTTTTCTGATTGCTAAAAAGGGTAAGAGAATATTTTTTAATCATCTTTAGCCTGCTGGACTATGTATAACAATAATCATAAAGAGAGGAGAAAATGCTTTATTAATAGAGCCCATGACTGATTTTTATACCAGCTACATGGTGGAACCCTTGGAAGGGTTAGTGGGGGCATTTAGTCCTCAAAGTTCTCAAAGAATCAAGGTGCAATTTGCTATTAAAAAGAAGAGTTGAAATCAAGGTGCATTCATGACTTTAGCATCCTAAGGTATGAGAATGGTTACCATTTTCCTAGTTTTTTGAGTTCTCCTATGTTGTTGCCATGTTTCTATTATTTGGGGCAACATTTACATGCTTGGATGATTGAGGAAGACTATTTCATAATCACGTCTCAAGGTATGCTAGATGGGATAAACACATCCTCCATTCACATTGCTCTTGATTCAGCTAATAAGCATATGTTGGCAAAGAAAATAATGCAGGAGCCCATGATATTGAAAGGACATGAGGTATGTGGTATATTTATTGTGGTTGAATTTGCTAGAGGTAAGACTATTTTTGGGATGCAATGGTTGCATGATGTTAAGGAAGACAATGATGCATGTGTTGAAAAATCAAAGGAGAATGAAGATGTTGATCCTATATCAGAAATTCGAGTTGCAAAGGTATGATGAGCAGCCCCAATTATGCTATTTCAGATGTGTTGTCTTCTCTCATGATGAGAATCAATGGGTACAACAAAAGGTATGAAGTTCCTTATGATAAAGTTTATGGATGCATGAGTTCTAATGTTGATTTCCCTTTCTCTTGCATTTACGATGAAATGAAAATATGGGGAAAGAGAATAAAGTATGATGAGGAGCAGCCATGTGTATTCCCAACATAGAAGGAATTGATGAGTTATGTCCATGGAAAGACATGTCTTACATGAAGAAGGTAACTCATTTCTTTATTTTCATTAAGAGATGTGAAGTACTTGAATGTGTTTGTACATTTGGGTTATTTGAAGTTGGAATCATTCATTGGACATATTGGCTTCCATATTTTGGGAAATTTGCATTCATCCCTCATGTGGATAAACTGATTTTTTCAAGGAAAACAAAGAAATCAGATTTCATGGTATACAAGGGCAGATTGCAAAAGATGTGATTGGTGAAGAAAGAAGCATGTCGTTGCAGCGGTTGAATTGTGAAGGAACTCAACGTCTTGTGGATCATGGTGACATCACAAGGTATGAGACAAGTGGGATATTTGATGACTCCTATTCTGACAGATTGTTTGCTGCAGACACAGAGCACACCATGATGACTTATGTGGAGAGTGAGTTGGATGATGTTGAATTGGGGAGTGAGTTAGATATGATGGAGACTTTGACTCTAGATGGGGTGAGTGGAGTCATGGATGTGGGTGTAACCAATAGTGTTGCACATGAGACAGTTACAGAGATTGGGATTACGGAGTTCTCAGACCATCCGAGTTTATCATTATGTTGGTTATATGAGGTTTTAGTAGACTGGAGATCTCATTTGCTTGTTGAGTACTCCAAGAACTGACACACTTGTAAGATTCTGGATAGTCATATACAGGATGACAGATACCGATTGGAGGATGAGATGATATTCTATTAAGGCAAATTATACCTTGTGTCAGATTCATGGTTGAGGATGGAGATATTGTGACATGTGCATTGTTCTTCCGTGACTGGGCACTTGAGCTTCAATGAGACCTATAGGTTCATGTCAGAGAGGTTCATATGGCATAGGTTGAGTGAGGATATCCTTAACTTTATATAGGAATGTACGGTTTGTCACTATGACAAGTCAGAGCTTATGGGTTCATCATTTTTTGAGTTGACATGGGATAACACTCCTATGTATTTTACTGCTTCTATGCTCGATGAGCACTTTGCCCACGTGCTAGTCAGTGGAGAGACAAAATTGACTCATGGTTATTTGGTAGGTTCACATTCAACGTAGGAGGTGGACTATGTGGAGCTGATATTGCCGGTTGACTATCTACTGGAGTCTTGGGAATTTTCCCCATGGGACACATTGAGATACATTATGAGGAGCCTTGCTCTCACACGAGTGCAGGTCATGTGGGAGAGTTAGCACCATTTGTGTGTATACAAGTTGTTTCATAGGTTGATCTAGGGGATTCTACAGGATTCAAAGTGGACTTTCATACCCAGGAGTTGATTGGAGAGGCAGTGAGTGATCACATGATGACAACCTTGCATTGGTAGGGATTGGACAGATTGGAAATTTCGGTGTGGGTACCAGTGGAGAGTCGGTTTGGGTATCATTCTACTTCACAGACAACATTTCTCTCGATACAATATGGAGGTCATGATGACTACATGGGGTTTCTTGGTTACTTCTTGATTACACCGATCCTTGGTTGACGACAGGGTGAGGTGGAGAAACTTACAACGTGGTATTCAACTTCTGCAACATGACAAGATAATGCTTGGGGTCAAGAATTTCTCGGGAAGGAGAATGTAATGTCCCCTTTTCCTATGCCAAAGCCTAAGGGCCAGAGTCGAGTCCAAGCCATGGTGGACCCGAGGGGTCAGGACACTTTGGGAGCTATTGGGAAGGGGCCACGTGGTTCTAATATTCAAGTTTTGTGTTTGGGGGTCACTTTTGGACCATGGCGACTTAAAAAGGAAAAAGTAACTTTAGTTACTTTTATTTTATTGGCCCCTCCATGGAATGAAATGTGTCTAGGGTTATTGGAACTTTTTGCCGTGGAGAAGTATATAAGGAGTAGGGAGAGAAAGGAAGGGGAATTTTTGGCATACATTTTATTGAACCTTCATGTGCAATCGTTGTTTGCACATATACGGCTACACTTGTGGAGTGAAATCCCACAAGGACCCTAGCTTCGGTGGTGAGAGACCCGTCCCTAGCTAGCAGGGAATTCTTCAGTAGTGAGATATCTACCTAGTCTAGTACGTAATTTTGGAGCCGCCTTTTGGGTGTGTTACAGAGAAATTATCAGAGGTTTCAGAGGAAGGAATTTGAGGGTTTTGGGGGCATTTGGGGAAGATAATCAGAGGGTTCCAAATCAGATTTATGACAACCATTTGGGCAGGGCTTAGCATCACTTTGAAGGTATATACAATAATTTCCAACCCTTTTCCAAGCTAGGTGACTTGCAACCTTTATTTGGAGGGTTTCCAGTTGACCCCTTTCAGATCTAAAGGTTGAAATGTCATTTCCTCTATTTGCTAATGTTATTTCTGAAGACTCTTAATTTTTGCTCTGGTATTTGGAGAGTTACAAACCTCTGAAGTTTCCCAGCTATCTAGGGCACGTTGTGCTTTTTCTGGCAGCATTTTAATTTCTGTAAAACTCCAAAAATAGTTTTATTATGTCCTTTATAATAATATCAAGCTCTCTTTAAATTTTCAAGTAATTTGAGTGGATATTTAGGGAGATATTAATTTTCTTTAGTTCGTTGTCCTTATTGTAAAAATCTGCAAAAATCAGTATTCTATGTGGCTACAAATTTTCAATATTTTGTGCATTTTTAAGTGGTATCCCACAAGGGATATTTCAGAGGATTAGAAGATTTGAAGATTCAGAGGATTAGAAGATATTGGATTTTGGAGTGGAGAGTTCCCCTGTCAATGATGTATGAAAAGGGTAGAGATTCAAGATTTATGGATTAGAGGACTCCCCAATAAAGGGGTTAGGATTTGGGGATTTTTGATGATAAGATGCCCCGGTCGGGGGTGAGGATTGAACACTTGGGATTTAGATTGGAAGATGTTGGAGTTGAAGATGTTATATTTGAGGATGTTAGAGTTGAGGATTAATTGGATATTTTGATTTGTAGGGTTAGAAGATTGGGGTTGTTTGGATGAGAAAATAAGGATTGATTTGTATGAGAGAAAAAGATTGGGATGGTGATGGATGAAGTTATGAGAAATATTGTTGGAGTTTGAATAATAAGAGGATGTTTAAAAGATGCCCCATCTAATTGGTGAGGATTTTAGAGGTTAGATGTGAGAGGATACGATTGGGATGTGGATATTGATTGATTGATTAAGAGGATGATAAGGTTAGATAGTTGAGTAGATGATGATGATGATGATAAGGCTAAAAATATGATGATAGAAAGGGGGTGTGCTACCATAAAGTGTCCATTGCTATCATCATTAGCAATTGTGATTGATGTGGCGTAAAGCAAGATGCACCAAGGTATTAAGACCATGATGATGTAATTTCCAAATGCCCCTATCCTCATATCATTAGACAGATTGATATAATGATGGCCCTCATATCATTGGAATGATTGATAAAAATATGGTCCTTATAACATTAGACCGATGCAAAAGGAAAAAAAAGGGACCTCATATCATCGACCAAAACCTAAATACATACAAGCAATCAAATACACAAAAAAGCAAAAACACACACATTACATTTTTATCTTTTTGTATTTTTAGATTGTTTTGATTTTTAGATTTTGGAGTTTCGATGTTGGGTGTTTACATTTTGATTTGGGATGGTTGAGAAAGAGATGTAAGGTGCGACGAGACTATCTCCTATAAGTCCCAAAGTGTGTTTGGGTAGGATGAAAGGGAAGGATTGAGGGAAATTCAATAGGTTAGAAAGGGTAGGGATTGGTTAATAGGTTAGGATTAGATGTGATATGGGAGGGGAGATAGATAGGACAAGGGATGTGGTATAGGATAAGATGGGGGATATGGAAGATGATAAGATATGCCCCCAAGTATAGGGGGATGGAGGGAGGGATAGATGTGGTGTGCCCCCAAGTGTGAAGTAGGGTGGCCTATGTGGATGGATGGATGGGTTTGATTTGCCCCCAAGTGTAGGGTAGGATGAGAAGTGAGGGGTATCTAAAATGGATGATGCCCCTAACGGATGGTAGTAAGGCTGCCCCCATCATGATGATGATAGTTGGAAAGGGACATGAGGAGGATTAGATGAAAAGGAAAGGATCATCGTCTACCCATGGATGTTCAATCTAAGGGAAAAATGATATGGATGTGATGGATGGAAGGAAAAATAACATTAGTGATGAAAAAAAGATGATACTAACGACACATGTTATAAGGAAAGAGATAGACTAAAAAAAAGTGTGAGTAGGGTCTAAACAATACCTGACAACATGTGAGCTCTATGTCTCTGTGAGATAAAAGTGTGTGTGATTGTGATGGTTAATTACCGCTTGAAGTGAAGACTTAATGGGTAGTATGTTAAGACAAACTAGCCAATGTATATGGAGTGATTAATTCAAATAGGTGGATGGAGGTGAATGGAAGGCTAAGTCATGCATTACTCTGCTGCCAGCCAGGCTTCCATAGTCCTGATGGAGATGCATTTGATTATTGTCACAACATTTCTCTACTGCTAGCTAGGCGTCCATAGCCCCAATAGAGTTGTTGGAAATCACCCTAGAGAGAGTCTTGAGGTAGATTTTATTTGATATTTTTAATTTTGATATGATTTTTGCTTTTGATATTTTTTATTTTTTTCATAAAGAGGTCCCACTCTCCGAGAACTCTCAAGGGGTTAAGAATCATCGGTGGCTTGATGGGGGATGGAAATGAGTGTAGTGATGACATTGGCTAGAGTGTCAAAATATGCACCCAAGGGTCTTCACCACAAGTTGATTAAGTGTGTTAAAGTGCATGGATCTCTAGGAGGACAATGGTGTTGGAATGTTGAAGGTAATGATAGACCAAGGTCACATGATTGTAATAGGTACTATTGGCTTACAACATGTGTGAGCAAGTTGATCAAGTGTTCAAATGAATGGATTGGAAGAGGATATAAATGGATGTGATGATAAGAATGGATGAGATGAAAAGGGATTTGGATGTTGGATGGAAGGAGGATGGGTGGGAAGGAAAGAACATCTATGTGCAGGTGATGAATTATGTGCTCAATTCATTTTTAGGTTTTTGGTAATTCTAGAGGGATTAAAGGATTTGTGATTGTGTTGATTGGTTGGTATGGTAGGATCAACAAGAGGAGTGGGAGAAATGGGTTTTGGAGAAGCAGTGAGAGGGTCATTGTTAGTGTTAGGTTTAAACCCTCGGCTGAACAACTTGGATTTTGATGAAGGGATATGGATTTGTGAATTCTCTGTTCATGGATGCCTAAGCCTTTGCCTCGATGTTTCATATTAGTGAACATATTTTTGGATATAGGATATGAAGTGGATGGGGAGATGATTCAATGTGGTCATCATGAGATTGGGGGTTGTAATTTTTCATCCCCTAAGAGGTCGGACTTAACAAAGGATGGGGGTTAGACTTGTTTTGGTTTTTGGTTGTGCAATGAATGTTTGGATATATGACGCGATTTGGATGGTTGATGATGTTTGGATGGTGACTTGGATTTGGATGGTGGGTGATTAACTAAAAATTGGTACATATGATAGTTAATATGATCTAGAATGACATGTAAATATAACAAGTAAATGCGGTAAATAAATATGGAAAAATGACCCAAACAACTAATCTAATGAAAGTAGAAACCCTAATATGCAAGAGAAGTATGGAAGTGACTTAGCTGATTTGATGAACTTGTAGGACTGTGTGTTGTAGAATAAATATAATAAAATGGAAGTAGGAACAACTATGCAAAGGTCCTAAAAAGGATAGATCTAAACCTGGGGCACCTAGAGAAGGGACCGGGGTGCATGTGGGCACTGCGGGTATGCAAAATGGGCACTCTGGTCTATGCAACATGTCCTGAACTGGAGGCCCGAGTTTCACAGGTTTGGAAGGTGGTCTAAAACCCTTGTTGTGTGTTGCATCAGATTTTCTGCATTGTGCCAAGTGTCACTTGATAATATAAGATGATAGATAGACATGCAAGAGACCACAAAAGTATCAAAACCCTAAAACAAAAAAACGTAAATGAATGGGTCAGGGTGACCTCACTCTACCGCCACAACAATGGGCTTACTAATTGAGTGTTGCACTACATTTTGGACCCAAATGTAGTTCTAGTGTGTGTGTGAATCATGTGCCCTAGGTGCTCTTGTGTTAGTCACACTTTGTGAAGTAGCAAGAAATAACTAGATATATAATGTAATAGAATTGTGCATGGAATTAAATAGAATCCCTCCCCCTATGTTTGTGTGATGCGAGATAAACCAACCTTGTCCTTTGTGATGGAGTTAATGGATATAAATGATCTCCAAATGGATGCAAATCTAGGTGGATGATAGTAGTGACTAGTGCTTGGTCCCTCATTATTGTCTCATAACTTTATATTTATAGGGTTCTCTTGATCTAATTCGTAATTAACCCCGAAATGGTGACCACCAAAAATATAATAAGTTGAAACGACTAGATAGTGCCCAAAAAGTGGTGGGAAAGTTCAAAAAGGATCGAGGCACCTGGTAGGACAGGCACCCCAAGATTAGCCTGGGTGCCCTAGTCAAGGCTAAAATATGTGAAATGACGAAAGCCAATCAAGGGCGCGGGTGCAAAGAGGTCAGGAATGACAAAAGAAAACAAAGTAAGATGGCCAAAAGATGGGGGTTAATTAGTACTTTCTTCACTCAAAACCTTCTAAATAGTAGTATGAGACCGAGACTAAATAATGTCTAAAGTGCATGATTTTTGTGTACATTTGCCCCGACTTTATATTGGTGAGTGGAAAGCTTAGTTACATAAAGTAGATAGAGATGCGTACTTGATGTCCATGAAGATTGTAGTAGAAAACGTGACAAAGGACTAGATAAAGCATGGAAACTAAATATGAAAAATGTGGAAACGTGTGTGTAGCTACGATGTATGTGATATACTTGCATGGTTAGTATGGTGTGTGTTGACGTAAGATTTTTTTTTGACATCGTTGTTATTGTTATTGCCCCCATTTGACTACTTGTTTCTCATATGGTCGAACATACAAGGAGAAGATGACCAAGTAGTCAAATGTATATGCATGTATGTGTAAAATGCAATGTAAAATATGTGTGTGTGTGTGTGTGTGTGTGTGTATATATATGAATGTAAAAGCATGTGAATGTAAAATATACAAATGGAACATGTGCACCTGATCCATGTCGAGAAAGAGAGTGTAAAAGTATATCATGTACTGTCGGGGTTTTTGGGCAATCCGACACCATAAGTTGAAGAAGTGTAGGGAGGAATTCCGTTGTATCCTCCAACCTATAACTACTTCCCTGAATGTGTGTGAAGAGATCTCTCAGACGTCCTAGTTTTTGTGTGATCTGAAGCCATTGGAAGAAGAAGTGTAGAGAGGAATTCTGTTGTATCCTCTAACCTGTAACTACTCCCCATAATGCTAAGGACAACCATGTCCTATAAAATCCATTGTGTACGGGGTTCGTAGATTGGTCTGAACCCACTTGTTGTATGTAACCCACAATGCCAAGGGCGAAAGTGCATTGAACTGAACCAATGTAGAAGCGTTGTGTAGTATGTAAAACCCCAAATGATGCCCCTCTTTGGGGGTGCATGCGATGTCACTAATAGGAGAATGCGGCCCCAAAAGAGGACCAACCGCATGAACTCTGTAACTTTTCCCTGCAAGGGGAAGGGAATGTGCTTGGTAGAAACCAAGGAAAACACACACAAGAGGCTAGCCAAAGCCAAGTGTTAGTAAGAAAAGCATGTATATATAAAAAAAGATGTAGAAGTTACGCAAACAATGTATAAGCTACAAAGAAACATAGTAATGTAAACATGAAAGAAGATAGAGTAAGCCACACAAAGCGGGTCATAAACATGGGATATCACTCACGATGTCGCAAAACACACAATGTCATCATGGCCACATACAAACAAACAAGTGTACACACCAAACATAGGGCAAGGCCCACATATAAGAACAAATAATAACATACAATGTAACAAATAAGTATGGAAACTAATATCCCTACATAACAAATGTTTTACACGAAGCACCCATTACGATGTTAGAAAAGATAACTAGTATGTTAAAAGCATGTATAACCAAGTAATGTAAAGTGCTAAGTAAAAATGAAACAATAACACCTGTGAGAGATGAATATGGATGCCCCCAACGACCAATGTAGGAAGGGTAGAAGGCGAGCATCTTGTGTTGCATGTAAGAGACATGTATCTGCAATCACAACTAGAAAAATATGTGAACGCACATGTGTGGATGATATAGATAAATGACATATAAGTAATCTAACTAGCATGTGTAATAAAGTGACCATGAACAAGAAAAATTAAGATAGAGTAAAAGCAACCATAACATGTAATATATTGTGGATGGATGGAATGGAATGCAAAATAAAGTGATAAGGGCCACATGCCCCTCGAGTGAATGGAAATGTATGCAATGATGTTCATTTGGTTTTCCCCCTTAATAGTCAAGAATGAACCATAAACGAGAGTGCGTCATCAAGAAATGGTCAAAGTGTGTGTATTGTGTCTAACGTGTTGTGATGTGTGTGTATATGTGTTGTGATGATATACAACCTAGAGATGAGGTGTGCATGACCCTTATAGCTGAAGCGTATATCACGACAAGATGAATAGAGGGAGTGGTGATGTATCCTAAAGCGTATACCACTACAAGATGAATAGAGGGAGTGACAATGTAGTCTAAAGAGTATACCACTACAAGATGATAGAATAAGTGACCATTTAGCCTATAACGTATGTCACTAACCTAGTAACATCACATGATAGAAGGGTGAATGATGAATGCATAAGTACAATAAGGTCCATTTGATTTGTAAACCTTTGACAGTTGTGTATGGACCGAGGAACTAAAGTGCGTCATAGGGTAGTGAGTGCAACGTGTAAAATAATATGTAGTATATGTGATGATGAAAAATGACCATGTGATGTGTAGGATGTATGATATGTAATGTATAGGATGCAATGCAAAAATGCATAGATATACTAATAGTGTGAAATGCACACTATGTGATGTGTATGATAAGTAGTATGTAATGCTAGATGCAAGTGTGACACATGTATGATGAGGACAAGTATGATGTATAATGTAAATATATGTAAAGATTGAAATGGTATAGACTAAATGTAGAATGTATGACATGAGATGTGATGTGTGGTGCCTAATGTGTAGTGTGTGGGGTTCATGTGTAGTAATCCCTCAACAATCAAGTGTGAACCGAAGCACAAGAGTGTGTCATCGGGTAATGATGACATTAAAGTACGAATGAGTATGCGTATGTTAGAAGATTGATGTAGGAGAATGCAAAGATGATAGATACTAATATGGAGGGGGATATGTATTAGATGCTATGTCCCCAAGTAAACATAAATGAATCAAATAACCAATAACCGTGAAGGATGAAGGTCCTCCATCCGATGCATGTGATGATGAAAGTGTATGACCATGCTCTAATAGTGGTGGTATGGTAGATAGATGCGTGTGTTGGCGAATGAAGTCTATGTGCATGCAATGGATGAATGCATGATGAATTCGTGGTGCAACAAAATCATCGTGATGGATATCGACGTGATGTGGAGTGCAAAGGTGATGAACATCCACATGGAATAAACCAAGGTGGTGATCATCATCAAGATGTAGTAACTGTCCTAGGGATGGGCCTATATCGGTGTGTAGGACTAGTAGAGTGGTGAGGTCATGTAGATAATGTGTGAGTAGGTGAACTAGGAGTAGATTGTGCTTTAAGTAACATAGAGTGTGATGTGGTAGATGAAGTAGATGATGTACTAGCTACTATGCGAGGATTTGGTGACCATGGATATGATGGAGGGACAATGTCAATAGAAATGGCTTGATTGTTATGAATAAATTTGAGTCATAAATGATTGATTGAGAGCAATAGATCCAATTAATACCGAGAAGCATGTCACATCCAGAAAATGTGTTTCCAACTAGGAAAGGCACAATCAGTGTAAGAGGACCAACTGTAACATGAAGTTTGACAATGCCAAAGGGTTTGTTAAAAGGGTACTCAATTTCATGATCATGAGTAGCCAACAACCTTGAGAAGTGAAATAGAGCATGCACTAATGGACTAGGATGGGTTAACCTTAGTGTTGTTAATGGAGGTTGAGCTAATAAATGCATTGAAATGCAAATGACTAGATGTAAAATTCACATGATAATCATGATTAGAGAAAAATATAACTGGAGGTGAAGTGTCAGCACTTGCAACTAAGAAATCCAAAGCTCCTGATCCAAGAGGAGGTACTATGTGATATGTAAGATTGCTAGAAGATTCAAATGTTTTCTTGTTGCTTTGTTGAGATTTGTTGTTAAAGAGCTCGAGTTTACCCTTGTCATTGGTCAAGGTAGAGTTAGTAGACTTTGGAAAATCTAGTTTGTTGTCATCAATTAGGTCTGAATGATTATGCATAGTTTTAAACATTTATTTGTAGAATGTCCCACATGATCGATGATAATTACAAGTGGAAGTTTTTGTTGTAATTCCTACCTTTTTGTCGTGATGGGTCTAACTCGAGTGGTGGGGGAAGGGTAATAAGATTACTCTCGAGAAGTTGTTTCAATATGAGATGTGGAGCCATTGGAAAGTTACTAAATGTGTGGCGAGGTTGTTGTGACTGAACCTCTTTAGTAGGAGTGATTGTGTTGACAGTGATTTTAACATCGGTTGGCTTAGTAATGCATAGGAGTTTGGTCTCACGAAACTTAAGAGTATGACAAAGCTGATTGAACGAAGGAGAGGTTTCAAAGAGAACACTCTCTTGGAGAGGTAGTAAAATAATCTGAATGAACAAGTCTTGAAGCTCAGAGTCTACAAACACATTTGTCATTTTAGCTAGATTGTTCTTATACCTCAAAACATAGTTAGCAAGGTGTTCATTTTATCCATGTTTAAGTTGTGTTAGCTAAGCGTAAGAGATATTAGAGTTGATATTGATGGAGAAATGAGTAAGAAAAACATCAGCTAGATGCGTGAATGAAGTTACCGAGTGAACAAGTAGGTCATAAAACCAACGCATCGCATAATCGTGGAGACTATGAGGAAAGATTTTAGCTAAAAGAATATGATCATCAATGAAATCAAGACAAACAACATGAAATTCTCTAAGATGTTCCTATGGGTCACCATGTCCATTGAAAATGGGAAGCTTAGGGGTGAAAAAACTAGGAGGAAGTGGATAAGTAGAGATGGAAGGTGTGAATGGAGTATGCAACAATAAAGTAGAATCTAAAGATGATGATGCATGTAAAGTGGCTTGTTGCAGCTTACAAATTTGAGCTTGAAGGTTGTGATAAAGAGAAGTTAAGTCTTGATGGCCAACGGGTGAACCCTATCGTATATGAGAAAATAAGGGTGGCATAAAATGATTGGTAGGGGTAGTAACTGAAACATGAACAGTAGAGATAGGTGGAAGAGTAGAAGCGAGCAATTGAGTGACAACAGAGGTTAGTATAGCCGCATAAGTGTTGAGTTCCACCAAATTAGTAGCTTCCTCACAAGCCACATGTAAAAGTAATTCTAGATCTTGAGGGTTCTTAGCAATATGATCATTAATGGCCTTAAGATGTTCTTCAAGAAATCAGTATGAGAGTGAGTCGTGGAAAAAGGAGAATAAACCCTAGAATGATAAGGTATTAATGAATATCCTAGAAGTCTAAATGAGAGAGTCAGGTTCACCAAAATGATTAACTAAAAATTTAGATATATGATAGTTAAGCTGATCTAGAACAACTTGTAAATATAGTAGGTAAATGCATTAAATAAATATGGAAAAATGACCCAAGAAACTAATTTAGTCAAAATAGAAATCCTAATATACAAGATAAGTATGGAAGCGACTTAGCTTATTTGATGAACTTGCAGGATTGTGTCGCAGAGAATAAATAGAATAATCTTGAAGCAGAACGATTGTGCAAAGGTCCTAAAATGATAGAGTTGACTGATTATTTGGAATGGGGTGCTTGGAGAGAAGGACCGGGGCACCTTTGGGAACTCTAGTCTGCAAAATGGGTGCCCTGGTCTATGAAAAAGGTCCAGAACTGAGTTTCATAGGTTCGAGAAGATGGTTTGAAACCTTTGTTGTGTGTCGCATCAAATTCGGTGCCACAACACTAGGTGTCACTAATAATCCAAGAT
Organism: Taxus wallichiana var. yunnanensis; assembly: GCA_018340775.1. Lineage (NCBI taxonomy): Eukaryota > Viridiplantae > Streptophyta > Pinopsida > Cupressales > Taxaceae > Taxus > Taxus wallichiana. Next base: position 304,489,985 of record CM031238.1, read on the forward strand.
GATAGATAGACTGCGAGGGACAACAAGAAGTATCAAAACCCTAAAAAAATAAGAATGCAAATGAATGGGTTGGACTGACCTCAACTGCCACAACAGTGGGCTTACTAATTGAGCATTGCACTACATTTCAGACCCAAATGTAGTTCTGGTGTGTGTGTGTGTGTGTGTGTGTGTGTGTGTGTGTGTGTGTGCACATCATGTGCCCTAGGTGCTCTTATGCAGTCACACTTTGTGAAGTAGCGAGCAATAACTATATGTAGAATGTAATAAAATGGTGCATGGAATAGAATAAAATCCCTCCCCTATGCTTGTACGATGTAGATGAACTAACCTTGTCCTTTGTGATAGAGCTAATGGATGCAAATGATTTCCAAATGGATGCAACTCTAGGTGGATGATAGTAGTGACTAGTGCTTGGTCCCTCATTATGGTCTCATAACTTTATATTTATAGGGTTCTCTTGATCTAATTTTGTAATTAACCTTGAAATGGCTGACCACAAAAAGATAAGAAGTTGAAACGGCTAGATTGTGTCCAAAAATTGGCGGGAAAGTTTAAAAAGGATCGGGGTGCCCTGGTGGGACCAGGGAACCCATGGCGCCCAAGACTAGCCTAGGTGCTCCGATTAAGGCTAAAATAACGTGAAATGATGAAATCGATTGGGCATGCGGGTGCAAGAGGTCGGGAATGATGAAAGAAAACAAAGTAAGATGGCCAAAAGATAGGGGTTAATTAATAATTTCTTCACTCAAAACCTTCTAAATAGTAGTATGAGACCAAGACTAAATAATGTATAAAGTGCATGATTTTGTGTCTATAATGGGCGATGGTTAGGGAGAGTATTGAGATGAAAATTTGGTGGATAAAGAGGTACAAGGATAAGAATCCCTTCGTTAATGAGGTTTTGGACATAAGACCTAAATTACATGCAACAATTGGTCGAATGTCCATGGGTGCGATGAAAGTCACAATAATACTGTTCCGAGATACCAAGATGGTTTAGGAAGGTTTGGATTGTGTGATTTGATTGAGGGATGGAAGATCATGTTAAAGGTTTTTAGATGATGGAAGATGGTGGTTAGCGATTCTCCTAAAGGAGTGAAGTGTTTTGGGTTAAATTATTTTGGGGAAGTGGGAAGTAAAGGTGCACGATTGGGTTGATTGTGAGATGTTTTAGGTGATTTGGATTATATTGTTGTGTCTTAGAAGATGAAGGGGATGGATTAGGCAGGGGGCTGAAGTGGATGGTTTGGGCTTAGAGGTGAAGTAGATTTGGTTGATTTTGGATTGGTTGGAGTATGTGGTTTTGAGGTAGATGGTTTTGGCTTAGGATTAGATTGTTTGGGATTAATAGATGTAGATGAAGGGGATGAGGTAGATTTAGATGAAGGGGATGGTTGTGATATGGGGGTCACATTAGATTTGGGTGATGTTGGGGATGAAGGAGATTTGGGAGATGGGTGTGGTGTAGGAACCACATTAGATTTGGTCGATTTAGGGGATGAAGTAGATGAAGGTGGTATAAGAGCCTCATTAGATTGGGTAGGAGATGGGGTGGGAGAGGATTGATATTATGTTGGAAGCACGGTGGATCTCGAGAGGGGGTGAATCAGTCATACAATAATTATAAAATCATTTCCAATTGCTTAGATTCATCATTCAACTTAACCATTCAATATCCATAAACCATGTAAACTTATTATGTGTGCAATAAAAAATCACATGTGCAATAATCAAGAGAGAGAAAAACACTAGATATATGTGGGAAACCCTCAAGGGGAAGAAAACCCATTGATTCCATTGCTTATATTACTAAAAAAGGACTTGAGAGAATATTACACATCCTACGAGAATTGTTTAGTGAGGCACCAAGCCAAAAAGGAGTGCAAACCTCTAAAACTTTGTTGATATTACGTATAATAAAGGACTCAAGTGAATATTACACATCACAAGAGATTTCTTTAGTGAGGCACCATCCCCACAAGGAGCATCAACCCTAAACCCTTGTTGATATGACTCACAACAAGAGAATCCTATGAATATGACTCATCATAAGAGATTTGCATAAGAGTGACGACTGAAAATATGTTGATACCACAACTGATAGTGATCCCAAAATTCAGATCCAAATTCCTTCAAACTCTCTCTCAAGCACAACTTCTTCAACTTGCTCTCTCTAGGTCTTCATGGACTTGCCATGCCTCTAAACTATTGCACACATGTCTTCAAACAATACTCAACCTATCATGCATCTGATAATATCTCAAAATCTTCCCTCATACATGCAATTTTCTCTCCTCTAGGTCGCACTTCTCCCCATGCAAGACTAGCTCACAAAATGAGCTTAAAATCAACTTTTATATGAAAATCAACTCACAAACCCAAAGGAGGTCAGTCCCTCATGAAAAATTAGACCCATACACCATTAAATTCAAATAAAATCATTACAATGGTCACATATGACCCAAGTAGGTAGGCCTAGCTAAAAACCTCATTACATGTGCCAAAAATGGCTCAAAACCCCATGAGCACAAAGATAAAAATTCCCTTACATAAAAATCATACTTAGTCATGACCTATAACTCATCATACATGATTAAAATAAAATTTAACATTCATAAATGGTCACAATTTATCTCAACCAATCAAATTATTTCATTTAATGGGCCCAATGCTCTTTGTATTTCTCAAAATTATTGTTTCCTACACCCTTCAACACCCTGGAAACTTCATTATGCCACCAAATCACTTATAATCCAAAAAAACATGCCATGTGACCACTTTATGGAATTTACAAACCTTTATAACACTTCTAAGAAATTTATAATCCTTTAATAAACCTCATGCTCAAATCACAACTACATTTGTCTTCACCAGATCAACCTACCAAAAATGTTGTTTCTAAATATTATCTCATAAAAACATTCAAGACCTCAAAATGGATTAATTGGATTAAAAATTCATCCCTATTCACATTTTAGGTGATATAAAGCATCACCTAATCAATCGCATGCTTCAAACAACTTCAAACTTGTACTAAAACACATCTTGTTTTCAGACTGGCAAAAATATTCCTATCCAAAGAATGACCTGGAAACCTGTCAAATCACCTCATCATGAAGAAACCTCATATAAATGGAAATATATCTGAATCATATTTCCAACAAAACTTTAATCATATTCAAACTACTCATGCATCTCAAGATATAGTCATTTTATCGAACACTACTTTTTGATGCCCCAAAGCTGTCCTTTGACGACCAACCGAATAGACCTCAAATGACCATGTACCTACATAAAGATGTCCTAAAACCTCCATGGAAATCAAGATAAGATAACATACATCATGCACCATCAATTTAGCATGCTACTCCTTTGGACAACCTTGTCCCAAAACCTTCTTCTTTAGAAATTGACCTATTTGAGTGGGGCCCACTCATCACCACGACATAAAACATAAATTTATGGAAATATAAGAGAGTCATCTAGAAAATCCAATCATCACTTTTGATGAACCAATAAAAATTGGGTCACCATACCTTTATTTTTGCAAACTCCTCCTAGTTAGGGTTTAACTAGGGTTTTGGACCCGATTTATCTTCTTAACATTCGTTCATAAAAACATGATGATCAACTGACATGATTATTTTTGTGAAACCTTATAAACTCACCATAGAAACATCCTTAAAAGCCACAAGGTCCCATGAAAATCACACCATTCACAATGAGCATCAGAAGTTCAAATTTGAGCTGGATTTTCACTTGTTCTTGACCCTGTCTCACATAAACTGTCATATCTTGCAAAATTCACATCCTAGAAACATGAATTTTTTCTCAAAGAACCATAACACATCAAAATAACATATCCAATCATCAAAATAAAAATACCATGCTTCAATATCTCCATTAATTAATACTTACCTTTGCTTACATGTCTATTCCTTAATGTAGAAGCTAGGATAAACTAAAATAATGCAATAAATCATCATGAAACCTTTGAAAATGACCCAAAAATACCTGATATTCCATTATATAAATTAATTCAAGCTTCCATGAGCTTATATGGATCCAAACCACATTGTCATACCTCCAAGCAACCATACCTTCTCCCAATGATCACTGTAAAATAGCCAAATAATCAGAATCGCACCACACCATTGTTGTGAGTGCCCAAGCACTCTCCAAACCTTATATTTATCATGTAAATATTCTTCTCAAGCATCCAAGAAGCTCCTTCCTCCATGCAACATCACCCAGAACTGAATAGGCTTGTAAGTGCAAACAATCCTTATTGAATCTCTTTGTATCAAAGACAAACACATTTGAATAATCATGTTAGCATCATGTACATCATACTAGGACCATAATACAACATCCAATTTTTTATTGATGTGGTTTTTCATCAATGAAAACACCTATTAGGTCCACATGCCAACATATTGGATTGGTTAGGTTTAGGAGTTGGTGCCTTAGAGTCACATTATGTGTTTTAGGACCGGGAGATGGTGGAGATGAAATAGGATTAGAGGATATGATAGTTTTAGGTTTAGGTGATGAAGGAGTTGGATTAGGATTAGATGTGGATGAAGATGATGAGGGTGGCGTAGGAGCCACATTATATGTTTTATGATTAGGGGTAGAAGGGGATGAGAGTGACTTGGGAATCACGATGGATGAGATAGTTTTCACAGGATTATACATAGGTGGTGGAGCGAATGAAATAGGATTAGGGGATCAATTTGATGGTGGATGAGGGATTATGAGACAATCTAGGAGAAATTCCATAGGATTAGATTGGGATGATGAAGATGACAAGGATGGAGGACTAAGATGAGATGTGGAGATGATGATTGTGGATGAAGTTGTTGGGGTTGTTGTGGATATGTGAATGGGACTCGATGATAGGTTTTATGATGATTGGATTTAGGAGTTGAGGTTTTGGATGATGGTGGATTATTTACATGAGTTTTAATGGGAGGAAGATGTAGGTCATGATGATTGATAGGGGATTTAGAGGTTAGGGTTTGGGATAGTTGTGTGTGTTTGGGATTAGTGGCTAGATTAGCAAGGACATAAAGGAGGTCCTCTTGGTTTAGGTCAAAGTTAGTAAGGTGGTCAAATTCGATGTAATTAGCTTGTGGGGATAGTGGTTTATGTTGATTAGGTTGGGGTGTGGATTGGGATGATTTGGGTTCCTTAAAGAGGAAGTTAATGGGGTGAGGGGTAGGGATCTTAGGAAGGGAAATTTTGGATGGGATTGGTTGGGGATGATAGTTTAGGGGGTGATTGGTTGATTGAATATTGAAGATTGGATATTTGTTGGTTAAGTAGTTGGATGGTTTTTAGGAGGTTAGGATCAACATGAGATGGTTGGTTTGGATGACAGGGAGAGGGTTGGTTAAGGTAGGATGTTAGGTTTGAGATTTGTTTGTTAATGTGTTGGATAGTGTGTGGGACTTCATGGTCAAAGCAAGATGGTTGAATTTGATGGGTGGGGGATGATGGGATAGCTTGGTTGATGGATTTAGAAAAGAGGTAGGGGTTTGGATGTTGGTTTAGAGAGGATGGGGATTGAGGATCAAAGGCCATGGTTAGATAAGATGTGTGGGGGATTATATTTGGATTAGGATTGTGGATTAAGGATGGTGATAGGATTAGGATTGGGATCATGTGATTAAGGATGGATGATTATGATAATGTTTGATTAATTAAAATTTTAATGTGATAAGATGGCTAGGGGTATTCACAAGCACACAAAAACATGCAACACATACCCTAACTAGTCAAGTGGGATTGCAATCAAGCTATAGCCCGCTTTTAATACCACACACCAACGGTGGTGCCACAATTGGCTCTCCAACTATGTGTCAATGTGGGGTCGACTAGCAAGTGATCTTGGGGAGTGTTTCCTCCTTACATTATAACTCAATATGCGGCCAAAAGGTTGCTTAGTCTAGGTTAAACGATGTCTCTAAGGGCGTCCCGATATAACTTGCAGTACATGGGGCCCAAGTCTGTATTGCAAGGATGTTGTCTAAGGCTTGGGATTGGGATGTGAAATCCCCTCACTTCATGTTGCTCTTAAAACAAGCAAGCACTTAGCCAATAATGACGTTTTCCCCTAAATTTATATACTTACTGGAACACAGGGTGTGTTTACGCGCGTGGAGGTGAATCCCACAACCACGAGACCCCAGGACTATGGTAAGTGTGTGGATGCCACTTCCATGTCACGTTGCCCCTACAAATGAAAAAGGGAGGGAATACTAACCGTTTTTTATCCTCAATATCATCCTAGGATACGAGAGGAGAGTATACATGACTTCGCCTTTGGGTTAAAACAAGCAAAAACACGAATTACAAAAGGACAATAAATACACACACAACAATAAAAATTAATGATAAATTTTGTATGATGGGGGTATTTCCCAAGGGGACCTATAAAATAAAAGAATTAGTAGTTTATTTTATACCCCAATGTTCTTAGACCGTTCAGACTACAAAATAAAAGGGTTAGTAGTCTTGATTAATCAATATCCTGCAACTATAAGCGTTAGGCAAATACTAATCAAATATTAAAATTGACAGAGTTTCCCTTTATTCATATAATATTCCTACAAAAACAAAATGCAAAAGTTACAAAAACCACTAAAACACCAAAAGTGTGATTAGATTGGTTAGAATTAATGCAAAATTGTTATCGATAAAAAGCGTTGTTTTACAAAAAAAGTGCTATTTCGTGTCGAATGCGTTGAAGTGTGAACAAAAGAGCTACTAGAGGGGAAAATGTACCAAACCTACACATTGAATAGTTAACGAGATACAAAAGCACTAAAGTTGATGCAAAAGTGTTGATAAAAATACAAATGCGCTGAAACCGCATAATGAAAGGTTTACGACACAAAAGTGTTGAAGTTGATGCAAAGGTGTTGATACAGTCACAAATGCGCTGAAATATGACCAAACATGCTATTATATGATTACAATATTTGAATGGGTGACTATCACTAGGGATTGTATATTCTACACCCTCATGTAAGAACTTGACACAACTATGTACCGTAGAAGGTACTGCTTGTATTGCATGAAGCCATGGCCTACCAAGTAACCAATTATATGAAACTAGGAAGTCAATGAAAAAGAAAACCATATTAAGGGTTTTTGGCCTGACAAAGTGATGGGTAAGGTAATGTTGTCTGTCCATGGGACGAACATAACCATCATAAGCATGAAGAGAAAGAGAGCGAGGGACAAACATTAACAACGAGAAAGACCGATATTTTCAAGGAATGACATAGGACAAATATTAAGTTCATATCCATTATCAACTAGGGTGCGTTTGACACCCACATTATAAATGTGGATCATGATATATAAAGGTGGATCATTGTTGAAAATAGCAAGATCAACATTAGGATGAGATGGAAAAACAATGTCTTTGATAAAATGCATCGTGAATGTGTTATATATTATATCTAGATGAATATCGGTAGGAATACAGTAGTAATGAGGAGAATTTGATTTATCTCTTAATTCGGGATTAATGAGCATAAAATCATTAATAGAGATACTCGTGATGAAAATATTGTAGGAAGATAAAAGCAATAGAAGTATGAGGACCCTAAGAATGTTCATATCGACTTTGGGTTCATCAAAATGATGAAGCAAATATTGAATAAATAGATGCCTAAATATGATTGCAATGATAATGGTAGTAAAATAAATGAAAAATTAAGTACAATATAGATCTAAGTAAATTAAGCTAGAAAGTATGAAACCCTAGTTTCAAAGAGGAGGTAAGAAGACTTAGCTAATTCTCAACCAAATCGGACTATGTCGAAGTACCAACCGAGGTGAATAGATAGGGAGAATCATCACACATAGCCTCATAAAAATATGCAAGCTGACGATCTACCTAGACTAAGGCACCTAGAAAGGGGTAGGGGCACCTGTGACTACGAAAAATCTCAAAAAACCATCTTTGAATGGCGTAAGGTGTTCAATATCTTTCGACTTTAGTCACTAGTAGGTCACACAATGTTCATTGAGTTCGATGTTAACCTGCAATGAAATAATGACCTGCAAAACCCTCACAAGTGCATCAAATCCCAAAAAGAAAAGAATGTAACTGAGGGGTCATACTGTCCTCAATTGTCAAATAAGTGATCATACGATTGAGCATTGTAATACATTTGGACCCAATGTATTTTTAGGTGTGTGAGTACGGAATTGTGCCCTAGGTGGCTCTTGTGCATGTCACACTTGATAGCGAGAAAATAGATAGATGTAGAAGATGTAAATAGATGAATGAACTTCCCTCCTTTAAAGTGTGTGCGGAAGAATCAGTCCCTTTCTCTTGTGTGTGGATGCTAGATGGATGCTTGAATGCTCTAGAATAGCCTTTGTATGTAACCTTAGGTAGTGATGGCTAATGCTTAATGTTTGGTCTCTTATTATGATGACACAACTTTATATTTATATGATTCCCTTGCTTGAATTTTGTAATTAACCCCAAAAAGGCTGACTACCAAGATAAGATGCTCAAACGACTAGAAAGGACCCAAAAGATGTGAACAAAGTATAAAGAGGTTAGGGGCACCTAGAGGGGAGGAGGGTGCTTAACTAGGCATTGGTGTCCAAGATAAGAAATGTCAAAGTATGAAAAGACAGAATGAGCTAGAAAGAGTACAAGACCAAAAAGAAAAGATGGCCAAAGACATGGGTTAATTAGTAATTTTCTTACTTAAGAATCATATGAATAGTAGTATGCAATCAAGACTAGATAATTACCCAAAGTGCATGATTTTGTGTCTACACATTTCCTCCTATCAAGTCTTCTACGGTGTTACCAAATCCAACTAAGAAACCTCATCTAAAAACCAGTCCATCCTCTTCTCCCCTCAAGTCTTATACAACTTTATCAATCCCAAATAAGACACCATCATTCAAGGTTCATCTCCAACATCCACTTTAACGACCAATCACTTTTTTCAAACAAGCTAATCCTTACATTGATGGTTGGGACTCATTTCAAACTCTGTCACCTTGGCAAGATCTCTTTAGCATCATCGGCTAGATCTACACCTCTTACGCACTTGGTGGGAATCATGCTTTCTTCCCCCTTCAATCATTATCAATTTCTTCTAATCTCTACTCATACACATTACACTTTGTGATTCACATCTAGTCTTTCTCATCACTCTTACGCACATTGATACACCCTTGTATAGTCATTACCCTATGACACACTCTAGTTCCACGGTTCATACTCGAATGTTGAGGGTCTAAATCTGAAATGAACCTCACCTTATTCACTCTTCACAATTTGTGCTTCATGATCTATCTTTCTAACATACATTCTCACACCATTTACCAATGACGTATCTTGTTCTATGGTTCATTATTGGTTATTCAAGGGTCTTTTATAAATGAACCTCATTTCATTCATACACATCTCGCTAGGGGCACACTACTCCTCCCATCTTCACACATTGCATATAACACCATCACACTCATACATCATTTACATATCTTTGTTGCACTTAATCTTGCTTTCTTATACTTACATGTACACTTTATTTTCCATGTTAGACGAATACTTAGCATGTCAATATATTTTCTATACACACATGTGCGTTCACTTGATCCTTTAGAGTGAATGCAAATCTCTTACCAAATCCCACCGAGGCTTCTAGGGGCATCTACTCTTTCACACATCACAGGTGTTATTATTCCATTTATTTACTATTTCTTCTAACACATTACTTTTTATTGATACATACATGTCTTGACACACTTTTTATCTTTCTAACATGCTAATGGGTGCTTCATGTTCAACATTTATCTTGCGCAGGACTATATGCCACCATGGTTGTTTGTTAATGTTTGTTTGCCATTAAATTTTATTGTTTGTGGGCTATGCTCTTTGTCTTGTATACACATTGTATGCTTTTGGATGCTTCGAGACATGATTGTCTTGTGACATTCGAGCAATGTACCATGTCCGAAACCTACTTTTTTGGTCTATTTTGTTTACACATTTGATTGCTACATTGTCTTCTATTTGCATACTAGCTTTGTTTGCACTAACATGTTACTAACCTCTGTTATCGTGTGTCATGCACATCCCCTACCCCTTGTAGGTATCGATTCATATCAGCTCAATTTCATGTCCTCTTTTTGGGCAACACACTCCTACATTCGTTTGCATGCACCCTAAATGGGAGAGCATACATTGGGTGAACAAATCACCCCATACAACATCTTAGAGCTACTACACAATACAAAACAACACATAATTAGCACAAGTTACTATTATAACACGGCTCAAAATCAAACACGGGTTAGAATCATAACATAGACACTAAAGATCCAAAGACCAAACAACAATGTCCGGGCACCTATGTCCTCCCCGGGTGCGTATGTCCTAGAGGCACTTATAATCATCTTATCATATCAACACAGTTCACATAAGCCTTCAAAGTAGTTTTATAGTATCGTGCAATGGCCTCATAATACGAATGCATGTAATCTCCTACAATCTTCTTCAATCGGAAAAAATCAATATAAGCAATTCAACTTGAAAAAATTAGGACAACAGAATAAATCATGGACGTACCATCTGCGGTGGTGGTGCTTATGAGGCAGAGTCATGGACGCAGAGTAACACTAGACCTCTCTTCCTAATACTCGATCTTGGCGTGAGATCACCCAAAAACTTGCATTGGCATGAAATCACCCAAAAATCACACTTGGTGTAAGATTGCCCCAAAAATTGCTCTTCGCATGAGATTTCCCAAAAACTTGCTCTTCACGGCATTTCGGGACATCTTCTATCATTTACACTCTTTTCAAATCAAGTGCACAATTTCCTTCTACTAATTTTACATACTCATGCAAATTTTTCATATACGTGACTTTGGCTACTCTTTCACTCTTATTTTGCATGCATGTCCCTAATACACAATAAGAAGAATCCTACAATAAACACAACGAGTATAAAGAAACTCATATGCTTCACCCCTAGGTCAACTTCTCTTCCTAGTTTCCACGCTTCACTTTGCACTCATTCCACGCTTCACTTTTCCACTAAGCACGCTATTCGTCGCACACTCTATAGGATTAAAAGGGTCGTAACTTATAACTAATTTATGTTATCAAGTATTCACTTAACAAAATAAAGTGGGGAAAATGTAGACACAAAATTATGCACTAAGGTACATTTCTAGGTCTTAAAAGCATACTAACATTTACATGATTCATAAGCAAGAAGACTAATAATTGACAACTATCTTTGGCATCTTTTTGTGTTTCTTATTTTCTATTTGGTCTTACACACCCTACAACCCAAGTAATAACTTTGCTTCTTTATCTTTCATGACTTGAGACACCAACGCCTAGCTAGGACAACGGCTCTCGGTGCTCATGTCCCCTCGGGGTGCCCCCGACCCTTTTCTATCTTACTCACTCTTTTCGGGCCTCTTTTATCTTTTGGGAATCCTTTTTACTTATGGGTCGGTCTTCTAGTTGTCAATTATGAAATTCAACCAAGGGAATCATATAAATACATAGTTATGTGATTAAAATGAAGGACTAAGAATTAAGCATACCTACTATCACCTAAGATTTCATTAAAAAGGAATTTAAATCACTTCAAAGCATCCATTTGGCATCCATCACAAGGGACTACAACTCTTGATACACAACATAGGAAGGGGAAGTTTATTCTATTTCATCCACACATTTGCATATTCTAGCAAATCTAGCCCACTATCTAGTGCATCTTGCACAAGGGCTTCCTAGGGCACCATTCTTACACACACTCACAAGAACTACATGGAGTTTGAGATGTAGTGTAGCGCTCGGTCATAAGTTCACTATGTCGGGTGACCATCGAGTTGATCGACTCCCCATATTACATCTTTCCTTTTTGAATTTGATGTTGTTTTGTTGGTTTCACAGTTTAATATCTCTTTTGTATCTTACGGGCACCTTCGGCATTCAAGGAGCAACTTACAGTGATCAATAGGAAACAATTTTAACAATTGTCCAATATATAAAAATCAAATTTCGATCATCTATGCGATCACGAGTGCACCCGAAAAGCTGCAGTGCCCATGCCCTACCATGGGTGCCTGTGTCACTCTATCCATGAGTTCCATATTTTACGAAAGGCACAATTACGATGATTTTCCTAAAGTATCCTTATTTATCTCTTGTACTTAGGGTTTCATATCTTACTTTCTCATTTGGTTGTGTCATATCATATTCTAGTAGTTGTATATCATTTTTTACATCATTTACTCTATAATAGGGTTTAATACATCTATTTTTATTAAATCAAGAACTATAATGTTAGTAGTTTGTAAATTTGACAATTGTTTTCCCCTATGTTTGTAATAAATGTAGTTGCACATTTGTTTTCAAATTAGAAATTTAGTAGGTGAATTTAAACATTTGGTCACTAGGTTTACATATCAATTTATACAGGAGAGGGTGGCCTTGCGTAGCCAACCTATATATCAACCATCTACTTCTCTTTTTCACTCAAATTCATTATTGTTTTCGACTAAAATTTGTGTTTGATGAGTACAAAACTCTTTTGTTAGTTACAAATCATCATCGGTAATGTCTGTGAATCTCCTCTTCCTTGACACAAAATTGTGAGTAGAATTTACAAATGAAGTTGGTGTTTGATGAGAAGTAGAAATGTCAAGTTGAGGCACATAATAAGGATTATCTTCTAGTGGAGGCATGTTGATTGTGTTGTCCTTTTTTGTAGATGGCTAAAATAAGATAATAGGGTTTTTTTAATATTGGCATGGACCCTTTCCAAAAGTCATCAAATCAAATTACAACCACTAGTCGTAGAATTCCTAGGAACAACAAAAACAAATCTTGGGGTTCTTTGCGAAATATTGTAAATTACAAACAGTTGGTATTTATGTAGTCAAGTGACTACGAGAGACAACTTCGTCGAATTTACTGAGATAGTTGGCTCAATTGCGACTACTTACGGCCTTACACCTAGTGGTTATATAGACAATCGGATAAATAATTATTATCCATGAGATACACCTTTGACATCAAATTTCTTGGGAGTTTATATACATAGTATATATGTTGGCGGCGTGCTGCTCGATTCAGATTTCGATTTCAATGTAGCAACAATATACATTCATAACTATAGAATTTATTTTAAATTGTAGGTAATCTGACTCGAAAAAATAGCTTGTGTGCCAAAAATATAGGTGAAATGGTGATGTGTACTACTCAAAATCACCAAATAAAAATTTGAAAAACCAAAATATTCGTGTATTAACAAAAATTGCCACTAAAAATGCCTTGCACATATCTAGTGTTCATACTTATGAGGGCATCACACGTTGCATCTCAAGTTACCATGTATATTCATACACAACCTACGGCTTTACTGCAACACCTAAGATTGCACATTATGTTTATAAATCATATTCTTAATCTATATACTCAAAAAAATTACATGAAATGCAATCTTAATTAGACATTTTGACATAAGACACATCCAACATTAATACAAGCTCTATTAGTTTACCGATAATCAATTATCCCCTAATTTACTTAATTATCCTTTACCACCTAGCTTTGTCCCGCCCGATTTCTTATTATATCATGGAAATATCAATAAATAAAAACCATCTTCATGCCTTTTTCACTCCATATGCGGACTACATAGGTAGCGATACATTACTAGTCAAGGTTTTCTTACCCAATCTCAAGGATTATGCGGTAGATTGATTTCATACTCTTCCTTGAGGTTCGATTTGTACATTCGACATTTAGTTGATAGTTTTATCTCTCATTTCTCAATCAAAATTGGCCAACCCATATCATGTTCTCAAGTTACCAAAATCAATAAATAATGAAATGGGAATATTACATATTATGTCTTACATTACAAAACCATGTTCTCTCGAGGACTGAAGCATAACTATCAGAAAGAGTTACTCTAACTGTTCCTTTTTTATCCTTCCGAAACTTAGGGAAAATTCATATTTTCTAGCTTCATATCTTTTGAATAACTATTCTAAATAGTCAAAATCTACAAGACCGAGCTCCTTGCAACAAATATGCTAAATTATGGTGACACACACCTACATCTATTAGATCTAAGTTCTAATCAAAACCACAATACAAATTAGACACATGGAAATTACAAGATTGATAACGAGTTTGTAAATGTTACACAAAAATAGCTACTACGGTTGTTTCTTTGGCTTCACGAAGACAACAGACCCATTTGGCAATCACTCCTCGTAAAATACTACATATGCTCCTAGAGTGCAACCTCGTTGAGTTACCTTCCCTATTATGGTAAACATGTCTATACCAAAATACTTGAACTTTGATGGCAACACATATTGTGATTACCATAGATATGTCGACATACGACAATTAGGTGCTATAGAGTATGCCTTATGATCTAAGAGTTGATTAATAAAAACATTGTCTCTATAAAATAACATGACACCCATGCCAACATAATAGTTTCTTAACCCAATTCGATGCTAAAGGTATTTACCGATCCCTTTCCTAGTCATAAAAAAACTCAAAATATTGATGGAGTACATAGTGCCTCCTTCACACCATTGAATGTCATCCTATCAATGCCATCATTGACCTAACTACGAAGATAACATGATCCACACTTGTGATTATATTTGATGTGTCAAATCCACGGAGTTTTATAATAAAATACGATGAATAATACCCGATTAATTAATCATAGACAAAACATACAAATATACAGGTGATGTTCATCCTTTAATCAAGGAGCCAACATTCAACCTTATTTTAAGGATAGTGAGTTGTTGAAACAACTCATGTATCTATTAACATAATATTACAATCTATAATTGTGATATTCTAAGAACTAATATGCACTAACCGATAATGAATAATTACTAACGTAATTATTCATTTTACTATAGTCACTCGTCTTACATTAATTATGTGGACACTAAAATTATTCCTAACATTCACCCCCTTAGTGTAAACATTATTAATTTCTAATATTCACACCCTTAATGTGAAAAAGAGGAAGAATCATGTTTTGAAGAAGTTGAACCACCTCGTGAAAGCTTTGTTTAGACCATGTAAAAACTCCATAATTTATATCTTTACCCTTGTGAAGGCATAGTGATTTGAGCCAAATTATACAAGAATACTCCTTGTCTCTTTAGGTTCCCATGGGAATTTCCCTTCCTCCTGTGGGGGCAAATTTTGAATCTCCAAGATCCACAAGCTTGGCACTAATTGTATAACTATCCCTAATTTTACCTCTTAATTTTCTCCTTCTCCCCAAAAGCGAGTCTTAAGAAAAACATGAATTTTTCCCAAATTATGAAAAAGGGGGTTTATTTAGAAAACCACCACACTGAAAAGTAGGAACTCTAAAAACACATTACGGTGAAAAGCAAAACACACACTTTGAAAAAATGCCACTAAAGCATAAGGATCCCATCTTCGGTGGATAGCGAGAGGCTCAGAAACTTTCATCCTTCGTTGCCTCCATCCTCCATCCATATGTTGATATCTTAGTATAATAAATATTCAGAATTATAACAAATGTCTTCATTCATTTGTTCATCTTCAAAATCTGAATCCTCTTCTGCGACTATATTGGCCTCATCTGCTTTGAGTTTTCCACTGAGAAGATCTTTGGCTCGAACTCTGCAATACTTAGATATATGTCCTTTTTCTTGCAATAGAAGCATTCTAATTCCTCTTTGTTTTTAGAGAATTTTTTATATTTATTTTTCACATACATTGTAGTTTCTTCTTCTACATCTTCTTTGGTCCTTTTTCTTCAACTAGAAGAGTTGATATCATATCTTCTAGTGACTGTGAAGGCATCTGTCCAAGAGTGAAAACAACATTGCTATATTTGGAAGGTAAGCTATTCAACAATATGGATTTTGCATCCTCATCATCAACTGTAGCTTTAACTTCTACTAATTGTCTAGTGAGAGATCTAAAATCATTAATATGACTAGACATGGTGACCCCGTCATTCATTTTGAATAATAAAATACGATGAATAATACTCGATTAATTAATCATAGATAAAACATACAAATATATAGGTGATGTTGCACCTTTAATCAAGGAGCCAACATTCAACCTTATTCTAAGGATAGTGAGTTTTGAAACAACTCATGTATCTATTAACATAATATTGCAATATATAATTGTGGTATTCTAACAACTAATATGCACTAACTAATAATAAATAATTACCGCGTAATTATTCAACTTACAATAGTTACCGTCTAATATTCATAATGCGAACACTAACATTATTCCTAACACGATGGTTTATAAATTCTTTTTGATGATGTGGAAGCTAGTAGACAATTGTTTATTCAAGCACATATCAATTCACTTCCAATCCACTATGTTCTATTAGACAATGGATCTAGAAGAACCTTTGCACTATGTCAATCATTTCTACTCGAGGGTACACCACATGAGACATAATCAATATAATAAATACAATTCGGGCTTGGATGGAAAATGTTAGAACTCAATTGGGGGCATTATATTACCTTTACAAGTTGAACCTAATAATATTTGTAGTGTCCACTTCCCTTTGACACCTTTTGATACTAATCATGACACTTTGTTGACTATATTATGGACATTATTACGTTTTGATTTAGTATGATGTTAGATATTTGATCACGGATTAGTGTTGACTCTAATTCATATATGATGCATGATGATTGTTAAAGAACTTTTATATAGATGTTGACATGCTATTTGACATGGATATATTATGAATGTTGTTCGGACATGTGATTTTTGGATATTGTGAGTAGACCTAGAAAATGGACATTATATGATGATGATATAGTTGTTGATATAAATTATAAGTGATATTGTTGATTGCCTTGACGTTGTTGTGATTCATATGTATAGATGATTTTGTGATTATATTTATATCATGTTGGATGTTCTGATATGGCCACGAGGCCGAAGGGGTATTTGTATTGTGCAAGTTAAAAATATCACAACAAACATCGGGGGATTGGAGACCAACCACATTGGAATTCTAGATGAATTCAACAAGGTCACCATGGCAACTAGTTTTGTTTGTGTGTGTGTTTGTTAGTGTTAGGGATTCCCATAGGGGATCACCTTTAAATGTGACCAAGGGATTTTATGTTTTTCTTTTATTTGGTCTCTTTTGTTTAATGTTTGCATATGTTTTATGTGGTGCACTTACCCCTTTCATTATTTAATTAATGTGGTGTTAATATTGTGAGTAATCATGTGGTCAAGTTAATAAATTAAAAGATATCATGAGAATGTAATTAATATGGTTGTTGGATTATGATTTAAAGTGTTGTAAGAATAAGTAAGTAATGTGTAAATATTATATAAAGTGATGTGTAAGTTAATTTTTGAGTGTGAAACACTCCATCTCCTTGGAAATTCGAATTTGTCCTTGGAGGCTGATTTTGGAGACTTGTGGGACAAGTTAAACTTGTACCATGCCTCTTAAATTTGCATACCAACCTTGCCTATGGTTGGATGGTTAAATTTAGACCATTTTATGCATTTTTATAAGTCAAGTTGCATGTTTTAATTGCACTTTCTTCATGTTTTAAATTTGTAGTCCTTATGGGGTGTGGGCTTGGTTGGAGTGTGTAAGTAATTTGTCATATTTTCACCCACCTATTTATTATGCTTGGGGGAATGAAGTTGACTTTTGGTGTTGGAGTTGAGGATGTGTGATGTGGCATCCTACATGGATCCACCTCATCCTCTTCTCTTCCCTCTTCCTTAAATTCGAATTTGCTTGGCTTGTTGTGGGTTACTTGGTTACTTGATTTCACTTTTTGGCATACTTCATTTGGGGGGGAATTTTCCTTGGCTGTTTGGAGCTCTTGTTGATTTTGGAGGAGATTGGAGATCATTTCATACTTGGGCATTGCTGATTTTGGGACTGTATTTTGACATTGAAAGCTTGTTGTATTGGAACAAAATCTACCATGGAGAGGTAGGAGCTTAGCTCTTCATATATGCTTTTATTTCTTTTTATGTTTGTGTGAATGGTGAATGTTTTGTGTGTTTGTTGGCTGGTTGGGTAGACTGCCTAGGAATGGTGTAGGAGAAGACTATGGGGAATCATTGAGGGGGCATAAGGGAATGTCAGTGGCATCAAATTTATTGTGGAGGGAGTTTGGGATTGGGATCCACCATGGAAAATAAATAGCTTGCATTTCTTACTTTTGGGGGCATAAGGAGGATTGTGGGGGGAATAAGGATATGTGAAATGATTTATATTGGTGGGTTGTTACAGGTGGATGCCCATTTCCCATTGGGAGGCATAAGCAGCTTCCCCATAGTTCCTTGCTCCTTTGGCTTGCTTGATGAAGCCTTAGTCTTGTTTGATGAAGCCTTAGTCTTGTTTGTATGTTTTAAATGTAGTTGTAAACTACATTCTATTTTGAACTGTATTTTTATTGTGAAATTTGCATGTGTGTTTGTGGAAGCCTGTTGTTTCCATGAGTTGAATCACACCTTCTATTGCATTATGGTTGGGGCTCGGGGGCCAATGAAGAAGGATGGATTCTCCTCTTCATTGGATGTCTTGGTTGGGTGGAGAGTGTTTCCTTTCCCCTACTCTTGTTGTGATCAAATTGGATGAATGAGAAGAATGCATGTTGTTGTTCTAGAGTAGAGGAGAAAGACAGTTTGACAGTACCTTGTGAAATAAAATCTCATTGTAACCTTTCCCACTTTGAAGTGGATGAATTTGTAAATGTTTTGAAATGGAAAGATGTTGTATGGATTATGAAATTTGTAAAGTGAAATGAAAAAGAGATAGACTCTGTTTTTGCTTTGAAATAATTTGTAAATGTTTTGAAATGGAAAGATGTTGTATGGATTATGAAATTTGTAAAGTGAAATGAAAAAGAGATAGACTCTGTTTTTGCTTTGAAAGAATGTGAAAGATATATATACTTTGTTCTGTTCATTTGAAAGAAAGAAATTGAAATCTGTTATTTGCATTCAAGAAATTGAAGAATGTAAAGTTGTATATTTGAAATCAATAAAAGATTGCACTACCTTTATCAATTTACATTGTTGTATTGAAATTGATCATCAAATTGTGATTTGAAATCTCTGTTTGGAAAATTGAAATGAGGAATACATATGAAGGAAATATATGTAACTTTGTTCTTTTGAAATATGTTAAAATTGGAAATCAGACTTTGCATTTTAGCTATTAAATGGTTTGTTTAAATCACTTAAATGTATTAGACTGGAATGGAAATGAATCTCCATACTTGGAAGGTGAAAAATGATAAATAAATCCTTTAGAAATTGATCTTTGTTTTGTATTTCATCCTAGCAAATAATTTATCTAAAATGAACAGATTCGAACTGCAAGCAAGAAATAACAATGAAACATTAAAATTGAACATGCCAAGGTATAAATGAGTTCAATTTGACAAAAAAACACTTAAGGAAATATTTTAAAACATTGCAAAATCGGGCCCAAACCTTTCACAGTTATTTTGTTGTCTGAAGTTGTAAAAATTTGAATTGGAAATCAATCAAGCAAAATTACCTTCCAAATGCATCCTAAATTCTTCTTAGAATAATTCTCCATGTCTGTTTGGCATGTTGAGTGAAGGAGAAGATCAAATTGAACAGATCTAACAAGTTAAAATTTACCAGCTCGCACTATATAAGCTTGTAAGCCATTTTCTTAAAATTGACCCCTTAAACTTTATCAAAATCTAAAATTAATGATCTCGAGAAAGAGGACGTCGAGAGCTTTCCAGAAAGTCCTTGTTTTCCCAAACTGAGCTCTCTATCAAAAGTTATGGCCCTCTGAAGTTTTCCTTCCTTGGTGGAAAATTTTGGGAAAAATTTCCTTGGCGGGCCCGCGGCCTGAATTTTTCCCTTAAAACACTTAGGAAAATTTTTGGGAAAATTTTCAAAATTTTCTTCGCCAGCTTGCAGCCAAGCAGAGGCTGCCACGTGGCACCATGAGGTGACAATGGTGGGGCATTTTTTTTTTTACTTAGTGCTTTCGAAAAATTTTGGAATTTTTTCCAAATTTTCCCCGTCGGCCCGCAACCAATCAAGTGATGCCACGTGGCGTCACAAGGCATCAGCGGAGGAACGGATCCCTTTTTGTATTTTACGTCTCAGATTTTTTTAGAAAATTTTCCAAGTTTCCCCATTGTCTTGCAGCCCAATTAGGGGCTGCCACGTGGCATCACTAGGCGACAGGAGGAGCAGAGTTGTTTTTGACCTTAAAACTTTAAAACTCTTTTTGGCAAAAATTCTAAAGTTTCCCCGCCACCCCACCGCCCACAACCAATGGTAGACTGACATGTGGCCACCTTAGGCTTCGGCGGAGGCACGGAATGGGTTTTAACTTTGAACTTTTAAACCTTAAAATTGTAAAACCTAAAATTGTTCGACAAACTGACTTTCCGCCCGAGCTTTCTCGAGCCGACACGTGTTCTCTTCGGGCGTGCGGGCGCGCGGAGGTAAATCACACTTTTGTTCGAAAAGGAAAAAAATTCCAAAACTCTTCCCCACTCCACCGCCCTGTGCAAGGGAAAATTTTCTCCCCTAGGCCCGCAAGCTCGCCCTTGGGAAAATTTTCCTCCCAAGGTCCACCACCCATAACTTGAGTTTTATGAGGAGTTAGGAGGACTTCTTTATATCAATGGAAAGGTGGGGAAATTTCCTGTCCAATGGGAATTATTTAGGAAATTTCAAATGCATTAAGTGTGAGAAAAATCAAGTTGAAACTTTAATCCTGTTAGACATCGGGTATGGTGAAGTTTTACCCTCGAACCTAATTGAATTTTTAACCAAGTTAAGGAGTGGGTAAGTAAGAATTTACTCTAATGATTTTAAATATGTATTCTTTTTCCCACTGTGATTAAACCATGCTCTTGTCTTAGATCTTGTGGAATTAAATACCTTGGGTATTTAATTGTTTTGGTCCCTTAACCCTAAATTTTAATCGGGAATAATTAGCTAAAATGTCTATATATCGGTGATTAATTTAATCCCTAAGGAGATTTGAGCTAGGTGTGGACTTATTACACTCATTGCTTTATAATGTGGAATTATTAATTATTATAATGGGAAAATTTATCAGTTGAATTTAATTGTCCTTGAGACTTTGGTTGTTAACACATTAAAAAAAATTTATTCCATAATTTTCCTAACTAATCCTAGGTTGTTCTTGGGTCTCAAGTGGGTTGTTTTAGCGGGCGTTACAATATTACTACATGTTTATTAGTAGTTACTTTTACTAACACATTCAACATATTACATGGGTGCCCATGGATACATGAGATGTGATTTATGTTTTCCATCTTACAGATGCTTAAAATATGTAGACAATATTATGATGGTCACAATCCAACGAGGCCTTATGAGAACCCTATTCATCCCATCATATTACCTACTACCACTTCATACCAGTAAGTGGTGTCACATATCAAGGCACAATCATTACAATACATTCAACGTCGATCTCAACGGATATTTGATCTTATTCCTCAACAACTTCTACAAAATCCCTTAATACATACTCATCCTAATTGATTCAAGAGATAATTTCCTCATCGTTACACCTTGTATTACTTTTATGTGCACGATGGGACACCAATGCACTCTCCCACTACACATCAAAACCCCACATTGTTACAATTACTTGTGACCCACAACTTACATATGTGTGTATTATGCGATATTGATATTTAATGATATTATATCACACAAGGTTAAACATCAAACTCAAACAACGACTTCGATATTCCTAGTACTTCTCATCAAAATCATTTACACTTTGCACCACTTAACACATGACATCTAGATGATAATCTCATTGATGGGTTCAAATTTTATCCCTCTAATGATTCACATCGACATTTGGGATTATAATCACTTATACATATCTTCTTTCACACATGCATGATTCATTTATTTTAACAAAAATGACATTCACTTATGGCATAATACCCAATATTTTGACATAAAATTTACAATCAATACCTAAGTCATTATTGGAAAACGTAGCTCATTTTCATGGTTGAATGTAATTTTTGAGAGAATCATAATTATTCAGGACCCCATCTCCTTTCATTTATTGTCTACAACTTATGGCCCAAGGATCCTAGTACATTACAAGTTGGAACCTTTCATGTTATCCCTTATAAATAAAAATAAAAACAACACAATATGGAAAAAATACAAAACCAGGACCTTCATGTGACTAGCTTATTCATTGACCGACTTAAACATTTTAATTATTCATTTTTAGTACTTTACACATCCCACTTCCTTACGAAATTCATCCTTATAGTATATATAAGATGATTCACATACACATATTCCATGAGCAGTCCTACACATAGTCTTTTTGGATTCTTACACCTTACACTCGGAGAAACCTTCTACATTAGGAACATGTTTACACTTTGAGGAATCTTACATATAGATCTTAATCATATTATATCTTTAACACTTAGTCCATTGGTGATACAAATATTCTATTTCTTATATTGCACTACCTTATATCCCATGACATGTGTTGTATTGTGCTTCATTTGATGATTACACTTTTTAATTCTATATAATTATTTGACATGTTCCATGTTGACTCATTGTTGATTTTGATACATTCACATATTTTTGTATTATTTGTTCATTGCTTGTTGTAGTCTTGACTCTTTTCTAATGAAATCATCCCAAAATCGTTTAAATTCAAGTAACTTATCTTGACCACAAATAACCGAGAACATTTGTGTCATGGTGGACTAAAGACATTCGAGAGAAATTTGGACTAGCTCATTATCTTGTCTTCATCACCAATTGTAATAATTTGATCTCTGCTAGCTTCATCAAATAGATTTCCACTATATCCATCTTTCTCATGTGAGTAGTGTTGATCTTATTCCTAATAAGCATCACCTTGGACACATTCATACTTTCTACAAGGTTCCCGGGCATCATATTTCTCCTTAGAAATCTTCTTGGTGGCGATACGAGGGATCATATGGTCCTTCACTAAATCCAACATGACTTAATTTTCCCTATTGTATTCTTGTTGTACTTATTTCATATCGTTGTAATATGTTGGAAGCATAATATTCTTCTCCACAAGTTACTGATAATTCAATTTCTTCTAGATTATTCTTCAAGTTTAACTTCCACAACACATAAATGATCCCTCTAACAAATGACTCTCGCACATTGACGGTTTCCATTAGTAAAATTGATTGAATAAGCTTGTATATGATCACTATAACAACTAGGGTTTCACACGCAAAACCCATCAAAGGCCTAATGTAGATTAGTTGCACGATTCTACTTTTTTCATTAGAGTTTGGACATGTTACCTACTAAAATTTTCATAATGTTCTTTGCTTCATATAGCTAACTTCTCCATAAAAAAAAATTAAAATATTTCAAAAGTTGTTCAATAAAAACATGTTACAAATTCCTCTACACCATAGTAATCTAACTCTAATCTTAAATAACGTTCAACTAGATTGTTAAAAACTAAAAGTCAATAAAAATACTAAAATTTACATTCTAAAATTTTTAATCACATATAATGAGCATATAGTAATAGAAAAATACTCGGATATGCTCCAAATCACATCTATGTTTTATTAATAAAAATATAAGTTATAATGCTTAAACACACTTTAGAAAAACACTCACACTTAATGAATAAAAAAATACCTTAGGCCTTATTTTATTGCTAAAGAAGATATCCTTAAAATAGATTGAATTCTAAAACTTGATTCATCTTGATATTAAATCAATTCTCGGCCTAATTTTATCCTAGGGGTTTGTTTGGAACCTAAAGAGACAAATTCAAACTTTCCAAAAAAAATGTTAAATAAAGAATTGCATTTCTCTTTGTCCATTTACCATTGTGCACTTCAATGAGTAATTATTATATGCATCTCACCCAAATTAACACTTCTTGGCCACTAGCTCACACTTGTTACTCACCATTGACTAGGTAATAACCCACTTCATGTATAAATAACACATATATAGACATCTAGACTCCTTCTCAACTAAAAAAATCAGCATACAACTTACCATGACAAAGTCTTGCATGATAGACAAATCCTTTGGACGGATTTTTCTTAAGCTTGATAGTTTCATCCTCCATTGTCTCAATGATCAATTTTTTAAATTCACAAGTTATCTTGGTCAACTTGAGTCACACTGTAAAATCACACTTACCCTACCCATACAAAGGGCCTCTAATGACACATCTATGGGGAGTACCTAAGAGATAAAAAAAGCATCTAATTGATGAATCAATCTCTCAAGCACATCATCCAACATTAAGTTTCCATACTTCCTCTATTGCTTCCCTAGGCCATTTTGTAAAGATATATATTGCACCAAATATGTCTGTCAAGTGCGGGGAGGTCCTATTGGGGTCTTCATTATCAAACACTTTGTTATTGAACATTTTTACACATTCATCACATTGGGGAACTACATGGGTTTAATGTATCTTTGGAGTATTTTTATGTAGGCATTGTGGGGAAACTCAACCCAAATCATATTAACCCATTTTAGGTCTTCAAAATTGAGATATAGGGTTTAAAGAAGTGTAATCCCAATTTTACTACATAGTCGCAATCCCATAATTATAAACAAGGGGTGCAAAGCTTAAAATGCGTAAGACCACAAGTGCAAAATTAAGATCCAAAAAATTGTACACAAGAAAAATCCATCCAAAAGATCAAATTTCTTTGGGTGAATTTTCCCTAAATAGGAAACTTCATCCTCCATTCAATTTTTATTCTCAAAATTTATGGACAACTCAATGACACTCTACACACCATGTTTATACACTTTCATATCACTATCACTTTTTCTCTTCCAATAAATCATTCGATCTCTTATGACCCTAACCCACACTTCCTTTACATATCTTTCAAAGAGTTTAAATGAGATCATACTATTATAATACATGGTATTAGGATCATTGATTTTCTTGTCATTTTTTTCTAATTCATACTTACACATAGTAGGCAATCTAAATTAGCTTAACCACTAATTTTGATATTACACTCGATGAACCTTCTTATTTCTTCTACATGCAACCTACAACTTCCATTATTACACCTAGGGTTTTAGATCTAAATTCCTCCTTTCTAGTTCTAGGGTTTATATTTATCCTCTCATATTTTTAAAAACCCTTATTCCCTTTAGACCATACTCCAATTTTATCTTCATACACCATCTAAGCATGTTATATTTATAACTCCAACATGTCATACTTTGTGATTAATTTGTACTCAAATATATGTCATCCAAATACCTTTAGTTCATCAATGTCATGAGAAAATTACCTATGCATCCAAAGTGTTTTTGTTCTCTCCCATTGATTTTATTCTAAGCACAACTAAGGGAAATATTATTTATGTTCATATGATCTCACACATATTACAAAAATACATATATGATTGAGACAATGTCTAATCATGAAGGTGACTAATTTGAGCCTAATGGAAATTAGGTTTATGTAATCCAAAAAAAGTACTCACAATCAAAATGTATATTTTCACACGAGTAATTATAGATAAGATGTAACACCTTGATCATATTATCACCATTTTACAAATAAGTCACCAACAACAAATTTCACAACACCCAAATCCACCATATACGGAAACTTCTTCTCTTTAGTTTCTATTACTCAAGTGTTAGACCAACCCTTACCTACACCTAATATTCCAACTCTGGGGCATCACATGTGGCCCTCTAAGATACTAAACATACCCATTATATGGATTCCACGTCAGACCAAATACATTGCATTTGGATCCTATTTATATTGCTTATCTCCAACAACTCCAAGCCATACAAGTGCAAATTGCTCTCTTATTGGAAAATTAATCACAAATCACGACGACCTCCATTGGGTTACCCAATAATCCTTTGGTGCCTAAAATTTTCAGCTATCGATTACCATTGAATCTTTACTCCACCAAAGATTTCCTTTTATGATGCTAAGACTAATCCACAAAAAAACTTTCCCACCTTCATGGCCTCCTCTATAGACTATATGCATGATGACACCTTACTTACCAAATTATTTATGTGTAGCCTCAAAGAATATGCACTTTATTAGTTCTATACACTCCCTCCATGTTATATATGAACATTCTAAACTCTATTTAATAGTTTCCTTACACATTTCGCAATCAATATTGGACAACACTTATTCTTCACAAAAATCACTCAAATCAATTAGAAATCACATAAAAGAGTGGCATATCATGTATATTCCTATTATAATTTTCTATCATGAGGACCAAAGCACATTGATGAAAATGAGTTGATCAATGTATCCACTATTATTTTGATCCCTAAGCTTTGTCAACCAGTTGTGTTTCTTAATTGCACATCTTTTGAGGACGTATGCCAACCAATCAAGATATATGAGACTAAGCTCTAGGTAGCTAACTTGTTGACTTATGAGATCACACAATCATATGGTAGCAAAAATTTCTAACAAAGCCCTTGTATAACGGCAAGCGAGAATCATACAAAGAAATTAAAAACTATTAATGTTGCACAACCTACTCCTATAACAACTCTTACAACAAAACCAATAAACGATTTAACTATTTTTCACCACCTCCTCGCACCTTGTCTTAAAAAAATCCTTTAGTGTAATCTAATTAGACTACCATCACCTACTATCATTGATATAACACATCAAAAAGGACCTAAGTTTGATGAACATTAATCTTGTGATTATTACCAATCTCGAGGACATTCCATGAATAGATGTTTTGGACTACACAAGAAAATATAAGAGTTTCTTGATAACAACATTGTTTCTCGAAAAGATATTGAACCACTTCGCAAACACGACATTCGCTTAAACTAATGCACACATATGATTTTTCATTGGTTTATTACCTAATCATGTCGAAACAAACAATCCATAAATTTTTTGTATGGTTTATCGTGTAATAGCTCCTCCACCGACCTATGTGACAGCACACATATGATTGATAGTATCATTGGTGTGACACACATAAACCATTATTTATCCCACATATTAATTTTTAGATTCTAAGATTCCTCTAGATGAGGATGAAGCATCTATATCTCTATTCGTAAGTGCCTACATTGATGGTGACTAATTCAAAGCATTATGATATATAATGGATCTAATCACATGCTTTGCATGATGGAACTTCTTACATCTCTATTATGTTAGGCAATATCTCATACGTACCATGGAGATTGTTCATGGATTTAATAAAAATAAATAAAACCCACTTAGGGGCATACTTTTACCACTTTAGATTGTATGTAAGAGGACAACCACCTAGTTCCTTATAGTACTTTACGGTGAAATTTTCAATATGTTACTCAAATTCTCTTGGATATGTAATATGTGATCCATTCATCGACAACACATAGATGTTTGAAGTTCATACACAACAACATGAAGATGACTATTCCTAGTATCTCATATGAGTAGCTTATTCAATATACGCTAACACCGCTTCAGTTCTTAAACCAAAAATGATGCCTCATACTAAGACACAATAGGTACAAAATAGTACAAGTTTTGATCATCCTCCTCGACATACTCCACAATACTCTATTGTAGAGCATCAACACCAACCCACTATGACTCCTACTCCTCCTTGCATACGTCATGTGTTATCTAGCCATGCACGACACAAAATAGTTTAATAGTAGTCACGTGGGTGTGACTTTCGTGAGACACTAATGCACTTTGATTCACACCGAGAGCCTAGAATAGCTGCAATTATTGGTGACTTGGGTACAAATTTTCATTACACCGTTGAGAATGACATTAGTATCACATTGTGTATGATTTAGTCATAGATCTACAAGAGCGTTATCCATCACCGGACACTTTTTTGCAATTTTTGTGACATGGTATAGGATATCTCATGGACATGATCATTATTTGCTTTCTTACAAATTTAACATCTCGTACACACACATTATAGCATTTATATTGATTGTTTGCTACATTCTTTCCTCGTTATATCCTAGGTCATTACCCAACAATACAACAATTTCATGGATCCGATGTGATTGTTAAGGGAATAATACTTACCTTGCCCTCCACATTTCCTTTTCCCAATTTATAGCATATGTCCTAGGGTCATTCGTATTGCTTTCACCTAACATTCTTCCTATTAAAAAATACAAAAACAATATAACATCGAAAATACAAAATCAAGACCTAGATGTGGCATACTCAACTCGGTCCTCATCAAGCTTTAAGCTTTATGATCATTCAAATCTATCACTCTACACTACCTAAGCAATTGAGATGCATAAAATAAATTAAGCGAGTTAAAATCGATGGACATTATACACATTAGGACTTAAGTAAGGTGTCATCATGCATATAGTCTATAGAGGAGGCCATGAAGGTGAGAAGGTTTTGTTGTGGATTACTCTTAACACTGTAAATGAAATCTTTGGTGGAGTAAATATTGAATGGTAATCAATAGTTGAAAAATTTAGGCACCAAAGGATTAATGAGTAACCCAATGGAGGTCTTTGTGATTTGTGATGAATTTTGCAATAAGAGAGCAATTTGCACTTGTATGGCTTGGAGTTGTTGGAGATAAACAATAAAAATATGATCCAAATGCAATGTATTCAGATGTGGAATCCATATAATGGGTATGTGTAGTATCTTAGGGGACCATATGTGATGTCCCCAAAGTTGGAATATTAGGTATAGGTAAGGGTTGGTCTAACACTTGAGTAATAACAACCAAAGGGAAGAAGATTTCGTAGATGGTGGATTAGGGGTTTTGAAATTTCTTGTTGGTGATATGTTTGCAATATGGTGATAATATGATCATGGTGTTACATCTTATTTATAATTACTTACGTGAAAATATCCATTTTTAATGTGAGTACTCTGTTGGATTACATACACCTAATTTCCATTAGGCTCAAATTATTCGCCTTCATGATTAGACATTGTCTCAATCATATCTCGTATCTTTTAATATGTGTGAGATCACCATTAACATAAATACTATTTCCCTCGGTTGTGCTAGGAATAAACTCAATGGGAGAGAACAATTTTTTTGGATGTATAGACAATTTTCTCATGACATTGATGAACTAAACGTATTTGGATATGATATATTTGAGTACCAATTAATCACAAACTATGACGTGTCGGAGTTATGGATATAACTTGCTTAAAAGGTGTATGAAGATAAAATTGGAGTATGGTGCAAAGGTAAGAAGGGTTTTGAAAAAGCCTAAGAGGATAAATATAAACCCTAAGACTAGAAAGGAGGTATTAAGATCTAAAACCCTAGGTGCGAGAATGGAAACCATAGGTTGCATGTAGAGAAATAAGTAGGCTCATCATAATGTAATATTGATTACTATGTGTAAATATGAATTAGAAAAAAATGATAGTAAATCAACGATCCTAATACCATGTATTACAATAGTAAGATCTCATATTAACTCCTTGAAAGTTACGTAAAGGAAGTTTGGGTTAGGGTTATAAGAGATTACAATGATTTATTGGAAGAGACAAAGTGATAGTGATATGAAAGTGTACAAACATGGTGTGTAGAGTGTCATTGAAGCTGTCCATAAATTTTGAGAATAAAAAATTAATGGAGGATGAAGTTGTTTATCTAGGGAAAATTCACCCAAAGAAATTTGACCTTTGTGGATGGATTTGTCTTGTGTAGGGTTTTTTTGGGAGGAATCTTACATATAGAACTTACTTTGATCACATCCTTATCACCTTATGACCTTTTAGATTTGGGAGATGTATACCGTATTGAGGACATTCCTACAACGAGAGCATCGACATAACCGAAATTTTCAAGATCATATTTGTATACATTTTGCTTTACAACTTATGACACGTTATAAATTTCTCTATTTGATAATCACATTGCTTGATTTTAAACAATAACTTGGTTATGATCCATACTCGCATTTAATGTTTTTTTAATTCATTTGTTTTGGCCCTAAAATTTTGTTTTGGTTACCATTGATACTTATATTGTTGATTATTTGTTGACATTAATTGGTGTGCACTTGTGTGAGTATTACGTAATATTGTCTACTTTGACTACTTTAGACATCTTAATGGGTCGAGATACTATTTTTCTTATGCTCTGTGCACTTTGTTGCTATCTAGTATGTTTATTTTTGTTTGTATAATATATTTTGTTTGCTTTATAAATGGGTTTTATGTTGTGTTTGTTTGTGTGCTTATATACCATGTGCTCTATTTATTCATATGCATTGTGTGATATTCATTGTGTGTTTACTTTATGCTCATTCACAATTGGGGCACACCACCACTTTAAATTCCTATGACACATTACTTACTACATCTTTGGAAAGGAACAAACATCCTATGAGACATTATTTGATGTACCTTTTGATAGGCTTAAACTTTTACAATATATTGCTTAACTTTCTTACATTTTTGCCATCAAATACATATCATTATGACATACATTGCTTTGATAAACACTACATCTTTTACATATTGATTATCATACATGGATTATTGACATACTTGTGTGGCACACATAATTTGCTTAATTGCATTTTTGCTCTAGGCCCAACAATTAATTTACACTATGATTATTTGAAATAGACTTGTGAGTGAAAAATGTGTCAAAGCTTTTAGCTCGATGTTTCGGGTCACTTCCCATGAACCATCATTAAGAGAAAATACCATTAAATTGAGAAGCAACAAACTAAGACTTAAATCGAGCAAGAAGCATAAAGTAACATTCATAGGGTTGAAAAGCCGTTGGCAAATTCCTACCATTCGAAAATATTAAAATACATTAAACTAAATTGAATAAAAAATTAAATCTTTATAATTTTAATTATAAGTATAATTTATTGGCATTAACTTGTACATAGATGTTTAAAATTGTTTGATATATTTGTTATTTTTAAAAATGTTTACCATTATTTTTATTCATTTTTCATTTTTTTAATGTTTACAATTAAAATAACATTAAATTTTAATTTTAAACTAAAATATATTAAATTGAAAACGGTATTATGAAGTTAAACTAACTTTTAAATTAATTTGACAAAACTATGAAGTCAATTACAAGGCTTGACAATGTAAATTGCAATGATAACGACATCAAACATATTTTAATTTACTCTTTCAAAATTATAATTTTAAACTTGAATGAGAGGGTTCAAAAAATTGATATATGAAATAGGGAAAAGATGAGGACAACTAAAGGGAGAAGAACTACAAATAAGACTAAACAGGGGGAGGATAATATGTGGTAGGGGCCCTTAAACTATAGATGATTGGCCACCATGCATGGTTGATACCCATACCCTCAACTCCATGTAGGCTACATGAACGTCTACCTATCTCGATAACTTCCCTCAACTTACATTTATGGAAGTTGTTCTCCACTTCTAGAACCTCAATCATGTCAATGTTGATAGAGTGTTGTTTTACAAGAGTGATATAACAAAGTCAATTTGTCTTTTTCCCCAAGAAGTATGTCTAAAGGAATTGTCCTCGATCTTGGTTTAAATCCGACTATGATTATTGCTTGTTGACAACAATTTTCACACAATGGCTTTTAACATCTTGATTGATAGATCATAGTTTCTTGCACATTGCTCCGTGCACATTAATTGTCATACTTCACAATTATGACATTGATTGTTATGCGACGATTATGTCATTAATTACTATACATGGATTATCACACTATTGTTTACACATTTCGGTGAACACATTATTTGCTATACTATCATGATTATGGCATTGATTCTTACACGCACATTTGTTTGTTACATACTTGTTCTCACACACACAAGCTAGCTAATAATGCTAACATTGATCAAGTATGTCACATCTTGTTAATCAAGTCTCTTTATAATGAGTGGGGTGCCTTCAGTCATTATGGATCCATTATGCATTTAGTCGTGAGTTGTGATCATGTTAGTCATTTTATCATTAATATGTTATTTTTTTGGATATTGATACAACACTCATAACATCTATTATTCTTTTGATGATACATAAACACTTGTACTTAGGATTCTTATATTGTAAGGAGTACACACTTTTTAATGCGTCAATGCTTATATCTCATGAGCATGATCATGGGATGTGTCACTCCTCCGATGATACATAATACTTGTAATTACAAATACTTATATATTACGCATTATTACCATGTTCAATTTGTGTGTGTGTGTGTGTGTGTGTGTGTGTGTGTGTGAGAGAGAGAGAGAGAGAGAGAGAGAGAGAGAGATTGTTATTTGTTTGATTCTACATGACAAACTTTCATTCTTAAGTTAAATGATCATTTGCAAAGCATCCATCATCTCAAAAGGGGGCATATTATGAGCTTCTTCAAATACATTCACGTACATTACAAATACAATGTTCTAGATGACATTGTATAATGGCATGCACACAATTATTTCAATACACTATATTACAACGTTTACATGAATTTACTTAGCAGAGTTAGTTATTAGAGTTACTTGACTTAGCAAGCCGAGAGGGCTAGAGATGGCTTCACATAACAAGCCCAATCAACATTGTTCTCTTATGCTAAAATTTCTTTTACCATATATATGACATCGAGGTATACAAGAGTCCACATCACATTTTCTACTTTCAATTTATGTCATTTTGTGATTTTGTATAAGCGTATTGACTGGACTTTAATGCATAGTTTTGTATGTGGTATGCAATTTCACGCGTACAACAAAAATACAGGGAAAAAATACACATTACAATCTTGCACGTCTTGTCCTTATGGGAGGTTTATGTTTGAAGTTATTTATTCTAATCAAGCAATTTTCGATTACTAGATTAAAATGGGAATGAAATGTAAAACTAAATATGAACCAATAACATTTTGGCAATTATACTTGGCATTTATTTCAATCCATTTATTAAATAATTTCCATAGACATCTCAAATCAATTTAACACTCCTTGGCCAACAATTGTTTATTATTGACTAGTCAAAACCCACTTTGTGAATATAGAACACGGTTGAACGTCACCACCTTCAACTAACAAAATTCAATTTATAGCCTAAACAGACAAGTTGTCCATGATGGATAAATTCGTTTAGATGAATTTGTAATATGACAGCTGATTTCCTCCCTATTTTAACAATCGCTTTTTCAAATTCTCAAGTTAGATTAATTATCTTATAATTAATTGAGTCGTAAAACTTTTCATAACATGCTCCCATAAAAGGACACTCCACCCATTCAAAGGAGATCTAATGACACATCTTTGGGCACCGCCTAAGAGATCATAATAAAACACTCAATTGTTGAATCATTCTCAAAAACATCAACAAACACTAACTCTACATACATTTTATACAACCACCCTAGATCATTTTGCAAAGTTTATCCTAAACCAAAGATCATTGGGTTTTTAGTACCAAACACATTATTATTGAATATTTGCACACATTCTCCTAGTTGAGGAACTAAAAAGATTTGACATCTCTTCAAAGTATTGCTATGTAAGCATTATAAGAGCAACTCAACCGAAATAAAACTAACCCTTTTACAAATTTTCAAGAAAGAAAGATAAGATTTGGAGGACTTCAATGCTAATCTCGCATATTCGCAATCTAATATAGGAAGCAAAGCTAAAAAAATTACAAAAACACAATGCCAAAATCAAAATCCAACAAAACCCTACACAAGGTAGTCATCTACGAGAAAACAAATCTGTTGAAGCAACTTTTCCCTAAATGTGCAACTTCAACCTCTTCAATTTTCAATTCCCAAAGTTTTAGATTAGCTCAATGACACGCTACATTACCTATTTACACACTTTCCATTTAACTTTCAATTCATCTCGACTAATAAATTGGTGCAATTTCTTATAATACTAACCCGTGTTTTATCTAATTTTCAAAAGTTGTCTAAAATCATACTATTTCAATACATGTCAAATTATAATCTATGATTTAATGTCATTGCTATATTTCTAGTTCCAATTCATATTCATTAACTTAATCCTTAATTTTGATATTCCACAATAGTGGAAACAAGCTACATAAAAATAATGCTAAATTTAAACATTCTAGAATATAAATACAATTCTATAATTATATGTTGTGTTGAAGTGCACCACATTCCACAGTGTCAAAAATAAGACTCCTAATTCATATTTATTAACTTAACCCTTGATTTTAATATTCCAATACTAATGTAAAACTAAAACAAGCTACATAAAAGTAATTGTTAAATTTAAACATTCAAGAATAAGAATGCAATTCTATAATTATATTTTATGTTGAAGTACACCATACCACACGCATGCCCTAGTGGAGGAAACTTTATGAAATAGCAACAAAGAAGGCATAGGCAGAGAAGGCATTAATAAGAAATGTCTTTATAAAATTCAAATATGGAGAGAAGCTAATGCTACATAGTCTTGTTGAAGTCAAGCCAAAAAGAACATAATGCTACGTCTTGTCGAAGCCAAGCCAATAAGAACATAAACCCTAACATTGGAAAAACATTTTCAAAACTAATTGTGAAATTATAGGCTAGTGTTCTAATTTGATGATATTCGACAATATAATTTCTACCAAGATGGTGTAGAAGTTGGAATTGTGGTGCATCGGTCATCTAAGACCATATAATATTTAATAAGCACATCAAATAATAGTGATAGAAATATGATTTTCTTCTTCATTGGAAGCTACGTTGACTACCATGACAAATAATGGTGTGATGTCATACCAATGGTCACTTATCACATGTCAATACGACAAGTCCTATACATAACGAAATGAAGAATACCTTTGAGATTATCAAAGATGATTAAGAGATTTAAGTATTTCTTTTGAAATAGGAAGGACCCATCAACTAAGTGATGTTTCCTTCAGCAAAAAAATTTTGGAAGTGAAAGAATACAATTTTTAAATTCATTTTCTCAAAATACGAACAATAAATAGACGAGATGGAAAAAAACGTAAAGTGGGCCTATTTGTTGAAACAATATGAGGTAGTGCCAAACAAATGTGAAATAACTTAGTGGATTACCAACAATGAAAACGATTTCTCGTTATATAGATTTGATGCATGGAGCAAATTTACTAAGCAAAGCGCCACATAGAATGACTTGAGCTATGAGAATCTTAGCTCTCCACGGAATGAGGGCCCCGATGTATGCCTTTTGTTGATGGTCGCAAGTGGGGTTAAATTCTTCAAGATAGAATCTCTTTTTTCTGCCTCTATTTTCCCACAAAGTTTTGCGGACCTTATCAATAACAAATGTGTGTATTTCTTTATTGCCTTGGGGCCATGTATGCCATTCAATATTCCATTTCTTCATCCACTTGATGTTTTGGTTCATCCATGACCTCTTCCTCCTGCCTAGTGGCTCTTTGAAGACAAGTTTGGGCCACCTATTTGTTGTCATATGTTCAATTTTGTTGAGGTATCTGAGAAGTCGAGGGAGCAATGAGCCGCTTATAAAGGCATGGAATAAGACGAATATTTGGCCAAATACTCGACTCTCAAAAGATGCTATGGTGGTAAGTTGGCAGGGGCATAGGCACCTTGCGACCAAACAAAATTCCTAACGTCGAAAGCAAAGAAAATCGAACCCCACATCTCACTACAGAAAGGGTCCACCTAACATTCAATTTCCCGACCATAGTCCCTTCAAATCCAAGCGGGACGGACGGACAGTCATTGTCCGGGAAAATCATTTGACGGGTGATGTTTTTGCAGATTATTAGATATTAATGTCCACAGAAGGCCAAGAATGGCCTATGGAACAAAAAATACAAACCAAGAACCAAAACATAAAGGGAGTGCCAAAACATCTCCAAAAACAGAAAAAAAGGAAACAACAAATCAACTGCTATAAGGTTGCAGATCGTGAAACCAATAGAAAGTGCATTGTCTAACACATCGGACCCGGGTTGTCTCGCATATGAGATCTCTTAAGATTCCTGAAATCAGTAATGTGGAAGTAAGAACTGATATTTCGTACTCATTTGTATTTGAGGACTGCAATTTGAGTGTTCTTTCCTAAATTTGAAGTATTTCACGAATAAATAAAGCTAAGCATTTCTAATCTTCATATCGAATGAGACTCCTTAAAGACCCATTGGAATCTCTCGAAAAGACAATGATATCTCCCACGTCAACTGATATTGCTGAAAACCCAAAGGATTAGATAAGGCCGATCATCGTGCGTACCATAACGTCAACGGTGGGTCCCATGTCATACTGATGTTGCCACTCGCCACCTAAACGGCTCTAATATTCTCGCATATTCGGCCGGAGCGATACAAAGGATTTGGGTTTAAGCAGACCATACATTTTATTTTTGAAAACAGAGGCAAGGGTAGAAAAAAATGGGGTTTGATGAAATCGAGAGAACTCATGGGCTTACGAAGCTTAGAAGTCACTACCAACCGCAGATTACCGCCGCTTCAGGTATTTTTAAGGCTTAAAAGTTTCCTTTAAATGGAAAAAAAAAAACCTTAACGTAGTTGTCTCTGTTAGGTTTTTTTGAAGCTGAAAATCTAAGCAATATATTGTCCCGCATGTTCGATCCGTGAACGTTTCAATGTTTTCCGACACATATACTATTTCTTTTATCTAATTTTTGCTAGGATGGAAAATTATTTCACGGATTTTTTTGATATTCACCAAGTGTTCAAAGATGAAGATTGGCTTCGCGTTTATACAGTTAGGGTTGTTTATGTTAAGCTAAAGATCCGATTAGATCAGTAGAGATAGATTTCTACTTTGATCTGGTGTAGGAAATGGCCAATAGTTTATTACAAGAATTATCGTTAGTAATTTAAAATAAATGCGGAAATATGTGCAGTAAGGACTTGGTCTGTGAAACACTAATAGGTGTCGTTAGGTTTCCACAGTTTAAAATTTGGAAAAATATTTTAGGAAAAAGCACGTGATACAGTTTGTGATCGTTAATGTTTCGGATCATTCTACCGTAACCATCATCTGATGCAGAGGTGCAGGACTGCAGCAGCGATCCGAAACGTTAATGACCACATGCATCACACATCTTTTCCTAAAATATTTTTCTAAATTTTAAACTGTGGAAACCTAAAAACACCTATTAGTGCTTCACATACCAAGTCATTACTGCAGGTATCTTTGGAAATAAGCAGGGGTAACGAGTTGAAATTTTCAATAAACCTGCAAAAAGTAACAGTCTAACTAATTAGATAAATTTATATATTTAAACAAACATGTCAAAGATTTGTTAGGCATATAGGTTTAATAAGAGAATTTTTGTGTCCATGAACAATAGCAATACCACCAATGATTACCCCAAAAAAAGATGGAGATTGGAGAATGTGTGCATATTGCAAATCTATCAATTAAATTAATATCAAGTATCCATTCTAAGGAGGATAGTGAATAGAGCGTGTGCATATTCCAAATCTATCAATTAAATCAACATCACGTATTCATTTTTATTAATTTGAAAATAAATAGAGAAAATGGAAAAATGCATTCAA
Organism: Taxus wallichiana var. yunnanensis; assembly: GCA_018340775.1. Lineage (NCBI taxonomy): Eukaryota > Viridiplantae > Streptophyta > Pinopsida > Cupressales > Taxaceae > Taxus > Taxus wallichiana. The sequence goes on from CM031238.1 coordinate 304,527,600, forward strand.
GATAGATTAAAAAAACTGTATGAATGATTTGGTGAATGCCATTTTAAGTTAACCAACACTTAAATACATTTATAATGAGGCCATTTCTTAGAAGAATACAATGTATATGGACGAAACATTCACCTTCAATAGAATAAGGAAGTAGCATTTGTTGCACCTAAGACAATATTAAGCAACAAAAGTTGCTTATAAATTTAAAGAAGTGGTCATTCATGACAATAGAAGCTTGTGCATGTAAGTCTCTTGATTTCACAATGATTAAATTGGTGCCATTGTTTTCTAAAATAATGACGACTCGTCCCCCAAGTGTGTATTGAATCTTACAATAAGATGCCACATAGGTATATTGTTTGGTCTACAGGAATGTGGTCAAAATTTTATGCATTTGATATAATTGTGGTAATTGATTATTCATAACAATCAAGGATGCAGTCCACTCAATACGGTAGTCAACAAATTTCCTTGTCAGGGTAAAAGGCACCTGTAAAATATGGTAGAGATGTGGTAATTGATTATTCATAACAATCAAGGATGCAATCCACTCAATGAGGTAGCCAGCAAATTTCCTTGTTAGGGTAAAAGGCACCTGTAAAATATGGCAGAGATGTTAGGCTCATCTCCAGTGTTCAAACAAAAACTTCAATTCTCACTAGGAATGAAATATAATTAAAAATTTAATTTTACTTTCTACAAATATAAATTGTAATGATTTTTTTAAACTACAAATTAAAATTAATACTTCAAATCAAGTTAAATATAGAAATAAAAGAAAGCGATATTAGATAATGATGTCTATTAAAACATTATTATTTTTTAATAATTTTTAAGGAAAGAGTAATACCTGACAAATACCCAACCTAAAGCTTTGAAAAGTTGAGCTCTAACATATGAGAAACACCACGGATTAACCCATCTGAATCTGAGTCATTGGTGGGGGTTTGGTCCGTTAGCTGGTATTCGTCCAGCCATTCAGATACTCACAATGCACATTGCATACTCATGCTTCCAACCTTTTCCCAAATCTCCCACTATAAATTTTGCATAGAAATAATACTAGAGACACAAAGACTTCAAACTAAAAGAGGACTTCAAAATGCAAAGAGGCTTTACAAATCTGCAAAAGCATTTGGCCAAAGAATACGTAATTCAAAGGCTGAAAAATCGCAATTAATGTATTTGGCTTGAAAATGGACAAGCTCACATGAGGTGGGCGATAATTTCATTGGCAACTATAAACACAAGCATCACAGTATTGATGTGTAGCAGCAATTTTCTTCTTAGATAAAATAAATATTAATATAAAGAAGTATTTTGACAAAAATTGTCAAAACCATCCTATTGTGGAACACCCTAACTTTATGACCTAATGATGTCTAATGCGGTAATATTAGACTTCAAATTATTTATCCAAAACTCATATGGCATTTTAACTATATGCACTTAAAATTTGGAGGCCTAACTCCTCATATATTTTGTCATATAAACTCTTCTAATATAAGGTGTCATTATATATATATAACTTTCTATTCTTAATCAATTCTAACATGAGGCATCATTACATATGACTTTTCAATGTATGATTAAAATTTGTGCATATGGTCATGTATTGTTTGTGTGTTTATGTGTCATCGCATGAGTTATTGTGTCTTTGATGTGACACATTGCCTTGGCTAGACTTTCTCGGTAGTCCCATAGACCGTTAAATCTGTGGACGTAATTAAAACCATTATTTCATTTCATAAATGGACTCAAGGATAGCTTTCAATCAGTTTGCTATGATACTAGGGTTCGCCCCCACCCTCCTGTACCTCCTAGATACGTACCTGGTATAGATATGTCCCGGATACGGTAGTGATACATCCCAGTACATCTAAGTACATATCGGGTACCTGGTACGTACATGGACGTACCCACAGGGTTGGATAGTGGGGAGCTCTTAAAAACAAATTATTTTATTTTGACTCAAACAAACTTCAGTGTTTATTGAGTGCGAGACTAGGAGGGCATGGCAACCACAAGGAAACCTGGAGATTGTTTAAAATCCCTCAGGTTTATTGAAGAGAAAATATTCAAAGGATATCAAGAATGTTTGAGGTAATTATTTGGGATAATCGTAATTGGCCAAGGAAAGAAGTTATTCATAGAAATTTGGACATATATCTGAGCCTCCATACAAGTTATTTATGAGATCAAATCTCAGGTGATCTTCAATACTAATAGAAAAATATGGAACCACAAATTGCATAGCTTAAAGTTTCAAAGAGCATCCTTTCCCAGAAACTATCAAGGCACAACATTGACTCATTCCCGCATCCTTAAGAAGGATTAGAAGGTGATTTTGGATAATATGAATGCAAGAACCAACCATTGGACTGACCTCTTTAGTTATATTGCCATGTTAGAGTCAATCTCATTAAATAAGTCCTTTGGGAAATGGATGAAACACAAAGGAATACAATATTTGTATATTATAAAAATGTAAAATCTTAAGTATATTGAATGTTTTGAACATTGATCATACTATATTTTTCAAGTTTTGTATTTCTTATGTGTGTATATATATATGTGTGTGTGTGTGTGTGTGTGTAAGGATGTATCCAAGTCGTATTGTACCCAAAGGTTTTTACAATCGACGTATCCATGCATCAAACCTGTACCCGAGCCGTTTCCTGGCAACATAGGTTGTCACTTATCAACGGATAGGCATTTGATTTCCTTGCAGCTTACATGTAAATGGAACATTAAAAAATTATAATTTTATTTCTGAACCTGACAAGAGTGCTGCCCATGGCTGAAACTACTGCTGCTCGGGCAGGTCCGCTGTTATACAAGACTTCAAAACAATACAAAGTATGAAAAATACATGAGTATGAATTAAATTTAAAAATTCTACAACAAAAGCACTTGCATTAATATTTGAGGCCTCCTAAATATCATAATCTTAATAGAATTATGTAAATTTAATTTAATTTTGAATGAAATGAATTGAGTTGGTATGTAAGGTTGGCCACTAACTGCTACTAGCATATATGGTTAATAAATTGATCTACTCTTCATAAAAACCATAATAAAATAAAATAAATTAATGCCCCCTAAATGTTGGCGCCCTAGGCAGTTGCCTATATATGGAAAGACAGTCTCGCGAACATCAACTCAACTAATTTCCAAGTTTGTCATACATGGATGCGCTTACAAGAAGTTGGCACATGTCAAGTTTGATGTGAGAGTGAATTCCCTTTCTTGGAAATGCATGTCTGAAATAGTTGAGGATATGTGGAAGAGTTTTCAAGGGGGTTGTGTGTAGTGCCTCGTTCAACTGAGCCTCTCAACATAAATGCTGTGAGGTTGGGATTGACGGTGATGGATGGCATTGGCATTGTATGATTAGTATTATTATTATAATCATACAAAATAATGTGTGATGTTATTTAATCTACGCCTATCACAATCACAATGACGAAGAAATGTAGCAAACATACACATACATATCCATGTATTTATTCATACGTTACTATGTATGTGTATACAAATGCATATACATGTATAAACTACGTCACAAGATTTGAGTTCAAGTTATTGCTCAACAAGGATAAAGTTAGGTTCAAGTTCGCCAGTGGAGAAAATTCACCAGAAAATATCATGGAGTTCAAACAAAATAATTTTTTTATCGTTTTTATTTTCTAAAAAATTGCATAAATATGTCAGAGAGACAGTGGAGAGCTCTTTCCATCCTCTGTTTTCACTCTACATATATATCGATAAAATAATGCAAAATCATGTCACTAACAGTTCAAGTTCACGTTTGGCCAGTATAACGTTGTTACTTTGGTTGTGTTTCAAAGCAGTAAAACTGTGATCTTGTTGAAGCAATATGTAAACATAGGCTTGCACTATAACAAGGTGCACTTTGTCAGACCTGCAGAGATTATTGTTGAATTTAAGTGAAGCAAGCTGCCAAACATAGGCTTAGACCATAACAAGGCACACCGTGTAAGACCTTGAGTGATAAAGAAGGGACCAGGTTTTATTTGCAGTTTCTAAAATGTTTAATTTTCCGTCTGGAGATCAAGATCACGCTGTTGACTTCATAAAAAATAGATGTATAGTATGCAACGTGCATCGCTGCCTATAAATACCCAAGGGCTATTTGTTAAAGCCCTGCTTTCTGATACCGTGGAGGTTAGCACACGTCTGGAATGAAAAGCTGGAGGAGGAGGTGGTGGGGATTGCGAAAAACAAAAGGAGAGGAAACAGAAAGATGTCTGGCTAACAAGAAAATGACAACCTCTTGCATGTTTTCCTCTCTACCCAAACCACATTACACATGTCAATGGAGTGTTCTGAAACTTTGCATTCAACAGGAAAATTAATCCTTAATATATGTCTTTTCTAATGTTTTGTGTTCTTATTTTTATTAATTAGTTAATCCTAATAGGATGTATTTCTATTGTTTCTGAATTGAGATTCATTGAGATGAAATAAATTTGTGGCATATTATTGTTGGTGGGAAATTTGTTAATGTCTCCGCCATATCTTTATGGGTGGGAGATTTCATGACTTTTGGATTGCTTGTCCGATGTCAAAAGTGAGGAAGACTTTGTAGTCATGACTCCAGCCCGTGCTTAACATTGACGGTGAGTTACATGTGTTTGTATGTTTTGAGCTATAAAGAATAAATAATTTCATAGCTTTCTTTGTAAGTTTATTCTTAATCGGTGACAAATAGCGTCAGGAAGATTTAGACATGGTCATCCTCAAAAGCCATTAAAACTGTTTCACCAAATGCAACAAATAGATATTCAACCTGATCAGCTCACCTTTGCCAGCATACTCACAGGCTGTAGCAAAATAAGAGCTTTGCAGCAGGGTATGGACATCCATCAAGGCATATCTTTGAAAAAATAGAAAAAGATAGTCAAATTTAATCACTGATGGTTGCAGTCTAAAACTATCCCTCATCCTCTAGCAGAATCGTATTATTCATACTGTGAGAAAGCAAATAAGAAAGATAGAATTCACCTATATAGCAAGTATTTTACGGTTAAAATCATGAAAAACGTCTAAACGGCCATCAAATTTAACCCCTGCTTGGCATAGCTTTTTTCCATCTGCTCAGATTCCTGTGCATGATCTATCTGTAAACGTACATGCATACATATTAATGTGTATATGTATATTCACACACATTTATTTTGGAAATCAGCTGATTGTCTATCTCACTTATCTTCATGACCTCATGTGTTTGAATGGCCCACTTGATACTCAATAAATTAAGGTCATGATAATTTATCTCACATATATAAATGTAGATATGCACACAAGCATGCACATGCCACACACACACATTTATTTTAGAAATCAGCTGATTGTCAATATCTCATTTATCTTCATGACCTCATGTGTTTGAATGGCCCACTTGATACTCACTAAATAAAGGTCATGCTAATTTATACATGTAGACACACATACATATACACATGCATATGCATATGTATCTATGTATACTTATTATACTGTGTCACAAGATGCAACAAACTTTATTAAAAATGTTTGAACTTCGCCAAACTTTGTCCTCATCAAACATGAACTCAAACTTTATCCATTATTTTTACATGGAAGTTTCTGACATGCTTTTGCATTATTTCATAAATATACACTGACTGAAAGGCCTCTCCAATCTATCTTTCTCGACATATTAATGCATTTTTTTAGAAAATAAAGAACGATAAAAAGGACTAAAGGACTTTTTTCCCAAAACTTATCCATTGGTGAACTTGAACTACATTTTATCCTCGTCGAAGGTGAACTAGAACTCAAACCTGGTGACTTATGTACATATATAGATATACACATCTACATATATATCTATAAATAGCGTCTCATGAAGATAAATGAAATATTAACAATCAGTGATTTCCAAATTAAATGTGCATGAATATGTGTATGCGTGTGCATGTGCATGCGTATCACAAAAACAATCAAATGTAATGTCAAGTACTTTCAATCCTATATTAAAAATTTAAAACCTGAATTTCTACTCTCAACTTCATATATAGGTGAATTCTTTCTTTCTTATTTGCCTTCTCACAGTACGAATAATACAACTCTGCGAGAGGATGAGGGATAGCTTCTTTTTTTTTATCAAATTTCGGTTTGCTGTCCCTTGGCATAGCCTTTTTCCATCTGCTCAGAATCCTGTGCATGATCTATCTGTAAACGTACATGCATACATATTAATATGTGTATATGTATATTCACACACATTTTTTTGGAAGTCAGATGGTTGTCAATATCTCATTTATCTTCATAACCTCATGTGTTTGAATGGCCCACTTGATACTCACTAAATCAAGGTCATGCTAATTTATCTCACATATATATACTAGCAATCGCATGTGTACAATGCAATGTGAACACCGAATGGTATATGTTATTAGATTTAGAAAGACAGTTATTACTTTTGTAGTTGATGTTGATAAGGGGTGTGATTGACAATACTGATTTTCTATTAAAGCCAGAACAAATGTTGCGAAATACATTAGAAGGGATGTTAGATAACAGTTAGTTGTGTAATAATTGAATACAAATGCAAGTGAGACATGTAAGTTTGCTAATACTCACTCTCAAGAATGTAGTGAATGTGAAGTGTTGTTGTCAAAGTAGATTGAAAGAATGACTAAGTGCTTTAACATATTATCTCTCCATGAAACTAAAATGAGACAGAATATGCAATTATATATAAACAAATCTGAAATGGTTATGGTACATTCCAAATTTCTTTATTACCTCAACGAGTTTGAGAGCATCATTGTTAGAGCTATTTTGTGCATATCTTACAATCATAACATTCCATGAGACCACATTTCTTTGAGGCATTTTGCAAACAAAAAATGGTATATGTTATTTGTGTTATAGGGATAGTTTTTACTTTTGTAGTTGTGTTTGTTTAAACTATGGGTGATTGATTTTGTATGTGTAGAAATATAGATGAGTCACTTCATTTAAAAGCGCAAACATGAGGTCTTACCCTTTAAACTATTCAAAATGCAAAAAAGTGATATAATGTACAAAGCTTTGGATGGAAACAACTATAATTTACATGGTCCTTTCTTGGCATTTTAAATTTCTAGGTATTTGTGTGCAGATGAAGACATTAAAAATGTGTTGTTGTTGGTTAACATAAAGAAATGGGCAACAATAAAAGGAAAAATCGAACATGTATGTTGAAACATGTAATTTTGTAATTGTAGATATATAGACGAACCACTTCATTTAAAGGTTTCATCTCTTCATTTCAAAGTTGTTACAAATTCGTATATATACATTTACAAATATCATATCATGAGTGGTATTGTTTTACGGACTGTTTTATTTTAACTTAACATGAGAATAATTATATCATGAATGGTAGCCTTTTGAGGGTAATTTTATTTCCGGTAAACATGAGTACATTTGATACCCCTTGAACGGAAATGGCGTCTAGGATAGAAGAAGTGTTGAGTAAAGTAGTAACGGAGGTGCTATCAAAGCAAAGTGTAGTATTTACGAAGGGTTGAGTGATAGTAGTCTTGCTTCCTCCTTTCTTCTTGCTCCAAGTGTTGCTACGTGTGCCATTTTTAGTACCTTTCGAATGAAAAAGGAGGTGAAATGCGCAAATTTGCAAGCGAGGCAACTCTGGAGAAAGCTGTGAATGTCAGACCCTGCCTTTCATTGGTTCCAATGTCGACAATTGCTCTATGCATAGTAAGTCCCTAGGACTTGTGGATAGTTAATGCCGTGCCATTTTAAGTGGCAATTGTCTTCGATTCCCTCTCGAAATAGGGGGTATCGAAATATGTAACGGGTTGGAGGGATCCCAACATGGGCCATTGTATCTATCAAATTTGACAACAAATAAAGGTAATGTTGGTGGTGGCATTGATGCGTCAGTAGACAATGTCGGTGATTGTTCTGTAGCACCATTTACGAGGCCTGCGTCAACCCATAAATTTGCAATAAGCATGATTTTTTGTTGTTTGCATAACAAAACTTTGTGCTCCAACTAATCATCATCAGGATTTCTTGGTCCAGCCCGCCTGTTACTTTCAACAATGGATTGGGCAATCGGAACGTTCAATGCCTTCAGCATCTGAAGGTTGTGGGAGTCCACGAGGTCGTTTTTGCAAACAAATGTGGTGCGTCCTTAAAAATTTTGAGCTCTTGCTGAGTTAGGTGTGTGTCTGTGCGAGACATTAGGAGTTCCTAGTCCTCAATAAGAGGGGTTGAATCTCGCATGTTGAGCAGTAAATTCGGAATGAAATCCCTTCCAAAGGGTGGCTCCATAGGATTTACTTGCATAAAGAGGACTGTCCATAACCGGTGGTAATTGCCCGAGGTCGCGAGGAGGATGACTGATCTGTTTCCAAATTCAGATGTTTTTGAGTGTGGGAAAGCCTCGCATAGCCTACTGTCAATATCTCATTTATCTTCATGACCTAATGTGTTTGAATGGCCCACTTGATACTCACTAAATCAAGGTCATGCTAATTTATCTCACATATATATACAAGTAGACACATATATGATACACGTGCATATCCATAGTATTATGATACTATGTCAGGAGGTACACCAAACTTTATCAAAAATGTTTGAACTTCACCGAACTTTATCCTCATCAAACATGAACTCGAACTTTATCCATTATTTTTACATGGGATGTTTTGACATGCTTTTGCATTATTTCATAAATATCTCTGTTACCAGGAAACGCCTAGGGCCCCCCCGTTTCCGTTTCCGAAACGTTTCGGAAACGGAAACTCCTTCGAAACGTCCTAGTCTCCTAGAGATAAGTATACATGATAATAATGTATAATTTCAATGAATACAAAATATTTTGAGTGTTTTATCAGTTATTCTTATCACTTATGGTGTATGGAGTACAATTTTAAAATGAGTACTATGCACACACACATATATATATATTTTAATAATATATTGTACAGACGTTTCCCGTAACGTTTCGTATCCAAGGTTTTTTGAAAATTGCCGTTTCCGCGTTTCGTACACGTTTCCGTTTCCGTTTCCTGGCAACATAGATAAATATGGGTGTGTGAATATATATATATACACAGACTGAAAGGCCTCTCCACTCTATCCATTTCTTTTAGAAAATAAAGAAAGATAAAAAGGACTTAAAAGACTCTTTTTTCAAAATTTATCCATTGATGAACTTAACCCAGTTTTATCCTCGTCGAACATGAACTAGAACTCAAATCTTGTGACTTATGTACATATTGTCATATACTGTCAACTGATATACACATCTACATATATATGTATAGACAGAGTCTCATGAAGATAAATGAGATATTGACAATCAGCTGATTTCCAAAATAAATGTGTGTGAATATACATATACACATTAATATGTATGCATGTGCGTTTGCAGATAGATCATGTACAGGAATCTGAGTAGACGGAAAAGGTATGCCAAGCAGGGGTTAAATTTGACGGCCGTTTAGACGTTTTTCATGATTTTAACCATAAAATACTTGCAAATATTTGAAATAACTGTCACACGCGACTTATATATTTTAAGTATGACCATCAATTTTTATATAGATTTATATGTAAACTATACAAATATAATTTAAAAATAGTTAAATATATATAGAATAATCTTTTATATATTTTGTTAACAGTATAAAAATAACACTGTTTTACATTTTTGAAGGGCAATATTTGAAAATGACTGTCACCTAAAAATTGTTTGACAGGCATAGGTGGCCATCAAATTTAACCCATGCCAAAGGAACGCGAACCGAAATTCGGCTGCATTGAAACAAAAAATACTTTCCTTCTTTTCCCAAAAACTACACCCCAAATCCTTTCGCAGAAAAAAACATATTATTTTAAAATAATAATAATAATAATAATAAACTTTGCAAGAGGTTTTTAGACCAAAATAAAATACCAAAACTAAGTTTTCTCCATCATGGAACAAAACCCGATCTAAGTCAGTGACCACACAGAAAGAAACCTCTAGTCTTTCGATTATCCTGCTCTAAAGGGGAACAGACCTGGATAAGGCTTCCAAAGGTGAATTGGGTTGGTTACCTTGCTTACATTTTGTAAACCAGTGTCAATACCACATTTGGATACTCGTGTCTTCTGTAAACTGCAATTAGGGTATTCCATGAGAACACTGTCTCATTCAATCTTTGATCAAACACTACAAGTGGAACTTGTAGGAGAGTTGTGGTCTTGTGTGAGCATCAACTCAGCTAAACTTCTGCACTTATCATACAAGGTTGTTTTGTAATTTGGTGCATGGTAAATTTGAATCCCTCTCATTGATGTGAGAGTGAATTTTCTTTGTCAGAAATAGAAGCCTGCAATAGTTGAAAATATGTAGAAGAGTTCATAGGCAGGTTGTGTGGTAAACAGAATGTATAGCATCTCCTTCAAAGATCCTCTGTACATACTGTTGTGAGATTGAGATCGATGTTGAATATCATTGGCATTCTATAATTATTATTATTATTATACAATCCAATTTGTCAATAAAGAAATTCTAAAAATCAGAAAGCAATATCTTATTAGAATTTCTTTATTGACACATCTATTTGTTACATTTAGGTTCTCCAAGGTTGGTCATACTGCACATGGACATGGCTCTTCACATGTATGATGACATAATGAGAATCACAGAAAATCTAAACGAGAAATATATAATTGGCTATGGTGCTACAAGCACTGTTTATAAATGTGTTCTAAAGAATTGTAAGCCAATTGCTATAAAGAGACTGTACAGTCACTACCCACAAAGCTTGCATGAATTTGAAACTGAGCTAGAAACAGTTGGAAGCATCAAGCATTGGAATCTTGTGAGTCTGCATGGATATTCGCTTTCTCCACATGGAAACCTGTTGTTTTATGATTACATGGTAAACGGAAGTCTGTGGGACATCCTACATGGTGAGTAAAATGATTATGTTATGAAGAAAAATGGATCTGTACATTGTAGATTCATATTTTGAAATAGAAGAATCCAATCAATCTCTAACCTTCTGATTAAAATGGATTGTTGGAGAATCTAACAAGTGTTTTTTTAATTTTTATTTTCATATAGGATCATCAAAGAAGATTAAGCTAGACTGGGACACTCGGCTAAAGATTGCTCATGGTGCTGCAGAAGGATTACCATATCTTCATCATGACTCCATGCATGAAGTTGCCAGAGTTCTAAAGTCGATGTTGTCAGTGCCTGCTCCTAAGCAAGTTCCTAGTATCCGAACGAACCAACTGACCCCTAGTAATAATTACAGGAGGTATTTGGATGAATATGCAGATGGTAAGCACAAAGATGTTACAGGGAGCACAAGCAGCACTTCTGATGGGCATTTGTTTGTGAGATTTGGTGAGGTGATTTCACAAAACACTGTTTGACTAGAATGAGACTGGGACGGTGTTGTGTCGGAAAAAAATGCATCCCCACGAGTCCTCTCTATACACACACGTTACTATGCATATAAACATACAGGCAGCATATAAACATACAAGCAAAATATAAACATACACAAGTATATACATTTGCATATGTATCTATGTATGTTTCTACATGTATATGCATGTGTATACATATGCATATAAATGTATAAGTATACATAGATACATATGCATATGTATATACATGTGTATGTTTATACGCATATGCATGTGTATACATGTGTGTATGTATATGTGTGTGTATACATGCATGCATATATGTGAAATGAATGAGCATCATCTTGATTCAATGAGGCACTTGTCATACATGGGTGCTTTGTAAAAATTAGCACGTCACAGGTTTAAATCCTTCGTCTTATTCTGCTGCATACAACAAACAAAACAGTGGTAGGCAGTAGTTTCCTCTCAGAGACAATTGAACCCACTTCAGATACAGATCCAGATCAATCAATTTGTATATAGTAAAATGAGGAGATATTAGGGTTACAGATTTATCTCCGTGTGCAGGGCTGGTTTAACCCATAATGGTACTGATTTTAGGACGGCTATTAGTGTTCCCTGTAACATTCTGTTTATTTAATTATGAGAGTACAGAACCCTGCTTTACCATTGTTAGTTAAGCTCCGACTTCTGCACTTGCTGCAACTATCCAATTACTGCTAAATTTACAATGTTAACTTGGGTTTCAGCATGGTTAACACCTCTGGATCTCAAATAAAGTGCTTGTATTATTATGCAAGGAAAATGACAGGTCTGAAAGGCCGTTTAGGATGTGTTGCTCTCCATGTTCTGCTTTGGGTTTTGAAGAGCGCTTAACCCGGTTGGTGGGTTTGTTTGACATGGGTCTATTTTTCCCACTCAACTTTTATTTTGCTGTTAAATACATGGAGAAACAAACAGCAGATACAATACTTTTGAAGCTATACGATTCATATAATATCTTTTCAACCGGAATCTTATCACTCTAAGGAATATCTATATTGAATGCCCTTAAAAACAAATTTAAAATGTGTCCTAACTCTGCAAACCCTAAATTTCCTACATTAAACTTGTCTTATTAAGAAAAAATTGATAATGACGTACAGGATGAGGATAAATCAGAGAGAGTACTCTATTTGTATATATGCTTGATAGGTGGATGGGAGATTCAGACGTGTTTTAATATGTAGTAAACGAGAGGTGTAGATACATAAATATTTTATTATAAAATGATATGTAGGTGAAAGACAAGTAGATTGAAGATTGGCAAAAGAGGGCACACATTTAATATGTAGTATAAGAGTATTTATTAAGAAATATTCCACCTACTATGCAATGCAATACTTCTAATAAATCCTTTTATATGCTTATCGACCTCTCACAAGCACCTATGGATGTTTTTGCTAGTTATACGTGTATATGCATATGTATACATATACACACAACATATAAACATGCACAAGTATATACATTTGCACTGTGAAGCCAGGAAACACAGAGGGGGGCCACGTTTCCCCTTAGAAACGTTTCAGGAAATGAAACGAGGGGGTGACGATTCGGAAATGTTTTTGGCATTTCCAACGGTTTTTGACTTTAAAAAACGTCATTTCTTTTTTAAAAATAAAAAATCTTGCATTAAATGAACCCTAACCCTAATACAACTACCTAGACTTGCTAAACACACTTCCTAAAAGCTATATAATGACCTCTTGGGTCCATTCTAAATCACACTCTCATTTTTCTCTTGCTAAATACAGTTTTCATTATTATTATGTACATGTGAATCATTGAAATTGTAACCATGTTGAATGACGACTCTTTAGAAGTTCAAATTTCAATGAATTCAAAATATTTTGAGTGCTTTATCAATTATCTCTTATGGTCTACAATTATAAAATGAGTACTATATATATATATATATATATAAAATATATATATATATATATATATATATATAAAATATATATATATGTATGGACATTTCCATCGATGTTTCGTATCCAAGGTTTTTGAAAATTGCCGTTTCTGCGTTTCGTACCTGTTTCCGTTTCAGTTTCTGTTTCCATTTCCTCGCAACATATCATTTGCATATGTAGTTTATACATGTATATGCAAATGTATTCATATACATATATGTGTGTGTGTGTGTTTATATGCATAGCAGCGTGTGTGTATACATGTGCATATACGTACACATGTAAATAAATGTATAAGTATACGTAGATACATATGCAAATGTATATACATGTGTATGTTTATATGCATATGCATGTGTATACATGTGTGTATGTATATGTGTGTGTATACATGCATATATGTGAAATGAATGAGCACCACCTTGATTCAATGAGACAGTTGTCATACATGGGTGCTTTGTAAAAATTAGCACGTCACAGATTTAAATCCCCTCACTGTTGTGGAAGTGAATTTATTTTCTCAGAAATAGTTGAAGACGTGTAGAAGAGTTTACAGGGGCGTTGTGTGTAATCAGCAGAATGTGCAGTGCCTCCAACCAAGCTTCCCTACATGATGCTGTTAGATTGAAGTTATGATTGGTGGTGGATAGCATTGGCATAGTATGTTATTATTATTAGCATACAATGATACAAAGAAATGTGCATTGTTATTGAATCTAATTCGACCAAAATGACAATGACAAAGGAATGTATCAAACATATACATATCCATATGTATATACAAACTGTATATACTTTATATGTGTGTATATGCATGTACATGTATAAGCTAGACTGCCCGGAAATGCCAAGTACCCCCCCATACCAGGCCTGATACATACCTGGTATGGGTAGAGGTACGGTTTGGGTATGCTGTGGGTACGTACCCACAGGCCCCGGGTACGTCCCAGGTATGGGTGCGGTACGGGGACGTACCTGCAGCCTGCATATACATACCTGCAGCGTGCCGAACCGTTTTTTTTTTTTAAGTGCAAAAAAATAAACAAAACTTGATGGCTTTGACTGGAATTGAACCTTGGAAAGTTCGTGCGAGATTCAATATTGCCAATTGGCTCCGAAGGGTCAAGAGAGATGAAAAGGGCTTCATTTGGTTGACTTACTATTTGGGGTCTTTCTTGTTGCTCCTCATGGGTCCTTTATTCTTCAGTCAATTTGGAAGGCATGGGAACAAGTGAAGTACTTGGTGGTTGGACAGCCTATCTTCTCTTCCTTTAACACTAGGTGCCAAGCCTACAAATCCATTTCGTCGAATCTGAAATATGACAAGATCCTTACCTTGACAAGAGGCTGCTCTGCCCTCCTTTGGTTTGAGAAAGGATTTAAAAGATTTCATGACTTGTACAGATTTTGGAAGTGGATGGAATGGACAGACCTTGAAACTTTCCATAAGCTTCCTCAATCTCAGTTCAGAATGTATACAATGCTCAGAAATGCTTTCACAGTTCCCTCTACTGGACTAACCATGGAGGAAGAGAATGACTTTTGGGATACTATGAGGTGGCTCAAAGGGCCTCCTCTCCAAGAGGCTACCTCCAAACAACTCTATGAAAAGATTGCCTTCTCCCCAAACCTTTCCCTGGGCCTCAACAATAAGTGGAATGTTTGTGAGCCCATTAGTAGATGGACTCATAGATTTAATGTTTTGTGGTCTTCTTGTATTCAGTTAAAGAAATCTTGCTTTAGATGGCTTCTAATTCATAATAAGCTTGTTGTTGGCTTCTAATATCTTATAGGTCGCTGAGACTATAAGCTTCTTGTTTTCTTTAAATTTTTATATATATTTATATTTTTTTACTTTCTAAAAATATATATATGCGAGCCAATGAGGTGGGGTTAGATGGTTGCGTCATTTGAATGTTTCCTAGCCCACCAAGGTTCACCCGCTGAGGTATTAGGGATCTGGGGGCCCAGGTTGCGTTCCAGGCTGGTTGCCGCTCCGGTAATTGAAAAGCTAACCAAAGGGAAAGGGGCCCTTCAACCCTTATTTACATATCAAATATATATATAATGTACGAACGTACTGACGGCATACCGTACACGAGGTTTTTAAAAATTTGTCGCTCCAGCGTACCGTATCCGTATCCGTACAGAAACAATCTAGTATATAAGCATACACAGATACATATGCACATATATATGTATATGTATATGTATATGTACATACAAATTGCATATGTATGTGTGTATATGCATGTACATGTATAAGTATACATGGATACATATGCATATGTATATACACGAATGTATATGTGTGAGATAGAGATATGAACTAGTACAATTATCTTAAGTACATCTATCTGAAAAATGCCGCAATATATCAATTTCAAGGCTCTTAATCTTTAGATTTTTGCATACCACATTGATTAATAACTCCATTACATTCTCTTTCAATTTCCTACTGACAAATGAAAAATGGCATCAATCTAGCTGCACCACTGTGTTGGTCTTGACAAAATCTTTCCCAAACTCAATATGAATAAGTATGACCTTAATTCAATGAGTGCCAAGTAAACCATTCAAACAAGATAAACTTAATTTTGACAATCAAGTGAGTTCCAAATTTGAATATATGTCTATATATACATACACAACTAAAACTATATAGATAGCTCTATATAGTTATGGTTATATGTGTATATGCAGAAATATATATCCAGTTATACATGATATGTGTGTGTGTGTGTGTGTGTGTAATGCAAAAATCAAATCTAAGGTCGCCAAAATGTATGTGAGCTATAAGATGATCAATATGATAATTCTCTCTTCCAATATAGATTAGGATATAAATAGAAGACCATACTAGAGCCAATACACAAGAAAAAATATAACCAAGAGGTGCAAATCCATATCCAAGATGTAGGGTTCCCTATATGAAGGATATGGGAATGGATCTTACTAGGATATTGAGGATTGTTAGCAAGAGCTAAGGTAAGCAGCAAAAGCTAACCCCAAACTAAGGGTTGTAATGCCATGAGGTGCCATAAAGTGAAACAATAATGTGACAGACAAAGATACGCTACAAAGATAATGTGTAATACATGATACATCGTTGAATAATCTGCTCTGCCAAGGAGCATTTCCTGCTTGGAAAGCCTTTCAAATTCAAGATAGACCACAGAAGTATAGAACATCCGTACACTAAAGAAAATCTGAAAACCCTGACAGCATAGATGGCTTGAGCTGATCAGCGATTTTGACATGTGGATATTACATATGTCGGGTAAGGAGAATCAGGAAGTCAACGCTCTCAGCCGATGTTGGTACTTGGCTGGGATGTCGAGGCTGAGGTTTAAAACCTCTAAAACCTGAAGTTCTACCCTATTGACCTATTATATTATGAGGTTTAAAACCTCTAAAACCTGAAGTTCTACCCTATTGACCTATTATATTCGTGAATTCAAAAACAACGATAGCCTAAAATCAGGCCTAGAAATTGACAGGCTGTGGGTCGTTTTTGGTGATTTTAACTGTATATTACCAGTAAAATATTTAGGTAACTGTAGACAATGACAGGTTGAAATTTTAGAAAACCATATAATTTTTTTAATAGTTCTCTATAAATATAGATAAAATATGTGAAAATATACAACTTATTTATATCCATGTGAGGAAATCATAGAAATAAGTATATAAAAATTGGAATTTACAGCCTTTGAAAAAGCTAGGCCGTCAACAAATTTTGATTTGACAGGCACATGCGTTGTGAAATTCCAGGCCTGCCTAAAATCATGTAATTATCAGGCAGATAAATATTACCAGACCATTTTGAAGTGTCTACAACATGTTGTATTGGCGAATTACTTCTTTCTTGTTCACCTTGTCACAGTCCGAGTAATATGATTCAGGTAGGGTAGGAGGGGCATTTTTAGACTGAAATTTTATATTTTATATTTTTAAAAGTAGTTTTCCATACAACCTTCAATAGCGTGGGGTTAAAAGAATTTAGGCAGCCGTAGACAATTACAGGTTGAAAATTTACAAAAATGTAAATTTTTAACATTCCTTGTTAAATATAATCTAATTTGTGAAAATATAAAACTTATTTGTATTTATGTAAAGAGACCTTTTACAAATAAAATTTTGGAAGTTACAGCCCCTTGAAAGCTAAGACGTCAACAAATTTTGATTTGAGAGGCACTGATAATTTGAAATTCCAGGCCTAAAGACAAATTAAGAGTAGTATGATATTATTTAAACACTGGGAAGATTCATAGCCTAAGCAGGGACTAAAATCCTTACCTTCCACTCAGCCAGCGCATTCCCGAGAACGCTTAAAACTGATAAATATGAGTCATTTTTCAGTTTTGGGTGAGCCGCTCTGAAAAGCAACAGAAAATACAAAATCAAACCAGGAAGTAAACCCTAAAAAATGTTAAAATACCACTAAGAGATTTAAGTAACTCACATTTGTGGGTGTCCTTTTTCGCAATTTCTCCACGCCAGTAGTGAAGAGCACGCTTCAAATTTAGCTGCGCCCAAAAGTAGACACCATATTCCATTTATTTTGGATGTGATATCTGAATCTAATAAGCTGCGAACATGAGCATAATGAAGTCTACTGTAACATTGTGTTACTCACACTGCAGTGTGCCTACTCATACTTCCAAATTTTTACCTGAATGGCCCCAATAATCCAGCAGAGAAAGTGAAAAAAACTGTAGACACAAGGACTGCAAACAACCTTTGGCGAAAATCACCGAGTTAAAATGAAGAAAACTCGCATTCAATGTGTTTAGCGTGAAAATGTACACCCGTACATGGATTGGATTGGAATGAGGTGGGTGATAACCGCTTTGCCACGTATAAACAGTGTGGGGCATTATGGTTTTGTCCCAGGTATTGGATTTTGCAAGGCGTTTACACGTTTTTAGTGATTTTAGATGTCAAAATACACGCACTTTTAAAATATATGATATGTAGTTCAAAATTTAATCCTCAACAAATATATAAGGGAGAGGACCCATTCATGGCGCACCTAAATTTTGGAGGATTCTAACGTATAGCATGTGTCACTTGGAAATCTGAAAAATGAATCAAAAGATGCGTTAGAAAATTCTTTATTTACAAATCTTCTTTCCAAAAATAACAGACTCGTAATGCACCATGCAGAGTTGTTACAGTGTGAGGTGTTTAATTTCGTGTCTTATCTAGACGTGGACCAATACTTGCCACCTAATTACCCAACCTATTTCTCTTTTCTCTGCCACTTATTGCCAAGTGTTCCGCTATTTTTAATGGCTTAGAAATATGCATTTGCACATATTTTATTAAATTATAAATGCAATAATGTGTTATTTTAGCAAACCATTTGTATATTTGTATGTTTCAATTTCATTCATTGATATTGAATGCAATAGTTACTCCTCTCCGTCCTTACATACTTACATGGAGTTTCAGGTTTAATATTCACCACCATTTGATTTCTTGTTCACTACGTAATCATATTTTCCACTATGGAACACAATGTCAATCTTTTTTTCCCACGTGGTTCAATGTATTGAGGAAGCAAAGTGGAGTTGCTAGTCTGTTTTATGGGCTCTCGACAATGTGTGGAGTTTCGCTCTGTTTTATGGGCTCTCAACACATCATCAATAGGGTTATTTGTTTTCTTTAACCATGTCCATGAAAGAAACGACGTTATACAAGCATTCGTGTAGTATGCCTTGATTCCACTTGTTATCCTACTTGATACTCTCCTGGAAGACACAAGAAGAAAGTCAAGCATGTATAATGAATGGTAACCCTGTCATCATTTTTGTAGGAAGAAAGGAATAAATACCTGCACCCACTCTATTTTTTTGTGATGACTCATTCCTGAACCGAGTATGCTAGTGTTATTATCCAATTCTCAATCTCCTTCCTTCCCTTGATCTGCTCTCGTCCTTGACAGAAATGTACTGTCTCCATGTGTAATAACTATACTCATAGTTAGGCATTCCCTTTTCTTGGCGAGATAGATCTAGAGTGAATGATTCACTCTAGTGATATTTGTGAGTTCTAAATTTTATCTCCTTAGATACATAGATTGTGTTCACACGATTCTGGTTATCCTCGAAAAGAGAGTCTTTTAATTTTGGACATAAACAAAACAACTTCAAGGTGAATATTTGCAAGTTGTTGTTTCAAAGCTTCCATCTTCTCCTCACGCAAAGGAAAAATTATAACATTTTGGGAAGCTCACCTTTAGAGTTCCTCTAGTACATGTTTAGGAGATCTTTAATGTTTGGCTTGTCATCAACCCACTCTAGAATGATGTAGCCTAATTAAGTGTTTGTTGGTTATTATGAATTATTTTGTTCAACATTTAGACTTACAGGACTTCAACCATTAAGGAGCAGGAAGCTAAGTTATTTTTTTGGCATCTCGTTGATGAAGGTAACATTTCAACAAAGAGTGTGCACTCTAGGCTACTTTAAAAGTTTATACTGTAATACTAGAGTGTAGGTAATCTAGAGATTTTTTTGTTATTGTTTTTATCTTATGATGTCACATTTTCTGTGTTATGTTTTTGCAGTTTTTTGTGATTTTATAGATATATAAGCTCATAGTATTTATCCTACATCTATTTTGCGGTGGTGCTTTGATATGTTTGTTGAAGTGGCTAAGACTCGGAAGTGTAAATATAGAACATCATTTTACTTGTGTTTATCAACACATCAAATCATTTTGGAAATTGTTTGTTTCTCTTTGAATATCTACACTCCATACGGTTTTAATAGGTGAGGTTTTTACCCTCATTAAGGCAGTGATAGAAACTATTTCATATTTTTCCTTTCTACTAGTCGATTGTGTTATTGGCTTTTGTCTATTACATTAGTGACCAATACATGTTTCTAAGATAATCTAGTATAGACATTTTGTCTGAGTCTTTTTCTTAGTTATTTGGCATGGAAATTGTGCATCATATACTCCTTGCAAATTGCATATTGTTATTGGCATTTACCATTTTGAGTTTTTCAATGTAATTTTCACAAACAAGTAGGAATTTAAATCATTGAAAAATATATATATCAAAACTTAGAAGACATGTACCCATTTAGTAAGCATTTGAATTGTCCATTACAAAAACATGGCCCAAAACATACTTGGGCCATATAACTATTAGAGCCATATAGTAGTTGTTTTTAAATCGAAAGGTCAATAACATCAAAAACCCGACCTTAAAAAAATACTTTCAATAATATCATTGCGAAATTCGGGAAAGGGTGGTGGTGAATTTGTAGTTAAGGTTGAAGTAAGGGTGTTAAAATTTTGTAGTTGTTTGCCCATGTTGACATCCCTCATAGGTGTAGTTGGGAATGGATCATAACTTGGAGAAGCATTCACTCCAACTACAAAATTGTGTGTTGAAACCGATAAGGGGCAATGTATGCCCATCAATTCTCTTAAAGTTGGGTGTTGATCAGGAAAAGGATTAATTGGACTACTCAATCTCCTTTTCCTTTCTAACTCTCTTCTTGCCTTCTCAAACTCCTTCTCCTTTCTCTCTTGATCCCTTTGAATCCTTTCATGTTCCTTCCTCTGCTCCCTTTCTTTCCTTTGCATCAACTTTTGGTGCTCCTTTGTTTTCCTTCTATATTCTTTTTCAATCTTTTCTTGCTCCTTTCTTTCTCTTTCAACAATTCGTTCAACCTTCTTCTCCTGAATTTGTTCCCTTTTTTTGTTCTTCAATTCATCTATTTCTTTCTTTTTTCTCTTTCTCAAAAAGAAGCTCCATGTACTGATCTGCGGTGATTAGTTGAGATTCCCTGCTCAATCTTATACCAACATCACTATTTGGCCTTGATGATTCTCTAACCTTTTCCACTAGGAGTTTCAAGAATCTACTAAGAGTTTTTGTCCTTGGTTGCCCTCACAATTTTGGTTTGAATCTACCCCTAATATCTCTCTTGTTTCTAAGCTGTGTTTCGAATCATTTTCTTGACTTGAGTGTCAACATTCTAGTGCACTAAATTGTAGGCATGAAGTAGTGTTGGTTGAGAGGGTAAAGAGAGATTGACTTCTTCATTATTGAAGTTCAAGTTTACACCAAGATTAAAAGTTGTTTCTTTCATCCAATCAAGAGGGCTATCTTCTGTGGGCATAGCTAGTGACTCATCAATTTGATTAATTCCATTTGGAGTTTCCAATTGTTGATCAACACATTCATTTATATTTATCTCCTTTTGTTGAGCTTCTAATTATTTCCCCAATTGTGTGTTAGGCACCATCTCAACATCTTCACTTTGCTATAAATCAACCCTAGATAGATGAAGCATATTTTTACTGCACCAACATCATCTTGAAAAGATGTGTCAAATGTTCTACTAGGTCCCATGTCTTCATCCAAGGCATTGGGATTAAGAGGCCATATCCTTGTTCTTTTGAATCTGATTTAATGTTGCTAGGTGTAAGAGCCATTATGAATGCTTTACTCCCCAATTCAACTAATTATGCCCTTTTCACATCTATCCCATGGTTTGCAATTATCCATTTGCATCTCTCCTCCTTGAAGTATGTTTTGAATGGAGCAAATACACTCACATCCAATGGCTATAATTTGTGAGAGGTGTGTGTAGGAAATGTTAACAAATCAATCCCCAAAATCCTTGCTTCTTGAATTTTCCCTAAAGAAACACATGAACCATGGCCATAAAAAATTAGTAAATGCCTATTTGGAAGAGACACACCACCAAGTATAGATGTTGCAAAGTGATGTAACCATTTCATGAATAAATATTTTGTCATCCATGCATTTGTTTGTGTTGTCATGCAAGTGTTAGGCTCATAACCTACAATATAATTTTGTAAATGCTTCTTCCCCTTAAAAAGATAGAATCTTGGAATGCTTTGTCAAAGCAACATGTACACAACACAATATGGTAATTCATTATTTGCTTTTGGGATGATACATGGGACACTTCTTACCCCTTTTAACAAGCACTCTCATACCACAGTTCATTCCATCTTATAATATAATCTCATCGCAATTCCATATTTGGTTTGGTCTATATGGGTTGGTCTCATAAGCTTTAGACAAAGTAATGTAAAAAGAATTGATAATTGATAGCTTCGACACATTGCTCGATCCTTATCAAATCCTCTAGTTGTCATTAATGTTAGATTTTGGTGTTTGTTTTTAAACTAGCCCACCATGACTTACCAGGAAAACCATATGTAAATGGGTTGGACCTGGTTTCACATATTTGTGCCACATATGTCTTAAGTTGTATAATTTCTAACCCATGGGCCATGTCAGCCATTTCATGACACAAACTTGTTATCTCCTTATATTCCTCATCCATTAGAATTGTTGGTGGACCCTTCATTTTAGTGGTGGTAAGACCCGTTAGCCAAGAAGTAAGGGAGATAGTTGGTATACCCCATTTTTTGCGAAGTAGCAAGTATAAAATATCCATTTTCTTCAACATCTTCCATGGCATTATCCATATCAGACTTGTTCCAATCAGCTCTTGGCATTGTCACTTTTTTGGTTGAAGGTCTCACTCTTGTTGCTTGGACATTTACTTCTTCATGTGGTGTATCATTGGCATCTTGAGGTGGGGTATTGTTAGCCCCTTCTTCATGTTCTTCACTTGGTGGAAATCTTACTCCCCTATTTTTGGCACTTGCAGGTCTTACTCTTTTAGGTAGTTGCCTTCTCCTCATGATGTCAATAAACACCTACAAAGATAGATAAATTTACCAAGCCAATGCAACTTACAACAATGAGAAGAAATAATATTGAATCTACTAAAATAAGAGGAAGTGCAACCATTTGATGTGAGTGTCTATGTTCGAGAAATGGTTACTTCAAAGATGAGAGGTGAAAATGGATATAGTATAGATGATTAACTAAAATTGACTAAACTAATGTAGTAAAAGATAGTTAATCTAATCTAGGAGGACATATAACATAATAAGTAAATGCACTAAAACAATATGTAAATGTACCAAATAATATAACTAGTAAAAGTAGAAACCCTAATGTGTAAGAAGGGAAAGGAAAAAACTCAAGCTGAATAATAGAAGCATGTTGAATCGTGTTGTAATGATGCACAAAAATTTAGAAACGAGGAGTGTATATGACAGGGTCCTACAGAGGACAAATCTGGATGATGTAGTGAACTAGAGCGCTGGAGAGGGTGCTGGGGCGCCTGTGGGTGCCCTACCCTAATCTGCAATCTAGGCACCCCTGTCCTGTGAAAATTTGTGTAATTGGTACTCGCAGGTCGAAAGGTGATCTAAAATATTCATTGCCTATCATGTCACTTTCATTATCTTTTGCGCACCGAATGCTCCAAATATTTCAAGAGGAAGAAATAACCTGCAAAAGACCAAAAGGAAGTATAAAAACCCAAAAATGAAAGATCTTGAATGAATGGGTGGATTGACCTCAATTTGCCACAAGTGGGCTTACTAACTAAGAATTGTACTACATTTCAGACCGGATGTAGTTATGGTGTGTGTGTGTGTGCGCGCATGTCGTGCCCTAGTGCTCTTGTGTCGGTTGCACTTTGTGAAATAATGAGCAATAAATAAATGTAGCAAATGTAGTAGAATGTGCACATGGAATAAAATAAAATCCCTCCCCTATGAAGTGTGATGCGAGATGTCCAAGCTTGTACCTTGATGATGAAGCTATGTGGATACCAATGCAATAGATGGATGCAACTCTAAATGGAGTGATAATAGTATATGATGTTAGGTCCCTCATTATGGTTTCATAACTTTATATTTATAGGGTTCTCTTCTTTGTAATTTCGTAATTACCCCAAAAAGGTGACCCCAAGAAAGATAAATATGAAAAATGGTAGAAGAGGCTCGAAAAGTGGCGGGAAGTGTTAGAAGGATTAGGGCACCCCCAAGTGGGACCAGGGCGCCCATGGGTGCACCAAGACTAAATCTAGGCACCCAGTAGAGGCTAAAATAACGCGGGATATCAGGAAATGGATGGGCATATAAGTGCAATAGGTCACAAATTACGAAATAAAATAAATAAGATGGCCAAAGGATGGGGGTTAATTAGAACTTTCTTTACACAAGAACCTTTTAAATAGTAGTATGAGACTGGGATAAATAAAATGTCTAAAGTGCATGATTTTGTGACTACATTTTCCTCCACTTTATGTTGGTGAGCAGAAAACTCGGTAACATAAAGTAGATAGAGATGCGTGCACCGATGTCTATGAAGAGTGTAGTAGAAGTGTGTCGAAGGACTAGACAAAATCATGGAATGATAAAAATATGGAGGAGCATGGAAACTATAGATGAAAAATGCACAAAGAAAAAGTGATGAGAGTGAACCTAGGGCAAAACGTGTGTGTGTAGTTGTCGCATAGTGTAGTGTACCTGCATAAAAGTGTGATGTGTGTGTTATAGTGTGCTACCGCATAATGTTGTTGTCGTCATCATTGTTGTTATTGCCCCCATCCGATTGTTTGTTTCTCGTGACTTTGCCATACCTACTGAGGAAAAAATGATCAAGTAGTCAAATATATATGTATGTAAGTGTAAAAACGCTATGTAAAATACACAAATGTAAATGTAAAAGTAAATGGAACATGTGCACCTGATACATGTCAAGAGAGAAAGTGTAGAAGGATATCTTGTATTGCGAGTTTTTGGGTGATCTCATGCCATAGGCCAAATAAGTGTATGGAGGAAATGCTCTATGTCCTCCAAGCTCTAGTTGCTTCTCAAAATTTGTGTAGAGATCTTTGTATTGTTCTGATTTTTTGGGCAATTCGACATCACTGGCCGAATAGTGTAGGGAGGCACACCCTTTGTAACCTCCAAACTCAGAATCGCTTCCTAGAAATTCTAAGGACACCATGTCTCGTAAAAGTTGTTGTGTATGGGGTTCATAAATTGGTCTAAACCCACTCATTGAATATAACTGAACCAAAATGGTGTAGAATCTCTGTGTTAGTATGTAAACCCCCAAATGATGCTCCCCTTCTTTGGGGGTGCATGCAACATCATTTATAGGAGACATGCGGCTCTAAAAGAGGGCCAACTGCATATACGTTGAAAAGTGCTTGGTGGAAACCAAGGCACGCACAAACAAGAAGGCTAGCCAAAGACAAGTGTAAACACACATGTATGAGGAAAATAATGTATAAGCTACACAAACAGTGTAAAAGCTACCAAGAAAAATAAGGTAAACACGTAAGAGGAAAAGTATGCCACATAAAGCGGGTTACAAACATGGGACATCACTCACGATGTCGTAAGACACGCAAGGCCATCATGGCTGCAAACAAAAAACAAGTGTGCACACCAAACATAGGGCAAGGCTCGCAAACAATAGTAAAAAATCAGACAATGATAGACAATATAACAAACAAGTATGGAAACCTATATCCTTGCATAACAAATTATGCGTATGAAGCACCCGTTAGCAGGTTAGAAAGATAACTAATATGTCAAAAGCGTGTATAAGCAAGTAATGTAAAGTGTTAAGTACAACATGAAACAATAACACCGAAAGAGATGAATGTGTGGATGCCCCCAATGACCAGTGTAGGAAGGGTAGAAGGCAAGCATCCATGCCACGTGTAAGAGACCTGTATTTGCGATCACAACTAGAAGAAGGTGTGAACGCACATGTGTGTATGATATAGATAAATGACATACAAGTAATCAAACTAGCATGTGTAATAAAGTGACCATGAACAAGCAAAAGTAAGCAAGAATATAAGAAACCATAGTATGCAGTATGTTGTGGATGGATGGAATGGAATGCAAGATGGAATGATAGGAGCCACATGCCCCCTAAGTGAATGGAAATGTATATAGTGAGGTTCATTTTGTTTTCCCCCTCAGCAGTCAAGAATGAACCATAAACGAGAGTGCATCATCGAGAAATGGTCGAGTAGTGTGTGTTGTGTCTAGCACGTTGTGAGGAAATGTGTATATGCATAGGGGTGATGATATGTGACATGTAGAATAAATGTGCATGGACCTTATAGCCTAAGCATATACCATCGATGAGATGAAATGTGGAGTGATGATTTAGCCCTAAGCGTATATCACTACATGATGAATGGATGAGTGATGATTTAGCACTAAGTGTATATCACTATAAGGTGTAAGGAGGGTGTGGTGATGTAACCTAAGGTGTAGACCACTACAAAATGATAGAATAGGTGATAATTTAGCCTAAAGTGTATGTCACTATAAGATGAATAGTAGGGAGTGGTGATGTAACCTAAGGTGTATACCACTATAGGATGATAGAATGGGTGACGATTTAGCCTAAAGTGTATGTCACTAAGCCTAGTGATGTTGCACATGATGAAAGGTGGAATAGTAAAGGTGTGATGAGTGTAGGGTCCATTTGATTTGTAAACCCTCAGTAGTCGAGTATGGACCGAAGAACTAAAGTGTGTCATCGTCAGGTAATGAATGCAATGCATAGAAGACAATGTAGTATATGTAGGGATAAAAACCGACCATATGATGGGTGGTATATGTAAGGATGTAATGCGTAGAATGTGTAGATATGCTATGTGTAAAATGAAAATGCAATATGTGTAGGATGTGTAAAGTGTAATGTAGAAAGTGACATGTAATGTATGTAGAAAAATATGAATGTAATGCTAGACTTCTATATGATGAAGACTAGTAGAATATGTGTGAAAATATGTGACATAGTATGTATGGTATGTAGATGTATGGAACTACCCTGATGTATGAGGTGAAGAGACACAAATGACCAAATGTTGTAGCATGTATAATGTGTAATGTTTGATGAAGTGTAATGTGTAATGTCTATGGTGCAAAGTGTGTGGGGTTCAGTGTAATAATAATCCCTCAATAGTCAAGTGCAAACCAAAGCATAAGAGTGTGTCATCGGGTATGATGCTAAAATGTATGATGAATATTCCTAATGTGAGGAGATGAATGTATAAGAATATAAAAGAGGATGATTGTGACTATGCTAAGACGAGGTGGGGGGATGTGAAGTGTTATGCCCTAAAGTTTGTAAGCAATGAAGGTCTAGTCAAAATATAGTAAGTGAATCAATGTAAGGAGTAGTTTCGAAAAAAAGTGATTGGATGCTGAAATGGTGATGGTGAAGGAGCCTTACATAATGGAGGTGGAGTTTGAATTGTGTCTTGACCAGTAATAGGAGTGGTTTCTTTGACAAAACGAGTTGAAAATGCAGAAGTGGAGGAGGATGGCTAGAAAGCTTGAATGGTGGCATCTTTGGCGGTACTTGTCTTTTCGAAGAAGGCGCATGAGAAACGGTGGCGTGATGCTCATTAAGTGGAGAAGAAGCAACATAAGAAATAGGAGAATCATGTGATGGAACTATAGTATTTGTCTGACTAGGAGGAGAATCATTATGCACATGTGAGTGACCGTCAATATCAAGCATGTAATGGATAAGAGAATTATCTAGAACTTCCATAGAAATATTAGAGGGAGGCTCACTAGTAGCCGCATAACATGGTATAACATTGTAGATGGGTATGCCATAGGTGATTGCTTAGATAGATCTTGACTAATCAAAGGAGGAATAGACTTAGGAGCCCATGTGGGTGTAACCTTTGTAATAGGATGTTGTGCATTAAATGAAATAAGACCTTGACGTTTAAGACTTTTGATTATGCGATGCAAAGTATGGCAATCATTGTCATTATGTCCATTGATTCGATGATAATTGCAATATGGATGACCTTGATATTTCACTAACCGATAGGGAGAATAGTAATGAGTAGGCGGTAGGGTAATCAACTGATGACTAAGGAGCTGAATAAGAATGTCATGTGGTGTAGTATTATGCTCAAATATGAGAGGCTTAGGAATGACATGTCTTGAGGTTCAACTAAATGACATGTAGTGGACATAGATTGTATATAAAATGTAGAAGGAGCACAAACATGCAATTGAGAAACATCCTTAAGTTGTTGAATTTCAGATCTAAGGGATGTAATGGTTGATTCCATAGCCTTAAATTTGTCTTGAAATAAAGCATGTAGAGCTTGAATTGAATCTAATAGGGGTTGAGTAGATGGAGGATCACTAGGATCAGAGTCGTCAGATAAACGATTGAATATAGAATTGATTTAGTGTGGTTGTTGGGGTTAACACAAGGTTATACAGATTACATATCATATCTAAGCATACATGCAATAAAAACAAATATTCTACCGTAAGAAATATATAAAATAAGAGATATAAATCAACACAGCATTTAACGTGGTTCACCCACTCTGGGCTAGATCCACCAAGAAACAAGCCAATCTATTATCCAAAGATTTGGAAGATATACAATGAAGATCTAAAATCTTCCACACCTCTCGATGTACAAGACTTTCTTTCTCTCAAGCCTCTCCTTCTTCTCAAAGAATTCTCTCTCTCACAATTATTCTCACAATAATCATTAACACACCCTCCTCTTACTTCTAAACCCTAGCTTTCATGTTTATATAGACACATACAAACTTAGGGAACTTAGCCATGCAATTACAATCAATAGATCTGCTTTAATGCTAAAATTAGATCTAATTCCTGAGAGTTAAATAAAACACTCCTTACATTGTAACCATGTACATTCCTCCTTGCTCGACCGATGTCGGTTCCTCCATAGCGATGTCAATTAGTGTGTAATCCTACAAGTTTAATATTACATGTTAATCTGAAGTAATTGAGCTCCATAACTCAACAATGGCAAGCGTATTGTCATCCAAATACATGCAAATTGATAAGCTGTTTTTGCAAAATAGCCTTTGCAATGAGGATATTTCTTAAGTATATAAAGACCCCAAGTAACTTGGGGAGCCATGATAGAAAAGATAAGAAAAGCCCTAGAACAAAGGTGGATTTGAAGGTCGGGTTCACTAAAATGATTAAATAAAATTGACTAAGCTAATATAGTAAAAGATAGTTAATCTAATCTAGGAGGACATATAACGCAACTAGTAAACACACTAAAACAATATGTAAATGTATCAAATAATATAACTGGTAAAAGTAGAAACCCTAATGTGTAAGAAGGAAAGGAAAGAACTTAGTTGAATAATAGAAGCTTGTCGACCGTGTCGCAGTTGATGCACATAAAATCAAAAGTAGGAGCGACTGGCCATGGTCTCACAAAGGACAAATATGGATGATGTATTCGGATTGGAGCACCCAGAGAAGGTCCAGGGGTGCCTGTGGGTGCTTTGATTTGTGTAAAATATTTTCAACTAGTACTCGTAGGGTCGAGAAGGTGATATGGAATATTCGATGCATGTCGCGTCACTTTCTCTATATCACATGCGCCGAATGCTCCAAATATTCCAAGAGGAAGAAATAACATGCAAAAGACCAAAAGGAAGTATCAAAACCCTAAAAAAGAAAGATGCAGAATGAATGGGTCAACTCGACCTCAATTGCCACAAAAATGGGCTTATTAACTAAGTGATGCATTACATTTGATTCGGATGTAGTTCTAGTGTATGTGTGTATATCATGCCCTAGGTGCTCTTGTGTCAGTCACACTTTGTGAAATAATGAGCAATAGCTAAATGTAGAAAATGTAGTAGAATGTGTGCATGGAATAAAATAGAATCCCTCCCCTATGAAGTGTGATGCAGATGTCCTAGCTTGTGCCTTGATGATGGAGCTATGTGGATGCTAATGCAATATATGGATGTAAATCTAGATGGAGTGATAGTAGTATATGATGTTAGGTCCCTCATTATGGTCTCATAACTTTATATTTATAGGGTTCTCTTACTCTAATTTTGTACCTAACCCTTAGAAAAGGCCGTCCCAAGAAAGATAAATATGAAAATGACTAGAAGAGGCCCAAAAAGTGGAGAGAAAGTGCTAGAAGTATTAGAGTGCCCCCAAATTAGGACAAGGTGCCCATGGGCGCCAACTAATACTAAATATAGGTGCCCCAACTGAGGCTAAAATAACCTTGGGATGTCTAGAAATGGTGGGCATATGGTACAATAGGTCACAAATTATGAAATAAAATAAACAAGATGACCAAAGGACGACGGTTAATTAGTACTTTCTTTACTCAATAACCTTCTAAATAGTAGTATGAGACCGGGATAAATAAAACGTCTAAAGTGCATGATTTTGTGACTATAATAGAGGAAGGTAATATATCATAACTTGCAATTTTTTTGTTTAGTTATTTCTTAAAAAATTTTATACTTACATATTTTGCAAATAATAATTGAACTAATTTATGACCAAATATAAATTAAAATTTAATAGATTTTTGTTATTGAAACAAAACATAATTACCATTAGACAATGCATAATTACCCAGTTTGATCTCTTCCTAGATGACCATGAAATGCAATTCTTATCTTTTTCTAAATGAACAAAAACATACTTACATTTCATGGAATATTCCAGAAGATGAGTAAACCTTTTAATACATGCATAAAATGTTGTGAAAATGATGATTCTAGACCATTTCAATAAATATAAACTATAAAATGTTATGAGAAAAATAAATAAATTGACAGGATATAAACTAAAATATTATAAGGAAAAACAAACGAGTTGACAAAAAATAAGAACAATTTCCATAAAATATATAGAATGACAAAAAAATTAAATGAATAAGCATCAATATAAGAAAAGAATTAAACACTTACTATGTGTCACTATGCATAAAAATAATAGTTGAATATAGCCAATAACAATATGATGCTCTATGAATGCTTGGAACTCTGATTTTCATGCACTAGCAAAAAAATACAATAATTGAATAATGTGAAGCGTGACAACTAGGAAAGGGAGGTAGACCCTAAGGGTGAATCATATGCATAGTAGTGTGTTATTGGAGCTTTTCTTGTTGATGTGAGTTGTTTCTTGTTGCTTGTAAGAATGGATCTGCAAAAGAAGATCAAGAGAGTAGTCAAAGTCTCATATGTGAAAGATCAAAGTAACGTATGTATAAGTATGTAAAAAGTGTGTAAAAGTAGTATCTAAGGAAAGAGTGCACTGATGTATGAGAGAGTATAAGATAGAATTTGTCATGTTTGCTTTGGATAAGTTGTCGAATTTGAGCGTCATGGTTCTAAGGATGAGGTTTTGGGAGATCTCGCTTCAAGAGTGAGGTTTTTGGTGATCTCATGCCAAATATGAGTTTTGGGCGATCTCATGCCAAGGAGAAAAGTGTTGGGGGACAAAGGTTTGTTTTTCTCTCCTTCAAAGATGCTTCTCAAATGATAAGTACCACTACATATTGGCACGTCCCGATTTGTAACCGAATGACTAAATTTTGTAACTAAACACAAGTGTCTCATATTGTGGATTCATACTGTAACTTACTGGTAAATGTGTTGAACTGAGAAATTGTCTGATTTTTCCCCCAGGACACAAGTGCAGGTGGGACACAAACACCCACCATTCCTATCTGCTACTGGGCGCTAGTGTCTTCTTTGTGTTTGTTATCCAATTCTAATTTTGGACCACTATATAATTGTGTGACTTTTCCAATTCTATATTGTGTTGTTTTGTTCTGGAGTTATGTACAGTTGGAAGGGTGATTTGTTCACCCAATAGTTTCTACCCGTCTGGGGTGCATGTGATGAATGTAGGAGGAGGTGACCCAAATGAGAGGACTTGAAACTGATATGCATATCATAGATTGGATACCGCAGGGGGTAGGGGATGTGCATGGTAGAAACCAAGGCACATGCAAACAAGATAGACTAACAAACAAATGTTAGTGTAAAAGAGCTAGGATGCAATAGAATACAATGTAACAAGCAACTATGAAGATAAGAGGGACCACAAAAATAGGGTTACAAACATGGGACATCGCTCATAATGTCACAAGACAATTAGGGCCGAAATGACCATAAGAAAAATGATCAAGCATGACATAGTGTATATCCCACAAACAATTGTCAAGAAGAAGTAATAAAGAACTATGGTTGTATAGTATCTTGCAAGACAAATGCTACACATGAAGCACCTGTTCGCATGTTGGAAAAATAAATAGTATGTTAAATCATGTATAGAGAAATGAAAAGTAAGTGACAAGAAGTAGTGAATATTGTAACAATAAGACCTATTAGTGTGGAATATGAGAGTAGTAAAGGTAGATGCCCTCAGGAGCCTCGGTGGGAATGGTGTTGGGGTTAACACACCAGTTGTATAGATAATATATAAGATCTAAGCATACATGCAAATAAAAGTGAATATTTTACCAGAAGAAATATACAAAACAAGATATATAAATCAACACCAGATTTAACGTGGTTCACCCAGTGTGGGCTACGTCCACCAAGAAACAAGCCAATCTATTATCCAAAGCTTTGATAAGATATACAATTGAAGATTTACAATCTTCCACACCTCTCAAATGTACAATACTTTCTTTCTCTCAAGATTTTGCTTCTTCTCCAAGAATTCTCTCTCTCACAATTATTCTCACAATAATCATCAACTTTTGCAAGTTCTTCTTAATTCTTACTTCTAAACCCTAGCTTTCATGCTTATATAGGTGTATACAAACTTAGGGCACTTAGCCATGCAATTACAATCAATAGATCTTTTTAATACTAAAAATAGATCTCGTTATTTAAATTTTGTAGCTAAGAGAAACCCATTTGAAGCCAAATCTTTGTTGAGAGAGAGGGGACTTAACCAAATTATAAAGAGAACCGAATGACTCACAGATGGTGATAAGTGTCAAGCGGGCGCAACTTTAGAAGTCAAAAAAGGGGGCGAAGTCTCAGATTCCCGTGGAGATGACACATGGAGTCAACAAATGGGCCCCACCCGAGAGATGTTGTTTATATACCATGGGTCCTTATAAGCTAGAAAAGAGAAGCAAGTCCACAGACAACGCCAAGCATCCACCCAATGCATTCCCAGAGCCATAAAAGAAAGTAGAGTCAAGAGGATGCATGAGTCTTCCACATGGATCTTACAACTAGCGGACTCCAGTTTCAAGACAGACCATGAAAGGACAAGCCATTTTCCACGTATGAATGATTTGGAGGCTTATCTATAAGATCCTAAAAGTTTGGGATTCTTCAAAAGATCGGGCTGAAGGGTCATTTAGCTTGTCATTTTAGTAGGGCATTAATGCATAAGCCTCATATAAAGAGAATGACTGCCCATGTTCATCTACATTCAAAAAGGGTCATTTCATTACAGTGATGAGGTGTGCGCCATTTGAGTCTGGGGAACGAAACCAATGCGCAAAGAATCAAAATATCTAGTTATGTAATAAATAGCTGAAAGGGGTTTTCTCAAAAGACGAGTCCATCTCAAAGGAGTCGGTTGCAGAATAATCAAAGATGCATTAATAAGCATGGCTCTCACTCCTTGGAAGGGTCAAAGAGCATGGGAAATATTTGAAGAGATTTGTTTCAGTCACTTCACATCATTTATCATAATTTGAAGGTGGTTGGAAGGGAGTTCGAGAATTTTCTCTCACCCTTTTCTCCTCCTATATATTGTAATCAAAGTCTGATGTAAGACATAGGGAGATACTTCAAGAGATACTTTTGGAGGAAAATAGACTTGAAGTAGATAGAGTTTTGTAGTGAGCAAGAGTCTTAATATTTTCCTCTTTGTCGCCAAGCTTCTCTTTTGTTAGAAAAAGGAGATCTTGAAACTCCAGCCTTCCCTGGGATTTGTAATGACAATCTTTCCTCTCTTCTATACGTAATATTGTGCACAACCATTGGAGTAATATATATGTTTTTGTGGTGTTTCTAGTTCATCATTCACATATCTTTATTGTCTCTAATCGCCTTTATTTTCATTTAGAAATTGTGCATCTTTGGGTGTTGTTGCAATCTTTGGTGTTGTGCTTAAGTAGTTTGAGATGATTGTGTATTTGGTTGGCTTCCTGGTGTATTCTTTTCGGTGCATCACCTTAGTTTGTTTTATGTTTTTTCTTTCCAGTTTTTCTGACCCCTATCTCACCCCACAGAGAAGAGCCAACTTCTTTAAAACTTGGAGGTCTCTTTAGGATGCACGTTCCACCAACCTAAGGATTCTCACAACTCTAATAGAAGTGTTCACCAAGGATGTCCGTCAACAAGATCTAATTCCCAAGATTTAAATACAACACTCCGCATAGAGTAAGCGATTTTGGTTCCTCTTCGCTTGATCGATGTCGGTCATAGCGCGATGATCGGTCCCTCCATAACCTATGTCGGTTATTGTGTTTTCCAACAAGTTTCATATTACATACTAATTGAAGTAATTGAGCTTCAAAATAAAAAATCTCCCACTTGGAGATTAATTACTACACCATACCTATACAACGTCATTCTTGGATCCTTCTTTAGCTTTGTTTCTTCCTCTTCAAGTCTCAAACTTGACGACCAACAGAATTGGAGTGTAGCTCCAACTTCACCTTTGCTAATGGCCGTTAGCATATCAGTAGGGTTCTCACTTATATGAATCTTTTCCAGATTCAACTTCCCATCCTCGAATACCTGTCGTATGAAGTGATACCTCAACTGAATGTGTTTCGTTCTTGAATGAAACATTCAAGGATGTAAAACCATAAGGAAGTGAAGGGAGAAAGATGACTTATCTGATTTCATGAAACCTAGAAATGATCGAGACTGTGTATTTGCTAGAATAATCTAGAAACAATGTTGAAAAGGTTCAATGATGGTTCAAAACCCCATGAATGTACAAGGCAGAAGCACTCACAGGAGGATAGGAGTGCTCCAGAACTAATGACTGATTTAGGTGCCATCCGCTCGGATGCTTGGAACTTGGTCTTTTCTAGGTCAGAAGATCTTCACTATTAGTTGCTCTAAGTCACCCTGGTTTCGTTGTTAGGTCATTGGTCGCACCTATAACCTACAAAATGGATAACTACCTACACATGCCCACAAACCACATAAAATATAATAAAAAAGACACAGAATGGGGAGTTGAATTGACCTCGGTGGTCACCCGAAGAGTGAACTTATGTCTAAGAATTGCACTACATCTCAAACTCCATGTAGCTATCCATGTGTGTGTGTGTGTGTCATTGTCATGTGCTTAGGTTTCCCTTGTACAAGTTGCACGATGATAGCGGGGTAGATCTAGATTGTCCCAAATATGTAAAATTTGTGTGATGGAATAACATGAACTCCCCTATCCAATGTATGTAGACCAATACAACCCCTTATCCCTTTTATGAATGTGCTAGATGCATGCTTTATAGTGCTCTTGTGCCTTTGTGCAAGCTTATGTTGTGATAGATAATTCTTATAGTGCTTGGCCATTTATTTGAAAGAAGTAACTAAGTGTGTGTACACACACACACACACATAGGGAATCAAAATATAAGGATATAAGGAATATATATATATATATATATATATATATATATATATATATATATATATATATATATATATATATATATATATATATATATATATATATATATATGATTCCCTTGTTTGAATTTCATAATTGAAAACTAAAAGGCTGACCTAAAGTGTTAAAAGGTGACCAAGAAGCGAAAAAGACCCAAAAGAGTAAGAAGAAGAAAGAGAGGAAAAAAGCACCGGGTGCTTTTGTCCTAACTAGGTGTAGTGTTTGAGGCCATCAAAAGGTAAATTAGTCAAGTGCCGACAGAGTTGTAAGATGTGTAAAGCCAGTAAAGTGCAAGAGATAAAGCAACCAAAAGACCAAAAGGAGTTGTTAACCACTAGTTTTCTTGCTTAGGAATCATGTATACATTAGTATGCTTTAGGACCTATAAATTTACCCAAGTGCATAGATTTTGTGTCTACACATAGGCAATCACCCTCTCTACACATTGTATGTCGTTCTACATAGTTGAGAATCTCTTCATAGTCATGTTCCATATCCACTTGTGTAAGTTGTCTCGTATTTCGAAGACATGGATGTTGTGTAAAATTTTGGTAGACCTATAATTCATAACATATAAGAATATATCATATATTTTGAGAATGTAATAATTCTATATAAAACATAGACTTACTAACAATTGATAACATACCTATATGTTTTGTTGGTGTGGGTATTCCCGAGGATTCCATGTATGGACAATATAATGGAATTATTTTTTTAGCGTTTTCCTATTAACAATCATTAGTCCAATCAAGGTTGTCCATATTTGGTTCCCCTTCTAACCATATGAATCCATGCACATGTGGTGAACATATGTGTTGCCATTCATATCTATACCAATAATCGTTAACTTTCCTTTCTTTTTGCAATATATCATTTCAAAAAAGTGTATATCGTAGGTGCATGTAGTGTGCCACTATACGAGGATGCTCAATAATATTCTACCTTCGTCAATTTTCTGCTTCTCATGGATTATCTTGTGGTGCTTCATGCATTAATGCACGTAGATTAGGCCAATACATATTAGTTACACTCAAAATGAAAAAATAGCTAGTGATAACCCTATATACCCCCCGTATGGATCTTATGGGCAATAAATGTATTTGTCAGATTAACAAGTGCATGTACGGTCTCTTTGCTTGCATTATGATGAATTTCACTATAGATGACAAGATGTACTTTTGTCCTCTTACCTTTTGAGGGACAGTTTTGTATATTTTTGTTTTTTCTATCACTAGGTATATCATATCATGACCCACCTCCCCTTCCTTGAGATGCTCTAAAGTCAAAATAATTTGGCTTCCTATCAAACAAAAATTCATAATATAGTTTTTACAAAAAATGCATGAAAACTACAACAAAACCTTGTTAATGTTGCATGGAGGATCATCAAAGCCCATCCACCAATTGTTCCAAAAATTTTAAATTTCATTTCTTCATGGATACACCGGACATGTTATTATAGTTCCTACTCATTGAAAATTAATCATTGCTTTGGTGAATGAAACAAAGCAAACATTTCTTTTTTGATATTTTATCACCTTTTATGGCATCATATGACAATCCATCAACATATAATTTTTTTCATGCAATCCTTTCACTTTGAATTAAATTTAATTTCCCTGAGACATTTTTTACTTCATTATAAAACAATCTCAAACATATTTTGAAGTGCATTGTGTGCATTATTTATTGAGGAATCATACAAACTATTTATGATTATTTCCAATTGTTGTTGGTTTGTGTTATATCATTGTAATAATTCCTCTTCTTCATGTCTATGGCATCTTGTGGATTTTCGATTTCGAGGTGTCTTTTCTTGTGGATTATAAACATTTTTACATTTCCTTGAGAAAATTCCTGCATTAACATATATTTATGAAAAACTAAATTAAAAATGTTTATTTTTTATTTCAAAAACCCTATATTATCTAAAACAACAAATTAATAAATTAAATTGACAAAATGAACTCACCTAGGCATGTGGAGACTTGTTGGTGCATGTAATATGAAGTAGGAGGTGGGTAAGGATTTTCAAAGGGCATATGTGCTATTTTTCTACTCACGGGTTTGGAAAATGAATACAAACCTTTTTGGTTATGATCTTTAAAGGGTATACTCCTTTGTAATAAGAAGGACATATACCATTTGTAGTAAAAATGATGTATGACCTTTGTGATGTAAAATGTGTATGGCCTTATTATTACAAAAGGTGTACGCCCTTTTCATTGTAAGGGACTTACTTCTTTGTAAATACCAAGCCTATTCAAAATAGGTTAAGGGGTTTCAAAGGGCACATCTAATTTGTGAAAATGATGAAAATGGCCAAAAATTTAAACCCTATTTTTGTGCATCTAGCCTAGGATACTAAACATTACTCCTTACTTATTACACTCAAATTTGGCATACTTTTAGAGTAGAAATTATTTTCTTTATTTAGAGAGAAAAAAATTCGGTTGTTTTTGCTAACTCTATGGTTGACTCCATTTTATCAACTTACAATAAAAAGTATGATTATTTCTAATGGATTATTACATATTCAAGTACAATCACGGAAGGCCTTCCATCTTCAAAACCTCTTAGATAATTGGGGCGATGTTCCCTGCATAGTTTCTCATGGCTCACCTTATTTTCCGTCAGGAGGGAACTCCATGGGGAAGAGGTCATCCAAAATCCCTTCTCGCCATCCCTCCCAAAGTCGACGTGGGTGGTCTCCCACCATGTTGCCAATCTTCTTTATATGTAAAATAAAGAGGTTGGCATTTCCTACCCCTATGATGAGATAGGTGGGCTTCTCCTCACTCTAACAAGTTTCCTATTTAGCTTAGACCATTTCACCTCTACTGATCTCCTTATCATGGACAAGAGAATTCTTTAGAATAGGTCGACACTGCGAATGCTTCCAACACTTTGGTAGGGACCCTCTTCCTAAGGGAGAATACTTTCTAGATGATGTCAGAGAAAGAACACCATAAAGATTCTCCTTCCGATCTAGTCTCTTTTCTATGACTACCTAGTTTTACTATAATGTCTTTTGTTTATGTGCTAATTCTTGTTTTGTTTAGATTTTTTTCCTAGGCCTTCTGCTAACATGATGTGATGGTTTTGTGGTGTGCTCCCATACTACCTATTTATTGAATAATATGTAATTTTTTTCTAAAATAATATAACTCTATTTTGCTAAAAAAATAATATTACTTTAATTTTTAAGATACTCCTGGAATTAATGGCCCTTTAAACTGGCACACTTCGTGGCACGCTAATGCAGGGCGAGTCCTCCCAATCGGCTATATAAGTGCAAGGGTAACCAATCCCCAAGTGGTCAGGGGATTAGAACTGGGTGGTTGGTGTGAGCACTTAGGTCGCACCATCAAGCCACTATACTATTGTTAATAAAACAAATCATTAGAAATGTTAGATTTTATGTGTCGCCATATTTGATTAAGATAAAATATAAAAAAATTATTATACATTATAATACATTAATGCCATGCCACACCATAAATAAAAATGGTATTTCAAACATGCACCATACATAGACCATACATTCATGGCTCTTCGAATGTAAGGGCATTAATATTTTGAATATTTTTTATCACCAAATTTGATTGATATCAAAATTGTCACTTTTAATTTTATATTTATGTGTTTAAATTTATATTTATGTGTCTAAATTGGTTAGACATAATTGTTAAATATAGTAGTAAAATAATATTATATTCTAAATTTAACTTTTTCCTAAACAACAATTTTAATAATTTGGTTTTTTTCCTAAATATTTGTTATAGTGAAAAAATATTATTTCTCATAACTTAGAATGCTTTTCCAAGTAGTTTCTTATTTTTAACTGACGATCACATTCTTTGTTTTTTAATTAACGTTTGGTATATTTTTTATTTTTATCTATTTATAGATTTAAATATTATTCATTCTTTTAAAAATTAACAAAGACACCTATGATTTATTAATTTTGTAAGAGATGCAAAGTACCATTTTACATGTAATGGAAAACTTTACAAAATCAATTAAAACTATCCATAATAAAAATATTACAACTCTTATCAAATACACAAATCCTTAAAAAATTATATTTAAAAACATATATTAATTAAAGATTCTTCATTCTATCTCACACAAACACACACACACGCGCAGCGCGCTGCCTGCTGCTGGCACGCCGCACGCGCGGACGCGACGACACGCACACGCACACGCACACGCACATGCCCACGCGCATGCACGCACGCACACATGCACATGCGCACGCACACATGCGCGCGCACACACATGCACACACGCACACACACGCACGCGCACACACACACATGTGCACACGCACACACGCGCATGCACATGTTCACGCACAACTCACGCCGCACATGCCCGCACATGCACGCCCACACATGCACACGCATGCACGCACGTACGTCACGCGCGCTCACGCACACGCACAACCGCACCGCACGCACATGCACGTGCATGCGCACGCACGCGCACGCACACACACGCGCGCACACACACACACACGCACACGCACACGCGCACGCACACATTCACACGCACATGTGCACACACACACGCACGCACACACTCACACGCACATGCACACACGCACGCACGCACACACGCACACACACGCACATGCACATGTGCACACACACGCACATGCACGCACGCACACACACACACACATACGCACACACACACACACACACCTACACTGTGTCAGTGGCGCGCGCACACACACACGCGCGCGCACCCGCACACACACACACACACACACCCTCACCCGCACACACACATGCACCCGCACACACACACACACACGTACACACGCACACACACATGCACACACACACGCACACGTGCATAGGTGCCGCGCACATGCGCACATGCACAAGTGCACGCGCGCACACACACGTGAAATAATATCAATTTATCCAAAATTTACCATATATCGTGGTCTTATTTTTATTCTATTTTAAATAACATTATGTACATATTTAAATTAATATACATGTAGGAGGTATAGTGAAAAGTTAGAAATTTTCAATGGCATAATAACATTGAGAAACTTGAGAGTAATCCACTTAGAGCCAAATGAATGTGCATCAACCCCAAAGTAGATCTAACCACATGTATATAAAAAGTAAATTTAGGACCACACTCCTCTTCCAAAAGTAAAAGTAACTATCAATTGCACATGAGTTGCAAACTACATTGGAAGGGGCGTACATGACCTATTTTAAATCTCCCATTTTGGCAGAGGCTAGGAATATGCCGACAAAAGTTGTGGAGTCCAACTTTAATTTTTCCAATTGCATTTACCAAAATATTTCAAGGCCTTTTCAACATACTCATTTTGTGCATATGCCGTGCAATCAATAAAGTCCATGAGGTCACTTGTTGGATGCATTTATAATGCACCTTATTACAATAACATTGTGGTTTTGTAATGATGGAGCTTATTTGCATCTCTCACTCCAATTTATCTTTGCAACAATCTTGGAGATAAACATGTTTATAGTGTGATAGTCAACACATACATGAAGATTCTTGACAAATCCACTAGTTGTCCCGGGAGCATGTTTAATGATCCAAATGCAATCATCGACTTATCAATATGGTGACAAAGGAATAATTATATTTCCTCTTTCGCACATCACTCAATACATGCTCTAAATTTTAAACATATCCCGACACCATCATCTCTCAAGACATTTTCTCTAACTCCACATAGATCTCCTATATATTTGGGTGTGAGTTGTCTCCTCCACAACAAGAGTGCACCATTTGATGACATGCAATCCAATTACATACAAGTATAATTTTTATTCTTCTATCCTTCATCAATATCCTTACCATTTGAACCTCACCCCACTAGCGCACTTTTGCATAGATATTTGATAGAAGAACATAATTTGTAGCATTTTGAAGATCCAACACAATAAGAAGAGTTATTACAACTAATCGTGGATCAATATTCTCATATGTTCTACATGCACCAATAAAACATCCAAATAACCACCATAGGTTTGATTGACATGTTGATAACTTTTAGAGTTTCCTCAAGTTAGCCAACATGGTGAGAATGTCAACATGCAAACATAATGAGCAATTCTAGGCATAATGCGATAAGTGACTCTAATGGAATTGAAGTATTTATAATCCTCATCCACCAAACCTACATGGCTACATGCTAATAAAACAAAAATAAATCTTACATGGTCTGAGTATGTTTCATATAACTTCATTACTTCAAAGAGTTGATAACATCCTTATAAAATTTGTTGTCTTGTATATTGCACCGTAAACATGTCATTCCATGAGATCACATCTCTCAAAGAGAAATTTTATCTAACTATTCAATTCTATGTGTACACTTCCACATTTTGCATACATATCTACGATGACACTTGTAACTAAAAAAATGTAACAAAATTTAGTTCACCATAATGCTCTAGTGGATGTTCACACCCTATTTTAAAGATCATATTCTAACACGGGTTGAGAGTATGCTAGAAAAGGAAACCGATCGGGTATGTCCATGCGAGTCATGATAGAGGAATGTCATCAATGAAGTATCTACAAACCTCATCCACTAAATTTTGCGTGGCTACACGCTAGTAAAAAAATGAAGCTTAATGGTTTAGGACATGTTGCATTGTGCTTCATTATTGCAAAGAGTTTGAGAGCATCTTTGCAAAATCCATTGTATGTACATATCCTGTAATCAAAGAATTTTGTGAGACCACATTTGTTTAAGGTATTTCGTAACAATTCACATGCAATGTGTATGCCTCCACATTTTTCATAAATGTCTACGAGGGCACTTGCCAATACATCTAACAAAAATAGCTTTCCATTATGCTTTGGTGGAGGTCGAGAATACCAATACAACAATATTTCCCATTTGCATGGCCTATCATAGTAAAGCGAGCTATTTGTTCAGAAAGTTTTCATATTATTCACTTAGAGACCTATATAAGAAGTATGCTCCTATTATGTACTTAAGATTCAATTATTTTACGATTATGTTAGTGTCATTTGTTGAGACGGAAAAATAGTTTCTAAAAACTCATGATTTGGCTTTTATCAATGACCTAAAATTACCATTGGAAAACACCTAGGTTTTAATTATAATAACATTGCCCTTAGAATTTTGTGGTGGTTATTGGAGACATGCCATAAAAAGATGCATAGCTCAATCATTGAGCACCAAAAGATCAGAGTCCTTTAGATGTATATGAGAGGATGAGGTTTTGTAGCCATGCACACTATTTGGGAGAATAGTTGGTAGGTGACATGTTCCTTGGTGGAATGGAGACAACAATTGCATCTTTGGAATGGACTATGAGTGAGAT
Source organism: Taxus wallichiana var. yunnanensis (assembly GCA_018340775.1). NCBI lineage: Eukaryota > Viridiplantae > Streptophyta > Pinopsida > Cupressales > Taxaceae > Taxus > Taxus wallichiana. The sequence continues at coordinate 304,570,702 of CM031238.1, forward strand.
GGTGAGTAACCCTCATATTGCCAAGAAGCTACTCGTATGAAATTGAATCTATAACAAGTAAACATTGCATAATAACATAACATGATCTTGCGCAAAATGGAATCCTGCAAAGTATGGCTATAAAGACTTTGCAATTATATCCAACGATGTGATTGATGTTCTCACATGAAGCTAAAGAAGTCCTCCTATGTGAGGATTTGTTCTATTGCAGAGGTGTAAGTTGGGAACTAATTAGGTTGGGCACATGTTGATTGCATTTGGTGAAACAATGTTAATGCATGTCTTCTATTAGTTGTGGTTAACATAACATGCCACGGTAGCTTGTCTATTTCGCTCAAATTCGGACAACTACGCTAGAAATGAAGTCGCCAAGAAAATATCTAGGCTGGAATACAAATGTTTTCAACAAATGACACCTCACAGTTAGACACCTTTAATGTAATTACAATAACTTAAACTTCACATTATTGATAAATTTATGCGTTAAATTAATCATTTTATTATTTGGTTATGGTGTTGTGTTTTTCTATTCTATAAGCTAAAAACTATTTATCCAATAAATTATAGTCCAATGATATATATGATGAAGTAAAAATGTCAACTAACCAACTACCAAAATACAAAATTTAAGAGATTCCAAAATAATAAGGATTAAAATTGCATCTACAACAATGTTGGGTAATGTAGTTGTATTCACAACAACGTATACGGTAATATACACACAAGTAAATATATTTGTAATATCTCCTATGAAATTCCACGGTTGTGAGCAAATTTCAACTTGGTATGAAGTGCAAAGCGATATAATTGAAAAACTATACCCATACGGAAGGGCTTATCTTGTCTGTGCGTTCATGTAATTCGCCATAGGCGTTTACTTTGAAGAAGGCATTGCTAGAAAGTGTCAAATTCCGGCGATTAACTTTACAGGTTCCCTGATTTTAGATATTTTTTTACAATCCAAGATATTTTCCTACAATCTTAGATATTTTTACTATCCTAGATATTTACAATCCTCAATTCGTTTCAAATCTCTTAACCCTGCTATAAATTTGATATTTACAGTCCTGGTGGTTAAACAGATCCAATGGCCATAATGCCATTTCTGCTCCTTGCTCTCAGAGATACATATCTCCATGTAAAGCCGCAGTGACCAGAGAGGAAGAGGCGAACATATGGGATCTCGTCGAAAATGGCAGCCACCCCTCCTCTGTCTGGACCCTTTGACAGAGCCTCTTCATACTCCTCTGGTGTTACATATGCTTTCAGATTTGTTTTCGATATGCCCAAATGCTCATACAGGTATTCACCTACAAAAGACCCTTTCTGATATCCTACAGCAACGCCACTTGATACCAGTGCCTCCACACTCGTAATGGCGGGCTTCGTTTGCTCCACTGCCAATCTCGAAGTGTAACTGTATGTAAAGCTGGCGACTATAATTAATACGGTGATCTGCCAAACATTAATAACTATTCGGCCTAAAGGGGTGTTAACTCCTGTGAAATCGGCATTTGAAAATGATGTGAGATTTCTACACTGCCCTCAAATATTAAATAAATATGTAATAGAAAGGTGGGTGCTTACTCTGAGGGGAAAATATAGTGGACACTGCAAAACTGGAACAGTTGGCAAATACAACAATTACAAATTAGGTTATCAATTTGCGACAGAAACAAAGGAATCAGCTCTACAGGATGGAAAGAAAAAACAAGTGAGCAAATACCACAAGACATTGACTACAACAGTAACGAGGCTTCCTTCAAATTCGGATTCGCTCCATGCTCCAAAATCCACAAAGACAAAGCCCATAAATACGATGAACACCACTATTGTTCCCATAATGGTGAGGTAAACGTCTCCCAAATTATGGGCGCCGCTTACGAGAAAGGCAGCGTGAAGTCCGCGATTTGGCTGCGGCTTGCCAAGATTGTTGTGTCACCCAACACTGCGTCCAATCTCTGTCCATCCAAAATGAATTTCTGTAAATCAATTTCTATAAATGTTATGTTCCTTTAAATCTTACGGCTCCTTGCTCTCAGAGATACATATCTCCATGTAAAGCCTTCTTAGGAGATAAATGAAGCGGTCAAAAAACATAAATTACGGTGGGAAGAAGATGCTCTGTTTTTGTGGATGCCAGAAGGGTTTCTCTGAGAGCAAGGAGCAGAAATGGCATTATTGGTTTTTGTAAATTGTAGATGAAAGGAAAATAGATGAGCTCAGAGATAACACTGGGAGGAGACGTTTTCAGTGTGATTGTGCAGCCTGGTTTTACGCATACATGAGCCCTGAGAGAACGACCACTACGATGGATACACGGGGGACATTTGTTACGGGGAACTGCCATTGCTGCCTCCTTCAACTTCGCAGGAGTTTCAGAGCTTTATAAGGTGTTGCCTGAACAAAGACAACCCTTGGATATACCCTTTAACGTGAACCCAATTTGTCCTAGATCAATATATTTGGTCGAGCACAAGTTGTGGCTGTAATCATTTTTACTTTACGAAAAATAGTGGAGATTATAAACTAATGCTTTTGCGAAGATACGATTTAAAATTAGAATTATAAGTACTAAACAATTCATTTCTAGGTACCTTTTTTCAATATCAATCTGCAAATAAACAAAGACTTTTAGATGAAAGTCCTTCCTTGGAATGAGATGAAAAAAAATGCTAAGGTAAAAAAATAAGAGAGGGCACTAACAATTTATCTCATAATCCAAAGATGCGAACCAAAGGAGCTCAGAATATATTCAGTCCCACCAATATTTATATGGGTGTGTAGTGAAACAGTTTATGCATGTAATTAATAATTTCACAAGTATAATATATGGTAAGATGTTATGTATCAGTATTTAGCACAACCGAAACTATAATTATTCTTGCCAACATACATGTTCACCTTTTCAAATTTTAGGGAGAGTTCTTTTTCTCTGCTCACATCTTCCCTCCCTCGTGATTCTAAGGACTCTTGCTTCAGCTTGTGTTGTTCTAAAGACTCTTTAAGTTTCTCAGCCTGAAAATTTTGAATTTGTAAATTGCAAATGTTACAGTCAAACAAATTATCCAATAACTTCTATCATACAAAGCCCGTCTGTAAACAAAAAAGTTATGAAAATTAGTATATGAATCAAAATAATTAAGGTATGGTTTTTTTGTAACTGAATAAATGGACATCAAACAAAAACTTAAACTGTGAATAGCTCTCCTACCATTTGCAGTCCAAGGAATCAAACAACGTGAACACTGAAACATATGTATTGAATGTACTTCTTAATGTTTATAATGTAATACTTCCATAAAAAAATAACCAAATAATTTCTAATAATTAATTTTTCTTCTTAAAAATGAAATTTAAAATAAATGATTAAACCAGTGCAATTTTTAAACAAAAATTACAATCAAAGATTTAATGCTTTCATAGTCCATAGAAATAATAGAAAGATTTTAAGAACAATTGTATATTATTTTTGTAATCAACATTTCGACTCACCCTATATGTGGTTGCCCATGTTTAGATGAATGAACATTGGAAACGCTGAGAAGAGTTTGTTGAACATGCAAATCACCCCCTACTCACGAAATAGCTATCACTTTGATTGTCCCTCCAATAGCTACAACAAAGAATGATCAACGATCAGGCGATCCAGTGCTCTTGGAACACCCAATGCCAGCAACCTCTACAACATCCTTCCCAGATGGTGTTAGAAAAACCAAGCGCTTTATCGCCAAGCTTCTTAGTATAAATCGGTCATCACTATCTTTAGTAGTCACGCGACTAGGATTTTCTTTTAAAGCTTCGGTTGTTGCGCTTGATCATGAAAATAATAATTTCTCTTACTGTTAAAATATATTGATGTTGTGCCTTGGATATCTCCTGAGATATGTGTCAATTGTTTATTCACTAAATAGATGTAAAATAATCTATAAAGATTTTTAAAATTTGAGGAAAATAGTTATTGCATCAGTTCCAGCTTATCGTATATGATATCAATGGAAATAATATAGACCAAAGAAATATAATTTTTATAGCCCATAGAAGTGATTTTAATATATAGCTTGAACCTTTGTCCACAAATATCTATTTCAAAATTGTCAATTTATCAATTGATAGCATCAAGATATCTCTGCTAAAGGTTGTAATTTTGTGTTTTCATATATATGCACAAGCATAATAGAAATTGTCTTCTAACAACAAGAGTTTGTTGTTTAAGGAACATACTTGGAAACATTTCTTAAAAAGAGTCAAATATGTATTTCTATAATAGAAAAAAAAGTTAACATATGTATATTTAATATACACATACATACATATTTTAAAAATTTCATTTCATTTTAGATAGTGACAAAATGAATTTGTACATACAATGAGAAATTATTTATTATATAAATATGACTGCACATTCTGAGGAGTTGCCAAATCAGTTCTTGTTGTAATTGATGTGCGAGCCTTCGATATTCGATAATTTATCAATGGTTGCAGTCTTATTAGTTCTTTACATGCATCTATAAAAATTCTCAACGTGCACATTTAAATCTGGAAATACATTAGCTTCACTTCCTATCATTCCATCGACTTGTAACTCTTGTTTTTAATTTATTTATTGGTTCACGTGTTATGTAAGTTTTAATTGTCTTGTTTTAACTTTTTAGTGTGTTGTGTCAATAAGTTTTTTTATTTAGTATTTAAATACGTGTGCCTGGAAAATAAATAGTTTGTTCTTGTAAAGAGTCAAATTATCTTTTGGAGTCTTTGTTAAAGTTTGTTTTTTAAATGTTAAGTCTTACGTAATTATAATTTTTTTTTAGGAATTTGGTTTAATTTTGAGGTCCTTTAAAAGTGAAATGCGTGGGGATAATTCTTTTGTTTAGTTTTAGTTTTATATTTGTTTAATACGTTTTAGTATTTATTTTTTAATTTTGATTTTATGTGTTTATTTTAAAATAAAGTCATTGTATTAGTCTTATGGTGCATTTTCTCTGGAAGTCAATTAAAGAATCCGATGTGTGATGGGGAGAGGACAATATAGTAACTTCCAACAAAAAAAACATTGCCTACTATGCCTTGATGGATGTCCGTACGTTGCTATAAAGCTCGTATTTTGTTATGGGCCACACGTATGTTGGTATAGGTGAGTTGATCGGGGTGAATATACAGTTGTTAAATTTGATGAAACAATCACAATGTCTCTTGATGATGACCATGTCTTCTGTAAGATACAACTATGATATTCATTTAAAAGATAACATGTTGTATCATTTGGTTGAACACTTGGTGTTTATTTACAAAAGTTCATATTTTGGCATTTAAATGTTCCCAAAGCGTAGACAACAATCCCATTTTTTTAGTATCCTTCAATCACTTCATTCCATGAGATGACATATCTCTAGGGAATTTTATGTTTAGTGGTAGATGAGATTAAGAAACCTGCCAATGATACTCAAGATGTTGTAGCGGAAGAGCATCTCCACGCTTCTTATAAACGAGGCTTCCATATTTGTGTTCTTATCCATCCGATTCTACTCCTATTGTACATATTCATCGGCTTTTTACAGAACCGCTTGCACCACTCGAGCACGAGAGAGTGGTTTCATGTTTACATTTGCCAAAGCATACTCCTCACCTTGTTTCACCATATGCAACAAACAGGGCTCCAACCCAATTAGTTTAAATTTTCCAAAGTACTCCCAACTGTGCAAAAATATAGAGGAATTTTGTTAGATATAGTTCAACAGAATTGTTTTGATAGACATGTATGCAAAATGTGGAACCTTACATAAAGACATGTGAACTGTTTAGCAAAATGTAACTTATGTTCTTCGCTCAAACATCTATCATAGATCATAGAATATATTTTACATCCAAACCATATTATACACATACAATTCAAGCCCTCTCTGGCGTAACTTGCAACTCATTTGCAATTGCTAGTTATTGACCTGGTTGGTGGGACCCTTAATATGAGTCAAAATAGTCGAAATTGTGTTAAACGAAAACCATCTGTTGCCGTTAACCTTTCCGTGAAATATATTTTATTGAATATTTTAATGCGGTGCCAAACCACTAGCCTGTCTTGATGTCACACCGGTCAAGAAATTTTGGGGATTCTGCAGATCGTGGGGAGACATGGGTCCACTAATCGCTGTACATGGTGTCATAAATGATATAGCGAATCAGAACCATACATGCGGGAATTTGAATTCCCTCAAAGTTACAACTCAAGAAGTCAAGCATTTATATCATTATATTGCAGCAGGAACAATATTAATAATTATTATTATTACTAGCAATCGCACGTGGGGTGTGTGATGAAAACACCAAAAGTATGAGGCGAAAGCGAGCAGAAGGAAAGTTAAATATGTAAGGAAAGACTAACATAAATGCAGGTGGGTATATAATAACCGGATGAACATGGTGAAATGAGAAATGAGCAACAAAATATGAGTCCAAGAGAGGAGAGATGAAGGAAGGGATCGAAGGCAAGATTCCTCTATTAAGAGTGACTGAAGTAGAGGTGCGAAGGAATTTTTCTATAGCGGTTGAATGAAAAAGGAGGAGAGGTACGAAGGGCCGACAATGAGGGAACTCACGATATAGTCGTGAAGGTTAGGCCTTGTCTTTATATTCCTCCTATGTCAATAGTGGTTCACTGCAGAGTAAGCCCTTGATATTTGTGGGTTGAAAATGCCCATGCCATTTAAAGAAGTAGTTGTCCTCAATTACCTTTGGAAAATGGAGGTACAAGAATGTGGAAGGGGTTGTTTGCATCCCAAGGAGGATGTGAGTATCGATCAAATCGACGACAACAAATACAAGAAAACCAGGAGGAATCAGAGGAGCATTCATTGACTATGCCAATGACAGAGCCAATAACACTATTGAAAATTCCCGTTTCCAAATTCTGTTTCCATCGACAAGTTTGCGAAAGCATGAATTTTTGGTTGATTCAAACAACTTTGTGTCGCAATTGATCATCATCAGCCTCTCTGAAGTCATCATGTCTGATGGTTAGAGGGATTGATCTAGCCATAGGAGAGTTAAGGGACTTTAATATTTGAAGGTTGTGGTTGTTGACCAGGCCATTTTTAGCAAAAAGATGGGGGTCATCTTTGAACTCAATGATTTCTTGTTCAGAAAGGTAGGAATGCGTTCTGATGAAGGATCTCCCAATCTTGAAAGAGAGGGAGAGAAGTATGAATGTTGAGTAATAAGTTCCAAAATGATGCTTGTGCAAAACTGGAACCATGTTGCTTGAAGATTACATTGAGGGAGATGGTTGTCGTGAAGCCTTTCCATAGGTTAGCCTCATAGGAATTGTTGGAAAATAGAGGTATGTCCATGATAGGTGGAAGTTGGCGAAGGTCGCCAATGAGGATGATAGACCTATTCCTGAAAGCAAATGTTTTGGAACAAGGGAAAGCTTCCTGAAGGCAGTAGTCAATTTTACCGAGAATGTTTGGGCACGACAATCAACTTTACCGAGCAAGTTTGGGTCGATAAAACTCCTTTCATCAATTAGAATATATTGGACATGTTTAAAGGAGTATTGAAAAGATGTTAAAGAAATAGGATCAAGCACACCGAGATCGTTTCCATATTTAGGTAGATATTGATTTGAAGAATGAAATTAAACTAAATTAATTCATGGTCCAAAAATAGGAAAATCGAATAGAAGTCCTCGATCCTATTGTCTAACACCTTCAATGTAATAAAATAGATCATTACCTCTATCTATTAGCTGCCCTCAATTTATGAATGCTAACAATTTTTTACATGTATTGAATTAAGTTACCAACTGTTATACAAAACATTTCTGAATATGTTTTTCGATTATCCTTAGGGAATTCAAGGACCATGTAAGACAAGATTAATCCTAGATTCCTACCCAACATGTGCATAAGAGACATAAGCTATGGTATACTGAGGAATGATGGGTGAAAAAATGTTAGGTTGTATGATAATCACAAATTTCTTTAATTTACAGAGGACACGGTTGCCTCACCATACATCATAGTCTTAATGGTGAATAACTTTAACAATGACAAATGTGTCATTCATAAGAAGGAACAAACAATGGAATATGTCTTTTGACATTGCTATGTTCCCAAGTCTTTCAACTGAATAGTATCACGATATACTACCCTCTTTGTTGAAAAGAAGTATATGATGGATGACAAATGAATGGTTTAAACATACGAAAATGACATTTAAACCGGAAAAATTGCATAGCAACTAAGTGTCTCAATCCCTCAACCAGAAAGTAATGGCCACGTGAAGCTCAACATTACTTCACTCCTTTCAAGGTGCAAGTACACAAAAATTTCTTGAAGACCTCTTAATCTACAAAAGGAAGTTGTGAATTTCAAATCAAAATCAGCAGAACCTATTGCAACAGAATATCAAAATATTTTTGGAATGTTTATTTATTTATTCGATTAGAAAAATGTTTCATGCCATATAGAGTCAAAATTTCATATTACACAAAGTTGCTGATGTTAAATAAAGGGTTCAAAATATTAGAGAAAGATCTCTAGTTAAATAACTTAAGCTAAAATTTTAGGTTCCTCAGAAACTACACGAGGCCCTCTTACGGGTATAAGTGGATTTAAAATTTATCCTTCACTCTTTTCCTATATATGTTCCAATTTCTTTACCTCTTAAGGTTTGAAGCTTTGCAACCAACCTCACGAATAAATAGACCCTTGCCTTTCCACCTATTTCTCCAATAATTATATAGGCCAATGTCTGGGGTGTATTTATTGTTGCTAATATTACATAGTTATCAGGTAACTCGAGTGTCATGTACTTACATTTTCTGGTGACAAGTTTTTATACAATATAGGCATACCCTTATTTATTTACTCATTTACCTTGAAACTATGGTATATTTTTTCTATTCAAAGTTTATAGTATTATTTTTCCATTCCCATGCTTCTTTAACTAAATAATTACCTTAATTATTTATTATAATTCCCTTATTTATTTACTCGTTTACCCCAAAACTATGGTGAATTATTCTATTAAAAATTTGTTTTCTTTTGTCATACTCCATACATTTTTCACTACATAATTCTATAGTGAATTCATGCTTCTTTTACAACACAATTATATAGTGAATTCAATGCCCAACCTTTGGGTGGAACGGTGAGGTCTACATTGTTTCTTTTGGTATATGTAGTGGCATGGAGAATGCGTAGAGGATGCTTGTGGATTACCAAGGTCATTTAGAAGCATATTTGATGCTCTTTATTTCTTCTTTTCTAAAAAATTCACGTTTCTTCTTGGTGACCCCATCATTTGCTGCAGGTAGAGTGTTGTAGACTTCATTGTAGCCTCTAATATTAAACAATGTAGTCATTATGGTAATTGAAAATTTGTGCTATTAATTTCTGGTAGGTTTTCACAGTTTTATCATCCATGCCGAGTACACAGAAAATCTCTTTATGTCATATCTATTTGATAAAAAGCATAGGTACTAAATCAGTCCTAATATTTATTTGATAAAAATCATAGTTGGTAAATTTGTCCTAATCTATATATGCAGGAAATTATTCTCATTTTAAATGTATATAAGGACCTAAGGACACATTTTAAGTTCACAAGTATAAGATTATGAATAATATTAGTGACTCCTTTTATTTATACACTATGATTCTTAAGGTAGCTTAACAACCTCTGCCACTTGTATAGCCTATGCAGCCATCAAAGTGCACTTCATCAGTGGTGTAAATTCCATCCTACACATGCATATCAAACTTGTACAATTGGTGACATTCGTTTTGTTGGCTGCAGAGACTATGTTTCCTCTTGTTTATCAGTTGGTATATGTAAAGGTTTTGTAAATCGAATCATTATTTTCATTGTTTTGTAAATCCGAATCATTATTTTTATTTTGAAGATTGTAGGTTGTAGTCGATCCTATAAAAAATAAGAGACATTACATTTATATAGTAGTCATACAACAATCTAACGCATGTGAATTACTGTTAAATATGTATAGTTATTTACGTGTGTTAGTTCAACCAAAATGCTCCCTACACTGAATCCTGACAAAATTAAAAATATATATGTTTCAAGGTTTGGAAAACCATTTAGAGACATTTGGGAATGGCTCCAAATTTAGGAATTTGGATGTATTATACATTTGTGTTTGCCTCATTGTTTCTACACTGAGTTACTCAAGGTAGCTTTGGAAGCTCCATTCTTTGTTGGAGGAAAACTTTCATGACTTTCATTTACTATTTTCTACGTCAAAGATTGCAATCTCAAAGAAGCCATGCCAAAAAACCAGCCTTTATAAAATTATAAGATTTTATAAATGTATAGTAACTATGTAATGCTTGCAGGTATATGTTAATCAATCTGTTATGTAATTATTTATTCATGTTGTGGGCACATATTTATCCATACATGTAAGCAAAGTGATTTGTGAATGTGCTTCAAGATACCGTGGCAAAATTTATCAACCATAAAGTTACAACTTTGAGAACATACCTGAATGATTTTTGTAAAGATTACAACTTTTTAAGGTTCTAACAACTATAACAAAAAGTGGAAGGAAATGACGTGCTTACCTTAGGCAAGCCATGCAATGTATACACACCGAGCCATGTAAAACCCAATTGGAAGAGTGGCGAATTAAGTAAGGTCAACCCATATAGCGAGATAAACAATTCATACTGCTGAGCATCCGAGCACATGATATCTCGAGCTAGTTTTTATACACATGCGAGCCATGAAAACAGAGCCCAACTCAGAACTCAATGAATCATGCAAAACCAAACCAAATCATGAACTCAGAAGTAGAATAACAAATCCTTCAAGGTCCCATATATATGCAATAATAGAGATGTTCAAGACAAAATGAGAAATACAAGATTTTTCAGATCTCTGAATGAGTATTTTGGCACAAGATTGCAGGTGACAGTCAATATGCAAGTAAATCTGGGTATGAAATACAAACTCCAAGCTTCTTCGATTTAAACAGCTGCAACAGAGTAGAACTTAAGGAAATATGACTTACCCCAAAGAGTGGCTGAGCTAGTGAAGCTCATAACGAGCTGGGTGTAAAGGGTTGGCTGAGCCAGTGAGGTTCACAATGATCCAATGTAGCTGGGCTATGCAAAATAACTCCCAGGCACACAACCAGCGAGATCCCAAGAGGCCTCGACTTAAACCCACTAAAGAACATGACACACCCAACTCGTCTTTTCTAGGCAAAGCAAAATGCACAAATGGCAAGATGAGCTCCCTACAGTGAAACCCCAATCGGGCCATACACGAATCAACCAAGCTCAAGCTCTGGATGCACAACATTTTCTAAGGGACAAGCCAACAAACACTGGTAAACAATGCAAAGGCAAACCCTTGGCGAGCTGCTTGAAAAACTTGAACAACTGTGTCAAGCTAGAGTTGAAGATCGGCTCAAACCCAACAAGCTGGGCTAACCACAAGCGGGTTGTTTAAGAGTGTGGCCTCAACGAGTCAAGCAAAGCTCGCTCCAAGCAAGTTAAACATATATATAACCCTGACCGAGATATAAACAAAAGAAAATATCAAACAATGAGTTAGGGTATCACGTTGGCAAGACATTGAACAAATACACGAGCCCAAGCTCGAGCCATAGCAATGGCTGACCTAACATGTAATAGGGCACAAAAATTAAAGAATAGAGCAACTGAGTTGTTACAAACCCTTAGCGAGTTGTGGAGGTTAAATCTCACAAGCTCGACCCAGCGATGAAACCCACAACGACCAATAATGAAAATTGAGTAGGAACCTTTAGCTCTGCTTGAGGATAATAGAGTAGAATGGTGCAAACCCAAAACAACAACCAGTTGAGCTCAAGAAAACAGGCATGGCTGCTAACGACAACCCAGAAATTAGGTCCCTATAGTTGTCTGCATCTGCGTTAGAAATGAAATTTCTGAACGAGGTGGTTCACCGGTACAACGCAACGAAAAAAGCGCCACTTTGCTTGTGCAATGTGGTGGATTGCCTCTTTCATCGTGTTGCAATCCATCATCGTGAACCTGGGAAAACATAAGGAAAATGCCTTCCTTAGGCAGGAACACGAGCTGATGGAAATCTGGAAACCAAGAAGCAGAAGCTTAAACTTGGTAGGCAACTCGAGCACCGTAGTATATTCACACCAACCAAAACATGAGCTTTTCCATCAATTCGCATGCAATCCTCAAGCAAAGCCCTGTAGAACAATTTTTTTGGGGGTCAATTCCATACACTGCCACAGAGCAGGGGCGACCATACGTCTACTTGTCCTATCTCTTCTTTGCTTTGCGTATGGCACAGCCGCACAGGTGACAGAACTTCTATGTTTTACATTAAATATCGATGTTTAATAATTTCCTCCCTCCCAGGAAGGCCATGCTTCTGACAGTTCTCAGACACCCACCACTCCTACCCAACTGTTCGAGACCACGTGAATGACAGATATAAGTCCGTATTTCGCCCACCAAAAATTTTCAGTCGTTGATGCCTCTGTCGCTTGTCAGAAAGGGCCGAGCTTTCTAACATAGAACACGCCTTTCGGCGTAATAATAAGAATAATAATAATTATTAATATTATATTTAACCAACAACAACAACAATAATAATTATAATTATAATTATTAGACTACTTTATGTAAGTATTACCTTATGTAATATTATTATAGGTTAAATTCTTGTTGTTTCTGCATTTTCCTTTTACATGACCATATAAACACAAATACCCACACACATATACCGATAATGAAATCGAATAAACCTCTCCAATGAGCAGTGATCAAATTTGAGCCCATCATAGCCCGTCCAAGGGCTTGCAACCCGTCAGAGAAATGCAAACAAAAAATTAGCCGTCAAAATAAATTCAAAAATTGTAAATTGCCTGACAAAATAGAAGTATAAATTATTACATAAAGTTTCAAAAGAAGTTATGAAATGAAAAATTCCTTGTCACTTGTTAGTTGCAAATCCCAAAGTGGGTGTAGATGTTTCATCACAATTAATGAATCATTGAGTCAATGGGAATTAGGCAGTGGGATATACTATTAGTTCCAATTTAATGTCTGATATCAATACTACAATTCACCATGAAAATATAAAAGTAATGTCTATAAAAAATAATTTGAAAATGTTTGATTTTGAATACTAATGTTAACAATCTTGCAAGATGGGATTGGGAACTGGGATTGCTACAACTTGCAACACAATTGAGAACTCCATTAAATGGCTGCATTTAATTTCATTTCTAATTCTCCAATACCTGATTCTCTGAAAATATTCTACAGTCTACAATGAAAAGCTTTTGAAGTCATGTACATTGCATGTCATTTGTGAGTCTCCATACTTTGAGTCTATGGTATCAATAGCATTGAGGAATAATACCAGTACCACATGAGCAAATGATTTTTTTTGGAAACAGAAAATCCAATGTTGAAGTGGTGAGTGATGGCCCATGGATGGTCTAATGAGATTTCTACGTGTGGCATAGGTATGCCTATGGTCCTTGAATGATTTTGTCTCCTCCTCTTTAACTTTCTTTCAATGCACATTTAGTTTCCTTATCATCAATGGAAATTGTGCTTCCATGGTTGCTAAATGTTGTTTGGATCACACAACAATGTCACTGGGGGATTTGTAACCTGATTTTTCTTAAATGAAAAATTATCATGGTGTAGTTTGTGAAATGGATAGTCCTGGCTAGGCTGTAATTTATATCTCGAAATGGATTTCCCTATTTTCATAAAACTTATACAAACATGTGTAAATTGAGTGAATTATAAGTGAAGGATTTCAAGATGTGGTTTGTGTTCTATTTGGTTTCATACCTTCCTACACCAGAAACATACCCTTAATACTCAAGTCTGGTCAGATTTTATATTTGACGGGATTTTGGGAATTTTTTGTGTTTAAATATATTTGTTAATTTAAAAAATTATTATTTATTTTTTTGACGTATATAGTAGATATATTCTTGTCATGTGAAATGTAACTATATATATTACTTTTCATCATGGAAGGGTTGGTTAAATATACACCCTTCACAATGAAATTTGGAGTAGCCCTTCAAATTTGATCATTGCCAATGAGTCTTGAAATTGTTTCCAGGCTATAAAATCCACTATACACATCTATTGCTTTCGAACAAGTACAAATCTGTCATAAAACCACGTTTGTGTATTAGCATGGGTCCCACTTTATTCGCAATCGTGACCACGGCTTCTTAAATTTTCAAACATTCGTAAACGATATCTTTCAAGAAATTAATCTCCGTGGCTGATTGGTGAGATTTGGGTCGGTTTCTGGGGATCTGTACAAAGGTTTAGTGTGAAATTTCTTTCAGGAAGATTTCTTCCTAAGAGAGATCTCAAGAGATACGCCAGCGTCCGTCATTTTTGCAAGCTTTCAATATGCACAATTTTAATCAAGAATTCAGTGTTCTAACCCCAAACGCGAGGAGGTGGTGGAGGAAGGGGGGAGGTGGACGCGGAGGAGGAAGAGAAGAGGAGGAGGAGGGGAAGGAGGAGAAGGGTAGGAGGAGGCGAAGGGTAGGAGGAAGGAGGAGAAGGGTAGAAGGAAGGGACAAAGGAGGGGTAGGATTTAAGAATTGTGGGCATAAAAGCAGATGGAAACTGTATGTTAAGAGCTCTGGCAGAACAACTGGATGGTGACAAAGAACTGCATGAAGCGTATCGTCACATGGTGTTGGACTACATGATAAAACATGAGACAAAGAAAATCGTCGCAACCCACAAGATCCATGGCCTGTTAAATGATGCTAATTCATCGTACACTGATGAGAAAAAGGGTATTATAGAAAGGGAAAAACCCCTGGAAAGGCTGCTGGTCCAGAGCGAGGAGGATAGCTCCCTTGTGCATTACACTGTCGACGGTGATGATTCTCATTATCATGTTCTCCGCTCCCCTGATCATGAAATTAACAACGTGGATTTCAAAACCTATTATGATGGTTTCATGACAAACATGCTCATGGATCTGGTGCTTGTGCTGTGCCTCCCACACTGTCTACAGAGAATCGATCCATGGTTTGTGCCTCAGCAGCGGTAGATGACAACAAGGACTACTGAAGCAATATGTCCCCCATCTTCAACTCTCCTCACACCAACCATGTTGGGGTTCACAGTATGTTTTTATATCACGGAATTCAACACGTCAATTTCATTCTGTATATATGTTCATTTTGACAACAATTACTAACATTGAAAGGTACAGAGATTCAGCCACGCATCTGCTTGATTTCTTAATAAATTGTAGTTTATTATATGAATATTAATTATGAGCATATGTTATCAAGTAGGTCAAAAATGAATGCCTGATTCCTATGACTCGCCCGCTAGACATGCCCGCCACGGTGAAGATCGCATTCTTTTGTATCAAATATGTATTTCGCACTGTTGTATTAGTAACTTTATTGGTTGTATTTCGTACGCGAAGTGTACGATGGAAACGCCGAAAGCTATCGTGCGAGGAAGTCAAAGTGGAGGGAAAGAGCAATGCGAGAGGAAGATGGGCGAAGAAGGGGTATGAGGGTGGGGACGTGTGAAGGTGGGGAAATCAAAATTGGGGAAGCAATCTGAAACTTTACACAAGACTAATTGAACACAAGGTTGTTAAGCATTTGAAGTCGAAAAGGCATGTTGTGCTAGACGAGAATGCACTGTGTACTTCCTCTAGCACTTTTCAAGCATGTTTTTAGTTGTAAGCTCGAGTAATTGTAGGGAAAACATGTGATGTAGGACCACCCTTTAAGGATTGACGTAGTAATGAAAGTAAGATTTTATCAATTGATTGAGAATTTCTTTTTTACTATTTTTTTAATATGGAATTTAATAAACTAAATTTGATATATCGGTTTACTAAAATCATCTCTAGCATCCATGCTTAGGTAATTTTCTAAAGTGACGGAGCATTCCGTGTGTGCAAATGCCTTTCGGCATAATAAAATTTTACGATTTCCAAGCTATACAAATATTTTAGATTTATCCTCATGTTGAGTGCATACGCTAGGACTTGTTCAAATGGTGTCCCGTTAGTTGTCGGATGGGGTGGAGTCTTCCGCATGTGCAAATGTCTCATTGCATAAATCTCAGCCAATACTCGGGAATACTCGACAACTTTAAAAACACTCAAATTTTATTAAAGAAACTTAAATTTGCAGCCAAAACCGTGTATTTGCAACGTTTTCTTTCATTGCTATTAATGCTTTCTTTTTGTTGGGACCTTTACGATAGCCTTCAGTCTTTTGTCTGACACCAAAAGAACTCTTAAAATAGAAACAAAAAAACCTACGCATTTGTTGATATGTGAAGTCAACATTTGAATAAGCAGGTTGCGGTCAAGCTAGCAGGTGGGACGATTAGTTCGAGCACGGGAGAATACTCGTCGAGTTTTGGAAAGCTATCCAGTATTTTTAATTACTAATATGTCTACAGGCGATCAAAGCTCATGATTCTTTTAGAAGATTGCAAGAAGTTGTTTGGTCAAAAAAGGTGCAAAAATGGATTTTATGAAAAAAGAAAAAAATTGCCATCAATGCGTAGAGCTCGAGAAAATATACACGTTTCTAGAGTAAACGACACCTGAAACGGAGCCACGGAATGAAAGTTATGGCACGTGCAAGTTTTTGCTACTACATCTTCCCGGACCGTCAAAAAAGGTGGAAAAATAGATTTTATGAAAAAATAAAAAAATGCCATCAATGCGTAGAGCTCGAAAAAATATACACTTTTGGAGAAAACAACACCTGAAATGGAGCCACGGAATGAAAGTTATGGCACGTGCAAGTTTTTGCTACTACATCTTCCTGGACCATCAAAAAAGGTGAAAAAATAGATTTTATGAAAAAAGAAAAAAATTGCCATCAATGCGTAGAGCTCGAAAAAATATACACTTTTGGAGAAAACGACACCTGAAACGGAACCACAGAATCAAAGTTATGGCACGTGTAATTTTTTGCTTATGTCTTCTGGACCCTTTCCAATAATGGCAATTTTTTTTCCATCTAAAATTTTCACCAAAACTCCAAAAATGGGAAAAATTGCCAAAAAAGGAAAAAACTGTTGTCTTTGGCACGTTTTTAACTTTCGGCCGAATTTTCCCATTTCCACGCACCAACCGATGCGAACTTTTCCACGATGCGCTAACCGATGCGAAATTTTCCATGACGCACCAACCGAACTTTTCCACGCGCCAACCGATGCGAACTTTTCCACGGCCGCCACGTGTGTGGCTCGCGATTGCCCGTACATCATCGACCAAACGATCTCGGCCCTCGCTTTCGTCATTTGTGTCAGAGCCCCTAGGGGTTTCTAACTTAGAACACGCCTTTCGGCATAATTAAGGTGTTTTCTTAAACCTTTGTTTTCTCGCCAAATTAGATCGTCCAAGTTGCTTAAGTTACAGGGGCCTCTTTCTTTCTATTTTTAATTAGAAGAATAGGTTTCTTTTTTAACCAAGATTAGAGTAACTCTAATATAAGAATGGATCACATTTAAAAGGAATAACTACTTATACTTACATTAAATAATGCGGGAAAAATTAATGAGGTTTAAATAATTGATTTTCATTTTATTTATTTTTTACTTTTATATGGTATAAATTATAATTTGATAGTTGTCGTTGAAAATTTATAATAGAAATGTACATTTAAAAGTAATAGACAATTAGTACACAAAATTCACTATGATTGAAGATGCTTTTTATAATTGTATATTTAAATTCTCAATAATCTTGACTATGCAATGTTGCTCTTGACAATTTATACTATGCATTGTCGGTGTTGATAAAATTGTACACTACATGCTTGAAATGGTTTGACGATTGTGTTTGCACGGTTCCGACATCCAATCTCACTCAATTTCATGAGCTTTCACTTTATCACATGCAAAACATAGATTCCTTTTCACACCGTAATTGAATAATAATAGCTACAGTACACCAAAGAATAACAAAACTATCTCACTATTAGGAAAAACCTTATACAAAAAACATTAATTATTGGAATAACATGCAAATAAATGTCATCATGCTTATCTAAACATAAAGTTATGTGCTTCAATAAATGTTTGATCTTCTCTAGAACATGTGTGTGCTTGCAATAAATTCTTCTATAAATTTTTTGATGCACTTCATAGTTCATAGATTGCCCTCAAATGTCAAATGAACGATAATAGTTTTTAGTTTATAGAAACAATAAATTCAAATTTAGATCTTATTGATATGCAAACCAACATCAAATAATGACAAGAATTAAAAAGTAGGAAAAATGAGTGCAAAGGGTTCTTCGTCAAATTGAAGTGAATAGAAGATACAACGGAAGGTCCAAAGCATCTTGAACAACATTCGACCTCAACAAGGTAATATACAAAGTATTTCCCATCCTAGACTTGTGCGGTATTTAAAGATGCTTCACAACATTAGTAAAGAGTTGCACATGCCTTAGGTACGGGAATATGGTGGCGGTTGTTTTTGCTTTTCAGTTCAATTTTTTTAATTTTTGATGTTGTTTATCCTTTTTAATAATTATTTGGTTGGAAAGTGAGATTTGGGAAAATGTGCTTTAAAGTCAAATGGATGTTCCTATGGGATGAATCTTATAATATTTAATATGAAATTATTAACCATCACAAACAATTTTTAAAAATGAAAATACATTTGAAATTTTGGGAAAATGTGATAATGATTATATATGAAGGTCATATTATTAGTTTAATAAAATATTTGTTTTTCATGTCTTCAATTATTTTCAATACAAAAATATATTATTAGATTAATAATTTTTTGTTGGATTTTTATTCATTATAGTTATTTTAAGATAATCACTATTAATATTCATTAACATAATGATACGGTTTTCTCATGTATTTTTGGTAATAATCATAAGGCAAGAGGACCTACTTGCCACCTAAGCATAAATAATGACCTAGTCAATAATATAATGATATTGGGTTTTTATCGTAACATATCAATATATTAATAAAAAGATCAAAAAATTGTGGTTACAATAAAAGGGGTGGTTGGAAAAAGACACAACACAATCTCCATGTCAACAAAACACACAACTTGATATCTAAAAAAAAGTTAGTAAATCCCAATGAGCATATTAAAAAATGAATAAAATGATAATCATGCAATACAATAGCAACATTAAGGGCGGCAGTGGATCGTACTTGAGAGGAAGAACACCCAAACCGTGATTCCCTACTCCGGTGGCGGAGATCCATTCACCGTGGTGTTGCCTCTTTGCGTTGATGATGTCCATCAAGAGATACCAATTGTGGGATTACCACAAGGTGGTGAGCTCAATCTCCCGCCGAGGAGGAAGAGTTAGGATGCATCCACAAATAGGCAAAGAGAAGGCGATTGTAGGAGGGACTCCATCTGCGAGTTGGTTATAAGAGGTAGAAGGTGTAATTATAAAGGATCAACATGTACACACCTCATGGTGTAGGGTGAACTCTCACAATGATTTAGAAATTCCTTCAAGTATTGGAATTACAACACCACTTTGTTATTTGTACCTAGATCTGAATACAAACAACATATATGATAACAAATTTAAAGTTAGCAAAAACTACTAAGAAATGGAATCACTATTAAAGATATAAAATAGAGTTGGAATAAAATAATAACTTTAAATAAATTCCATATAAACTCAATGTAAGTTAGCCACTTAGAGATATTCCCAAATAGATCCATTCTCTGATTGATGAGCTCCTAAAGAAAGGGTTATAAAAGATAATGCATCCATGATTGGGTATCTCTAGGATGAGAGAAATTCTAAAAGAGATGTTTGAAAGTTTTAGGTCAAGTGCAAGCAACACATTTGGGGGTCACCTTAAATTTTTGATATAGTACAATATCAGGTGATGTACCAAGGTGGATCCGTCCCTTATAGTAAAACCTATAAACTAACATGCATTATAACAATAATCCATTTTAAAGAAGGTGTCCACAATTCTCATTGACCCTACTAATGTCATCATTGATTTTTAGCCACGATGAGATTAAAAACAAAGCTACATTTACACATAATGTCACTTCCTTCAAATTGTGACTGGTCCAACGTATCCTTTGAATACTTGCATGTGGTACTATGAGAATCAATGAGGCTATACCATCGTAATAGGTATGCCTCAAAAAATGAAGTGGAAGATGACTTCTTATTATACAAAACATTTGTGAGGAAGAGAATCTAGGTGACTTATCATCCCTACGCAATGGGAAGGATGGAGAGTAGTTGTGGTGCAAAATTCCTTGATTTTAAGTCAAAACGATGGATGGAAGATAGTTTATTTTTTCCACAAATTCCATTCAAGTATGTTGTGTTTCAAGATAGTGCACACATAAGTTTGGGGAAAGACGTGGTGTTTATCTAGATAATCTATATTGTCGTTTGTGTTATTTGTGATTTTCTCTTAAAAGTGGATCCCCATCACAAGGTGGAGTCTATTCTAAGTTTAAGTGAAATTGTGAATAAAGGGATACCTATTCGAGTGGAGAGTTCAACCCATTATCACTCACTTTATGATTCACAATGTGTCTATAAATATTGTGTATCTTCATAAAATTATATTTCACATGTATGTATAGTGGTGTGAACAATATGTGAAAACTACATATGTATCAAATATATTTACAAATAATGTGTAATACATTTATTAGAATAATGTCTTTGGATGGGAAACCAACATGTTGGCATCTATTCCCCTTGTTTGAATAGAGTATACATATTGCTTTTTACAATTGTTGAGTAAGTTATATATATATATATATATAAAATCCTTCCTTTGAAAAACATCAATGATTAGGGGCATCCAATCTATTAAATTCACCTACGGAATGATCCCAACCCTATCCTCTTGACAATGTTCTAACAATCCATCATCCTCACCATTGGACTACAACCATTTCGATATTTATTTTAATTTTCAATAAAGCATGAGGACGAAACTTTGGCATAATATCTCAATTTTAAAATCCATTAAGGAATTTGTGATTCTTTACACATTCTTTTATCAATGGACAATTCATATTTAACCACAATATGGTTTTTTGTTGTTTTCCTAGAGGTATTAAATGTGTTTTAAAGTGAATAGATGATGAATATATTAGAAAATGAAAAGAATAATATATTTGAAAGGTAATAGAAGAAAATATAGCTTTACATCTTATCATCTTAAAAACATTGAAGTATACATGAGTTGATCATTGACATATGTAATTTTGGTAGAGGATTGTTGACTTTTATGACTGAAAAAGTCTCAACACGAATACTATAGTTAGGTGGATATGTTTTTAGAAAGTTGAGCTTTCGAAAAACATATTTTAATAGAAGATTGGAGAAAATCTAGAAAATTTAGCCTCAACATGGGCTATTATTAATCTCTTCTTTAAAAAGATATTTTATTATTAAGAATTATCCTATCTATATGCATGTGCATGTTGACAAGTTATTATTTGTTTTATTTAGCTTTAAAATAAAACTCATATGTGTATGCTTAACATGTTGAGTGGAGGTTAAGTTACCTTTCTTTATCTATAAATTTAATCACTATCACTAGTTTTTCTCTAGCTATAAGACAAGTTTTTTTAGAGGTAACTAGTTTATATGAATTATTTTTAATCACTAAATGAATCAAGGAAATGTGGTCTCATAGAATGCAATTTTTTTATTTGTTTTATTGGCATCAAAATGAAATAACAAACTAAGTTTCACTTTAAATCCTTTCCGACATAGTTTCCTATTTATGTGCAATTGCTACTGATAAGTTCTTTGAAAAGTGAACATGCATGACATGGGTGAGAAGAGCCTTTATGAAGGACACTTGAAAAATGTTTTAAAAACTTTATTTGCTTGTTTCACACATTTAGAGGGAAAACATAGATATTCTTCTATTTTAAAATTTCTGAAACCAATCTTCTACAAGAGAAGTGGTGAGTGGATTGGAGAAAAATTCAAGTGAAATGATTATGAAATATATTTACAATTTAAATTGACAAACCCCAATCTATCTTATTGGTGTGTTACACAATTTTGCCTTTTCTAATGTAATGTATAAGTTTGCAATAGATAAATTTAGTGAAATTAAACATTATAATTCTACTTATTAGACAAATAATTTGAATATGTTTTCGAAGAGCCTAAGAAAATTTGTAAAATTTATGGGTTTTGTGGTTTTTATGACACGTATAATCTTTACCTAATTTTTATATGTATGAAAAGTGTGGAAGTTTATTAGATGGATACTAAGTGTTTAACCAAATGACAAAATGAGATTTCTTTTCATGGAATATAATAATGAAAATATAAGATCAAGCTTCTTCAACCATCAAATGAGTTGAGAGATACCTACATACATATACTCCAAAGAGACCTCATATTGATGTAGTTCTCCCACCCATTTAATGTGTGCAAAATTTCCAATAGCAATGTGTTTGAAGTGAAGTCCCAAATAGGATCTTTGGCACTTGGAAATGATCTTTGTTGTAGGTTGTTACTTGTAACAATGACATAGGAAAGTCATGTAATATGCATTTAAACTTGGTTCCTAGATGATGTGCTACAAAGAGTGATTTTGTGATTGGGTGCTTTGTTGTGATTTCCTAGGTAGACAAAAGATATGAGAGAATGAGCCCTTTGAATGGGTTGGTTGATTGTGCTTTTAGATGTGAATTTTTCAAAAGATTTTCCTTCTCAATTTACACTTTGGGATGGCTAGGCTAACTTGTGCATCGAAAAAGTGAACACTACATGAGTGGATGATGAAAATGTTGACCCTTAAACAATGACAAGGGAATATGTATTGGAAAATTGAAAATTCTTTTGGTAAATTGGGGAATGTGGGCATAAGTCTAAAGATGTTATTTGTATATAATTAATAGGTTTTTGACGGGCCAAAGATAAATAACAAGAGTGACCTGGTGTCAAGGAGAGCTAAAATGAGTGATATATGTAGGAATAATTCAATTATGTGCACAAAAATAAATGAGTGAAGATAAATACCAATGATAATTGCCAAACGACATTCACCCAAATTTAGGGTATTGCACATGCCACACCTCAAAAGGGAGGCATATATTTTGATAAATTTGATTGTATGCATATGTATATCAAAGTGAGTCATTATATAGAAACCTAATTTTGGTACGATTCTACTTAATTGTTATTGGTCTAAGTTAGCAGTCATGTTGGCATGTGTTCCTATTCATTGTGTCATTCGACCTTCGACTTGCTCCCTTTATGTCTTGTGCAACATTCAAAAACTTTGACTTTGCATTAGTTATTTGCGACTCTATTTTCTCTCTTATCAAACCTTTATTTATTTTTTCTTCTTTGTTTGTCCTTGTTTTCTCTCTTATTCATTTTTCTCTCATCCCCTATTTTCTTTGCAATTTTAGGTAGTTGTTAGCTATGTACTTGTGTGGTTCTTGTCTACTATATCTTTACTTGTACAATTATGACTGACACCTTTATAGGCCTTATTACCCCTTAATTATGAACTCCTAGGGGTTTTGTGTCTTTTTGTTAGATTTCCCCACCCGTTATGTGTCATCTTGCACACCAACAAAGTCTTAATTTAAAGTCAAGAATTCTATAAATATATAAGTGCATTCATAGAATGAAGATAAAGAGATAATCATTATTGCAAGAGTGATATATAAGTTGTAAGAGTAATATTTATTGTTTCTAAAAACATACATGTGTCAAAAGTAGATTTCAAGCATTTAGATAGCATTTTACCATTTACTAGTTGTTTGACATCAATTGAAAGATAAATCTTCATACACTTACATACACCAAAGTGCTTTTTGATTTGGATCAAGCAATGATTGTTAGATTGTTTAAGACATGAAGACCCTAATAATAATGGAGGGTAAAAATAAGGTCTCATTAACACCCTCCATTTTCATATGGGGCTTGCAAGGTGTTGAAGTTGAATAAGGATTTGAAGCAAAGAGAATAGTTTCCTAGTGATTTATAACAAAACTAAAAAAATTAAACATAATGTTCAATGTCCGGAGCCAAGTCACCACATCCACAATGGACACTGAGATATGTCCAAGGGCTATCTGAGAAGAGACAAGAGTTATAAATGTTATCATTGAATGCAACGACTTGTTGAGTAGACAAAGTGTGACACTTAACATAAGGCACACAGAAGGTTCACGCATGAGAAAATGGCGTAGTCAAAGGTGCGAGAAGGACAGGGGAAGGACATGCACGTGAAAGATAAGGGCAAATTCGAGACTTAGCCGTTTTCACATGTCTTGGTTATTTTTGGAGATAGTGTGCAAAACACACAAATCGAACAAAGACTTGCACAACATGCATGAACCTGTTTTTGGAAGAGTAGATACTAAGTGCTTTGCATGGGTGCGAGACTAAGAATATAATTGTTACTACTAGTTAACTAGAAGAGGTCTATTGTTAGCGCACTTGCATGTGTGGCTATTATTGTAAAGGTGCATGGCTATTTTCAGCATGCGACCTATTTTGGAGTTATGCAAGCAGTGAAGGGCAAGTCCCCACCCTTATAAATATGTAATGAAGCTGCGTAGAATAGGAGGGGGTGAGAAGCGAATTACAGTAAAGTTATCTTGCCGCGAGATCCGATGTGCGCATAAGTTATGGTATTATCTATTGTAATGAGCTTCTATGTATTTATTATGTTTAATATAATGGAGTGTATTGGTTGAATCAGAGTATTAATCCTGAGTATAATTGGTTCTTGCATGTTTGATTTCATTATGGATATTATTTAAACCTGTTGTTCTTTAGATCTAGATCTGGACATGCTCTATAGAATGTTATGTTAAGTACGGATCTGAATTTATTAAGTCTTCATCATGCTAAAATCCTGCAACAATGACCCTAAAGAGGGTCCTGGTACCTTGCATGCTTCGGGTGAGTGCTCGAGCCTAGGTGAGTGATGTGCCATCGCGATTGGGTTTTTACTAGTAAATTCTAGGTGTATCATGACTCCAAAATTCATTTTTATAGCCACCACCATGAATACATTTTAACACACCCTGCCATCACTACTAAAATTCAATAAAATAAATGTTATTTCAACAAATCAATTTCAAAATAAAGTTAAAGTATGAAAAGGAAACAATTTTCTTACTGACGCATTTCAGAAATAGTAGAGCATATACATGAAAGAGTTGGGGAGTTCCTTGAAAACACTATGGCATGATTGATCAGGTCAAGGTTCAAATTATCAACCACGGTAAAAGATAAGCCCTTCCCTTTTTTTTTTGTGTCCTACCTCTCAAAAATAATTAAATACCCATTATCAATGAACTTAAAAGTCTTCTCAAACGAGCGTATTAATTAACTAATTAATTAAATGAAATATTTTCACCATATATTTTGTAAATGGATATATCATGTGGTGAGAGTAATGATTGCAGCACTGAACAATTGTGATCTGTGTACATGGTTTTCAAATTGAATATTCCATTGATTATATCGCTGAATTAGGATGAGTGATATGATTACAAGAACAAATATTTCACTTTATGTTTCAACTAATCCTTTATTTTTACGGATCTCCATAATATTCAAAGAAATTTTTACATCTCATCTTGAGCAACATCAAATAGCATGTGTTTGTTTGAGTAAAAGTGTTAAATATCTAGTATTTAATGGTTGATATCCTCCCTGGACTACCTTAAAAATGTGTTTTTGTCTTCTTACAATTAAAAATAATATAGAATAATGATTTAGGTAAGGTGCTTACTAGTGGAGAAGAGGAGGATAGGAATGATGGTGAAGATGGAACAATGCCGTGTTGTTCCAAAGATATCGATTTTGAGCTTGGTAATGTTGGAAATATCTAATCTTGATAGATAAATTCCAACTTTATGGAATTCAACTTTATGTAAAAGATAGTCACATTTATTGTGAATATTAAATCCTCCAAAATATCAAAAGATATTGTATAGAATATCTAGAAAATATCAAGAGATATTATATATATCTAGAAATATATGGGAATATCTATAAAATATCCAAAAGATCAATAATATCTAATATAAGATATTATGAGATATTTTCTAAGCTAGAAGGTTGGAAAACTTCTATAAATAAGAGGTTTCCTTTGTAATTCAATAAGCAAGAAAACCAAGAGAAGGCACCAAAGTGCTCTGGAGTATTTTTAATACAAATCCTTGATTCTAAATTTCTCTTGTGAGTTTTTGTGTGTTCATAATATTGTTTCTATTTTTATTATCTTAGCACACACCCTCTAGGTTAGGAGTTAGATATAATTCCTTCAAATTGGTATCAGAGCTAGGTTGAGCTTACGTTATAAGTTTTTATTTCACTCTATTAGTCTAGTTCAAAATGGTGGGTATGAGCAGCAATCTCACTCAATCCCAAATCCCCATATTCAATGGGAAGAACTACAATTATTGGAGCATAAAAATGAGGACCTTATTTTGTTCACTAGATGTGTGGGAGTTAGTTGAGAATGGGTTTCAGAACCTACAAATCTTCAAGCATTTCAAGCACTGGCACAAGTAGATAAGGATTTGTTGAAGGAGAACAAACAGAAGGATGCAAAAGCCTTAGTTCAAATTCAACAAGTAATGAACGATTCCATCTTTCCGTGTGTTGCATAAACAACTAGATCAAAGCAAGCATGAGAAAGTCTTCAAATGACTTATCAAGGTACTAGTAAAGTAAAAATTGCAAAATTACAAAATCTTAGGAGAGATTTTGAAAATATTTGCATGAAAGACTTAGATTCAGTAGATTTATTTTCACCCCTGTGATGGGTGTAGTAAATCAAATTAGGTCTCATGGTGAGACTTTAGAGGATCAAAGGATTGTAGAGAAAATACTTAGAAGTCTTCCTAGCAAGTTTGATGTGATTGTTGTTGCAATAGAAGAATCAAAGAATTTAACCCAAATGTCTGTAGACGAATTAATGGGATCTTTAATATCCCATGAGAAAAGATTGAATAGATCAGGTAACTCATTTCTTGAGCAAGCCTTCAAATTACAAGTTTCAATTGGCTGTAATAGAGCAAGAGGAAGATCGAGCTTCAATAGAGGTAGAGGAAGAGATTTCCAAAGAGGATCTAGAAGAGCAAACACATCTTATGAAGGAGGAAGAACAAATTCAAATTTCTACACTGCAAATGCTAGAGGCTGAGGAAACAACCAAAATCATACTTATGGTCAGAGGTATGACAAGTCACATGTTCAATGTAATTATTGTAAAAGGTATGGACACTATGCCAATGAATGTAAGAAGAAACAATTTGATATGAGTAGACAAAATGCACATTTTTCTAAAGAAAATCAGTCTGAAAGTTCTAACAATGGTTCAATGTTCATTACATGTAATGTTGCTCAAGAAAGTGCAAAGGATATTTGGTTTCTAGATAGTGGATGTAGTAATCACATGATTGGACGTAAGGAAATGTTTACAAACATAGATGATTTAGTTACATCTGAAGTTAAGTTAGGAAATGATAATAAAGTTACAGTCATGGGAAAAGGAACCGTAAATATTGAAACTAAGAAAGGTGAGAACAAACACATTCCAGATGTGTATTATGTTCCTGGTTTGAAACATAATCTAATGAGTATTGGGCAATTAGTGCAGAAGGGATATAAAGTCTATTTTGAAGATGATGCATGTGTAATATTGGATAGAAATCCAAGTAACAAATTGATTGCAAAGGTTGAGATGACAAGAAACAAAATGTTTCCATTAAGAATCCAACATGATTTGTCATCTAAAGAGATTTCTTCACTAGCATTTAAAGTTTCTAAAAGATCAGACTTCATTGTGGCATTTAAGATTTGGACACTTCAGTTTTATTGGTTTACATTTATTGCAAAAGAAACATATGGTGAAGGGTTTTCCTTTGATAGAGCAACCAAACAAGCCTTGTGAAAGTTGTATTCTAGGGAAGCAACACAGGGAAAACTTTGCTATTGGAAAGTCATATAGAGCTAGATCTTTTCTTGAGATTGTCCATTCAGATCTATGTGGAGCTATGCAAACACTATCAATTAGAGGAAGCATTATTTTATAACTTTTATAGATGATTTGAGTAGAAAAACTTGGGTTTATTTATTGAAACATAAGTCAGAAGTATTTAGTGTGTTCAAAGAGTTTAAGGCCATGGTTGAAAATAAGAGTGGTTACTATATAAAGGTGTTAATATCAGATAGAGGAGGAGAGTATGTTTCAAATGAGTTTTAAATTTTTGTAAATTTCATGGGATTAAGAAGCAATTTACAACAAGGTATACACCTCAATAGAATGGTGTGGTAGAAAGAAAGAATAGAACAATTATGGAAATGGCTAGAAGTATGTTGAAAGCCAAACATTTACCAAATGAGTATTGGGATGAAGTAGTAGCTTGTGTGGTTTACATCTTGAATCGATGTCCAACAAAAATTGTGAAGGATAAAGTTCCTCAAGAAGCATGGAGTGGAAAGAAACATAGTGTCTCACATTTAAGAGTTTTTGGATGTGTAGCTTATGCTCATATTCCAAATGAGAGGAGGAAGAAATTGGATGATAAAGGAGAAAGATGTATTTTTGTAGGTTACAGTGAGAAATAAAAAGCCTATAAATTATTCAACCCCATCACAAAGAATTATATTATTAGTAGAGATATTGAGTTCATTGAAGAAAAAGTATGGGATGGAAGTATTGATAAGTTAACAACTATCACTACAGAATAACTCATCATGAGAATGAGTTTGATGAAAATATCACACAAAATGTTCATCTAGCACCTCAAGGGATCGGTGCAGTGACATCTTCTTCAAATAGCACTCTAGTTTCAAAAAGCATCACAAGAGGTATCTCAAGTGGATTTTCATCCCCTCTAGCAAATTTACATCCTCATGAAGCATCAGGGCATGAAGGTAATTCGTTACATTCAAAGTCTCACAATAGTGACATATCAGATCCAACATCAAAAGCACAAATGTCTCATTACAGGGGACACCCTAGGGAAGACAAGAAGCTTAAGGGAGATTTATGAACAAACTCAAGGTGATGAGAATATTGACTTATATTCTGATTTTGCATTATTTTCTCATGATGATCCTATATATTTTGAAGATGCATTTGAAAATGAAAAATGGGTAAAAGCAATGGATGAAGAAATTGATTCTATTGAAAAGAATCATACATGGGATCTTGTGAGCCTTCTAGAAGGAAAGAGTGTAATTGGTGTAAAGTGGGTCTATAAGACAAAATTCAATGCAGATGGAAATGTTGAAAAACATAAAGCCAGGTTAGTTGCAAAGGGTTTCTCACAATAACCCAAAATTGATTATAATGAGACTTTTGCTCTAGTAGCTCGACTAGACACTGTTAGAACTATTTTAGCAATAACAACTCAAAATAATTGGAAAGTCTATCAAATGGATGTCAAGTCTGCATTTTTGAATGACATACTAGAAGAAGAAGTTTATGTTTTACAACCACCTGGATATGAAATATTTGGTCAAGAGAACAAGGTATATAGATTGAAGAAAGCCTTGTATGGTCTGAAACAAGCTCGAGAGCATGGTATAGCAAGATTGATTCATATTTTTTGAAAAATGGATTTAGCAAAAGTAATAGTGAGCCAACACTATACATCAAGATGAATGATCAAGAAAAATTATAATTGTATGTCTATATGTTGATGATCTAATATTCACAGGAGATTTTTCAATTGACTTGTTTAAGACAATGATGAAAAAAGAATTTGAAATGACTGATTTGGGTCTAATGAAGTATTTTCTTGGCATAGAAGTCATCAATCAAAAAATGGAATTTTTATATGTCAATCAAAATATTCCAATGATATTTTGAAAAGGTTCCATATGATGAATTGCAAGCCAACATCAACACCAGTTTCCACTGGATTGAAGCTAAGTAAAGATGATAAAGGATGTAATATTGATCCAACTATGTACAAAAGACTTGTTGGTAGCCTGATGTATTTGATAGCTACAAGGCTTGATATCATGTATGGTGTAAGTCTTATTCCCTGAGTTTATGGAATCTCATTGGCAAGCTGGAAAAAGAATTTTAAGATATGTTAGTGGAACAAAAGCTTTTGGTATTTTATATACAACTTTTGATATTTTCAAGTTAGTTGGCTACACAAACAGTGACTGTGTAGGAAGCATAGATGACAAAAAGAGCACATCTGGTTATGTTTTCCATTTTGGTTTAGGTGCAATTTCATGGACTTTTAAGAAATAACCTATTGTCACTCTCTCTTCGGGAGAAAGAATATGTGGCAGCCACAACAACAACATGTCAAGCAATATGGATGAGAAGAGCATTATCAGATCTAAAGCAAGAACAAGAAGGAGCAACGAAGATATTTTTTGATAACAACTCAGCTATTGCATTATCAAAGAATCATGTTTTTCACAAAAGGAGCAAGCATATTGATACTTGGTTTCATTTTATAGAGAGCTAGTCAACAATGAAAAAATAGTTTTGATGTTTTGCAGGTCCGCAAAAAATATGCTGATATCTTCACCAAGCCATTACCAAAGGACACATTTGAGCATATGAGAGATTGCTTAGGCATCATAGGTCCGTATTTCTCCAACAATACATGAAGAATCAAGATTAGGAGAGAGTGTTGGAAATATCTAATCTTGATAGATAAATTCCAACTTTATGGAATTCAACTTTATGTAAAAGATATTCACATTTATTGTGAATATTAACTCCTCCAAAATATCAAAAGATATTGTATAGAATATCTAGAAAATATCAAGAGATATTATATATATCTAGAAATATCTGGGAATATCTATAAAATATCCAAAAGATCAATAATATCTAATATAAGATATTATGAGATATTTTCTAAGTTAGAAGGTTGGAAAAATTATATAAATAAGAGGTTTCCCTTTGTAATTCAATAAGCAAGAAAAGCAAGAGAAGGCACCAAAGTGCTGGAGTATTTTTAATACAAATCCTTGTTTCTAAATTTCTCTTGTGAGTTTGTGTGTGTTCATAATATTGTTTCTATTTGCATTATCTTAGCACACACCCTATAAGTTAGGAGTTAGATATAATTCCTTCAAATTCCATGGCAGAGATGATGACATTGTGTGAAAGTCATTCTCTAAAACCCCGTGGCCTTTTGCGATAGCGGTTGTTTGCCTAGAAACTTTACACCAAAAATTCAATCCTTTCCCTTAAGAGAAGTGTCCCAAGAGAGGCACCACCACATGACGTTGACCGCTCCTCCTTGTCCAAACAGAACAACACAAGCATATACAAATCCAATGCCCATGACCCATACCCATTAACCTTGACGAACGATGCAAAAAGGAAACACTGTAACACTACTTGGATCCATTTCTAGTACATTATGTGGGGATTGATTAAAAACCTGGGCAAACAACGAATCGATATATAGGAGTTATGGGCTTATACCCATAGGGTAACTTGGATACGCTATGCACTATAAATGCACTACATTGTGTGATATTTGATAAAATAAAGTGGGTATTGGAGCAATAGACTTACGCCAACTTCTCCTTGATCCACGATGACTACAAGTTCATTCTTGTTGTGGGAACCGTAACAAGTCCAACATTGGCCTCCATTCCCTCCTAAGAAATGGATTCACGATATTCATTTGAGTTTCGATTGTAGACCAGATTGAGATTGGATTTCATGAATCTCAAGGTCTGTTTGCACCTCCTCATCCGCACTCATTTTCATTCTCTTTACCACAATGTGCTCTCGACCTCCGAGTGCAGCGAAGAAACCATTGGAGTGCTCAATCATGATGAGGTTAAGGACATTGAAGTGATCGATGACAATCCTACACCCATATTTGAGGCCACCCAATAATGCAACAACAATCCTGCTAATACTATGGTTTGAAAATTTTGCTATTATTGAGCCAACAGTGTGGTTTCTGGTGCAAAACGACTACTTTTAACACTCTGCAGGAAAAACAATGAGCGGGCTGCGGGATTTACAGGAAATTTGAAATTAAAATTTATCACGTATTTGCTTTGTTGGTGTGGCGAACCGAAGATGCCACTAAGAAAAAGTACATGGTTTGGAAAAGGGGTGTCAAGATGCGTTAACGAAGGGCATTTGGAAACGGTAGATGTTGCTTTGTATTGTCGAGATATAAAAGTCAAAGGCCACGCTTGCGGTCGACCCAGAACATACCGGGAAGATACAGATCTACCTATCCCTCATGCAAGTTCGCGGGGGAATATTTAATTAAAAAGACTCAAAATTCCTAACAACCAATGCTGTGGCAGAGTGGTGGGCCTCCTGCCTTGTATTTTGCAGGTCACATGTTCGAATCTGCCTATCTCTCTGCAAACGTGCGTGAGAGATAGGCTCACCGAGAAGATACACCCTCTTGTATTACCATTCACAACAACACATACGGTAATATACACACAAGTAAATATATTTGTAATATCTCCTCCGAAATTCCACGGTTGTGAGTGGATTTCAACTCGGTATGAAGTGCGGAGCGATATAATTAAACAACCAGACAAGGATGGAAACAAAATATTATACATACATACCCTTATACCTCCATTAATGGATCACAACATGAACTTATTCTCTGCAAAATAGTAGCTTGAGAAATGTTTATTTTCTTTTCGAATTCATCCGACTATTTAAGGAATCCACACCGCATGTTACGAATCCGCGCCATAGCTAGAAGCGAGCACAAAAATTACCACGCCTTTCCCCAAATTCAATGCTTGTAGAAATCATGGAAACCTCACCTTCCAAATGATCCACGAGCATATTCATGCTATCCATATACTTACAAATCAAAAAAGTTCCCAAATTCATATGTCCCAGCAGAACTGCTAAGATTTAAACCTTCCCAAAAATTTGAACCATCGATCTTCCTCGCATAAATTAGTTAATTTGTTGATGAGGCCACCTACTATGGAGCAACCTCTCATTAAACCTCTATAATACTTGAATTTTCTCTTTAAAACCCTAAGCCTGCTTTGCATTTCTATTTGTATGAGATGCGGGGTTGAAACCCGTCGTCCACGCATAAAATCAGGCCACCTCCTTCAACCGACCAAAACATCCCGAGTTCATCTATTGTTTTCTTGCACTCATCCTCGCAGAGGAACTCGAGATTCTTCTACATGAGCAACAACCTTGTCAATAATAACATGGTCATCCCTCACTTTCTTCATGTATTTTGCAATGATGCGTATAACTTTTGAGCACTAAAATTGAGGAAAAATAATGTTCCACCAAGCTCAACAAGTCCATGTTTTCACTCGAGTACATGATTATATCCTAAAACAACGGTAAAAAGCAATTCTTGTTCCATAACCACCGATTATTATTGGGATCTTTGGAACAATAATCAAAATTCAAGGTCAAGCCTTTGATATCGGTTGACATATATGCAACATATATATATATGTCACTAGTGTTGCTAGTTTTCTTGTATATTATTCATGAAGTGCTTGACAAGATCATTAATGAGGCCACATGTTAATCCCTCATCAAATCCATAACAAGTATCATCTTTCCTTAACCATAAGTTGCTTTGGAAACATGGCAACAACAAAAATGGTTTGAGAGTTGAGGAAATAATGAGATGTATTTATAGTAAACCATGTAACAAGTAACCATAGAAAAGCAAAGCAAATAGCGCACGTCCTTAGTGCAAGACACATAGATATTAATGTGTAGAGGTAACCTGTCCCACACGCTTATGTTTAGCTCTTATGTGTAGGGAACCATCCTAGGTGGCATTTCGATTGATCCGAATTTGTGTACATACATTGTCTTGAGGTTGCTTGAAGGTGAATGAATGAATGAAAGTTTTTAATGACATCCATGAGACTAAGCAGTCTATGGGACCTAAAGTGCAAACATAAACAAGGCAGCTAAACACCAAAAAGATGCTCAAAACAAAAATCCTCTACTTCTGCCTTTCTTCTAGTTCTTTGCTAATCTTGCTTCTTCTGCTATGAATTTTAATCAAGAAATATGTTGTTTTTTCCACCCTTTCCTCTTTAAACAAAGTTGTAAGATCATCCCTGTTAAAATATCCACATAATTGCTTTGTATGTCCCCGTTAGCTACACATTCCATCACGAAATTCCATTCGATTCCACTACGCCCGACATGAAAAATTGACAAACCCTTTATGACCACTCCTCTTTGGGTATTTTCCATCTCCTAGTTTCACACCTAAGATGATGTGAACTAGTTTTTAGTTGCACAATTAACATTTTAGCCTTCCACTTTATCATCGCTCCAATGTAGTGTTTTTGCCCATGATCACAAGTGGGATTAAAATTCTTGACATAGTATTCTCTTTTTCGACCAAGTTGCTTATTCCACATGATATTTCTGAATTTCTCTCTCACATAATTTTTTATTTCTTCATTAGTGCTAGGACACTCCTGTATGCAAATGCCCCATTTGCTCATCCACTCGCCATTTTGCTTCATCCATGTTTTCTTACTCCTATTTAACTTTTCCTCTATTGCTATTTCGAAGCCACCGAGTATCCTCCATGTTTTACATTTTTTTGAAGTATCCTAATAGCCGGATCATCGTCGCCGCTTCCACTAGAAAGGCTTTGGCTTCAGCTAGGATGATTTCGTAAGGAACCGTGGTTTTTATTTTGAAACTACTTGTAATTAGATGCTTTTGAATTCTTTCTATTTGTTTCCATCCCACGGATGTACTGCTGCCCCAAATCTCACATCCGTATAACACTACCGGGATTACCAGTAACCCAAAAAGGTTCAATCTGGTCTTCCAATCCCATAATTTTGATGTTCTACATCTATTTTGGAGCATATATAGAGCTTTCCACCCCCGAATCCTCTTAGCTCTACAAGTTTCCCTGCTGAGATTATTGTGAAAGTCCAGTCCCAAATATTTGTATTCCTTGACAACTTGCAAGGAGTCCTCATCAAACTCAAAGCTTACTTGTCTCTTTTTCTTTTTAAGGTAAATATCATGATTTTGGTTTTATTAATGTTCACTTACATTCCCACCTCTTGGAAAAATAGTTCTGAAGCTCTCAAGTGCTCCCCCGTAAACCATGCGCTATTTGTTTTAGCCATTAGGACAAGGTCATCCACATAGAGCAAAAATTTTACCACATAAGAAGCTAAATGAATCCCACCTCTGCCCTTTTTGTCAATCCATTGCTCTAGCTTTTCTATATATAACCCAAACAAGGTGGGTGACAACAGACAACTTTGTTTGAAGAAGGGGTTTTGCTATTCATGTTGTGGCTTCTATAATCACATTTTATGCCTCTCCATTTGGTGGTTGGAAATCAAAACAAAAAAATGTGTGGGCAACAAAAACAACAATAAAGTTAGGGCAAGTGGGGAAAGAGCATGTAACATATTTATGTGCTATTAATGGTGTTATTCTTTGGAAATTAGGTAGAGTTTGAGACACTAAAATAAAATAAAAAACTTTTATAACACATTTACATATACATTATTTTGCATATCATTATATTGCAAAATTCTACCCGGCATTCAAGTTTCTATCTATTTAGAGATGCTACAATGTAGATAACAATCTTAATTTCGGTTATTCTTCTTCTTTGTGTGGGATCCATTTTAATTTGTTCTCTCTTTTCTTCATTTTAAGCTTATTTTTAACTATTCTTGATTTTTGTGGGATGATGACTATTTCACACCAATGAAAAAAGTAAGAATTTTATGAAAATGGTCATGTATTTTCAAATCGTTTTGACTTAAATTGAATTTTTTCTAAGGATTTTGGATTTTCTTTTCTTTACTTTCCTATTCATTGTGTGTTACTTTGTGTGCCAATAAGGTACAACTTTAATTTGTGAGTTCGTAAATAAAACTATTTGCACCCTAGTTAGATTTTAGAATACTATTCTATAACTAAGAAGGATGCAAAGGTTAGCAACATGTAGATTATTATGATCTAATTAACTTTCAACACCAATTATACATGGCCAAAATAATGCATTAAAAATTGAAATGAGTGAAACTTCATAAATGATAAACAACTAGTTCAAATACACAAGAGGAGAGATAGACTTAGTTGTTCAAAGTGATTCAGAGATGATATGGGTGTACATGGAAGTGGAATATGAAGATTTTGAACCTTGCATTTTGCAATGAAGATTCTAGAATTGGAAAATGAGTAGGTGTAGGATTGTACGTAATTTAGACAGTCTAGGTACAAGGCGCATGATCTAGGACAAGATATGTATGATTTCAAACCATAATATATCATAGATCTGCTGACTTTGTGTGCTTCAATGTCCTGGAAATGGTGCTCGTTGTATGTCACTCTTTCTTGCATACCTCAAGGACATGATGACTTGCAACAAAGTAGAAACCCTAGAAACATATAGAACCCCTCATGAAAGCATTAATAAACAAATGGAAAAAACATGTGTGTGCATTTAAGGGTGGACCACCCTTGGAAGTCAAACTCCCAACCTGTTGAACCAATCTAATTTCTGCACTACATATCCTCGATGCAAAAATCAATCCTCATGTAGTTATCCAAAGCGCTGGTGCAAGTGTGTAGATATATTTAACCCTCTAGGGGTGCCCTCATGTCTCTTGACACCCAGATAATGGGATAACTATGTAGCATAAAATGTACCCAATGGAGGAGATGCGGTGTTCCTCGGTATGGGACCTAACCTTTTGTTGATAAAAACCCTTGTGCAATGCTTGAAATGACTTTGCTCTTGTTTAGAATTGGCTCTATGATTTTTGCATGCTTGTAGATGGATGAAGCTAGAATATTTTTCTTGGTTGAGTGGTTCATACTTATATTAGGGACTAACTGGACAATGTGTAGCTGATTTGAGTAGATTTAGAAACCCCTTGAGTGCTTTTGGAATGATGTTTGCAATAAGATCTCCTAAGAATTCTAGGTGATTTATAAGGTGAAAATGACTTACTTATATAGTCTTCCATAAGAAAGATATTCTAATAAGGCTGACCTTAGGAAGATGAAATGACCCAAAGTATGATTTAGAATTGAAATCGAAGTTGATGATTGAGAAGGGGTCATGAAAGGGTAGCACCGCATGTGGTCGGCTAAGACCAGACCCCACATCCTGACCCTTCTATATGATTTTGAACAAGAGAGAGAAACATCAAAATTGAAATTTGTGTCGTAAATATTAGATGTTTTATGTTTATTTGATGAATAAATATTTCTAAATTATCGACGAGATCATAGTGCAAAAATAACAAACGAGATCATAGTGTAAAAATAACAAGTTGTAGAATGAATAGAGAGATGAGGTTATTGGATTCCAAATGTGAGCATTTGTCTTAACAAGAATACAAGGTAAAACTTGGCATTGCATAAGGATAAGTTACCAAATTTTAGTGTCTACATTTATGCCCCCTTTAAGTGTGTGATTGAAAATTACATGCTTAAAGGAAAAGTATACTTCGGTGTGCACACATATTTTACCTCTGCTCGAAAGGACTTCGCGAGATGTGTTGGTGTTGGCATGCTCCATGATGAAATCTGCAACACAAAGTGTAGTCAATGTCTATGATAGAAGCTGAAATTTAACTCAAAATATAGATATATGCATTTGTAAATTAGAACATTGCAAAAATTACGCAAACATATATGCAAAATATGAAAGGAATACACCTATTGGTTTTGTAGAGGGAGGTTCTCCCATTGTTTTTGTGTCTTGGAGAGTTGGAATTTATTTTTGAGATGTCGTAGGATTGAGGCGACCATAGGAGATATTAGAGAGGAGGAGCGATTAGAATATGAAGAACTTATATGCTTCAATACTTTCCCATGTGAAAATTTGATGTGAAAGAAGGAAAGATCATTCCATGAATCTTGTAGTTTTTACGTGACACTTTCCTTATTTGGGAATTTGGTGAGAGAAGAGAAAATATCATTCTACAAAATTAATAGTATTGTTTTGATATTTTCCTCTAAATCCTGACCAAACCTTTGTAGTCCAATTTTATCTAAATTGAAAAACATAGACCTTAGAAGGAATGGACATTGTCATGCCCCCATAAGGTGCTAATGCACCTGAATTAATTATTTTGTATTTTGAAATTTTGAAGGGGAGAATGAGGCCCATGCCCCTAAAACCATTTTGAAATATCCTTGTGAAAAAGAATGAAGTACACATGTCCCCCTGTTACTTGCTTTGAATTGTGTCATTTGTATATGTGATTGTGTAGAAATCCTATAAACAATTGATATAGTATGTAGAAGTTAATTTTTTTGGGTGAAGTTTCCCTTTTATGGGAATGTATGAAATGGTCAAGACCATACCATGGTCTTGACTATATTGTATTGTTTTGAGCTTGTTTGAATTCTACCACATTTTAGTATTTGTGATTTTTTAGGATCTAAGCCCTATGAAAATTTGTTCCCGTACAATGTAATCTATCTATAGCTATATAAATACCCAATTGAATGCCCCCTTATTTTGAGGTGTGTGTGGTAAGTTATTTGATCATGTGGCTAAAAATATAAACATGCACCCTTGTATGATATGTTTGATAAAGCGCATAGGATCACATAGAAGGCTAAAATGGTGACCAAGTGTTGAAAATTTGCTCTCGCAAAGGGGTTTCACATGGTGACAACCATGACATGGAGAAGAAACACCATACAACAAAAAAATTTAAAAAACAAGAATACACGTGTAAAACAACTAGTAATTACACAAAAATAACAATCATGTCCTACTCCATGTTAATTAGTACTTTCTTCACTCAAGAACCTTCTAAATAGTAGTATGAGACTAGGATAAATAAATGTCTAAAATGCATGATTTTGTGACTACATTTTGCCCCCATTTTATGTTGGTGAGTGGAAATCTCGGTAACATAAATTAGATAGAGATGCGTACTTGATGTCCATGAAGAGTGTAGTAGAAGTGTGTCAAAGGACTAGACAAAGCGTGGAATGATAAAAAGATGGAGGAGTGTGAAAACTATAGATGAAAAATGCGCAAAGAAAAAGTGATGAGAGTGAACCTACGGTGAAACACGTGTGTGTATTTGTCGCATTATGTACTGCATAGTTAGTAAAACATGTATACTTGTCGCTTGAGAATGTTGTTGTTTTTTTCGCTTGTTGTTTCCCCATTTGACTGCTTATTTCTCATACGACCGGACCTGCAAGGAGAAAACGATCAAGTAGTCAAATATGTATGTATGTAAATGTAAAAACGTTATGTAAAAGACACATGTATATGAAAGTATGTAAAATACACAAATATAAATGGAAAACGTAAATGTAAATGTAAATGGAACATGTGCACCTAATCTGTGTCAAGAAAAAAATGTAGAAGGATATCTGTACTACCCGAGTTTTTGGGTGATCCAATGCCACTAGGCGAATTAGTGTAGAGAGGCATACCCACGGTAACCCAAGCCTATAACTACTCCATAGAAAAATGTGTTAGAGATCTCTGTCACTTGTCTGGGTTTTTGAGTGATTTGACGCAATTTGGGACGAATTAGTGTAGAGAGGCAAACCCACTGTAACCTCCAAGCACGTAATCGATCCACATAAATGATAAGGACACCATTTCTTGTAAAAGCCATTATGTATAGGGTTCGTAGACTAGTCTGAACCCACTCGTTGTATGCAACCCACAATGCCAAGGGTGAAAACCGCAATGAATGAAAGAACCGCAGTGTAAGTACATTGTGTTTATATGTAGAATCCCCAAATGATGCCCCCCTCTTTGGGGGTGTATGTGATGTCGCTGATAAGAGACATGCAACCCCAAAGAGGGCTAACCGCATGTACGCTGAGAAGTGCTTGGTAGAAACCAAGGCACACACAAACAAGAAAGGTTAGCCAAAGACAAGTGTAAACACACATGCATGTAGAAAACAATGTATAAGCTATGCAAACAATGTGTAAGCTACCAAGCAAAGTAATGTAAACATGCAAGAAGACAAGTATGTTGCACAAAGTGGGTTGTAAACATGGGACATCACTCATGATGTCGCAAGAAACACAAGGCCATCATGGCCGCAAACAATAGACAAATGTGCACACCAAACATAGGGCAAGGCCCGTAAAAAAAAGTAGACAATGGAAGACAATGTAACAAACAAGTATGGAAACAAATATACCTACATAACAAATATGTTACTATTTCAAATGCATGCTATAGATTTTTATACTCCCATATGCATATTTATATTTTTCATGTTTAATACATTTAAAAGTTTACAAGCCTTGATCTGTTTGTAGTGGTGGTGTTCATTGGAGCGGGCATATTTTTTGAGTAGTGACACCCAAAGAAATTAATGTCCATCCTTTTGAGATATTTTCATTTCATCCTTATTCAATTATTGGTTTTATTGTGCCCTAACCTCCTAGCTTATTTTATATCGATGTTCTATCTTTGAGTGTTAGAATTATTATCCATAAACCTCCCAATTTACTTTATTATTTATCTTCTATATTTGTGCAATGGGGTTTCTACATCCCTCAACTCTCCTTTTATTTTAGGTTGGGCCTACTACAATCTTGTTCTAGTTCTTCAAATTGGGTATTTTATCACCCTAAAATCTCCATGGTTACAACTCAAATCTCCGTCTCCATGTGCCTTGACAATGGTGCACAATATTCAACATCTACATGGTAGATTTAATTCTATATATACAAGTGTAATCCTTATTTTCTCTTATCTATTTTAAAATTTTAAAATGTAAGTGGAAGTTCAAGATTAATTTCAATATATTCAACGTTAAAGTTTCAATTTTCATTATATCGAGATTTACTACACTTTAGTGTTGTAGTTTACACTCATGGGGGCATCTTGCAACTATTCAAGCAAACTAAGAATCCAAACAATAAAGGAATTAAGCTAAGAGAAAAAAATTCCACTCACTATGGCATCAGTATTTACTAAATAAGCTAACAAATTTCATTTTTATCTTAAGGGGTGGGGGTGGCAAAGGGGGAATATAGACACCCAAATTTGGTAATTTGGATTATATCCCTTAATCATGGCTTACACACACTAATATAGCTTAAACACATCATCTCACTCTCTCCCACTACTTGCAAATACTTCATAGTCTCCTATTTTTCTACTCGGACACTTATAAGACTTATCTTCTTGATAATAGTCATCTTACAATTCCTATTAGGCTCTTCCAAATCACCACTTGCGAGTATTTTATCCTTATAGAAAATATTGTACATGTTGGAAAAAATAGTCATATGACCTTATCCCTTGTCTTATGGTTCTATCCTCTATGTGCAAACGATCAACTTTATTATGTTTATCTTTATTCCCATTTCTAGTTCGGCCTTAATGCAAAATTATATCCTATGGAATGGTATAAAAGCAATTTAAACAGACTCCTTTACTCATTTGGTGACTATCTATTATGTTCTTAAAAATTCAAGGAACTACTTGATCTTCATCTCCCAATCTCAAGGAAAGATTCCCTAAAAAAAATTATTCCAAGAGTAGGTGTCAAGAGTATTCCTTACACAATTTTGAAGCATTCCAAATCTAGCTAACATCAATCCAATCCAAGTCAAGAGCATCTCAATCCAAGTCAAGCTATCAATATCAAGTGTTCAAAGAGCCAAATTTGTAGTTGCATTCATCTAGTTGCATCAACACAATTACACTTCCAATATGTGGATAACTATGTGTGTTTGATGCCTCTTCGAGTAAGTAGTGCTTATGTAGGTGGCATGGGGGTGACACAATAGAAAATGTTGAACCTTTTTATAGGTCCTTTCAATAGATATCGAGTTTGGAGGAAATATGATTGATTATAGGGGCTTTTGCACATATTTTGAGATTGCGATTGCACTCAACCCATATATCGATCTTTAATACATAATCTTGTAGTCAAATTTGTAAGAAGAATCAATGGAAAAAATGTAGACTTTGGGAAATACCATTATGCTTTAGTGTCCAAAACCTACTACTAGTGTCCCTGAGGGTTTTGGGTAGTTTTTTTAAGAGACAAAATGTTTATATACTTTCTCTAGCCTATTCCACCATTTTTTATATCCAAATAAATTTGTAAAACATTAGAAAAGCAAAGTGGATCTCTTCTACCATGTTTTTATATATTTAACATGTGCTTAATTGATCAAGTTATTCATAATAATTTATTACATGTTCAAATATGTATGTAAATATTAAATTTATTAATATGAATATATATCCTTTTTAAATTCTAATCCTAAATTAGGGTTTTAATCTTATAATTTTTAGGGTTGAATTAATTTCAGATGACACATTCCATGTTTTCTAGTAGTGTCTGGGGATGTTTTAGCACTAATAACTTTCTATCGTATTTTATGAACATATCATTGTGGATTACGATTCATACAATATCTTTTGTATTATGTGATGCCATCTATTTTTCTCTTTCATCCAAACCCTAGTTGTGCATGTGCTTAAGAACAAACCACCTTAAAAATGAGGTTATTTGACTTTTTGGGTTGGACAACCTCACCATACCCATGTGATACAATGAGTGTTTCCTACATACCAATAGTAAGAAGAGGGATCAAGCCACATGTAGTTCTCTCACATAAGTGAATGTGTAAATTTTCTCTATCATGCATAAATCTTAATTATGATCCTTCCTTTGAACTTTGACACTTGACAACCATGGAAATTTGACCTCTTTGTGTATTGGTATTTGGTTTTGTGAATACTCTAAGACCACTCTTTGAATATTTTAGGTGTGTACTTTCTTTGTGTGTAATGATCTCTAGTGTGTAAGAGCGCCTTAAGTAAGTACGAGGTAGGTATTAGGTCATCTTTAGAGTTAAATGGTATGAATGACCTTAGTGGTCATTTGTATATATAGATTACTCTTCATTATTTCTTGCCATATCCAACCACACAAAAATGTTTAGCACAACTTAATGAAGAATCCCGAATTTTAAAAGTATTTGTTGGAGGCTCCTAGACACTACTAAAAGCGAGAAATTGCCATCATATGGAATCTTCTTTTTTTGGTATTTTATTGGATATGAGAACATGAAACTATGAATTAAAACATGTTTTTTTGTAATTTTTGAGATGTTATTGTACAAATTGAGTAGATCATGAGTGTGTATGGCTCACAAATAGAGGTGACTAAGACAAAAATGGGTAAGATTAGACACATTACATTAACACACAAATGTAAGGTGGGGAATATAGGGTTGAATCACTACTATATGGGGACTAGGGGTAACACTATGAGTGTTGTTGTTATAAGCCAACAATGGCGAGTGTGTAAGGTTGTGTGAGTTCTTCCATTAAGTGAATGTGTGTTCATAAAGGCTACATGGTATAAGGTCATCCTTAATTGGATCCCTTTAAAATGACTACATTGACCCCCATCT
Organism: Taxus wallichiana var. yunnanensis; assembly: GCA_018340775.1. Lineage (NCBI taxonomy): Eukaryota > Viridiplantae > Streptophyta > Pinopsida > Cupressales > Taxaceae > Taxus > Taxus wallichiana. Next base: position 304,614,099 of record CM031238.1, read on the forward strand.
TGTGTAGTCCTACATTTTTTTTTTTTAGGGTTTACATTTTTTTATAAGTACACCAATATAGGTCATAATATATTTTATTCAATTATTTATAAAAAAACTCAAAAGGAAATATACACTACTACAAGGAGGGGTGTTTTGAGACAATAATAGAGACAATAATTGACCAAATTGTCTCAAATAGAGACAATAAAAAAGTTGTGTATTGTCTCTATTATTGTCTCAAATAGAGACAATAAAAAAGTTGTGTATTGTCTCTATTATTGTCTCAAAGCGGGTGTCTCTAATATTGTCTCTAATTATTGTCTCTTTAGAGACAATATACATTGATACATATTTTGTCTCTCTAGAGACAATATCATTATTGTCTCCCTAGAGACAATAATGAATACTAATTTTGTGTCTCTCTAGAGACAATACTAATTTCAATTTTTATTGTCTCTCTAGAGACGATACGAATTTAAAGAATGAAAAATATGAATTTCAAGAATAAATAATAACCAAATATTATATAGTGCAATCAATGGCTACATATCATCTATGATGTCAGAGTGGACTAGTAATTAATATTATAAATTAAGAACAATTTGATTTGAATCTTGTGCCCAACAAATGGGTCAAACATTTTATTAATATCAAATAAAATAAAATACAAAAGGGTGTCTAAATGTTGTTAACCCTTGAAATACAATGATAAAATACAATAGGGTGCCTATATGCCATTAACCCTTGACATACAATATTCACACCACCTCTCCACCACCAGCTTCAAGCGATCCGTTTGCTTCCCTAGTGTTACTTCGACGTTCTTTTTCTTAACTTTTATTTTGAGGAACTGCCTCTCCGCCGACAGTTGTCATCTTCATGTTCTTTCCATATTCTTCAAAATACCTACAGGGACATTATACAAATTTAAATAAAGCACATTTTTGAGATAATTATAGGAAGCAAGTGAATTCATAAATGTTGCAACACCGCAAAATAATTTGAGAAAACTAGTTCATAGTTAAGGAACAAAACTGACTTTTGAAACATCTCCTCAGTAACAGAGGGTGGAATTCTTGCAACAAATATTCATGTAATCTTCTTGGAAGAAGGTTTCCTTTCCCCCTACAAAAATCATGTTTAATATAAAAGAGCATATCGTATTCTGATATAAATTAAAGATAACAACTGTACAAATTGTAAAAAGGGTGATCCATTTTTTGGCACACTAAGTTCCTCCCATGGGCATTAAAATAGATGCTCATACAATTCAAGTCATACAGGAGTGACCAATTCCAAGAGTACTACCATCAACTTGCATATACTCTAGCATAAAATGCCAAAGCAGTTAAACTTACATCAAAATTTCTTCCAAAGGCAACATCAATATCTATTCTTAGCAAATGAAAGTACAAATTTGCATAAAATTAAAGGCCACAAGACAACATTAATGCCTCAAAAAGAATAATAACATCTAGTTTGTTTTTGACACACCAGATTTGAAATCAACTACTCGTGATTGACATAGATAAATAGCAAATGGTGAAATAAACAAATTTAGAATTGGGAATTCAAAGAGTAGTGAATACCATCAAATTTTGCCAGCAGATGAGCATGACATTTCTTTCAGCATTAAGTCAACAGGTAGCTTGAAGCATAACACCATAATACCAATTATCAATCCTTTGAATACACTGAACTAGTTATTTGCATAGCACCGTGATAGTTGACCACAAAAGTTGGCTTATAAAGTCAATGAAACCTTGTTCTAAAGCCCACAAAGATGATTTCGTCAACATTTACTTGCTTAATGATAGTACTTGTTCCTCCAAGACAATTCTGGTGTAATCACAGTTGTTGTCATAACATGATCTGGTATGATAGATCTTTTTATTTGAAACAACAAACAATTTCTGATTTCAGCTTTCACCCCTTGTGCATTGCAAGTTGGCTCTCAACCTTGGGGAAACATATCCAACCACTAGTCATGACCTCTAAAAATTATGCACTAATTTGTGCTAATGCAACCCAGAATAGACTTTTGCTTAACTACGAAGTCATCAGTTACATCTTACAAGTGATGAGAAACAATCTCAAGCCAAAAATCCAAGAGGGCATTCAACCGAGGAGACATAAGAAGATATCACGATGAGATCATTTAAACATTTTTGACAACATCGTTGTATCCATTTAACAACATTTTATGTCAATGACACCATCAAGTCAAAGTCAAAGTGGATCCAAACCCCGATTTTCTCACTCCTATCCAACCTAATTAAGATGCATGTTTTACCTGCTTAAGTTGATAGACCTAGCTACTTAAGTTTCCAATTACTAAATTAGCCTAGGACAGACTCAACGAAAAACCTACATGACATTATAGTGCTTGACTTACATAAATTTATAAGAAAATGAATGACCTATTCAATTTAAATCCCATATTCCCAGCACAAACATTGAAGTAAAATCTACTCTGACCAGCAAGTTGACATTTTTATAGCATTGACAAGTTATGACATCAACATTAGCTCTACAACAATTTGACTATTTTGACCTAAAATTGCAGTGTTGATCAGTATAGCAAAGCACTGAATTTTCTAGCAGCAATTGGACTGAAGGACGAATTAGATTTTCATCTTTGACTAATATATTTGACTGATCAATTGACTACTATAAAAAGCATAAGAACTGTGTCATTAGTTTTAACTAAATGTTTACTTTAATACAAACTATTGAATATTGTACTAGCACAGTTGACATTGACTGAATGGTGCGGTTAAATACTTGTTCCTAGAAGGGATGAAACTATTTCCAATGAAAAGTGGGACATCTATGCTATTTGGATACAATAGCCCAAAATAGCAGATCAGTTCTTTGGATACAATAGCCCAAAGTTGATAAGTGGGGTGTGTTCTTGTATACAAAACTGTGTTTTCTGTGCATGCCATTCTTTGGATAACTGAACTAAGGATTTTGTGAAGTAGCAACTCTTGTCAAGAGGTAAGCTTGGTATAAAGGTTTAATTGATTTGTAATAACATTCTTGGAGTTCTTAGAACGTCTTAAAGTTAATAAAGTTGACAAACTCAGGAGATTGTCCTTTGGCGGACTATACCCTGTCCTAGAGGATCTATGAATGAAATTCTTGCTTAAGTTGCACAAAGAACTCTTAAAACTAGTCATTGGAAGGAGTATGATGGTAACTGGTGTACTAAGAGAAAATGAAATCTTTTAATTGCTTGTGGTAGAAATCCTATAGTGCAAATTTGAAGAAACCCTCATAAACTGTGAAAATACCCTGTTTAGAGATATTTGAGAGAGTTGAAGGTAAATAAGTAAAAGAAAGACCATTATTGTGTGGAAAATAAATGTCTAGGAGGTTTCCAATGAGAATCTTGGTTTGTGCTACAGGATCAAGAAGTATAAGAGTGTTAGCCATCAAAACTCAGGGCTAGTAAAAGTAAGGAAACACATTCCTGACTGTGAATGTTCAAATTTTTGCTTGGAACCATATGACAATGGACTATTTGAGTGATATCTCAATCTTGAAGGATAATTCCACGTGATAGGAGTGAATGAAGGATCATTGCATGAATTAGAAGTACCATCCTTTGTGATATTCTATTGCCAATGGATAAACTAGTTGAAATCTGTACTGTGACTGTGCCTTGGGTTGTGGGATCAAACTTTGATTTGCTTTTGTGATGAGTATAAGCACGAATGAAATCTGTAGGAAGGATTAGATGAAGTGTATCTAAGCCATGGTTGAGACCTATACAATGAAAGAAGTCTCTGTTATTTGAATTGAGAGTAAGGGTTTGAATTACTGGAATGCAAACATTCTCACCAAGTATCTTGGCCTAGATAAATTTGTAAAATTTAGAGATAAGCTATGTGTATTTTCTAGAGTTACCATTAAGGGAGGATGGTAGAGTTTGTAACATAAATTCTTAGTGAGAGGTTTAGTAATGAGACTTTGGTTTTCTCTATCGAATAACATAAATGTGACTTAATGTTCACTTTAAGTCATTTTAGGATTTAGGGTCTGTGTCACTCAAGTATAAAGGTTTATGGTGTTGTTTTCCTATAAATCAATAGTTCAAGCTCAATAATACATCTAAGAAGCAGTTCTCTTTCAAGCTCACTATTGTGTTCTTTCTTGGTTTCTTTGTGTTCAGTTTTTTAAACAAACAACTTTTATAGAATGAAAAATAGAACATGTAATGAGACGTGTATCGTCTTATTCACTTGAACATAAAAAACCAAAATATGATGGTACCTTCAGATAGGAAAGTTTTATGATTCCATAGACTATACCCAATGTGATAGTAGATACATGAGCTACCTGCATTTAATGACAAAATTAATTGATCAAACAAACATGAAAAATAAGAAAATGAAATGTTGTTTGTGTACATACAATCATAAATAACTGCAATATTTAACTTTCCCATAATTGTACCTTATCACATTACCTGGACTGATAGACGTATTATTATGGATGAATTGAATACTTACAATTTTACTAACACATCTGTATAGTGCATTCCTGAGCAAGTAAAATGAGTAGAAAAAGATTTGTATTAACTATAGCAAATGGAAACAATATAACCTGGCCTGATATCATTACAATGTAATTACTAATAATGTTAAAATGACACTTCAGTATACTGCATCCCTGAGTAAGCCAAACAAGTAGCCAAATATTTCTATCAACTAAAACAAATGCAGACAATGTAACCTACTGCATTTAATTTAACACAAACTATACCTAATAAAATTACCTGGCCTTACAGATAAATTATTACCAAGGTAATTGAACTCTTATAATGTTCTGGTAGCACTTCTGTAAGCTGCATTACTGAGCAAGCAGAAAGACTAACCAGAGTTTTTATCATAGGTAACAAATGGAGACATTGATACATAGAAAGAGGCTGGAGCATAGAAAATTTACAATTATTCTCGGGTTGTATGACAGGCACCAAATTTAAGAAAATTGCATGCTAAAGGTATGCTCTTTAAAGACAAACAAAAGACTAGATGATTCTACTACAATAGAAGTTATTACCCACATACCATTTCACTTCCATAGTATTGCACTATGTTTTTATGACTGAGATGACTAAGTAAGGAAATTTCCTATCAAAGGCAACTGGAAATCATCAATTGGTATTGAAAAAGTATTTCTTGAAAATATGACAAATTACTTGCACAATTCTAAAAGATTGATCATGACAAGCAGATACACAATTCAATTGATTTTAAACATCAAATGAGAATCTTTGAAAATAAATATTTTAAGATGAAGTTACCTGTACCAACTTTCCTTTGACTTTGGATCGTCAGAAAGCATAGTAACTTCCTTCATTGCACACATTTTGCCAGTTTCACTAAAAATATGACAAGGTTATTAGGAGTAGACATAGGCTCAGAAAATCACTGAATAATGTTTATAAAAGTAATAACATAACCAAAAATAAGCGTCAAATATTCCCCAATGCAATGTTGAATAAAATAACAGAAACTCGGGATTGCTACATGTAGATATTCTTGTATCCTACAATGCAATATATTTCATCTAGATTATGGAAAAGCATATCAAGACAAAATTAGATTGGGGAAAATGGCTAGAACTGTGACATAAATTTAGTCCATCTTCCCAAATCCATTGCGGGTGCATCAAGTAATAGTTCAATAAACAATAAAGTAATATGAAGGGATATTTGCAATATCCATTGTGACAAAACAACAAATTAGCCAATGATAACTATGCAAAGTATAAAATGGCCAGAATAAAGCTCATCAAACATCGCTCAGTGTGTAATGATGACAAAAAATAACAGAAAACTCAGGATTTGATTTGCATATATTCCTGTGTTGTGCAATGCAATCTATTTTTGTCCAGGTAAAGGCAGAAGTTATCAACGAATGCAAAATAAGATTGGGAAAATAAGCTAGAAGTGTGACATAAATTTAGTCATCCTTCCCCTTCAATAATTTGAGCATTGGGAAAGAGTTCAAGGCATGATAAAACTAGTATGAAGGGTTATTTACAATATCCATTGTGACCAACAGAGAGACATAGATTTTTAACAAAAGTAGAATACTTAAGACAAAATGCTGCCCAAGAATACAATAGTGATTGACAATGAATGTCTTTATACATGGACCAAACATCTTTAAATTGGGATGTGGACCAATTACAAATGGATGCAAACCGACTATATTAAAGAAAAACTACCATGCAAAACAACGGAATGATTGAGGGAAAATGACTGAAAAAATTAAGTGGTGTAATCACATGTATGTGCATAATGCATCACACAAATTGTCAAAAAATAATACAAACCACATGTGATCAGTTTGGAAAAAGATTGAATAGTAAGATGATAGATTCATACTTGTTAAGACCAGCATAAACCAAAAAAATATTTTGCAGCCGATAGATTCATACTTGTTAACTGTAATTTGTAGGCATGTTGGAGCATCTCTATTATTCAAAAAAAATATTTTGGGTGCAGCTGAGCTTAGGAGAATGCCCTGCATTCATCAGACTTCAAGTATACATAGCAAAAAGATATGTCAGAATAGAAAAATAACCTTCCAGAAAAAGTATTTTGATTACCTTTCAAGCAGTGGTTCATAATATTACATAAGCTACAAAATTTTAAAATGGGAATAAAATTATTAAAGAGAGACTCAAGATGCCAATATAATCCACATATATTACAAGGAAAAACTTACCTAGAACCTCCAAAACCATTTGCAATGACTCTACCAGCAAGGGCTGCATCACGATGCTTACAATGAGCATTTTCTGGCCTATTGTTCTGTTGCAGATCTACAGCTTCAACACTATCTACAAAGCTCACACTAGAAACAGATGAAGATGTTGAGCATCCATCCACATCTGCACTATCCAACATGTTTGATGCCTGGCCAGGTGAAGGAAGTGGCAAACAAGGAGATGATCTCCAAGATACATTCCCCAAAGGTACGGGCAAACTGATCACAGATTCTATACGACCCAGTGCCGATGGCAATGTAGATGGGAGGGGCAGTGGTTTCCCATGGGGCCTCTTGGCAAAACTCTGACAATGGGATACCGAGTTAGAAGGTGAAGGCGACCTGGAGTCCACCCTCGGTCCTGATCCATTCTCAGAAGCTGTATCGACACTGTCTCACCGAGAGCCTCCTGAAGAACCTGAAGCTCCCCTTTTCTTCTAATAGAAGCTTGAATTTTCGAAAAGGCAGACCATCAAATATATTATCTCTACTTCCTTTCTTCTTCACTTCTTTAGATGATGATTTCCTCCACCATGATGGCATATTTCCGATCTGCACAATTACTGGCCTAACGTCAATGCAAGTTATAATTTACTGGATGAGCCTAATTAAGTTGCATTCACTTTTACAACTTTAAACTTGAAAATTTTCTACGATGTCCCTCACATCATAACATCTTCGATAGACTGGTCTCTTCCTCAGTCTAAAGACATTTACACCTGCAACTTAAAGGTAGAATGGAACTTGAAATCATCTAACAGAAATTGTGCAAACCCAGTTTTAGGACAGCGTGCATAACTTTTTATGGAAGTATCATAAAGAGATAAAATTCAGACAGTAAGAGAACCTTGGAAATACAAATCCAACGAGTCTATTATGAGGTCGATTGGGTATGTATAGAGAAAGTTATGACCAAATTACCGACCTGCACTTCTGAGACAACTCAAAAGAAAAACGTATTTCAGTAAGTAAAATCATCATAAAGTGAAAAATAATCAGCCAAATCATCTGAAAATTTGAGATAATTTTTTTCTGATAGAAAAGAACAAGTTTACAAAAACTTGGGTCTCGATTTCATGTGGGGAGAAAGATATCAGAGATAGAATTTACCCAGGTTGTGTAAAATGTGAGAGAGTAAGAAATGGTGTTTTTATTTTCTATTTAAATTTGATCTAAAGGAGCCAACATTCAAAATGATATCTTTGCAATAAAGAATATGAATACAGTAAGCATGGAATTTAAAAGATATTTCTGCACTAGAGAAACAAACTGCAAGACATACCTGAAAGATTGGGTTTCAAATCCACTGTCAACTGCATTGCATCCAAAGAATTGTCTTGACCTCTTGTACAAAAAACTACTCTTGAATCTCCAACATTACCAATAACCAAGTCTTGTCCCTAATCCCAAGAAACATAGAATGTAAGTTATTATTTAATAATTATACCTGGAATGAGATTCCATTTCCCAATTAGTCTTTGAGTCTGAAAATGCGAGATCAAAACACATGGTAAAATAATTACTCAGATTGTTCACGCTTCCCACGCTAACTGTAGTCTATCCATCGTCCATGGTTGAGTCCTTAGGATTATTCACGCTTCCCACCATACTATTAACTTCCTTTAAGCTATTGTGTGCATTTTCATAGTCTCATAGCTTGTGTGCATTTGCATAAGACTCATTCACCAAACTCAAGCATAAGACTCATTCACCAATATAACAAAGGACCTCACATATATGTGTATTCTGACAGACATAGATATTAGAAGAAGCCTACAAATTTAATAATACAAATCTGATTAGAAGAAGACTGCATGAGTTTGCATCTCGTGAAATTAAAATATGGGATGGATTTGCATCACACATCTGTGAAATTAAAATTTCTTATCCACATTTACTATACATGGCTATCAAAGGAATAGGAATGAACTCAGACAGAAAGAAAAGCTCAAGAAACAGATATACTAGCAAGCCTTGAAGTGCAATCTCCAAGAAGTGCAGTCTGTACTCACGTGCATGTAGGTCTTCAATATAGACAAGTTACTAGGTATGTTGAAGACACATACAATGTATCCTCTGAAGTTACTGATTTGATTGGTAAGGTATAATTCAAATTTTTACAAGTTCACTAGTATACTTAAAATTCAAATCATAAAAAAACCAATAAGTTCATTGGTAATGAAATAGCCAATAATTCATAAAATAATAGTCAATTTAAATCTATTTAGCCGGATAGGAAAAATGTCTATTCTTTTTTGTCCTCTTTTGACGAGGAACTATAATAGATGGTGCAACATGATAATCATCCTGAACTCTTGTCTGTTGGATTTCTGGGTTGTTTTCCAGATGAGTTGCAAGAAGGTCAATCGATTCATTTTGTCCAACAACAAAATCATCACATCCTTCTATGGCATCTTCATGTTCACTGTCAGTTGCACCCTTTAAGGAGTTTGATTGTTGCACATCCTATTAAACAACATACTTTAGTTAATTAAATTACCACAACATTGATACTTAAATGTTTTATTATGTCATCAAATACTATAATAAACTTACCTCAGATTCATGCTCAATGACCAATTTCTCCCCTCGATCTATCATATGTTGTCGGAGGCCTTGGGAACCATGCATTAAAGCATATTTCAGATCTTCATCTGAAGCTTCCTTTCGAAATTGGTGAACCTAAGTGTACAAAGACATTTTAATTTATCAAGTATCATTTTTCATCCAATACATTCAAGTCACCAAAAAATATTAAAAAATAAATGAAATTATTCACTTACCAAGCTCCCATGAATACTATTATACCCACCTGACCCCAATTTATGGTACCCAATACTTGACAACCTAGCTTAGGTAGTCTTTGTTGTATCTTAAAGGCGTCTTTTACCTCCTCGTCGTGCAGATGGCATGAAGTTTGGATTTTTGAAGGCCTTTCTCTTGAATTTGGCATCTTTGATAACCTCATCCCATGTTGTTTGGTTAGTGATCCAAGTGGTCAAGGATATCTCAAGTCATTTGTTAGCTTTGATCATATTTTGTCTCTTTTAGAATGAATGAATTTCCGTGCATGATCCATTATGAAATCCTTGTTAAAACCGGGATTTCCAAACTCTTTTATGACATCTTCAAAGAGTTCATCTTTCTTAGAATTGGCTTGCTTTCTCTAATTCACTTGTATGGTATTTCCAAATAGGTATTATGCGCGATGAAATATAAATTGGAAAAATTTCGACCCCATTTCATCTTTTAAGACATTTCCATCCGAGGTTAACAAGATTGTAACCTCTTTCTTTCCTTTTTTGTTCACTGTGGAGATTGTTGCAGTTGTAGGGGTCACAGTAGCTTCCCCTATAGGTACATCAGGGGGCATGCCATTTTCTTCCTGTATGTATAAAGCATGAATGTTTGTTAGGACTATTGTAAACCATGCAATATGAAAAATTGTTGTTATGACTGTTTTATAGCACATGAATGATAATTAGGACTGTTAGGAATATTTTATAAATAATTAATTATCATAAGCATACCTATTCAGGTGCAACAAGACCTGTACTTTCCAACAATGTAGACTCCAATGCATGAATTTGCTTAATTACTTCATGTCTAACTTCATAAAATTCAGGAGTATCTAGTAGGAGTGTTAAAATTTTGGCTTGTGATTCTATGATACTTGTCAAGGAAGCATGTTGTGGTGTTGGAGGGTGAATTCGGAGAGAACCCACACATGAAGGGTTACTCCTTAACTCTGGTGCTATACTATGTGTTGGCATGCTTGACGGAATTGGAATACTAAATGTTTCAATGTTGGATGTAGAAAGTATGGTATGGGATTTACTTCTCGGTGGCACTCTCATGTTAGGATTTTCTAGTGCATATGTAGAGGGCCTGCCATGATCCTTCAAAATATCATAAAACAAAATTATTAATAGTAAAAAAAAACTTCAAAGTTGCATGTAACATTGAACAACTTCACTAACAAATGAATAATAACATATGCAATACTAAATTTCCATTTCATTTCATGTATCAAAAAATATATATATTCAAAAGGACCAAAAGGTGTGCATCTTCATATAATCTTCAATAAGGAAACATTTAATGAAACAAGGAAACATGTGCAATGTATGCATTGACATAGAGAAAAAAACATTAGCAATCCACTCATAAAATATATCAAATTGTGTTATGTCCTTACAATGATTTTAAGGTTTACATTATGATTAAATAAAATCATCTTCATCTGACATTACAATTTCCTCATCTGGAGGCATGAATACACCATAATTAATGGGCCCCAGATCCACAAATAAATTAATACCATGGTTCTCATGATCTTCATCCCCTTCAGCCATAGGTAAATGATGATCAATAAACTCATCATGTTCATGTATTTGATCACCAAAATGTTGTTCTTGTCCTTCTGGAACTTCATCTTATTCATATTCATCATTAATAGTCATGTTATCATCATCCTCCACTTGGTCATCTATGTCTTCAAGTGGATCTTCTACCTCTTCAATTACATCATGGCCTTCTACATCTTTGGAAAAGGTGACTCTTCGTCCTCTTGGATCATAATCTATCACAAAGGACCAGCCAAGGTGTTCTAAATTTGGAACAAGAAATATTTGATTGCATTGGTTTGGAAACACATAAGGTTTAGAAGTAGATTCAAACCTTGATGTATTTATCATATTGAATCCATTCTCATGCAACAAAATAGTTTTGTCAAGGCCCACTTCAATGAGCCTATACCATTCAACACGAAAAATAACTTTTTTAAAAGATGTGAAATCAAGCTCTATTATATCCTCCAACACTCCATAATACCGAAGTGTACTCGTGATTGTGTTTGTGTCATATGCATGTGAACGACACTCCACTTCAAATGGTGCTGAAATTCCACTATCATAAGTTTTCCGCTTCTCATCGATCTTCCTGATTCAAAAATGATGACCGCTAATCCACATTGCTTTGTAATATGTTACCTAAATGCATATGTACATATTATCCAATTAGATTCAAGGACACAAAAAGTTAACTAAATAGTTTCAATGATAAAAATCTTTAGATTAAACAATATTCATCATAATACTTTATTTGTATATTACCTCCCCATTTATAGATCCTTTAACGAAATCTACTTGTTTTTTTGTCACTGATTTCATTCCCTTGGTTGCTTCACGTTCAACATTTTTCTTTAACCAATGCCATGAGCATCTATATGGCTATTTTCTTTTATGGCATGCAGGAAGTCCTCTATTAGAGTTTTGACCATGTCTATTATATATATCAACCCATGCCTTCTCATCTTCTATTTTCTTTTGTTTAACATACTTCTCCATCCATTCTAACATAAATTTAGAGTTGTATGCAACATACAAATGCAATGACTCCCACTCCTTAGCATCTACAACAAAAGTATTTAACTAATCATTGATCTAACCATTCTTTAAAGGATGCATCATACAATACTTAAGATTTAAAAACTACTACTAACATTTAAGATTACCTTTTATCCTCTTTGAAGTTCCTTGACCCTCTAGTTTTCTATCTCCAATGGATTAAGGTTGTTGATCACCCCATAATCTTGGAGCCTCCAGATGCAATTGAGGCAAGTAATCAGATAAATGAACCATGGTTTGAAAAACCATGTACTTTATTCAACCATAGAACCTTGAGTCAAGCTCTTTGCCTCAAAAATGTTTTAGGACCTTCATATATCTCTCTACAAGCCACATTGTCCCGAGATGGATGGGCCCACATTGTTAAATCTCTTCTACAGGTGTATAAGGTAGTGCTCTTGAGAATTGAAGAAACTTGGAGGGAAACACATTTGAATGTCACACATCAAAAGAGAAACATTCCTCTTCCAATAGTTCAGCTCATATGGATGTATCTCTTTAGATGATACCCACCTATAATTTTTAGTAACAAGCATCAACATATCACCAGTTATAATATTGGCAAAATATATGTTAAAAAAATTATAAAGACATTGAAAATGATATTTATAGAAGGAAAAAATTAATTATTGAATAACAAATGATGGTTTATAATACCTCAAATATTTGGACAATTTGTAAATTGTTTGTGCGATGTCATGGTTGAAAGTGCTTTGTATTGCTGTAGGAAGCACATACTACACCAACATTGAAAAATAGCGTTTAAACTATATATTATCTTCTACATTACTAATATATTGAAAATTTCAATTATACTACCAAGAAATATAAGATATCATGAATTACCTTTATCCAATTATGCCAATCATGTGTTTTCATTCCAGAAAACTCTGAACCATCTCTTGTGAATACGGTTTTTAATGTCGCACCAAAACTAGTTGGAAATCTTATGGCATGCATAGTATCAAACATATATTGTTTCTCCTCTGTTGTAAGAACCCATGGCGCATAGATCATATGTGTTATTTTCATGTAACCACATGTTTGGCATCATATTGACGGTTTTGAGGTCCTTAATTTTATTTGGTCTTCATTGTTGGTTCCCTTTAGATGTTTCCATAAGCACTCTGCCACATTTTTTCCAATATGCATTGTATCAAATAGATGAGCTATTGGGAGATGCTCGTAATAATCTAACTTATAAAACTTAGATAGTCTTTTCATTCCCAATGGATAAGCTCTCCCTTCCTTTTTTCATATGTTGATTTCCACCTCAAAGGGTTCATCCTTTTTGGCCGCCTCCTTTCCTCTTCCTTTCCATTGAACTTATTTTTCTCATGCATGCGATAACGATGGTTTTGAGGTAAGAAGTGCCTGTATTCATCGTACACGGTTTTTTTAAGATCCTTTGATTGCCTAGATACAATGTTTGGCCCACATGATGGACAACCATGTTTCCTGTAGTCTGTAGGCCTGAAAAATTAGTATGGAAACCATATTTAATTAATGGGAGAAACATAAATAGAATGATTACAAATGAATATGATAAATAGATTACCACAACACATAGAGAGCCCCGGAGTGTCGTGAATTTTCCACATAAGTATTGCACGAAAAAGGAATATCCTATCATTGCTAGGTCTCGATACATCATACATATTGACACCCTTCCATAATTCACATAGCTCATCAATGAGAGGCTCCATGTATGTGTCCATATCTTTCACCTGGTGTTTTCCTATGAATAAAATGTGAATTAAAATTTAAATATATTCATGTAAATGTACATCATCTTCAAGAGAACATAACACTAAGAAGTTCATGTACCTGGTATTATTAGAGTTAGCATTGCATGCTCTTTTTTCATTGCCATCCAAGGGGGAAGATTATTGTTAACAAGGAAAACCGGCCAAATAGAGTATGTTGTTCTAAGATCTCCAAAAGGATTGACACCATCCATTGCCAATGAAAGTCTTGCATTCCTTGACTCATTTCTTAAATCAGGCCATTTTTCTTCAAGCTCCTTCCAATCTTTTCTATCAGCCACCATACGCATGACACCATCTTGGCTCCTTCTTAGTGCATGATAGTCCATAAATTTTGCCAAATCCTTACATTTGAACATCCTTTCAAACCTTGGTGTTATTGGAATGTGGCATAGAACCTTATAAGGAACTTTCTTGGACACTTGATCTTCACGATATCTATTGGTGAAACATATTGGGCATTGCTGTAAATTTTCATTTTCACCATAGTATAAGATATGGTCATTTGGACATACATCATATGTTTTGTACTCCATCCCAATGTCTTTCATTTCTGAAGATACTTCCTTTTGTGAACGAGGCATCTTATTTTCCTTTGGAAGTATCTTATCTACCAAAAGTCTACATAAAACAACAAAAGATCTTTATATTATTCACTATACACAATATTCAAAACTTGAATGACATGGAGAGATATAGTTTAGAGGAGTTTAAAATATACCTCAAGATATCAGTGAAGCATGTATTCGTCATTCCATGCATAAATTTCAAGTTCAAAAATAACATAAGTGTTGCCAATACAAACAAATTTGCATTTGGGTAAAGAGGTGTCCTAGCAAGTTGAGTTAGGGGCGAATCATCAACTTCTTTAGCATATGTGTAGAAGTCTTGTAAAAATTCGTTCACCCCATCCTCATTTAATTGAGAAGTGGTATCACCCATATATGTGTCTTCTCCTTCATTGTGAGTGTCACTATCATCATTGTCATATGCCCTTTCATCAACATTATTATGAACTTGGATTGGCTAAACATTACAATATCATTTAAAATAGTTAATAATAATGTGATATGAAAAGTTTATATTTTTTAATAACAAGCATTTTTGAAATTTCATTATAGTATACCTCTTCTATATAAACTCCATACTTCAACCTATGGATACCAACGAGTCGACGCTTCTTTAATTTTCTATTTTTGCACTTTTCACAAGTACAATATATCATTTCATTAAAATATTCATTTGTCCCTGGAGTAGGTCTCGGTACATGTTCATCTGAACATTCAGATGAAGATATACTATTTTCTGCATAAATCATATACTTTAAATAATGAGCATCTACCTCTCAACTTGAGACTTATATTTTTATAGTTTGGAAATGGGTAATTCCGTTATGATGTTTCCATAAACTAAAACATCATTAGTTTGAACTATGAGATCATTTGTGCCATTATATATTCCATCTACTCATGAAAATTATGGTCCTTGGCCCTTACTTATCCATTTTTTGTAAGCTAAAATAGGGTCCATTATGAGTGTTATTTAAGATCTGAGTATTATTAAAAAAACTCATGACTATGATAATATTAATCTTCATTGAGATTCAATTCATTAAAGAAATAATACAAGTGGCAGAAAATGAAAGTACCTGTCTTTCCATTTTTTCCAAGAATAGTGGCTAATTGGGTAATAGTGTCCTACAAAAAAAGTAACACTCGTGATAATAATACGAGAAAAATATTTTTTAAAAATGAATAAAAGTATCTACACGTTCTAATTATTTACCAATATATCTAGGACTAGAATGTCATCTTATCTTACCTTCTTGCACTAAAGCCACTCCACACCAACTAGAGCAAGAGAAGACAATGAAACATGGAAAAAGGAAAAGATGAAGAAATTAGACAAGGAAAAGCAATCTAATCTATTAAAAATGAAAACAAAATAGCATGAGAAGGTCCACATATTCAAAACCATGCTGATTGTAATTGTTATTATATTGTAATTGACATCTATGTGGGTACTTGAAAACAACTTGCATATGAAGATTTAGAGGTTAGAGAAGAGAATATAATCACAATTATATATTACATTGTAATAACTTAATAACACTGAATAGAATGGATGAGAACAACTTACAAGAGGCCATTCAACAACCATAAATTTAATAGATGTTATACATGAGGTTTAGGTTACTTTGCAAATTATATTGTCAAACTGTGATACAAGAATCATAACATTTCACACTTCAAGTGGACAAATTACAGTGCGGAATTTTCACAATGTGAGGTTGCGAAATGGAGGGAAGACAATCTTCCACCCCACCACACCCCATAAAGAAACCCCATTGATTTCAAACCATGGAATTTCTCTTCTTTTCTCTTATTTATTATTAGAAAATAAATGAGGAGCAAATTCTGGCCAAGAGCAATTCTTCGGAAGTGGACAATTCTATAAATTGGGATTACCTGAGTATGATGACACTTCAAATGTAGTCATGTGCTCTCCTTTTGGTATGCTGTCTGATAAATTATTGTTGGACAAGTTTAAGAAACCCAAAGAGTTTAGAGAGTTTAGAGTCTGATAAATTATTGTTGGATTAGTTGGCTATATGTTATAATATGTAATGCCAGACTTCCATTCTAAGGGCCCTCAATCCGGCAAGAGAATGCAGATATAATTGAGAGCTTCTCCTACCAAAATCCAAAAACAATGTCCTCGATTTTGGGAAAAATGTACCTAAATTGCCTCAGGTGGACTAAATACATAATCATGTTACTATACAAAACTTCCTTGAAGACAAACGTTTCAGTACTTCACTAGACTTGTAAATGTTCCAAATCTGGTTTTTGAAACAAAAAGTGGTGAATCATATGGGATGTTAACCTAGGTTCACAAACCTACCCAATGTAGAGCCCTTGTGTGTGAATGTGTTGAATTCAGAAGTTTGAGCTGAAGAAACCTTCGCTTAACAAAAGAATCTGTTTCATGCAATTACAATAGAAAATAGGATTGGCCAACGTTCATTTTAATTATTGGGTGAATTCCGTTATTGGGTAAACTTTGGCTTAGTTGCCTCATTCAAGGATTGAATACTGTTGCATAGGTATTCAACCCCGTCTATTGAGGTACATCACAACAGCAAGGCCACACCCAACAAGTTCACCGATGTCTATTTTAATTATTGGGTAAATTCCCATTATCGGATAACCTTCGGCGTAGTTGCCTCAATAAGGATTGAGTACTATTGTTCATGTACTCGGCCTCATTTGTTGAGGTATGCCACACAAAACAAATTGGATGTCGTATTTTGCATAATTTAAATATTGTATCATGTCTCCTGGATTTAAATTTGGGATTCCCTTTTGGAACAACAGATGCTTTCAGGAATTGAACTCAGAGTATGGCAATGCTAAAAAAAATACAAAGCAATGTTAGGGTTTAGAGTACCTGGGATATTTACACCAAAAACTCAGACCCAGAAGGGTATTTCAAACGGATAACCAGGCAGGGAGAACAATGGGGGATGCAAGAGAACCAAAGCCACAATTTTGGAATACACTCTCGTGCCCTCCTGAGCAGTTGAACTAACCAATGAAGTAGACACTGCATGCCACAATACAGATGGACAAGCCTCGAGCCACGAATCTGAGATGGAAGACCCAAAAACAAGGGCACGAAACACAATCATGGGGCAAAGGAAGGGCACAAAAAACTAGATATGAATCCCCTCAAGAAGGGTACAGACGTAGGGCAGAGGAGCCACAAACCAGAGCCATGAACCAGACCCTCACAAACCAAATTGAAATCTTTGAAAAGTAGTGCCGATTCTTGCATAGATGTAAAAAAACTAGGGAAAAAGGGATGTGGATACCTGCTCACCCTCCTCCTTGCCTAAGATATGCATACCGTGAGAATGAAATCCCCTCCCGCTCAATGTTGTTTACCATTTTTTTGGCCGCATTCATTTTTCCCGCAAAAACCCCCGCAAAGCAAGCCACAACTGCAAAAAATAGAGTATTTTTAATTAAAATTTGTTATATTAAATAAGTTAGCTAGAGACAAATTTAGGAGGGTGTATTAATTAGAGACAAAAATATATTTTTGTCTCTAATTAATGTCTCTAAACACCCCTCTATGTAGTATTGAGAAAGTCAAGCACGAGCTGATGTTGTAGCACTTGTAGGAGGTGGAGGTGATTTGTCCTGGGAGGGCCGCAAGTAGGAGGTTTCTTTGAAGAAGGATTGGGAGCCACCGACTTGTTTCCACAAAGAATTTTGAGTTTCACCAATAGGAGCCAAGGAAACAGTAACCCCCCACTCGAGTGGTGGAGGTGTCATTTGAACATTACCCTGCACTTGGGAGGACCATTGAGATGAGCCCGCAATAGACTTGCTACGTGGTAGTGGAGGAAAACTCCACCTCACCCCATTCCCCCTTGCGAGAATGGGGACACGATTGCGAGTGGCTGCGGTGGTGTCTAGGTGGTGCTGGTGGGGAGCCCTGTGGAGGCTTGTATGGAGGCACACAAATCATTGTGTAAGGAGTGATCCCCCAATGGTAGAGAAGCTTCAGTGCAATAGTAAGTACCACTCATGGGGTGATCGTTTGAAGGATATTCAATGGAGGTAACAATAAGTACATGGGGTGATCCCCAATGGATGTTTTTGATACAATATACTTGTGTGCAATAGCGAGGCCTAAGCCAGTCCTGATAACAGTAGGATCTGCAGCACACAATGTAAGAGCTGCAAGAAAAGCCTATGATCTAGAGCCTTGGAGTGTCATAGTTTCATGGCTGCCTCAGTACCATGACTGTGGTCTCATGTTCCTTTTACTCACCATTGTTAGTGCTGCAACCTGTATTTTAACTTTTCCATTCATGTTCATCAAGAGACCAGTCTTATGGCTGGAAATAGTGAGCAAATATAAGGCCACCTGCACACCAGTTCCATCTTTTGCCCTTCCTCTTGTAGAAAATTACATGAGAAGAATATCAAAAGGAGAGCCTATGATCAACCTCAAACTAGATAGCCTGAGGAACTTGATTGTGATTAATGAGCCTATCTATAGTACCATTGTAGAGAGCTTTGTGGAGAATTTTTCAAATTTTGGTTTGAGTTCTTCTGCAATGGCTCCATCCTACAGACTTGTAGAGAATTGTACCTTTGTGTCCACTGCATGGAGTCATGATATAAGCCAAGTTCCTCCTACTTACAGAAGCCTTTTGCCTTCTGCAAGAATTTTCTCGTAGTCGGAACTGGGTATTGAGATGATAGTTGTTAATCCTGAGACTTGTGAAGAAGTCAAAGTTGGAGAAGAAGGTGAGATTTGGATCTCCTCTCCAAGCAATGCAGAGGGCTACCGGGAAATCCTTGGCTCACAAATGAGGTATTGTTGAATAAAACATTGGATTAGTAATAAGAATAAGAAATGGTAATGGAAATGTGGATGTAAATATAAGAAAACAAAAATATAAAATAGATTCCATTAAAATAATTACATTTAAAAAAATTCAAGAGTTAAATGTGGAAGAATAGGGATTACGAAGTGTGAGCACCAAATAGGAAGTTAGAAACTTATAAAACAGTTTAAGTTGGAAGACAAAGGTGTATTTTTTTGTTTCTTTATCAATGGGAGATAACATTATTATTACTTTTATTTTATTTATAATACAATACAGTTATATTATTATATTAAATATTTAATGTTCCTAACAAAGAAGTGACAAGGAAACATGCCACGTCATTCACAATAGGATTCAAAACAGTCTAGAGAATTTATAAATAAAGAAATTTATAGCAGAGTATCTGAAAATATCAATAAAAACACTTGTAAGTCATAGAAAAAGACCTAAATGACATGAATCCTTATCATGAAGTTTGTCATTTTTATCAAATATAATTAATTTTTGCAGCATTTTTAAGCTGTGCTTAAGTCATTAAAAATGATTATCATAAATAATTATTGACATTATGACATTTTCCTCACATACTTGTACACTAAACACATTAAAATACTCTAAAACACAAGCTTATATTTGATCTTAATAAAGTTCTCAAATATTTATCTCTCTTCTTTGTATAGGTTTTCCTTATTAGTCCCAAAAAAAGTGGGGATCCGGGTCTCCAAGGAAACTATTAGTTAAGAACAGGGGATATGGGAGTGATAACGAGAAGGTCATGAGCGGTACTTATATATAACAGGTCATTTGAAGGATATTATAAGAGTGGGTGATTGCATGGTGCATCCTCATTACCTTGAAAAAACTACCTTTTTGAGCTGCACTCAAAGCTTGAGAGCAGGTTGTGCTGCTGCCTTCGAAATAGATATAACTAAAAGTAACAGAAAGGTGATATCAGTGCTTGCTGAATTGTACAATTTAAAGCATGGATATAACAGTGGTCATAATAATGATAGCATGAAGGAGATCTGTACGAATATAACAGGTCATTTGAAGGATATATTCTAGTCTTGACGTTTTAGTCTTGTTGAAAGATCAATCTTTTACTCGAATGGTAACATTTTTATTTTGACCATCCGTCTGGAAAAAGAAGAGGAACCTATTGGGAAGATGATTCTCCAAAGGATTGATTCAGTTTAGGTCTGTCTTCACCAACATTGCCTTTATCAGTTGTCAAAGAAAATCTCTCATATGGTCCTTTCTGCACCTTTCAAGATACTGGTAGCTGCTTGAAGGCATGCATTTAAATGTTCAAAAATGTAAACTTTTAGAGATTATAAGCTCCTACAGATGTGCACATAAAAGGAGAGTGGCAAATGTATACCTATTACTTTACCACAGTAGAAGAAACATTTGCTACTTTATATTTATACTTAACATTACAGTGGGTCAGGATGATTTGTCCTCATGCTTATGAGGTAAGGTATATGACTTATTTTATGACCAAGTAAATGGTCGGATTTCTTGCTAATTTGGTTATGTACAAAAGCGTGTGTTGAAAGTGTATTGCAGATGATGCAATTGTATACTGTCAATCTTTTAGTGCATTGCATTGCTTGGTTTTTGCATAACATGGAAGAGAGATCCTTTTTTATTACTTTGCATGAAGGTTTGTTGCATCTTATTGGGATTGGATAAAAAATAGGAGTTCCCATTGGGGTTGGATTAAAAGATAGGAGGATTAAATCAGAACCATGTCTATAAATATAAGAATCACCCAAGCCTTACAAATGGTAAAAGTCCAGTGACCTCATGTGTGCTTACCCCCAACACAAGCACTACCCTTTTTTTTTAGCATCTAAGGTGTTGACCGTAGAACGAATAGACCTGGCCTTGCCATTATACTCTTGCTGGGTGAGATTTGGGTTGAAGAGATAATGGCATTCTAGGGGAGACTTCTTTTATTAATCATTATAAACGAAGACAAGTTGTTTGCAAAGAGCTTAATACTGCCTACCGAGAAATCACAGAATCACCACATCAATACAAAATTAAAAATAGAACATAGAAACAGAGTCAAGAAAACAAAGTACTATAAAAATGAACTTTTTATTTCTCATAAACTCATTAACATTACATACATCTAGACTACATCCAGACTGTTCTTCTAACAAGTTTGTATTGAAATCACTACAGATCAAGTTCAGTCCTCTTCTAAAACCTGCTCCTATGCACTAAAATCTATGATCCCTCCTTTTCCCCAAAACTGATTCTCCCTGTTATGTTTTCCTACTTTCTACGTACAACCATGCGTTTTGAGCCGATCTTGTCTTCCACTTACTAGAGAAATAAAATCGAGGCTGCTTCTCCCACAATGACAGCACTCAAGACTTATTAATTCATTTTCTCTCCACATATTTTGGAGGAAGTGGGAAAAGTGGTCTGCTATGGCTCCCATCTCTACTCCCCTCTCCCCATCCCCCTCACTCCCCAGATTCTACTCACAATGTAAATGTTAGCTTTGACCCCTACTTTATCCTTCCTTTGCTACGTGAAGTTCAATAATGCAGCTTACGTGATCCAAGATTTCTCGGAATCTGGAAGATCTTACTGATTTACAAAATACATCGAAACCCCTTGCCATCGAAATAGGAATTCTAAGCAAAGATCTAATATCAGAAAGATCTAAAAATGGCAGTTAAGAAAGATTCCCTAATAGCTGCCACAAAAATCTACCCTCGAATCCTGCAAGGGATGATTCGAAAACCAAAACCTCGCCATTTATGTGCACAAATCTCAGAAATACTCAATAATACAACCAGGTAAAAAATAAAACAGGGGAAAATGGTGGATACCTGCTCGTCCTCCTCGGCTGAGATCCACACCATCTGCATGCAACAAGAATGAAATTCCCTCCCGCCCAAGCTTGTTTTCCATTTTCCACGCATTCATGATTTTTCCCGCAGTTTCCCCGCTTTGCAAGCCACCCAAAATTATAAAGAGTTTTTTTAATTAAAAAAATTACATTAAGGGTATTAGAGACAAAAGTAGGAGGAGTGTATTAATTAGAGACAAAAATATATTTTTGTCTCTAATTAATGTCTCAAAACACCCCCTTGTAGTAGTGATAGGGACTTCATTTAATATTCACATGAAATATCTATTTAGGACTTGCAAGCATCCTTGAGGAACTGAAGCAATCATTAGAGAATTTATCAAAACACACATATTTATGTTAGATACACATGTCACAACACCAAGTTTGTATGTTATTGGAACTATTCCACTTTTTGAGGTTTGTTGTTTTCTATATTCTTGTTATCTCAGGATAAAAACCTCAACACATAATTTTTGTAAGTGTTTGCATATTGCTATCTAATTATGCTTAATAATTTATTTTGTAAGTGACCAAAGTCAAAGTGCATAAAACTCAACAATTGTTTTGGAGATTGGGTCTAGAAGAATGCAATCGTCGGATCAATTTTGGCATGTATTCTATTTTTTAAAAGCACTCAAATACTTTGTACATTATTTACAAAAGACAAGACATTCATATGAAGTATTTATATTCATCATCATATTTTAAATTATGTCCTTGTTACTTGCGGACACACATTTCAAGTGCATCACATTGTAGTGGTTATCACAAAATACTACATTTTTTAAAAATAAAATAAACCTTATATATCACCCCTCCTCAAATTCCAAACTTGTTAGTTAGTCTATATTACTATATGATGGTTAAATATATATGTCGTAACAACATGACAAATGGGTATGTAACCTACTTAATTAATTGTTTCAAAGTTAAAATCACTATATAATCAAAGAAACCAAAAATAAAATGCAAAATCTATGTTTTTTTCCTTAATATATAAACCAAAAGGAAGATATAGAACGATTTCAAAAGGTGTGGAAAACTTTGCCTAAATGACGTTACTTACTAATGACTAATGGAATCCTTATTTGTAAAATAGGCTGTGCCATAAAACCAGAATAAAAAAGCTTGAAAAATACTTCCATCTTATTTTTACAAAAATGTCACACTAACAAGCGATTTTGATAGGATTTCAAATTGATCTGTGTAAATAATAGTTAAATGTGAAGATCAGGTCCGACGCATTGAACCACTGAGATTTTGGAAATATAAGATGCCAACACGATCAATATAATAATAGTACATTATGAAGGCATTGATTTGCACCATAATTAAAGGGATAATAACTGGCTATGAATAATTTAGCTGCATATATATAATTTATGAATGCAACTTTTTGATTGGATATTTCAAAGGTTGACTTAATGACATTGGCACCAAGAATTATCAATACATAAAGCAGCTCTATCAAATCCCAAAGAATACAAACAACTTCATAGTGGTTGGTTGGAAAGATTTATATTTGCGTAGTAGGCAGCTCTGTATATAATTCTTATAAATAAAATTGTATGTAGTTCTAGAAGTTAATAGGTGGCGTTGGTCTTGTATTAGAATTAATAGTTAAAAACTATTAAATATTCATCAATCTTCACACTACAATTTTGATTATCTAATCGTTCATTTGTTGGGAGGCTATAAATATACATTCAAACTCAATCAACAATATAAACAAATTTGTAGACAAGCTTCTGCAAAAATGAAGGTATGCACAACAATATAGCATTCAATTCAGTTATGTGGTGGTCTTATTCTAATTAATGCATTTGTGGGCATATAATATAATCTGTGATTGCAGAAAGTAGTAGTGTCAGTGGACATGTTTTGTGAAAAATGCAAGAGAAAAGTCATGAAAACTGCCTCAAAAATTGAAGGTAAATTGGTCTGTGAAACTTATTACCATGCACTTTGATTGTTTCCTGAGCCATTTCAGCTCACTTAAATTTTTGCTCTTTTTGAAGGCGATTATGAACTTGTTTTTGTTGAAATATTATGAATAATATTTGGTGATGACCACAGGTGTGGATTCTATAGAAGTGGATGCCTCCAAGAGCACGGTGACAATCATTGGAGATGTAGACCCTGTCGAACTTACAATAGAGATGAGAAAATTCAGGAAAGTGCACGGATTGTAAGCGTTGGGCCTCCTAAACCAGAGAAGCCACCAGAGGAAAAACAAAGTGAAGAAAAATCTGTATTCTGCCCATATGCTGTCAAAGGTGTGAGACTCGGTATTATGTTTATGGTGGCTTGGATTACAATTACTACAATTCCTGTTCCATCATGTAGAGAATAATATTAATCTTCCCTCATCTTTTATCACCATGAGTGTTGCTGCAGTTTGTTCCATTCAAAACTATGCTGCTAAGAAAATTGCATCATGACTGTATATATCACTTCCATATGGAGATTTCATTGTGATTATTTTTATGTAACAAAGATAAAAAGTAATATAGAAAGAAGAACGAAACCATAACCCACCTTCACGAGGTATTAATAAATCTCTACCCAGTGTTTCTTTGCAGCTGCATTACTTAATCAATTATTTTCACATATTTTATATAACTAGCAATCGCATGTGTACAATGCAATGTGAATACCGAAAGGTATATGTTATTTGTTTTAGAGAAATAGTTATTGAAGATTTTAATACTCAGCACTTATACTATACTGAATATCTTATTGAATAAAGAAAACAAAACAAAGAAATTAAGAGTAAACCTGCTCACAAAGTGAGCGAACAGCCAAGATAATAAAATAATAAAGTTCTCTTTTATTCAACTCTGAATTGTCTATTTTTCCTTCTGCTGTACGTGAAAGTCTGAAGGAAAAGGATTACATTTAAAAAGGAGCAGCTACAGTTTATTAGGAGATAACAGAAGAAGAACTCAACTAGATCTTAAAAATAGGCATGGATCATGCCACTAAACAATGACTAAGACATGCTGCAGTTTATTAACTGAAAGATCTAAATAAATAATTAAAAACTGGTGGTGGAAGTGAGGAGGACTGAAGAGTTGTTGATCATACATCCTTCAATCTCCCCTGCAGGAGCAACGGGATGAGTCCCAACTGATTCCTCAAAGCAACAAAACTAGCTATAGGTAGAGCTTTCGTAAAAATATCAGCGACTTGCTCAGCTATAGGGCAAAATTGTAATTCCACTGTCCTATCTTCAACTAAGTCTCGGATGAAGTGATGTCGAATCCCAATGTGCTTTGATCTAGCATGAAACACTGGATTTTTGGTCATTGCAATGGTACTAATGTTATCAGCGTAAATAGTGGTTGGATGTTCCTCAACCAATTGCAAATCTTCCAAAATTCGTCGAATCCATATGGCTTGACAACTAATTGTTGCTACTGCAATATACTCTACTGGGCAGAAGAGAGAGCAATGGTTGTCCGCTTTTTACTACTCCAAGAGACAACTCGTAACCAAGTGAGAAAATATAACTAGATGTGGATTTTCTATCATCCACTGAACCAACCCAATCAAAATCCGTGTAACCACATAGCTCAAACTTATGTGTGGGAGAATAATGAATGCCAAAATTGTGTGTACCACTCACAAACCTTAAAAAAAAAAATTGCAGCATGCCAATGAGAATCATGTGGATCCCGCATGAACCGAGAGATGACGCTCACAACATACATAATATCGGTCTCGTGGTGGTGAGGTACATGAGGCTCCCAACCAACTTTCTATATAAAGTAGCATCTACTTTGGAACTTGCATCTTCCTTGGTTAATTTTTGCTACAAGTTGCCCAATACTTACAAGATTATGTTGTAATTTGGGCACATGCAAAGTGTCGTGAATAAATGTAGTTTCTCCTTGCTTAATTTTCACTACAAGGGTACCTTTTCCCATTACATCAACCTCATTATCATCACCAAATTTTACTTGACTCCTTACATATTCATCTAATTTGATAAAGAGATCAAATTTATCGTCATATGATTTGAACAACCGCTATCCAAGAACCAAACATCCTTTTGAGGTTGTTTTGCCAAATTGCAAGCAAAGAATGTAGAGTGTTTTGCTTCTTCAAAAGACTCTTTAGTATAGTTGGATCTTGACTTATTCAAATCATATTTTTCTTTCGACATTCGATTCATAGTGTCCATACCTTTCACAATATTGGCATTGGATGCTCCCTCGATCCATAGAACTTCTTCCTCTTCCTCTTCCTCTTCCTCCGCCACACCTATAGATGTAGAAGACTCCCTTGAGATTTGTTTGATTGAGAAGGGGTTGTAGCTTTTTCTTCAATTCTTACAATAGACTCGGAAGGCTTGAACTAGGTTCACTGTAGAACGTTGCATACGCTCCTCATGAGATTGCAAAGAACCTATCAACTGCAACTTTGAATGTGGTTAGATCTTTACTTTCTTCAATGGCTATGACCATTGGATCAAACTTTGGAGGAAGAGATCTCCAAATCTTTTCTACAATTTTTTGCTTTGTGACATTTTCTCCTTGAGTTTTAGGACGGTTCACAATACTTTGAGCCCTAGTAATAAACTCTTGAATAGACTCACTTCCTTGATACTTAAACTTTCAAAATCTCTTGAATGGTTTGAAGTCTTACCAACCTTATTTTGTTAGATCCTTGGTATGCGGTTTGTAGGGCCTCCCATGTGTCCTTTGACTTTGTCATACCAACTATACGGGGAAAAATTGATATATCCAATGCAGATTGGATAGCAAAAATAGTTCGATTGTCCTTGTTTTTGTCTTCTTTCAATTGAGTTCGTTGATTTGCTGTTAAAACATTTAAAACATTCTAATCTACAGTTCCGTGTATCCTCCTAGTAAATCCCGGATGTCTTGGGATAATAGTAGGGTCTTCATCTTTATACTCCAAAGAATTGTAGTTGTCTCGGTAAACAACGGAAGTTGGAATGAAAAATTTCCACCATTTGACATTCTGATAATTCTTGGAGAGAACCATTAACCTGCAACTTTTGAAAAAAAAAAAAATCCCTGTAACCAGCTCGATACCAATTGAAGATTTTAATACTCAGCACTTATACTATACTGAATATCTTATTAAATAAAGAAAACAAAACAAAGCAATTAAGAGTAAACTTGCTCACAAAGTGAGCGAACAACCAAGATAATAAAATACTAAAGTTCTCTTATATTCAACTCTGAATTGTCTGATTTTCCTTCTGTTGTGCATGAAAGTCTGAAGGAAAAGGATTACATTTAAAAAGGAGCAGCTATAATTTATTAGGAGATAACAGAAGAAAAACTCAACTAGATCTTAAAAACAGGCATGGATCATGCCACTAAACAATGACTGAGACATGCTGCAGTTTATTAATTGAAATATCTAAATAAATAATTAAAAACTGGTGGTGGAAGTGAGGAGAACTGAAGAGTTGTTGACCATGCATCCTTCAGTTATTACTTTTGTAGTTGATGTTGATAAAGGGTGTGATTGATTTTATAAGTGTAACAACAAGATTAAAAATCATGAAAAATTGCAAAAATTAGAAGCAAGATGAAATTTAACAAGGGCGAAACATAAGCCAAGTTATTGTGCAAAGGAGTACCAGCGAAGAGAAATGTAATTTTAAAAGGTAACAAATTCAGTCCCCTCAACAAATTGCAGCCGTAAGTCTTCAATCGACGTCCCTGACATAGAAATGAATTTCTGATCAGCATACCAGGCTAGAAAACTGAAACCGGCAAGTAAAAAAATATTGCACAAGCCGAAGCTAATATACGAAGGAACTCATCAACAACAAGGTACATCCATTCATATCATTCTAGTGGCACCACCGGCGTGTACGATGAATGAAAGCTCCAAGATACATGTTGTTCGTAGATGTATTCGCTGCATGTAGAGTGGGCGTCACCTGAAACATCCAGTTGAAGGTAAGAGAATAAGAGAAGCTGTTGAATGCAACGATGGAAGGCACTCAAACAAGAAAGAGGTCGCTATCTTGTGGAAAGATATAAAAAATTCCATTTAAAAGCGCTTACCAGCGACGGGGCAAAAATATTTAGAATAAATAAAACATCTGCAACAACATAGTGCATTCCATTCTTTTTTCTTCTCCATTAGGCAGCCTGCGAGCTTGATACATCGTCAGCCCATTGGGTGCAGGCCCCACTCGGAAAGGAAAAAAGAAAGAGACAAGTAAACAAGGCCAACCCAATAAGCAATGAAACGTAAGCAAAATACATGACCTGTACAGATCTGTGACAACCATCCAGACGCTAAAAATTTTCACCTTCAGTAGAAAACAACTAGAAAAACAATGGGGATTTTCATTGGTTTGTTGGGAGTTTCCTTCGTTGCACTGTCAATGTTTTTCACTTATGAAAGTCTTGGAGGCCATTTTTTGGCGCCGTGCGGATTTTAATGTAAAAAACTTATATTAAATATGTTTGAGGGCATTAAGTAGAAAACAGTTAGAAGAGCATTGGGGATGACAGGCTGAGGAAGAAAAACCGATGATTTGGAATGAACCCAAATAAACTAAGTTCAAATTCTTTAAAGGCACTTACAGATGCTTGGTTTTTAAGAGTTTCTACAAACACCAAGCACAAGTGATGACCTTATACATAGCTTTATAAGAATCAACCAACAAACACGATATGCCACATGTATAAATATACAATAGCACTATGACAGAATAAATATTTGTATTTTCCAAAGGAGTCTCGGCGTAAAGATCATTTTTCCAGCTATCAGTAGTGCAAAAGGTAAACAGATTGGAATTATCTACTAGTTTCACGAGTCAAAACATGTTACAGCTCATCCTCAATTACATGGACTGGTTTGGCCTAATGCCATGTATTTTGCAGTCATAAGGGTTTTACATGGTCTTGATAGAAGTTGCCCCTAACGAAAAATATCTTTGGCTTTCATTCTCAATATAATCTCTTCACTTGACCGATACAAGTCATTTTCAGAATTCCACGTAGCTTATTTTTTACACAAACAACAATCACACAACTTAAAGAATACGTGTACACATTGTTACTCTGAACAGGGTTTTTCCTTTTTAAGATTCCAAATAAGTTTGTAGGTTCCATGTTCATAATCCCATATGGTATGTGTTTTTTCCACTTTTCCAGTTGACAGTATGGGAAAAGAAATTTTTAACCTCATTATGAATCTTGCAACTAACAGGCTAAACATGAACATTTTATTTATAAACTGCCCATGGAACACAGGTCCAAGTTACAATGTTTCATGAATGTGAAGCATAAAAGAGATATGTAAACAACAAGTGAACACCATCAAGACATTTACCCGATGCCAAATGACACAACAAAGAAACAATACACATTGATGAACTTCAGCATGTCTGAGCCATAAAAAGGGAGTTATCATCCTTATCAATTACAAGAAGCCACAGGATCACATAATCATGTACATTGCCAGCTGAAGAGGTGGATGACAACTCAGACAGGAAGAAGATGACGCCATATAACCATCTATGGTGGTCAATACCCACCCATCTGTAATGCCAAGAGTCATCTCTGGGATTTTACAACCGAAAGCAAAATGTCGACCCAGGACCATCAAGAAACTCGAGTACACCAGATCAAACAACAATGGGGACAACAAGGTTTGCATTCCAAATTTTATACTTGCACCCACAATGTACGCAGTGTGCACAAAGATGAGGGGTAGGGTTGATTCCATAGTGACCACCAATACATTAAGAAAAGAGAAAAGGAGCACAAATATAACTGTCCATCTCTCCACATTGAGCCTTCTAAGTAAAATGACATCTTAAAGGAATAGGTAATCAGTAGGCTGGATACCACCATAAAACAAATAAGAAATAGCGTGGACTCTTAACCAACCACACTAAAATTAAGTGTTTGAACCACATAAATCCATTTCAGTATAAGAATGCTATATCCAGATTTGCTCTTCTGTTTATATGAGCTCTTAAAAAATTGAGCATCTGAATGGGCAGTCAGGTGAATTTTGAGAGAATGGGGATGAAAGTATGTCTGATTTTCTTGGGGCAGTGCTTTCAGAAGCAACTGCAGGTACAATGCCCTCAGGTAACTCTATCTCGGAATTTTCCAAGGAGGAGTTATGTGATGATGGTAGAGAAAACACTCAGAAGGTGGAAAGTGCAACACAATTGGAAGCAATTTCAGGAAGCATTGATGTGACACAGGCTGCAGAACATGCAGTTTCTAAATTTTCTCAGAGGGATAAGGGAGAAAGAAATTCTACATCTGAATAGAAAGAAGACCATTCAGTGGAACTGCAGAAGGTATTATCAGAAAAAACAATGTCATAGTTTAGCCAATGTCCTAGGATTGCATGAAAAACTTCTTACGCAGTGGTACAAAGAGGTGGTTGAAATCAGGCATATACTAAGCCCTGAGCATCACCGACTCAAACTCAAAACCATACGCAAACAACTCAGAAAATAAACAAATCCCAAATGAAAACATAGCAAACCCTCGCAACGCACCAACAAATAGTTTACAACCTATTCAAACACCCGATAAAATCACATCAACATATGTAAATTTTGCATCAATGAATCAAAATCACATGAGCATTTGGTATTTAAGTGCCCAATGTATTAAGAGATTTGAGGCACATTTTAGTATGTTTTTTGAGAAAAGCAATGCTCTTTAAAAAATCATATTCATTATAAGGATCAATAATGTGTAGTTATATTAATTATAACAATGAACCAATGTAGAGAATAGTCTCCTTAAGAGTCATTAGCACAACTCTTTTTAATGGTTCAAATTTTGATTTCTTTCGTCAACCTCTATTTCGAGACGCAAATGTGCTCAATGTCTTACCAAGGAGCTATGAGTTTTCTAAAGAAAGATTTTGAAAATAACTTAACTATTGTGTTTTATGTTTTATCTCATTTTTCTCTTACAAGTGCTTATTTGAAATGTAATTTTCTTCTAGTCCTATTAACCTAGTACTACTGGAAATTAATATATATTAAATATTGAATACAATGCATGATCTTGAGTACTCTGATTACAATTGAACATCCTCATCACCACCCTTGTAGAAAATTAGCATTTCTATTTTAATGAAACATAGGATCATGCTTATTAAGGAATAATTCCATGTCTAAAAGAGAAACAAAATTTGGTGTTTTATGGGCTCATTAATCTATGTTTGTAGACACTCAAATTTAGTAACTTATCCTTTGACAATGACAAGTTTGGATATGCTCCCATGCTAAGACAAATGCTCACATTCTATGATCAATCAACACATCTTTTTATCTCTCTTTTAAATTTTTCATACCGCACTCTGTTATGTCTTTCATCTAGAAAATACTAATTAAACAAAAATTAATTCAACCTCAAGCATCATTCTCAAACTTCAACTTTTATCTCATTGTTTGCATGGGCGAAACCTTATAACTTAGGGCCATAGTGGACTATAGTCCTGGTTGACCTATACAAAGTTGTTGCCCTCTTTATCTAATGAATCTTTTTCAATTTGATTATCTTATATGTGTCATTTCATCTTCGTAGGGTCGGCCTTAGCATGACATTTCACCTAGGTAAGCATATAAGAAAGTCAATATCACTTTATAATTCACATGAAACTTTCATAAAATCCTATAACAAATATAAATATATAAAAGCACCGAAGGACCTCTTAAATCTTCTAAAATTAGTTGCAAATCATCTAGATTAGCCACTATATCAAGTTTGACGCACTCAACTAGATCAAATAGTCTATCTTCCCCATTTTCAAGCACTCAAAGTAACTAAAGTCACGTCTTAACAAAAGAAACATCACTCCAAGAATTTTCAAAGGTCTTCAAGGGACAAAGGGTTTAGTCTAGCTTCTAAAGGAAACCACATCACACTACTACCGTGTTGGTACATTATCTTCTATATAGTTAGCCAACTATCTTTGTGCCAAGAAACACAAGAGCACGTATAGGGAGTTGGCTTTTTAGATTGCACTCACACTTGCATAAAACAATAAGAAAACTATATGAGGTTTTATCTCGCTCAAGGGCATGTAGTGCAACTCTTGGAATTGTTTGATAAGGGTTTCGCTAATGGTAGCGAATCCTCACCCACACATTGATTTCTCATTTTGTTATCTAATTTTTTAATTAAGGGTATTGTGGGTATCTAAGGTTTTAACTTACCGTATTTCATTACAAGTGTGTGAACTAGAGAGACATATAAGGACAAAGATTTCCGATAAGCTAAGGGCACAAAAAGTTGTAGAACCCCATTGATGTAGGTTTAAGACCATACAAAAGATGGAAGAATTATACAAAATAAGTACAAGAATGCATCATCCTAGACATAGACAATTTATAGGTAATCGATGAACAAAATGGAGCCTAATTGACCTAAATGAGGTATTAGGGTATTAATGCTAATCTAACTTAGGAGGACTAAAATGTTGTATAAATGAACTAAAATAGTATGGAATAATTACAATTAATTATTCTAAGTGAAATGAAACCCTAAGTATGCAAGAGAAGGGAAAGAAATAGCATAGCTGATTGGAGAAGATGGTTATAGGTTGTCACAAAGTTTGATCAGAGAATATGGAGGTGCAGTAAGAACACTCAGGGACCCTGCAAAGGGTAGATCTGGTGAATTTGAGATGTCTGAGGTGCCGGAGAGTGTATCGCCCAGGGCACCCCGGTCAATTGACAGGTGCCCCGAACACCGTAGAAGCTCAAAACATGAATTTGGCAAAGTGTTACGCAACTTGGTCTCGAAACCTTTCTGTTTGTTACGCTGTTTGGATATGTTGAATGAACTGAAATTGACTCGCAATGCAAAGAGAAGTAAAGAAACCCTAGAAAAATAAAATATGCAAATGAATGGGGTCAAACCGAGCTCATCCACCAAACTAGTTATCTTATCACCGAACGTTGCACTACATTTTGGACCGGATGTATTCTAGTGCGTGTGTGCGTGTTGTGCCCTAGGTGTTCTCATTCCATTCAGACTTTTTGAAGTAGCGAGCAATAGTAACTATAGAAAATGTGAGTAAAATGTGTGCATGGAATAGAATAGAATCCCTCCCCTATGCAAGTGTGTGTGATGAAGATCTCCTAGCCTTGATGCATGACACTAATGGATGCAAGTGATGTAATGGATGTAGCTCTAGATGGAGTGATAGTAGTATGTGACACTAGGACCCTCATTATGGTCTTATAAGCTTTATATTTATAGGGCTCTCAAGTTTAATTTCGTAATTAATCCCAACAAGGCCGACTGAGAAAAAGATAAAGAAAACCAATGACTAGAAAATCCCCAAAAGAAAGCAGGAAAAGGATGTGCATCGACCGGGGCACCCGAGAAATAGGACCGGGGTGCCTTGGGGCGCCTAAGTACAGGTGGGGTGCCCTAAATTTGGGATAGAATGACGGGGAGTTGTGAAATGGGTGGGTATGTGCTGGAAAATACACGGGAAGTACGAAACAAAATATAAAATAAAGATGGCCAAAAGGTGGGATTAATTAGTACTTTAACCACTTGAGAACCTTCTAAATAGTAGTATAAGACCAGGCTAAATTATGTGTAAAGTGCATAATTTTGTGTCTACATTTGCCCCCACTTTATGTTGGTGAGCGGAAAGCTCAGTAACATAAAGTAGATAGAGATGTGTACCTGATATCCATGTAGAGTGTAGAAGAAAACGTGTCGATGGACTAGACTCAAGCGTGGAATGACAAAAGAAAAATATGGAGGAGCATGGATTCTAAAGATGAAAAATGCATATTAAAAGTGATGAGAGTGAACTTAGGGTGCAACGTGTGTGTAGTTGTTTTTGTGTGTAGTGTACTTGTATGGTTGGTAAAGGAAAATGCATGTAGCGGTGTATTGTCGATGTCGATGTCGTTGTTGTTGTTGCCCCAATTTGACTGCTTGTTTCTCATATGGTGGACTTGTAAGGAGAAAATAATAAAGTAGTAAAATATGTATATACATAAAAATGTTGTGCAAAATACGTAAATGTAAAGTACGCAAATGCAAAATACGCTAGAAAAATGTAAATGGAACATGTGCACCTAATCCATGTCAAGAAGAAGGGTGTAGAAGGATATCCTATACTATCATGAGTTTTTCGGGTGATCTCATGTCACCCTGGCTGAAGAAGTGTAGGGAGGAAATGCTCAATGTCCTCCAACTCTAACTACTTCTATTGAAATTTTTGAAGAGATCTTTGTACCGCATTGGTTTTTTGGGTGATCCGATGCCACTGGACAGAGAAGTGTAGAGAGGCACAACCACTGTAACCCCTGAGCCTGTAACCACTCCATAGAATTATCGAGGGACACCATGTCCTATTATGGCCGTTGTGTGTGCAGTTCGATATCTTGGTCTAAATTCACTCATCGTGTATGAACTGGTGTAAATATGTTGTGTTAGTAGAAAACCCACAATGATTCCCCCTCTTTGGGGGCATATGTGATGACCCGAAAAGGAGAATGCGGCCCTAAAAGAGGACCAACCACACTCTAACCTATAACCAACTCATCCCGAATGGGGGAAAAGGAAAGTGCTTGGTATATACCAAGGCACGCATAAAAGGGTATGACTAGCCAAAACAAGTGTTAGTCCACAAGAACATGCATGTAATCAATGTAAAAATGTAAACAATGTAGAAAAACTGCCAAACATAGTAGTGAAAACACGCAAGAAAACATCAAGAAGATCGCATAAATCAAGGTTATAAACAAGGGACATCACTCACAATTTTGCAAGACACTCAAGGCCATCATGTCCGCAAATGGCGAGACAAGTAAAAAAACAAGAAGTCATGGAAACATGTAAGTCATGAGAACAAGTGTTGCACATAGAACACCTGTTAGCATGTTAGAATGATAACTGATATGTCAAAAATGTGTATGAACAAGTAGTATAGGATGCTAAGTACAAAATGAAACAATAATACCTGTATGAGACAAATGTGGATACCCCTAACGGCCAATATAGTAAGGTAAGGAAGGTGGAAAACCATGTCGCGTGTAAATTTCCTATATCTACGATCACACTAAACAAAATATGTGAATGCACATGTGTGTATGATAATGACATGTAAGAAATATAGCTAACATGTGTAGTAAAGTGATCATGCAAAACACTAGTAAGAAAGATTAAATTCCCCAAGACAATGTAGTATGTTGTGGATGGGTGGAATGGAATGCAAGATGGAATGATAGGGGCATCATACCCCCCGAGTGTATGGAATCAGATGCAGTGAGGTTCATTTTTTCCCCCGAGCGACCAAGAATGAACCGTAAACGAGAGTGCGTCATCAGGAAATGGTTGAGTAGTGTTGTTTGTGTCTAGCATGCTACGATGAGTGTGTGTATGTGATGGTGATGAAATGCGACATGGGGAGATGATTTGCATGGACCCTATAGCGTAAGCGTATACCACGACTTTGTTGAATAAATGAGTGATGATTTATCCCTAAGCGTATATCACTATGGAAGAAGTGTATGGTGAGGAGACAGATGGAAAGATAAGCATGGACCCTATAGCCTAAGCGTATACCACGATGTGTTGAATGGATGAGTGATGATTTAGCCCTAAGCGTATATCACTACATGATGGAAGAAGAAGGTGATGATTTAGCCTATAGCATATGTCACTATGAGATGGGTGATGAGGGTGTATGAAGCATATATGAGTAGGCGGTGGATAGCATAAGGTGGTGATTTAACACTAAATGTATACCACTACATGATGAATAAGGAGGTGGTGATTTATCCTAAAGCGTATACCACTAAGTGATGAGCATGAGAGATGATGATGTAATAAAATGACGTAGAATAGGATAATAGAATATGTGATGATAAACATTGATGAGGAGAGTGGTGATCTAATGTACGGTGTATACTACTATAGGATGATTGAAAATGTAATGGAAAAAGTTGGAATTGGGAAAATGTAAGAGGATGATATAATAAAAGATGATAGAATGTAAGAGGATGATGTAGGATTGAGTAAAAGAGTGGTTATTTAACCTAAGGTGTATACCAAGTTATGATATGTGATGATGAGTGTGGGTGATGATATTTCCTAGAGCATTGGTCACTAGTCTGATGAATATGGTATGATGACATGTCACATGTAGGTAAGGTCCATTGGATTAATAAACCCTCGCGTCAAGTATGGACCAAGGAACTAGAGTGTGTCATAGGGTAGTGAGTGCAACACATAGAACAATGTAGTGTAGGTGACCAAATGGTGGATAGAATGTGTAAATGCACAGAAAATGTAAAAAGTGTGATGATAGGTGTAGATAGGATATGCAGTGGTGATAGGTAAAGCTAGACCCATGGATAATGTGGGGTAGCGTAGGTACGGAATGTATGGATGACATAGAAAACTAGACTCATATATGATGATGACTAGTGTAGCGTGTATGCAATGGATGATGTAGAAATGATTAGTAGATGAGGTATGTATAGGATAATGTAGGATGTGTGGTGTGTGGGGTTCAGTGTAATGGTAATCCCTCAACAATCTAGTGTGAACCGAAGCACAAGAGTGTGTCATCGGGTAATGAGGGAGCTACAACGTGTGAGATAGAAATGATGATAACTTAGAGAAAAAATATGTAATGGAAGACTCTGTATGGATATGCAAAACTATGAGAGGGGGTTTGGATATAATGTGTTATACCCCGAGTGTATTATAAAGAAGGTGTTAACTAATAAGGTTTAGGGATGGAGGTTCGACAATGTGTGGCAAGGATGATGAAACCTTAGGACGATGATCGAGCAAGGGTGGTATGTAAGACAAATGCCACGTGTCGGAATGAAGCCGATAGGCATGCAAGGGGTGTATGTAAGACCAATAGTGAGGTGTAATACAAAGTGTGTGGGTGAAGGCAAGTGAGTCAGATCGTGCGTGTAGAGGTAAACGAGTAAGGTGGAATAAAGATGTAAAGCTTGGTGAAAGTTTGTGATAGCATCGAGTTGTTCCTGATCAACATTAGTATCCTCGTCATAGGATTTTTCACTAACCGTGGTTTTGATTTCGTGAAGGGGAACCTGGGTAGAGGTTTCTAAGGGGTTTTCAGGTATAAAAGTAGGTATATCAGCCATGGTGCAAGAGTTGTGACGATGAGAAGAATGAAGCTCCCAAAGAGGGAGAGGTTCAAAGTAATTGCTACGAGTAATGGGCATAAATGCAAAATGGAATTCAGGTTCACCAAAATGATTAACAAAAATGGAGCCTAATGGACCTAAATGAGGTATTAGGGTATTAATGCTAATCTAATTAAGAGGACTAAAATGATGTATAAATGAACTAAAACAAATATGAAATAATTGCAATTAATTATTCTAAGTGAAATGAAACCCTAAGTATGTAAGAGAAGGGAAATAAATAGCGTAGCTGATTGGAGAAGATGGTCGTAGGTTGTAGCAAGTCCGATCATAGAATCAGAGGTGCAGATGAAAACTCGTGGACCCTTCAAAGGGAATATCGGTGAATTTTAGATGTATGAGGCACTTGGGAGTGTACTAGGGCACCCTAGGATGCCTTATTTTGAATTATGCGTGCCCGAACACCGTAGAAGCTCAAAGTTCTGATTCGGGCAAAGTGTCACAACTTGGTCCGAAACCCCGCCCGTTTGTCATATGGATCGATTGAATGAAATGGAAAATGACCTACAATGCAAAGAGAAGTATCAAACCTAGAAAAATAAAAGATGCAAATGAATGGGTTGGACTGACCTCAGCCACCAAACTAGTGGTCTTATCACTGAGTGTTGCACTACATTTTGGACCCGGATGTAGTTCTATTGCATGTGTGTGTGTGTGTTGGCCCTATGTGCTCTCGTGTTAGTCGCACTTTGTGAAGTAACCAAAAATAGTAACTATAGAAAATGTAAGTAGAATGTGTGCATGGAATAAAATATAATCCCTCCCCTATGCAGTGTGTGTGATGCAGATCTCCTAGCCTTGATGCATGACACTAATGGATGCAAGTGATGCAATGGATGCAACTCTAGATGGAGTGATAGTAGTATGTGACGCTAGGACCCTCATTATGGTCTTATAAGCTTTATATTTATAGGGATCTCAAGTTTAATTTCTTAATTAATCCCGACAATGCCAACTAAGAAAAAGATAGAATGGCTAGAAAAGCCCCAAAAGAAAGCAGGAAAAGGATGTGCATCGATTGCAAAGCACCTAGAAGTGAGACCGGGAGACCTAAATTTGGGCTAGAATGACAGGGAAATTGTGAAATGGGTGGGTATGTGCTGGAAAATACTTAGGAAGTACAAAACAAAATGTAAAATAAAGATGGCCAAAAGGTGGGATTAATTAGTACTTTCACCACTTGAGAACCTTCTAAATAATAGTATAAGACTAGGCTAAATTATGTGTAAAGTGCATAATTTTGTCTCTATAGGTACAATATTAGAAACAAAGCATCATAAGGTTTAGATCAACTTACTTACCCAATATGTACACCCAATTATCTTATATTCCACTTTATACAATTAAGTCTTCATCTCCTCTTGTGTTTTTGAGCTATCGTTATATCATTTATCATTGTTGCAAGTATTAATGTGTTATTCTAATTATGCATGGTTAATTATAAATTAATTAATTTAGAATAACCCCTATGAAAAACCCTTCCATCCTATATATTTGCACACCGTATCTTATATATATTTTAGGGTGTAACCATTTGGTGAACACAACTCTTGATCAAATCTATTGCTTTCCTCAAATCCTATTGGCCCTAGGGTTTCACTTTTTTAGTTTTCATATGTTTGTCTTTATTTCCTTTCAAAGCACAATAATTCACTTAATCATCATCATATTGAGAATACCTAAATTTCTCCTCCTACTCACAAACATTGATTCCTCAAGGCCTCTTCTCCACCTCATGTATATGGAATCCCTTATTTACTTGATCAAAATGA
Source organism: Taxus wallichiana var. yunnanensis (assembly GCA_018340775.1). Classification (NCBI taxonomy): domain Eukaryota; kingdom Viridiplantae; phylum Streptophyta; class Pinopsida; order Cupressales; family Taxaceae; genus Taxus; species Taxus wallichiana. The sequence goes on from CM031238.1 coordinate 304,653,290, forward strand.
TATTAAGGTACATTTGAATGAAGTGAAAAAAAATAGTAAACATTATTTTCATCATAATCAAAATGAGGATAACAATGTGTAGATCAAGACCAAGTTGGCTTGTATCTCACTTTGTTGCACAACTTCATGAAAATCCTCATCATAATGACCCTCTTATCAAGATTATTCTTATTGTTTAAATTTCTCATGATCAATCATCTAACAAAAATTTCCTTTTAGGTTCATCTCATCCTACATCATCCACTATGCATACATCTATTATTCCTACATCTATAGTTCTTATTTCATCGGGGACACCTAATACTCCACTTCATTCACTTCATAGTATCACTATCTCTATTTATATGACTAATACTATTCCTAAAAATCCTACCTATACCCGTAGTAGTTCACATTCTTCTTCTTATAAAACAAGCTCTTGAGACCATTGTTCATACTTTGCAAGCTCAAATCTTACAGTTACAACAAGGTGCATCTACTTCTTCTTGTGACATGGATTCTACTCAGTTGCTTCATATCCAACTTACACTAGATGTTTCTTCTTATCCCTTTATATCATTTTTTGCTTCTAATCTCCCTATATATCATGACAAGACTGATTTTGAAGATAACCTTTTACATTCCATGTACCTTTCTTCGATTATGTTTACAATGATATATTACTTACTAAGATCTTTCCTTAGAGTCTAAGATATTTTGATTTTCAATAATTATATGATCTAAGCATGCATTTTGTATGCATTTTAACTATTGTACCCAATCAATTCTTATCACAATTCTCCATAAAAATTGGGGAATTTTTTTCCTATGCTCAAATTTCTAAAATGTGAAAAGGTTCTAATGAGAACATCAATGATTATGTTTTACGATACAAGACTATGCTTACCAAGATGAACAAAATTTTGGCCAACAATAAACTTCAAGATCTCTTTATAAAGTCTTCTCTCGCTTACAATAATCAATCATCTTTGACAAGTTTCATTCATTTGATCATCTATGCCATACATTGAAAGAGTGTGAAGCTAATCTACTTAACATGAATAAGCTCAAATATGTTGTTAATGCTTCTAACACACCTAATAACAATGTTAAAGAAAAATATACTTTCAAATAAAAACATCATGATGATAAAAATGAATCTAAAACCATAGTCAACTGTGTATCACAACGTACAAAGCTTCAAATTGTAAGATCCTTTATGGTAATTTACACACTTGCCATGTGCATCTCATCTTGTACTTTAAAATTTTCATTAGTATAATATTGTATCTCTCCATCCACCACTTGATTTTTGTTGCAAGTGGGCATCATACTAGGAATTTTAATCCTAACACGTATTGTAATTATCATAGATGTGTTTGTCATACTACCAATTGATGTGTTAAACTTCACCATGTTATATAAGATATTATTGATGCTAATGTTATTGAATGGGACATTTCCATTGAATCATCTAATCCTACTAATGATAATGCACAGTTAAAAATATTTAATGACCCACTTCTTGATCACAACAATGTTGAATCTACTTTGAAAATGCATTATTCTCATTATGTTGTACCACCTCCACCTTCTTATGATCACCCATTAGACGCTATGAATGGTAATATTATTACTATGACATATTCTCAACCAATTATTACTTTTGTTGATATTGATATGGCTTATGATCCTTTTTGGATACATTTTACATTTGTGCTTTTTTTTACCAACATCATATACATAGTACTTTAGTTGGTAATAACACTAAAAATAATGTATGCACTTTTAAGTTACTTCATTCTCTTGGGTATACTAAAAATAAGTAACATTTGATACTAAGATAAAACTTGGGTATATTTTTCTTCCTCTCACAATTGGCTCTTATACTATTTTTATTCCATTTTTGGTTGGATATTCTATTAGATCATGTGACATGCATCTAGATTATGTTTGGTTATGTGATTTTAGGGCTAAACCATTTATAGTACATCAATGTATTTATTTTATTCATAGTCAAAAATGGTTAGAATTAGGGGTATACCATTTGAGGCTCGTATTTTTAATGGGATTATCCAAAATGATACATTTAATAATCCTACTCCATGTACATCTCAACATAAGTCTTATAGTTCACATGTTGTTTCTAGTGGGTCAATATCTCTTAGGAATTATATTAGGGATTCTAGTTCACATGCTAATTCTAATGGGTCACTCTCTCCTAATACATATTAGTACATGGCTTATATTTTACCCGATGATTCTAATGTGTAACTCTCTCCGTATACATATCGACAAAGGTATTCTAGTTCATGTGATATTTCTAGTGGGTCACTCTCTCCTAGGAATTTTCTAGGGATTCTAGTTCATAGGATACTTTTAGTATATCAATATCTCATTGGTCTTATGATAGATCTTCTAGTTCACATGTTACTTCTAGTAGGTCACTATATCCTAGAGCTCTTGCTAAGTTGATAGCTACACATAATACTTATCACGAGTCTTTTTTCTCTTGGTCTCCTATGGTACATACTATGGTTTCTACACAACTTCTACAAGGTCATCCTTCTTTTCTCATGGTACTTGTGAGGCCCGGGCATCCTTCAACATGTGGGTCTATATTTGATCCTCATGAGGATCTTATTAGGTAGCTCTTATGCTACTCCCTTCCATGTACATAGATATTACCAAACAATACAAAGACATTCAAATAATAACATAATACAAAAACATTAACATATTTGTAAAAATAGAAAATTAGGACTTGTTCATGATTTAATTGACTTACTAGTTTCTTTACTCATGTTGTTCATGTTGGTTTGATACATAGCATATTTTTCTATATAATGTTTACACACGTGTGTTCATGAGGTATATTCAGCTTCATGCATGAAACACATATTTCTTCACAACGAGAGGTGTCAATTTCATCCCTTCCCAATGACACTAATTTTTGGTGTCATATTCTACACTATACATGTGATTTTGTTTCATTACAGTTACTTTACACTTCCTCATTACACTTGATTCCATAAATTGTGTATATGTTATCTTTTGAGATAACATGAATAACACATGTGTGTTATACAATGTGAACCTATCTTGTTCTATGTGTTATTTCACTAATTATTTATATATTTGCTTTTTATATTGCTTTCTTACTTGATTGTGAACTACTTGATTGCTTATTCTATGCAACATGAGTACATTGATTATCTTGCAACATCATGGGTGTCGCATGTTTGTGTCTCTATGTATATCTTGTGTGTATACACTTACTTCTTATATATGTGGCTTGAGTGCCTTCTATGCAACTTCCTTGTGACACTATGGGTGTTCCATGTTTACGGCTCTACATATTCATGTGACTATTTTCTATGCTTTCACTTACACTATCTTAATTGAATATTTCTTCACTTCTATAGTTACTTTATTAGAACTATACACATGTATTATTTCTACTCTTTCTTGTTACATTTCATATGTTTCTTTCTTTATGCTCTATATTATCCACCATGCGTAACTAGGGTTCATTTTAAGACCCCCTATGAAAAATTATTATAGAATTGGTGGTGAATCTATAGAATGGACTTTCAAAATGATAATGAATATCGAAAAATTGATTCGTGACAAAGGCGATTTTACAGGTGTTTTTCATACGGTTCTATACTGATTGGATGGGTGTTGGATGGACGCTCATTTGTCGTTATACATATTTTTTTGTCGGACAACGTATCCCCTGTTGGTCGGTCATCTAAATTGCATAGGATGGACGTCCATTATAGTTGGTCATCGTCTAACCTGCATTAGAAAGATGTCCATTATAGTTGGTCGACCATCTAACCCGCATGGAGGGGCGTCTATTGGTCATCTGTCTAACCTTGTTGGTTTTCCATACAACCTGTGTTGGAAATCCATTCCAGTAATTGAATGGTTTTCCTTCCTCGTTAGACAGTAACCTTCATTCAACGATCGTCTCTTGTGGTTGGTCATATATATCTTATAGTTGGACATCCATCATGTGTATGTTGTGTTGTTAAGATGACTGTCTCTTCAGAAATAGACAGTCATCTCCCCTAGAAACAGACATATAAAATGTGGCTTTCGGGGTGATGCCCCTAAAGCCCCATCGGGCACGTGACCCTGGACCTGCAAGTGGGGTACCCCCTACAACCCCCTAGGCTATTATACCTCGGCGAATATGAGCACATTTTGATTAGAAACGTTGGCAAAATACATGCATAAGTTCATTTTAATTGTAAATAGTAGGTGAACTAACCCACATGAATGACTCGTCGGCTGAAATTTTAGGCAACCGGGTAGCAGATCAACTCTTGAAAAATTTCCATTTCCAATTTCTTTCACCACTAAAATTTTCCCGTGCGTAATCCCGAAAAATATCCCAATGTTGGTCACCATTACAACCTTCTATGTGATCAAATAGAGATTATCATACTTATCTAGCATGGTTACATGTATTTTCTTTTGAGTCATGCACTCAAATGCTTTATCATGCATTCCTTAAAAGTGGGGGCATTCATCGGGATATATTCTACATCTATAACCAACGTACACATATTACATGACACAAGTAAAAAATTTCATATGTTAAATCATATCCTCAAAAATAGGTACATAAAAGAAATAAGGATGAAATCAATACTGGTAAAAATGTACACTTCATATCAATACCATAGAATTGTCCAAACCCTTTTGGGTGTTCTCGATCTAGGGGTGGATTCTTAATTTTTGTAATATTTTTATTTTACTACTGAAGAATTTACAGACTTCTAGTACGTATTAAGACAAATGACATAATTTAATGTATTATACATGGGGCATGAATAGGTCATTCTTTCTCCATTACACTACTCAAATCCAACTACAAGAACTTGGTTTAGAGGCATGAACATTCGCCTCCTTTGTAGAATTTTAGAATTTATCTACTTAGACTCGCTTGTATAACACATAGTGTGGGTATAGTGCATCCATTCCTTTTTAACTCTTTGGTTTATTTACAAATTTAGGCCTAGATATATTTGAAACTATGCGGTATCTAGGGCTATGGAAGGTATCAAAATGGCTAAAATATCTATAGTTTTCCTTCCTATTCTCTTTCACATTTATGGGGCAAGATATCAAGGTTACTAAATATTATTATACACTAGTGTTAAGTGGATAAAATGGGTACGTACTAGCCATGCACGAAGGTTGGAGACCACATGCAAGGGGTGCATGAAGGGGCGTGAAACACACGAAGAAGGGTCGAGATGCAAAGGGTCCGCACATGGGAAAACCGGGTTTGGGACTTAGCCAATTTTCCAAAATGCAACTAAAAATAACAAAGCAGAGATAGAGTGTCATTCAAGCAAGATCCAGGAATGGAACAATGAAAGATGACTTGGTGGCTAAGGAAAGGATATACACAAGAAAGCACATATAGAGTAAGGATAGAGACAATGCAAGGAGCATGCTATTAATAGGAAAACACATGGAGCTAATTATAGATCAATCTATTGCTAACACCCTTGTTGTAAAAAGAATGCACTCTATTTTCAGCATGCCTATTATTAGGAAGGTGCATGGAGGCGGTGAAGGGAAAGTCCCCACCATATATATAGGTTTTGTATCCTTGTTTTAGGTGGTGGAAGTGAGAGAGCTAGTGATACTAAGTGATTTATTGATGCATGTAGCTTTGGATTTTGTAGCAAGTTATGTATGCACACATCGTCCGGTGTTGATTGTAAGTAATATATAATGTTATCGTAGAACTTTTATGTAATCATTTGTGTTTTTCTAGGGATAATTATATATGGGTTGCAAGGTAAATATATCTTAGTATGGGGTTTTGGAAATTTGAGTATTATTGATTATTGTGTATGTGGATTAATTTCCTTATTATATGTATTGTTGATTTACTATGATATGATGTCTCTTATTGAATGAATGATTATGAACATGCATGCTAACATCTTAATAAGCAAACAAAGGAGGGACTTAGTGGTTTTACATGCTTGGTGAGCTTTGGACTTGTCTAGATGAAGTGCTAGCGTGTCTAGATATTTTTGGGTAAATAATGACTACATTTTAGTTATGTTTCCAAGACCTCTTTTCAAATCTGTCTACAAGGATGTTCGTATGCGCATTGCATTTGACCGTCCTTGGGAGAATATTGAGAACTGGATATATGACAACTAGGATGCATTTTCTTAGAGATATAACACTGGACTTGATTTTAATGCGTAGAAGTGGGTGGAAGACAATCTATATAACTGCTTGTATGAGACATTATTCATTTTTTCCCAGTAGAATTTTACAGATGGTTCGTAGTTTACGCAGATAACATAGGTATGCGAAGAGAAAGAAAGTAAGCTTGGAAACAGGGGGAAGATTATCGGGCACTCTCTCGATTTATATGAGTTGTGGATCATTTGTGGGAAGGTGTGTTGCGTAGTTATACCTTGGAGTACGTGATTTTGACATACTCTTTTCCAGAGGAAGAAAAGTTCTAGTTTTTACATGATCTAAGAGGATCTTATTTATGCACGACACCTTTAGATATCAAGATCTTGATGTTTTAACTAAGAATGCAGAACTACCGATGGTGAGATAAAACCCCACTACACGCAGCGACAAAAAGCAGGTTTGGGAAGGATGGCGATGACCCTAAAGCAAAGGAAAGAGAGAGGAAAGATGGGTTAGTTATAATGATGTGTGATAGAGTGCATTTTATGGGGGATGAGATCGATAAGAATGATAATGAAGGAAGTGATGAGAAACTCATGGAAGGTCATGCGGATCGCAAGATCATGTCCTCTTGACTTTAAGAAAGTAGCAGAGAGACCCCTTCGACATCCGATGGGAATGAGTATGAGAAGAGAATGAGAACCGTGAGCACACATCTAACTGGACTAGCCACTCAGCCCTGAACAAGGTGTTCAAAATCTAGAGTTAGTTGTAGAAGAGCATCATAGTGAAGACGAGAAAGGAGGATCTTCACGTTAGATAAGAGATACGGGTAGACATATCTTAGTATCCTCTCGGGAGGCTTAATAGATTAAGGACATGCATATAGGAGTGAACATGCTCTACTATTTGGAATGAGTATTTTGGGGGTAATTTCACAAAGCGCGTCATCAAGAAAAAGTGTTGTCACCTAGCCGTTGGGAAAAATCCTATAGGTGAGGCTATAGACACCTAAATTCCGCTTTTAAAATATTATTTCCAAACACACACAAATCACTCTTATTCTTGCAAAATTAGTTATAATTAGTGGTTTTCGCTAATTAACTAACGTCCCTTACCAATTTAGCCAACTAACACCTTGTTATTGATCGTAACCCATTTCACATCCAAGATGCCATTTTACGGAAAATCATAAGTCAAAATCCTCTTTCAAACATGTAATCAGCGATTATAAGAAAATTAAGCCTATTTTGCCCTTGTTTTGGTCAATATACCCTACTATTGAATTAAACCCTCTTCTAACCACTCAAAATCACCCCTGTTCACCTCCATAACGTCTCAAAGAAGCTTCAAAATCTTAACTTAGCCTCCTAGTTGACCCTAAGTGGTAGATTAAAGCTCCATACCTATTAATCACTCGGTAATTCACTAATTGTGATTAGCAAGGCCTAATCATGATTAGTAATTATAATCTAATTTGGGGATTTTAGTCCCACATGCACCAAAATACAAGTTTCTCCCAAAAGGAAAACTATAAAAAGGGTGCACCTCATTCCTTTATACTTTACACCATGCTTTGATTTGCATCTCATATAATACATATGATTCATAGCCAAGTTCAATCCTTGCCTAACAACAAAGTTAGTAGATGAATATCTAAAGTGACTTAACAAGTCATTTGGAAAGGTCATTTCACCATTGTTTGGAGTAGCAACCATAACCATTTGATTTCCCTCTTAGGTCTATTTAGGCCCATGTTAGGTAATTAAAGCATATTAGTAGGCATGTTTAGTTAGATTTTGCATTGTTTTCATACTAGTTAAGCATTCCTTTTAGCTTCTATCTTAATGTTACATTCCTAGACTTAGAATCCTTAGCTATTAGGTGGAAATGGTGTTAGCCTTCCTTGATTATCTTTGTTATTTTCTTTGTAAAGTTTAGGGTGTTTTCATTTGGCATGCCTCAGCGGGACAATATCCGACTTGTATTCAATTTTTAAGCTTTTTAAGTTAGTTTCAAAGTTTTTCATTTCAAGTTTTAGATTAGTTTCAAGTTTCCTAGATTAATTTCAAGTTTTCTAGTTACCTTTCAAGCTTTCTATATTACTTTCAAGCTTTTGTAGATTAGTTTCTCAAGCTTTTTAGATTAATTTCAAGTTTTTAGAGTAATTTTCAAAGTTTTATAGATCAATTTCCATTTTGATAGTTGTTTCAACTAGATTAGTGGTAGAATTTGTGTTTTCATGCTTTTTGTAGGATATAAGGAGGTGAATCCTGTCAAAATTCCCTCAAAATACCAAATATTGGACCTTTTTCAAGAAATCTTCTCAAAACAACATTCATTAAAGCATTTAGATATGTTAAAAAAGGAATAGTTTTATAAAAATGAATACCCTAAATTATTGGTAACTTTTTGCTCCAAATTTATGTTGGCATTGCGTAGTTCACTTCAATACCTTTCCAATGCAAAAAAACATAGTCGTTTCGAGGTTGGGAGCAAAAGTTATGGCCTCCAAAAGATAGTTTGAGCACCTACAGGAAAGAGGAGCGTCTGTGCATGATTTGTGAGTGCCCTTGCATGCATTGAATTTTTGGTTATGAGTCAAAATTTTCCTGTGCATTGAGAGTACATGTGCCTCATTGGAAGCATCCATGCATCATTGACTATGTGAAAAATGACAGAGGGGTGCATGTGCATGACTGTGAGCACTGTGCATGATGTGAACGCTTGTGCATGATCGAACGCCTTTGTATATGAATGTGAGCACGTATGCGATAAGAGGGGCGCTTGTGCATCAAGGTTAAAAAAATTTTTTTATAGAATTTCAATTTTATGATTCCTATCAGTTTTTAAGGGTTTTTAGATGTTGTTTTTGTCAATTTATTGATTTTAGAGCAATATTCCTAACAAAATTGGCTTAGGGTTTGATAGATGATATGTTTTCATACTTTGTTTTGAGTTTGGAATATGGTTGTGTATGCTCTTCTCTTGCACCTAATTTGATCTTGAGAATCAAAAACACCCGTAAACCACTTTTTGAAAAATCATCCTTCATTTTTGCTAAGGGAACAAACTTGCATATTTTGACATATACTTGATCTTTTAGTTTAAGAGTTTTTCATTTGATAAAGAACCAAGGCTAAAATTTGTGTATGCTCTTCCCTTGCACTTAGTGTGATATTGGGAATCAAAAGCAATTTTAGTCTTTCATTAAGAAGCACTTGGATTAATTGGGAATAAACCTTGTTTTTGTAAAATTTGATAGTAGTTAGTTGATTTGCAAGCATTTTTCATTACCATATTTTTATGATATTGTGAATATTTTTAAACTACTAACCATTTGTGTGAAGGACCTAAAACACTTGTCAAAGAAATAAGGTCTCTCTTCAAACCAAAATTCTAACATTCATGTGTGTTATAGGTTTCCATTGGTGGTTTAAACCAAATTACTTAATCCAAAAGATAAAAAACACACCATTCAAAACATCAGTATTATGAGGTTTCGGTTAATACCTATGGCTTATCTACTTAACTAAGACATAACCCCTTTGGCATAAGCCTTAAAATACAACAATGGGGGTGCTCATAGAACCCTAAAGTAGTTCACACAAGAGGGAACCTTGAGAACAAAATGGGAAAGTGCTCCACACTACCGATATATGTATTGTGACCCCAGATAAAGTATACCTAAACACACTTCAAAGTGCTCATTATCTTTGGAGGGGGTAAAGTAAAGCCGAGATACTCCCAAATTAGTCGGTGTGACATTTTGGGTAAATCAAGTGCATCTTAAATATCTTGTGACACCTAGAGAGAACCACCTAGGTATCTTGTCGACTTGGAGCCATTGTTTTTGTCTTAGTTGTTATACTTGAGAGCTCTCACAAAGTGACAACTTTGATAGATTCAAACTCTTGTTTTTCAAACAAGGGAAAGAATCTATTAAAGATGAAACCGTGTGACATTTCATCACGATATCTACTTAGTGTCATTTTGTCCTAGTTTTTCACTTGTCCTAAGACAAGACAAAACTCTGCCAAAATAAAACCAAGTTTATTTCAACACCATTTGGTCTACACCTTTTTTTTGTTGCTCGTTTTGGACAAAAAGAAACAACATATACTGAGATACCGCTAGATGTCACATGTCCACCACTTATGTATTCTATGTGTGTGACTAGGTTGCAATGCCGAGAGCACAAGTGTTGAAAGTGTGCATGGTATGTACTCACAATCTAGTGGGCCCCCTTGTCTCAAAGACCCATATTTGAGACTTATTATCATCATAGTCAAAGTTATTTCATCCTTGTCTTCTTTTGATTTATTACTTGCCCATATTATAGCCATACAATTGATATATTTACGTCTTGTTTCCATTGTGAAATTAGGCATAATCTCTAGATTGTAGAGTTGTGTTGTTCGCACGCATAGCAATTTCTTGTTATAATTAGACGTAGTTTTTACATCCTAGCTTTGTCTTGATTTTTGTGAGTGTTGAGGATACATTGCTAGCATCATGATAACATCATTTTGACACTAAAAATATTACTTTCCTGAAATCTTGGTTCACGTGTCCAAATAGTGTCGTTACGCTACTCACATTATTATCATCCATTTTACAAGACTTAGACTTTGTTAGTGTTTAGAAACTGGTTTTTAGTATACCTTGTTAGAAGATCGTGTCAACATTTCCTTATCATTTAGGCCTTGTTTGTTGCAAACTTGACCTAATTATGATATTGTGTTGTCACTATTTGGTTGTAAACCTATCTAGACAAATCTTAGGGAGTAAACTATTTGGTGTGACTAAATTTTGAGCATTATACATCATTGTATTATTCTAAGGAAAAATTGTGTCGTACATTACCTCACTAGGGTAGCTTGTTCGTTATTCTTTAGTTTGCATGTTCTCTTTGACATATCAATTTTGGGGCTATTCTATATTCACCTTGTTTTGACAATTTAGTGTCGTTACACTGTAAAAAATTGACTAGGGTCCCTTTTTAGTAAACCTTAGTGGAATTTTTTCGTGTTGTACCTCCTATTTTGAGTATGCCTACTACGAGAATGGGATCCTGAAGATTAGAAGTCAATATATTTGGAGGTGATAACCCTCTTTTAGAGGATAATCTCATGGTTGACCATAGTGGTGGAGAAGAGGACTCTCCTCGTATGAATCTAGAACATCGTCCTACCAATTTTGACGATTACATTTTCCAAAACAAACATGAGGTTCTTATGCGTGTTATGGAACTAGGAGCTAAGTTACCTTTGATAGTAGACCCTTCTCTCGTTTCCGGAATGATTCATGGAGAAGAGGAAGTAGACTAACCTCATTGTACTATCAATGAAATTTTAAATCTAGGTCATGCCTCTACTTCTGTACCACAAAATAATGAGGAGGTACCATTTGAAAATGATGGAGATTATCATATACCTATTGTTAGAATACGTTGTGAAGACAATGAGGAACATGTTCATCATGCACAACCTCCCCTAACAAAAATCATCATGAAATACCTATTCAAGAGGTGACGTTAGAGCAACAAGTCCAAGCCCTCACTTACCAATTGGAAAGTTTGGCATCCCATATACAAAGGGAACAACCCAAAGTTTTGAAACAAGCCATACCAAAGGCAAAACCTAAGGCTTCGTTTCACAAGTTCCCAATACACACTCCTCGACGGGAAGCACAAAGAGATCCCTATGAAGATATTCTCACAAAAATAAGGGTGGGAATACACCTAGATTTAATCCTACGTATAGACCTACGCCACCCACACAAGATCTACTTTTCAACCAAGAGTGGTCAACTATGAAGAATGCCCTTCAAGCATTACAAGAGGGCCAAACCAGTAATAATAACAAGAAGTACCAGTTCAATTAGTTATGTCCCTACCCATTTAACAAAGCCATGATAAAGGTACCTTTCCCAAGACACTTTGAAAAGGTGACCCTCATGACCATATTAAATATTTTTATATGGCATGTCAAGAGGTGGCATTCAACAACAATTATCTTATGCACCTCTTTCCGCGAAGTTTAGGAGCAACGATGCTAGAATGGTTTGTGCACATCCCTAAGGGATCCATATCAACATGGCCAAAACTAGCATAAAGTTTTGTATGACACTTCTCTTTTAATATAGAGAATGATGTCACCATGTTGGATCTCTGCAATGCCAAACAAAGAAACAATGAAAACTTCGTTGTGTTTTTACAACGATGGAGAGGATTAGCTAGTTGCTTTCCTTGCTCCATACCCGAAAAGTAGTTAATCAAGTATATTTGTTCCCAACCTCCATCCAAACATTACGTTCCACTTGCAAATGCATTGTGGCAACACATTTGAAGAGGTCATCGAAAAAGGGAGTCAAATTGAAAAAGTGTTGTTAGCCAGGGGACTCTAAATGTTTTCACCCGCGATCATAACAATTCCAAAACTAATGACAAAACAATTTTTTTCCCTAATAGGAACAGAAACATTGTTAGTGACGAGATAGTAGAATCAAATTGAGTACAAGTTGTTCAAAACTACACTCCTTTGAAGCTTACAAAGGGAGCTTCGCTTATTGAGTATAAGTGTCATAATTTCACTCTTCTATCTGACTCAATGTCATCAATACTAAAGTAGCTATATGCGGTTAATATGGTTAGATATCCTGAAACTACGCCTTATGAGGATGACGTGCCTAAACCATCATGGTTTAGAGATAATGAATATTTCCAATTCCACCACATTAAAGGTCACAAAATAGATAAGTGTTTGAAGTTGCAGCACTACATCCAAGACTTAATCGAAAGTGGTGATGTGGAGATGGATTCATCCACTCCTAACAAATCCCCCAATACAAAGACTTTTCCTAAACATAATCAGGACAAGAATGCTAATTATGTGTCTAATGAGGAGAATCATTTTGATGCTCTCATTGGTTGTGTAGATACACCTGTTGAACATGTCAACACAATAACTCTGTGATATCCCTTGGACTATCTATGTCTAGGCATGTGCTGAAAAATTGTGATTATCATGTAGTTCCACATACTTATACGACAAGAAGGAACCTAGGTTTCAGCATTCCCATTAAATCATGCCTATCACAACTCAACCTCGGTCGATTCTTCACGCTAAAGAAACCTGTTCACTTACCTCTTCCCCCATCTTCAACTCATGGTAAGTGGTATGATTCTGATTCTTCTGATTCTTCCGAAGATTCCAATCCCAATTATTCTAAGTCTTCTGATTCTTCTAAAGATTCCAATCCGAATTATTCCTCTAATATGAATCCTAAGTCACGGTCCTCCCTATCTTTGTAGGACCCCATTTCTCAGTCACCTCAATGACCCCTTCTTTCGTCGAAGAGCTCTCGACTCAAAGTCCTTCTAATCAATCATCCAAGTCGACTCCCATGTCACATTCATCCAATCAACCTCTTGTGGTAGAACAACTACCCACACCAATTGATTCATTTTAGAATGAAGAAGCCATTAGAGAATTTATGAGGGTACATGAAGACATTCCTCTAGAATTTTGTGAGCAAGAAACCTCTTTAGACCTCGATACGTTCGCATATTGGGAGGAAGAGATTGATGCCTTTTGTTAGAAAATAGAGGAAGACCCTAAGATCATGTTCACGTATTGGGAGGAAGAGATTGATGTCTTTTGTCAGAAAATAGAGGAAGACCCTAAGATCATCAAACATGATCCTCTTCTTATTCTTCTCGTCTTCACATTCTTCATTAGGCGATGAAATGCCTGGGTCTAGTATTGATCCACGACCTATCTTCTTATTACCTAATCATTCTGTATCTATCAAGATTCCTCCATCGCAATCTTACATTGGGTCACCACCTAGTAGCCCATCATCTTCTTTTATATTTGGGCCACCTCCAAGTAGCCCCACATCATCTATATGCGCCTCACCTCCTGGCGGCCTCATCTTCATTTATACTAGGGGCACATTCTAGAAGTCCCTTATCTTCGATTCTTAGGCCACGTCCTAGTAGCCCATCTTCTTCTATATATGGGACACCTCTAGGTAGTCCTTCATCTTCTATCTATGGGACGCCACCAGGCAGTCCTTCATCTTCAATCTTAGGGCCACATCCTTATATTCCTTTATCTTTAGTCTATGGGACACCTCATGGTATCCCATCCTCTTCAATTCTTGGATCTGTATCCTTCATGTCCATCATATTGTTCTTCTATCAATGATTGTGGCAAACCCACTATCATTTCTCACATCAATTCTATTCGTCCACTTTCTTCTCCCACTTCTCGGGATCAGACAAGTCATGTAATAGCTTATAAGAAACCCAAATGGTTCCTTCATCAGGCTTAGATCAATAATTCCAAGAGCTCCAAAGCTCACAACAATTTAAAAAATCTTAAATTTTAGAATCAAATGTGCTTAAAAAATACACATCAACGCAACCATCAAGTATGATGCAAAGTGCATAAACCTCTAGATAGGGAACTCAATCTCTCGATTAAAAAATCCATGTTTCATGATAAAACGTAGTCATCTATTGAGTACGAGCTCACTACGATCATTGAGATCAGGGATAATATGACTCTTGATAAGCAAACATGCCTAGTCTTCCTTATCAAGGAAATCACTAACATTGTTGTTGGATCTTATCACACTAAGTGACCTTGTAGGTCCCACCTTTAAAAACAAGACATAAAAAAATGAGAAAACATTTCAAAAAATCAAAGGTAAATGAACACACATTGCAATCAGGTATTGCATACACATGGATGTTCTTTCTTCCCTTACTTGTTTTTCTTCTACAAGTCTTCCTAACATTTTCACCCCTTCGATGATATTTTGGTTAGCCTATTCAGATGCATTTTGGGACATTTATCTCTATGGTATCCATGTGGCCTTGTTATTTTATCACCTTAGTAAATTAAATAACGAATGACCTCTTAGAGATCCTATCACAATCAACATCTTACAAAACTTGTTGCATAAGAAATTTTGGATATACATGTTGAAACTAGCCAATGTCGTCATCGCAATCACTTCGCCTCCTTCCATCAAGCCATCAATGGTTCTTAACTTCTTGTCAAATAAGAGAGCTAAAATAATTTTTTTAGAAAGAAAAAGAATCAATCAAATCAAAAACCACAAAGTTGAAAGCAAACGCTAAAAGAAAAAGCAAATTGATATATAACTCTCTCTTGGGGTATTTCTAATAATCTATGTCAGGGCTATGGACACCTAACTAGAAGTAGTGAAATTTTGTGATTAGAATCAAATGCATCTCCATCGGGGCTATGGATGGTTGGCTGGCAGTGGAGCAATGAACGGATCTCCTTCCACAATCCATTCATAAAAATCAACTCTGAAAAATAAATCATTCTTACACATTGGCTAGGCATCTTCACTTGTTGTCTATCAAATCTTCCCTCCAAGAGGTAATAAATTTCCACATGCACACACTGGATCTCTATGAGAAAATAGGATTAGTATGTTACCAAGTTTCTTTTTTTGGACCTTGTTCAGAATCTTACTTTAGTCTATATCTTATCTCATGATTTGTGCCTTTGGCTAATTGCTTCTTCATCACAAGGATTTTAAGCTACATTCACAACATTTACGTTGTTCTTCTACTTTGTTCAGAACATCCATGTGTATAATATTGTATTATTTTGCCATGTTTGCAGTATCTTTGTCCCCTTTCTCAAAGCAATCTTCCACTTCTTTATATCATGTGCTTCTTGGCCAACTTACGTTGGGGGCATCCTTGCTCCTTCCTAACATGACATTGGGTTACGTTCATCATCATGATTGATCCTATCCATATTGGCCATGATCTAACTTCTACTCCTGAATATTTTTCCGTTGAATATTCCCATCTAACGTTAGGGACAATTTCACATCTTCACTTTCTTGCGCATACGCGTAACATTATGCTCTCGTACATCCCATCTCTGGGGCATTCACATTTCTTCGTTTCTTGTACATAGCTTCAGAAAAATTCTAGAAAATAAAAAACATTCAAATATTTTTCATAACTCCCAAAAACATTCAAACATGTTAGTCAGAAAAGTCAAAACATCTAAATAAGCATCAAAAACCCAAATAAATTAGTAAAGCAAATTCAAAAACAAAAAAATTAGTAAAAATAATTCAAAACCCTAAATTTATCTTACCACTACATAGTTCACTTCAATACCTTTCCAACGCAAAACAATCAGAGTCATTTCAATGTCGGGAGAAAACGTTATGGCCTGCGAAGGTAGGTTATGCACTCGGTGTTGCATAGGTGCTTGAGCGCCCTTGCAACATGAAAAATCAATTTTTCTCTAGGCATAGGCATCGAGTGCCCTTACAACGTGAAAAATCAATTTTCTCCAAGCATATGTGCTTGAGCACTCTCGCAGACATGTAAAATCAAGTTTTCTTGCATAGGCACTGAGCGCCCTTGCAGTGTGCAAAATAAAGTTTTCTTGAGCATAGGCGCTGAGCACCCTCAGTAGCGTGAAAATCAAGTTTTCCTAGCATAGGCACTGAGCACCCTCAGTAGCATGTAAAATCAAGTTTCCTTCATGCATAGGTGCGTGAGCGCCCTTGCAAAGTGTGCAAAATCATGTTTTCTCTGACATATGCACATGAACGCCCTTAACGTGCAAAATCAAGTTTTCTTCAAGCATAGGTGCTCGAGCACCCTTGCAGTCGTGCAAAATCACATTTTTCCCGCATGAGCTCCTTTTTCTCCGCGACGTGTTTCTCGCCCGAAGTGCCTGAAACCACCGTATTTCTTCTAAAAATCTTCTAACACTTGTCGTGGTGATTATTTTTTATAAATAATTATTTTCGGTATGTTTTTGTTACGTTGGGGTATATTTTTGCTTCCCAATGGCGTTTTCTACTACCGGGAATTTTTTAGCTTACTTGGTAACTTTTAATGTTGTCTCCCAGCTTCATTAGTTCTTCTATAATATTTTCTTCCATAAAAAAATTACAACAATCAAATTTTTCAATTTTTTTGATAAAAGCATTAAAAAATTACAAAAAAATGTAAAAATCAAAAATTGGTAAACAACATATACGCAGCTAAAGCATGTGTCAATTGCATTATTCTCAAACATCAAAATATGTCTTATAAAAGTATCTTTCTACGATTCTTTCTTGTTCTGGTCTCAAATGACTTGCGGATCATCGTGATCTACCTCCATTAACAAAAGCTTGGCTGCATGCTATGTCGGTACTCCCGTGCAACAGTGAGTTTCAGAGATCGTGTCGTAGTAAAAGAGAGCTTTTCCCAAGCACTACTTATGTCCTTCGTTATTCCCCTTGCATGTGTCATTTCTTGGGGCACCATTTTCAACCCTTGTCATTACAAAACAAACATTCATGAATTGCAACTTGATAACAAAAACATTGGTGCAATTGTCTTAAACATTGTTTTTTAGTGCGTGTGATTATATTGGTTTCTCTATTAGGTTAGCTGGTGTACTTTCTCATATTGCATTGAATTGCATTGTGTATATTGCATTTGAGTTAGATATCGTTTTACTCTCTTGTATTGCATTGCATTATATATGTTGCATGGAGTTACACAACAATGGACAAATGTTGGTAATTTATCTTTTCATGTTATCTTACATTTTTGTTCATTTCAATAAAAGCCGATGATGTAGACCTAGGGGAAAAATGATATAACCAAGTTGCTTATTGAAAGGTTGGATGCAAAGATTGGGCTTGTCTTATATTCTCCATTAATCATTTCTTCTCCATTATCATTTATTACCATTACTAATTTTTCTTCCAAATCACCCAGGCAATAAACAACCAGGTTTATCCCTATCCTTATTCCTTCTCAATACCTAAGGGTTTTGTGCCCGTTCTAACCTATTTTATTCTATCCATTTCAATCATATTTTCGATCGTCGATTGACTTCTTCTATCACCACATCGACACTCGAGGAGCATCCTTCATCTTGCTAATTTTTATCTAAAAATTTACTTGTTTATGCTTGTCTACTATATTTGAATTAAAGTCACTTACTTCACCTCAAATAGGGGAAAATGTAGACACCTAAATTCCGCTTTTGCAATCTTATTGCCAAACGCACACAAATCACTCTCATTCTTGCCAAATCCGTTATAATTAGTGGTTTTCGCTAATTAACTAATGTTCCTTACCAATTTAGACAATTAACACCACATTTTTTATTGTGTAACCCATTTCGCATTCAAGATGCCACTTTACGTTGAATTGTAAGTCAAAATCCTCTTCAAAACAGATAATTAGCAATTATAAGCTAATTAAGCCTATTTTGCCCTTGTTTTGGTCAATATACCCTACTATTGACTCAAACCCCTCTTCTAACCACTCAAAATCACCTCATTCACCTCCACAATGTCTCAAGAAGCTTCAAAAGCTTATCATATCTTCCTAGTTGACCCTAAGCGGTCAATTAAGGTTCCATACCTCTTAACCACTTGGTAATTCACTAACCGTGATTAGCAATTTTGAGGGTGCTCAACGGAGGTGTCCACTGCTGGTTCGATCTATCCTTCTATGGACACGTAGAAGTCTAGGGTTGAGTGGGCCTCTCCAGGAGGTATGTGCCCTGGTCCTCCCCTTCCTTCCCGAATCGATTTGGCAATAGGATGAACCAACCTTTTTTGTGTCGGGATCTGTAAAAAAGCAAGCAAAAGATATGGTATCTCTCTTCTTGGAAGGTTTGTTAGGCCCGGGCTAGAAGAAAATGGTCACCTAATGGTGACATCTTTGTGGTGGCCATACCAAACACATCATTCTGCTCGATTCAAAGCATGGAGGATGAATATCTCAATGCCATTAATGGGTGACCTTGGCTCTATGGGAAGACTATGTTGTACTGGCCAAATGGCAACTTCAGGTTAGATATGAAATTTTTTTAACCCAATGCTTTCCGGTTTGGGTGAAACTACTGTTTGGCTCTTGACTTCTAAGAGGTTAAAGTGTTGAGGGTAATAGCCAATTCCTTTGGAGATCTGTTGGTCATGACCCAACGACTCTCACCGAACAAGGTTGGTCTCGTGCAAGAATGTGCATTAATGTATCCCCTGTAAAAAGCTACCTACCTCCTTCTGTCTCTATTTGAGTCATGGGACTTTTGTGCACAAGATTCAATACGAACACTCCCATGTGTTATGTGTTAAGTGCAAGTATGTTGATCACAGATCTAAAGTGACTTAAGAATTCATTTGGAGAGGTAATTTCACCATTGTTTGGAGTAGCAA
This sequence comes from Taxus wallichiana var. yunnanensis, assembly GCA_018340775.1. Taxonomy (NCBI): domain Eukaryota; kingdom Viridiplantae; phylum Streptophyta; class Pinopsida; order Cupressales; family Taxaceae; genus Taxus; species Taxus wallichiana. Next base: position 304,672,697 of record CM031238.1, read on the forward strand.
CCATAACCATTTGATTTCCCTCTTAGGTCTATTTAGGCCCGTGTTAGGTAATTAAAGCATATTAGTAGGCATGTTTAGTTAGATTTTGCATTGTTTTCATACTAGTTAAGCATTCCTTTTAGATTTTATCTTAATGTTACATTCCTAGACTTAGAATCCTTAGCTATTAGGTGGCGATGGTGTTAGCCTTTTGTAATTAGCTTTGTTATTTACTTTGTAAAGTTTAGGTTGCTTTCAATGACTATAACATAAATGGTTGGTGTCTAGTTTAACATAACAACCGGGACACAAAGAAGTTAATATACAGGACCACATGTCGCAACAGGAGGCTCGGGGGTTTAGGTCATCTACCGCATGGAGGAAATCCTTGTGGTGGATTAGGTTCAGGAACGACACTTCTCCAAAGTTGAATCAAAAAAATGAAGTTCAAACAAGTGCCAAGCTTCCACGCATCCAGAGCCCCAAAAGTTGCATGGCCATTGAAAAGTCTTGACTAGGCACAAAGGTGTTAGGTTTCGGCTCGGTGCAAATCCATGATGGGAGCCCAAGGAGAAGACTCAAACTCACGCCAGCCCTCCACGTAGAAAATGGTCAACAGAGGTCAAAATGTGGATAGGGTGGGCCTAAAAGAAGCCTAAGTATAGGAGTACTAGGGCGGGGAATGCCACGTGTCCAAGCGGTGCATTTCCAAAGATAGATCCAAAAGCAGAGGCTTGAACAAACACCAATTCACCACGTAGCCCAAGGCTCAAAAAGGAAAGAAAGAGGTCATTGAAAAGTCCAAATACCTACATAGGCTTCTAAGTGTCAACTCGACGCTCCTTAAAGGGCAAATCTTGATTGGAAGTTTCAACAAGCATAGAGCCTCCATGCATCCAGTCTCTTCAAAGGGGACAAGGTCGGGTTGAATAATCAATGCATAGTGACAAGCCGGTAGGGAGTGCTAAGTGTCCAAACGGTGCTAACTCAAGGGTCGAATAGAGAGAGGGTTCTCAAATAAGTGTTAGACCGTCGCGTGTCCGTGATCAAGAAATATGACCCCGCCGAGCAAAGGACTTAGCAGAGAAATAAAGAAATTGAGCAGGTTGGTGGAGGAAGCCACTTGTAATCCTTGCGCCATGCCAAGAGCAAAATCCCCAAGAACCAGATCGGATTCAATCTTCTTGACCATTTCCTCCTCGCTCGTCGAGGTGCCAAACAAGTGGTTGATGCATTCAAGGTAGATTTGGGGGTAGATTTTATAGGAGGCATTAATAGCAGTGGTTGAGCTTTGACCTACTTTTCCGCTTCTCTCTCTTTCTTTATTCTCTCTGATTGAATCTATAAATGCAAGGTCGGGACTCATTGTAAAGGGTTGGACATTCTTCTATTTTGCAAGCTCCCTTTTCCTTCTGGAAAAGGAACTCATGGAGTTTTCAGACCTCCCCTCATAATTTTAATATTTTTCTTGCCTTTCTGGCCACTTATAATGCATTGTATCAATCTGCAGAGCAATAAAATACAATCGTGATCGATTTTAGATCCTTTCTGTCTCATTTTCTCTCATCTGGTCTTTCATTATAAATCTGGTTATCTGTGCTTAGTTATCATATGTATTTTGTTGGTTTGTGTCTATCAGCAAAACTAATGTTCATCATTCCTTTGGTGCATCACCTTACAGCTTAGTTTGATTTCCTGCATCCCTTTTATCCCTGCCTCCTTGGTAAAACTTAGATTAGGTTTAGTAATAGGCCCTCTGCAAGTTTTCATGCATGCACCTAAACAGAGGAATAGGAACTAGCCTTCAATCCGGAGAGTTTTTCCCATATGCAAAGTCCCACACTTTGGGAACAACTCAATGTCATCCAAATCATACCAAATGAATCTGCCTTAGAAAAGAAGATCTAACGACTCATTTGGGGGTGTTGTGATTTTCACTAACATTTTTGGCACGCCCGGTGGAACAAGAAGTATCCATCTTTATTATAGTAAGATCGAAGTACACTTGTTGTGATTCTATCTTTTAAGAAGATTATAATAACTACACATTTGGCGACTCCAAAAGGGACAAAATCAACTAGTTTCAATAGTCCAAGTTTCCCAAGTTCATGAGAAGGATACAAACAAGGTCAAGAACAAGAGAAGAAGGACAGTTTGTACACATACACTTGTCTCTAAATAGAAGGAGAAGACGAAGAAGAGCCTAGAGGTCTTTATCTCCTCCAAATAGAGCCTTATCAACACCTCCTCCTAGTAGGTTGTTCTTTCAATCAAGAAGGGTGCTCAGGCCAATCAGGATGGCACACCAACAACCAAATCCTTATGTCAATTTCACTGGCAAGCATCCCACTCGCTCTGAATGCACAAAACCCAGTCCCGGTGGCAGCATTAAAGAGCATCCCATATTTCACTAGAGAAAACCAGACTTGTCCCGGTGACCACGTTCAAGACATTGCAAATGTCTGTACAATCCATGAGATCACTGAGATGGACATTATAGTCAAGTTGCTAGCCTCTTCACTCAAGGGAAAAGCTTCACAATGGTTCAAGAGCCTAGAAGCAGGCTCTATTCAATCTTGGGACCATCTGTGCACAACTCTTCACAACCAGTTTGGAGAAAAGGGAGATAACCTATCCTTGTTGGAGTAGCTGACAACAATCAAGAGAGCTCTGAACGAGAAACTGATAGATTTCAACCTTAGATTTCAACGAACCTAGGACAAGATTCCAACAAAGCAGTAAAGCCCACTAATGAAGGTGCCTTCTTATACTTCCTTAGAGCTTTAAATTCTGATATTTCTTTGATGATTCAGTCAATGGGGGGCACAACCTTACCTGCAGCCTATAGCCTTTCCATAGGAGTTGAGAATCATTTGATTCAAGCTGACAAACTTGCTCCTAGGCCATCCATGCCTTTATACCCCGAGTTAGGAAACCCAAGTACCAGCCAAACACCCACATTAGCTCCTATACCGCCCCCAAGAATCAAAGTTCAGCTGAAGCCTCCACTTCATCATCTAACATCTCAAAGGAGCTTTAGGAAGTTATGAAACAACTACAAAACCTGGAAATGAGCTAGTAACCATCAAAAGATAGTATGCTCGTCGAGTTCTAGGCCATATCAGCCTCAAGCTCAAGACGTGCTAGACCCCGTATCGCGGTATATAGACCACCAACCCAAGTCAGTAAATTAGAGTCAACACCAAGGGCAATCTCAAGCTACTAGACCTTTTAAGTCATATGATCCAAACACAACTTCAACATCAAGAGCATTAGTTCCAACATAGAATAACATGGCACAAGAATATGATTGGTGTTTCCCATGTAGTCAGCCACATAATCAATCGATGTGTTTCAATGGTGCATTAAATCAGGCTCTAATGGTGCAAACCATTGGTGTGTCACAAGAACCTAGCCACGAAGAAAATCAGCAGCAAGGAGCTTAGCAAGAGGGACCCCCAAACGAAACTATGCTTGTTAATTAGCAGGTTGAATACTTTTGTGGAAGACTCCTTCTCAAAGTATAGCTGTCAATACATGGTCCAAGAAGAGAAATATTGGAGAAGGACATTCACCAAACTCAAGTGACCCCAATCCTCCATTGCTCCACAAAGTATTGGCATTCAAAATACAACTCCCAATATGCAAAGCCAATCCAAGCCACCTTCCAAATCTACTCTGGCACCAGTTGTAACAGCCCATGTGCAAGAGAAAAATGTGTCAGGGAAGGGGCAGCAGAAGGATAGTTCATTTAATATCATTGAGCAAATGAAGAGGACAAGTGTGAACATTTCACTATGGGAGTCACCTTTGGTCATTTTAGGCAGAGGTATCTATTGCAGATCGCCATGCAAAATTGGTCAAGCCCAAATCACCCCCTAACCAAAGAAGAGAAAGTGCTTACCAATACGGCTCAACCCGAGAGAAACAATGGAGAACAATGAGGTAAGAATCAAGCCTCCTCAATTTTATGTTTCATTAATCATTGGAGAAAAATTGGTGCATAATTGCATGATTGATTTGGGGGCAAGTAGTTCTGTAATGCCCAAACAAATAGCTGATCAACTGGGTCTCCAGTATGAAGTCATCTCTAGAGGAGTAGTACAATTGGATGGGACAACAATGACCACTATTGGAGTCATCAAGGATCTGAGCCTCACTCTGCATGCCTACCCTAATGTGACTGTATTGTAGAATGTATCAGTCATAGACTTGCCACCACATTTTGCATTATGTTTGTCCAGGGACTTCACTGCCAAAATTGGAGGATATTTGTCTATTGACTGGTCGCATATGCTCTTTAGAACAAGGTATGGAGTGAAGGCCACAATCAGATCTGATCCCATAGCGGATTATCACATCGAGTCTTATGTGTCAAGCCCAATCAATGCAAATTGTTTGGCTTTTGATCAAGAGGACCTCCTAAACATTTCTAAGGTAGATACCAAGGTAGGGTGTAGCCCTAACCTGACTCTTGACAAATGGTGCTAAAAAGGCATGATTTTGACCCCTATAAGGAGATGGAAGAATCTGAGATAGGATTCTACTCCCTGCATGAGGGGAATCATCCTCTTCCTGACATCATTAAGTCAGATCACAAAGATGACAATGAAGTATGGCAATTGTTCTTTGATGGTTCAAGGAGCAGATAAAGAGTCGGAGGAGGGGCTATGATTGTGTCCCCCCAAGGTATGAAGTATTACTCAGCTTTTCATTTCTAGTTTTCCTACTCAAATAACACTACAAAATATGAGGCTTTGGTTCATGGGTTGCATTGGGCTTGAAGACGAGGATCAAGAACCTGCAGGTGTTTGGTGACATTGAACTAGTTGCCAATCAAGTCAAAGGACAAAATGTTGTTAAGAATGACCTACTAAAAAACTACAAGAATAGGGTATGGGATCTCATTGAGGATTTCAAAGCCTTCAACATTGTGTCCATACCTAGAAAGGAGAACGAAGTTGTTGATAGGCTTGCAGCAGTTGGAGTAACATTTGATGTAGTTAACAGCATCAAAAGGGACAAAGGACAACCACATATCAATGTAATTATGAGGCCAGTAGTTCCAGATAACAACACATGCTAGCAGGTGTTCAAGAATGATCAACAAATCATCAATTTTTTACAAGAGGAAGCTGAATTCTCAGCTAGAAATCAAAGTAGATTAGAGCAGCAATATGGAGATCAAGTAGTGCAATTACATACAAACAAGCTTCCCAAAGTCTTAGTGACATTGGAGTCTATCTTCAATCCCAATGACCAGCTTCAAAAGAGAAGGCTAATATATAGAGCAAAGGAGAAGATTCAGAATCAATTCTAGTTGGAGAAGGAAAAATGCTTCAAATTGGCAAAGTGGCCACCGAGCAAGAAAGGTATGAATTCGTGTAACTTTTCCAAGAATTTACATATGTATTTACTTAGAGCTATGAATACCTAAGAGGGTTCAATCCGAAGTTAGCCCAACACACAATCGAACTAGATCCAGCTGATAAGCTCATTAGGCAAAAGAAAAGACCAGTAATCCACATATTGAGCCTCTGATGAAGAAAGAGTTGAACAAGCTGATAGAGGCAAGTATCATATTTCCAATCAAACACTCAAGTTGGGTCACAAACTTGGTCCTAGTCAGGAAGAAGAATGGAGAGATTATGTTGTGTGTTGACTTTCGTGACTTGAACAGAGCTTCCCTCAAAGACCACTACCCACTCCCTCAATGGAGAAAATCTTATAGGTGGTGTCTGGATCAGAGAGATTCTCTCTCCTAGATGGCTACTTAGGATACAACTAGATCATGGTGAAAGAATATGATTAGTTCAAAATGGCTTTCACCACCAAATGGGGCACCTATGCCTACAGAAAAATGCCATTTGGATTGTCTAATGTCGGAGCCACTTTCCAAAGGGAAATGGATATGGCATTCAAAGGGCTGATCAACAAAATAGTACTGATCTACCTAGATGACATTACTCTGTTCTCAAAAAATGCAGCAGACCACCTTTTTCACCTAAGGAAGGTGTTTTAAAGGTGTAGGAGATTTGGGGTATCATTGAACCCTAAAAATGCATATTCTGGCCCATGAGGGTAGGCTAATAGGCCACATTGTGTCAAGGGAAGGTTTGGCAATTGACCCGCAGAGAGAGTTGAAGCAATAGAGCATTACAATTGCAAGCCATAAGAAGGCTCTTCAAAGCTTCTTAGGAAAAATTAATTTTGTCCACAGGTTTGTATCAAACTTCGTTGCCCTTGTCAAGCCAATAACGTTGATGTTGAAGAAGAGTTTGGTGTTTACATGGATAGTGAAGGAAAAGAAAGTTTTAAGGCCAATAAAGAAGCCATATCACAAGCCCCAACTCTCATGAATCGAGATTTTTCTAAGGACTTCATGGTATATGCCTTTAGAGGCAGTGACACAATTTTGCAATCCTAGTACAACAGAACAAAGAGGACACAGAACAGCCAATTACTTTCTTTAGGCATGGTCTAGAAGATTATGAGGTGAGATACTCCTTCATCGAAAAGCAAGTCTTGAAGTGATCAGAGGTTTAAATAATTTTAAGCATCTAGTTTCAAATAATAAAATCCAATTGTTAGTCTCCCATGCAAGAGTTAAAGACTTCCTTCTCAGCAAGGATCTGAATGAAAAACGTGCAGGATGGATCACTTGTGTCATGGAGTATGACATTGAGATCAAGGTTACTAAGCTAGTCCATGGGAAGGGATTGTGTGAACAACTGGCCTCAAGTCAACAAGATGAAGCAAGCGGTAAACAGGAAGTTGTTTTTGTCATGCAAAATAGTCAAGAGGAAGAGAATGATGATGTACCCACTCCTTGTTGGACTCATAGTATTATGCACTTCCTACAAACGGGCCTGTGTCCTCCAGAAATGAGTAAAACAAAAAGGAGGCATTTCAGACTACATGCCATCCAATATGTGTTTATTAATGGCGTCTGTTCAAGAGGGACATCAATGGCGTTCTGTTAAGATGCATTGGGATAGATCATATTGAAAGAGTGTTACAAGAGTTCCATGATGAAGTAGCTAGGGGACATTTTTCTCCATGGGTGACAGCACTCAAGATCATAAATGCGGGTTATTATTGGCCTAGGATGTTTAGTGATTGCTATGCATGGATCAAAAAGTGCAAGAATTGAGCATTCTTCGAGGCAAAGAAAGGCTAGCAAAGCACTTCCATTGCACCCAACTTGTGAGACCAGTCATTCATGCAATGGGGATTGGACTTCAATGGAGTCATCAATCCAAATTTGAGCCAAGGCCACAAATGGATTCTGACAGCAAAAAACTATTTCACCAAGTGGACCAAGGCAGTGGCACTCAAAGAAGCTAATGATTCTAGCATACTAGATTTCTATGAATGGATAGTGACCATATTTGGAGTGCCGGCCACCATTATATCAGACAATGCGTTGGCATTCATAGGTTCCAAAATCACAGGATGGGTCATGAGGAATGGGATTTACCTGAGCACTTCATTGAATTATTACCCTCAAGGTAATGGTCAAGCGAAGTCCCCGAACAATAATTTCCGAGGATTATCAGAAGAACCTTGGATGACAATTAGAGAACCCGGCACACAAAACTCAAATCAGCCTTATGGGTTGATAGGACAAAACCCAAGAGGTCTACAAGAAACTCTCCATTCAAACTTGTTATGGGGAAGAGGCGGTGTTGCATATATCCCTTGAGTCACAAGCATTAGAACTCATGAAGCATTGGAGATGTCCGAGTTTGAACCAATAGAGGCCAAGTATGCAGATATAATGGAGTTGGAAGAAACCAGGAGCATGCACTTCAAGCAATAGAGAAGGATCAGCCTCAATCAAGAGATGCCTTGACAAGAAGGCAAGAACAAGGACCTTCCAGAAGGGGACCTAGTTTTGAAATGGGATGCTGATCGGAAAAACAAGGAAGGCATTCCAAGTTTCGACACCATTTGGAGTGGCCCTTACATGGTCAAAAATGTAAAAGTAGAAATTCTTTCCAATTGTCTACATTGGATGGTGAAGAGTTTTAGATCCAGTGAATGGAATCTATCTTAAACACTACTATTAGAAGGAAAGTTCCCACCTTGTATATATTAGTTTAGTTTCTCATTCCTCTAAGTGCTTGTGCACATTGTCTTGTTGTAGTTTAGGTTGCTTTTCTCCTAAGTGATTTGCACACTCTGCATGTTCTACTTGGAGCATGTATGATTTCAAATTTTTATATAGTTGAGGTGTTGTTTTGTTGCTCTTGCGTAGTCCATTCAGAGGCAGATGAAGCTCCAAGTCAAAGTAATTTTCTCTTATAAACAATCATTTCAAAATTTCTTATGAAAATTAAGAGTGCAAACAAGTGCTCATGAATCAGAGGCAAAATCAGTATCAGACCATCATCCTTGACTCAATGCCCAATGGATATGACAAGGAAATTGGTCTTTTCATCTAGCAGAAGATACCCCTATGAGTCACCAAATTGTTATCCATATTTTGGCCCTAGGAAAAATATTGGATCAGAATAACCCCACACTAAAAGAACCTGAGAAATCACATTCAGATCTTATGAACAGATTGCAGAGGGATTCTATAATGGAAGTGGCAGGGCCTGCGAAGATCAAATAACCCTATGCAAGAGAGATTCAGAAAAAAGCTCTATCGAGTGAATACGGGCCTTAAATCTATTTAATGGGTTACAGGTGGGCTCGAAAATAGAATAGCAGGGTCAGAGGTCAAGGAGCAACGTCACAAAGAAGCCAGGAACAAGAAAGGGAAGAAATGGTGAAGATCCAAGGTCTTCGGGCTCAAAACAATTCAAAACGAGTCCAAAAATTGGCTAAGTATGGAGGAGGCAATGGAGAGAGCCACGTGTCAAAACGACGCTTCTCCAAAGTTGAATCCAAGAAAGGAAGTTCAAACGAGCGCCAAGCTTCCATGCATCCAAAGCCCCAAAATTTGCATGGCCGTTGAAAATTCTTCGGCTAGGCAGGAAGGTGTCAGGTGTCGGCTCGGCGCAAATCCAAGATGGGAGCCCAAGGAGAAGACTCAAACTCGTGCCAGCCCTCCACGTAGAAAATGGTCAATAGAGGTCAAAAGGCAGACAGGGCGGGCCTCAAAAAGGCTAAGTATATGAGTACTAGCGGGGACTGCCATATGTCCAAGTGGCGGATTTCCAAAGATAGATCCAAAAGCGGAGGCTTGAACAAGCACCAATTCACCACGTAGCCCAAGGCCCGAAAAGGAAAGAAAGAGGTTGTTGAAAATTCCAAAGACCTACAGAGGCTTCCAAGTGTCAACTCAACACTCCTTCAAGGGAAAATCTTGATTGGGAGTTTCAGCGAGCGCAAAGCCTCCACGCATCCAGTCTCTTCGAAGGGGACAGGGTTAGGTTGAATAATCAATGCATAGTGGCAGGCTGGCAAGGAGTGCCAAGTGTCCAAACAAGTGCTAACTCAAGGGTCGAATAGAGAGAGGGTTCTCAAACAAGCACCAGACCACCGCGTGTCCCTGATCAAGAAATATGACCCCGCCGAGTAAAGGACTTAGTAGAGAAATAAAGAAATTGAGTAGGCGGTGAGAGGAAGCCACGTGTCAGCCCCGCGACATTCTAAAAGCAAAATATAGAGGCCACCCTCAGACATATGCCAGCCAACCACATGTCCCAGCCTCAAAAGGGGGTCCACTTTTCAAACTGGTTTTCCGACCTCTTGTACGGACCCAATACAAACTTTGAAGGGGCATATCTTTCAACTCAGGGCTCAAAATATTGCAAACCTAACACCGCTGGAAAGATCTCGGCCTCGTCCACGCCATGAAGATCTGAAACTTTAAGTTTGGGGAGGTTAGGTGGGAGAAAAATGGAGAAACATCTTCAGGGCCATTAATGCAGGATTTATTTTTTCCCCAACAACCAGATCAAATTCGATCTACTCCATCGTTTCCTCCTCCGTCGAGGTCGCCAAACCAATGGTTGATGCAGTCAAGGAAGATTTGGGGGAATATTTTGTAGGAGGCATTAATAGTAGTGGTTGAGCTTCAACCTGCTTTTCCCACTTCTCTCTCTTTCTTTCTTCTCTCTGATTGAATCTATAAATGCAGGGTTGGGACTCATTGTAAAGGGTTGGACATTCTTTTATTTTGTAGGCTCCCTTTTCCTTTTGGAAAAGGAACTCATGGAGTTTCAGACCTCCCCTCAGAATTGTAATACTTTTCTTGCCTTTCGGCCACTTGTAATGCATTGTATCAATTTGTAGAGAAATAAAATATGATTGTGATTGATTTTAGATCCTTTCTTGTCTCATTTTCTCTCATCTAGTCTTTCATTATAAATTTGGTTATCTGTGCTTGATTATCGTATGTATTTTGTTGGTTTGTGTCTATCAACAAAACTAATGTTCATCATTCCTTTGGTGCATCACCTTATAACTTAGTTTGATTTCCTGCATCCCTTTTATCCCTGCCTCCTTGGTAAAACTTAGATTAGGTTTAGTAATAGGCCCTCTGTAAGTTTTCACGCATGCACCTAAACAGAGGAATAGGAACTAGCCCTCAATCTGGAGAGTCTTTCCCATCTGCAAATTCCCACACTTTAGGAACAATCAAGGTTCATTTTAAGACACCTCTAGAAAATTGGAGGTGGAAAATAGCTGGCGAATATCCCTGGAACCGGTTTCAGCAAAAGGCAAATTTGATAGTTTTCCAGAACCAAATTTTTGCTAGGTTTTTTGAGCCAGAGAGACTACAAGTTTTATGACACTCGATGCATTGTTGATGCATGTCAGCAAGGACCATTGACGCCATGTTGACAAGCGTCAACAAGGGCCATTGACGCGCATCAACCACCCTTAATGCTGACGCGCGTCAACACGACATCAATGGTAATTGTTGACGTACGTCAATGACCCTTGTTGATGCCCGTCAATGGCCCTTGTTGATGCATGTTAATGGCCCTTGTTGCGCGCATCGCTGGACCTTTTTGACGCGTGCGTCAAAGGGCCTTGTTGACGCGCGCGTTAACAAGGGCCATTGATGTGTTTCAAAAAGTGTCATTGACGCGCATCAACAAGGGCCATTGACACACGTCAATAAGGGGTCATTGACGTGCATCAACAAGGATCATTGACACCCGTCAAAGGTCCTTGTTGACACACATCAATGGTCCTTGTTGACACGTGTCAATAAATTTCATTGACCCTGGATTTGTCCTATAAATACCCTCCCGTCGGTCATTTTCACGTTTACACTTTCCGGCTCTCGATTTTTTTGTATATAGGAATCCATCATTCTCAAAGACTCAAGCACAACTATAATGGCAACTACAAGTGCATCCCAACTGCAAGCTCAAGACAAAAATCAAGAGGAAAATCCAGTCCTATCCAAGGGCAAGATCATCTACAGGAATCCTTTGTGCCCCCACATCCAGACTATTTTACAGATGACTTCCGAATACAAAGATTTGATCAATGCATGTGAGTTTAGTGGGCTCATTAAGATGCCCCATTTTGAAATAGACCCAAATATTTTGAACTACCTTCTCTCGTCTTACAATATAGAGGATGGCTTGTTTTATGTTACTCGAACGACGACCGATTGTTTCAATTCGGTATCGACACAACTAACATCCATCGGTTTACGGGCCTTCCATTCAAAAATTTACCCTTTGTTACAACGAAGGCAACACTCATCGAAGATGATAAGAAATATCTCAAATTGACGTTCGGTTTCCATGTTGATTGTAAGTATAATTCATTTTCATTCGTCATTTTTTATTCAGTTTTTTATTGTGATACAATTTAATGTTATATTAATTCCCACTATTTTTTGGCATTTGCAGCTCATGTCAATAAATCTAGGCATGGTGTGGATACGCAAGCAATTACACACCACTTTCTTGTTGCAATGATTTCCTTTTTCAATCCAGAATAGTTTTGCAGGGTCGACAAACAAATATACAAAATCGGGCCATCAGACATACATTGTTTGCAACTATCGCAAAACAAAAAATTTATTAGTGCACCTTTTTATAAAAAAAATAAGAACTGACATAACAAATACAAATCTTTTAGAACATCCTGTCATTTACTCCACAAACTATATCCTTTTCCTTTATTACAAGGCTCTTTTAAATTTAAAAGACAAACCAATTCCCACTTGCACGGATGAGGCGTTGATGAAGTTGTCAATTCCATTTAAAGAACAACAAGTATAAACTATTAAGTTTCTATTTCGGCATTACACTATCCACAGTGTATTAACTATTTACTGTTTGCAGAGAAGATTTATGGAGGCCCTTCCTCAAAAAGAGGTGGCATCAAGAGGAAGAGGCCAACAACACACTAAGGCTTTGGGAGATTCACAATTTGAAATGGAAGCTCACTCGTGTCCGAACCCCCAACAGTTTGAATTTTTTAAACACCATAGAAGTAATACCCTTTCATGTATTATTTACAAATTCTAAATTTGTATTTTCATTTTCCAATTTAAATTTTATCCAATTGAATTGACATATAATTCAATGTTGATGACATCAGCAGGACTTTGGACCATACGCGCATTTTGGAAAGTTAACCATCTTCCCTAACTCACTTAGTACATTGCATGCATTTGTATCTTCTCAACCACCTCAAGAATCCCAAAGATCGATGCTACTCAAAACCACCAATTACTACTCCAACACGACCACCTCAAGCATCACGACAAGCTACCCTCAACAACAAGGTACAAGTTTTGAATACTACTTCATTTAATTTCATAGTTTTTGCATTGTTTTCTAGATTTTCATATGTTTTTTCTTGAAATTTTCAGCACATTGTAGTCCTATTCAAATAGTGGCACCGACCCCCTCAACCAATAATATTTAAAATGCCAACTAGAGGAACAGGAAAAAAGAACATTGGTAAACACATGCCAATTGCTCAGCCCCTAGCGGGACACTAAACATTGCCTCCTCCTTTCGAATTCCAACCCTCTCACTTGGTGGCTTGCCCAGTGCAATGGGCATATCGGTTTTGAATAATATAAATTTAGATGAAGATTACTTTTATAGTAATGACCCAACTAGTTTTTTCAATACCCGTGAGATGATTCAAGGTCAACAGGTATACTTCAATTTCAACATACTTTACCATATTAAATTACATTTTGTTTTAGATTTATTTGTTTGAATCTTGATTAATTTTATCACAAACAGGATCAAGCCACCCAAAGGCAGAAACAAGTAGCAGTTGATCTAGCCGAAAGCCCCCATACCTCTCTAGCGAGATCATCTTCATCAGATACAAATGGTGAACAGTTGCTACCTTTTCCTTTGGAGAACTTAATTAGTTATGATTTCCAATCCCATGTCGGTGAGTTTATTCTATGTCATTTCAGTCAGCTCATATAATGGGAGAGAAGGGCTAAAGTACTTATCAATGAGATTATTAGTCGTTATGAAAATTATTGGCAAAGGGATAGTTTATATGCTGCAGTCCAGAATCAACCTACGAAGATGGATTCCTTACTTACCCAAGTAAGAAGTGGGACTGTCACGTATAACAACTATAAAGATGACATTTTGGATAAGACATTAAACAAATTAGAAAATATTAGTGTTAAGGCCCAAGCATATTTTAACAAATGGTCTAAGGACAAGGATCTGGTAGTAGTTGCAAATTTTGAGAGAGATAGAGCGGTCGTAAGTATTATCACTTTCAAACAATAATTTTTGTTAATTTAAAGTTTTCTTATTTTAGTAATATGTTGAATTGACATTACTTTTTTGTGTAATTGAAATATGAAAATTTGAAGAGTCAAGCAAAGGTTTTCCAAGTTCACTTGGAAACAACGAAGAACAGTTTATCCGCAACGAAGAATTTGAAGGAAAATATTGTTTTGGTTAACAAACAAAATAATACACTGAAGCGGATAATTAAAGAGCATGACTTCGACCCTGAAATATTATTCAAAGCTAAGGCAACAACTGATCCAAATTTGTTGTCCCATGGAGATGTGACAAAGCAAGAAGAAAGAATTTTTAAAAATCTGGACAGTGTTGCGGAAGATCTCATAAGTTCTGGGGTTATTTCTACCGTTGGGGAAAGGGGTACAGCCACAGGCGAAGAAACCATTGGGGAAAGGAGCACAGGAGTTGAAATGGATACAGAAAAAGAGGGTTGAAAATTTTTATTATTGAGTGTGGAAACTTGAAATATTGAGTCTATATTTGAAAATTTGAAACATTGAATGTTGTGGTCATGGCATTTGAATTTTATTATCTGGATTTGATAGCCTTTGAAAATTTGAAATACTATATAATCTTTAATTTTATAACTTCCTATATATTATGTATAGAATTTCTAGATTGTATATGGAGTTTATGTTTTTTGGTTTACTTGTAATGATGATTGCATTAGATAGGGATGATGACGTATGTTTCTTGTTTACTTAGATTATCATGAATTGTATGTGGATGTAGATTTAGCTTCAAGCACGATAATTCTTCTTCTCTAGACATTTAAACTTGTTTTAAGATAATTCTTCTTCTCTATACTTGTAATGATATGATCATGATGACATTAGAATGGATATAGATGATGATGAATGATGATAATGGATAATTGTTTTTAAAAAATGGAATGTGTTAGGACAGAGACATTTCTTTAAATTTAAAATAGATAAATAATTGTTTTAATAATAATTGTAGTGTCAGGATTATGATAATGATATGATGATGATATGATATCAGATATATATGGATGATGATGAATTTTATGTGGATGTAGATTTAGCTTCAAGCACGATAATTCTTCTTCTCTAGACATTTAAACTTGTTTTAAGATAATTCTTCTTCTCTATACTTGTAATGATATGATCATGATGACATTAGAATGGATATAGATGATGATGAATGATGATAATGGATAATTGTTTTTAAAAATGATATGTGTTAGACGAGAGACATTTCTTTAAATTTATTATTTTAATAATAATCGTAGTGTTAGGATTATGATAATGATATGATGATGATATGATATATATGGATGATGATGAATTTTATGTGGATGTAGATTTAGCTTCAAGCACGATAATTCTTCTTCTCTAGACATTTAAACTTGTTTTAAGATAATTCTTCTTCTCTATACTTGTAATGATATGATCATGATGACATTAGAATGGATATAGATGATAAATAAATGGAATGTGTTAAAATGGATATAGATGACATTAGAATGGATATACTTGTAATGATATGATCATGAATTGTTTTAAAAAAATGGAATGTGTTAGGACAGAGACATTTCTTTAAATTTAAAATAGATAAATAATTGTTTAAATAATAATTGTAGTGTTAGGATTATGATAATGATATGATGATGATATGATATATATGGATGATGATGAATTTTATGTGGATGTAGATTTAGCTTCTAGCATGATCATGGATGACGAATTGTATAATGGATCGTGGATTATGAATTTTATAATATGGAAGAATCTTCCTCTATAAAATTTGATTGTGTCATTTTATCCCATAAATTTTAAAAAATATATCAAAGCATTTTGCAAATATAAAAAATAAATTAAACATAATTGTAAGAAATCAAGAAAGATGATATGATAGGGTTTAACTTACCTCTAGTGTTTTAGATGGTTGTGAAATCATCACTGGTAATGTGCTAGATCTTTGTTTTAAGAAAACTCAACACGAGAAATGGATTAGTAGATAGATGGGTGAGTTGCTTGACATTGTCAGTCCCGAGAAGTACCAGCTTCCTCGGATGGATGTCAACCCACGTTTCAAAAAAATAAAAAAATTGTATTTAAATAAATGTAAACATATATACCTGTAACATCTTTAATAATAGCAAGAGCTGAAAAAAAATTAAAGTGACAAACAATAAGATTAAGGTGAAGAAGATACCTATTTAAAGTTGAAACAATCCATTATCAATAGCTTCTTCAAACTCAATGTTCTCTTCTGTAGAGTGTGATGATGCGCCAATTCCACTCTCAACATGGGGAACAGCTTGTACTTTTAATTGTATTATTCACACCTCTTCTTTCGCAAAGGGAATTCCAATGCACAATTACTCTCACAAAAGGAAAGGTTTCATGGAGTATCGAGATACATAACACCTCATGTAACTTTCAGATTTTTATCCAACCTGTTTCTCATTTTTTATTTTATAAATGATAATTCCCTGAAAAACTGTTGTATATATTTACCCCCCCGGGTAAATATGGATTAACGAAGGCAAATTGGGTCTCGCGGAGGAACAAGTCGGAGAAACATAAAAAAGAAAGATGTCGGAGGGGTTCTAAAACCCGACATCAGGCAAGTCGGGTTTCGCTGAAACACAAACATGAAGCATGCGGATCGCAAAGGATGTCCCGATGCTCGAGGGTTCCGCAAACCCGCCAACAAAGAAAATATGTCGTCGGGCCTCTAAACTCCCAAACCCGATGCATATGCAAGTCATACCCCCAACCCGAAAACAAAGGAAATTTGGTAATAGCGGCGGATGCGGGTTTCGGGAAAGCACGAACATCAAACACATGCCGCGGTGTCCTCCAAGCCCGATGCGGATGCAGAGGAGAGTCCCGAACCCGACCGAACGGACCTGACGCGGGAAATATGACAGTTCGCCATTTTTGGGTGGTTGAGGTTCTTACCTACCGCCATGATGAATGGAGTTAGGCGCAGTCTTGGAGGTGGTTGGGCAAATCTCGATTTTCTCACTTCTCCATCTCTTTCCCTTCTATAAAATGTAAAGGGGGGCTCTTTGTAAAAGGTTGGACATTTTTTTGTTTTTGCCTCCTCCCTTCTCTCCCGGCAGTGGATTTGTGGAGCAAAGGACCTTCCCATTTGAATTGTAATGCAACCTTGCTCTTGGCATTTTGCAGTTGTCAGATCACCCTCGAGCAAATTAATGCATATCGTGGATGTTTTCTCAACCCTCTACGTGTTTATTTCAAGGTCCTTCCGATCTTCACCGTGAATCGCTATCTCAGGCATATCTTTTGCATTACATTTTATTGGTTTGTGTTTATTGGCAAAACATATGTTCTTCATTCCTGCATCACCTCCTTAGCTTAGGTTTATTTTTATGCATTTCTCTCTCCCCGTCTCCTCGTAGTTAGATTAGGGTTTTTTTGGGTAAACCTCTCGCATTTTATTGGTGCATCCGAACAGAGGAATAGGAGCGGCCTTCATCCGGAGAGCTTTTC
This sequence comes from Taxus wallichiana var. yunnanensis, assembly GCA_018340775.1. Lineage (NCBI taxonomy): Eukaryota > Viridiplantae > Streptophyta > Pinopsida > Cupressales > Taxaceae > Taxus > Taxus wallichiana. The sequence goes on from CM031238.1 coordinate 304,689,879, forward strand.
CGATTTCGCGAGGTCCCACACTTGGGAAAAGCTCCATGTTGTGCAATCGCACTGAGACTTTCAACCCATCGCGTTGCGGAGTCCCAGGGGTGCTGTGATTTTGCACCAACAGTTTTGGCATGCCCGGTGGGACCAAGAGGTCATTCCATCAAAATTTGAAGGAGTTTTCATGAAATTTGCACTAAAAATTGCAAGTTTTTACAAATTTCGATTTTGCGCCTCCCAGCCTGAACTCCGAAATCAATTTTCAAGGGTTTATCTCGCTCAGAACAGGTCAAAAATTCACCAGTTGGTAGATCTGACGGAAATCTTCAAAAGGGTATCTTTAGTTTTTGGATATTTTGATTTCCAAAATTTCAGGGTTTTAGTGATTTCGGATTTCGGATCCGAGAGCATCAAAGCAAGAGAGTGTTTCGGGTTTTGGGGATGCATCGCATGGTCCTACCCCCCGACAAGAATGATTTTGGGTTTTCGGGATCCGAAAACATCAAAACAGCCTTTCGGGTTTTGGGGGATGTCGGACATGTTCCAAGTTCCGACACATAGCAATTCGGGTTTGTGAGTTGCATCGCATGACCTGAGTTCCGCCCGTAGCTTTTCGGGATCCGCACCGCATGCACAACAAGGGCCGAATTCCGGATCAAGATTGTCTCCTCTCCGGGTCCTTCAAATTTCAAATTATATTTTCAATACCGTCAAGTTTGGTGTGTAACTTGGCAAAATCCAGCCTTTTAGAGGCTTGTTCTCTAACACATCCGCGACTCCAAGGGATAGAGTTCAGTGGTGTAAGAAAGACAAGTTGCCTGTGCACATGAGAAGAATTCGAACAAGGTTATACTCGAGAAGAAGGGCTATTTGTCCACTTGCAACTTTCACTGTGTGGGGAAGGAGAGGAAGAAGATCACAAAGATCACCATCCCCACCTAATGTGACTTTGTCTACACCTCCACCCGGTAGACCTTTTCTCGCATCAACCAGTGGTTCTTAGGCCAATCATAATGGCGCATCTACCACCGAATCCCTTTGTCAATTTCACGGGAAGTAGTCCACTTGCCCTAAATGCTCGTAACCAAATTCCAGCCATAGCAGCGCTAAAGAATATCCCCTATTTCACAGAGAAAATCATACTACTCCTATCGATCACATCCAGATATTGCTAATGTATGCGCAATCCACGAAATAAATGAAATGGATGTCAGAATCAAGTTGTTGGCTTCATCTTTCAAAGGCAAGGCCTTACAATGGTTTAGAGCCTAAAACAGGTCTATTACTTAATTGGAACCAACTTTGTTCACTCTTTTCAGAGCCAATTCGGGGAGAGGGCGGACAATTTGTCCTTATTGGAACAACTGACAACAATCAAAAGGGCTCCTAACGAACAAATGGCAGATTTCAACTTCAGGTTCCAACGGACATGGGACAGGATCCCAATAATTGTCAGACCAACTGCCGAAGGAGCATTCCTTTATTTCTTAAAGGCTATAAATTCGTACATAGCCATGATGATCCAATCAATGGGAGGGACAACACTGCCAGGGGCCTACGACACAAAGAATCGAGCAGTAGAACCTGCTTGATCCAAGTCGGCAAGCTTCGCACCAAGGCCGCCAATGCCTCTCTATCCAGATATGGGAAATCCTACAACTAATCAAGCACCGTAGTCAATCCCATTCCAACTCCTAGAAATCAAAGCAATAATGAGGCATCCACATCTTCAAATACTTCAAAGAAATGCAGAGGTCATGAAACAACCGCAGAACCTGGAAATGAGCTTGTGACTATCAAAAGACAAAGAAGCTCAAAGTGCTAGACCGTATCGCCTCAAGCACAAAGCACTCAAGCTAGGCCCTCATACCAAAATAGACCACCACCACCTCAGCCGCAAATCAAAACCAAAACCAAGGACAACCTCAAGCCGCTGTGCCATTTCGGCCGATGATCCAAATACAAGAACATCCTCAAGAGCCTTGGTTCCAACGCAAAACAACATGGCACAGAATACGACCGGTGTTACCTGCAATCTCCCTCACAATCACCAAGATGTTTCAATGGTGCATCAATCAGCCTTGATGGTGCAAACCATTGGTGTTCCTCAAGAACCAAGCCAGGAAGAGAATCAGCAGCAAGGAACGCAACAAGAAGGACCTCCAACAGAAACCACATTGGCCAATTGGCAAACGGAAGACTTCTGTGGAGTTAACCAACAGCCTTTTCAAGGCGTGGCTGCCAACACACGGTCAAAGAAGAGAGGCATAGTAGAGGAACAACCGCCCAATCCAGTTGTTTCTCAACCCACTCTTACACAACAAGGGGTCAGCAGACCAAACATAGCTCCAAATGTGCAAAATCAGCCTAAGGTACTGTTGCAGCAACACATGCACTGCTCAAGCTCCGTAAAAGGTCGCATCAAGTAAGGGGCAGCAAAAGGACAATTCATCCCCTTCAACATCATCGATCAAATGAAGAAGACACATGTGAACATTTCCATGTGGGAATCACTCGCATCCTGTGGCAACGAGATTTATTGCAAGTCGCAATGGCTAATCGTCCGCCACAAATGTATCAAACCAAGGACATGAGAAAGTTCTCACTAATGCAAAGGCAACATGATGGGGGCCGATAAGAAAAATTTGAAGCCTCCACCATTCTATGTTTCATTGATTGTTGAAACCACTGGTACACAATCGCATGATAGATTCAGGAGCAAGTAGTTCGGTGATGCCAAAGCAAATAGCGGATCAACTGGTCTGAAGTATGAGCCAATGCTAAAAGGAGTAGTGCAACTAGATGGAACGGGAAGGGGAAACAGCTTGGGGTCATCAAGGGTTAAGCCTAACACTACATTCATGTCCTAATGTTACAGCCCCGCAAGATGTGTCTCAGTAATGACCTCCCGCCACTCTTTTTGCGTTGGTTTATCAAGGACTTCACCGCAAAGATTGGTGGATATTTATCTGCAGATTGGTCGCACATGATTTTCAGGACAAGGTATGGGGCCAAAGCAACAATCAGATCAGAATCAATTGCCAATTTCCATATCGAGCCTCATGTACTAGGTCCTATCAATGCAAATTGCTCAGCCTTTGATCAGGAGGAGTGTTCAAGTGATCTAGAAGCAGGTACTAAGGTCGAGGGAATTCCTGATTTAACTTTGGATGAATGGGCAAACAAAAGTCATGAATTTGACCCCTATAAGGAAATTGAAGAATCTGAATTGGGTGTGTATTGTGTACACGAAGAAAATTCACCCATTCCTGACATCATTCAGCCTGAACAAAGAGATGAAAGCAAAGTTTGGAAATTATTCTTCGATGGTTCGAGAAGGCATAAGGGCTTTGGAGGTGGTGCAATGTTGATTTCACCACAAGACATCAAGTATTATTCAGCCTTTTTGTTTCAGCTTTTCTTGTTCAAACAACACAAATTGAATATGAGGCCTTGATTCATGGACTTCATGGGCCAGAAAAGGGCATAAAGAACTGCGCAGTGTTTCGAGATAGCGAGCTAATCGTCAACCAAGTTAGGGGACAACATGCTACAAAGAACGACTTGCTAAAGAGCTACAAGAATAGGGTATGGGACCTCATTGAGGATTTCAAAGCTTTCAACATGTGTCCATACCTGTGAAGAAAAATGAGGCAGACAGTGCTCGCAGCATTGGAGCAACGCTTGATGTGGTTGACAACATCGAAGAGAAAAACGCAGCCACACATCCATGGTTGTAAGGCCAGCAGCCCAGTATAATAACACAAGCCGGCAGTGTTTGAGAACGATCAACGATCGTCAATTTTTGCAAGAAGAAGCTGAATTCTCGCCTAGAAATCGTGATAGGCTAGAGCAGCAAGATGGGGATCAAGTAGTGCAACTACATGACAAACAAGCTTCCTAAGGGTTTAGTAACGTTGGAGTCTATCTTCAACCCTAACGACTAGCCGTAAGGAAAAGGCTAACATACAAAGTCAAGAGAGAAGATTCAGAGCCAATTCGTTGGGAAGGCAAAACACTTCAAATTGGTAAAGTGGCCACTAAGCAGAGAAATCAGATTTCATACAGCCTTTGCCAAGAATTTCCAGATGTCTTCGCTTGAGCTATGAAGACTTAAGAGGATTCGATCCAAATTTGGCACAATACATACCATAGAATCGATCCAGATGCTAAGCCCATCAGCAGTAAGGCAGACCACCAACCCTCACATCGAGCCTCTAATGAAGAAAGAGCTTAACAAGCTAATAGAGGCAAGCATTATATTCCCGATCAAGCACTCAAGCTGGGTTGCGAACTTGGTTCCGGTCAGGAAGAAGAGCGGAGAAATTAGGTTATGTGTGGACTTCCGAGACCTCAACAGGGCATCTCTCAAAGATCATTACCCACTTCCTTCAATGGAACAAATATCAAGCAAGTAGATCCGGTTCAGAGAGATTCTCTCCTAGATGGCTACTCAGGGTATAATCAGGTGATGGTGAAAGAAGATGACCAATTCAAGACGGCTTTCACCACCAAATGGGGGACATATGCCTACAAGAAAATGCCATTTGGGCTATCAAATGCTGGAGCCACCTTCCAAAGGGCAATGGATATGGCATTTAAGGGGTTGATCAATAAAATAGTTCTAATATATCTTGACGACATCACTGTATTCTCAAAAAATGCAGTGGATCACCTCTTTCATCTAAGGCAGGTATTTCAGAGGTGTAGAAGATTTGGGGTATCTTTGAATCCCAAAAATGCATATTCTTGGCTCACGAGGGAAAACTTCTAGGCCATATTGTTTCAAAGGAAGGGTTGACGATTGACCCAGAGAGAGTCGAAGCAATTCAAGCTTTGCCATTGCCAAGTCACAAGAAGGCTCTTCAAAGCTTCTTAGGAAGGATCAATTTTGTCCGCAGGTTTGTTCCAAACTTTGCAGCTCTCGTAAAGCCAATAACGCTGATGTTAAAGAAGAGCATGGCATTTAAGTGGACATCTGAAGGCAAGGCAAGTTTTGAGGCAATAAAAGAGGCTATATCTCAAGCCCCAACTCTCGTCAATCCAGACTTCTCCAAGGACTTCGTGCTATATGCCTTCGGTGGTGGAGACACAATTTCGCAATCCCGTACAACAACAAAGGAGGATTAGAACAACCACTGCTTTTTCACCAAGGCTTGGAGGAATATGAAACTAGATACTCTTTTCATGAAAAGCATGTCCTGCAATGATCGGAGTTTAAAGAAATTCAAGCACCTAGTCTCAAACAACAAGATCCAATTGATGGTCTCCCATGCGGGAGTTAAGGACTTCCTTCTAAACAAGGATCTGAATGAGAAGCGTGCAGGATGGATAACTCGTGTCATGGAATATGACATAGAGATCAAGGTCACAAAGCTAGTACGTGGAAAGGGACTATGTGAACAACTAGCCTTGAGTCAACAAGTCAAGCAGTGATGAAAAAGAGACCTCTTGGTACTACAGATGGTCAAGAACATGAAAATGATGATGTGCCTACTCCTTGTTGGACTCGAGAATATGATTCATGATTCACTTCCTACAGATAGCCTATGCCCTCCGTAAATGAGCAAAGCAAAGAGAAGATACTTTAGATTACAAGCCATTCCATATGTGCTTGCTGATGGTGTTTTGTTCAAAAAGGACGTCAATGGAGTTCTATTGAGGTGCATGGGACAGTCAAATTGAGAGGGTGTTACGAGATTTTCACGATGGAGATTCTCGTGGACATTTTGCCCCACGAGTAACAACTCTCAAGATAATGAAAGCAGTGGTATTATTGGCCCACAAATGTTCAATGATCGCTATACATGGATAAGAAAGTGCAAGAAATGTGCACTCTTCACAGCAAAGAAAGACTAGCAAAGACTTCCATCGCACCCAATTTTGGTTGACCAACCATTTATGCAATGGGGATTGGACTTCGTCGGGGTCATCAACCCAAACTCAAGCCAAGGCCACAAGTGGATTCTCACGGCAACGGACTATTTCACCAAGTGGACTGAAGCAGAGCGCTCAAAGAGGCAAACGAGTCTAATATACTAGAGTTTTATGAAGGAATAGTGACTGTGTTCTGGTGTGCCGCCACTATCATATCGAGATAATGCATCGCATTCATAGGTTCCAGATTACGTAATGGGCTATCAAGAATGGAATCTATTTGAGCACCTCTTCAAATTATTACCCGCAGGGTAATGGACAGGCAGAGTCCACGAACAAAAATTTGCTAAGAATCATCAGGAGGACTCTGGATGAAAATCAAAGAACATGGCATACTGTGCTAAAATCAGCATTATGGGTCGACAGATAACACCAAAGAGGTCTACAGGCAATTCCCCTTACAAGTTGGTCTATGGAAAAGAGGCAGTATTGCCTATATCATTAGAACTGCCTGCATTGGAGTTCATGAAGCAATTGGAGTTGGCTGAGTTCGAACCAATGGAGGCCCGGTATGCAGAGTTGATGGAATTGGAAGAAATTAGAGAGCATGCAGCTCAAACAATTGAGAAAGATCAGGCCTTAGTGAAAAGATGGTTTGATAAGAAAGCAAGAGCAAGGACCTTCCCGGAAGGAGACTTAGTTCTGAAATGGGATGCAGATCGGGCAAAACCGGGAAGGCATTCCAAATTTGATGCCATTTGGAGTGGCCCCTACATGGTCACGGGATGTAAGAATAGCAATGCCTTCCAATTGTCTACATTGGACGGAGAAGAACTCCGATTCCGGTCAACGGAATCTATCTTAAACATTGCTACTGAAAAGAGAAAAGTTCTACCCTTGTAAATATTAGCCTAGATTTCAATTCCTCTAAGTGCGTGTGCACATTGTCTTGTCAGTAGTTAGGTTTCAGCTTCCCTAAGTGCTTTGGCACATGTTTTGTTGCTCCTGGGTTGGTTTTCTACGGTTCAGCGTGTTCTCGGAGAAGGAGTTGCGATATCAGGTCGGTTTCGGGTTATTGCTTATGACTCCGTGCCCAATGGATTGCTAAAAGGCCATTGATCTTCTACCTAGCAGGCAGGTAACCCCGTGAGTCGCCAAATTGTTGTATATATTTACCCCCGGGTAAATATGGATTAACAAGCAAATCGGCAAAGGCGTTGGAAAACAAGTCGGAAAACAAGGATCAAAAGAAAAAGGAAAATGAAGGAGGGTTCTAAAACCCGACATCAAAAGGGTCGCAAACCCGACGCAAAAGGAAATCGGGTTTTTCGGGAAACACGAAACACCAGATCGCAAACATGATCGATGGAGCATCGCAAACCCGGATCAAAGAACAAGGATGTCCCGATGCTCGAGGGTTTCGAGGCTTTCAAACCCGCCAACAAAAAAATATGTCAAGGGTCGGGCCTCTAAAACCCAACATCAAAGGAAATCGGGTTTCCGAGTCGGGAAAACAAGTCGGAAAAGCATGGGGCGAAAGCATGTTGAGCCACCTCCCAAACCCGATGCATATGCAAGTCACACCCCCGAACCCGAAAACAAAGGAAATTTGGTAATAGCGGCGGATGCGGGTTTCGGGAAAGCACGAACATCAAACACATGCCGCGGTGTCCTCCAAGCCCGATGCGGATGCAGAGGAGAGTCCCGAACCCGACTGGAATGGACCTGACGCGGGAAATATGACAGTTCGCCATTTTTGGGTGGTTGAGGTTCTTACCTACCGCCATGATGAATGGAGTTAGGCGCAGTCTTGGAGGTGGTTGGGCAAATCTCGATTTTCTCACTTCTCCATCTCTTTCCCTTCTATAAAATGTAAAGGAGGGGTTTTTTAAAGGGTTGGACATTTTTGTTTTGTGCCTCCTCCCTTCTTCTCCCTGGCAGGTGGATTTGTGGAGCAAAGGACCTTCCCATTTGAAATTGTAATGCAACCTTGCCTCTTGGCATTTTGCAGTGTTGTATCACCCTGGAGCAAATTAATGCATATCTGTGGATGTTTTCTCAACCCTCTACGTGTTTATTTGCGTCCTTCCGATCTTCACTGTGAATCTGGCTATCTGTGCATATCTTTTGCATTACATTTTATTGGTTTGTGTTTATTGGCAAAACATATGTTCTTCATTCCTCGGTGCATCACCTCCTTAGCTTAGGTTTATTTTTATGCATTTCTCTCTCCCTGTCTCCTTGGTAGTTAGATTAGGTTTTTGGGGTAAACCTCTGCGTTTTATTGGTGCATCTGAACAGAGGAATAGGAGCCGGCCTTCATCCGGAGAGCTTTTCCGATTTCGCGAGGTCCCACACTTGGGAAAAGCTCCATGTTGTGCAATCACACTGAGACCTTCAACCCATCGCGTTGCGGAGTCCTGTGGGTTTCAACCATTTTCATAACACCCAACATATGAGGTGTCCTTATATGATTTTCTAAAGTATAGACGTGGATACATACCCATGCAGTGTTGTCGATTGTTGTCACTTCATCAATTGAAAGAGAGATAAACTTTTATTTTTTTACATTCTCTTTCAAATCTTCCTTCTCTATCATCAAAAGGCATTTTTCCATTTCCCATCCACTACTTTCAGACCAATGAGACTGAGGTACGTTCAAAGCATTCCATTATATTGATACAAAAATTTGAAATCAAGGAAATCTGAAATCGGTCTTCCTTTCTTTAGTATGTGAAATAAAGTAGAGAATTGTATGATTTTTGCATGTAGATTTGTTTGATTCATCTTACCAATTTGTGATGTGATCGTTCCTCCCTTTTCCACGAGATGTCTGCATTTTTCTGCTCTGCCTCATAATCCATTGCGTATCTAACATGCATGCATTCTTTTTAGTTTTCCACTTGTGTGTTTTGATTTTCTAGCCATCCGCCCCCGTTACAGTCAAATATTGTTTTCCACAATGTTTTTCTATAGTGTCCAGCTTCATTTGCATTTTTGTTGCTTTCCCAATTTCCACGTACATATTGTACATGTACATTCTAGATGGGATCTCTTTAATTAGATGATTGTATAGGTTCGATAAATAGAAATTTAGCTGCCCAATCAAACTTGTATGACTCTGCCAATGGTCCACATATTCTTGTTCGTTTTCAATGTTTTACTTTTTTAGTAGAATTTTGAGCAATATCACAATCACCTGGTTTCCTCTTTCGTGAACAGAATTTGAATTTGATTTATGTGTTCCATTTTGCTGAGTATTTGTATGTGTGATATCTTGATGCACTTCTGGTTGCACCCCAATAGGAAGAATATCTTCAAGATTTGGCATATTATCGTAGGTGTCATTTGTTTGATACTATGCAAAATGCATGTCCACCTCAATAATACCTTCCGCATACAGTCAGTATTCTATGATTCTTTCTGGTGGCATCTATATGGTTGTTGGTATTTTCAATATTTGTATCAGCAGAGTTTCCAAAATACTTGAACAATGATTTATAAGATTTCTTAGTTACTTTTAGGGTCTTCGCATTCTTAGGACTAGCACCTTCCATTATTCTGAACAGAGTCCTACATCAGCAAAAGAACCAAGTAGCGACTCAGTGATTCGAGTCAAAATTATTGTCACGCATCAACTATGGTAATCCTGTCACGCATCAATAACTAACCCTTTGTCGTATGCGTCAACTATCCCTATCGCACGTCAACAAGGTGTCAACTATCTCTATCACGCATCACCAAGGTGTCAACTGGCTCGCTCTGTCGTGCGTCAACTTTGTCCTCTGTTGTGCATTAACTACTTATGCCCTTATCACGCGTCAACTCTCTTTGTCGCATGTCAACAAGGCATCACTATCTCTATCGTACGTCAACTCTATTCCTCTTGCACGTCAACTACTTACCCCCTTGTCATGCATCTGTAATATCTCCTTATCACATGTTTGTAATACCTCTTTGTTGCATGTCAACTATATCCCTGTCACGCGTCAACAACTAACCCTAACAGGCTAACAAAAATCTCTGGTGCTTAGGAGTATGCGAGTTCAAATTTCATATTATTCATATTTTGGTAAGCTGCTTATGGTAGTACCGTAGCATACTACCCGGTGAATCACCTAGGTTTTTATAGGGGATGTTTTCAAATGAAGGTGAAACCGACCCCAAAAAAAAATATACTATAAATTTTAGCCGAATAGGGCACCGACCCACTCCAAAAAAATGCCTTTTCAAATTTTTCTAAAATAAAATTTTCACCATATTACAAATATTCGCCACTAAAATTATCCTTGGGAACAACTCAATGTTATGCGAATCATACCAAATGAATTTTCCCGAGAAAAGCAAATCTAACGACTCATTTGGGGGTGTTGTGATTTTACACTAACATTACCTCAAAGCCTTCATATTTTGTCATATAAGAAATCCCTGAAGATACATAAAAGCTAGAAGAAATGCAACCCAGTCATGTTGTTGAAGAAACACCTCAACCAAGTATTGAAATTCCTTTTCCATCTAGACTCTTGGAAAAACACAACACTGCAGTTCCTAAACAACTAGAGTCAAAATTGATTTAGGAAATGAGGAAATTGAGTATTGGCATTCACCTATTACAAGATCTTAAGGAAATTGTTGAGTTAAATAAAACCATCAAATATATATGTTTTAAGACTCCAAGAAGAACAAAAAATCAGCCTAAACCATCCATGTTGACGAGAAGCTTGCTAGTATACTGGAAGGGAAAATGACCCCTTCTAAATATGAAAACCCTGGAAGTTTTATTCTTACATTTTGCATAGGTGATGCAGAACATCTAGTCCTTATCACCCACTCAACAAAGTTGGTTAGATAATTTCTTTAGTTAAATCCAAATCTTGCAAAAAAACACTCTTTCTCTTAAACTAGAAGACACCACAATCATACCAACTTTCCAATAAGGTAAAATCACTTCATCCAACACCTCAAGAATGTTCATAACCCCTACCTCAACCTATCTTAGCTACCTAGGTAATTGGAAATGAAAGTTTTGATTGATTTGTTCAATTTTTCTAAAAACTATGATATTGGCTTCTTGAGAACACCATTAATGGAATGGAGTGATTGAGAATGATCCAATAGGTATATTAGAAAAGTGATGATAGTTTTAAGTACCCTTTACTAATTTCTGAGGTGTGGTGAATTTCATTTGATTCAAGTAATGAATCAACCATCACTTCCTTTACAACTCACTCTTGAAGCCTAACTTTCCTCTATTATCATTGTCCCAACACAAATATTAGTACAACTTCAAATTCCAAGACTCTCTTCCCTAACAAATTAGTAATTCAAATACCTATTTGGGTTATCATAAAGACTACAAAATATTAGGACTCTTTCCTTTAAGAAAATATTCACAAATTTCCTTTTCTCATACCTCTATTAGGTCTCTAAAGGCATGCTACGTGACCTTCAAGGACTGTCATCAAGAACTCTCGGTTAAGATCAAAAAAATTCAAAATACCTCTCTATTCGACTTGGGAGGTGTGTGAATGATTTGTACTAAGTTTTAACCCCTAAGTTAGTATTTTATCCCTTCAAACAAACTTATTTCTATAAACCCTAAGCAGTGCATGCACAAGAAGCCCATAACAACTATTCCCCTCTCCAAATTCACTATATTGAATTTCCAAGACTAGAAATTCTTCAAGGAGGTATGTACAAATGTTTAGGAACTCTTCCTTTTACCAAAAACTTCAATATTCCCGATTCACGTGCACTCTCTTCAAGATACCTTGATCCGTGTATAAAAGTCGGGGTTTGGTTAACAATGAGGGTTATTCAAAGAAAAAGGATAATTATCTTCTTAAATTAGGCTTCCAAAACATGGAACTCGTTCTAATATGCCCGATCATACCCCTAAGTCACCCTCTCTTATTGGAATTTAGGTTGTTCCATCTTAAAAGACACTGAGACATACTTGTACAAAACCCTACTACATTTCCTAATGCTCTAACAAACTCTTATATTCATAATAGCATCATTCCTTCATCAATATTCACACACACACACACTTTGTAGTAAAACTACTACCTTCTTGTTCCATCAATGTCTCGCACAATAACTATCATATATGGCTTGAAATTGTACCATATAGTCTTAAAACTATGAAAGAGAATAGAAAACTATAACCCTTGAACTTTTGGAGCTGCAAGATGTTGTTCTTGATTGATCAATGATGAGAAACTAGTTACAATGTGTTCATATGCCTCCTTAGTTTGAATTGTTTTCTCATAACTAAATTCTACGTCATATGACCAAGACCCCCATGGAAGTTACTTACAAGAAAAATCCTTAGGTGATTATTTTTGAATTACATGACCAATATTACATCATAAAGAGCCCTCAAAGACACATTATGACAAAAATGACCTAAGAACATGCTAGAATTGCTAATAGACCCCTTACACCTAATGAGAAATCCAAAATTGGCTCTAGAATTTTCAAATTTTCAAATTAGGAAAAATGGAGGGAAACCTCCTAATTCAAAAGTTGAACCTCTAGAGCCCAAGAAGACCACCTAAGGACTCTCTAAACACCCTAATGAACCTAGGAAGACAATTTTTTTGAACTCAACATGCCTAGATTTCCACTGGTAATGATGCCCCGCATCATGATACCAAGAGGAAAAAGAAACTTCCGAAAGTTAGGCTTACAAACTAGTTATTACCTTATCTTTCTTTTTTCCAATTTAACATGACCTCACGAGAATTCTCTTGGATTGTATGTATGGCTTCAAGTTTTCTTTGAAGTTTGATCATGTTCTTAGCAAGTGGCTTCATTCTTTAAGGAGTCACCATCACTATCTTCTTACCTGTCATAGGAATGTACATTATCCTTTCCAATAGTGGGTTGGGGTTAAATATTTGATTCATGCCCTCATGGAAGGTCTCTTGATGTTCCTTGACTACTACATAAGCTCGGTCTTTTCCTTTTGCCTCTTCTTGATTCAATTCACTCTCAAGATTGAGAAAGGTTGGTGTTTGTTTGACATATCCATCTCCATGTGACTGCTCCACCCTTGATCTCTCCATCACACCTGCATGAACAACACTCAAACAGAGGATAGAGTTCAAATTATTAGTTTCTTCTTCATGCTTGACTACCATCTCTTCCTCCTTATACTAATCTTCTCCTTGCTCTTGCAACCTCTTGTTTCCATGGATAGTTTTTTTATTTTTCCTATAGCTGATTTCTTCCATTACAAGGTTTTATTTAACCTCATATGTTGAGTCACACCACTTCTTGTCTACCTCTATCAATTCACCATTTCCTTTGTACTCATAATGACATGTGATTCCATTTTCATCTTCCACACTTACTTTCTTTTGCAAATGTTCTTGGTATTCATGCTCTCTAGTTAGCCACTACCACATTGACTTGATTGTGTTTCCTTTGTTCTCATTCACCTCACCTTCTTGTCTCTACTGAAATAATACCTTCAATCCCATAAACATCACCCTTGACTTCTACTCAAGCCATGCATTTCTATCCCTCAATGGATTCAAAGTATGCTTGACTCCATCTTTTACAAATGTATAGGTATTTTCCCACCCATCATGGATGGATTTCCTATCAAATTTCCATGGTCTTCCCAATAGAAGATGACATGCATCCATGGGAAATATGTCACACAAAATCTGATCATGATATCAACGCACTTGATAATCAGCCAAACATTGTTGACTTACTAAAACTTGATGCTCTTTCTGAACCCAAAAGACCTTATAAGGATGAGGATGCTTCATTCTTTTCAAGTTTAACTTTTCTACCATTTCAGTGGAGACTAGATTATCAGTACTACCATTGTCAATAATAAGATTATAGCACTTACCTTTGGCCTTGCATATTTTCCTAAACAATGTTCTCCTCTGCATTGGTTCTTCTTGCTTGCTTGCATTCACCAAATCTCTTCTCATCATGAGTGCTTCTCCAATTTCAGGTTCCTCTCCCAAGGATGGTGATGCTACACTCTCCTCTTCATCTACATGTGCTATTTGGTTTCTTGCTTCATTAGCCCTATTTTTGCTTGCTTGTGGATATTCAGGACATTCAAATGATCTATGTCCAACAAATGTGTTGCACTTAAAACATCTACTAGTGAATTCACCTCTACCTCTTCCATATCCACCTCTTCTCGTATGGGTATCCACCTCTTGAATATCAACCTCTGAATGAACTTTTTGTTTGTGAACTATTCACTTCTTCCTCATTTTTTTACTTTTTTATTGTCATCTTCCTGATTGTTAATTTCTTCCTCTTACTCCTCTTCCTCTACCTCTCAAATATTGAGTTTTCTTTCTTGATAACTTTTCCTCTACCCTTAAGGCTTCCTGATATGCTTCCTCTACTGATATCAAATGAAATAAAATTATTTCATCTTGAATATTCAACCTCAAACCATTTACATACATTTCCACTTCTTCAACATCATCATGTATATGACCAGACCTCATAGCTAGTTTTTAAAATTCATCAAGTATAATCAGCTACACTTAACTCTCTCTATCTCAAATTTTACAATTTCTTAAATAAAATAGTTTGATAGTCTATAGGAATGAACTTACCTTTCAATTTGGCTACCATCTTGTCCCATTTCTTGATCTTTTCCTTGTTTCTGCTTAATATTTCCTATTTTACAAAGTCCCACCATATTGCAGCATGTCTTGTAAGCTTGGTGACTATAAATTTCACCTTCTTATTCTCTCGCAATGCCCTCAAAATAAAAACATTTTTCCATATTATCTATCCATTCTATGATTTCTTCTAGATGTATAATACCTCCATATTTTGGCACTTTTACTTTGGCTTTGTGCTTTCTCCCATGACAGCCTTCGGTATCCTTACTTTTGGTCCTTCTTCTTTTTATTCTCCTTCTATTTGTTGCCATTGCTCTTTCTCTCTCATTATCACTGTCATCCTCTAATGATTTTCCTCTTCTCTTAGAGACCTCTAGTGCTTCTAACTTATCTTAAATGTTTCTTAACATAGCAAATAACTCAGCGCCCGATTTTCTCTCTATTTCCACCTCCACCTACTCTTCTTGGTGGAATTCCATCATATTCTTCACTTTCCTTTCAAGCTCTTTCTTCTTCACCGCTACTTTTCTCTCTTCCCTGTCGCTTTCATATCAATGTCTTCTCCTTATCTAATCTAATACCACTATGATGTAGAGCATCTATTCCATATCACCCACTTAACAAATTTGGTTGGATAATTACTTTAGTTCAATCCAAATCTTGTAAAAAAAATGCACTCTTTCTCTTAAACTAGAAGACACCAAAGTCATACTAACTATCCAATAAGGTCAAATCACTTCCTCCAATACCTCAATAATGTTCATAACCCCTGCCTCAACCTATCTCAGCTATCTAGGTAATTAGAAATGCAAGATTTGATTGATTTGTTAAATTTTGCTTTAAAAATGTGATCTTGGCTTCTTGAGTACACCATTAATGGAATGGAGTGAGTTAGAATGATCCAATAGGTCTATTATAAAATTGAGGACATTTTTTAGTACCCTTTACCGAGTTACTGAGGTATGGGAAATTTCATTTGATTCAAGTCTTGAAGAAACCATCACTTCCTTTACAACTCGCTCTTGAAGCCTAACTTTCCTCTACTAGCCTTGTCCCAACAAACATCTTAGTACAACTTCTAATTCCAAGATTCTCTTCCCTAACAAAATAATAATTCAAATACCTATTTGGGTTAACATAAAGAATACAAAATATTAATATTCTTTCCTTAAGGCAACAAATTCAGTAGAGCTATTAGTTGATGAAAGGTCGGGTTGCATTTTGAGAAGGTAGGATGGTTGGATTTGTTATTTGCATATGAAGAGTTTGACACAAAAATGAGAGAGGAGTTCACCACAAACATGGAGGAGGGGTATTATACTGTAAAATGTAAGAAAATTCCATTCGGTCATCTTTCAGGAATACCAAAAGAGGGTAAATCAGTTAATAATAGAACATTGTATTATGAAATTATAAAAATATTTTCAGTGGGAAAAAGGAAAATTAGAACTGGTTTTGGATAATAAGGGAAAGGCCAAAGGTATAAAAATAAATACCCTCCCTAAGCCTTGGGCCAACATAGCTAAATGGATAATCAAATATTTTACTTGTGAGGGATAGTACGAAATAGTTCTGGGTCATGTTTTGAGAATTTTGATCCACCTTCGTCATGCCCAAGTTAAACCCTAGAAAATAAATTTGCCTCAATTCTTGTTTGATTTTTTCTCCTCTCGTAATCGAGAAATTTTGTTGGGGTGCATCTTACTTGAAATTCTAGAGCCTAATACATTTGATTTGCAAACATCAATTTGTTAAGAAAAGAACGGACCTTAAAAATGGATGAAATTTCAGAAGAAGTGTGCCCTAGAGTCTGAATTGGTTCTAGATCTAAAGCCTTCCACTTCTGAGCGACCTAAGAAGTGCCCTAGAATAGCTAGACATGCACAGACCCTCAATGAGCCAACAACAGAAAAATGTTCCTACTCAAGAAGAACATGAGGCGGTTGCGGTGAATTATGCAAACCCTACTTAAGTCACCACATGTGTCTTCGCCTCAATTTGTGTCACCCTCAATTCTTGTTTCTGAGAAAGAAATTGACCAAACCCGAACTACTACCGCTAACTCCCCATTGTGGATAAAGGTAACACACCTATGCTAGAAGGAGAACCTAGTTCTCCCCCTGACTCTAACATAATTATGCCACAAGTATTGTCCCTGTATAAAATTCAATTTGAACTACAATTAGCTAAAGAGATAGTTACACATTTCTAGCTCCTCCTTGAAGATAAAGAGTCTAGGTTTTCCCAGGATGGAGACCGAGAAAATCAGAAAATCCAACAATTACATCAGACTATAGAGCAGCAAGAAGAGGAAACTCTTCAACTCCAGCATGCTTTGGAGGAAAAATAACATCTTCATTCCCTTCAAATCAAGACAAATGACCTTAATGCATCCTACTGCAACTCTGCAAGAGAATAGGTAGAAAACAGAGCTTGTGGTCACAAAAGAGCAACCAAATCGGACATCATGTTCCCTCAAATAATTGTCTTGAAAGGAATGGTTAAATGGATGGAGGAATGTTATAGGCTCAGAGGAATTGATGATGAGAACAAATCTTTAAAGGAAGAAAACAAGTTGCTCAAGGAGAATGTGCTTAATGTCTGTCGGTTATATGAACAGGTCTTGTCATGTAGACCCCATCTAATTTTTATGCACTATTTTTAAAGGAGCAATTTATAAAATGGAAGATTTCTCGGGTTCGTTCTACTGAGAAGATATTGAATTTGAAGATGAAAAAAAAAAATTGGTGCATACACAACAAGCAATGATGTTGCCAAAAATTTTCTCTGTGAATTTTATGTTCACAAATTTCTTCTACCCGAAACAAATTGAAGTTCCAATCAATTTATATGTGGGAGAGGTCCAACTAAGAGCATTCATCTCTACCTTAAGGCATCAATTTGAATGGAGGGAACAAAGGGGAACATATGTTCAAAAAGAATCTAATATAGGCCTCTTAATGAGGCATGATCTTCCATCCCCCATCCAGTTTTTCAATAGATATTGGTCTCAAGTATATTGTTTGCAGTTGGTGGATCGGTACAAAGAAATTATGAGAACTTGTGTCAAAAATTTTAGGGAGCAAGCACTCCCAATGTTTAATGTTAATTTCCTTGCTTGTCGATTGAGGTATGAATTTATTGCAAAGCATTATAAGGAGTGATTTCACCCACCAACCTCCATTGGTCATTGAAAAGGGCCAAGGATCTCTGTAAGATCATTCTAGAAATGTAGGAGAAATGGATTGGAATGAGATATCAGTCTCCATTAGTCATTTCACTAGTACCACAATGGAATTCCATAGTTGATCAACTAGAGGAAAGCTATACCACTTAGAGGAAGTTGGTCACTAAGTTCTTTGGGTTCTCTAATACTAAATTGGATGAAACTTGGAAAACCTTTGCCAATGAGTATAATTGTTCAAGGATAGTTGAACAATTGAATAGGTAGCAGGAGGACCTACTAAATCTTAAGTGTGGGGGTGATGAACCCTTATTTTTTCATGTTTTATCCATGTAAAACCATGTGTTATTTTGGTATCATTTTGCATGATGTATAATATTGACATTTTATAGTTAATACTTTACTATGTTTTGGAAGGAAATGTTGTGCATATTCTTGTTATTGCTTCTTCAAATATGGCTTGAATGAAAATTTATGAGTATTAACAAAGTGTATTTGGGAAAGCATATGTTGAAGTCATCACAGGAGTTAACTGCAGACTAGTGCAGGACTCATTTGTGCACTGGCACGGACTCACCTTATAGCGCAGACTCACCTTTGCATTAGCGCATGACTTGTCATGGATCATAGAACTCGCCCGAGATCACCAATTCATAATCACTTAAGATGAGGGACTCACGTAAAAGAGATAAATGGCTCGAATGGCTGAACTATGAGTTGATACAACTAGCACATTAATTAAAACAATGACTGATCAAGAAACATGTATTATTACCTCAATCTTCATGCAGATTATGAGGGTCATCAGGAAGATGTGTTGCAGACAAACACTTATGGACTTATGATCATCATGATTATAAGGAATCAATTCATGATTTGCAATATCTTCTAGAACCGGTTGATTATCGGAAGGAGTCAATTACGGTACCATTTATAGTTAATTGGATTTATTTCAATCCAAACATGACATAGATCAATCCTTCCATGATTGTAATTCTTAGAATAACTAGTTGTTGTTATAGTCATCGTCCTAGTTAAGTAGTTATTAATTTCTAATAACTAGTCCTCTTCTAGAGAGACTAGGATTGCTCTGAATATAAAATGGTAAATGTAATAGGAATAGGAGTTAGTAAACTTATTGTAAAAGCAATTCTTTCAATTCAAAAATTACATATTCAGGGAAATGATTTACTAGTGTGATTTAACATTAAACTTGATTGAAGGGAAGGAGCAAGGGCCACTCCTCCCCAACGAGAAGGATGATTTAATGTTCATTTCATTTATGTATTTTGCATTAATTTAAATTACTAGCATTGAATTTTTTCCAGTGCCTTTAATTCGGTATTAAATAGTCTCTTGTTGTCAATCCATTTCCTTTCTTAATTGTAGTTAGTTTAGTATGTAGTTAATTTCATTATTAAATAAGTAATTTGAGAATGATATTTAATATACCCTTTCTTGCAAACAACCATAAAGCGCCTTAGACCGAAAAACTTAATATAACTAAAGTACGAGTATCAACGACGCTCATCAGTCATGTCAAACAAGGCTGCGAAGTGCTCGCGAGATGGAGAAAGTTAGAAGATATCCTAAACAAAGAGTTTCCAGAGCTTCTCCACTCGCCTCGGGCTTGAGTTTATACACACAAATTTGGTGAATTCTTATTCTTAAATTCATGAAGTATTGGGTTGTATTCTTTATTCTTCATAATTATTTGATTCATTTATTGGAGAAGTGATTTTGATGAAATATTTTTGAGGATGGGAAATGAATTTAGTGCGGGGTAATGTTGAGCGGAGAAAATGGCTAAGTACTAGCCATGTGCGGAGGTTAGAGAGCTGTGTGTAAGGGTTGTGTGAGGGGTCACACAACATGCAAAATGGTTGACATGTGAAGGTCCATGTATGGGCACATTGGGTTTGGGAATTAGCCAATTTTCGAGAATGTGGCTAAACATAACAAAGTAGAGATAAAGTGTTGTTCAAGAAAGATCCATGAATAGACAATATCAAGATGACTTGGTGGCTAAAAAGAGGATATACATAAGAAAACACATGCATGGAAAGGATAGAGACAACACATGGAATAGGCTATTAATAGGAAAATGCATGGAGCTAATTATAGTTCAATCTATTGTTAACAAAGATTGTAAAAACATGCACTCTATTGTAATCATGCCTATTATAAGGAAGGTGTATGGAGGGTGAAGGGTAAGTCCCACCGAATATATATATAGGTTTTACGTCCATGTTTTAGGTGGTGGTAGTGAGAGAGTTAATGCTACTAAATGATTTATTAATGCATGTAGCTTTGGATTTTCTAGCCATGTTTTGTATGCTCGTATGGTCAAAGGCGTGATTGTAAGTAATAGATGATGTAATCATCATACTTGGTATGTAATCATTTGTGTTTTGTTATGGATAATTTTATATGGGTTGCCAAGGTAACTAGATTTGAGTATGGTGTTTTGGTAATTCGAGTGTTATTGATTATTGTGTATGAGGACTAACTTCCTTATTATATGTGTTGTTGATTTACTATGCTATGATGTATCTTCTTGAATGAATGATTATGAAAATTCATGCTAACATCTTGATAAGAAAAAGAAGGGACCTAGTGGCTGCGTGCACTTTGGGTGAGCTTCCAAACTTGTCTGGATGAAGTGCCAACATGTCTAGCTATTGTTGGGTAAACAAAGACTACAAGTAGTCTTATCTCTTAATGAAAATATTTGGTTCCCCTCTCTCTCTGCTAGGTTACATGCACTCAACACTCTAGTCTCTCCTTTAGAAAAATCAGGGATTGATCACCCCCAATCCTTCGACATCTTAATGACACATTTGTATATCTAAATTACAACATGATTGGGAGCTCTTCCTATGTAAAATGAACATGTGTACTCCTTCTATGTTTGCATATTTCCTTTGATTTGTACAAGTTCAATTTTAAAAAAATATAAATATTAATTACATTTGAGTTATAATTCATTTTCTACTATGAACATTGGCTAGACTCTATGTTGAAGGTTTGAACATGAGGCGTTCCAACACCAACACATCAGAAGACAACTATTGAGTGAATAGAAAGGGTGTATGCACACTCATGTATGTTTTTCCTTTCAACATGCAATTTTAAATTACAGTTTAAGGAGGTCCAAACATAGACGGTAAAATTTGGTAAGTTATCCTTTGGAAATGACAAGTTTGGCTTGATTCCCTTCTAAGACAAATTCTCATATTTTAAGTTTAATCAACACATATTACAATTAGGAAACTTAAACTTGTTATATACTGTTATAATTAATACATTCACAAATATGGTTCACCCTAACTAGTCTCGACACCACGAGAAGAGACTTTTTCCCGCACCCTATGATTTTTGTATTTTGTAGGCTCTGCGCCTCGTGTCCATGTCATACCCCTCTAGTCCGGCCCCGAGGTTCCACCGACTCTATAGGTGGCCTGTCACCTCGCGCTCAATAGGTGCCATAGAATAACATGGTGGTTAGGTCCCCCTCTTCTCCATATTCGACTAAGTTGCATCCTTATATTCTTGATGGGACCCTTTCCTTGCATATTCCTTCCCACATCACTAGTGTTGCTTTTGCCTTGAAGTTGTTTCCCTTGATGGGAAAGCTTATGGGTCCTAAGCCTCCTCTCGGAGGACATAAAAAAATGAGTGCATTTAAAGTGGGCTTCATGTGGCTCCCTTGAAGTTTTTGTCATGCCTAATGGCTTTATCGTGTTCACCTTTAGTCTCAATGAAGACTTCGCTCGTGCTCTTCTTGGAGGGCCATGGTTTTTTGGAAGGAGAGGCTTATATCTACATAAATGGTCTCTCGGGTTTCAACCGAAAAAATGATGACACAAGCTCCAACTGGGTTCACTTTTCAGGTTTTCTGTTGGATTTTGGGATCTTGCAATCATTGAATGCATTGCTCTCTCTATGGGTTCTCTTATTGCCATCAACCAAGCTAAAAAAGCTAAAACCAAATTTATTCATGCTCATTTTTGTGTTAATGTTGATGTGAGTGGCCCTCTGCCAAAATCAATAGAACTTCTATCAGATTTTGGAGTTTGGTCACAGCCTATTGAGTATGAATATATCCCCCAAGCTTTCTCTATCTATAAAAGTATTGGTCATAGGGCCCCAACCTGCCCATCTAGGCCTCCTCCTAAAAAAAAGAGTTCGAGAATCATCCCCAAAGAAGAAGGGTAAGTATATTCCTAAATTTTTTCCTGAGATTGGCACCTCTAACCCATTTTTTGTTCTTGAGGATGGTGAGATTCCCAAGCTTGTTTCAGTTCGAAACCTTTCTTCTCCCCATGTATGAGCCCTCTCCCATACCCCTTTCTATCCCCACTCCTTAGGTTAACACCCCTTCCTCTTTCCCCTCTCCTTTCCATCTCATGCACATAGGTTGGAGGAGCATCTCTCCCCTTCATCGATACCCTCAGGTGATAACAACAAGCCTAGAGTTACTAGAAGTATTGGAAAAAATAATGTTGATGCAGGAAACAATAAGCAAAAAGGTAGACCCCCTGCTCATGTAAATATTCAACAGGAAACAACACTAAATGTGGCACATGGCACTCAATGTATCCTCACTTTGGAGGTTGGAAACAAACCTAGATATAAAAATGAAGATAATCTCTTGGAATATTAAAGGACTCAACTCCTTACAAAAGGAAAGGGTCCTTAATGATATCAGATTGAAGTACTCTCCAGACATCATCATGTCAGCAGAAACTAAATTAATGGGTGAATGTAATCTCCCTAGGTTGTGGCATGTTGCCTCTTTTGCCTCTCAGGAATCTTCCAGGAGTTTTTGAGGGCTTTGTACTTTTTGGAATTCTAATGTCCTATATGGGGACTATATCATCAAAACTCCACACTTTGTGGGTATGTTCTTCCAAGAGATTGGATCTGATACAGGTTGGATTTCTATCAACCTCTATGCGCCCAATCTAGATACCCAGAGAGATAAGATTTGGAGAGACATTTTGGAATTTAGAAATAGTTGTAATCATCTTCCTTGGCTCATTGCAGGAGACTTAAACACCACACTCTACCCATCTAAAAAGTAAGGTGGCTCACCTACCAATACCATCAACATGGAAGCCTTGGTGGCCTTTATTAGGTAAGGTGAGTTCTTTGATATTGATTTACATGAAGCCTCTTTCACCGATCAAATAATAGGCTAGGGTATAATCATATCCAAAGTACATTAGACAAGGCCCTTAGATCTATGGATTAGATATCTTGTACTTTTCATATTTTTATCTAAGTGATCTCCTAAAAGTTGCTTCTAATCTTAGCCCATTATTATTAAGCTTTGAATCTCTACATAAGAGTAAAAATCCACCCTTCAGGTTTGAATTGGCTTGGCTACAAAATCACAACCTGGATGGCCTTATTAAGAGCTGGTGGAAAAAAACATTCAAGGCACAACAATGTTCATATTTTCTAGGAAGTTAAAAGAGGTTAAGAAACAACTTAAATCTTGGAAGGTCAATGTCTTTGGGGAAATTCATCTTTAAAAGCAGGAATCATCTCGAAATATTCTTGACATAGTAGCTGACATTAAAAATCATGGCAAAATGGACCCGCTTCACTAGCAAGAGGTTTCCATGCTTTGAGTGATTATCACAACACTCTAGTTGAAGAGGAGACCTATTAGAGACAAAGATCTAGGGAACTCGGCTTCAAAGCAGGAGATCGTAACACAAAAATTTCATGCTACAACATTTAAGCATAAAAGAAGAGATAAAATAAAGGATTTTTTCTCCCCATAAGGTAGGTTGTTGACTACTAAAATTAAAATTTCAAAGGAGCTCATCTCATTTTACTCTACTCTCCTTAAAGAAGAGGCTCCCCCAAGGGAGAAAGATATGGCAGAGATGTTGCAACACATCCAAAATCTAATTAATGATGAGATGAATGAATGTCTCGATGCACCCCTTCTCCATAGAGAAACTTCATAAAGTAATATTCACTATGAAGGGAGACAAGTCACACCGGTCCCGATGGCTTCCTACCACATTCTTTCAAATCTATTGAGAAATCATCAAGGATGATCTTATTGAAGCTTTGAATGAATTCCAAAGAAATAACACCCTCTTGAGAGAATGGAACACAACTTTCATTGCTTTAGCCCCCAAATCTCTTGGTTCCAAATCAGTTACTAACTTTAAGTCGATAAGTCTTTGTAACACAACTTATAAAGTTATCACAAAATGTTGGTTACTAGACTTAAACTCTTGATGACTAGGCTGATTTCAGAGCAACATAATGGTTTTATTGAAAGGTGTATAATCCAAGGAGGTGTAATTACCATCCATGAGGCCATCTATTTAGTTCAACATGCCAAATTTGTCGAGATGATACTCAAACTGGACATGCAAAAATAATTTGATCGGTTCAGTTGGCCTTTTCTCATGGAAGTGCTCAAAAAATATGGATTCAATGATAAGTGGTGCAGTTAAATCTTCAATTGTATCTCTTCCCCATATTTCTCAATCTTGGTCAATGGTATCCCTATTATTTTCTTCAATAACAGATGGGGGATCAGGAAAGGTGACCCCCTCTTCCCTTCCTCTATATCTTAATGGTCGACATCCTCGGTTGGGCTCTAGAAGTTGTCGGGAAAGCTGCTATTATATTCGGTATCAAAATCATGTCCAAAACACCTTCTCGCTACCAACACCTAATTCGTGGATGATACTCTTTTATTGGGTGTTGCTTTGGTGGTCAAGGCTAAGGCCTTGAAAAAAATCTTGATAGCTATTAGTTGGCCTTGCAACATCTCATCAACTTCTCTAAAAGTTGTATTGCTTTCATAAATATGTCAATCAGCAAGAAAAGGAAGGTAACGGGTATCTTTGGATGTAGCATTGTGGACCTTCCATCTTCTTATCTTGGCCTTCCCCTCTTCAAAGTGCAACAACTTAAAAACCTATGGCTACTAGTCATAGATCATTTCCAAAATAAGTTAGCACATTGGAAGGGATCTCTCCTCAACTAGAAGGTAAGATTCTACTTGTTAAAGCTACGCTTTAGAGTTTTCCCATCTATTTCATGTCCTTGCTCAAAATTCCTTCTTTTATTGTCTCTACAATTGAGTAAAATCAGAAACGTTTCCTCTAGTCATGCTCAAGAGAGGAAAAGAGTTCATTTGGTCTCTTGGAATATTGCTTGTACACCCACTCAATTGAGTGGACTAGGGCTTCTCAGGATTGATGAGATGAATGAGGCTATGCTCTCCAAAATCGGATGGGCGATTGCTTCTAAGAATAAGGCCCCGGGTCTAGCTCCTCGGGATGAAATAGCTATATCCCTCTAAGATTTTTCTTCACTTTGAACCTCCTCAAGGATCTGCTATATGGAATTTAATTGTGGGCTCTCTACCTTTCTACGTGTTGAAACTAAATGGTGGATGAGAAATGGTTCCCAAATTGATTTATGGGATGATTGGTGGGTGGGAGATAAGCATCTTGCTCAAGACCCTTTCGGGCTCCGATAAAAACATGTTTTGTTTCCATATTTTGCAAAATGGTTAATGGGTATATTAGCATTGTGAACAATAAGCCTTGTTGGAATTTACCTGCCTAGCCCGGTTGTTTTAGTATCCACTTCAACACCTAAATTTTCTCAAAGATGCTTTATTTACGCAATATATCTCCTTCTCTCTACATCAGGATGAACTCATCTGGCCCCTCTCACCTTCTGGGGACTTCTGTTAAGGTAGCTTACTTTTCAAAACCTCATCCCTCTTGCGGCCCCTCGCTTCATCATTTTGGCCCCTCGCTATCATCCCCAAGGTTGGATTCTTTTCTTGGCTCTCCTTTAGAGATGATTTTCTTTCTAGGGAAAATATTAAGAGACGGGATTTTCCCTTCCTTCTTGTTGCATCCTATGCCTCTCGATTTGAAATCTTTTGCCCATCTCCTTCTTCATTTTCATTTTTCTATCTCTCTTTGGGGTCTTCTTTTTACCATCTTGGTGTGACCTGGGTGTTCCCTTGTTCTCTCTGCTCCGAGGCCTTCAATTAATGGTGCTATCCTTTCTCTCATCAAGTTCTATCCTCGCCTAGAAACTTCGCTTCCTCATGGTCTCTCGGGGTATCTGGAAGGAAAGAAATAGATGAATTTTGGAGACCAAACCATTGATCACATGTGGGTTTTTAAAGGTATTTGATTAATAAAAATGGTAATTTCGAGATGCCTAAAGGGATATCTAGGTATTAATGTTAATCTAGTTAGAGGACTAAAACGTTGTAAATGAACTAAAGCAATATGAAATAAATGTAGATAAATTATTCTAAATGAAATAAAACCCTAATATGTAAGTGAAAAGGAAGGAAATGGCTTGGCGATAATGAGAAGATTGTTTTACGGTGTCGCAGATTCGGAAATAAAATCGAGAAGTGTTTTCAAACCCTCAAAGACCCCGCGAAGGGTAGATATGGCCTCTCTGAGGTGACACAGGCGTCTGGGAGTGTAATGGGGTGCCCTGGGCGCCCGGTCTCGCACTTTAGGTGTTTGGAACACCGCAAATCCTCGAACTTAAATCATGTATGGTCACTAAGTACCTTCAAACAATTCCTATCTGTCACACTGGATCCGTCAAATGACTTTGAGAGTGACCAAATGCAAGGAGAATTAAAAACCCTACAAAAATGAAAGATGCATATGAATGGGTCAGACTGACCTCAATCGCCAAACTAGTGGTCTTATCACCGAGCATCGTGACCGCATTTCAGCACTGGATGTAGCTTTGGTGTGTGTGTGTGTGTGCATGTCATTCCCTAGGTGCTCTCATGTCAGTCGCACTTTGTGAAGTAGCGAGAAATAGTAGCTATATAAATGTAAGTAGCATGTGTGCATGGAATAGAATGGAATCCCTCCCCTATGAAGTGTGTGTGATGCAGATCTCCTAGATTGAATGCATGACACTATGTGGATGTAAGTGATGTAATGGATGCAACTCTAGATGGAGTGATAGTAATTATTAGATGCAATGACCTAGGACCATCATTATGGTCTTATAACTTTATATTTATAGGGCTCTCGAGCTTAATTTCATAATTAATCTTGACAAGGCCAACTGAGAAGAAGATAAAGGTGACCAACAGCTAGAAGTGAACCAAAAAGGAGCGAAAGAGGTTATGCATTAACCGGGGAGCCTTAGGGCACCCCAGTATAGGCTAGGGTGCCCTGATTTCAGGCTAGAATGTCAGAAAGATCATGAAATGGGCTTATAGGTATCGAAAATATGCGGGAAAGACGAAATAAAAGATAAGAAAAATGTGGTGAAAAGGTGGGATTAATTAGTACTTTGTACACTTAAGAACCTTCTAAATAGTAGTATAAGACCCGGTTAAACATTGTCTAATGTGCAATATTCATGTCCATATTTGCCCCCACTTTATGTTGGTGAGCGAAAAGCTTGGTAACATAAAGTAGATAGAGATGCGTATCTGATAACCATGTAGAGTGTAGAAGAAGATGTGCCGATGGACTAGACTCAAGCATGGAATGAAAAAAAGAAAAATGGGCAGGAGCGTGGATTCTAAAGATGAAAAATGTGTATAAAAAGTGATGAGAGTGAACCTAGGGTGGAACGCGTGTATAGCTACTATCGTGTGTAGTTTACCTACATGGTTAGTAAAGGTAATTACTTGTAATGGTGTGTTATCGTTGGTGTCGTCTTTGTTGTTGTTGTTGTTGCCCTAATTTGACCGCTTGTTTCTCATACGGTGGACTTCAAGCAGAAAATGATCAAGTAGTCAAATATGTATGTATGTAAAAATGTTGTGTAAAATATGCAAATGTAAAATACTCTAAAATAGAAGATTTCAATGGAAAAATGGAACATGTGCACCTGATCCATGTCAAGAAAAAGGGTGTAGAAGGATATCCTATAACGTTGCTATTTTTTTGGGTGATCTCACACCACCCCCGGGTCAAGAATTATAGGAAGAACCATGGTGTTGTTGGTGTGTGTGATCGCCCATCATTGTCCACATCACCTAGGTGAGTCATCTTACTCTTGCGAGAGTCATAGGTCTTAGGAAGTCAAATGACAAGTGTCGATTCTCATAGAATCGACACCGTCATTTGTGTCAATGCGTCATAGGAGTTACATTCCTTATTTGGAATCAGTAACTCCTCTTCTAGTGGCGTCATATATGCGCTACCAATGTCATATGCGTTAGTGGCGTCATTGAAGTTCTTTCCATGTTTAGGCATGGGGGTTACACAACACCCCTATTTGTACTTCCTATTTTTCAATCTATGAGAATGAGCAGACCTATTATTCTTACTTGTAATCTTCTTTCCATTGATTTGAATCTTGCGTATTGCGTTGGCTTGACGTTTCCATCGGAGTGCAACTTTGTTGTGGTGTATCGCTTTTCGACATCGGTTCTCACGAATCCCTCTTTCATGGTATCAGAGCTGGTTTTGGTAAACGTGCACTCTTCATTTCTCAGTTGTTTATTACTTCTGGTTTCTTCTCATTTCCTTGTGTGCAAGTTTTTTTTTCGATTATCATTTTGGAATTATTGCTCACCTCGTATTGAGGTTTCAGCAGTTGCAAGTTTGAGGTATTTGGTTGGTTTGCATTATCAGCTGAGTTCGTATTTGGATATTTCTAGATCTTTGTGGCTATTGTTTCTGGTTTGTTCGTGTGTTTCTTGCTGGTTGTGTTCAGATTCAGATCCTGCAGGGTAAAAGAAAACTCATTTTTTGCTTGGTTCCTTGTTGGCTCGTGTTTTGCCCCGTGTGGACATGTTTACATTGGATTATTCAAGCTTCACCATCCACCTGTTGCTCGTGCCTCCTTTTCTGCAGTCCACCATCCACCCGTTGCTCGTGCCTCCTTTTCTGGACAGTGAAAAATTCAAACCTGCACGTTCCCCTTGTCTTTTCTTGTTTAGCTTGTTCCTGGTTCGTGCGTCAAAGTGTGTGGTCGTTCCCAGTGGATCTATTGTTGCCTGGTTCATGCTCCAAACCACCGTTCTCTACTCTGTGAAGGGATTATCCCTTGGCTCTTGGGACCTGCTCTACTATTTTTTTTGCTCTGGCATTTTCAGACTTTGTTTCTACGTTTCCTCACCACGTGGACGTCTGCTCCCTCCAACCGTTACAAAAGCCTGAACACACCTTCACTCTGTAGTTAGCTGGAGATATTCATTTCCACCGGTGGTTACCTACCTCTCCTGGTACATGGCCTGCCTCTCCTTCCCACGTGGCCTTCTCAATCGGCCTGCCAGGTAATATCCTTCTAAAATACTTTTTTTGTCACCTTAAAAACGTGTTTGTATACGTTTTACTTTATCACTTTTCTTAAAAATGTTTTGTTTCATTACCCTTTAAATAATTTTAGGGTTAAGACCTTTTTAAAACATTTTAAGGTGCTAAAAATATTTCATTTTATTGGCATTGTAAAATTTGGTTTTTTGGCTTGTTGTATTATTACCCTCCTTCGAGTGCCGAAGACGGAGGGTGAGGTCCGGATTGGCAGGAGGCTAATCCCCCCTCACAATACAAACAAACCCTATCTCAAATTCTATTTCGTTTCCAACGGGCATACATATGACACCTTTGCATGCGTTTAGGGAACTTTTTTAATCTATTTGCAGGCTTATTGGCTTTTTCTCATCAGTTGCGGGAATTGGTTTTTGCTATAACTTTTGACTCATTGCTCGGTTTTGAGCACTTCTTTAGTCAAAGTTACATGTTTTTTCACACTCTAGATGATGGGATCATTATTTTTATAAACACACTAATTTTATAAAGTGCCGCATTCTGGGGGGTGTCTTTGTATTGCTTAATTCAGCTCATTTTTCTTGAGCTTTGTTCTATCCCTTTTACTTGTGGACTTGTGAGCGCATCCACCACAGTCTTACGACCAAGGGATTCTTTCGTGTGACATGAGATGTTATTTCTCACAAAGCCCTCTCTTCCCCCTCTTGCTTCTCTCTTTTTGTGCTTGCTTGCGGTGACGATCTGTTGTGCCCAATGAACCTTGATTGTTGTCTCCACCTTTGCACGTTATTACACCGATTGCAAGGTGAGTGGCAGACTGGTTCTCAGCACATAGTCGCATCTGGTTGTAATCAACGCACTAAATTATAAAGTGCCAAACTTGGGGGTGTAATTTTGTTCTAGGGTGGTTGTTTCTTTTCTCTCTCCTTCCTTTTGCATTCCTTGGTTCTATCTCTTCATTATGGATATCTCTAAAGTACCAGTGCTCACACCTTTTAATTTCTTCGAATGGAAATCTAAAATTATATTGGTTTTGCAAAGTAAAGGGTTATACCAAGTTACCATGGGGTTAGAGACCGAACCTAATGATGAACCCGAAAAATCTAAATGGTTCAACCGTTGTGATGAAGCCTTAGGTCTTATTTGTATGTCTGTCTCTCCTGACTTGCTCTTCCACATCGAAACTTCCTCAACACCCCATCAAGCATGGAAAATGCTCGATGATATGTTTGGGAAGCAATATGACATGAGAGCGCATGAGTTGGAGAACGAACTACTAGGGTTAAATCCTAGTGACTTTGAAAACCTACAGGCCTTCTTCTCAAAGTTTGTCCACACTAGACTGCTTCTAAAGGAATGTAAAGTGGATAAGAAAGACTCTCAATTGATCATGTCAATTATTTCTAAGTTAGGTCCTGAATACTCTGTTTTCGTTTCAACTTTCCACACCATGAAAGCTACCTTGGGTAGTACTTGGACTATGCCCTCCTTTGATAGTTTTTCATCCCAACTCATTCGAGAACAGGACAAACTCATTCAAATGGGGACTCTAAAATCCAAGTCACATGCCCTTGTGGCGAATAAGGGCAAGAAAAATGAAAAGAAGAAAGAAACTAAGGACCAACCTAAGAAAGAAACCAAGACCAACCAACCCCCAGTTAAGCCCATCACTCATACTTCGACTTCTGAGCCTAAAGCGAAGAAGGAAAAGTATAAATGCTCCTATTGTAAGAATTCTGGCCATGATGAGCAACATTGTTTTTGGAAACAAATTGATCACTTAACTCATTTACTTGAGAAGAATAAAATAAGTGTTCTGAATCCATTAAACAAAATGCTCAAAAGGGCGAGTCTTCTAATGCAAAGGAGACTAAAAATGAAAAGAAGAAAGGTAAGGCCCTCGTAGCTAGATCAGCTCCATCATCAACTTGGATTATCGATTCTGGTGCCTCGCACCACATGGCTTCTTCAGAGGTTGAATTCTCTAGCATTGAACCATGTGGCATGTCCCAAATCACATTGGGTGATGACACTCATGTGTCGGTTTCAGTAGTGGATCAGTAGAGATAGAAGGTGGAACATTTAACCAAGTGTTGAGTGTTCCCAATCTCTCTACCAATCTCCTATTAGTTTACCAAATCACCCACCTTGGTGAAGGAATGTGAGTGGAATTTTTCCTAACTCGGTGATTATTCGTGAGCTTAACTCTGACTGCATTGTGGTTGAGGGAAAGGCAGATCACCATTCATAGTTGTATACCTTTTCCCACTTCTCTTCTGATTCGACGCCCAATGCCTTGCTTACTCATGCAAATGAGGTTAGCAAGCTATGGCATGAGCGTTTTGGGCATCTAAATTATCGTTACCTTGAACAATTGAGCCAAAATGAAATGGTCAATGGGTTACCCCGAGTTAAGTTTTCTAAGGGTCTTTGTGAGGGTCAGACTTGGAAAGCACCCTAAAAAAAGCTTTGACAAGGGAAAATCCTAGAGAGCTACTCGTCCCTTAGATCTTGTTCATAGTGATGTTTCTGGCCCTTTTCTGTCTCCTTCTTTTACTAGAGCTCTATATATACTAACCTTCATTGATGACTTTTCACGTTATACTTGGGTATATTTTCTTAAGCTTAAGTATGAAGTTTTGAGCATTTTCAAAACTTTAAGGCTCTCTACGAGAAACAAGCGGAATGGTCTATCAAGGTTCTTCGAACCGACAATGCAGGTGAGTATGTGAGCAACACGAGTTTGAGGATTTATGCACTTCGAGGGGATTGCTTTACAAAGATACGATTGCTTACTGACCCTTCCCAAAATGGAGTTGCAGAAAGAAAGAACCAAACTTTAAAGGAGATGGCTACTTGTATGGTTCACTCGAAATCTCTTCCTCCATAGTATTGGGCTAAAGCAGTGAATTATGCTTGTTACATTCATAACTTTGTTCCACACAAGGTAGTAAGAGGGATGACACCCTTTGAAGCCTGGTTTGGACACAAGCCTGATGTTGAGCACTTTCGAGTCTTTGGATCCAAGGCTATGGCTCGGATTCCTAAAAATAAATGCAAGGCATTGGATCCACAATCCAAACCTTGTATCTTTGTCGGGTATCCTGATGGCATGAAGGGATATCGATTGTTGAACCCTACCACTCGTGAGCTTTATATTGAGAGGAGTGTGAAGGTTGATGAGGCATCCTTGACTTCAACTTCCACTGAGGTTCTTTTGCCCACTAATTCAGATTTTGACTCTTCAGATGATGATGTTGTTGAGTGAGTTCAGCCTCTCCCTGCTCCTCCCGATCCTCAAACTTCTGAGTCTTTTGATTCTAACAGTAGTGATGATGAGGACTATGTCCCTTCTCACTCAAGTGAATAATCTTCCGACTCGAGCCTAAGCCTTCGGGACCTCTTTGGGCTAGGAAAATTTACAGAGTGCTGGAGATTTAGTTGGAGATCCTTTGGATGAGAGACGTACTCGCTCAGACTTCACTGGACCTCACTCCTTCTTCACCTCTGCTTCTGATCCACCATCTTTCCAGGAAGCTTATGGGATTCCTGAGTGGGATTCTACCATGGATGAGGAGTATTCCTCACTCATAAAGAATGACACTTGGGATCTTACCCTTCTTCCAAAAGGAAGAAAAATCATTTGGTGTAGGTGGGTATATCGAACAAAGTATGGAGCTAATGGAGAAGTTGAGAAGTATAAAGTGTGACTTGTAGCTAAGGGTTTCTCCCTGTAGCCGGCTGGGGTTGATTACTCGAAACCTTTGCTCCAAGTTGCGCAAGATGACTTCCATTCGACTAACCCTTTCCATCGCGCCGCTAACGATGATGGGAAGTTCACTAGATGGACGTTAAGAGTGCCTTCCTTCATGGGGACCTAGAGGAGGAGATCTATATGGAACAACCTCTCGGGTTATGTCCATGATCCATACCTCATTTGCAAATTAAAGAAGTCTCTCTACGGCCTTAAATAAGTCCCTCCGGCTTGGTATGCCAAGATGGACTCCTTTTACTTGCATCGTGGTTCATTTGGTGTCACTCTGACCCAAATGTGTATATTCTGTGATAGGATGACTCCATTCTTATTCTTGTTCTCTATGTTGATGACTTGTTGATCACGGTATCTCTTCCTCTATCATTGATTCTATGAAGATCTCCTTGGCCAAAAATTTCTCCATGTCTGACTTAGGATTGCTTCATTACTTTCTTGGGATCCAAATTTCACAATATGACTCAGAATTATGATCTTGCAGCCTAAGTACTCTCTTGATTTTCTTGCTCAGTTTCACATGTCCGACTGTAAGTCCTCACCTACTCCTTTTCTTTTCAGATTAAGTTGGTTTCTGATTGCTCTTCCCCTTGGTTGACGATACCCTTTATCGACAGTTGGTGGGAATCTTGATCTACCTTACTCACACTCGACTAGATCTATCGTATGCTGTCGGGATCATGTCTAGATTTATGCAGGAGCCTCATGAGATGCATTTAAAAGAAGCAAAGCAGATCCTTCACTATGTTTGTGGCACTCACATAGATGGTATTCATTACTTAGGAGGGACTGAGATTGACTTGGTTGGATTTACAGAATCAGATTGGGCCGGTGATCTAGATCATCGAAAGTCTACCTCAGGCTACAGTTTCACTCTTGGTTCAGTTCGTTAGTTGGTCCAACAAGAAGTAGAACACCATTGCCATATCATCAACAGAAGTAGAATACAGAGGAGCAGTTAACACTGCCACAGAAGTTGTTTGGTTACAAGGTATCTTGACAGAGTTTGGCATCCACTTTCGGTGGCCTACCATTATCTACTATGACAACATGAGCACTATCTCGATTTGTAGAAATCCAATTCAGCATCAGCAGACGAAGCACATTGAGATTCATATGCACTTCATATGGAAGTGCTGCTACATGAAAACATTATCAACATAAGTATGTTCGAGATAGTGATCAAAGTTCGAGACATTTTCACCAAGTCCTTCACCGAGGTGAAGTTTCTTCACTCATGATCTCTTCTTCGGGGTGAGATCTTCTACACCGCCCATCTTCTCTAGGCTATATAGTCCTCCTTCTTCTCCTCTTCTTCTTTCCAGAAATATGTTGTTTGTACATGGGCACCTTATCAGGCCTTTAGTTATGGGGCCCATTGACACATCTTTCTTAGTTGTCTAGGGGAGTCTTCTTTTTTGTTCTGGCTTACCTTGACCTCTTCCTCAACTTCGATGAAGGGGGGGTGTTGGTGTGTGTGACTACCTAGTCATTGTCCACATCACCTAGGTGAGTCATCTCACCTTGCGAGAGTCATAGGTCTTAGGAAGTCAAATGACAAGTGTCAGATTCTATCATAGAATCTGACATTGTCATTTGCATCAATGCATCATAGGAGTTACATTCCTTATTTGGAATTGTAACTCCTCTTCTAGTGGCATCATATGCATCAGTCAACGTCATATGCGTCAGTGGCATCATTGAGGTTCTTTCCATGTTTAGGCATGGGGGTTACACAACACCCCTATTTGTACTTCCTATTTTTCGATCTATGAGAATGAGCAGACCTATTATTCTTACTTGCAATCTTCTTTCCATTGATTCGAATCTTGCATATTGCATTGGCTTGACGTTACCATCAAAGTGCAACTTCGTTGTGGTGCATCGCCGACATCGGTTCTCATGAATCCTCTTTCAGTGTATCCTCCAACCTTTAATTTCTTCTCGCTGAAATGTTGGAAGAGATATTTTTATTGTCTTGATTTTGTGGGTGATTCAACGCCATTGTACAAAGAAGTGTAGAGAGGCACACCCATTTGTAATTATTGTGCATAATTACATAAGGACACCGTGTCCTTCGCAATTATTGTGTATGGAGTTCGTAGACTAGTCTCGAACTCACTTGTTGTGTCTGAACCGGTGTAGGTACATTGTGTTAGTAGAAAACCCTCAATGATGCCCCCATCTTTGGGGCGCATGCGATGACCCTGGAAGGAGAATGTGGCCCAAAAGAGGACCAACCACACTCTGACGTGTAGAACTCTTCCCGTAGGGGAAAGGGAAATGCTTGCGCAGATACCCAAGGAGCACACAAAAGGGGATGGCTAGCCAATACAAGTGTTAGTCTAAACACATGCATGCAAATAAGACAAGTGTAAAATATGCAGACAATGTAAGAACTACAAGCAAAGTAGTGTAAACACACAAGAAAATAAGAAAACCGCACAAAGTAGGTTTCAAACATGGGACATCACTCACGAGGTCATAAGACACGCAAGACCATCATGGCCGTGAACAACAATCAAGTGTGCACAAAAGAAAAGGGAAAATCCCACATACAATGGCAAACAAAATAGAAAAATAAAAACAAATGTGTAGTCATGGAAACATGTAGTCCTGCAATACAAGTGATGCACATGGAACACCCGTTAACATGTTAGAGTGATAACCAATATGTCAAAGCATGTAGAAGCAAGTAGTAAAAATGTTAAGTAAAAATGAAAGAATAACACCCGAATAGGATGAATGTGGATGCCCCTACAAACCGTATAGGAAGGGTAGAAGGCGAGCATCAATGCCACCTATAGAGCCTTCAGTATCTCGTGATCACACTAGACAAAGGCACGAACGCGCATGTGTGTATGGTAATGACATATAAGAAATCAATCTAACATGTGTATTAGAATGAGCATGCATAACACTAATAAGCAAGAGTAAATGCTACCAAGATGGTGCAACATGTAGTGGATGGATGGAACGTAATGTAATATGGAATGATATGAGAAACGTGCCACCCGAGTGGATGGAATGTGTATGCAGTGAGGTTCATTTTGTTTTCCCCCTCTGGTCAAGAATGAACTGTAAATGAGAGTGCATCATTGGGAAATGGTCGAGTAGTGTTGGTTGTATCTAGCACGCTGTGATGAGTGTGTATATGTAGTGGTGATGAAATGTGAGATGTGGAGAAAAAAATGCGTGAACCCTATAGTTGAAGCATGTATCATGACTTTGTTAAATATATGAGTGATGATTTATCCCTAAGTGTATATCACTATAGGATGAATGGATGGGGATGGGACATATGGAAAGATGTGCATGGACCCTATAGCCTAAGCGTATACCACGACTTGTTGAATGAAAGAGTGATGATTTATCCCTAAGCGTATATCACTATAGAATGAGTGGATGGTGATGAGACATATGGTAAGATATGCATGGACCCTATAGCCTAAGTGTATACCACAACTTGGTGAATGTGAGAGTGATGATTTAGCCCTAAGCGTATATCATTATAGAATGAAAAGGATGAAGATGGGTGACAATGTAGCCTAAAGTGTATGTCACTATAAGATGGTAGGAAGGGGTGACAATTTATACTAAGGTATATGTCACTAACGTGTGAAATGGTGGATGAGGAAAATCTTGCATGAAAGGTCCATTTGATTAGTAAACCCTTAATAGTCAAGTATGAACCGAGGAACTAGAGTGCGTCATAGGGTAGTGAGTGCAGCACGTAGAAGACAACGTAGTGTAAATGACTAAGGTATGTGAATGTATGGTGTGGGAAACGTAATGTAGAGTGTGTAAGGGGTATGGAATGTAATGTAATAAATGTGTAGGTAGAAATAGAATGTGTAATGATGATAGGTAAAACTAGACCCAAGTATAAGGAATCTAGTGTAGGATATAGAATGGGTAAGATGTATGAATGCAACGTGGGTGTTTAGGATGTAAATGTAGTGTGGAAAATATGATGATAGGTGTGGGTATAATATGTGATGGTAAAAGATAAAGCTAGACTCATATACAACATGACCTAGCATAAATGTAGAATGAGAGGATGAAATGAAAAACTAGGCTCATATACAATGATGACTAGTGTAGTGTAGGCTATGGAGATATGATGTAGGATGATGGAGTGTAAATGTATAGATCATGTAGTGTAGTGTGTGGGGTTGAGTGTAATGGTAATCCCTCAACATTCCAGTGTGAACCAAAGCGCTAAGGTGCGTCATCTAGTAATGAGGGTGTGAGAATATGGGATGAGATATAGGGATAGATGATGATTATAAATGATAGAGATGAAGTGTAGGATGTAAAAGGGTACAAGTATGTGAAGCGAGGGGGTATGTCATGTGATACGCCCAAGCAATAGTGTGAGAAGAGGCTATGTGAACTCATCAAGGAGATTGTCGTCCTCTAGGTCAAAGTCAAATGGATCGGGATTAACAACATGGTAGGCTATAGTGTGAGGTTGATCATGTAATGAGCCGGTAAGGTGTAGACTATACATGCCCATAGTGTATTCTTCATCAGTGAAAGGGGGATGTGGGAAACCATGGGCATACCAGCGAGTGTAGTTAGGTGAGTAGCCAAGGAAGGAACTATTGTAGATTAGGACACGACCGAATGACATAGGGAATGAAATGTCAGTGTGACTAGGGTCCAAAGTGCCACCAATGTAAGTAATCCAAGAATCTCCTAATGTGAGTGGAAAGGAACAAGGTGTACGTGGTAAGTAGACGAGGAGATGGAAGACACGTAAGCCGTAAGCATATGTAATGATAAAGCCATAGTATAAATGTGGAGCATGAGTGGAAGGCTGAAGGTCCTCAAAAGTGAAACCAAGACGAGCGAGGCCTAGTAGGGGAACATATGGTTTCATCATGGGTGGGATCAAATGGAACATGGTCCCAAAATGAGTCACGGATAAAGAGTGTACATGTGAAGGGTGGGTGCATGGGTGATAATGGCGAAGATGGGATGATATTGTTCATGGAAGGAAGGGGTGGACGATATGAAACAACAAAGTAGTAGGAACAAATGATGGAGGGGGAATTGCATCTAGTAAACAAATAGCTCCCTTAAGTGGCGGTAAATGTGGTTGATCATCCAAAGGTTGAGGTTCATTGGTAGTATCAATGTGAGGAATATGAATTCTAGTATGAGGGTCATGGACATAATATTGGAATAGATCACAATCCTGGAAGACAATATACTTGATACGCTCATGTAAGAATTTAATGCAACGGTAGATGGTAAAAGTGACAACTTGCATGGTGTGAAGCCATGGTCAACCCAAGCAAGATTATATGCGACATGAAAATCATTGACAAGAAAACGACAAGGAGAGTTTTAGGACCTACGATTAAACGCAAGGTGACGTGGCCTAAACATGGGCGAACACAACCGTCATAAGCATGGAGTGAAATGGAGGAAGGACTAATGTCACAAGTGGACAAACCTAAAGCTTGGAGAAAATACATGGAGCATGATTGAGCTCAAACCCATTATCAATAAGAGTGCGTTTGACAACAACATTGTAGATGCGAGACATGATATAAAGTGGTGGGTCATTGTCAAAGGGGTGAATGTCAGTAGGAGGATTGCCCATGAATGCTATATGTTGAGAAAAAGGCCTTGGAAAATGTGTCATACAGGGAATCCGGATGCATGTCAGCAGAAACATCGGTAGTAGTAAAGAGGGTTTGAACACAATGAAGAAAATCAGGATGGGTAAGCAAGTATTCAGTAATGGAGATATTCATGATGGTGGAATGAAAATCCCTAGAAGGTGGTAGAAAGAGATTTCAGTTCACCAAAATGATTAACAAAATGGTGATTCCTAGATGCCTAAAGGGATATCTAGGGTATTAATGTTAATCTAGTTAGGAGGACTAAAATGTTGTAAATGAACTAAAGCAATATGAAATAAATGTAAATAAATTATTCTAAATGAAATAAAACCCTAATATGCAAGAGAAAATAAAGGAAATGACTTAGCTGATAAAAAAATATTGTCATACAATGTCACGGATCTGGAAATAAAATCTGAAAGTGCAAATGAACCCTCAGAGACCCTGCGAAGGGTAGATCTAGCCTCTTTGAGGTGACATAGGTTCTTGGGAGTGTATTGGGGCACCCCGGTGCCCTGGTCTAAAATACGGGCACTTGGAACATTACAAATCCTTAGAACATGAATCATGGTATGGTCGCTAAGTTCCTTCAAAACTTCTTGTTTGTCACACTTTGGATTCGTTGGATGAACTAGAGAGTGACCCGCAATGCAATAAGAAGTACAAAACCCTAGAAAAATTAAAGATGCATATGAATGGGTCAGATTGACCTCAACCGCCAAACTAGTGGTCTTATCACTGAGTGTTCCACTAAATTTTAGACCTAGATGTAGTTTTAGTGTGTGTGTGCATGTCGTTCTCAGGTGTTCTCGTCTAGTCGCACTTTGTGAAGTAAATGAGCAATAGTAGCTATAAAATATAAGTAGCATGTGTGCATGGAATAGAATGGAATCTCTCTGCCCCTATGAAGTGTGTTTGATTCATATCTCCTAGCTTGAATGCATGGTACCATGTGGATGCAATGGATGCAACTCTAGATGGAGTGATAGTAGTGATAAGATGCAATGACCTAGGACCCTCATTATCGTCTTATAACTTTATATTTATAGGGCTCTCAAGCTTAATTTCATAATTGATCCCACAAGGCCAACCGAGAAGAATATAAATATGGCCAACAGCTAGAAGTGAACCAAAAAGGAGCAGAAGAGGTTATGCATTGACCGAGGTGCCTGAATGGGACCGAGTGCCTCAGGATGCCCCAAGACAGTGGGGCGCCCTGATTTCAAGCTAGAATGTCGGAAAGATCATGAAATGGGCTTATAGGTATCCAAAAATACAAAATAAAAGATAAGAAAAAGGTGGCCAAAAGGTGGGATTAATTAGTACTTTGTACACTTGAGAACCTTCTAAATAATAGTATAAGACCGGGATAAATATTTTCTAATGTGCAATATTTGTGTCTACAAGATTGTAATTATCTTCCAAGAGAATCTAAATAGTGAATCTGGAAGAAGCACAAGAAGAAGGTTAATCTCTAAGGTACTAAAACTCGGTGTCGTAGCTCGCTTTTCTAGTGGCAGCGCACCCCTCTACAGCAACAAGAGCTAAGGTGGTTTGGTCCCCCCTCCTCCTGGTTGGTTGAAACTAAATCGAGATGGTGCTTCCAAAGGAAATGTTGGTGCCATTCTTCGTGACGATTTGCATCCCTTTAGATGCGACTATTGTTAGATTCGGTGTTGGCTCCAACCATCATGGTGAAGCAATGGAAATCCTCGAAGGTCTTGATCTTCTCGCACAATATTGGACAAGGGCAGATGCTTGTGGAAAGTGATTCCCTAAACCTTATTAGAATTTTGAATTTTAATGAATCGGCGTAATGGACTATCATAAACATTATTTAGGATATCAAAATTTTATATTCTAGCTTCCAGGAGATCAATTTTCAGCATGTTTATAGGGAGGGCAATAAGGTGGCTGACCTCCTAGCAAATATGGGAGTTTTGGTTGATGAGCAAAAAACTTGGATTGGTAACTTTCCAAGTGACCTTCTCAACAATATCTATAATGACCATCCCACTAAGCATTAGGCTCTTTATGGGGTTGTTTCTGCTCTTTGGCGTCATGGATAGTGCTAACATCAATGTCAACAAATTTAGCTATCACCCCCTTACAACGGCGGTTGCTTTAATTATGATATTGAGGCCATCATTAAGAAATGCAATTTGAAATTTGGGCACATGTGTGACAGTAACATTGGATTAAATGTGACCTTTTGGGAAATATTTTTATTAGATTATAGTTATTATTTTCCGGCTTGGTGGACATGTGTGGACGTCCATTTGAAAGCCTCTCTCTTCCATTATTTATTCAGAACCCAATTAGCAAATTTTGCACTTTTTGTCAATTTCAAAAATATGGATGGGAAAATCAAGAGAATTGAACCAGTTTCCTGCGAATAATTTAAGGGCGATGGTGACATCTAGGACATTCTTCAAGAAGTTGGGATTACTACTTTCATAGAGCATCTCTCACGGCATTCCTTCTAGGTTTCCTGTAGTGTTCTTGCCTCCTGGAAGAAGGGAAAGGTCAAGCTCGGCAACACTAATTTTATCATCTCCACGAACTCCATTGCTACGACCACTGGTCTGCTGTCTGCAGGTGATGTGTATTTTAAGAGGTCCCTCAAGGCAGAGATGGTAGAATTTCTTATTCCTGTTGAAAAATCACATAAATACCTCTCAATATATGAGCGGGCTACTTTGGCTCCTTCGTGGGATAGAGTGGCTGAGGTGATCATGTGTTACTTCACTCTTGACAACCATTACAAGCTTGTTTATGGGTTTTAGCTCTTCATATTGTCCTATCTTCGCTACAGTAAGAACGTAAACTTGGATGCATCCATGTTTCAATCTCTTGATCATTCCATTAATCTTGTTAGGGAAGGAGAGGGTCCTCTCCTTCACCATGGGCTTTTGTACCTTTTGTTTCATATTGTTTCCTCCCCTACCGAGCTTCTACACTTTCCGCTGAAATTGGGCAAGAGTCATTGTTCATTCGTTGTTTCTCTACTCCCTTTGCCCACCCCCTCATCCTCTTCTGCCTTCCTAGCTACAACCATCATCATTAGTTGATCTCTCATGATTCTGAATCTAATATTTTGGTATTCCTCCATTCTCTCTCCCTTTTGGGATCCCCTTTTGACCATTCTCCCACCTCCCCTGTCATGTCTGCGGCTTCCCATGTTCCCCCATTCTCCTAGGGTTTCATCGTCTATGCACCCTCATATCCCTTTCGATGAGAAACTCATCCTTGAAGTGTTGTTTGGTCTCTCATAAGTGTACCATGACTCCCTGCTTCGACATCAAGAATCTCCTCAAGTTTTAATGGAGAATCATGTTATGGAGATCGATAGAAATCAACAACTGAGGAAGGTACAAAAGATAAAGAGAACATCGACATTGTGACTTCCATTCTTACAAAACTTCAATGTGCTTTTACCGTGATCAAAGCTTGGAAATATTTCACTAACAACACTAGAGCTATTTTGGACAAAGACTGTGTCGAACTCCTTAATTTGGTTCATTCCTTGGTGGACAAAAGTGCGTTGGTTGTTGCTAAGAATGTTGTTCATGACCTTAAGATATTTTATGCTAAGTAATTATACTATTGTATCTAGATACTACTTTTTTGCTTCACCTTTTGGATTTACTCATATAATTTTCACTGCTCTATCTATCTAGATGGGATTTTTGTATAAAGGATGAGGGTCCTTCCAAAACCCCCTTTTACCCTAATCTAAAAATACATACACAAATACAAATTTTGTATTAAAATAACTATGTATTTAATAAATGTCACAATTCTAAAAAATATATTTTTCATATTTAAGATATTCTTGATATAAAAGTAAAAAAATCCAATGACAATAAAATTATATATGTTAACTTGATATATATTTTTATAATGTTGTATATAGTATTTTGATATTTTTATTGAATGTTATAGTGATGAAGTTTAAACTTTTTTAAATTGAAAATTACGTGAAATTTATTCCATGGGACATATGTCACAATAATAAACTTTACAATCATTGAAAAATTATGAGTGTTACTTGCCATTAATAAAAACTCCTACTTAAACACTATAATTGAATTTTGAAATTCTAAATACTTAAACATTATAACTTAAAATTTTTAAGGTGCATATAATAAAATATTACATATGTGCTACATTTATATATGTTTTTACTATATGGCTCCTTTCTTGTCCATCTAGGTGCAAAATTTCGAAAAGATGTCAGTTTACAATAAACATAAAAGTTACCTAATATGGAGGTTTAAAAAGAAACTATAAGAGCTAAAAGAACTATATTATTACAATATTAAAATGGTTACTAATATCTCCCTCGTGATCTTATTGGGAATTTGTGTAAGATAAAATTATTCTACCTCTTAGTTGATGGAGATCCAATTTATCTTTATAAAGAATGCAAATCTCTTATTGAAGTTTTTGACTTTCAGCTTCTTATCTACTGCTCTCTTATATGCCTCGGATACTTCATGTTGTGTAGGAGCCTTGATTTTCTTATTTCATCCCCAAACCTTTCAATGAGTGTTATTATATACCAGTGTCATTCATCTTTACTTAAATTTTCACCATCTTTGAATAGCGAAAGAAGTCCCATGTTTAATAATTTTTTAGAGTAATATGTGCTTTTAATGTCTTCTCTCTAGTTTCTTTAATTGTCTGTGCAGTTTTTGATAAGTGATATTGGTCTTTTTCATGCCAATGATTAAATATTTTAAAGTTGCAACATCATCCCATCCCATTGTTTAAATTCATTTTCATTTGCAACTCGAAGGTTACAGTTGACCTTAATAACTATAAGATGTCTCTCAACCCAATTTTTAGATTAGGGACCTATCTTTTCATTTTTAATCTTTGTAAATTTTCCCACTCCTTGAAAACTTAATGATCTCCCACATATTTCATAGAGTTTTTGGATATCATCAACATTGAGCCTTAATAATCTCATCATAGTATCTATGTAGTGTGGATATAGGATTGAATTTTCTCTTCTTTCCTTAAAAAGGGTATCCTTGGACATCTTATCATATCCTTTTATTCTTGTATCATTCAAGTTCCTTAGTAGATTTGCACCCTCCAAAGTTGAGATGAGAGGAAAAATTCGTCCATTTTACATGGAAAGGTAAGTTGAGATAAATCTATTTCATCTTGTTGACTTTCTTTTTCCAAAGACCATCCCACATTACACTATTATGACATGTGATAATATTTGGTTAGGGTATATGTATATACATATTATTTTTTACTCTCACCAATGATTTCTCTTTACAAGCTATTGGCGCATTAACCTCCATGATTGTGTACCTTAAGGGACATTCTTAGAGTGGGATTGGGTTGGTTGACAGTATCTCATGATACATTCCTTGTGTGAGGCATCACCCTAACTTGATCTAACATATATGTCTACTACCTCCATATTATCTCTTTACAACCACTTGATATCCTCAT
Organism: Taxus wallichiana var. yunnanensis; assembly: GCA_018340775.1. Classification (NCBI taxonomy): domain Eukaryota; kingdom Viridiplantae; phylum Streptophyta; class Pinopsida; order Cupressales; family Taxaceae; genus Taxus; species Taxus wallichiana. Next base: position 304,733,690 of record CM031238.1, read on the forward strand.
TTTTACCACATCTATATCCCATTTAGATCACCTTCAAAACTAGGGGGAATGAGGGGGAATAGAGAGAATGTCATAACATAGAGATGAAACATAAGAAAATGGAGAAAATAGAGTATAGCGGTGTTCACAAGAGAAATAATAAGAAGTTGACAAGAAAAAATAAGGTTGATAATATTAACAACACAAAAAAATAGTTTGAGATTCAATAATTGTAATAACAAACATGCCGATAAAATCTACCTAATATACGAGGTTTAAAAGAAAGTATAAGAGCTAAAAGAACTATATTCTTACAGTAAAATGGATTACTAATATCTCCCACATGATCTTATTAAGAATTTTTGTAAGATAAAATTCTTCTACCTTCTCGGTTGATGGAGAGCCAATCTATCTTTCTAAAGAATAAAAATATCCAATTTAAGCTTTTTGACCTTCACTTCATCTCAATCTGGTCTCTTATATGCCTCGGACATTTTATATTGTGTAGGATCCTTGATTTTCTTTATTTCATCCCCAAACTCAATGAGTGTTATTATATCATGTTGTCATTCATCCTTCTTCAAATTCTTACCATCTCTAAAGAGTGAAAGAAGTCCCATGTTCAATTAATTTTTAAAAGTAATATATGTTTTTAATGTCTTCTCCATGGCTTCTTTAATTTTCTATGCAATTTCTAAAAAGTGATGGTGGCCTTTTTCATGCCAATGATTAAATATTTTAAAGTCGCAACATTGTCCCATTCCATTTATTCAAATTTGTTGGCATTTATAACTTGAAGGTTGTAATTGATTTTTATAACTATAAGATGTCTCTCAACCCAAATTTTAAGGTAGGGACCTATCTTTTCATAATTAACGTATGTAATATTTCCCTCTCCTTGAAATCTTAATGATCTCCCACATATTTTCCTAGAGTTTTTGGATATCATCATAGTATCTTTGTAATGTGAATCTAGGATTGATTTTCTCTAATTTCCTTCAAAAGTGTCTCCTTGCCCATCCTATTCTATCCTTTGTCTTGTATCATTCAAGTTCGTAAGTATATTTGCACCCTCCAAAATCGATATGAGAGGAAAAATTCATCCATTTTGCAAGGAAAGGTAAGTTGAGATAAGTTTATTTCATATGGCTAAGTTATCATTTAGTGATCCATTTTTACTCATTTCCTTTGATTTCAATGTATGATGTTTCTTTTCCATAGACCATTCCACATTGCATTATTATGATGTACGTGATGATCTTTGGTTAGGACAAATGTATGGACCTTATTTTTCACTCTCACTAATGATTTCTTTTTGCAGTTATTTTCGCATTAACCTCATGAGTGGGGTAAGTGCACCAAGTTGGGGGCCAAAAAGTGGACAAAACCCGAAAATAGCCGAAACGCGTACGCATTTTTCCATAACATGGTCACATTTTATTTTTCTTGGGTTGGTAATTACTGAGCCTAAAATACGTACACATTATAACGCATACGTGTTTTGTATAGTATGGACTATATATGTGTATTTGGGGGCTTATACTTACAAAAATAAATGTTTAATAATTTAAATTTTATTATTTCTTTTATTTTTTCTGTATAATTTTATTATTTCTTATACTTTAAATTTATTTTAGTAAATATAAGAAGTTAGTGTCACTCTACACCTGATGGAAGTGGTCTGTAGCTCAACAATTATAATCTAGAAGATAGTTTTTGAAAATATAATATGGTCAGTACTTAACTCATTTTCAGGATTTCAGCAAAGGACCTAAAACTTTCAAGGCATATATATTGTAGTCGGTCTTTGTTTTGGGAAAGCATATACTCGTTTTGTAGGTTTTTTGACCTTCTAAATTGGATTTTGGCCCTACCACTGCTTGAATTGGTACCAATTTTTAAATTTGGTCCATAATTCACTTTAGTGACCATGAATCAACTCTATGATGCTTGTCTACTTCTTACTAAAATGAGATCCTCACTTTGTAGATAGAGGATTGCTCCTTGAATGGGATTCTTGTCCTATGGCCAAAATGAGGTGATTGTAATGTGCCTCCTCCTTAATGTTTGATCACACTACTAGGAGTTGAATGAGTTTTTATGAATAGTACTAAGTGAATTGCATCAAGTAAACTCAGATGATTGCTCATTCTTAGAAACATGGTGCTCCATATAAAGATCATCCCCTCACCTTTCCTAGCTCTAAAATTATCCTTTCATGGAATCAAATTCACAATTCTCATACATGTTTTTGCTCATATGTCTCTCATGGAGACAAATGATGCCTTAATACTTCACACATGATGGTCCTTGATACCTCGATGACATGACTAACTCATTTTAGCTTGTTTTGAAGGGTGTTCAATTATCTACAAAATGACCAAAAATGGCCTTTTTAGGCCTTCAGAGGAAGTAATCTCTCATCAAATCTAAATGAGTTGATCAATCATCTTAGACACTATTCCCTACACCTGAATGATCTTATTAGGACTTTCCTTTGGGTCAGGGTTTATGATTTAGGGTTTTAGGTTTAGGGTTTAGGGCTCAGTGGTTCAAGGTTTAGGACTCAGGGTTTAGGGTTTAGGGTTTAGTGTTTAGGGCTCATGGTTCATATTTTAGGGTTTAGGGTTTAGAGCTCATGGTTTAGGGTTCACGGTTTAGGGTTTATGGTTAAGGGTTTATGGATCGGGGTTAGGGTCGAGGGTTTAGGATTTAGGGTTTAGGGCTCAAGGTTCAGGGTTTAGGGCTCGGGGTTTAGGGCTCGGGGTTTAGGGTTTATTGTTTAGGGTTTAGGGTTGAGGGTTCATGTTTCAGGGTTCAATGTTTAGGGTTTGAGCTTAGGCTTAGGGCTTAGGGCTCAAGGTTCAAGGCTTAGGGTTTAGGGCTCAAGGTTTAGGGTTTAGGGTTTAAGGCTCGGGGTTGAGGGTTGAGGGTTTAGGATTTAGGGCTTAGGGTTTAGGGTTTAGGGTTTAACACTCATGGTTTAGGGATTAGGGTTTAAGGTTTAAAGGTCATGGTTCAGGGTTTAGGGGACAAGGTTTAGGGTTTAAGGCTTGGGGTTTAGGTTTTAGGGGTTAGGGTTTAAGGCCTAAGGTTTAATGCTTAAGGTTTAATGCTTAAGGTTTAGGCTCACCCATTCACTCACTATAATGTTTTATGTCTTACCCATTCTTATAAGTATTGACAGAGAGTATTCAACTAAAAATGGTTCATCTACTTTGTAGGTAAAACATTCAAAGGGATTCATCACAATTTGATGCCTTTCATCTACTGATATTTTGAAGGAGGGAAATGTCAGATATCCAAGAAAAATTTGGTATAAATAAATGTTACCCAATACATCTATCTTCTTTTTCCCATCACATGGGAACTATTTCACTCATTGTAATGTTTTGTGTCTTACCCATTCTTATTAGTATTAACACAGAGTATTCAATTGAAAAGGGTTCATTTGCTTCCTAGGTAGAACATTTAAAGAGAGTAATCACAATTTGGTGTCTTTCATCTATTGATATTTTGAAGGAGGGAAATGTTAGATATCCAGGAATAATTTGGTATAAAGAAATGTTTTGATGCTCTTTTGAATAATTATTTCAATTGCAAGTTGTCATGAACGAAGGTTTCATTTGAAGAATAAAGCTTGATATGTCCAGTGCTTGTGTAAGTTGACAATTTGAGAGGATTTCTGAGGTTCAAGTTTATTTTCCAAGATACATTACTCCAATGTTTGAAAATGTTTCTCCAGATGCAATGACATTTTGATTCAAACACTCAATGATTCTTGAATGTCCAATCCTACCACAGACCCCAGTAGTCCTAGATCCTTGGGTATAAAGAGACACCGTTACTTGGATTCCATTTATAATGATAGAGATATTTGTAAATTCATGTTATGACCTCTAAATTTGTATGAATTTCAAGTTGTTTGGAAATCACATCACACCCTTCACTAGGATTAATGACTACCCCTATCTTTTTGAAGGTGCTTTTGAAAGCATCCATGGGTTTATCATAGAAGGAATTATAAATGAATGGAAGGTCACTAAGTCAAATGTTAGTTGTGTCCCATTGAACTAAAAACAAGAAAGAATTACTAGGGGATTGATAACTCCTTTGTGTTCTTAGCCATTCCCGGTTGTTTCGCTTATTTTGAGCAGATTTAGGAAGTTTTTTCAAATTTATTATCCATTAGGTAATAAAGGAGCTTTCTCTTTCTCCAGAGGAGAGGATATTACTGAGTAATTTGGTCTAAGGGTTAAGGGTTGAGGGTTTAGGTCGCAAAGTTCAGAGTTTAGGGTTTAGTGTTTAGGGCTCAGGATTTAGGGTTTAAGGTTAAGGGTTTAGGGTTTAGGGTCTAGGGGTCAGGGTTTAGGGATTAGGGTTTAGTGTTTAGGGTTTAGGTGTAGTATTTAGGGATCATAGTTCAGGGTTTAGGGTTTATGTTTTAGGATTTAACATTTAGGGTTTATGGTTTAGGGCTTATGGTACATGGTTTAGGGTTTAGGGCTCAGGGATTAAGGTGTAGGGTTCAAGGCTTAGGGTTTATGGTTTAGAGCTTAGGGTTTATGGTGCATGGTTCATGGTTTATGGCTCAGGGTTCAGGGTTCGAGTTATAGGTTAGAGCTCAGGGCTCTGGATTTAGGGTTTAGGGCTCAGGGTTTAAAGTTTAGGGTTTATGGTTTAGGGCTTAAGGATTAGGGTGTAGGGTTCAAGGCTTAGGGTTTAGGGTTTAGGGATTATGGTTTAGGGTTCATGGTTTAGGGTTTATGGCTCAAGGTTTGGGGTTCAAAGTTACGAGGTTTAAGGTTTAGGGGTTAGAGCTCAGGGCTCTAGATTTAGTGTTTAGGGTTTAGGGCTTAAGGCTCAGGGTTTAGGGTTTAAGGTTTAGGTTTTAGGGTTTAGGATTTAGTGTTCAGGGTTGAGGGTTTATTATTTTGGTTTTAGGGTTTATATTTTAGGGTTTAGGTCTTAGGGTTAATGGTTGAGGGTTAAGGGTTTAGGTTGTAGAGTTCGGGGTTTAGGGCTTAGGGCTTAGGGCTTAGGATTTAGGGTTTAGGGTTTATTATTTAAGGTTTAGGGTTTAGGGTTTGGGATTTAGTTTTAGGGTTTAATGTTTAGCATTTAGGGCTCATGGTTCATGGTTTAGGGTTCAAGGTTCGGGCTTAAGGCTCAAGGTTTAGGGCTTAGAGCTCACGGGTAAGGGTTGAATGTTTAGGGTTTAGGGTTTAGGGTTTAGGGATGATGGTTTAGGGTTTAGGGTTTAGGTTTAGGGCCTCAGGTTTAGGGTTTAAGGTTTAGGGTTTCGATTGTAGAATTTAAACACTAAAAGCTTTAGGCTGAATGTTGAAATCTTGAAAATTACCTATGTACTGACTAGATTATACTATAAAAACTATCTCCTAAATCGTGACTAATGGAGCTATGAGACTAGTTCCATAAGGTGCAGAGTGGCCCTAATTTCTTATATTTACTAAAATAAATTTAAAGTATAAGAAATAATAAAATATAAATAATAATAAATGAAAAATTTAAACATTTATTTTTGTAAATAAAAGCATGCTAGAAGCACATATAATGTTCATACTATACAGAACACGTACGCGTTATAGTGCGTACACGTTTTGTGTTTTCACTTTTTCCAAGCCATGCCTCAAGGCTTGGATCCGGTTTGGATCCCCAAGCCTGAGGCATGGACCTATACAAACACAACAAACGTGTTTTTGCAAGAAAATGCAAAAATTCCACTTCCACCATGATAAATCAACATAAAATGATCGATTCGTTTAAAAAAATTATACCATGACGTAGAGGAAAGTTTCTTCTTTCTAAAAATATAAATTTTCAAATTTTCTGACTAATATAAGGTTTCCATATTATTTATTTTCTAACTATGCCTTTTTATAGCTATTTTTTAAAGTTTAAATATGCCTATCTTTCATCGTGTATCTTTTTTTTGGCTCATCAAAATTGAAAAAAAATTATACTAGCACAAACTAGGCCTAATTCTATACATATTAAAAATATATAATTTTCGATATTTTTGAGGTAGTTAGGGGGGCACGGTCGGAGCTCCGTTATTTTTCAAAACTTTAAATTTCTTGTACTAGAAAAATCATAAAAATAAATACTCGCTAAAAAAATCTAAAAAAAACTCTAGCACAAACTAGATGCTCCTAGCTATCTTTCTACAAAAGGGTTTTCAAAAATACTAAATGGTTCTCAAAAAATGGTGGGGGGCACAAAAGTCACTCTGTTATGTTTTTAACAAAACAGGATCACATGTTGGTATTTTAGTTATTTGACCCACTTAAACTTATCCATTTTCAATAAAATTTAGTAGCTTAGAAACTAGACTCAAAATGCTACAATTCATGTTTATACAACATCTTCCAATTTTGAGTGTAACTATTTCAAAAACTCGTACAAGTTGAAGTTTTTTATTTTTCAAAAAAATGCATCCACTTAAGACCCCCTTTTGGCCCCCAACTTGGTGCACTTACCCAATGTGTTCCTTAAGGGATGCTCTTGGAGTGGGATTGGGTTGGTTGTGATATCTTGCTAGACATTCATTGTGTGTGGCATTGCCCTAACTTGATCTAACATGTCTTTCTACAACCTTTATATTATCTCTTTATGGTTGTTGTGTATCCTCATATTTAACACCTATGTATCCCATTTAGATCACCTTCAAAAATGCTCCAAGTGTTTACTCTATCTCCATTCTCTTTTCTCTACTTTTTAGCTTTTATGGACTATTTGTGGCCGAATGTGTTCAATAAACAATCATATGAAGTACAATTCACTTAACTCTTATATTTTTAATGAGTGGAAAAATTATAGAATCTAAATGATTCTATTTTCTTGAAATATATTGTTTTGTCCAAGGATGCTTTATAAACAATAAGTTCTTTCCTTACGACTTCTTGTCCAAGGATGTGTTATCATGTGTAACTTGTCCTTAAATGCACCAATGTTCCTTTGCATTTATAGACCTATGAAATTTAATTTGGACCATATTAGTGTTAGGGATAAAATAAAATAACTACGGAACAATCCTACATAATTTCATCAACAAGAATCATGAACATAAGTATATAAACAACATAAATAAAAATGCACAACACGAAGACGTGATTTAACGTGGTTTACCCAATGTGGGCTACATCAAATCAGAAACACTTGCTTAGATTTTATTACAAGCCAACAAGAGTAAAATCAAATCTCATATTAGTCTTCTCACAATTATAATGCACATATCTTGTTTGGAGTTGCGCTCAACAAACTCTCCCAAATTCACACTTGAATTCACACACACACACACACACACACACACACACACACACACAATATATCTCCCTATTGTAAGTCCAGTTATTTATAAGTACATCAATAGGTACTTTCCTAAGCATTTTTACAATACCATGGGCACCAATACCATGGGCCAAGAAACCAACCCATCACATGACTTTTCATAAACCTATGGGTCAAATAACACCCATATAATTAATATATGAAAAAAACACATTTTTGGTTACTCCCCCAAAACAAATTGTGGGGTTGTCGATTCCAAACCCCAACAAGAATACATGAAGAGTGTACAATACCTTTTAGTGTACAATTTATAACACGTCCAACATGAAAACAAACTCCACAACCTAACAATTGGGGCATAAATCCAACCTGATTTAATTTAATTTGAATTAAATCTAATTACAGAGTAATTGATGTATAAATGATAAAATACATAAATGACACAAGCAAACTAAGATTTAAAATATGAAACCCTAATCAAGAAGATGAGATAAGAACACTTAGCTAATATACGTGTAACATGGAAGTGATCGAAGTAGGGAGAAGTGATGAACATGATGCAAGCAATGTCATTATTGATCTCTGTAAATTATGTAACTCACGAACAATGATGGACAGGGGCACCCACTACAAGACAGGGGCGCATGGGCATTGATGACTGGATCTAGGTGCTCATGGTTATACGTAAGCTCAAAATGTACTTTATGTTGTGTTGCAAGGGTGTCACAATTATTCCCTATTGATCGTCTGATGTTCGCACTATGATCACCGAAGGTACCTGTAACCTGTAAAGAGATGTTCACATGCACAAGCCCACAAACCACATCAAACCTAAAAAGGAAAATGTAGAATGGGGAGTCAGATTGACCCCAACGATCTCCTCGAGAGTGAACTTACGACCGAATGTTGCACTACATCTTAGACTCCATGTAGTTCTTGTGAATGTGTGTAGAAATTGTGCCCGAGATGCCCTTGTGCAAGTTGCACTTGATAGCGGGGGTCAGAGCTAGAATGCAAAGAATGGAATAAAATGTGTGGATGGAATAGAATGAACTTCCCTTTCTTATGTTGTGTATGCACGATGTATGCGAGTTCCTTGTCCCTTGAATGGATTGGATGGATGTCATGGAGTACTTTAGGTGCCTTTTGAATGTAAGTTTAGGTGATGATAGTAATGTTTAGTGCTTGGTCCTTTATTTTGAACACACAACTATGTATTTATATGATTCCCTTGTTTGAATTTTGTAATTGACAATCTGGAAGACCAACCCATAAGTGAAAAATATGCCCAAAAGATAAAAGAGACCCAAAAAGAGCGAGTAAGGTAGAAAAGGGTTAGGGGCACCCAGAGGGGACATGAGCATTTGGGCGCTTTCGCCTAGATTGACGTTGGTGTCTAAAGCCATAAAAGATAAATCAGTTAAATTTTGACTGGTTGTAGGGTGTGTAAGACCAAATAGAAAACAAGAGACAAAGAAAAAGGCCAAAGATATTTGTCAACCACTAGTTTTCTTGCTTATGAATCATGTAAATGCTAGCATGCTTTTAGGACCTAGAAATGTACCCAAGTGCTTGATTTTGTGTCTACACCAACACAACATGCATGAAAGCTAACAAATAAAAATTTAAAAACCTCATTAAAATCAAATTTGGGTCAAAAGGGCCTATTAAACACATGTGATCGTTTTCATAGGGTTTGAAATGGTCATCGTCTTAATGAAATGGGAAATGATTAGAATTGGCACAAAAATTAGGGGTAAATGAGGGGGAAGATAGAACATCATAATAGATAAGAGGAAACATATGAAAATGGAGAAAAGAGAGTAAAATGAGGTCCACATGAAAAAGAATAAGAAATTGACAAACAAAATTAAAGTTGAGAATATCAACAATACCAAAAAAATGATTCGAGAACCAATAATTCTATCAACAAACGTTGCAATAAAAATCTAATTTAAACAACAATCTAAATTTTTCTAAATTTAATAGACAAAATAATTAAAGTGTAAAACTGTTGCAAAATTGTTAATTTTGTATCAGTGTCTCAAACTCTACCTAATTTCCAAAGAATAACACCACCATGATATGTTAGATGCTCTTTCGCCACTTCCCTTAACAAGTGGTGGTTTTTCAAGCTGAACCTTATTGATTCGATTTCCAGCCACGAAAGGGAGAGAGCCAATAGAATGGGATAATAGGAGCCACATCATGAATAGCAAACCCCTTCTGCCCCTTCAATCAAAACGCCACGTAGGATGGTTCAGGGCCTCATCTTCAAGCTAAATGCAACAAATTGTGTGTTAAGAGGTACACATAAGCGTGTGGGACGGGCTTTCCCCTACACTTTATTATCTACGTGTCTTGCACTCAGGACTCTTGCCATTTGCTTTGCTTTTCTATGCTTGCTTCTTACACGGTTTACTATAAATATATCTCATTATTTCCTTAAATCTCGAACCCATTTTATTCTTGTCACGTTTCCAAAGCAACTTGTGGTTAAGGAAAGATGATACTTGTTATGGATTTTATGGGGGATCAACATGTGGCCTCGTTAACGGTCTTGTCAAGCAGTTCATGAATATACAACCAAACCCTACTTGTGGTTTATTTGCCAACCCTCTTGACACACACATATATATATACATTGCATATATGTCAACCGATCTCAAATGCTTCTAACGACCTTCACTTTTGATTATTGTTCCTGAATGCAAATAATAATCGGTGGTTATGGAGCAAGAATTGCTTTATACGGCTATTTTAGGAAAAAACCTGTATTGAGTGGAAACAGGGACCTGCTGAGTGTGGTGGAACATTATTTTGCCCTCAGTTCGAGCGCTCAGAAGTTATACGCAACATTGCAAAAGTATTTGAAGAAAGCGAGGCATGATCAGATTATTATAGACAGGGTTCTTGCTCGCGTAGAAGAATCCCGAATTGCTCTGTCTGAGGATGAGTGCAGGAAAACAATAGATGAACTCAGGATGTTTTGGTCGGCTGAAGGGGTCCGCCTGATTTCATGCGTGGACGACGAGTTTCGAACCCTGTACCACATGCAAGTAGAAATGCAAAGCAGGCTTGGGGTTTTAAAGAGAAAATTCAAGTATTATAGAGGTTTAATGAGAGGCTGCTCCATAGCAGCTGGCCTCCTCGACAGGTTAACCGATTTACGCGAGGGAGATCGGTGGTTCAAATCTCTGGGAAGGTTTACATCTCAGCAGGTTTTGGTGGAACATCTGAATTTGGGAACATTTTTTATTTGTAAGGATATGGAGAGCATGAAGACGATCGTGGATCGTTTGGAAGACGAGGTCGCCATGATTTCTACAAGCATTGAATTTGGGGAAAGGCATGGTAATTTTTGTGCTCTGCTGCTGGCTACGGCACGGATTCGTAACAGGCGGTGTGGATTCCTTCAACAGTTGGACGAATTCGAAAAGCAAATAAACATTTGCAATAAAACCATCTTCAAAGCTCGAGCATGTCGTGATCCATTAATGGAGGTTAACTGAATATATAAGCGTATGGATGTATCACATTCCGTTTCCATCCTTGTCAAGTTCTTCAATTATATCGAACTGCACTTCATAGCAAGTTGAAATCTGCTCACAACCGTGGAATTTCAGAGGAGATATTACAAATATATTTACTTGTGTGTATATTACCATGTGTATTGTTGAGAATGATAATATAAGAGAGTGTAAGTATATATCACATTCCATTTCCATCCTTGTCTGGTTCTTCAATTATATCGCTCTGCACTTCATACCGAGTTAAAATTCGCTCACAACCGTGGAATTTCAGAGGAGATATTACAAATAGATTTACTTGTGTGTAAAATCCGCTCACAACTGTGGAATTTCAGAGGAGATATTACAAATATATTTACTTGTGTGTATATTATCATGTGTGTTGTTGTGAATGGTAATATAAGAGGGTGTGTGTATATATCACATTCCGTTTCCATCCTCATCTTGTTCTTCAATTATATCGTTCTGCACTTCATACTGAGTTGAAATCCGCTCACAAGCGTAGAATTTCAGAGGAGATATTACAAATATATTTACTTGTGTGTATATTTCCATATGCGTTATAATATAAGAGGGTGTATGTATATATCACATTCCGTTGCCATCCGTCTACTTTTTCAATTATATCACTCTGCACTTCATACTGAGTTGAAATACACTCATAACTGTAGAATTTCAAAGGAGATATTACAAATATATTTATTTGTGTATATTATCATATGCCTTGTTGTAAATAATAATAATAATATAAGGTGTATGTAAATATCACATTCCGTTTCAATCCTCCTCCGGTTCTTCAATTATATTGATCTGCACTCCATACCGAGGGAATATTGCAAACATATTTATTTATGTATATATTACCATGCACTGTTGTGAAAACAACTGCTTTCGTGTGTATATAACCCTGTATTGTTGTGGATCCAACACAAACAAATTCCATCTTTGAATTACAGAAGTCGCAGACTTAATGTGTAAATACAAAATTATAGGGAATTTTGCTACTAAACAGCGTCATCATCATCGACAACGGAAAATTTTAGTTCTTGTAATTGCTTCATATATATGTGGGTATTGTAATAAGTGTATTTTATTAAAAAAATTAAAAGAGAAGTTTACTGTTAATTACAAACTAGCAATTGCAAATGAGTTGCAAGTTACGCCGGAGAGGGCTTGAATTTTATGTGTATAATATGGTTTGGATGTAAAATATATTCTATGATCTATGATAGATGTTTGAGCGAAGAACATAAGTTACATTTTGCTAAACAGTTCACATGTCTTTATGTAAGGTTCCACATTCTGCATACATGTCTATCAAAACATTTGCAACTATATCTAACAAAAATCCTCTATATTTTGGCACAGGTTGGGAGTACTTTGGCAAATTTAAACTAATTGGGTTGGAGCCCTGTTTGTTGCATATGGTGAAACAAGGCGAGGAGTATGCTGGCAAATGTAAACAGGAAACCACTCTTTGTGCCTGAGTGGTGCAAGCGGTTGCAAAAGCTGATGAATATGTACAACGGGAGTAGAATCGGATGGATAAGAACACAAAGATGGAAGCCTCGTTTATAAGAAGCGTGGAGATGCTCTTCCGCTACAACATCTTGGGTATCATTGGCAGGTTTCTTAATCTCATCTACCCACCAAACATAAAATTCCCTAGAGATATGTCATCTCATGGAATGAAGTGATTGAAGGATACTGACAAAATGGGATTGTTGTCTACGCTTTGGGAACATTTAAATGCCAAAATATGAACTTTTGTAAATAAACGCCAAGTGTTCAACCAAATGATACAACATGTTATCTTTTAAATGAATATCATAGTTGTATCTTACAGAAGACATGGTCATCGTCAAGAGACATTGTGATTGTTTCATCAAATAAAACTACCGTATATTCACCCCGCTCATCTCACCTATACCAACACACGTGTGGCCCATAACTAAATACGAGCTTTATAAAGAACGCACGGACATCCATCAAGGCATAGTAGGCAATGTTTTTTTTGTTGGAAGTTACTATATTGTCCTCTCCCCATCACACAAACTTAAAGTAGAAAAATTACAACTCCAATAAACTAAACATTGTTATCCTCTCCGGCGTAAATTGCAACTCATTTAGAACTGCACCTTGGATTCTTTAATTGACTTCCAGAGAAAATGCACCATAAGACTAATACAATGACTTTATTTTAAAATAAACACATAAAATCAAAATTAAAAAATAAATACTAAAACATATTAAACAAATATAAAACTAAAACTAAATGAAAGAATTATCTTCACGCATTTCACTTTTAAAGGACCTCAAAATTAAACCAAATTCCTAAAAAAAAATTATAATTACGTAAGATTTAACATTTAAAAAACAAACTTTAACAAAGACTCCAAAAGATAATTTGACTCTTTATAAGAACAAACTATTTATTTTCCAGGCACACGTATTTAAATACTAAATAAAAAAACTTATTGACACAACACACTAAAAAGTTAAAACAAGACAATTAAAACTTACATAACACGTGAACCAATAAATAAATTAAAAACAAGAGAACTACAAGTCGATGGAACGACAGGAAGTGAAGCTAATGTATTTCCATATTTAAATGTGCACATTGAGAATTTTTATAGATGCATGTAAAGAACTAATAAAATCGCAACCATTGATAAATTATCAAAATATCAAGTAAGGCTCGCATCATTCAATTACAACAAGAACCGATTTGGCAACTCCTCGTAATGTGCGGTCATATTTATTTATAAACCAAATAAGCGTCGTAATAACTTAATGAATCGTATTTTTCATTTAATCGTCTTAATTAAAAAATTATGGTATCTGTCGTTCATAGAATCGCTACTTGTAAGATGCATTTAACATTTGTTTTGTACACATTTGATATTTCTTTTTTATAGAATTATGTGATCTGTTCGTGAGTCACATTATGGTGATTATTATCTAAATTAAGTTATTAAAATTAAATTTATTTGCAAATTTTCATTCTTTTTATAGAATCATGTGATATGTTCGTGAGTCACATTATGGCGATTATTATCTAAATTAAGTTATTAAAATTAAATTTATTTGCAAATTTTCAATTAAATTCTCTACTTTCTGATAAGCAGTGCATTACAGAGGTAAGCCTCATAAAAAGAACAAATCGCGTTGGCAACAAAAAATGTTTCAGGACAATTTTTAAATCTAATAATCAGATTTTTCACAATAAATTAATTATTTGCAGCAAATCACCACTTGCTAAAAAGGTTATAAATGGAAAGATACTTGCCCATTCATGCAAAGAAATTGAATTTTTGCATAATACAATGTTTCGAAGCTTTCATTTAACAAAAAATTATCATCATCTCTAGATATACGTTTCGAGGCTTTGGCGTTCAAGCTTCGATCCCAGCTGTGCGTCACTCTGGATATACGCTTCGATCCCAGCTACGTGCGTCTCTCTGGATATATGTACCACATCAGTGCCAAATCTTGTTCCCCCACAAAAAATCGAGAATATGGGTAAGACACAAATCTATTGCTGCCTCTATTTTGGCGATGAGGATGCGATTTGATCAAGATTGAAAACAAAGCCCATAATGAAAGCTTGTTCAAAACCAGGCTGCACAATCACACTGAAAACGTCTCCTCCCAGTGTTATCTCTGAGCTCATCTATTTTCCTTTCATCTGCAATTTACAAAAACCAATAAGATCCTTCAATCTGGTAATCTGGTAATTGAGCCCTCCACAAAAATTTCTGCTACAGAAACCCTTCTGGCATCCACAAGAACAGAGCATCTTCTTCCTACCGTAATTTATGTTTTTTGACCGCTTCATTTATCTCCTAAGAAGGCTTTACATGGAGATATGTATCTCTGAGAGCAAGGAGCAGAAATGGCATTATGGCCATTGGATCTGTTTAACCACCAGGACTGTAAATATCAAATTTATAGCAGGGTTAAGAGATTTGAAACGAATTGAGGATTGTAAATATCTAGGATAGTAAAAATATCTAAGATTGTAGAAAAATATCTTGGATTGTAAAAAAATATCTAAAATCAGGCAACATGTAAAGTTAATCGCCGGAATTTGACACTTTCCAGCAATGCCTTCTTCAAAGTAAACGCCTCCGCGAATTACATTACATGTAAAACCCTAAGAAACTGCAAAATATATGTATTTTCTGAGAAATATAAATAAAAAATTCATACAGATCATGATGTCACACATTAAGGCTGATTCGAGACAAAATGCCTTACCACTAAGACTGATTTCATAAAACTAAATACCACATTCAAAATTAACTAAAACCTGTCTGATCTTGTTAATCTCACCATTCGAACTGCTACATCTGGCTGAGTACCTCTGATGCCAGCAGAGGATGCTGAACCCATTTGGTAAGGAGTTCTCCCGATACAACCGTATGCATCTTGGTAGCGTGTACTTTGATAACCAGAATTATATCCAGCACGACCACCTTGACCAAATCGATCTTTAGAAAATGTTGCTCCAGTAGCACCACTGCGTGCCTGGCCACCTGCATTCCGTCCACCTGTAAAGGTTGAGCGAGCAGAAAAACCACTCTGTCTGCCTTGTCCAGTAGAAAAATCATTTTGCCATCTACCAAAAGCAACACCAGCATAGTCTTGTGTCTCTAAGAGATTTGAAACGAATTGAGGATTGTAAATATCTAAGATAGTAAAAATATCTAAGATTGTAGAAAAATATCTTGGATTGTAAAAAAAATCTAAAATCAGGCAACCTGTAAAGTTAATCGCCGGAATTTGACACTTTCCAGCAATGCCTTCTTCAAAGTAAACGCTCTCAGGTGAAAAATAATATTTGAATCAATTCCCAACAATACAAACTTTCTCGACCTTATAATAATTATGTTGTGATGCAATGGAAACCTTCTTTATCTCATAGTTATTACTTTATAATTGTTATTATGTGATGCAATACAAATCTTCTCTATGTAAGAGTAGTTATCATGTGATGTAGTGTTGAATTCTAATTATAAACAATGTAAACCAAATGACACATCTCATTGTTCAAATTTTTGTTCTATTATGGAGAGCATAATTCTATTACTCTCAAACGAGGCTTGTCACACCATACACTAAAATACAAATCCTCGAAAACACTTGAATAAGAAACGATACACGATTGAGTGTAATAAATACCCCTCCTCTTAACATTAAAATGAAGAAGGTACCTCACTCAGCGTCGACCACCGCTGTAGGTGGTCCAAGTCATGGGTTCAAATCTCAAAATTTACGCACAAAATGTGTTTAGGACTTGATGTGTACTGCTCCAAACGATCTTGATTGATAATACTTGTTTTGTGTTAGAGTTCGAAGCTCGAAAGCATTTGATATTCGCAGATCCCTTCGTAATGCCTTAAAAATAACAACAAAAAAACCATTTAAACTAAGAAGATACCTTAAATATCTATATTTATTTTTCAATTAAAATTGAAAGAAACATATGACAGCTTAGAAGAACTGTAGGTGACATTTGCCACGAACTTCCCTCCCCTAAATAATCTTCCGTGTAGGTGTTCTCTATGTTTAAAAAAAAAATCCAGACAACTCACCTACCCGAGATATTCTTCCCTTCATTTCGGCCTTTCAAATAACTATCAGCGGAATTAACTCCTACCATTCCCAGGACTCGATCCCTGGTCTGACAATTAACTCGCAGTCAAATTTACAAACCACTAAAATATAGATTTTGCCCTATCGTAATATGGGGTCCGCATGCAATAATTATTACCTGCATATTCAGGTCTTTTCATGATTATTATATTTTCCTTCACGATTATATAAATTTATGTTCCGATTCTACTAAGTATCTTTGGCATTCCATCCACCCGTAAAGGCCGAGTGAGCAGAAAAACCACTGTCTCATCGCCTTGTCCGGTCAAAGAGAAAAATCATTTTGCCATCTACCGCATACAACACCAACATAGTCTTGTGTCTCTAAGAGATTTGAAACGAATTGAGGATTGTAAATATCTAAGATAGTAAAAATATCTAAGATTGTAGGAAAATATCTTGGATTGTAAAAAAATCTAAAATCAGGCAACCTGTAAAGTTAATCACCGGAATTTGACACTTTCCAAAGAATGCCTTCTTCAAAGTAAACGCCCGCGTAATTACATGAGGTTTGGGTACAATTTGGGTGGATTTACTTGGGAGTTCTTTTTGGATCAAAATAGATTACTCTCAAATTCTCAACCATATTGTGCTATTGAAATTTTTAGGTTTTCAAATAGTTTAATTATAGTCATTTGAAAAAAAAATCAAAATATAATAACTTTATATAAGTTAATATCTCGATTCTACAAGGAAAATAATAAATGGGAATGGGAATTTTGAGAGTTGTAGAACTAAATCCAAGATGCAATTTTAGGTTTTTAGTTATAATTTTTTTAAATGTTAATTGGTCGATAGATCTTTTTAGAGTTAATATATTTGGATAGGGGATTTGTAATTGTCGTGGTTGTTATATACATTGATTTTCTAGAGTTTCATAATGTGACATAGTGTTGATTTTGTTTGGAGAACTGTGTGAAAATTTATTCAAGCCCAACATTTCAAGTCATCCATCCGGTCCCATTTTCAAGAACTAAATAGGATAAAATAATATGCTAAGATTGTGTTATCAGCCAATTTTGACTACGCAAAATTGTTAAAAAACAATTAAAAAATTAAAAATTAGAAAATTTTGAAAAGTATTACTTTGTGTGGTTCATTGGACTCATTGCGATCGTCTTATTTTTGTGATCGCTTCGGTCTTCATTTCGTGATTTTCGGCAAGAACTCTTCCCACCTGTGCTATAAAACGCATTAAAATAATTAATTAATATTTAACTAATTAATTGCTCCTTGTTTCATTAAATTAATTTTTAAAAAATCACTTAAAGAGTATTTAATTAAATAAATATAAATTAAAGTTCATCCGACAAGTTTTAGTGCCGGGGAAGTAAGCTTTTGTTTCCAACTGTCGGGTTGGCTTCTCGAACCCGGATTTCCACTTTCCTGGCAATTTCCTTCAAATTTCCCGCACGTGGGTTTTCCTCTGCCAATTGCCAAATCATGGATTGGCAAACGGGCATAAAATTTCCCAATTTCCCACATGGGGAAATTGGACGAGGATTGCCAACCCATTTTGCCATTCCCGTTGGCAATTGCCCGTTACTTTTCCCATTTCCCTTGGCACTTAAGCCACTACCCAGGATGAGAGGAAGTTGAATTAATCCTCGTAACTTCCTCCATCAAACCCGGTGGAAAAATTCAGAAGCTTCTTTTTCTTCAAGAAGACATAATATTTTGTTAACATTATGCAAGAGAAACCCACGCCATTGTGAGCAAAAGAAATTAATCACAGCAAAAAGACTTAAGGCAAATACATGCGCATTGGTTGAAGGAAAAGACAGAAAGAGATAAACACACAGTCAAATAGCTTGCCACGCATGCCAAGAAGAACAGTTTTTAAAATTTAAAGGAAATCCAGGCAGGAGGAAAAGGACAGCAAATTCTTTTGAATGTTAAAGGAAATTTCAACGCCTAAGAGAGAGAAGAACTGGGAAGTCAAGCAGCTTCTTTAAATAAAGAAAGAAAAAGAAGCAAGCGTGGGAAGAACCAATGCAGTTAAAGATTCATCATGCAGGGGAATAACACACCAGCTTGAGTTTATTTTCCACGCAAAGGAGAAAGAGGATTTTTCACGTGGATAAAGAAAACCTAGGCTATTAGAAGAAAGAACTGTCCATGCATTTCCAAGTAGTTTTCCATGCATGCAAAGGAGGAGAATGCAGAAAGCAATTTTAAATCCCAAGCCGAGCACTTTCCAAATAATGAGGTGCAGCCTCCAAAGAATGCCCGAATGTTTCACACCAAATTTTATCGACCACATTTTGCATAGGAGTTTCAATGGTCCACAGCAGCTGGTACAAATGGAGTTGGGTCTGCTAAACGGCAGGAACCCTGGCCCTTCACTTTGGTGCAAGGTCCACCAGGGACAGGAAGGACACACACAGTCTGGGGAATGTTGAATGTTATTCATCTTGTTCAATATCAACACTATTACGGTGCACTGCTTAAGAAACTTGCTCCTGAAAGCTACAGGCAATCCTACAATAATGCAAACAGTATTGGCACAGGATCAATCGATGATGTTCTTCAGAGTATGGATCGCACACTGTTCCGTATGCTTCCTAAACTTTGCCCTAAACCACGAATGCTTGTTTGCGCTCCATCAAATGCTGCAACAGATGAATTGCTACAGCGTGTTCTGGATCGTGGATTCATTGATGGTGAAATGACGGTCTATCGCCCTGATGTTGCGTGGGTGGGTGTGGATTCTCAAAATCATGTTCACATGTGCAAGATTAAGTGAAGTGTAGAACTGAAGTTCTCCTAAGAAAGTGTCGTGAGAAAGTAATTGACTATATGCAGCAGCTACGGGGTAGAGAAGTAAATTTATCTCAGAAAATCAGTGGCCTCCAGAGAGAGCTAAGTGCGACAGCTGCCGCAGGGTGATCCCAAGGAACCGTTGGTGTTGATCCTGATGTTCTGGTTGCACGCGACCACAGTCGTGATCAATTGTTGCAAAATCTTGCGCAAATATAGTAGAAGCCTTTTTGAGCGCTTCCAACAAGCAGGTCGTCCAACTATGTTGTTATCTCGCTCGAGAATCGAATGCATCCTCAAATTCGGGATTTTCCTTCAAGATATTTTTATCAAAATGAATTAAGTGACAGTGAGAAGGTTACCAAGAGACTTGATGAAGTTTATTACAAAGATTCTCTATTGAGACCTTACTTGTTTTACAATGTAACTCATGGAAGAGAATCTCATAGAGGTGGATCTATTTCATATCAGAATATTCATGAAGCACAATTTGCTTTGCAATTATATGAGCATCTTCAACGGGTCATAATCATGGCAGCATTAGGTCTTTATTGGTAATGGCATTTTCTCATCATTTGGAAGGTACAATTGTGCTTATTATGGCAAAGCCAAAACATTCTTACTACAAGTGTTACATAATAAGGAAGAACCGTGAGTATTGTGGTAAAACCATTATTTTCAAAAATGTCGGGTTAAGCTCGCTATTCAAGTGAGTTGAGCCAGAGAAGAACTCAGGGAGTTCAGTTCTAGAAAGAAGGTAAGATGACACAAAGGGCATGGATCGCCATGGGAGTCCGAATTCAAGTTGAAAATGCATGAGCTCACAATCAAGCTAGGAGCGATACAATTGAGGGCTCATTCGTGAGTTAAGTCGTCTAAACACCTAAGAGAAGGAGCACATCTCGAGAATTTCTCATTCCAATCATCATTGGTCTTTGCATGATTGCCCTAATTCTTCAGACCTAATCAACAACTCAACACTATAATTTAGAGCATTGGTTCATGCGCAAGCACCTGTAATCTATATCACACAATTTCTAGAGGTGGAACTCGTTGATGAAGTACCTCAAAATATACCAACCCAACTTGTGGAAGTAGTCACAACTTCTCAATCAAAAGTTGATGATCCGGTTTTTTCCCGCCTACATTTGAAGAATCACCACAAATGGAGAAAATGGTGACAACATCTTTCTCACAACAAGAAGATCCATTTCAGCAACACCCGAAGGTGATCCCCTTCAGCGTGATGAAGATCAATTCCCAACGAACACGAGAACCATGTACAATGAGGTACTGGAGAGGTTCTCTCACCGGCTACATGATATCTGAAGAATTGAAAGAGGGTAATCAAGCCAATAGTGATAAACTTGGAAGCTATTGCGTAAATGTTAGAATCCATCACTCCAAAAAGACCAAATACTACGCTAAGGTGTGTGTCAACGAATTCATAAATCACTTCGATGATTTTTCAACACCACTTGTTCACAATGGGGCAAAGGAGATGGATTTCAAGACTCGAAGTCTCATGAATTCGCTCGGGAGATCAACACTTTGGGATGGTGACAAAGACAAAGGACATAACTCAGCGCAAATGAATTGCAATTTTGGCTCTTGGAGATCTTCTCAACGGCGAAAGACCAGAAGTTGGATTCTGATAAACCAAGGTGGCGTAACGACTACGGTCTCGTGACAAATGAATAATTCACCATGGAAAGGTACTTGGAGCATGTGGAGAATTGTGAATGTGAATACGAATGAAGACAAATTTTCTCACACCGGATATTGCTCAGATAGAGGGGTGGATGAATTGCTCAAGTTTCAAGCTCAGCACTCTTGTCATTTGGTGGATTGCAGAGCACAGTCAATGAGTTCATTCCCGTACGATCGGGATAGGCGGACTCTTGGCCCAATGGATAAGGCACTGATCCTAGGTGTCTTGATCTGGGTGGCACATTGCTGACTGGGATGTCTACGTGTGCATACAAGTCATTTAAGTGGGGTCCACATGTACCCATTTTCTTTTATTTATGTATTTTTCCTTAAATGACCTTTTAACTTAAGTGGTTTCTATTTTTAGTCACTTTTTAAAAGTTGGTTGAAAAAGTCAAAGTCACTTAAGTGCCCTATTTAATGTGCATTTAAAACCCTAACTACTTTGTAACCAACTTTTGGGTTATAAAAGGAAGTGAGGGGCTCATTTGTAAAGGTGACTTTGAGAGAGGAGAAGAAGATACTTTTGTGCAAGCTTTGTTTCAAGAAGAAACTTTGTGTTCTTTGTGAAAAACATTTTGGAGTTAATAGAATAAGAACTTTGTGTCTCATTCATTGTCTCTTGTAACATTTGGTGTTCTTATGTTCATTAGATGTTAGGTGTTTGAATCTTGCATGCAAATATTATCTTTGATCTTATCGTCAACATTAGTAATCAGTTGTTCTAGTTCACAAAGTGATCAAGCTCGACTATCTACTTGCTCATGTGTGTCCCCTTTTGCATGTTCTTGTTTGGCTAACTCAAACTCCGTTTTATTTGTGTTGGTTATTCATCTTTTCTCTTCATGCAATATTAGGCTCTGTTTTTACCTAACTCTTGCATGTTCTTTCAGTCCATTCCATTCCACTCCTTTCTTTCATTTCATTCTATCTCCTTCATTCACTTTTCTTCCATTGATGTTCCAAAACACCCCCACATACAATTTTGAATTTATAGATGTAAATACTGTTTTGGTTTTCAATAAAGGCAACCTCAGCTTCATTGAGGAGAGGACTTCGTTATTTACATTGTTGCATGTCGTTTGCATGCGTGCAAATCCATATGCTAACAGCTTTTGGCGACTCACTGGGATTCGTAAATCGTTAACCAAAGGCTTGGTTAAATCTTTATGACTATCCCCTCGCACAAGCTCCAGCTTCTTCAACCGAACCTTGTGCCCGACGAAGATTCCAAGGAGACATTGCGCCAACCTTCGAATCAGTAGCTTGGGAAAACCGTGAAAGCTTGCAGCAATTTGTGGTTGTTGATAGAGCCATTGACAGAGAAATCTACATCGAAGATCTTAGAAGAAGAGCACCCGCACTTGTGGCCAGAAGACCTCTTGGGCACGTGTTGATAGTTGTTCACCGACGCAGTCCTCTTCCACCAAGGTAATAAGTTGTATGACTATTACAGGTAACCCACCTATCTTGCAACCAAATCTTGTTTTTGCAGATACTCAAGAAGACATATCATCATATTTGAGGCAAGCTATTTGGGAAAAGTGCACAAGTAACCATCATTTTCATCTCACCGCATCAAGATTTAGATTACAAACAAAGAAGAGAAAGCCGCGAGAGTTGTTAGAGTTATTCAGGCACAAATAGCTCAAGAAAGAGAGCAAAGAGAAAAGGCTAGAGCTGGTCAGAACACGTCAGTGATCTCTTCACCATAAATATTTCAAGCTGGAAGGAAAGAGGTTTACGCGAGGAGAAAAAGCTAAAGGTAGATCTGACCCTACTTTTGACTTTCAAGGAAAATTTGGTTTCAAGTTATCTCCTCCCAAGAAGAACACACCTCGTAGATCTGCAAGCCTTGCATCAAGTCCTGAAAGAGCAAGCAAGGAAGGAATCACTACCAGTCAAGCACTTGTCCTTGCTCACATTGTTTTACCTTCGCATACCACCTTTTCTCCAATGGCAGCCAATGTACCATGGGGAAATGCCATAGGCCCATTGGCCTTACTTGCTCGACATGAACTCCCACGAGGATCAAGAAAGATTCTTCCCAAGTTCGACGGAGATGGGAAGACGTCACCAGATGATCATATTTTTGCCTTCTTCGCTGCATGTGTTGTTTTTTCAGTAGAATACGAAGATGTTGCTATTCGTCTCTTCGTCGAGACATTGCATGATATTGCTGCAGATTGGTTTCATCATCTACCCAATGGATGTATTACAAGTTGGGATGATATGAAAACTAAGTTTGAAAATCGATTCAAAAAAATGAAGATGAACATGCTCTTCTTGCCCAACTATCTCAGGCAAAGAAAGAGCCTACAGAACCCATGAGGAATTTCGTGGCCAAATTCAACAAGATGGTAAACAAAGTTCCCACCGGGATTCATCCCAACCTTGATGGACAAAAATGTTTCTTTATTAATGCACAACAACCAGAAGTGTGCTATCAGCTAAGAAGGGCCAGGGTGGCTACTTTGGAACTTGCTCAATCTTTGGCCATAGAAATTGAAGATGACTTAATCATGGCAGGAAAATTCAAGAAAAATTCCCTCAAAGGAAAGAGTCAAGAAACTCCCAATGTTTCAGAAACTATACTCACTAAGTTGGCTAATGATGTGCTAGCTTTGAAGAAGCAAGTTGCTCAAAGTAGTAAACCTGCTCCTTACAAAGACATCCCGCGAAAAGGATACATTCCCAACAAAGCTAGGATTGCAGGTGCTCCAACGAGGCTTGCTATTGAAGCAGACTCCCGCAACTAATTCCAAATGTGATGTCATTGAAGAAAGTGATGATGAGATTGAAGTCGTCGGTTGATGAGGAAGATCCTGATTCTGAGACATCTGAACCTACAGTTGAAGATCCTAAGGAAGGAAGTAATAATCATTTCTTCGAGTACCGCCCGGGATGAAGAAGACGAATATGAAGAAATTATAGAAGATATGAATAGTCAATCCTTCGCCTGTCTTCACACGCTCTCAGAAAAAGGACCAAGATACCACCAAGGCGGGAGATAGAGAGGTTTCCAAGGAAAATCTCAAAGAATCCAAGATAAAGGAGGCTCCTAAAGAGTCTAGAGAAACTGAGGTTTCAAAGGTCAAGACTATCTTAAAGAAAGGAGAGCCTTTGTTAGATCAATCAGTTAGTAAACCAATTACGAAGAAAACTTCATCTTCCACATCCGTATCAACCAAGCCCGAAACCAAGGTCAAAAGTGTGCCATCATCAAGTTCGAAAGAACTCATATCTGAGACTTCAAGTGCAATTACTTTGCCTAAATTTGATATCATTGATCATATCAATAAAACAAAAATTTCCATGTCACAAGCAGAGTACTTGAAGTCCAACAAGGATCACCGAGAAGTTGGTCCAGGTTTATCAAAGGCGACTCACTGTTCATTCCTCTAAAGGAATTCTAAAAACTCCTAAAGATGGGAAAACTCAAAATATTGTGGCGGCCACTACACCTTCAAATGAAAAGATTGAACCTTTCTTTGTGTCTTTTCTTATCAATCGATGCAAGTTAAGTAATTGCATTATAGACTCTAGAACCTCGAATAATGTGATGCCGGCAAAAGTAAAGCACATGCTCTTGGTTTGACTTCAGACGAGAACATTCGGATCATGTTACTCTATGGAAACCAAGCAAGTTCCTCGATCAGTGATTAAGGACGCCCAAATGGTTTTAGCCCAATTCCCTCAAAAGCGAGTTAAGGTAACTATTTTAGTTGCTTGATATCCCCGCCTCGTATGGAATGTTGTTGAGAAGAAAATTTTGTAGGGATTTGGGTGGTGAGATTCAAATGGACTGGTCTCATGCCATGATTCCTATCAATGGAGAAATGAAGAAACTTATGCCGGAAGCTCGTGCAAAGTTCACAAGAACTAAAACCGAAGATCTCGCGCATGATCCTTTTCCAAGGCTCAAGTATGGGTAATTATATGATGACTACAGAATTTCATACCCCTGAGATCACTTGCCAAAATTCCAATGAGATCTGGACTCTTGAGTTCAATGGAAGTTGTTGCTCAACGGGCTCTAGTGCAGGAGTGGTGCTCATATCTCCAAATGGTAAAATCTTTCCTTTTTCCTATAAACTCAAATTTTCAAATACTAATAACACTGCAGAGTACGAGGCATTAGTCCTTGGCCTCCAAGTTGCAGAAGAGAAAGGGATCAAAAATCTGGAAGTCTTTGGAGATGTGGAATTGATCGTGAAACAAGTAAGAAATCAGTTCCAGGTAAAGAACGATCGTCTGAGACACTACAGAAATAAAGTTTGGGATGCCATAGAAGTTTTCGACGCTTTTTCCATTAAATCTGTCCCTCGTGAAAAGAATGACAAAGCGGATTCTCTAGCAGTCTCAAAGATCATTAATGATTCCTCATTCAGAATTTGATCAAGACAAATACACCATTGAAATGGTTTTTAGGCCAAGTGTTCCTGACAATGCAGAAAATTGGCAAGTATTTAATGATGATCAACAAATTATTGCCTTCTTGGAAAAGAGAGAAAATTTTGAACAGTTGTACTTTGAAGGAAGTGATTCGGCATTTCGCGAATCAACTACCTCACCCATTCAGGAAGGAGTTGAGAACGAAGATCCTGGTGATGGCATCATTCAACTCAAAGGAAATAAAATTCCCAAAGGATTGGTTTCACTCGAAGAACTTTTTGACAAACATGACAGGTTTATTAAAGAGAAAGAGCAGGCAAGACCTGTAAATTCTGCTGACTATGAGCAAATTAATATCGGCACCAAGGATAAACCTCACCTGATCAATATTGGTAAATGTTGCTCACCTGAGGAGCGCAGGAAATTCATAAATCTCCTTACCAAATACTCTGACGTCTTGGCATATTCATACGAAGACTTGAAGTCTTTCCAACCTGTGGAAATGGAGCATGCCATACCCTCAAGCCCGGCGTAGATTCCATTCGAGCAAAAGCAAAGACAATATAATCCCAAGATGCGGGGACAATATTTCATGAAGTTAAAAAGATGCTAGATGCACGAATAGTTTTTCCTATTCGACATTCGACTGGATAGCTAATATTGTACCGGTTTCGCAAGAAAATGGAGAAATTAGGATTTGCGTGGATTTTCGTAATCTTAATCAAAGGCCTTGAAGGATAACTACCACCGCGGTCATGGACCATATTCTCGCAGCGAAGAATCGGATCTTAAATGCTATCTATGATAGATGGTTTCTCTGGCTATAATCAGATTGAGGTGGCTAGAGAAGATCAACATAAAACCGCATTCACTACCCCCTGGGGTACGTTCACATATAGAAGAATGCCCTTTGGTTTGATCAATGTTGGTGCAACGTTTCAAAGGGCCATGGATATGGCGTTTGCAGATTATAAGGACAAGATCATTGTGATATACCTAGATGACTTGACAGTGTTTTCAAAGAAGCGAGAAGATCACTTAAGAGATTTAGAGAAAATTTTGCAAAGGTGTAAACTTCATAAGATTTCTCTCGAATCAAAAAAATCTATGTTTGGAGTTACGGAAGGTAAACTCCTAGGTCATATTGTTTCTAAGGAAGGAACTAAGATCGATCCTGAACGCGTTCAAGCTATAAAGAATCTTTCCTTGCCTACAAGTAAACCTGGAGTCCACTCCTTCTTTGGAAAGGTGAACTTTTTGAGAAGGTTCGTGCTAGATTTTGCCGAGCTTACTAAAGAAATCACTGATATGATGAAAGGAAAAGAATCTTTCAAATGGTCAAAGGAAGGTAGAGAGGCATTTGAGAAAATCAAGGGTGCTATTGCAAAAGCTCCTACATTGGTGTGTCCTGATTTTAAGAAGGATTTTATAATTTATTGTTATGCTTCACCACACACAATCTCTGTCATTTTGACTCAGCACAATCAAGAAGGGATTAAATCTCCTATCGCATTCATGAGTTCGGGATTCAAGAAACATGAACTTAATTACACTCCTCTTGAGAGACATGCATACGCGGTGGTAAGAGCCCTGAAACACTTCAGGTATTATGTGTTGAATTCTCACACCAAAGTCTTAGTTCCAGACACCGCAGTGAAATCAATGTTGACACAACAGGAACCAGGATCTAAAAGAGGTAATTGGGTCTCAAAGATCCAAGAATATGATCTGGACATCAAGCCTACCAAGTTGGTTCGAGGGAGAGGACTCTATCAACTCATTGCAGAGAATGAACCACAAGATAACTCTGAAGAAGAACTAGTTGAAGGAAATTTACCATTGGTAGTTTTTGTCAGTACCACGGATGAATGGTATTCTGATATTGCCTACTTCCTCACATACGGCGAGTGTCCAGAAAATCTGACAGCTAAAGAGAAATGAGCAATCAAACTAAGAGCTGCCAGATACATCATTTGGGATAACACGTTGTTCAAGAAAGGAATTGACGGCATGTTCCTCAGATGTGTTGATAAAGAACAACAGCCTAGGTTGTTGGAAGCCTTCCACAATCATGCTTGCGGCGGTCATTTTTCTGGCCCAGTAACAGCCCATAAAATTCTGAGAGCACATTATTACTGGCCCACTATGTTTTTTGATGCTCAGAAATGGGTGACCAAATGTGAGGCTCACAACAATTTGTTGGAAGACCAAAGTTACCAAGATCGCCTTTGAAGCCGCTTGTCATTGAAGAACCCTTTCAACAATAGGGTTTAGATTTCATCGGGGTCTTGAACCCTAATTCCAGCACTGGTCATACCCACGTGCTCACTGCCACTAATTACTTTACAAAATGGGTAGAAGCTATACCGATGAAACAAACATCTACTGCAGTAATCTGTGATTTCATCAAAGAAAACATATTGGTTTGTTATGGAATTCCTCACAAGATTGTGACTGACAATGCCTCAAATTTTTCTTCTGCAGAGATGATAGGTTTTTGTTATGGATATGGGATATCTTTGTCTCATTCATCATATTACTACCCGCAGGGAAACGGTCAGGCTGAATCTAGCAACAAAAACCTCATTACCATTGCGCAAGTTAGTCAAGAAAATCAAAGAACTTGGCACAAAAAGTTATGCGATGCATTGTGGGGTGACCGCATAACTCCCAAAAGGGCAATTGGGATGTCTCCATTTCAACTTTTGTATGGAACTGATGCTCAAATTCCCTTCACATTGGAGCTACCAGCGTTAAAATTATCTCGGTGCAATTGATGATGAATGCTTCACCAATGCATTAGATAAAAGAGTCATGTTTCTAACCAAGCTTGAGGAACAAACAAGTCAAGTGGCCAACAAGATCAAGGAACATCAATCCAAGGTAAAGAAGTTGTTTGATAGGAAAACTAGAGAGAGACAGTTTCAAATCAATGACTTAGTTCTTCTCTGGGATAAAAGACGTGAGCCGAAGGGAAAGCATGGGAAGTTTGACTCGCTGTGGCTGGGACCTTTCAAAATAAGACACTTCTGTGGAGATAGTACCTACTACTTGGCATATCCTGATGGAACTCATTTGCCTTTGCCCTACAGAGGGTAGTATCTCAAATATTACCAAAATTGAAAACGGGTTGTTCCCCGTATGTACATAGGTAATTAGGATTTTGGTTTGTTTGTTTCCCTGTTTTTCGTCTCCTCTCTTGTGTCGCCCCATTTTTGTGCCCCATCTTTCTGTGATCATGTTCATGACTATTTTGGTCTGGGTCCGTTCGCGTGGCCCATGAAGTCCTTGTCCCCAATCGAGCGCATTGTTATCACCAATTTTGATAAATAAAATTGTTAAAAACAATTAAAAATTAAAAATTAGAAATTTTTGAAAAGTATTACTTTGCGTGGTTCATTGGACTCATTGCGATCGTCTTATTTTTGTGATCGTTTCTTGGTCTTCGTTTCGTGATTTTTGGGCAAGAACTCTTCCCGCTGTGCTATAAAACGCATTAAAATAATTAATTAATATTTAATTAATTAATTGCTCCTTGTTTCATTAAATTAATTTTAAAAAATCACTTAAGGAGTATTTAATTAAATAAATATAAATTAAAGTTCATCGACAAGTTTTAGTGCCGGGAAGTAAGCTTTTGTTTTCAATCACGGTTGGCTTCCCGAACCCAATTTCCACTTTCCGGCAATTTCCTTCAAATTTCCCGCACGTGGGTTTTCCTTTGCCAATTGCCAAAGCATGGATTGGAAAACGGGCATAAAATTTCCCAATTTCCCACATGGGGAAATTGGACGGGATCCAACCCATTTTGCCATTCCCGTTGGCAATTGCCGCTACTTTTCCCATTTCCCCTGGCACTTAAGCCACTACCGGGATGAGAGGAAGTTGAATTAATCCTCGTAACTTCCTCCATCAAACCCAAAGTGGAAAAAGTCAAGCTTCTTTTTCTTCAAGAAGACATAATATTTTGTTAACATTATGCAAGAGAAACCCACGCCATGTGAGCAAAAGAAATTAATCACAAAGAAAAAGACTTAAGGCAAATACATGCGCATTGGTTGAAGGAAAAGACAGAAAGAGATAAACACACAGTCAAATAGCTTGTCACGCATGCCAAGAAGAACAATTTTTAAAATTTAAAGGAAATCCAGGCAGAGGAAAAGGACAGCAAATTCTTTTGAATGTTAAAGAAAATTTCAACGCCTAAGAGAGAGAAGAACTCAGGGAAGCTGAAGCAGTCTTTAAATAAAGAAAGAAAAAGAAGCAAGCGTGGGAAGAAGCAATGCAGGTTAAAGATTCATCATGCAGGGGGAATAACACACCAGCTTGAGTTTATTTGCCACGCAAAGGAGAAAGAGGATTTTTCACGTGGATAAAGAAAACCTAGGCTATTAGAAGAAAGAACTGTCCATGCATTTCCAAGTAGTTTTCCCATGCATGCAAAGGAGGAGAATGTAGAAAGCAATTTTAAATCCTGTGCCGAGCACTTTCCAAATAATGAGGTGCAGCCTCCAAGAATGCCTGAATGTTTCACATCAAATTTTATCAAATAGCTTCATAGGAGTTTCAATGGTCCACAAACGGTGGTACAAATGGAGTTGGAGGTCCGCTAAACGGCAGAACCCCGGCCCTTCACTTTGGGTGCAAGGTCCACCAGGGACGGGAAGGACACACAAATTGGGGAATGTTGAACGTTATTCATCTTGTTCAATATCGCACTATTATGGTGCACCGCTTAAGAAACTTGCTCCCTGAAAGCTACAGTGCAATCCTACAATAATGCAAAACAAGATGCATTGCACAGGATCAATCGATGATGTTCTTCGGAGTATGGATCGCACACTGCTCCGTGTATGCTTCCTAAACTTTTCCCTAAACCACGAATGCTTGTTTGCGCTCCATCAAATGCTGCAAAGAGATGAATTGCTACGCTGGCGTGTTCGGATCATGGATTCATTGATGGTGAAAATGACGGTCTATCACCCCGATGTTGCGTGGGTGGGTGTGGATTCTCAAAATCGTTTGCATAGCAGATTGCTGAAGTTTAGAATCGAAGTTCTCTAGGAAAGTGCCGTGAGAAAGTAATTGACTATATGCAGCAGCTACGGGGTAGAGAAGTAAATTTATCTCAGAAAATCAGTGGCCTCCAAAGAGAGCTAAGTGCAACAGCTACCGCAGGGCGATCCCAAGGAACCGTTGGTGTTGATCTTGATGTTCTGGTTGCACGCGACCACGCCGTGATCGATCGGTTGTTGTAAAATCTTGCAGTATAGTAGAAGCCTTTTTGAGCGCTTCCAACAAGTAGGTCGTCCAACTATGTTGTTATCTGCTCAGAATTGAATGCATCCTCAAATTCAGGTTTTTCCTTCAAGATATTTTTATCAAAATGAATTAAGTGACAGTGAGAGTGTTACCAAGAGACCTGATGAAGTTTATTACAAAGATTCTCTATTGAGACCTTACTTGTTTTACAATGTAACTCATGGAAGAGAATCTCATAGAGGTGGATCTATTTCATATCAGAATATTCATGAAGCACAATTTGCTTTGCAATTATATGAGCATCTTCAACGGGTCATAATCATGGCAGCATTAGGTCTTTATTGGTAATGGCATTTTCTCATCGTTTGGAAGGTAAAATTGTGCTTATTATGGCAAAGCCAAAACATTCTTACTACAAGTGTTACATAATAAGGAAGAACCGTGAGTATTGTGGTAAAACCATTATTTTCAAAAATGTCGGGTTAAGCTCGGTATTCAAGTGAGTTGAGCCATAGAAGAACTCAGGGAGTTCGGTTCTGGAAAGAAGGTAAGATGACACGAAGGGCATGGATCGCCATGGGAGTCCGAATTCAAGTTGAAAATGCATGAGCTCACAATCAAGCTAGGAGCGATACGATTGAGGGCTCATTCGTGAGTTAAGTCGTCTAAACACCTAAGAGAAGGAGCACATCTCGAGAATTTCTCATTCCAATCATCATTCATCTTTGCATGATTGCCCTAATTCTTCAGACCTAATCAAAAACTCAACACTATAATTTAGAGCATTGGTTCATGCGCAAGCACACCGTAATCTATATCACACAATTTCTAGAGGTGGAACTCGTTGATGAAGTACCTCAAAATATACCACCCCAACTTGTGGAAGTAGTCACAACTTCTCAATCAAAAGTTGATGATCCGGTTTTTTCCCCGCCTACATTTGAAGAATCACCACAAATGGAGAAAATGGCGACAACAACTTTCTCACAACAAGAAGATCCATTTCAGCAACACCCGAAGGTGATCCCCTTCAAAGCCGTGATGAAGATCAATTCCCAACAAACACGAGAACCATGTACAATGAGGTACTTGGAGAGGTTCTCACCGGCTACATGATATCCTCAAGAATTGAAAGAGGGTAATCAAGCCAATAGTGATAAACTTAGAAGTGATTGCGTAAATGTTAGAATCCATCACTCCAAAAAAGACCAAATACTACGCTAAGGTGTGTGTTAACGAATTCATAAATCACTTGATGATTTTTCAACACCACTTGTTCATAATGGGGCAAAGGAGATGGATTTCCAAGACTCTGAAGTCTCACGAATTCTGCTCGGGAGATCAACACTTTGGGATGGTGACAAAGACAAAGGACATAACTCCAGGCAGTGAATTACAATTTTGGCTCTTGGAGATATTCTCAACGGCGAAGACCAGAAGTTGGATTCTAATAAACCAAGGTGGCGTAACGACTACGGTCTCGTGACAAATGAATAATTCACCATGGAAAGGTACTCGGAGCATGTGGAGAATTGTGAATGTGAATACGAATGAAGACAAATTTTCTCACACCAGGATATTGCTCAGATAGAGGGGTGGATGAATTGCTCAAGTTTCAAGCTCAGCACTCTTGTCATTTGGTGGATTGCAGAGCACAATCAATGAGTTCATTCCCGTACGATCGGGATAGGCGGACTCTTGGCCCAATGGATAAGGCACTGATCCTAGGTGTCTTGATCTGGGTGGCACATTGCTGACTAGGATGTCTACGTGTGCATACAAGTCATTTAAGTGGGGTCCACATGTACCCATTTCTTTTATTTATGTATTTTTCCTTAAATGACCTTTTAACTTAAGTGGTTTCTATTTTTAGTCACTTTTTAAAAAGTTGGTTGAAAAAGTCAAAGTCACTTAAATGCCCTATTTAATGTGCATTTAAACCCTAACTACTTCGTAACCAACTTTTGGGTTATAAAAGGAAGTGAGGGGCTCATTTGTAAAGGTGACTTTGAGAGAGGAGAAGAAGATACTTTTGTGCAAGCTTTGTTTCAAGAAGAAACTTTGTGTTCTTTGTGAAAAACATTTTGGAGTTAATAGAATAAGAACTTTGTGTCTCATTCATTGTCTCTTGTAACATTTGGTGTTCTTATGTTCATTAGATGTTAGGTGTTTGAATCTTGCATGCAAATATTATCTTTGATCTTATTGTCAACATTAGTAGTTAGTTGTTCTAGTTCACAATGATCAAGCTCTGACTATCTACTTGCTCATGTGTGTCCCCTTTTGCATGTTCTTGTTTGGCTAACTCAAACTCCGTTTTATTTGTGTTGGTTATTCATCTTTTCTCTTCATGCAATATTAGGCTTTGTTTTTACCTAACTCTTGCATGTTCTTTCATCCATTCCATTCACTCCTTTCTTTCATTTCATTCTATCTCCTTCATTCACTTTTCTTCCATTGATGTTCCAAAACACCCCCACATACAATTTTGAATGTACGAGATGTAAATACGATTTTGGTTTTCAATAAAGGCACCTCACCTTCATTGAGGAGGGACTTCGTTCCCACACTTGTTGCATGTCATTTGCATGCGTGCAAATCCATATGCTAACAGATTGTTAAAGATATTTTTCTTCATAAGTAACAATAACAAAAATAAATAAAATTGATATATCTAAAAACTAAGGAGAGAAATTTTTAAATACTAAGGAGAGATTTTTAATTTATTTTTACTTAATTTTTAAAAATGACATCAAGAAGTAAAATTTGAAGGATATAAGAGAAGCGAGAGAAAGCACAAGTAAACATTAAGAAAGTATTGAGAGAAAAACCAAAGCAAGGGAGTTTAAGAAAGAAACCATAAGCTCAAATTTATTAATTTTTTATTTTACCCATTAATTTAAAAAGAAAGGAAAGGAAATTATTTTAATACACTAAAGAAAAATTAGATATTTAGATATTAGATATTTTTGTGACGGGTGATGGTGTGCTTTGGCCCTAAGGTAAGAATCTTTGTGCATTTTCTTTCTGAATACACCATGGGCTAGAGTTCCATTTTCTTTTCTTTTAAGCAAGATATCAAGGAAAGGGATAAAATCATTGATCTTTGTCTCCATAGTGAATTGAATGTGTGTAGAAATGCTATTAAGGTGAGAAAGAAAATCATTGAGTTTATCTATGCCATGAACCCAATAAACATTAGTATCATCTACAAACCTTTTCCACCATTCTGGTTTCAAAGGGGAAGACTCAATAGCTTTCTTTTCAAAGTTTTCCATGAACAAGTTAG
The DNA here is from genome assembly GCA_018340775.1 of Taxus wallichiana var. yunnanensis. Taxonomy (NCBI): domain Eukaryota; kingdom Viridiplantae; phylum Streptophyta; class Pinopsida; order Cupressales; family Taxaceae; genus Taxus; species Taxus wallichiana. Next base: position 304,767,587 of record CM031238.1, read on the forward strand.
CAATAATAGGAGAGAGAGGGGATCCCATTGCGATACCTTCAATCTGTTCATAAATTTCATCGTTAAAGCTAAAGAAGGTAGACCTTAAACAAATTTCGACAAGATTGGCAGTTTTAGAATCAGTGATATCTTTAATAATAAGAATGGCTTCATCAATGGGGATTTTGGTAAAGAGTGAGACAACATCAAAGCTAATGATAGAGAGCCCTCATTTTTGACTTTCTGATCTTTAATAAGTTCAACAAAGACAAAAGATTCCTTGATGTATGATGAGGAGCCACCCACTAAAGGTTTAAGTTTTTTTAACAAGAAAAGAGGCAAGTTGGTAAGTGGGAGAGTGAATGGTATTGACAATGGGACAGATAGGAGCACCTTGCTTATGAATTTTAGGTTGGCCATAAATTCTCGGGGTGATTTCTTTTGAGGGAATAAGACTTTTCTTAGTATTGGCATCCAAAGAGGAATTTTTAATTGCATTGGAAACAATTTTTAAAATTTTATTAATAGGATTTTTACTTAATTTCCTATAGCTACCATAGTTAAGATGATCAATCATTTTAGACACGTAATCCCCATGATCAAGGACTACCACAACATTTACTTTATCAGATTTAACAATAGCCAGGTTTTTATTATTTTTAAGGTTATTTAATGCAATTAATTCAACTTTAGTTATATACATTTTAATTTTAATTTTTAAAATTGCAATTTGGCTCCTTCATAGATTAGGAATTTTAGATAATATTTTATGTAAAATTATCTTTCTAAACCATGTGTGTTAATCTCCACGTCCATTTAAATGCCCATTAAGCTCATTTTCCTTGACCATGGTCTTCATAGTCTCCAAATTTTATTTTTATTCTTTTTAACCCAACATTACACCAAAATAGATATGGCAGAGGGAAGAGGAAGAAGAGTGGTCAATTGATTCTTCCACGCTAAAAAAATAAATTTCAAAGGGATTTTGGACATCCTTTCATAAATGCTTATAACTTCTTTAAAAATAGTTGGTTCATACTCCTTTAGAATCTTAAAATGCACCAAAATCCTATTTGCATTATTGATTTTAGTATTTTCTACAAATTTATGTGGGTAATTTAGTTAATCATAACCTCCTTTATCTTCTCTAGAAGGAATTGTTATCCATATTTTGCCCCCGGCAAAATTGATCAGCCACGACCCCGCACAAGAAGAAGCCAAAGAATTCACGTTCAAATCCTACAATCAGGAAACAGAGGAACTCTACAATGGAGTGGCAAGGCCTGCGAAAGATCAAACGACCCTATGCAAGAAGAAATTCAAGAAACAGCTCTGTTGAGCGAACCGTGCTTCAAATCCAGCAAATAGATTACAGGCGGGCTTGGAAATGGAATAGTAGGGTCGGGGTAGGAGGCCGAGCAGTGTCAAAAGAACCAGAGGCTCAAAGGAAAAGAAACGGTGAAGATTCAAAGTCTTCGGGCTTCGCAAATGGTTCAGAACGGGCCCAAAAATGACTAAGTATGGAGGAGACAACGGAGGGAGCCAAGTGTCCAAACGACGCACCTCCAAAGATTAAATCCAAAGGGGCAGACCCAAATGAGCGCCAAGCTTCCACGCGTCTAGAGCCCCAAAAAGTTGCACCGACCGTTGAAAAGTCTTCGACTTAGTAGAGGGTGCCAAGTGTCTTAACGACACACATTCAAAAGTAGGATCCAGGGACACTCAAACTTACGCCGATCCTCCACGTAGCAAATGGTCAACAAAGGTCAAAAAGGAGAGCGGGCCCAAAATAACTAAGTATAGAGTGCAGGCAGGAAGGCGCAAGTGTCAACATGACGCTCCTTCAAAGGTAAAATCCTGAGCGGGTTTTCAAATGAGCGCGGGCCTTCCACGTGTCTCAGAGTCCAAAAAGGGACAGAGTCGGGGTTGAATAGTCAAGGCAGAGGTAGGCTAGTGGAGGGAGCCAAGTGTCAACATAGGTAAAATTTGGGGTGGGTTTCCAAACAAGCGCCAAGCCGCCACGTGTCTAGGGTCAGACTTTTGGCCTGCCAAGCAAAGAGACTCAGGAAAAATACAAAGAAGCCCAAGGAGCACGCGGAGGCCACCACGTGGACCCTGTATGGACAAACTCTTTAAAATATTGCACGCCCATGATCCAAATATTCAAATGGCCATATCTTTTGATTGGAGACTCAGATTTGGGCGGGAGAAGACTTTTTGGAAACGTCTCGACACCCTCTACGCCATGGAAACATAAAATATCATTCTTAACAGGATTTGGTGGGTGAAAATGGGAAAATGTCTTCAGGACATTAATACAAAGCTTGATTTCTCTAACTACCAGATCTGATTCAATTTGATTCGTCGGGGAACCAGACATGACATATTTGGGGCGGATTTGAGAAAGGCATTGATTGATAGTGGTTGAGCTTTCAAAGCAAGATTCAATGCGTATCTCTAGGTGGTTGAAGCAAGATTCTAATTCTTCCCTCTTCTCTCTCTTATTCTTCCTATATATTGTAATGAAGGGGCATATTCAAAGGGTTGGTCGTTGTTTCTCCCTCCGCCCCCTTCTCTTTCTTCCTTAGGGTAGAATGCGGAGTCTAAGCCTCCTCCCATGGCTCTATAATGGTGTTTTCTTTCCTCTTTCCCACTGATGATGTACTATGTAACATTTTAGAGCAATAAAATATGTTTCGTGATGCATCTGTCCATCCTTGGCTTTTTTTTTGTCTCTTCTTACCTCTCATCATTACAGGGTATACTGTGCATATTTTGATGTTCATTGCAAGTCCTAGGAGCTGTGTTTAATGGGTTTTGAAGTGGTTTCTATGTGAAATCTATCTCTGGTCCATGGTGCATTCTATCCACCCTCTCCTCTGCTCACCTCTCTCCACTTTAGGCGGTCGGGTCTATGATTCAACCACTTCCTTTTTTGGTGTATCACCACTTAGTGTAGGCTCTTTCACCCTCTCTCTCTCTTCTCTCTCTCTCTCTCTCTTTGTCCCCTTGGAATGGTTAGATTAGGATAGAATAGGTTCTTCCTGCACTGGAGTAGCTTGTGGCAAGTAGATTAGGAAGCAAGAACCAACTTTCTCTCGGAGGTCCATCTCAAGTTTTGCAAGTCCCATAGCTTGAGAGATGGTCCCATGTTGTGCAATCACACCAAATGCCCCACTTCACACCCGGGCCATTCAAGGGTGTTGTGATTTTACACTAACAGGAATAAAATTCATGGTGTGCATCATTGTTTTATCCTCTCTCGCATCTACTATAACCAAATGTAGGGAATATTTGGGTTGATTCCTTTATCACCTCGGTCCCTGCTCCCTTTTAAAGGCATTGTTTGAAACTTTTCTCGCTCTGTTTCAAGTTAATGAAATGATACGCAAGAAAATCAAAAATATGGGAGGGTTTAAGGCTATCTCCGATATGTGATGATGATGATGATGAGATACGGGCGTAAATATCCTTTCCATAGCGAGCTTGATAACCTGCACAACAAAGGGATAACTAGACAAGAAAAAGATTAGTAGATTAAATGGTGGGCTGCCTGACGAGGTCAGTTTCGAGAAGTGATAAACTTATTAGGGAGGATGTCAACCCACATGATTACAAGATTGATTGAAAATAATAGATAAATGACATGTAGAAGATAATCGAATGGAATAGATATCGAGATATATACCATGTATGCTAAGATAATGATATGATAATGATAAATTGAAATAAAAAAGATGTAAACCTAACAAGGTCGATAACAACGACCCAAGACAGACCGAGGCGTCTACATCGAATATAGTAGAACAAATCAAAAGATGTGAAAATAGTGGATCCGGAACTAATTATTGGATGTCGTAGATGTTCTAAATTTGATGTAGAGGAACATGAAACAAAAATGATACAAGTTGAAGGCGAGATGCAAAGGATGTAGATCGGGTCGATCTTGACCAAAGGAAGATATGGGACGCTTAACGATGACTAAGGTAAAAAGGCTAGATTTGAGCTATTAGACAGGGAAAATAGAGAGGTTATAAGATCCGAAGGATCTGGGTGATGTGGAAACCGAGAATTTGATGACGGGGTAGACAAATTATAGAGAAAAGAGTTTATATAGTTTGGGTTGATGGTGACCGTAAGTGGGTCGACGGCAACCGGGCTAGATCAGGGCTTGATGAAGCTTGATGAGTTGAAAATGGGCTATGAGAACAAAGAAAGGATGGTTGACAAGATAGTAGATCTCTAAGATGACGAAAAACTTCAAAGCTAATGAAAAGATGATGAATCAAGATAGGACTCCAAGCACGGTACCCAAGCTTTAGATCCCCAAAAAGGTATACAAGGGCTTCAAGAGGACTCCAAGTATTTGATTACAACTCACAAGAAGAGAAGGAGACAAGAAAATATTTCAAGAAGTCAAAATCCCAAAAGTTCCTCCTCTTGAGGAAGCGGTAGTGGTATTCTTATAGTGGTCGTTGATGGTCTGATAGGGTCGTTGTCAATCGTGGGGGAGTGTTGATTTGGGAGGTGGAGATGATGCACAACTCAAGACAAAGGGCCCCAATAAGGTTGGATTAATGTTTCAAGTTGTTTAAGTGGGTTAAGGTTACATAGGGATGATAAAAGGTAGTTGGATGGTGGAGAGGCATTGAATGAGGGTAGATGAAAGTCCAGGGAGGACAACGTAAAAAGGGCATTATGGCCCAATGTATTATTCTTGCTAACTATTGTAATTTATTATTAATGAAGATTAGGATATGTTCCTTATTTGAAATATGGTCTTATGACTTATATTTTTGAACTGAAAATGTAGATATTTTACTTAAAAAGCTGATTTATTAATTAAGATGATAATTTCTTAAGTTATGTGATTATTTATGATTTCATTAATACAAAGCAAATGAATATCAATAGATAAACCAAAAGGATAACATAGGAAACTAAATACATATGTTTATGTACTAATCATGATGAGTAAATGTATTTAAAGACTCGATATGAAAAATAAATAATTAACTCCGCACCTAAGTACATTTACTAAGCTAAGTATGATAAAAGGAACTAATATTAGTTTGTAACTCATTGAGTTGTTATTACCCTCTTATGGAAACCTATTAAGTATTGTGAAATAATAATTTTAAAATAACTTTCTAAGAATGACTTAGTTACATTAGTCAACTAAGGTAACCTAAGTATAAGGAGTGTGGGGCATAATGTTCCTATGTCATCTTTCTAGAATTTTAGCTTAGTGCCAACTTAGGATGGCTATGGGAAGGGTAGTGAGGACGTAATGATGGGTAATCATTATGTGGTCCCTATGTTTCCCTTAGGAATACTAAGATGGTACATATGAGATTATTTTCATATAGGAAATGAGCCAAGTAATGGACTCTCCCTCTTCTTAGCTAGTTCACCTTATTAAACAATAAGGAATCCAGATAACTATATTGAGATGGTTGTGTGGTGACAGAAGACGAGTTTCATAGGCTAATGTGTGGTCTCGAAATAAGCTTGCAAAGCAATGCTTGAAACTTTGTCCAAAGTAATGTATTGCTGACTACATTGTTTGATCACCAATCCCCTAAATAAACAATGTCGAATATCGGTGGAAGTTGCATGAATGTCTTCCAAGTAGGCACTTAGGAGATGCACATAGTTCTCATAACCTGTAAAAGGTTAAACCAAGTATACAAAAGTATACACACTTGGTTAGAGTGACTTAAGGGAGATCGTGGAGATCTGGATATACCCTTACAATTGCACATGGTTATTATATGTTATCAGATAGATTATGAATATTTTAATTATGTTGGATTAATTAGCTAAGCTAAATAATAATGTTAAACATTGGTAGCATGATTGTATATTAATGGTATGCTTAAAAAATCCCTTAAATTGGTTGATCATAACAAGGGTGTTACAATTTGGTATCAAAGTTGTAGGTTTATCATCTCTTGGACTCAATGGGTTCATAACGCTAACATAATCTTATCCTTTCATTAACATGATATGATGGTTAGAAGAAGGGTGAACCATGAATCGGAACTAGTTCAACTAATGTTGAAGGTTTGACAACTGATAATTTAGATGAAATTCTCAACATCCTTCATGACACGTGTAATCTGGATAGCTCCTTGAGCGATAGGTAAGGGTGAAAATGAAGATCGCAAGGAAAAACAACTCAAACATCATGAGGAGGAACATCATGAGCAACATAAAAATAACAATGAGCGAGGGTATAAAATATATTTCTTGGCTACTAAACTATCTAGAGACATAAAAAGGATCAACCCACCCAAATTTTATGGAACTACCTTAGGGGATGGTGTTGAAAACTGGTTAAGTGAGATGGAGAAGTACTTTGAAATAAGGGATTTTTTTAAGGAAACTAAAGTAGTATGGGGTGCTTTCCAACTCTCTAATGAAGCATATTCATGGTGGGATAACCGTAAGATGGAATTGGGAGTAGATACTTGCCTCCATCACTTGGGAGCAGTTTAAAGTATATTTTCGTCAATGTTGGTTTCCTCAACTTTATTTTGATAAGAAAATGTCAGAATTTCAGAACTTAACTCAAGGAAAATTGAGTGTTGTGGAGTATTGGGAATGTTTTACAAGGTTGTTAAAATATGTGCCCCAATACAAAAAAATTTGAGAAGTTTATGATTCATAAGTTCATCATGGGATTAAACCCAAACATAGGAGGTGAGGTGGATGTTCATGGACCATCTACAATAGAAGCGGTGTTTGAAAAGGTTATAAGGTAGGAACAAAAATTGCAATCCATTTCAGCCTTCGGGAAGAGAAATGCAAGAATAGTGTTAGCTCACCTACACCACTTGATCATAGGAAAACTTGGTGGAAGAAAGAGGGCATAAAAATGAAGTTTTCCAGGAAAAATACAACTAAACTTGTTTGTAAAGACAAAAAAATAAGCGAGAACATTGTTGCTTTTGGAGAAAAAAAAATTGAAAGGAAAGGGCATGTTAGGGGATGTTTCAAATGTGGTGGTGATCACTATGCAAACAATTGTCCCCAAAATAATTAGGGGAATAACCAGCAACAAATAATTCATGTTGTAGTGGGTAATCGCCAAGAATAAAAATAGGCTACCCCAATAGAAGTTCTATGTAAGCTTTATGGTTTTCTAGTTATTGTTTTGTTTGACACCGGTGCTACCAAGTGTTTTATTTCAAGTAAGTTAGTTGGAAAACTATCTAAGAAAGCTAGATTTATGGAAGACACTTGGATTGTCTAGTATGAGAATGATGTTATTCACACGATGGACTAATGTCTGTTTGAAGCAACATTGTAATTACCCGACTTTACAATCGGGATTAACCTTTATGTGATTCCTTTAGGGTCTTATGAAATCATAATATGAGTAAACCGGTTGTTCAAACATAAGGCAACAATGGATTTCTTGAAGAAGTGTATAGAATGTCTTGATGACATACGAAAACATCCATCACTTAGGGCATTAGGAGAGATTTTAAAGTTAGATAAATCTTTGCAATACAACTAAAGAAAGCCAAAAACAAAGGTTGCATGTTATACACTATTAAGATCTCATATTTTAGTGAGGAAGGTAAGAATTCTTTGGAATATTTTCCACTTTTATGTGATTTTAAGGATGTCTTTCCAAAATAATTTCCTAGACTTCCTCCTAAAAGAGAGTTTGACTTCACAATTGACATTAAACCAGGAACATAACCAATATCAAAATCACATTATAGGATGACAACAACAAAGTTGGTTGAACTGGAAAGAAAAACTACATAAACTCTTGTCTAAAGGATTGATCGACCTAGTGTGTCTCCTTGGGGAGCACCGGTCATTTTTGTTAAAAATAAAGATGGAACGTTAAGATTATGCATTGACTATCGTATGCTTAACAAAGCAATGATAAAGAATAGATATCCTTTGCTAAGAATTGATGATCTCTTTGATTAGATGAGAGATGCATCTGTTTACTCTAAGATTGATTTACGATCTGGTTATCATCAATTAAGAATAAAAGATGAGGATATTCACAAAACAAACATTCATAACATGCTATGAGCATTATGAGTTTATTATTTTTCCATTTGGACTCACTAATGCACCAACAACATTTATGAACCTTATGAATAACATTTTTCAAGAATACTTAGATAAGTTTGTTCTAGTCTTTATTGATGATATTTTGATTTACTCAAAGAACATTGATGAACACAATGAACACTTAAGAATAGTGTTGGAAGTATTGAGAAAAAGGAAACTCTATGGTAATATTTCAAAATATTCTTTTTATCAAAGTGAAGTACAATATCTTGGTCATATCATAAATAGGGATGGAATTTATGTTGACCCATCAAAAATCAAAGCTATTATTGAGTGGCTAGCACCTAAAATATTACATGAAGTAAGAAGTTTTATGGGACTGGCTGGGTACTACAAAAAAATTGTTAAGGACTTTTTAAGAGTGGTTGGACCAAGTAATTCATTTCAGAAAAAGGATAAAAAAATTGTATGGACTGAAAAATGTGACAAAGTGCATTTAACTTGCTAAAATAAAAACTTACATTTGCACCTATATTAAAGGTTTCAGATCCCAATGGAAACTTTATTGTGGTTTCGGATGCCTCAAGTGAAGGATTGAATGGAATACTTCTTCAAAATGACCACGTAATTGCATATGAAAGTATAAAACTGAAGGTGCATGAGTAGAACTATGCTCCCATGACTTAGAGCTTGTTTCCATAGTCCATGCCTTACAAGTTTGGAGGCATTATTTGTTAGGAAATCCATTTGAATTGAAAACATATCATTTAGGGCTGAAATACATTTTTATGTAGCCCAATTTAAATGCAAGACATTCTAGGTGGCTAAACTTTCTATCCCAAAGATGACTTTGATATTATTTAAATTAAGGGAAAATAAAATCAAGTGATTGATGCGCTAAGCCGCATGAAGAATATTTCCACAATTGTGGCCTCGAGCTCATTTTAGGGATGAAGTTAAGAAACAACTTCAAGTTGATTCTTACTATCAACAAGTGAAAATTGTGTTAGAAACAAATCCGAATGATAGAAGGTACAAGGGTTTTAGGTTCGACAATGAAGAAATTTTATGATTTGAAAACATAGTATGTGTACGCTTGGACATTGATCTTAGAGTGAAATTCTTACAAAAATTTCATGATGCACATATTTTGGGCATCCACAAGTAACAAAGTTGTTGGTTGATGTTAAACAAAAAAAAATTCAAAAGGGATGAATAGGGATATGATAGAATTTATTGTGCATTGTTTGGAATGCCAACATGTAAGGGCAAGACACTTACATCACACAAGTATACTATATTCTCATTGTATTATGTGATATAAATGGTAGGTAATTATTATCCTGTAAAATTGACAAGGGCAATTTTGCAGATAACCATACCAAAATTTTGTTTTGGTCCCTTGAGAAGGTCTATTAACGTTCAAAATGGCCTAGAAACTCCCTTCCAGAAATCAAGTTTTAAAGAACTTAGCCATTTTCACCTTTTTGAACTAGGCGCAAGAAATGTTGTGTCAACATCAAGAAATGTGTGCCCCTTTGAAAATCCTTTTGGCGCCTAAAATGACATGTCAACATTCATAAGGTTGCGCCCCTTTGGCGCAGAAATGACATGCCTACATCATTAAACATGCACCTAGAATGTGCGCATAGGCACTGAAAGCATCATGTCAACATAGAAAAATGTCATCATTAAACATTTTGTGTTGACATCCTAGAATGCGTGCTTAAGGCGCGGGACATTTTGTGTTGACATCCTAGAATGCATGCTTAAGGCGCTAAAAACTTTATGTCAACACTAATGCACTTGCGCCAAGGCACATTTAAGCCCATGTCAACACTCTGGAACACGTGCCAAAGAAAGTTGGTGGTGTAATAAATGCTAAATTTTCTATATATAAGCGCTTAACTTTGTCATTTTCAAGAATTGAAAATTGTGAAAAGTTTTCCTCCTCTGCTTTGTCGCCTATCCCTATCACGCCCACGTGTCGTTTTTCGAGTTTGTGGACCCCAACGTCATCCTTCATCCTTTATAAAACCGGGTAAGTGGATTTTATCACTCTTGTTGTTGTTTATGGTTGTTGTTTCTTGGTTATTGTTAGGTTTTAGGGTTGTTATAAATCTAAAAGGTTAAATCTAAAAATGAATAAACTACCACTCCATAACCATCTGGAAACCACCTTATCCCTCCTTCCAGATCTGCAAATCTGAGAAGGCTCTACCTCAGAAGAATCCATCCTTTATATATCTTGCCTTGCAAAAGTCCCTCTCCTCCCTGCCATTTTGCAAAACCAAAGAGAGAGAAAAGGTCATGTAAAGTGAAAAGAAATCAAAGAAAGTGCAAAAAAGCATCTTTTCTTTCGGCACATTGTCATTTCATGTTGCAACCCCCACAGTCGTGCCTTGGCGCACTGCCCCCATATGCAACATATCCATAACCTGCGCCAAGTATAAACACTTAACAAATTTCCTAAGGGCGCAGGCACATCCTGACCAACATCAACATTGGATGTTGTGTCCTCCAAATTTGTGCCAAGCAGTTTTCCTTTGGCGCATTAAGCTCCTTTGCAACATCTTTAGAAATTGCACCTTGGGTGCACTAAAAATTCATGCAACACCATCCTTTATGCACCCAACTAAAGCAATTTTTTCCAAGGCATAGGTGCACGATCCTTGACATCAACATGCCATGTTGTGTGTTGCAAAACCGCACCCCGCGCCTTTCTCCTTGGCGCTAAAACCTTTTGTGCAACACTCTCCAAAAGTGTGCCCTTTATAACCCTTTGGCGTAGCTTTTCTCCTATCAACACAGCGCATCTTTTTACATGTCGACATCCTCAAAAGTGCGCCCAACCTTTTTAAGCCTCTGCAGCATGTTGTGAACTTGCGCCTTGTGCCCTAAGCCTTATAATTGCTCATTCTTCTTTCTACAAGCTTTTATTATGGATAACATGACGGTTGACATGGCTCTTCTGTGTTGGACCTCCTTGATTCTCCTTGCAGAACAACAATAGCCATCCTCGAGCTCACACATGTCTTCGTTAAGCAAAAAGCCAACAAAGTCTAAAGGTAAAGCAAAGTTGACAGAACAAGAAATGAAGTACAAATATCAGAAAGTCAGGATGTCTGACTCATATGTAGAGAGTAATCTCGATATCAGAGACTCCGAGCTTGGGCACATTGATATGGATGACTTCTGGGTGAGAACCAACCAGGCTATTAGTGGCCCCTGGATGAACAAACTGGTGGGCAGTGGATTGCACTTTGTAGTTGGGCTGCCAGTAAGTGCTGTGAACAATGAATTCATCATGTTGGTTGCCTGTTGCTACAACAAGGACACAAGATGTGTCGAAGATAAAGAGGGAAAGACAGTCATCGACCTAACTGCTCATCACTTTGAAATAACCCTGGGCATTCCTCATCACAGGAAGTATGTCGCCATAAGCCTAGAAGACTACAAGAAGGCATGGGACGACAATGAAGACAAATGCATGCAAATGATGAATGAGCTCTATCTTAAGAACAAAAAGTCGGTTAGCAGATGGCCTCAGACCATCCACCGCAGTGATTTCAATGAGGAACTGAGTGATACAATCACCTTCCTTAGCAGAGTATTTGGGCTTCCTGATGCCCATCATTTCCATAAATGGATGTTGAGGTACTTAGAGACCATGAGCAAGAATGTGCCTGATCAGCATTTTGGTTGGGGAAATCATCGGCGATACCATCTCTCAGCAAATTCAACAGGTCATGACAACTGGGAAGTTCTATATGAATTCCTATGTTCTATACATTGTATCATCAGCAAGAGATTTTGCAAGCCTAGCTCGGAATGGGGTATGGCCCGTGTCAAAATATATGAATACTACCCAGAGCTCAGGCTCAAGAACAACATCCCACAGTTCTCAAAAATCAACGACGCCTTCTTCTATGAGGTGATCTTCATGTTGAGGCCGAAAAATGAGACACGGTCGGACTAGCCCGAGCATGATTGCTGCCACAAAGAAGTGGGGAGCATTGTTCACACAATTCCCCACATTCACATATCTCAAAGTAGTGAATTTTGAGGGTGAACCGAAAAATCTACCAAGGTATGCAGGGCCCAAGCTGATCCTCTTGGAGTTGTCAAGGCAACTAATCACATACCACGAGAGGTGCATGAAAAGAAAGAAGGGAGGAACTCCATTCCCCCTTACAATGGGCCGATACACTGCACCACACTGGCCAAAGCACGGGAAATGTATGTCGAGCTTGAATTGCTGAATCTAAAGCACAACTTCCCGGCCATGCCCACCTTTGATTGCCGGAGTTACCTCCCAAAGGAAAAAATTGATCCTATCCATGTTCCTAAGATCAAGGACATCTACATCGACCTAACACATGAGATAGATATCAAATGAAAGGATCACTCTCGGATAGCTCTAGAGGAAATCGTTCATTATAGCGTTGCCATCATTCCAAAAGGATTCCAAGAACCTGATCAAGAAATTGATCAAGTTTATCTTGACGAGATGGGGACGATTGGCCGCTCACAAAGATTGACAGAGCTAAGGCACCAAAGACCATTCAGAAAGGGTCAAGCCCACGTTGCAGCGTGCACCGAGCATTGGTGCAAACAGAATGGTCTCACCTACCTCGGGGTAGATTTTACTACTTCTCCTTCGGGTAGAGCGCCTCCAAGAAGGGCCCAAGTAGTAAAAGGAAAGGGAAAAGATACGGAGGGAGAACCAAACAAATAGGAAGAGACTCCTAAAATTCCTCCTACTGCTTCTGAGAAGCAAGTGGTCGACACAGTGCCTCCAGGTAAAGAAGAATAGACCACCAAAGTTTTAATGAACACATCCACTCAGGATGTGGTCACAACTACGACTACCGAGATACCCACCATTCCTTTTTCTCGCTCCATCTCCTCTCCTTATCATTTAAGCATCTATTCCTATGGATGTTTCTTCTTCTCTCTCTCCCACCTCTTCCATCTTCTCCTCTCTTGCAGATCTATCACCTAGTGTTCCCTCCATCCCATTATAGATCCCTTCCACCTCCATGTCCTTTTCTTCCCCTGTAGTAACTCTAGGCCCCACAAGCAAGCGGCGCGTTGGACTCCTTGTCGATGCCACCACCAAGTGTCTCAACGTTCTTCCATGCGGCATCTTTAGTTGCTTCCCCTTTCACCCCGTTTCTTCTTCGATTTCCTCTACTCCATCTCCCTTAAGTCCAAGTGGATCTCCAACCATCTGGGTCAACTCAAGCGAAAGGTTCCCATAACACCCATGGACTTCTCTATTATTCCGAAGAAGGGACCCAAGAAGCAGAAAGCTATAAATCGCTTCTCTAAGAGCATTTTGGGAGAGAGAGTCATGGAGATCGCATACCCGGATCCCACCAAAGAGAAAAAAGATTTGTCTCCTACATATTTTACAGTGACCCAAGTCATGATGGGAAGCTCATCTGAAAGCCTACAAGGAGAGGCCTTGTCTGCAATAGATGCCCTCTGCAAGAAACTTCAAGAATCAAAAGAGGAGAAGAGGATACTAAAGGAACAAAACAAACATCTCCTTCAAGCATTGCAGAGAATGGGCAACACACCTCCTATGACTGCCATCGAGCCTACTAAAGTTCTCAGTCAAGACAAGATAAATGAATACACCAAGATTGGTGAACAAGCCGCGGCAGTGTCCTCCTGGATTGAGCCAGTCCTCAGAGATAGTGAGGAAATGATCAAGAAATTCACTATGCTCTACCGGGGTATAGATTAGGAAAAAGGAGCTACAGGCAAAGAGCAGGATCCCTCTCCAAGGAGTTGGAAAATGCCAAATTGCAACATGAAACATTTCAAGCAATGGTCGACTACTCAATTGACGACCTATTAAAGGTCGGCGTCATTGATCACCCGTGAGCACATAACAAAGCTCTCGTCTTGGATTACCGGGTTGATCAAATGGAGTATATCCTAGAAAGGATAGATAAAATCAAGGATGAAGCCCTGGATGCAAAATACAACATGGAGCAGAGATAATTACAAAGATGGCTCAGAGATGCTCGGTGAAGCGTTCACCTTGAGGGAGGCAGACGATACAATCAAGATCTTCAAGGCTATCGCAACCCAAGGATTGGCACCAGAGGTCACTTTTGACCAAGAATCAATCAATAACCTTCTGGCTTGCCGCGATTTCATTGGATACTTGATTGAGGCGTGTGGGGAGTACGCCGGTCTACCTGACAAGATCAAGACTGAAAAAGAAACTTGTGAAGTTATTGGCGACCATTTCAAGGGTCCAGATCATAATCAACTTCAGACAATGATCAGCAAGTTTATGGAGTACCGAGCTCAGTGTCACATCGCCTCTCCCGATCGGAAGCAAGACATTCCATTTAAGCCAAGAGATGATGATGAGTAGTTTCTACTCATATGTACATTTCGATCGTTTTTGTAAAAGAATTATCTAAAAAGTATGTTGGCATTTATGATGACATCATCCATGTTGCATCATGGGATGTTGCCATCCAAAAACTTGCCCAAAGTCAACTTTTGACTTTTTAGATATTTTGTAAAGTGGTTGGTTTCTTTTTGTCTTCTCCCTCTTCTTCTTCTATAAATACTGGAATACTTGATGTATTCCAAGTGGACATTTTTATATGAAAAAAGAGGTGAAGAGAGAAAGACTTTGTGCCTTCTTGTAACATAAGAGATATTAATATATATGTTAAGAATTTGTGCTCAATATATGTGTTATTTGCATCAGATCTTTCTTAAGTTAGATCTATGTTTCTATTCTGTTGGATTCATTCTTATTATTGTCATATGTTCATCAGTATTACTTTGTTTGTTTATGCAAGTAAGTTTGGCTCTGTTTACTACCGACCCAAAGCGTAAACCCTCCGACCTTTCTGTTTTGGAATTCATTTTTTTCTCCCTTCAGATCTATCTTCCTCTGTTCCTTCCCTCTTACATTTCTACATTCGCAGTTAGAACTACCTCTATTGGGATGAGATCCCAAACCCCCGAAGTTAGAATAGTGTAGATTTGCATGATTCCGCTTGATAGAATAACAATAAACTAGTTTCACTTTGTTGTCTCAAAGAGGGCTATGCCACGGACACTTTGTTGTCCTGTTTCCCCATGACCTGTCTAACCGACATATTTTCAAACCAATAGTAATCAATATGGATTTTGTGCAAGGACTGCCACTATCCAAAAATAAACATGATATGATTTTTGTAGTAGTGGATAAACTAACCAAAGTAGCTCATTTCATACTGGGAAATCTTAAGGATGATTCCCTAATACTTGTAAAAAGGTTTGTGCATGAGATTTTTCGATTGCATGGAATTTCACAACTAATCATTTTAGATAGGGATCCAAGGATGACTTCTCGGTTTTGACAAACATTGAACTTTGCATTGGGAACAAAATTGAATTTTAGTTCGGCTTATCAATTTTATATAGGGATCCACATATGACCTCTCGGTTTTGACAAACATTGAACTCTGCGTTGGGAACAAAAGTGACATCTTCCTTTAGGTTGAATTCTTCTCTAGGTTGTTTACATTTAGGTCCCACATAAATTTCTTCATTGGTAAAGACATTTTGTCTCAAGTAATCATCCAAGCAATAATGAGAATCATTATTGGTATTCAATTTCTATCTAGTTCTTGGCCAAAAATCACCTTCTAACATATCACTATTGATGAAGGGCTTATCTAAGGAATCTAAAGCATTTTCCCAAAAGGATCTTTGCAACCAAAATTCTTGCCCTCCATCTATAGAACTTTTACTCCATTGACTAATATAGGATCTTATTCATGTCTTTAGTTCTTCCATCTCTTTCAATGTATTTAGTAGTTTGGTCTAGTTTATGGTTTGATTAATTATTTATCATTGGTTTGTTGACACATGCATTAAATTATTAGATCAATATACCTTTGTTGATTTGATATGTTCATGCCTTTATCTTTTTGTTTATAAGATTTGTATTTTTCTATAAAGCTTGAAAGGTTTTAAATTAAACCTAAGATAATTTTGCTAGATGACTTGAAGATTGATTTTTAAGTGTCAAGTGTGCATATGTCTAAATATACTCACAAATCCTATTTATATGTTTATATGTTAATACATTCTCTTGAGGATTATGTGTTTACATGGTCTTTGAGAGATAGTGGAAGAGGGATTTTATTTGCTAGAGATTTTCAACTAGCTTGATTATCTACCTTGGCTTTGCCTATTGGATCTTGTTCCCACCAATGGCATTGTGCATGCCTTGCGTCATGCTTGAGGCTTCATTAGAAAGATAATCCAAGATGCAAATTCGCAAGGCTTTCATCACTAATTTTTTCACCTCTTGATGGCGAATTCCTAATAAGTTGTTTCTTATTTATTCATTAGATACAATAAAATTATGTGGGGTTGAAGACAATTCCCTAAGCATAATGTGCTCTAACACACCTAAAGAAACCAACAAAACATTCATATTATCGGAAGTGTAGACAATATGTATTTACTCAAAAAAATCCTATTTTGATTTAAGGTCTAACATTGGAATGTTAGCTCTATAAAATTTCAAGACCACGATTAGAAATAAATTCACACAATTTACGAAACCCATATATGAATGATAACCCATATCATGAATAACCACAAAAATGATGAATCATTTTTTGTCATTTATTGTTGGAAGGAAGAATCACAATGTACAAGGTACAAACCATTGATCTTAAGGTCAACATCTTTTGCCATAAGTCCTTCATTCTAGATGCAATTCGCACCTTTGTCATTTTGCCATGTAAGCAATCCCTCATTACAACCATGACATCAAAGCATGAGAGAAATAAACACAACATGAAATTGAAGAATCAAGTACACATTTCATCTATATCTTTCTATTCTTCCATTTCACATGACAAACCATCCATCGACGTCAATTTAAGTTCCCCAAAAAATGCTCGGTTAGGAGGAAGGTGATCAAAACCATGAGTTTCATTAAGAAATGAGAAAATAATACGAACACAACAAGTCTACATGTTCAAACATTGACGATAACAATACTACTAACAAAAAATCAGCATATGTATTGAGAGTATTGAACGATAAGCCCTTACTTTCAAAGTTATCTCTAGAGTATTTTACCGCAAGTACTTGCATCTCACACCCCCTTTCTCCTTGCAAGCAGTTCACACAAGTGGCATGTCATCCATATATAACTTTTCGAAACAAAGAAGAGGATTGCTTACTTTCCCTCCAACAAATTTTCCTTGCTTGTAAGACTGTGGTCCCATGTAAAGGACAAGCTAATTTTTTTGTGTAGGCATGGTAGAGAAAAATATAATAATTTAGCACTAGTAGGGTTCAATGAATTTTTATTTTTCTTTGTAGAGACAAAATAAGAGTCTTTAGCACTAGCAGAAGTATGGTCCCATGAATCCTGAATAAATTATTGAAAGAAAAAATTGGGAGGGAAGCTTAAACATAAATGCCAAGTGTCACAAAAGCTCCCTAAAATTTTAAACCAAATATTTTTTGTGCCCCCAATTGCTTTACGGGCTGGAAATCATCTCTAAAGTGTAGCTACTAGTAAAATTTAAGAGTTGAGTTTTAACATCAACAAATTTTTTTCATAGGACCATATTTATGAGATAAATAGGAGCAATAACCCCCAACATGGGACCACACTCTAATTCTCTTATCTAAATCACCTTCTTCATCATCCCACTTCCTCCTAGAATATTCTAATACTCCTCCCTATCATTACACAACTCATATACAATTGGTAGTATTATTGTATTGCCGAAGGCATATTGTATAGGCTTCATCTATGCAAATAATTTTAGCTTTTTTACCAATACACTCATGTCAATTGTTCTTTAGTATATATAAGCTAATTTTTTCATTTATTTTATTTTTTAAAAGTTTATTATTATTTTTTGATTGGATGGAATTTTCTCGTAGTCATATTTGAATTTTATGATTAGTTAAAATGTCTATTTTCTTTCCCCTCCACTATCTATAATTTAAACAAAAATATTTCTGACTAGTGCATTAAATTTGAATCATGATAATAATGTACTATTTACAACTGACTTGAAAGTATTTAATATGTTATCCTCCCTCATTTAATACACTACCTTTATGCTTTGCTGGAGACTTAACTTATTGATGAAATTTAATTTTTGCTTCATTTCCCATTGTGGAGGAGTTTGAATAAATCGATGATATTTTTTAGGGTTGTTTTATTGATTATTGTTGGAGGCAATGCAGAAGTGGGAATCATGGCTATTTAATTGACAAAGCTCCTTGTCACACAAGCAAGCCAAAAAAACCTTTATAAGTTAAGGCTCAACAGTTTTAGTTAGGTTGTCCTCATCTGCTGCATTTTTGCAGAAAGAGTTTGGTGATTTTTTCTGTAGAAATTGTTTCTTTCACAAAAGTATTTGAGGAGCATTCAATTTTTACTGGGAAAATTTGACAAAATAGTTACTTTCACCGATAACTTTTTATCTTTTCAACGAAGCTGGTCGAAGACTAACTTACAAATTGTTGCGCAATTTTTACGAGCAATGCGTACATGCTTCATCGAAATATTTTGCAGGTAAAAATTGATTTTGAGTTATTATAGTTAATAAGCCTGAAACTTGAAATGTTTCTTGTTTAAAAAATCACTTGGAATAGATTTGGGTTGGATTTGAACTTTTCGAATGAGTTTATTGTGTTTTCGTATGAAACGAAAGGGAGAAACGAAAGTATTATATGGATGTTATCTCTTTCCCCTTGATATTCTCGTTCGGATTTATGAAAATACTTTAGATTTATGTTAGAAAGTCAAATTTTGTTTTCCTATGTGTTTGAAAAATAGTGTGGGATTTTCAGATGGTGTTTCATTGAATCTAGATATTTGAGTTGTCTTTGGATCTCAGTACTTTTCTTATGCTAATATGCATAGATATGTTCTTTATTGTTCTCTCTCCAACCACATTGCATCTTTTTGCATAGTCGTAGATCTTCTTTGTGCCTCTATGATGGTGTGAAATGAGAAATTCGTCACAGGCTGTTGGTGTTCAACAACTATTAGGGAAAATATTTCAAATAGTAAAAGGTTGATAACAAACTTTTTGAAACTAGTTTGAAAACAACAACATTGTCAAGGACGGATTCAAAGGCTATGCCCATGGCTCCGATGGGGGTTATAGATATTTTTAAACTATGCCCTTGGTTATTTATTCATGTAAATTCATGTTCAATTAATATCATCTATGTTTAGTAAATTAAACATGAGAATGACATAATTTAATGACAATTTACAATATAGTTGGATTTACCAATGCAATAAACAAATCTTAGTGGGGTAACCATCAATTTTTTTCCTATTTTAATAGATAATGTCAAATCTCTTCCCTTTTATTTGATCTAGATGTATGTGCAAGAAATGTGTGGCCAATTTTCATTCACAAATGGTGCAGTCGAACCCAACCATGCATAATGTGTCTCCATTACGTTTCTGTCTTGTGGCATTTTCTCACCACTTTCCTCTCTACATAGTTCAAATTTTAGGTTCGAGATTAGGCCTCCTCTTGTCATCATCACGTGTGTTGGTATTACATAGTTTGATGGTGGTTTGTTGCATTACTTCTAATCACAATGATACACCCGTGTCCTGGTGTTTTTTGTTGGCTTAAACCCTAAAAGCTTTCTTCTTATTCTCGTTGGTTTTCCAAAAATAAAATCCTAATAAATGCAACCATTAAAATTATTTCCCTTGAATGTAATGCAGTCCGTAGGTCAACGGTTCAATTATCTTCACTTTTCCTTGAGCTACAACAATTCTTGGGTATGCTCACAATAAAAGCAAATCTAGTTCATTATTATTCCTAATTCTTCACCCTATAAGTGATATCACCAAGGACATTAAAAATTTGGCCCAATTTGGTAACATGGACGGGAATTTTCCGTCTTTGCGTAGAAGCAACGATATAGTAAGTTATTATCTGGACAAAAGCTTGGCAAAACATTACTATTTACTTTGATTGAAATTAAAAAGCAAGGTTTGTATTAGCTATGTATGTTTTCAATGGAGTTTGTGAAACAATTCTCAAATGCGTTAATTAAAATTCAGGTACAACCTATGACATCACCCTTAATTATATCAAACATTTTTTCCGCCACATTCAGGCTATGACTTCCAAGTTGCATGATATCAAAATTGTAGATACTGCTCCACCAAAAGTCAATTTTAGAAATGAAGTTGGTAGTAGTGACACAATTGCGATGAGGTTATGGGATTCTTGATAGTTCGATTCGGGTGCTTGAGTAGTTCCAACCTCTTCATGGATGTCACCCATCTATATACATGCACCTCATTCCTTCACTTCAATCCAGTTGCATCCTGGTTCCTTTTTGACTCCCCTATTTTTCATTAACCGTCTAATAAACACTACATCATCCTGTCTTCCAACTTTAGCATATATATTTGAAAGGATGACATATACTGCAAACACTACATCATCCTGTCTTCCAACTTCAGCATATATATTTGAAAGCATGACATATGTTTGGCAATACATGTCATTCATGGCCTTGTTATATTAGTATTATTAGTCCCCTGTCGTTGGCGGGTAACTATAGTATTAATTTTTATATTAGTTATTGAAATTTTAACTTATCATTTTTGTTGTTTTTTCTGCTTTTATCATTAACCCTAAAGTTTTATAAATATTTCTCAATTTCTACTTATTCTTGAATTTTTTTCAAATGACTTGTCTTCGTTCATGTTTCAAAAAAATTAATGACATGTAACAAGTGGCAATTATGAACATGCTACATGGCAAATTTTTCTTCGATCCTAAATGAGAAATCCTATATTTACGACAATTTTTGTTTGATGGCTTGACCCCGAAACATTAAATTATTTTGTTGTTTACATTAATGAAGCTTTATTTAGGGAAGAATTGTGCACACACAATGATTCTCACGGAGCATATTGAGATATTGTTGATTAATACTATTAAATAACTACCAACTTTCATGAACAAATGTTGCATGGCTGCGGGAGATATTTATGAATGCACCTTACTTCACGATTATAAATTCTATTTTAAATTGTCGCAAAAATATGGCAAATTCACTTGATGTAGAGCATTATCAAACTTCAACCACACACAATGTAAGCAATACTCAAAAAATCAATTTGTAAGCTCATACAAATAAATTATTGTTTGAATGTAATAAAACCCAGAGGTAGAAATTGATTTGGGTTTCCAGAAATCAAATTTAAATAAAAAATAAAATAAAATAAAAATTGATTAGGAACACCCATCTACGTTTTTTCTAGGTTTAGCTAAAACCACACAAAGGAAACTTAAGAGAATACAAAATCCATCAATTTCCTTTTTAAATTTCATTTCCAAGCAATTAAATCAAAAGCATGCCCACAAATTCATTTAATTGCCATTTAAAATAGAATGTGTATTTCCTCATTATTTACAAATAATGCTACAGAGAAGGAGAAGATATTCATGCCTAAAGTAAACCCAAGAATCAGTAACCTCTTACTCTTCCCGCTCTAACAAGTTGAATCCTTCCTTCCTCCAAAACTCACGCAGGTATTTCCAGAAGAGAAGAATGAAAACAGACAAAGGAGAAATAAAAGAAAATATAATGAAGAAACTATACTATAATGGAGAATTTTCGGGCTTCCAAATGTTGCTTCATGCATCAATGCATGTCGTGATGCCACATACTTGGTGTCAGATGAAGGCGTGTCCCTTTCAAAACTCTCGATTTTAAATATTAAAATATTATTATTATTATATTTTTACTTTTGATTTACATGCCAAATCCTTTTAGGATTTAAATATATAATTTCACAAATTAATAATTCATTTTTTTTAATTTTATTTTAATTGATACCTAACTTTAATGGTAAAATTAATCATCATAATATAAGTCCACATATTGCCAACAATATGTTATCGTAATAATTATTCGAATTCCCATGTTCCATATAAAATATTCAAACAAATGAAAAATCACCAAGTCCGTAAATAATAATAATTCGAATATTCTCATAAAGTTGGTTTGATATAGCATTGTCAGATAAAAGAGGCAGTATTCATCACGGACACTGCAAAAGTTGAACAAAACATAAGACGACCAAACCAATTAAAATAAAATAACTAGAATAAATAACCGAAATATTCACTATCATTAATGAATCATTTTACCTATGATTAAGGCCTAATCATGTTTTAGGAAGGATCATCAAGGTGGGTGCGGCCCTGCGGGGTTATTCGTTCCACAATGTCATGCCCCGTAGAAGCTGTGGGTCATGATACGACGAACCAAATGAATTTTACACCAAATGATGATCTCGTCTAATCTTGTTTAGTTTAACCAGTACTTAATTTAACTTGTAAGAAATTTTGGGATGTTACATACTCCACCCCTTAGGATAATCATCGTCTCGATGATTTGGGATGAGTAGAAAAACTAAATCCATCATTTATTTGTTGCATTAATATATTTCAAATCAACTTAAAATTTGTATCAATATCATTTTAGTTGAATCATAAAGGTCACAACATCCCTTATATATCTAGAAAATCAATCACATAATATGTAGACATAACACATTATTGCTTAAACAACATATTTTTCAAGTTCATTACATAATCTTCAACAGTAACTACTCATAAAAAAGTACCTTAGTTCCAATATTTAGTTGTAAGCTTATCTACAGGATTTTCTTATCTACCTCTTTACAGAAAAACTGAATTTAGCACTATAACAAAAATATATTCTTAAAAATCAGTCAAACAGATGCGGAAAAGTAGTTTGGATATCTTACAGATTCTCCCAAGTGGCACTTTCTTTAGAATATTGGTCCCACTGGACCTTACATTGTGAAACCTCGCGGTTTTCAAGTGCAACTTGCGGGTTTCTAGTATCCTTATAGGCTCAACCGCGATTACCCCTAGATCCAGAACCTGCAATGAATCCTAATTAAGTACATGTGTTAAATTAGATACATATTTCTTAAGCAAGGATACATGAAATACATTGTGCATCCGGAGGCGGTGCTTAGTTTATAGGCTAATAGTCCAACGACCTCTAGGACTTCAAATGGTCCTACAAACCTAAGAGATAGTTTGGCTAATCTGCCAAATGAAATGGAACTCTTTTTAGGTTTGACCCTAAGAAAAAATTTATCTCCCACGTTAAATTTTCTGTCAATTCTTTTTAAATCTGCATAACTTTTCTATCTATTTGTGGCCTCTTTCAATCTTTCTTGGATTAATTTAACCTTTTTTCCATTTTCGACAACATTTCAGGACCAATTAGTACTCTATCTTCAGGATTATCCCTACGTATTGGTGTTCTACACCTACGACCATATAAGGCCTCAAAAGGAGCCATCTGAATGGAAGAATGGTAGGTGTTATTATAGGCAAATTCAACCAAGGGAAGATACTCTTCCCATTTGTATTGTTGATCCATGCAATACATTCTTAGTAAATCTTCTAGCACTTGATTTACTCTTTCGGTTTGACCATTAGTTTCAGGATGGTAGGCAGAACTTATGTTCAGTTTTGTCCCTAAGGCAGCATACAAAGTCTGCCAAAATCTGGAAGTCATCCTTGAGTCCCTGTCTGAAATTATTATTTCTGGAACTCCATGTAATCGGAAAACTTCTTGCACAAACCTTTTTGCCAGTATGGGTGAATTATCCTTTAAATTACTTGCTATAAAATGTGCCACTTTAGTTAACTTGTCTACAACTACAAGTATAACATCATGTTTATTTTGGGACATAGGTAGACCTTGGACAAAATCCATACTTATAACTTGCCACTTATATTCTGGCACGTTGTGAGGATATAATAGTCTGCTGGATGTGAATGTTCAACCTTTACTTGTTGACATTCCAAGCATTGTGAGACATAAAGAATCGCATCATTTTTCATCTCTGTCCAAAAGTATTGCTTTTTTATGTCCGCCATCATTTTTGTTACTCCTGGATGTCCCGAGTAGGGAACATCATGAAATTATCTCATAACTTTATTTATGAGCTCTTTACCCTCTAATACATATATTATAACTGCTTTGTTATAATGCGAATCCCATCTGCTTCAGACTTGAAACCATCATACCTTTTGTCCCTCGGATCTTTTTCTAAAGTTTTTTTAACATGATTGTAGTAGGGGTCATTTGTTAACTCATTTTTGACTTCATCTTTGAACTGGGTTCTTAATGTAATTATAGCAACAATATACTTTCTGCGACTTAAGGCATCAACCACCCTATTCTCTTTTCCTTTAATGTAATTTATATCAAAGTCATAATTTGCTAGGAACTCTAGCCATCTTCGCTACCTTGCATTTAGATTCGGTTGTGTAAAGATGTATTTGAGCCCAAGATGATATGTTTTGAGTTCAAAAGGTTTCCCAAGCAAATAGTGCCTCCATACCTGCAGTGCATGAACAATCGCAACAAGCTCAAGATCATGTGGTGCATAATTTACTTCATGCACCCTCAACTTCCTACTTTCAAAAGCTACCACGTGCCCATCTTATAGTAGTACTCCACCCAAACCTTCCCCTGAAGCATCGGTTACCACCAAGAAGTTCCCGTTTGGATCCAAAATTTTCAACACCGGAGCACTTGTGAGTCTACCTTTTAACTCCTTAAAGGCTTCTTCACACTTGATGTCCCAAACAAATTTCTTACCCTTCTTTTGCAAAGAAGTGATAGGTCCCGCTAACTTAGAAAAGTCCTTTACGAACTTCCGATAGTAGTCTGCTAGACCCATAAAACTTCTCACTTCATGCACATCCTTCGGTGTTGGCCATTCCATGATGGCACTAATCTTTGAAGGTTCCACCAAGATTCCCTCTTTATTTATTATGTGGCCTAAGTATTGTACTTTGTATTGATAGAAAACATACTTACATAATTTTCCATATAATTTATGTTTTCGAGAATTCCCAAAGACAATCCTTAAATGTTCATCATGTTCTTCCTCATTCTTGGAGTATATTAATATATCATCAAGAAAGATAAGTACAAATTGGTCTAAGTATTCCCTAAACACGTTGTTCATCAAGTTCATGAAAGCAATAGGTGCATTTGTTAGTCTAAAGGGCAAAACGTAAACTCGTAATGCCCATACCTTGTTCTAAAAGCGGTTTTATGGATATCTTCATCCTTGATTTGCAGTTGATGATAACTGGATCTGAGATCTATCTTGGAAAACACTTTTGCACGTCCGATTTGATCAAATAGATCATCAATTCGAGGCAGCTGGTACCGATTCTTCATTGTTACCTTGTTGAGCATTTGGTAATCAATACAAAGTCTGAGGGTCCCATCCTTCTTTTTCACGAAGATAACCAGTGCACCCTATGGTGATATACTTGGTCTAATCAGACCCAAGGACAACAACTCATGTAATTGAGCTTTCAATTCAACTAATTTGGTTTTTGTCATTTTGTACGGTGCCTTGGAAATTGGTTCCGTTGCTGGTTTGACCTCTATTGTGAAGTCAAATTCACGCTTAGTTAGAAGTCCCAACAACTTATTTGGAAACACATCTATAAATTCCCTTAGGATGGGAAATGCTTCAATTTCAAGCTCAATTTCCTATCTCGAATTTGACATTTTTACTGACATATAGATGGCAGCCCTTTCACTTTACTTTTTCGATTACATGACGGAAATCTACCTAGTGACAAACTCTCTTTTAACACCCTGAACACTCGTTGTTTTTTGTTGATCATCACAACAGGTTACACATTTTCCTAAGAAATCCAAGGTTGCATTATGTTGACTTAACCAATTTATACCTATGACAACATCATAGGATCTAAGAGGTGCCACATACAAGTTTAATCTTGTTGTGAACTCAGGTAATTCTAGTGGTGCCTCAAACAAACACTACTTCACTCTATGTACAACATTATTTCCATACTGTACAGTCCAAGTGTGTTCCATGTACCCAACTCTTATTTTGAGTTTATCACTACTTTAGATGAAACAAAACATTTTGTTGAACCAGAATAAAATAAAACAGAAATAGGTTCTCCAAAAATCTTACCTGAGGTTTCAATGGGAGTCGCTTGCTTTTCTGCTTGCTTATTATGGACTGCAGCATAAATCTTATGTTGTTGCCCCTCTTTATTTACTGTAGTAGATCCCTTCTGTTGGTTATTCCATTGTCCTCTTTGCGAGACAGTTGTTAGCGAAATGATTGCCACCGCACTTAAAACATCCACCCAAAGGTCCTTTTCTCTCAATCTTATTCTGGCTGAAACTTGTTCCTTGTTGCCCATTATTATTATTATTCACAATAGTTCTACCCACTATTCCTCTTTTATTGATAGGCTTGAACTTGTTGTTTCCCTTTTTCCATGTTGGTTTACTTGCGGTTGGTGTTTGAAAACTATTATTTTTCCTTCTATTTTCCTCTTTAGAGGCATAAATACTTCGCAACTTTTGTTCTTGCTTGATAGCTTTTTCAAATACTATTTCCATCGAAGTAGGTCCATGAACATCTACCTCACCACCAATGCTAGGATTCAATCCCATTATAAATTTTCTCACTCTAAACTTCTCATCCCTTTGATACATAGGAACATATTTCAGCAATCGAGTGAAACGTTCCCAATATTCTGTAACTGAGTACTTTCCTTGAGTCAGATTTTGGAATTCTGCCATCTTTTGGTCAAAGTATAGCTGAGGTAGCCATCTTTGATGGAAGTAGGCCTTAAACTGCTCCCACGTGATCATACAAGAATTAATTCCTAGTTCCATTTTCTCGGTTATCCCACCAGAAGATGCTTCATGGGACAATTGGTAGGCTCCCCATATTGCTTTTGTCTCCTCTGAAAAGTCCCTAATCTCAAAATACTTTTCCATTTCGGATAGCCAATTTTCAGCGTCATCCCCAGAGTTCATACAATCAAATTTAGGTGGGGATATTCTTTTAATATCCCTCACTAACTCGACAACTAGCCTTGCTTTCTTATTTTCCCTTTCATTTAGGCGCCGGGTTGATCATCATGTTGCTCATCATCCCTATGATCCTCATCTTCTTCACCACCCTGACCTTGTTGTTCTATGGCAGCAACTCGGTTTCGGGTGTTATTCAAAATGTGGAGGATTTCTTCTAACTTAACAACCGTATTATCCGGCATGTCATTATTATTTACCCCACTGTCACTTACCATATTAGCTCTTGTTGCCAGCCTAGCCAAATTTTTCTTTTTGTTTAAATGATACTTTTTATTAGAACGTGTGTCCCATTAATGTCCAAGTGTCTAAGCCTCTGGCTCTGATACCAAAATGTAACGCTCAAAATTACTAGAACTGGAAAATGGGGATATTTTTTTTAAACATACATAAAAATAGATTACGCAAGTTGCATTCATACAGATTTATTTAATCAAATTCTTTAAATCAAATTTGTTCTTTTGATCTATCTGATAACTTCCGTGTAAGCCATGTGCGGCTGAGAAGGGTGTATCCAGATCTCCACGATCTCCCTTCGCCACTACTTCGAGTGACAATGCTTACTAGCATTTTGGCTCAACCTTTTTCAGGTCATGGGAACCATGTGAAAGTCCTTGGGTCTACCACGAAGTTAATTTTCTAACTTCATATTCTGGTATCCGACCATTTCCTACCTCATGTTCAATGTTCAATTTCCCATGATCAAGTTACTGGCAATTTTAATTTAATTGGAGGACTAGGTGATCAAACAATGCACAACCATCAATGCATTACTTTGGCCAAAGTTTTTCGCTGTGCAGGTTACAGCTAAACTCAAGACAACACACTAGTCTTATGAGTTTAAGTCTTCCGCCACCTCACAACTATCCCTTTCACATTTATCTAGATCTTATAGTTTGTATTTACTTTATTTCCAATTTAACCTATCTTGCAAGAGTTTATATCGAGATAAATGCCAAAGGCCAACTAGGATCATCATGAGATAAGTACATTTGTTACGCTGAAATGTATCTATTTCAGCATTTCGCATGTACTTATCCCTTAATATGCCTAATGGATCTTTTCATCTATTTATCTTCCCATTTAGTTTCTCTTTTCCTGATGCTTGGTTTTTTAACCTTAAATTACCTTTTACAACGATACTCTTCCATTCTCTATACAACAGGATTTACAATCTTATCATATTAATACCAAGTTTACCGAAAGGCCGAATTAAATATATATTAAAACATGTATATTTAATTATTCCTTTGATTAGCTACGCCACTAAATAGCTTATTTAATTTAGAAATTAAAGACAATTGATTGTTACAATAATTGCCCAACTATTGGCTTCATACATTGACAAATATCAAATAAATAAATATATCAATTTATGATAAGTAAGATTTCTCACTTCTAATATTTAGCATTTGCTCATATTGAGATATTATTACATACAAGGTAATCATCTCTTTATTAAAATCATAAATTTCATATGCTGTTAAGGCGAAATATATAACTATTATGGTAACTCTCACATAGCGAGGTTTGAATATTAACAATGGGTCCAAGATCCCAATAAATTTAGTCAAAATTCTAGGATATCATTCTTCTACAAATTGAAATCCAAGTATCTCATTTAGATCCATGTTACGATTAAACTTCACAAGACACGAGTTTCCGCATATCCGAACGTGACAACTAATTGTCCTGCAAGACTGGAGTAGTGGTATGTTGTCGTTCAAACGAATGGCATGAATATTGCCTCCAATTTATGATGCAATTATTTAATAAAATATAAAACGATATACATGTTATTTTATCAAAAAGGCATGGTAATACAACGGAGAATGTATTATTACCTGTTCTACATCAAGATACAATTATGAATGTACACCAATAGAACAACCAATTTCTATTTCAGCAATCATGTTTCACTCTAATCACAAGAATTAAGACATAATCAAACCATAATCATTCAACATCCAAATTCTGATTAAACCATAAGCAAATCATGCTTCACATGGTACAAAT
Organism: Taxus wallichiana var. yunnanensis; assembly: GCA_018340775.1. Lineage (NCBI taxonomy): Eukaryota > Viridiplantae > Streptophyta > Pinopsida > Cupressales > Taxaceae > Taxus > Taxus wallichiana. The sequence continues at coordinate 304,796,618 of CM031238.1, forward strand.
TCAACTATTATTTTTCTTACCTTCCAATCAACAAACAACTTAACAAACAATTGAAATCATCATTTCCAAATACCAATTAGACATATTCCCTCTAGGTAATGAGCAGCTCTGTAAAATGCACAATAACTTTATTCTAAACAATCGAATACATACATACATATATATGTATGTATGTATATATATATTTATTATAGGAACAGTCCAACTAAACAGTGTAAAAACACCTCTATTAAATCATTTTAACATGTTCTTTCAGGTAACCGACAAATCAACAAAACAAATTGACCCACATACCATAGGATGATAATTTTGAAGTCTATTTGCATAGAATAACAACAATAAGTTTCTAACACTTCCAGTAACAAAATCCTTTAAGAAAAACTAAGTCATCTTATATAGACTGTTAACACTAATTTATTTTTCACTCAGGTAATAAAATTATACCTACAGGAAAATCAACTTGTACATATCCAAATCAGTTCATTCCAGCATTAATTTCTTTTCTATTTAGAAATTATTAGAATTCGGAAGCAAATATATCAGGAAAAATGATGAAATACCTGGTAAAAACATTTTTCACACTACCCAGAAATCACTTTGCTCATACAAATAAATTATTGTTTGACTGTAATAAAACCCAGAAGCAGGAATCGATTTGGGTTTCCAGAAATCAAATTTAAATAGAAAATAAAATAAAATAAAAATTGGTTAGGAACACCCATCTGCGGTTTTTTTCTAGGTTTAGCTAAAACCACACAAAGGAAACTTAAGAGAATATAGAATCCATTAATTTCCTTTTTAGATTTCATTTCCAAGCAATTAAATCAGAAGTTGTCCACAAATTCATTTAATTGTCATTTAAAACAGAATGTGTATTTCCTCATTATTTACAAATAATGCTACAAGAGAAGGAGAAGATATTCATGCTTGAAGTAAACCCAGAATTAGTAACCTCTTACTCTTCCAGCTCCAACAAGTTGAATCCTTCCTTCCTCTAAAACTCACTCGGGGTTTCGAAGAGAAGAATGAAAACAAACAAAGGAGAAATAAAAGAAAATATAATGAAGAAACTATACTATAATGGAGAATTTTCGGGCTTCCAAATGTTGCTTCATGCGTCAATGCATGTCGTGATGCCACATACTTGGTGTCAGATGAAGGCGTGTCCCTTTCAAAACTCTCAGATTTTAAATATTAAAATATTATTATTATTATACTTTTTAACTTTTGATTTACATGCCAAATCCTTTTAGGATTTAAATATATAATTTCACAAATTAATAATGCATTTTTTTAAATTTTTATTTTAATTGATACCTAACTTTAATGGTAAAATTAATCATCATAATATAAGTCCACATATTGCCAACAATATGTTATCGTAATAATTATTCGAATTCCCATGTTCCATATAAAATATTCAAACAAATGAAAAATCACCAAGTCCGTAAATAATAATTCGAATATTCTTGTAAAGTTGGTTTGATATAGCATTATCAGATAAAACAAAGGTAGTATTCATCACGGTCACTGCAAAATTCGAACAAAACATAAGACAACCAAACCGATTAAAATAAAATAACCGGAATAAATAACCGAAAGATTCACTATCATTAATGAATCGTTTTACCTATGATTAAGGCCTAATCATGTTTTAGGAAGGATCATCAAGGTGGGTGTGGCCCTGCGGGGTTATTCGTTCCACAATGTCATGCCCCGCAGCAGAAGTTGTGGGTCATGATATGACGAACCAAATGAATTTTACACCTAATGATGATCTTGTCTAATCTTGTTTAGACTTAACCGTAGTTAATTTAACTTGCAAGAAATTTTGGGATGTTACATACCTCATTACAAAAATGACCTCAAGTACCTTCTTAGTCAAATGCTCTTGCTAAGCTCAAGGTTGGAGTGATCTAGAGGGGTATAAGATAAAGCAAAAACATTCCTCAATACCTATTACCTTATTTTAGGTGAGTGTAAATTTTTATAGTTCAACTCTCGAGTAATACTCCTTTCCTTCAAATTCTCCTTTTGGGCTTCTCAACTCCTTACCAGCCCTGCCTCAAGGGATTTTTGTTCTTAACTTTGATTCTAGATCCTTACTCCACACAATAAACTCAGTTTAAGATACCCATTTTCTTCTTCTATCTGTATGTCAACTTTCACTAGGCCTTCTTTTGTAAGATTTCCCTCAAAAACACCCTTCTAGTCTCCAAGTTAGGTCCTTTTGAACTGTGTAAGGGTTAGAAGTACAACTGTCATAAATTGTAGAAATTGGAGAATTGTTTTTCTTCAAAAGTTCTATTTCTCTTAAAGGAGGTTCCAAAGGTTCTATCTTCTATTTTTCGCTCCTTGAATCATCCTAAAACCCTTCTTTAGTAGCCTTGACTATTGTGCTAAGTCTTCCCATACTTTGCATAATTCTTCTAATTACAACTGTAGGAGCACAAAACAAGTAAATGAAGCTTATTTATACCTCAAATTATCAATGCATGATGGTAAGGGAACTCCAAAACATACCTTACAAGTTTGAATTTGTTTCCATCTTCTTGGCCTCTTTAGGCACTTAACTACCTAATTTTTATCCTTGATCTTCACTATAGGTTCTTTGCATAATCTGTCATGCTCTTTCTATTGACTAAGGGGAATTCAAGCCCTCTAATTCCTTATTCCCATCACCTTAAGGCTTCCCCACAACTTGTTTAGATATTTTATAACTTATCTCGGCCTTCAATCGTAACATCCCCATTTTAAAATACCAGAACAAGGGAAAAAAAAAAAAAAAAATTGATAACGTTCTCTGTTATGAATTACAAAATTCAAACACACGTTCAAGTTTTAATAATTGTTCTCTGCCCAAACAACACAGTTTGGATCACACAATTTCTTTTTTAAACGAATGTTCCCTGTTCGCATATTTTCAATATGGAACACACATTCAATGCCATTCAATCTTATAATGATTCTATATCTTCTTTGTAAATGACTCGAGGAACTGCCGATCTTCCATTTTCATGGCTCGGAGTTTCAACGATCCTTCATTTCATGACTCGGCAACAACCGATCCTTCATGTTCATGACTCGGCAACAACCGATCCTTCATGTTTGTTTATGCATGGTATATTATATATACCTGTTCTCATAACCGTTTCGATTATTGAAGTGATCCATTTAAGAAGCCTATCTGAATATCTGTTACTGATATTCATCTGACATCCTGCATCTTAAATTAAGTGATAAGGACAACGCAACCAGCAATTGCGATACTTTGGCCAAAGATTTTCACATGCTTTGCATGATCATATTCCTGGATGTGATACACATCAACGGAATACGTCCTTCACTTCACTTCACCTGTTATCTAGAATGGTCTTTCCTGGTTCCTACCAGTCCTCTTTGTTAAGGTTAGTTTAAACTTCCAATTACAGTTAGTAATATGAACGAATATAGGAAGGCACTCCCAGTAACTAAAGATACGCAGACATACAGTGTCGTTTCCCCACGACCCCGTGTGTCTAGTTATCTTTAGTATTCCGGAGTCACTCCGTATACCAGATCATACTCCTATCCCCTGTCCATAGTTACACCTTCAGCCTATGTACTCTTGATGTTTTAATTCGGGAGGGCATTGCAATATGTCAGCTGCAACAGTGTGTCGTCATGAAGACCCCGTCTTCATGGAGACACCTTGCTGTAGCTGGCGTATGCCAATGTCCTACAGAATTCTCCCATCGAGAATACACATCCTGCTCAAGTGCTTAGGATACGATTTAATAATTAAAATCAACTTTCAGCATCCACGCTGATCCCTTGATCCTCGTTTCCGTTACAGTTGTATAGGGCTAAGAGGGACTAAACCGTCCATTAGCTTGCTATGCATCTTCTCCTTCGTGTCGAAGGGCTACATTTCCCTACTTGGTTCACTTCTTAATCATTGGATTAAGCAGTCCGTACCGACGGACGTGATAAGTTTAACCTATTAAACTTAGCCAAGATTTTCCAACTGCAACTAAATTCAGAATTCTAACTTATTAGACGTCATTTAAACGAGGTCTAATTTCCAAGAAATGTATTCATTTGTTCTCCTTAACGTTATATGGTTAAGGTCCATTAGTTTTGGATATACTTATCCTATATCCTTTATTCTGAATTTAACACACGAGATCATTAATGGAGCTCGAAAGCGAAGTTCGATTACTCCGAAGTTTAATTGGTATTCCTTAGCTCCTAAGCTAATCCCGAATACCTTCCAATTATGGAATCATATTCTTCCTAATCCTTATAATGTCAATTAAAAATTCATCTTTACCCAAGTATGAATTAATTGCATTTTTCAACTTAAAAGTTGCATTTAGGTAAGAATAGATATCAGTTTCCATTTAACATCCATCCAAGGACAATTAAACAAATCCAATCAAGAAATAACATTATATTTCCAATTTAGACAACAAATCAAACTGATATAATTATTAAAATAATACACATGTAATTGGATTCAATATTTCATGACATAATCTGTACATTTGCCAATCCAGCTGATTGGGCATAGTTTATATAAAACATCAATACAACTCATGGACAGAAGAATATATTTTCTTCTTTTCACAATTCCTCAAAGAGAAATCAAAGTAACAATTACAATTCATTTTACAGCTAATCAAGAAGCATCAGAAAACAGCCAAGTCTTCATTCTAATCAAATTCCATCTGCAAAATGAATTGCACGGGTCAGTTCAATGAACTGAGCATATTAAGCACTTATCCTTAAAATAAGGTGCTTCAACTAACTGTCTCAATAAAAGAACCCTGCTTTTATGAAACGACAGTTAAACATCAATCACGAAATAGGCACAAAAGAAAGATCATCAAAACAACTGAACTATCAAAATATCATCACAATCAGCCAAAGAACTGCTGTCCCGTTTTCCACATAACTGTTACAAGTCTCAATTTACAATATTTGTAAAGTTAGGAATACAAATAGCTTACTGCTGATATAACACACTGTTATCTTTTCTACGCCTTTCATTAATAATAAATGCAAAGGATGAAACTAACTGAAATGTAAATCCATTACTTTCCTTTCAGTTCGTGCATCACATTAGATTCCAAACAATCAAGTGTACAGAAGAAAGCAAACAGCAATGCATATAGTTGCTCCCATCTAAGCACTATAAAAATTCATTATTCACGAATTACCGATTTCCAACTGAATGAAGGAAGAAAATATCATTTTTCCAAGTCATTCATTCATACCTCTATTTCTTTCCATATGACTGTCCGAACAAGGGAATCCAAACGAGAGACAAATCAAGATAACAGTTCAGAGTGAAACTTACAAAATCCATTCGGAATTCACTTTCCGGCAGCAAGAATGATTTCATTTATAATCAGCTTTAAATGAAAACAGGGAAGAATTCATCATCCATATCCATACTTCATTTGAGTCAGACTCATATAAAGATCCGAAACAGGTTAGTACAACATTATGTTCATCCAAGATCAAACAATATAAGGTTGCATACCATATATTTACCATACTTAAAAGAAACCATATTTCTTTCACCGTATGCTAAACAGACAAACAGTATTTCAATCATGCAGTCAATTAATCACATGATTTCCTAATCCTATGAGCATATCCCATTCAAAATAACATTTTATTCATTGCGTTGTTACCTACAGCAAATTCAATTATAAAGCACAGTAAGCCCCTAATGCTATCTCCAGAATTCAAAAGCAACAGAGAACATTTCCTGTCCTTGACCTTCACTAAGAAAACAATCATCTTCTTCGAACTCTTCAAGAATTGTTCAGAAGAAAAGAAAACACCCAAATCGTGCTTACTGCCAACAAGCATTCTGCCCGAATCCCCCTTTTGGTTGAGTCCAAAATAATATGCAAGACTTCGGAATGCAATATTCAGTTATCAATAACTCTTTGAAGTAAACCCGTATAGGGTGTTAAATACGTAAGTCAGATACAGTTAAGACAACCCAAACAACAAGACAGAGTTTCCATGCATCACTTCTTCGCACAGCAATTCAAAGTCAAGTTCGCATTCACGAACAGTTCAAAACAGAAGGTCAAACCACATCTACATGGCGCAATGGAATCATCTTTCCATCACAGCAAGAAGAAAATATAATCATTCCTTGCACAGAATACAAAACTAATTTGTAATTGTATCTACAGCCCGAACAGGAAAACCGAACAGTATCAAGAAAACACAATAAAACCATCTTATCCTCACAAAGTGAGGGAAACACAATCCATTAATATGTTTAAGAGGAAAACAGTTAACTTTTCCTATTCCACAAATACCCAATACGTATCCGTTTATTTCCTATTCAAGAAAGGCACAACAATGAAAATATTGCAATTACTTCATTCAAATCGAATTCAAATACTCATAGAAAACCCAAATGCCATTTTCATTAAAATCCATAACAGTTGAAGGAAGAGGATCTGTTTCCTTAAAAATTTCAATAAGAAACAACTTCAAACAGACTATTGCTTCTTTCATTTTAGTTCATCAGCAAAAGAACTTATAGCTTCAATAGTGAAAACAACTCAAGTAACCTGTACAGACTCATGATACACAAGACGGATTCCCCATTACTGTCAAACAACCAGCACGATATGGAGGTATTTCATTCGAGAAATACAAGGACAGTCGAACTCAGCGACCAAAAACAATGATTCATATTATTTCCAAAATGACAGCAATATAACACGACTGTAATTCCATTTCCTCTTTACATGCCAAGGCGGTTCCAAGCACAACAGCAAGGAAAACGATTACACTATAAGGAAATGATTAAACATCCTGTTCCACTTCATACAACACGAACAGTGAAAGAAAAATATCTATTTCAAACCACCATACTGTCAACAACCAATACAGTAATTCATTTTCCAACTCGATTCGTGCAAAAACGCATCAAGGCCGAGCAACCAGAAGCAATTCTTTTATCATTTCCCAAAGAAAGAAAGCAAGAACTAACAAAATCCAAGTCAAATCGACTCGACAGCAATCACACAATCCAAACCCAAGAGCAGGGTTGTTTTAATGAGACACTTAAACAAAGCAAGAATTTTTAAAGAGAAGGGCTTAACATGCCTGTAATCTCTTTTCCAGAACTCGAAGAAAACTTCGTTTGCCGCGTTTTTCCTTCCACAGCGACAGCACAAACTCCCCAACACTTCTTTCTTCTTCAGGCTTAGCAACAGCCTCGAAATCTCCAAGAAAATGTCAAATTCCAAGAGCTGGTTCGACTGAACCAGAAAAAACCAAATGCAGAGCAACTTTGCAAAAGCCAAATCGAAACAATGAAAAATCAAATTCCCTCATACACTTTCCAAGGCGAACTGGTCGCGAGGACCAAGAAAAATCAATGCATTAAAGGCTCTGCCTTTTCCTTACTTTCCACGCCACCGCCACTTGGGTTGGCGAACTCAATCTTTCAAAATTCCCATGCAAAAACCGAATTTGGCTCTATCTCCAAATAGATGCCTCTATTTCTTACCTGCCCCGCCAAAACTGGCGCTGTCCACGTATGGACTGTTTATTAAATGCCAATGAATGCCCTTTCCATCCTTATCCTTTCCTTCCAAGGGTCCGCGCGCCCTTTTTAGATTAGGATTAGTTTAGGTTGCATAAAGTGTTCAACCTAGGTCTTAGTTTAGCCTTAGGTTTTATTTTCCCCTCTTTTTTTTGAATTTAAAAATCCACTTAGGATAATAGTGTAGGATACATGGTAGGACTTAGGATTAGTTTAGGTTTTCAATTTATACTAACCACTAACACTAAACAACTTCCATCCAGCCTCCCTACTGACATTCACGTTAATGCAGAGCAGGACGTTCCGTCCTTTGGATCACGTGCCAAGGCCACCCGTGTCCAAGTATTTCTTGCCTCACGAGGTCCCAAGTTCGACAGTACAGGGCTCAAGAGTAAATCAATACTGAAATCACCAGAAGCCCTCAGCACACTTGGATCAATGAAATTGATTCAAGGTGTGCTGTCAATCAGCCACGAGAGCATAGCAAGTATACGACAATTTGTCGTCATATCAGCAAACACACAAGTACAATAAATGTTGTCCTAACAATAAATCACAGCATGCAAAAATCCAAGTTAGCAACACATTCTCCTAAGATCAGAACATATCTTAACATGTTTGCCTTCATTTCAGAAGTTATAACAGCATGTAAAACATTCATCAAGATAATTTACAAAATCAGAGTGTTACATCAACCCTCTCAAATCATCCTTTTCACAACCCTAGAGCTCTCTTACTTCCCTACTAATATGTAGATGCACTGTTATTAATATCTCGCCACTGGAGTCCTTTCAAGACTTAAGGTTTTAGTATGACCTCTAGGATACCCTTACAATGCTAAATTACTAGTTTGGGTGGTTAAATCAATTTGGAAACCAAGAAACCAAAAATCTCCACCAAACCCTGAACGAGGGTTTTTCTCAGGCCCGAGAAGAGTGTTTTGTTTACTATGTGCTCATTCACCTACTTTAAGATTTGAAACTTCTCCTACAGTCTTGGATAGACCTTCCCCACATAAATTTTTACTAGCAAGGCTCAATGTGGCCTTAAACTCAAAGAATGACTTTTTCCCTCACATCTCTGCCTTTAACAACAAGGTATTCAACTATCAATCATTCACACATAAGTTTATCCTCAACTTGTTCTGCAAACCCTTGATTAGAGAAGATAGGTCTTGTAGATATGTGTAATTCTCACTACTACTCTTCTTAATACCCCTAAACAGGACTTGAACACACAATCTTGCTCTTGAGTGACTATCATAATCCAAGTCTGTCTACAATATAGTTTATACACATGCAATCTTGAATCTCTTCAATCATCAATGAAAGTTACACAAAATTAAGTTCCTTGCCAAGTGGAAACTACTATTAAGTTGCATGCAACTAGTTTTATTGTACAATAACATGCACAAAATCTATGACAACCATTGCTAAACTGTGTATAAACCAATTCCTACTTTCTTTCTCCTCTAAGCTTCTCTCATATGCAATGACCATTCAAATGATGACTTGAGGGTGGTTACAAAAGGGTATATATGCTTCTATATGTTTTTCTAACTAAGTCTTGGCTTTTTAGAGCCTTCAAGTCCATATTTGGCATTCATAATAGCCTCCAAGACCCCTTTTAGGCTTAAGAGCTTAAGACCAAGACCTAGATTCAAATTATGTCTTGAATATGACCTTACTAGGACCTCATTCACCCTTGTTACATGACTTGATACTCCAAGCTTACATCAAGACCAATTACAAGCCAAAATTTGTCTTCTAAATTCAAATTGGCAAAATGGAGGGAAAGTACCCAATTCAAATTTATGAAGATCCTACACAACACAATCATACCTAATAGACCCTAGATGACCCCTAGGACCTATAGACACACTTAGAAAAACAAAATTTGTGATACCACTCATATGTAAAAATTGAGAGTTGATGCTCCTCCATCGTCATCGCATAATCGAGGCAACTACTTTGGCAATGATTGTAGAGTGCCCACAGTCTTTGCCACCAACCTTGGCATTTATCTTCAACACTAGATGTATCGTGGCTCAAGGCATGTTATCTCATATTAGTTTTGTAACTTTGCTTTATCTAAGGGAGAGGAGCCAATTATTGAGCATGGACCAATACTTGTGAGGGTACATGGAAATTAGGGAGCTAAGTGCATGTCACTTCATCACTTACATTTTGAATAAAAAGTGCCCAATAGAATAAGTCACATCAAGTCATTTCACCCCAATCAACCAATCAAATGATGACAAATAGATAGAAACAAATATGTGACTTAATTCACAAGCAATGGTTCACCTTTAAATTTCTTTGTATTTAAAATAACTAAATTTAAATATTTAAAAATGTCCCTTCCACATTATTTTAATATTTAAAATGAAATACATGTAATAAGGAGAACATAACCTATTAAAGGGTATTTTATGTTTTGTTTTCTATGTGCACCCTTAAACTTTGGGTGCAACATGGTGTCTATTGTAGGACTATCAAAAGTGGTGTTCTCATACTATCGTATAACCATCAAGTGTTCATTTCGATTTGTGAAAGTTGTAAACAAAAATGTAATGTGCTAGACCTACCTTATATGCATTGCTTTTGGCTCTCTCCTTAGAATTATGTTACTTATGTTTTGATTGAAGTGTTCAAACCTGATGTAAAGACAATCTAAGATTCAAGATTTCAGAGCTACAACATTATGCTTAATTTGAAATTTTTCGGTTCAGGAGTTTCATTGAAGCCGTAATTCTGTCCATACGGTGGAAGACACGTATCTACCAAACTTAAAGGAAGATGACCGTAATCAACACACATAAACCTGGCAGGTCCCACGCTCTAGACCAATCAGGAAATCAAAATAAATTAATGTTTTTTAAAATTAAATTCCTGATTGATCCAGAGCGTGGGACCTACCAGGGTTATGCATGTTGGTTAAGGATCACTCTCAAGGTTGTCTATTTTTCAACCTCTAAGCCATTTGTCAATTCATAGACACGGATTTATTAAACTCGTGGAGTGATTGTTGAAAAATGAAAAAAATCCACTAATCTAGTATATCGCAAGCCAACAAGTATTATGGGTCAAATGTGCGAATGCGATTGAGTCGAATATTTGGCGACTTAGATTGAGTTATATGCACATACATGATATTAAAGAGAATTTTTGAAGTGTGAATAGAGACAAAACTGAGGTACAACACCTATACCAACCCACAAATTCGTTTCAAATCTACATATCCTTTGTGCTTTCTTTCCATCACACAAACTAGTAGATCCAAATTGTTTGATGCACTCTCATATATTTTTCCCAGCTTTCCTTCAAGAATATTTACATTGTCTAGCGTCTACATTTGTTCAAAGCGAGGATTACAACATTACAATTGCATAGGAACATTCCTAGTTGGCCACACCTTTCAACCAATTCCAAGATGAACTTATTGACATACCTTTGATGTTCAAGATTTCCTCCAAAGTTTATCAACGCCCATCTTTTTATATCTTTTCCTTCAACAACATGACTTTCAAGAAAGTTCCACTGCCTATCGTGCCGAACCGGAGTAAGATCTCTAATTAGGCCCCCATCCCCAAGTTTCAACTTTAGAGGATGAATAATTCTCTCATTTAATTGGGTCATTTCTGAGATATATAAATCTTGAACTCTCTTTCATAGTTCCCACTGCAATATATAACAAACAAAACCACACTCAGATATAACTAAAATACAATTGGCATGCAATGACTAATATGATTCCTTGATGCATGAGGATTACCTTCTAAGTCCAACTGCCCCTCTAAGGACTTCCTTGATTATGGCTTTTCTTTCACGGGGCTTTTGGCAACCCATTCTTATAATTTTAGCAGTTTGATCATCTGAGAGCTTCCCGAGATATTTTTGACCTTCACAAATAATACATAACTCCATTGGAAGGTAATAAGGTTTGCTAGTGCTTAGTTGTAAGCGGGGAAAGTTTATGTATTCAATTTCATGATTATAATGCTCCTTGAAATAGGGAGCACCTCGAACAACCTTTCCATCTCGTTCTTTGAATGTGAGAACATTTGTGACTCCATGAGTCAAACTATTATATTTTATTGGGATATTATTTGTGTATTTATTAGTCTCTATTCTTGTTATTCGCAATCATTGTGGGCTTAGTTGGTTCAATCCCTATATTATATCTAATAGTGGGTCCATAGTCTCTCTAACAAGTTTTGGAAATGGATCTTCACGGGCAAGAAATTTTTTTCTTCATTACATTTAGGAAATCTCTTCTTTTCTTGATCAAATATTTTCACAAAATATGAACAATTTAGAATTCATAACAACATTATTACATACAAAATATTATATGTAACTCTCTACATCAATATTGTTCATATATTTCTTCATCAAATATTGTCACAAAAATATCAACATTTTAGAATTCATTACAACATCACTACATAGAAGTTACTATTTTGCACTCTCTATATCAATATCGTCCATATATTGTTTATTACAATAACGACATTTACAATTTCTTTATACATGAGTTATTGTTGGCATTTCACTGCATAAATTCTCATTGTTAGTTTTTTTCATTCAAAGTTATGGCACTCGAAAATTGAGCATATCATTTGTGAGCTTACTACAATATTTGTAGGCCTTTATAGCTATTTAAGTTTTTTTATCCTACCATCCTCAAAGTATGCATATATTTTCTTTGATAACAACATGCATTGGCATTTTTGTTGTTGTGAAGCATATGTTTGATGGGAGGATGATTGGTCACTAGAAACAATTAGATTCTAATTATGTTTTTCTGATGGTAATATAGTCTAGTCTGGCTTTACCCTGTTTTACTAAAACAACAAAAAAGACACATACAAACCCTGAGTGTGATTAAGGGGCATCAATATGTTCTTCTAAGTTTGATTAAATATAATAGATTTATCGAAGGTAGGTTGTTTTGTATTAGCCATCGATGTAAATCTATAGAATATGTAACATCATATAACATACATATATGCCTCTTAGAGAGGTCTTTAGTATTTTAGAAAGAATGTCATTTTATGCATATTATGCGATTATTGCACTCCATGACACCGCTAAGCCACTTTGTCAAACAACTCATGCGCCTTGTCTGTGTTTCCATCTTTTGCATTGTGGCTATCACGGGGTTCACTACAAAGACATTCTCGCATTTAGGTCAATTTAATTCATCGACGGTCAACAACTTGTGCGCTTGACAACAACCATTGCAAAATATGCATAGATCAAGTTTATTCGAAAGGTCTACAAACTTTTCTCCTCCACTCTACAAATTACATATGCTAAAACACACCTGTAAAGTGTGGTAGGGACTGGTCACATTGGGACTCTTATTTTGTTAATATAATGTTATTGACCTAAATTCCAATCAAAACAAGAGCAACAATCTTTCTTGTAATCTTGCCCTATCATAGTAAAATTGAATTGAGCAGTGGCAAAGGTGAACTCATCAATGCTTCGTATGTAGAGAGAACTGCAATTCTAATGGGCTATGGAACTATGCATCCAGTACCTCTATGATCCAATTAATCCAAGTTCAAGTGGAATGTTTCCTTTTAGCTAATTATTGCCAATATTTAGTATGTAGAGAGAATTGCAATTATGCAGATTTCTAGTAAAAGAGTTCCCTGATAGATCCAACACTTGCAGTTTGGAGAGTCTGCTAATGGTTAAAGGCAATTCTCCAATGAAGTTGTTGGTAGACAAGTTAAGAATCAGAAGTTGCGTTGTATTTCCAGCTTGTGAAGGTATATATCAATTAAGCAAATTCTGAGACAAATCCAAGGATAACAGAGATTGCATGTCTAAGATTTGTGGATGTATCTTACCTGAAGGAAAAAATTTCGGGGAGGATTTTTTTGTAAATATAGAATGGTTGGTTGAATCTTTTCAACTCAAAAAATAAGAGACGTTTGTATGAAAATTTGAGGACTTGAAAAGAAAATTTGATAACAGGGTAGTTTAAATTTTGAAAATCTGGTGAAAATTGCCAAAATATCTATAATAATACCCTATTTACCTCTAAAGTCGTTTTGTCCCAAGCTCAAATAATTCAGAATTGGTAGATTTGAGAGCCATGAGGGAATCGCTCCTGTAAGTGCATTCCCTTTCAGATTCTAGAATGATGAGTATTTTATGTTCATACAACCATAAGGGCACAGGGCCTGATAGCTTGTTTCGCGACATTGACAAATACTTGAATTGAAATCTGGGACTAAATCCCATTAGAGCTGCATTATAAAACTAGTTTTGCTGAAGAAACAAAAGCATGAGTGAGGAGGCATTTTCCATTGTCTTGGGAATTCCTCCCATAACTGGTTTCCGCATAGATTCAAGAGATCTAGCTTGTTCACTCTCTGAAAAGAGGTCAGTATAAGAAAATAGCTCCGTACCCACATTGCCAAGACTGGTTTTAATGGACATGTCCCTCTTGGAAATTTTCTTCTCAACATGTATTTTAAAAGCAATTGATTGAAGGATCCACGCTAGCTATTCGACAAAACGCCGTGAGAGATGTTGGCCTTTGGATGACTGTGATTACGGGTTATGCACAGAACGGATGAATTAAAGAGGCGGAGGGTCAATATGGTCTACAGTTGATGAATTTTCACACAGCCAATCAATTCTGTTGTTTTATTTTTTCTTTTCCTATGAGTAATTAGTTATGAATTCTGAAGGAGAGTCGAAATCTGATTTAGACTTATGCTTTCTTATCGACGGTTCCAATCTAGGCACAATTTTGTATGGCAAATCCAGATAATCATTCCTTGACACGGATCGCACCGCCAACATAATTTTTCCCTAATGGCTCACGCATTATATATTCATCCGATCTCCCACGGTTCACACCATTTTCGTTTCTCATGAAATGGCATCCTCCATGGATCTGCTCTTGGCGCCCTTGTGTTTGATGTTTATGACTACGATCTTTCTTATCGCTGATGGTTTCGAGGAGACCCCAGTCCATTGATGATGCAAGCAAAGTGCTCGACAAAATGTCTCAACAGGATATGATATCGTGGAATGCCATGCTTGCAGGATGTAGGCATAACCGACATCGGGAAGACGCTCTTGAGCTTTTTCAACGGATGCAGAGAGAAGCCATAGAATTGAATCAGTTTGTATTCTCCACCGTCATGAGGGCGTGTGCTGGTGATGTTGCATTGGAGTAGGAAAAGTAGTTCATTCCCACATTATCAAATAGTGCTATGCATCTAAACCTAGCCACCGATATTTTTAATTTGTTAATTTTTTTTAAATGTAAAAAGGAAACCAAGAAAATAAATGCTATCATAAATGTTATGACACCATAAATGCTAATGACATCATGTTTTTCTTGAAATTGTTGAAGGTTGCAATAACATGTTAATTTTTAGGCCAATCATATTGAAGATAAATACATTTTTATAATTATTTTGTTAAAAATGTGCAAGTTTATTAATATTTATTAATGTGAAGAGTATATTTTGTTAATGAAAATAATAATAACCATGTTTGATTGGTTGAAAAGTACAAACAATAACAACATGTTAAGTAATTATGAAACCAATAGTTATCCTGCCTTGGCAGTACTAAAAATATATACCCTTCCACTTGATTTTAATCCGTCATAGTTAATGACCGGTGCCTAATTTGCTCGGATATTTAAAACACACGTACTTTTTGCCACCAAAACTGCAACTATAATTAATTTATACTTAGGAAGAAAATTGTCACCACCGCAAAGTTCAGGCCAACATTCGGAACTGGCGAGCTGACGGCGGCACCAATTTATATTTTTGTGCTTATACGTGCCAAAGCAGTTATCGCTCTCATCAGTCCAAACTCTGTCAAATGCACGAACCAGGCGATTTAGATGAAATGCATTTTGCATGGTTGTAAGCCTGGTTGTATTTTGAAGTGCTTCCGTCTTCAGTTTTTTGTTATTCCTACGCAGGTTTGCATTGGGGCATTCAGGCTAAAGTTTGGAAGCATGAAAATGCATCATGCAGTGTGAGTATTTTGCAATAGACATCGTTTTACTCATTTTTACAGTTTATTAGCTTATAGCTATCATATCCAAAATAGTTGGAATATGGCGTGTAATTTGGGCGCAGTTAATTCTGAAGCATGCTCCTCACAACTGGCTTGGAGAAATTGCAGAAAGGATACCCACAAATGTGAGTTACTTAAATCTCACACGCTTGCTGTGGATTTTTATCATGCCCATAATTTAAGATTTTTTATCGTTTACTTCTTAGTTTGATTTTGGGTTTTTTGATTTTTTGTTATTCAGAGTGTTTACTACTTAGTTTGTTTTTTGGGTTTTTTTGTTATTCAGAGAGGTACACAACAGGGCTGAAAAAGGACGCATATTTAATCAGTTTCAAGCATTCTCGGGATTGTGCAGGCGGAGTTGCAGGTAAGGATTTGAGTCCTTGCTTAGGCTATGAAATCTTCTCAGCGTTCAAACAAAATTATCCTACTTTGTGTTTTTAATACGTTGCCAAGCGTTCCTAGTAGTCAGGGTCGTAATCAGGACAAGCGGAAGAAACTCGTGGCTATGCTTGAGCTCTGATCCTTATCAACTAAATTTTTTTTTGAAAAACCCTAGTCTGTCTTATAATAGTTTAGTTGAATGATGAAGACTGAGCATGGCTAAGCATAGACATATGACGATTGCACAACACTCACACATTTCCTTCATGTCAGTCATCGGCTTGAGATCAACACTTCGATGTGCCCTTAGTTTTCACAAGGAGGCAAATCTCTTCTCTGATCCCTCGCTATTGAAGGTTTCATAAAAAAACGTTGTTGGAAAAAAATGTTGCAGTCTAAAATGTTCTCCATACTCTAGCAGAGTCATATATTCTGACTGTGACAAGATGAATAAGAAAGAAAGAGTTCAGTATTCACCAATATAGCAGGTTGTAGACACCTAAAAATGGGCCGGGCGTATTTGTTAGCCCTCAAGTTGTATTATTATAGCCATACGATACCTTTGTTTTTGAATTCACCAATGTAACAGGTCAAGCGAGTAGAGATTCAGGTTTTAGAGCTTCTAATATAGGATTGTGTATATTTGACCATAGATTTGATTACACGTACAAACATTCATTTTTTAATCTCAGTTGATTGTCAAGATCATGTTTATCTTGTTTGAATGGCTGACTTGGTATTCATTAAATCAAGGTCATGCTCATTCATATAGAGTTTGAGACCCTTTTTGGTATGGGATTTTTTTCAGAGACCGACACATTTTTCAGCTAGATTGATGCCATTGTCACCAGTCAGACGGGAATTGGCAAAGAATGTTTTGGCGTTTTGGTCAGGATTTACATTTACAAAGTAAATGAATCTGAGATCAAATTAATATGGTATGCCAGGATACTAATACGGCAGAATACAGAGCTGGATATGAATACAGTACGTATCCGATAAGGATACTGCCCTGTATACGGCCTGCACAGTCTGGATACAGACGGATATGTCTGCAGACATATCCGGACCATCCAGGCTGTATCCTGGGTGTATCCACGGCCAAAAACAAGTTTTTTTAAATTTTTGTATTTTTTCAACATTAAAACAAAAAATGGCGCAGTTTTTTTCAAGAACACTGAAACCCTGAAAACCAGCAGGGTCTGATCTTGGGAACAAATCTGACCAGGAGGGAACAAGCACAATTGACCCAAATACTCTTTATCTGATCACTTACAGGCAGATTCAATTCTGGACAAGGAACGATTGTGACAGTAAATCTAAATCCCACCACAAATCTGATTTTCAGTTTTGTGCTGCTATAAAACCAGAAAATAAGATCAGTAGCTCTTGATATACATGCATCTTCTGTTTTAATGATCATGTGAAGATTCAGACCCTGCTGCATTTTTATGTAATAATAAAATTTAATATTTATTATGACATTTGTGACATTTCATTTGGCATTCGGTTGGCATTATATAGATTATCAGTAGTGTTTTGTGGTTATTTTGTTTTTCATATGCATAATATGTGGTTAATTCCTATTTATTAGGCTGGAATTTATATATTTTTTGTACAACCGTATATGGGGCCAATTTTTTTTCTGCAGTATCCATATATCAGATACCTCATATCCTTATTTGTATCCAAAATGTATCGGCAACTTAGATGGTATCATTGGTATGTGAAAAATCTAAGATAAGGACCTTGAAATTGATATCTCTCAGTGTTCTTCAAATAGATATATTTAAGATATCTGTACTACTTCATATCTCTCTCTCTCACACACAGACATATATAGATGTATACACACACATATACATATGCATATATATACATGCATGCTTAAACATTTAAACTAGGTAGCCGGTACGTACCCTGCAGGGCATGGGTACGGGTACGGTATGTACCTGGTACATGGTATGGGTATGGTATGCTCTGGGTACTTCGAGAAGTACCCAGAAGTACCCAGATGTACCCGGGTACTGCTGGCCGTACCCACAGCGTACCCACCTGTAAAAACAACAAATTTTAATTTTTTTTTTTTTTTTACTTTTTTGTAGGAAAAAAAAACTATTTTTTGAGGGTTCAATAAAGATCAATAGATGGGATTACGTAAATGATTCAACTCTGGTAAAACTTCGCAGAAGTAGCTAAAACAATGGCTGAAACTGCAACAGTTGAGATGCGTTTGGGTAATGTAGGTTCAAAAAACACAGTGGCAGCATCTCCACTAGCAAGTAAGACTAATGTAGGAATAATAAGAGAAACCCCAAAGGAATCTGAACTGCCAGATTTGAAGGGAGCTGGTAATAGCCAGAATTCCAGTCCAGTTATGTGATTTGTTATTATTTATGATAATAATTGGACATTGTAACATTTGGAGTTTGAACAATGTACTTGTTCAAAGTTCAATCAATGAATATCATGACAAAATGCATTGAATTATTAATACGTTATTTGGCTATTTCACTTAATTAATAATTTGTTTACTCTATTCATGTATAAGGCTGAATTTTTGCTTATTTGGCTATATTTTTAATATTTTATATGTATATTGTACTGCTGTACCCAAGTGCCGTACCCGGGCCCCCAAAAATTGCCGTATCAGCGTACCGGATCCCCGTACCCATACCCGTACCGTACCCCCATACCGGCTACCTAGCATTTAAATGTTATATGCACATGTATATATATATGCATATGCTTTTATTTAAATATACACATACATGCACATATGTTTTTGATGCATTTTGTTGTCATCGTCATTGTGGTAGAAGTAGATTGAATAACAATACACTGCCAATGCAATCCACCCCCAATCTCAATCTGACAGTATAATGTAGAGATTGCTCGGTTGAAGGAGGAGCTACACATTCTGTTTCATTACACACAACTCCTTCCAAGCTCTGTACATATCTTCAACTATTGCAGATCTGCATTTCCAAGAGAGAAATTCATTCCCTCATCAATGAGACGGAATTTAAGCTTGCCACACCCCAGCATTTACAAAGCACCAATGTATGAGAAGTGCCTCATATAATTAAGGTGATGTTTATTCATCGTGTATATATATGTGTGTGTGTGTGTACATATATATACACACACACACGTATATGCACAGGCATATACATATATACATGTATATATCTTTATGTACGTATAAACATACAAATGCATATACAAGTTAATTGGTGTTTTAGTGTGGACTTACATTTACAAGTTAATTGACCCGAGATCAAATCCCACTGAGAAATGTCATGTCTATGCCAACAAAATTTGAACCTCCACTTGAGAGAGGCTGCAATAGTAAAAAAATTGTTTGGTGTTTTGGTGTGGAATTACATTTGCAAGTTAATTGAACCAAGTTATGCATTTATGTCACACACACACACACACACGCACATGCACACACACACATGTTTGCTGCATTTCTTTGTCATTGTCATTGTGGTAGAAGCAGATTGAATAGCAATGCACATTTCTTTGTTATGTTTATAATAATAATAACAAACTATGCCAATGCAATCCACCATCAATCTCAACCTGAATTTCACAGCATTATGTAGAGAAGCTTGGTTGAAGGAGGCACTATACTTTCTGCTGAATAGTTATAACCCCCTGCAAATTCTTCTACATATCTTCAATGATTGCAGACCTGCATTTTTGAGAAATCAAATTCACTTCCACATCAGTGACAGGGAATTTAAACTTGCCACAACTAACTAACTTTCACAAAATACAGATGTATGACAAGTGCCTCATTGAATCAAGGCAATGCTCATTCATCTCACATATATACATGTATGCATACATATAGATATACAATGTATATACACATATGCATATAAACATAAGTGTATGTATCTATGTATGTTTATACATGTAGATAAATATGCATACATATACACATCCACATATGTATGTTTGCTTCATTTATTTGTCATTGTCATTGTGGCAGAAGCAGATTGAATAAAGGTACACATTTCTTTATATGATGATGATGATAATGATGCCATTCACCGCCAATCTCAATCTTAATGTCACAACATTATGTAGAGAGGCTCAGCTACACGTTCTGTTTACTACACATAACCCCCTGTAAATTCTTCTACATATTTTCATCTATTGCAGACTTGCATTTGTGAGAAAGAAAATTCACTCCCACATCAATGAGAGGGAATTTAAACTTGCCACAAACCAACTTTTACAAAACAACCACGTATCTGAAGTGTGGAAATTTAGTTGAGTTGATGCTTGTGAAATGTTTGACCAAATGACTGAATGAGACAGTCTTGTCATGGAATATCCTAATTGCAGTTTACAGAAGAGATGAGTATCCAAACATGGCATTGGCACTGTTACACAAAATGAAACCAAGGTAACCAACCTGATTCACCTTTGCTAGCATACTCTAAGCCCATGCTCCTTTACAGCAGAGTAATCAAAAGACTAGAGGTGTTATTTTATGTGATGACTGATATAAGTCATATTTATGTCACAGATTTCACCCATAAAGCTTCAAAACCCCTAGATAAGGTTTTGTTTCACGACGGAGAAAAACTAGTTTTGGTATTTAATCCTGATCTAAGACCCTTATGCAAAGTTTATTATTATTATTATTGTTGTTATTTTTAAAATCATATATTTTTTTCTGCAGAAGGTTCTGGGGTGTATTTTTTTGGAAAAGAAGGAATCTTTTTTTCTCAGCTGAATTTTTGTTTGCAGGCCCTTGGCATAGCCTTCTGCCATACACAGACTTCTGCCCTGATCTTTGTGCATGATCCAGCTATAAATGTACATGCATACATATTTATGTCTGTGTGTATATGTGCATATGTATATGAATATATATGTGTATGTATACATATATGCTATATGTATACACGTGTTTATATATATGTATATGTGTCTATGTACGTTTATGTGAATCCATATGTATGTGTATACGAGCACATGTGTATATACATACTATGTATATGTATCTATACATATTGTATTTACAAACGTGTTGACAGTCAAAAATGTCACCTTGACATTTATTTTGCATTATTTTATATATTTTATGCACTCTGTGTAACTGAATCATCCAAATGTGGTGTTAATGAACTGATATGACATCCGAGGCTTGAAATAATATTCACACATCTCCATACTACCCCACATCTGCCTCATATACGTCCTAATCTGTTACTAGTACCATCCGTACATCTGCCAGGACTGTCCAGTCCATATACAAGTAAGGACTGCCTCTATAATTGTATTGTCCTGGCACAAATGCCTAGACACTTTTAAAAACCGGCCTGGCGGGATGAGATTTGACGGCTGACCCCACCCGTCAAACCAAAAATCTATGACATTAAGAGGTTTTAAACAGCACATCCATCTCTGTTAAATACCTTTTCTTTATTTAATAATTTAAAAAATACATTGTTTGTTTTAGCTGTATTTACAAGTGTTGGGTAAGTTTCAGGGATTATATGCTCGATATAAACACATTTTCAGCAAAATATGTTATTTAAATATCTATGTAATGCTACACTTATATTTATATTGAATGTGTTCATAGTGATAATGATGGTTTTGCCAAGTTCTTTCACATTAACAATTTTGCAAAGTGTAAAATACGGTTAAAATAAGCAAAAACGTCCCGGATGGGCGTCAAAACTCAGCTCTGGCCACTCGGCCCACTTGCATTTCTTGCCATCGGCTATACTTTATACAAAATGCACAATCTAAACATGATGGAACCCCCATAATATCTATGCATGAAACATGCATACCCATCAACACAATGAAAGGCTCTGGCATGATGACTCGATGCCGGCACTGACATGTCACACCATGATGCAAGGTAGGGCTTTGTTTCTCCCATGCTGTTTCTACGTAAAATAGCTATTTTTTTCATGCTGTAGATTTTGCACGGAAAAAACAGAGCCCTACTGGTGCAGTTTTTAAAATATACGTGGAATTTGTCTGCAAACATTTGCACGGCATACAAAATTGGTTGAGCTTTGCTATCTTGGTCGCTGCAAGGATAGGGAAACTCCTAAAGACTACTACAAGTTTTCGTAGCCTTCTCTTCCCATTTGTATCCGGGGTTATGTGCAGTCCCTAGGCCTACTACAGATTTGCATTTCCACTGTCAGTACAATATATCATTGCAACTTACTGTTATGAACGGTATTCATATGGTTTGCAACTGAGTTGATGCGTTTGATTATGCTAAAATCATCTACAAAAATAAATAAATCAGAGAAATACATATTTTCTAGAACTTCGGGTTGACAAATTTACAGGCAAAAACAAGAAACTTACTGGAATTTAATTCTTTTAATAGGAAATGTGGTAGAAGTCACAACTTGAGTCTTCTGCTTAATAAATGGATAGACCATGCAAACCATGGACTCCCATTGGCTTTGGCTTATTGAGTCGCCAAAAACATCAATCTCTTTCCCCTTAGCCTCTGCAGCATACCAACAACATTGAATCTGTAAGGTACACAAATATATGCAATAGTGTATAAATCTTCAATGAAGGCAATTAAACAAAGCTTGGGCCAATTTAATTCAAAACTAAATAGTTTCAGGAAAAATATCTCTGAAACAATTTAGCACAACTTGATAAGTTCTACTGACCTATTTGGCCTAAAAATTGTGTAATCTTATTGTCCATTTCAGGAAGATATGAAAGTACAAACTAAAATCACAGAAAACTTTTTGGAAGGAAATCCACAGGTTTTTGTTTACCTAGGTATGCTACAACCTGTGGTTGCCATCTCCATTTTTCATAACCGCCATCTCCATTTTTCATAACCGCTATCTCCATCTTGTCTCCCATTTAACCTGCAGTTTAACTTATAGCAGACATAAGGGCATTCCCCACTTCTATAAAGAGGATGGGAATTATCTTGAACCCATGATCCCTGAACAAATTACATTTCCTTGGCGCTGGCTCTCTTTTGCTTGCAGTAGCCAAATGTGATTAATTAAGCTGGAGCAATTAATGAATAAAACCATCTTTTGAATCAATGCTGGAAAAATTTCCAGATGGGTGATTTTTTTCAAGATCATCTACAGTGTAGCCATTGGTACAAATTCCAACCAAGAAGAATAAGGATGAGAACAAATGAATGAAATTGACAGATCTTTTTTATGGCATCGAGATCCATTTTTTTAAAATTTGATTTGTACCCACAAGAACTTGAAGGTGAATTTGGGAGTTTGGTGACCACTTTTAAAGGATGGCGTTGGAGGAAAGAATAATTCGATGAAGATACAGTTGATTTATGCCATGAATTCTGGTGTAAGTTAGGATATGGAACATTCTGCTTATCAGGCAGAGGAAATGGACACCTCATTATTTGTGGCCGTCGGCCATACTCTATACAAAATGCACCATCTAAGCATGATGGAACCCCCATAATATTTATGCATGGAACATGCTTACCTATTAACACGGTAAAAGGCTCCGGCATGATGACTCGATACCGGCAGCGACATGTCACACGCCAACCCATAAATGCTGACATGTATGTCCGTCTTTGCTGGCAGTATGGGGCATGACATGTAATGATTATTCCAAACTTGTTTAACCCAAAACAGCTGTGGTTTTGCCCATTCCTTTTGCGAACAGGTTGTTGTTGCGCCAGTTTGGAAAGGTTGTGAGGAAGTGAGGAAAGCTATCGAATTAGTTTGGAAAGCCATCACCAATGGACGGAGGAGGGAGGAAGGAGTCACACCACGATGTGAGGTAAGATACTGTTTCTCCCATGCTATTTCTACATAAAAATAGCTTTTTTTTTCATGCTCTTGATTTTGCACGGAAAAAATAGAGCAAAACATTCCATGAAATACTTAATTGCCCATCTCAATTATAATGGAGAAAAGCTGAAAGAGGAATGACAAGTGTATACCCATCAACGCTGCCACAAGAAACATGCCCTCTGTAGGATGCTTAAATACAACCAATGTGAGTGGTTTTGAATTTAGAATGGCTAGGAAATGAATAAATGTTGTAGCTTCTAACCATGCTTAGGTTAATGTTAGTGACTTTTATGCATCAATAACATAAGCACACTTTTATTTTACAGTTATATAATGGGAATAAAATAAATGTGAAACAACAGATGTAGGTCATCTCAGCCCCTGCAAGTATAGGGATTACTGAAAGCCGTTTGACATAATCACAAGAAATATGCACTAAGCTGGATGTGTAAATTTAACTAATGTGAGTGGATTTGAGTACTAACTAGTAAGTAAATGCATTAATGCAGATAGGTTTAAAATGTGCTTAGGTTATTGTTGAAAAACACACCGTGTTTTTAACAATAACATAACCACATTATTTCCGTTTAATGTATTGTAAGCCATCAACTATTAATTGGGTTTGGGATGGGTGTACATGTGTTTGAATGTTTTTGGATGGGGATCTGTGCATCGAGTACAGTTCAGGTATGCTACGGGTATGTACCTGCAGGCCTCAGGTATGCCTCGGGTACATAAATCTGTACCTAGGATGTACTTGGGGCATGTGGGTACGTACCCAAAGCATACCCACACAGTTTTTTTAAGTGCAAAAAAATAAATAAAACTTGAGGGCTTTGACTGGAATTGAATCTTGGAAAGTTTGTGTGAGATTCAATATTACCAAGAGGCTCCAAAGAATCAAGAGAGATGAAAAGGACTTCATTTGGTTGACTTACTATTTGGGGGCTTTCTTGTTGCTCCTCCTAGGTCCTTTATTCTTCAGAAAATTTGGAAGGCATGGGAACAAGTGAAGCACTTGGTGGTTGGGCAGCGTATCTTCTCTTCCTTTGACACACTGTGTCAAGCCTACAAATCCATTTGGTGGAATCTGAAATATAATGACAAGATCCTTGCCTTGACAAGAGGCTGCTCTGCCCTCCTTTGGTTTGAGAAAGGAATTAAAATATTTCATGACTTGTACAGATTTGTGAAGTGGATGGAATGGACAGACCTTAAAGCTTTCTATAAGCTTCCTCAATCTTGGTTCAGAATGTATGCAATGCTCAGAAATGCTTTCACAGCTCCCTCTACTGGACTAATTATGGAGGATGAGAATGACTTATGGGATACTATGAGGTGGCTCAAAGCCCCCCCTCTCCAAGAGGCTACCTCCAAACAACTCTATGAAAAGATTGCCTTCTTCGCAAACCTATCCTTGGGTCTTAACAAGTGGAATGTTTGTGAGCTAGATTTAATGTTTTATGGTCTTCTTGTATTTAGTCAAAGAAATCTTGCTTTAGATGGCTTCTAATTCATAATAAGCTTGTTGTTGGCTTCTAATATTTTATAGGTTGCTGAGACTATAAGCTTGTTGTTTTCTTTAAATTTTTATATATATTTATATTTTTTACTTTTTAAAAATATATTGTATGAACGTACCCACAACGTACCATACCTGAGGTTTTTTTTAAAAAAAAAATTGCCGTTTCAACGTACTGCACCTGTACCTGTACCCGCACTGAAACAGTCTAGGTTAAGAACATAAACAGTATATAAAAAAACTCTCATAAAAGGGAGAGGAAACTAAGAATTATTGCATTTGGTCTATTGGTGATGTTGTTTGGCTTTCAATAAGCCCACCAGGGATCAAGTCTTGCTGAGTGCAAGGCCTGGAGATACCCGACACGGAGAGTCGAAATGGTTGAGGCCAGGATCGTGCCCTGGGTGACTTTGACGGCGTGGATGCCCCTTACTCGTAGCTGCTTAAGCTGAAGGTGATCACTAGTTTAGTTGTACGCTTACTCATAATTGTAAATCCGCTATATGCTTCCTCCGAAGCATGAGCAGAGATGCCGACAATCTATGTAATCTAGTGCCTAATGAGTGCACTACTCATCATTTTTTTTTGACTGCTGTTGTAAAGCACTGTTTGGCAGCAGAACTTGAAGGCGTTCATTTATCTTGTCGATTGCAGTAAACAACTCTGGACTATGCTTTAAATTGAAAATGCTTTAGCTTAGGTTACTGCTGAAAAACACATGTTTTTCAACAATAACTTAACCATGTATTTTATATGAATTTATTGATAGCCAGTAACTATTTTGTGTGGAGAATAGGCTGAAGCCCTTGTGGTGGCTATTATCTATAAAAAATGCATTGATCCCCATACAAAATATATTTCTAACACATGTATGCCCATCCCAAGCCCATTGAACTCCAGCTGGGCGGAAAATGATACTGAATGCATTGGGTAGGTAATGGCATTCCATCAAACAGTTCACTTACAATGGCATTCATGTGTGCCATTACCTATACGACTATTCTCTATACTTTATGCACCCATCCCCATCCAAAATACTTTCAAATAAAATAAATACAACCAATGTGAGTGGATTTGAATACAAAATAGGAACCAAAACTGAAAAACATTTATCGTTAAAATGAGGTTAGGTTACTGCTGAAAAACACACCGGGTTTTTCAGCAATAACATAACGACATTTTTGTTATTTGTATTCAAAGCCATTCACTATTAACTGTGTATTCAAAGCCATTCACTATTAACTGTGGAGATTAGGTAACTGCACGCAGGGTTGTTCGCAAGTACACTGTTTGAATGAAATGCCAGTGCCTCCCCAATGCAAGTGTCCTTTTCCGACCAGTCAAAGTTCAATGGGTTCGGGGTGGACATAAATGTGTTTGAAATTAATTTTGGATGGGGATATGTGCATTACATATGAAGAAAAGATGTCTTCCACTCTTCTGTATTAAGCATCTTGCATAGTGCATGCTTCTTGTGATTTTGTTCAAGCCATTTTGTGAAACAGTTTACTTGCAAGGTCTCTGTTTACCCTTATATCAGAGGAAAACGTATTCATTATACTTGCAGAGGTTGAGGTGCTGTGCATTTGCCGTTTCCCCGTTCTTTTATTGATCAACCATGAGCCATTGTCAGATTCATGTCAGAATGCTTTTCCAACTGCCGGAATTCGATGGATTTTGGATGAGCACGCATGTATTTCCTATGTGATTTGGATGGGGGTTGGTGCATTTTTTATAGAGTATAGCTGTCGCTATTCCATGCATAGATATCATGGGGGTTCCATCATTCGTTGAAGGTGCTTTCTGTTTAGAGTATACCCGTTGCCCTCGGTGCTTGGTTTTGTCGTCCATCATTGATATCATTGTGCACTTGCAAATTTCTTATTGTTTTCACTCTTGTGTATTTGTACCAAAATTACATTAACCATGAGCCAAGCAAGTTTTTTTAAAACAGAAGAACCAATGTTTCTGAATACAGAATTAGAAGCATTTGCAGACTTCCACGTATGAAGAAAATGTTGTCAGGTCAATATTGAAAAACACATCATGTTTTGCAACATTGACATCGTTTATTTATATTTATTTTATTCAGAGCCATTCGCTATTTTGTTATATAATATTACAGCCATAAATGAGAGCCTAACAACAGGAGAAACAACTAGGTGGTTGAGATTGACCCAAGTTGCATGATGTCAATTTGGTAGCTCTTCCCCCATCTTGTGACACGGTGCATTGATATGGTAATTAAATCCTGAACTGCCTGCTGTCCGCAAAGAAATAATTACAATCTTGGGTTACTGTAGGTACGTTCTTAAAATGCTAGCTATGAAAACTAAATAACCTATAGTAAAACCAAGTTAATGAGGCTTACATTATTGGTGAAAAACATTGTGTTTTTCTACAACACTCTATATGTTTGTTTAACCAACTAAACAGAAAAATGATTACATACAAAACTGTTCAGTTGTTTTAACTTTTCTATGATTGTACTCATAATGAGTTTTGTCATCTTGGCGTGTGCAAGTATCGGGAATGCAGAAATCATGACAGTTAAATGACAAACCATAAGCCAATCTATCCTCGGTGCATGAAATAAGCTTAGATTATTGTTGAAAAACACACTTTTTTTTATCAATCACATAAACCTTATTTGCAATGACTCCTGAGCCAAGATATTAAGACCAAATTCATACATTTGCCAACTTTTACAAAGAAGATGGTTATTGTTTATAGTGAATGCACCGATCCCCATCCAAAAACATTGGAAACAATTGTTTACAAATTATAGCCTCCCAACAAAGGCATTAACTGCGTAAAGAAAGTGGTGAAGAATACCCAGCGACGACTATACTCTATACAAAATGCACCCAACCCCATTCAAATTAAACCCCTGTTGTTCTGGCTTAAACAGGTTTGAAATAATCATTAAAGGTCGTGCTGCATACCACCATCGAGATGGACATACGTGCCAACATTTATGGGCTGGCTTGTGATGTGTCGTTGCCAGCATCGAGTCATCATGCCGGAGCCTTCACCTTGATAATAGGTATGCATGTTCCGTTCAAAGATATTATGGGTGTTCCATCATGTTTATGAAATATCCCTTGTTGGGATCTTACAAAAAGTTGACAAAATACAGAAATTTGCAGCAAATACTAAATCTGATTTTTTCTGATTTTATGCAGAAAATTACAGCTAGGGCAGCGAACAGTAAAATATGAATAACTCCCAAATTATCCTCTCAAATCACTTGAAATTTTAAAGAGAACTAGATAATAATATAAAGAACACAAGGGAAATATTTTTGGAATTTTTCAGTCAATATAATGCTGCCAGAAATTTACAGCGTGCCTAAAATAGCCGAAAACTTCTAAAATTAATATCTTTTGCTAATGAAGTCCAAATGAGCTGAAATTTTGGATCTTGGGCCACAAAAATATGAAGAATAATATTCCAAAATTAGTTTTCGCACAGCAAACACGAAACCCTAATTTTGTCCTAAAAAGTAGGTCGCCCAACACATTTAGGGCATCAATTCAGCTCCAAACTTTTAAAATTCATATCTTTCCGATTACAAGTGCAAAAAATATTAAACTTGGGAAATAACATATATAAATATAGTAGATGACCTTCCAACCTTCAGATCTGAAAACGGCCAACTGGAAACCCTAAAAATTAGGGCTGCAATCTCCCAAACAAGTCGCCCTCCTTGGTAGATGACCAAAACCCTTGTGAAAAGTTCTGTAGATGATGCCAAACCCTTCCTTTATTGCTGCCGTAGGTCTGATCCGAAAACCAGCTGAAAATCTCCACCCAAACTCACCAAAACCTTCAAAACCCTATCTTTGAAAACCCTGAAAATACCTCTGTAAAACAGCCCTGAAATCAGCTTCAAATGACAAGCTAGGGTAGATCTCTCACTACCGAAGAATGCCCTGCTAGCTAGGGATGGATCTCTCACCACCGAAGCTAGGGTTCCCGTGGGATCTTACTCCACAAGCTAAAAAGTTGCAAACAGCAGTTGCACATGAAAGAAATATAAGTGTATGCATGAGTGATCTCCCACTACACCCTCCATCTCCTTATAACAAGTCAAGAGAGTAGAGATTCAGGTTATGAGAGCTTCTAAAATAGGATTGTGAGTGTTTGACCATAGGATTTGAGTTTATACATGCACACAGTCAGTTGATTCTCAAGATCATGTTTATTTTGTTTGAATGGTTTTCTTGGTATTCATTAAATCAAGGTCACACTCATTCATATAGAGTTTGTGACCCTTTTTGTTCTGGGAAAGATTTTTTTAGAGACATTTCTACAGCTATTTTAATGCCATTTGTCACCAGTCGGAAATTGGCAGAGAATGTTTTGGTCAGCATTCAGATTTACATAGTAAATTGTATCCAAGATCAAATTAATACGGTATGCTGGGATACCAATACGGAAGAATATAGGGCTGGATATGGATACAGTATGTATCCGATACTAATATGACCCGTATACGGCCTTGACGGTTTAGTTACAGCTGGATATGTCTGTGATACAGATACGGCCCTGTATATGGCCTGCACAGCGGATACAGCTGGATACGTCTGCAGACGCATCTAGCTGAAACCGGACCGTCCAGGCTGTATTCTGGGCATATCCAAGGCCAAAAACAAGTTTTTAAATTTATTTCTATTTTTTCAACTTTAAAAAGAAAAATTGCCCAGTATTTTGACAAAACACTAAGAAACCCTAAAAAAACAGCATGGTCTGATATTGGGAACAAATCTGACCAGGAGGGAAGAAGCACAATTGACCCAAATACTCTTTATCTGATCACTTACAGGTAGATTCAATTCTGGACAAGGAATGATTGTGACAGTAAATCTAAATCCCACTTCAAATCTGATTTTCAGTTTTGTGCTGCTATAAAACCAGAAAATAAGAATCAAGATCAGTAGCTCTTGATTACCTACATCTTCTGTTTTAGTGATCATGTGAAGATTCAGACCCCGCTGCATTTTTATGTAATAATAAAATTTAATATTTATTATGACATTTGTGACATTTCATCTGGCATTCGGTTGGCATTATATAGATTATCAGTAGTGTTTTCTGGTTATTATGTTCTTCATATGCTTAACATGTGGTTAATTCCTATTTATTAGGCTGGAATTTATATATTTTTAATTTTTATATATTTTTGTACGGCTGTATCCAAAGCCGTATCCGGATCCAATTTTCTTTTCTGCTGTATCTGCATATCGAATGCTTCGTATCTGTATCCGTATCCAAAACACATCGGCAACTTAGATGGTATCATTGGTATGTGAAATATCTAAGATAAGGCCCTTGAAATCGATATCTCTGTGTTCTGCAGATAGATATATTTAAGATATCTATACTAGTTCTTATTTTCTCTCTCACTATGTTGCCAGGATACGGGTACGGGTTCGATACGTAGACACGTCAATTTAAAAAAACCCTTGGGTACGATATGTCTTGGATATGCCCGTACATATACATTAATTTTTTTAATTCATATACTCATTTTACTCAGTTTTTAGTCAATAAGAAATACAAAACTTGAAAAATATAATACAATCAATGTTCAAAACATTCAATATACTTAAGATTTTACATTTTCTATTAACTTCACCAGGCAACAAGAAGCACAAAAAGACCCCAATCGACCCCCTCTTGGGAAAACCACATAAATATAAAGTAACTTAAGTTACTTTTATCCCCTAGTCGCCAAAAGGAACTTAAGTGACCCCCAACAAAGGAATAGAACAATAAAGTACCATGAGTCCCCCCTCAACGACAAAACATAACAATTATTCCCACCAAGTTGCTCAAAACTAATGTCAACGACAAAATATAACAAAAAGCAAGGTGGAAATCAGTCATCCATACCCAATAGCCTCCAGTGTCGTTAGCCCCTCGAGTATGACCAAGGCTAAGATTGAAAAAGTGTTTCATCCATTTTCTTTGAGATTAATTTTTGTGTTGCGATGGTGGCCATAAAAGATGTATATAGGGAGCTCTTGAAGGACCTATTTAATTAGGTTGACTCTAACTTGCCAATGATAACTAAAGAGGTCAGTCCAATGGTTGGTTCTTGCATTCATATTATCCAAAATCACCTTCTAATCCTCCTTAAGGATGCGGGAAGGAGTCAATGTTGTGCCTTAATAGTTTCTAGGAAAGGATGCTCTTTGAAACTTTAAGCTATGCAATTTGCGGTTCCAAATTTTTCTATTAGTATTGAAGATCACCTGAGATTTGATCTCATAAATAACTTGTATGGAGGCTCAAATATATGTCCAAATTTCTATGAATAGCTTCTTTCCTTGGCCAATTGTGATGATCCCAAATAATTACCTCAAATGTTCTTGATATCCTTTGAATATTTTCTCTTCAATAAACTAGAGGGATTTTAAACAATCTCTAGGTTTCCTTGTGGTTGCCATGCCCTCCTAGTCTAGTCCTCAATAAAACTGAAGTTTGTTTGAGTCAAAATAAAATAAAATAAAATAAATTTAGAGCCCCCACTGCCCAACGGTACTGATACGTCCTGGGCATGCCCGGATACTTCAAAACGTACTTGGGACGCATTCGGTATGTACCCAAACGTACATGGGACGTATCAGTACCGTCCCGGGACATATCCATACAGGGTACGTATCCAAGGGGTATGGGAGGGTGGGGGCAAACCCTGTTAACATAGCTCTCTCACACAGACCAGTAGATGTATACACACACATGTATAGATGTATGCTTATACATTTATACGCATACATATGCATATACTTTCATATAATTACACAAAGACATACACATATGTTTGATGCATTTTGTTCTCATTGTCATTGTGGTAGACCATAGAAGTAGATTGAAAAACATTACGCATTTGAGAACAATAATCATACACTGCCAATGCAATCTACCCCCAATCTCAATCTCACAGTATTATGTAGAGATGCTCAGTTGAATGAGGCGCTACACATTCCGTTTCGTTTCACACAATTCCTGTAAGTTCTTCTACCTATACTCAACTATTGCAGATCCACATGAGCAAATTCATTGCCGCATTAATGAGATGGAATTTAAACTTGCCACACACCAACATTTACAAAGCACCTATGTATGACAAGTGCCTTGTCGAATCAAGGTGATGTTTATACATCTCGTGTATATGTATACATGTATATACTCATAAACATACACATGCATATACAACTTGTGTTTTGGTGTGGACTTATATTTACAAGATAATCGACCCAAGATCAAATCCCGCTAAGAAATGACATTTCTATGCCAAGGAAACTTGAACCTCCACTTGAGAGAGGCTGTAATAGTTAAATATTGGTAATTGCCTTGCCAAGCATCCTAGGTTGGTGTTTTGGTGTGGACTTACATCTACAAATTAATTGAACTGAGTTACGAATTTATGTAATGCTTATATACGTATATGCATATGTATACATATACATGTGTACATATACATATAGATGTGCATTGTGCACATATACATATATATGTTCACATATACACATACACATGTATATATCTGTATACACATAATCATACACACACAAATCATATGCATATGCACATGTATCCATGTATGCTTGTTTATGTGTATGCATATGTATACATCAGTATTACGTGGGGATGCGTCCCCCCCCAAATGCAAGCGGTCTCGGACATTTCAGGGACGCCGAAACATGGAGGAAACGTTTCCTCCATGTTTCCAAACTTCCGAGTTGCAAGGGAAACGTCTCGGGGACATTTGACAAATGCAGGAAACGTCTTGGGGATGTTGGGATGGGAAGGAAACGTCTATTCGTCCCGGGATGGTTGAGAAATGTCTTGGGGACGTCCAGACGTCCCCGATGTCAACAGCACTTTTAAAACACTTTTTTCTTTAAAAAAATAACTATTTTCACTTTTTTTTTTTTATAATTAATTTCTTTGTTGTTTTCTCTTTAAAAACATTTACCGGTGGACTGTGATATATGAATACAGAAATTTTCGAGCACAAATGCACATGGTGGACTGTCACAACATACTATGAAAACCAACAGCATACATATTAATATTAAAAATTATATGAACACATAACATTAGTACAGCTGTATGTATGTTGCTGAGTTTTTACTTTTTAATATGGATGTCTCGACGTGGACTGTATGCACATGGTGGACTGATATATAAAAATGAACTGCTATTCATAAAATTTCTAAAATTTATCTGTATATTTTTAATATTTGTAATTTTATATATTATTTTAATTTTTAATAGCCGTCCCCCCGCCGTCTCGAAATTTTGGAAATTTTTGCTGTCCCAGAAACTCCATCCCCACGTCACGCCGTCCCCTGCCGTCCCGGAGTCTTAGGTAACTATGGTACACATATACGCATATATGTGCGTGTGTATATGTTTGCTGCATTTCTTTGTCATTGTCATTGTGGTAGAAGCAGATTGAATAATAATGCACATTTCTTTGTATGTTTATAATATTAATAAAAATCTATGCCAATGCCATCCACTGCCGATCTCTACCTCAATTTCACAGCATTATGTAGAGAGGCTTGGTTGAAGGAGGCACTGTACATTCTGCTGGTTAGTTGCAACCCCCTGCAAATTCTTTTACATACCTTCAATGGCTGAAGACCTGCATTTTTGAGAAATCAATTTCTCTTCCACATCAATGATGAAATTTAAACTTGCCACAACTAACTTTCGCAAAATACACATTCATGACTAGTGTCTATTGAATGAAAGCGATGCTCATTCATCTTACATATATACATCATACATGTATGCATACATATACATGTATAATTTATATACACACACATTTATATACATATGCATATGTATCTATGTATGTTTATACATATGTGTATACGTATACATATGTATATTTTTGCTACATTTCTTTGTCATTGTGATTGTGGTAGAAGCAGATTGAATAAGGACACACATTTCTGTATACGATGATGATGATGATAACACCAATGCCGCCCACGGCCAATCCCAATCTCAATGTCACAACGTTATATAGAGAGGCTCAGCTATGCATTCTGTTTACTACATGTAAGCCCCCTGTAAATTCTTCTACATATTTTCAACTATTGCAGACTTGCATTTGTGAGAAAGAACAACGAACCAACTTTTACAAAACAACCATGTATATCAAGTGCGGAAGTCTAGCTGAGTTGATGCTTGTGAAATGTTTGACCAAATGACTGTATATCGTAATTTCAGCTTACAGAAGATACCTTCTGTATAGAAAAAAATATATATTATTTTTAAAATAATAATAATAATAATAATAAACAACTTTACAAAAGGGTTTTAGATCAAGATAATATACCAAAACTAGGTTTTCTCCGTCATGAAACAAAACCTTTTTTAGGGGTTTGGAGCTTTATGGGTGAAATCTGTGACATAAATATGACTTATGTCAGTCACCTCATAAAATGACCTCTAGTCTTTTGGTTACCCTGCTGTAAAGCAGCACGGGCTTGGAGTATGCTAGCAAAGATGAATCAGGTTAGTTACCTTGGTTTCATTTTGTGTTAACAGTGCCAATGCCACGTTTGGATACTTTGGGCGTATATTTTTGGGAAGAAAGGAATTTTTATTTTTTTCCAATGCAGCCAAATTTTTTTTTTTGCAGGCCCTTGGCATAGCCTTCTGCTGTCCACACAATTCTTCCCCGACCTCTGCGCAGATTCCTGTGCATGACCCAGCTATAAATGTACATGCATAACATATTTACATGTGTGTATGTGTATATGTATATGAATATATATGTATATGTGTACAAATATATGTAAATGTGTCTATGTACGTACATGTGAATCCTTATGTATTTGTACGTGTATATGTGCACATATATCTATACATATGTAGATAGTGTATCTACAAACGTGTTGCAGTCAAAAATGGCGCTTTGACATTTATTTCACGTTATTTATATATTTTATGCACTCTGTGTAGCTTAATGGTCCAAATTCGGTGTTAATGAACTGTCATGAGGACATCCGAGGCTTGAAAAAACATTCGTACATTTCCATACAATCCCCTCATCTGCCTCATATACATTGTGATCTGCTACCAGTACCATTTGTACATCTGCCAGGACTGTCCAGTCCATAAACAAGTAAGGACTGCTTGTATTGTCCTGGAACAGACGCCTAGACACTTTTAAAAACCAGGCCGGCCCATCTGCATTTCTTGCCTTTCCTGTTTCTAGCTGTTTAAGGTTGGTCATGTGCGTCAATTTTGCCAAAGTTTGAATTTGTTCATCTATAAATAAGTGGTTTAGCTCATTTAAGCGGGTAGCATTTCTCACACACTTATCAAGCAATTATCAAGGCACTTATGGAGTACTTATCGTCATTACTACTTTAATACATTTTCCATTTGATTTGTGATTTCGTTTTACACCATCAGGGTTTGACAAATCAGAAGGGCAAATTGTCTTTCAGGAGCAGAAGAGGATGGGGACCAAGGACTGTAACCTAGAATGCACTGATACGTCCAGTGCCTGCCTGTACCAGGCCTGAAACATACCTGGTATGGAAACTGGTACTGGTACTCTGTGGGTATGTACCCACAGGCCCTGGGTATGTTCCAGGTACAGAAAACCGTACCTGGGACGTACCCAGGGCCTGTGGGTACATACCCACATGTTTTTTTAAGCGCAAAAAAATAAATAAAAAAACTTGAGGGCTTTGACTGGAATTGAACCTTGGAAAGTTCATATGAGATTCAATACTGCCAATAGGCTCCCAAGGGTCAAAAGAGATGAAAAGGACTTCATTTGGTTGACTTACTATTTGGGAGCTTTCTTGTTGCTCCTCATGGGTCCTCTATTCTTCAATCAATTTGGAAGGCATGGGAACAGGTGAAGCACTTGGTGGTTGGGCAGCGTATCTTCTCTTCCTTTTACACACTGTGTCACAAATCAATTTGGTGATCTGAAATATAATGACAAGATCCTTGCCTTGACAAGAGGCTGTTCTACCCTCCTTTGGTTTGAGAAAGGAATTAAAATATTTCATTACTTGTACAGATTTGGGAAGTGGATGGAATGTACAGACATTTAAGCTTTCTATAAGCTTCCTCAATCTCAGTTCAGAATTTATATAATGCTCAGAAATGTTTTCACAGCTCCCTCTACTTGAATAATTATGGAGGATGATAATGAGTCATAACTTTTGGGATACTATGAAGTGGCTCAAAGGGCCCCCTCTCCAAGAGGCTACCTCCAAACAACACTATGAAAAGATTGCCTTCTCCACAAACCTTTCCCTGGGCCTTAACAATAAGGGGAATGTTTGTGAGCCCATTAGTAGATGGACTCGTAGATTTAATGTTTTGTGGTCTTCTTGTATTCAGTCAAAGAAATCTTGCTTTAGATGGCTTCTAATTCATAGTAAGCTTGTTGTTGGCTTCTAATATTTTATAGGCTGTTGAACCTATAAGTTTGTTGTTTTCTTTAAATTTTTATATAATTTTTATTTTTTAATTTTTAAAAATATATTGTATGAACTTACCTGCAGCGTATTGTACTCCGGAGTTTTAAAAAATTGCCGTTTCAGCGTACCGAATCCAAACCCGTATCCCGGCAGTCTAGACTGCAACCATTAAACTATTAATAAAGAAAATAGTGACAAATGCATTGCTGCAAGAGACACTTGAGATAAAGTGGTATGTTGGTGCTTCTGCACTTGTTATTATCTCTATATCAGGAAGCTGACGAAGCCTGTAAATTTCATTAGAAATACATGTGTGAAAGATTAAACTTGAATTTTTCAAAGGATAATTTTTTATTTAGCCTCTTCTGAAGGGAAATAGCCTTGGAAGGGCAGTGAAGGTTGCAAACTTGAAACATGATGGAAATTACAAGAGAGGTGTTTGCGTGATGAAGGGGCATGGGGTTGTCAAATGGCCACATGGGAGAAAGATGGAACTCAGGTGCTGGATATGGTCATCAACGCTTAAATATCTTATTAGTAAATACAAAATGCAATTCTAATATTCAACCAAAATTTTGAAGATCCCTGTCCGCGGTTGGCGATTCTGCAATAACTTGACATGTATTCCATTGTGAACTTATTACAGGTATAGGTTACAGTCCTCTGTTGTTTTTCCATATAACAAACCCCTTGCTGTTGCTCCCCACTAATCAACTATTAAGCCTAAACACACCACGAATAACATTGACCGTGATATATTAGCCAAAGGAAAAGTAACTCAAGTGCAACTCTATTCTGATTGTTCTTAGCCATGATAAAGATTCTTTTGGTACCGTCTTACTTTCTTTCTACCTCAGTTTGTCTTTCGAGTATTTTTCATGGTATAATATATTGTGTTGTATGCTCCAACTTAATAGGGGTAAGTGCTACTTTGTAGTATCTGTTTTTGAGCTATTGCTGTGTTTTTCTTTGGTCGTGTTTCCAAGCAGTAAAAGTGCGACCTTGATGAAGCAATATGTAAACATAGGTTTGCACTACAAAAAGGTGCACCGTGTCAGACCTGCAGAGATTATTGTTGAATTTAAGTGAAGCAATCCACAAGCACAGGCTTGCACTATAACAAGGCCCATTGTGTCAAACCTTCAGTGATAAAGAAGGGATCAGGTTTTATTTGCAGTTTCTAAAAAAATTAATTTTCCAAGTGTTTGGAGATCTAAATCATGCTGTTGACATCAAAAATTAAATGCATACTATGCAGCGTGTATCACTGCCTATATACATTGAGGGGATATTTGTTAAAGCCCGTTTTCTGATACCATGAAGGTATCATGATATTGGATTGTTCCGAGGAAACTATTGTATGTCTGGAATAACGATGATGATAATAATAATAATAATTGGTTTTATAGTCCACAATGCCAAGTGGTCTGTTTTTGGGTCTGCAGGCAGCTTGTAGCATATGGGACTATCTCGTATGCAGTAGACACTAGGAATTAAAAGCTGGAGGAGAAGGTGGATAATGGAAAAACAAAAGGAGAGGAAAGAGGAGGATGTCTGGCTAACAGAAAATATGAGATGAGGGCTTCCAATCAAGTGATTGCTTGGAGATGATGGGAAGAGCATCTCTTGATAGTCCTTTACTTGTACCTTTGTCATTTTTTATGGTCCCTTTGTCTAGATTAATTGTATCTTCTTGTGCTTATGTCAGGTCAGCCATTTGAGATTGAATTACACATAACAGATTATGAAGAATTTATGTTTTGATGGATTTTTTCTCATTTATGGTTAGATATTTATATTGTTGCTTCACATCCCTTTGTGTTCTGGGAGAGCTAATATCACTATCTTTTATTTGAACGGGAAGATGTTTGACTGACAAGAAATGTGAGATGAGTGCTTCCAGTTAATCGATTGCTTGGAGATGATGGGGAGAGCATCTCTTGGCAGTCCTTTACTTACCTTTGTCATTTTGTGCGGTCCCTTTATCTGGATTAATTGTATATGTCAGGTCTGCCATTTGGGATTGAATTACACATACCGGATTATGCAAAATTTAAGTGTTTTTGTAGATTTTGTCTCATTTATGGTTAGAGATTTAAAATGTTGCTTCAGATCCCTTTGCATTCTCGGAGAGCTAATATCGCAGATCTTTTTGTTTTGTATTTAATTTTATTTGAACTTTTTGTTTTTAGTTTGGAAATAAATCACTATAATTTATTTATGCAGAATTACAATGATTTTTATTATTATATTGTATTCCTTATGAGAATTGAAGCTTTGCTCTCAATTGTGTATCGAATACTCTTCTCCTAATAAGCTTTTGTTTGGACACTGTGAAGATGAGCCTAACACCTTTGCCGTATTTTGCAGGTGCCTTTACCCTAGGAAGAAAATTGGTTGGGTACTGCATTGAACGGATTGCATCTTAAATTGTTATGAACAATCGATTAGTATTACTATTGTGTAAATTTTTCTGTGCTTTGTGTGGCTTTGGACCAATTATATCAAATGTGAAAGATTTCAACCACATTAATATGGGCCAAACAATATACTTACGTGGTATCTTAGTGTAAGAATCAATACACGTTGAGGGATGAGTCATGGCCCTTTACAAAATAATGGCTTCAATTTAAGTCCAAATAATGTAGCATTTTAATCTATACTTAATTTACTTTACAAAATAACGACGCCAATTTAATTTGTTCTTTTTACATGACCCTCGTCACATTCTCTTCGGACACTTATTTCCACTTATGTGACCACTGTTATTCCATGCAAATTTCCCTTTTAGCTTGCTAGGTGATTTAAACACGCTTTTTGTTTTGTAGCTGTTTGTAATATGGGTTTCTCCTAGTCTTGTAGATTTTTCTTTGCAAGCATGTATTGGGGTATGATGTGAAAGGGTGGAGGCATTTTTGCAAGTATTGGGAGAAATATAACATGGAAGCAAATATTTTATGTCATGTTTGCAGGGCATTGCCCATTAAGTTTTGCTAGGTGCATCTTACTTGCTGGCTGTGATATTTTATAACACAGCCATGATTTAAAGACTTTTGGGCTTTTTTTTTTTAGCACAACCATAACTTCGGGGCTTTTATTAACTTCAATCTTGCATTGTGAGTTTCAAAT
Organism: Taxus wallichiana var. yunnanensis; assembly: GCA_018340775.1. Classification (NCBI taxonomy): domain Eukaryota; kingdom Viridiplantae; phylum Streptophyta; class Pinopsida; order Cupressales; family Taxaceae; genus Taxus; species Taxus wallichiana. The sequence continues at coordinate 304,836,577 of CM031238.1, forward strand.
CTTATTTTAGTTACTATTTTCTACTTTGAATCCAAACCAATCTTTAATTAATTTTGGGCCTTTCGTTTTCTAAAGAACACAAGACACCAGAACTTGGGAAAAGAATAATATCCGAGGTTTTTTTCTTTCTTCGTGATGCATTGGTGTTGAAGAGAAGGAATTTTAAGAGTTGCTGGGGGCACAAGTTACAACACAACTGAGTGGCATGCAAGTATTTAAGTCCTTTCTTAGGCTATGAAGTTTATCGGTGTTCAAACAAAATCATCTTTACTTTGTGTTCATGTGTCTACAGGAAATTAAATGTAAGACCCAAATCCAATAAACGATTTACATCTGATAAAACAATCAGTACTGGAAATGTGAGTGAAGAGAAGGGAATCAAAATGTGGAAAATGAAGTTGGTTTATAAATTTTGTTTGCAAAGGATCGAATTTGATGGGGAGGAGCAGAAAATCCATGTCATTTGGAAACCAATCAAAATATTTGTTCAACAGGGATTTAAACGTGGATGAAAAGTGGGAGAGTCTCTATAATATGCTCCCCTCTAAATCTATAGGTGCCTATGCCCCCTAGGGAAAGTGGTATGGGGAACCAATGCGATACTCTACTCTTACAACCACATGACACTTTTGTCAATCATGTTAAGGGAAGGGTTTGTTGTGCCAAGTGAATAGTTTGCAATTTTAGGCCTTGTATTTTTTGGGTAGTTAGAACACACATAAATGTAAGGGGAATTCACATGCGTGTCTCGTGGGACAATTTGGAGACAAAGGATTGAAAATTTGAAAAATTGTTTGCAAAGGATTGAATTTGATGGGGAGTAGAAGCAGAAAATCCATGTCATTTGGAAACCAATCAAAATATATGTTCAACGGGATTTAAAAGTGGATGAAAAGTGGGAGAGTCTTTATAATATGCTCCCCTCTAAATCTATAGGTGCCTACTCCCCCGGGGAAAGCGGTACGGGGAACCAATGTGATACTCTACTCTTACAACCACATGACATTTTTGTCAATCATGTTAAGGGGAAGGGTTTGTTGTGCCAAGTAAATAGTTTGCTATTTTAGGCCTTGTATTTTTAGGGTAGTTAGAACACAACCAAATGTAAGGGGAATTGACATGCGTGTCTTGTGGGACAATTTGGAGACAAAGATGTTGATTGGACTAGGCATTCTAGAGTAGCCATTTCATACATATTTGAAATTAGTGTCTCTCTCTAGCTATCATGGTAATGATTAGAGTTATCTCGTCAATAGTCCTGATGGTTCCTTGATCAAGGGCCATTGGCATCAAGGATTTGAATTGGGTGGTGTTCAATTTGTTAGATATGACAAAGACATGAATGGAAAGTTACAAATAAGGCGGGAATGAAATTTGTACATGTTCAACACCTTTTCCATGGCTCAAATTGTTCTCACCAAAATAAAATCCGTTATCTATGCTCCACATTATTGTCTCCATCTCACTTGCATTATTCATGTGAGTACAATTTGTGCTTAAAAGAGTCAAAATAGAAAATGGGAAAAATCCAATAGGTAATTGGTTCGAAACTCAATCACAATGCTTGCTACTTATAGCACTTGGTTGACCCTCTTTCATTTGTAAGCTTGAGTAATTGTAGGAAAGAAAGAAATGTGCAAATAGCCATCTCTGATTAGAACATACAAATCTTCTTTCCATTGGATGGAGGAATGAGAAAATATGGTATTGGGTGGGCTTGAGCCTACATAATTTAATCGTACAATAATTGGATTTGACAAAAAGCAAAACTTCTAGGCCTTGTGTGTGCCACACATACCCGGTTAAGATTGTTCCCACCCAAGTAATATTTACCATCCGCGCTCCACTCGATCTTCTTAGTCATGCTCGCATTATAATAATCATCGTTAAATACTAAAAACCATTTTATCGCCCATCCATCAACAACCATTGGCATGAAGGATTTTAATTGGGTGGTGTAGAATTTGTTAGATAGGACAGGACATGAATGGAAAGTTACAAATAAGGTGGGAATTAAATACCTACATGTTTGATACCTTTTCCATGGCTCAGATTGTTCTTACCAAAATAATATTTGTTATCTATGCTCCACATTATTGTCTCCATCTCGCTTGCATTATTCATGTGAGTGTAATTTGTGCTAAAAAGAGTAAAAATAGAAAATGGGGAAAATCTAATAGGTAATTGGATCGAAACCCAAGCACAATGCTTGCTCCTTGTAACACTTGGTTGCCCCCTTTCAGTTGTAAACTTGAGTAATTGTAGGAAAACAAGAAATGTGCAAATATTCATCTCTAATTAAAAGAGTCGAATCTTCTCCCCAATGGATGGAGGAATGAGAAAACATGGTATTGGGTGGTCTTGAGCATCCATAATTTAATTTTACAAGAAATGAAGTTGATAAAAAAAAAAAAAAAAATTTAGGCCCTACATGTCTCACACCTATTCCACGACTAAGATGGTTCCTACCCAAGTAAAATTTATTATTTGTGCCTTCCATTATAATAATCATATTAATTAAGACCCTCCAATTTAAGCTCAAGTAATTATGTGAAAACAAGTGACACATAAACAATCATTGATAATTGAGCCCCTCCAATGGTGAGTCATATAAGCGGCAGGTAGATTTTATGTGTCAGTCAAGCTTTGCTATTTTTTATTTTTATTTTTATTTTTATGGAATCAAGGTTTTCAAGTGGAAGGCATTTGATATGGTAAATTACGCAAAGGCATCAATGGAAAGTTGGAAACAAAAAGTGAATTAAATACCTACATCTACCACACCTTTTACATAACTCAAATTGTAACATCCAAATAATATCTGCCATTTGTCTTCCACTTTATGAACTCGATCTCGCTCATAGTATTCACGTGAGTGCAAATTTACACTTACAAAGTGACCAAAATAAAAATAGCAAAAATACATTTCTAGAATAAAACACTAAGACATGTAACATTGATTTTAAATTAGCCTTGAAACAACTACATAGAACAATTATAATAAAACATAGACATAATTTGACAACTATTAGATTAATTGAAAATTTCAAAATGCACGTGTAAGAATTTCAAATGACAATATATCTAAGATATTGTTAGATAACTTAACAAATCTATTAGTTAATACTTAAAAAATTAAATAAAGGAATAGACTAACTAAATTCAAGGACTCAAAAGCAACTAATAACCGATCAAAATTATGAACAACATTTTATTGCACTTGTCATAGACCTAACAATATACATAAGTTCACCACCACCAGATTCAATTCCTCCACTCGTTTTCATACAACTTTCTTTGCCTTTATCTTTGGACAGAGATCCGATAATCCAAAGTAGATTGTTGGTCAACCAATAGAGAATTCGTAGCTTTTCCATTTCAATCGGACGATGTCTTTGAATCTCCTACGGTAACAACTGGGTAGCCTTTTGTCTTCGTCATTTGATGAACTTTCTACATATTGGTCCCGTGACAGCCAAAACAATCCATATCTCGACCTTCATAATGCCATATTTGTTCTATGCTGGGAACGTCGAGGTCAACATTCTGATGCAGATAGAAGAATGGTAGACGAGCAAATAACCCAATGCCAAAGGAAATGAAAGGTTCGATGCAAGAAAAAACAAACCAAATATGAATTCATGGATGTAATGTAGCTGACAATACCTGAATGCAAAGTGGAAAGAAACTATCGCAGTGCTAAGGCGTCGGAAGGTAACTAAGGACGAACTTAGTCTAAACAATTATGTGCAGTACTCATCAATTAACACTAAACACATTTACTCAATGCAAATGTCGATGCAAAAGCTTAGAAGTGGTTTTCGAGTGGTCTAACGAGTGGAAGATTTGAAATGGTGAGCTCATCTTGGAGGAGAGTGACAGAAGGATCTACGGGTGTGATGGCGGAGCAACAGGACGTAGAATACAATGCAGAAGTAATGCATCTTGAACCCTAGAAAAGGCTGTTGAACACTGTTGAAAAACACTTCGATGTGACCTGAAAGTGTTTGGAGCGATCTTTGATAATGAATTTAAAAATGTACGGAGCAGACATTTTAGTGTTGGACCTCAAGTGTAAATATCGTGAATTTGATTACAATTTAATCGATTGTTTGAATTCATGTCATTCTTTTTGACAAAAGAATAATAAAATATCTTAAAGTTGAATTTAATTCTTAAAATCAAAGAAACGAGGTTTTGAAAAATATTTTGTTGTACAATTTTTTTAATGTGAATTCCAATATTCTAAAAATTAAAGTCCTTAAAGAAATGAGGATTTTCTAGGATTTTTCCAAAATTTCTCAACATTGGGATCATTTTGGGGTGCATACCTTCTGTTAGGGCCAACAATATGCAAGGCTCTAGATGCCAATGGATTTCCAATCTCATCTTTCTCATTTGGGTCCAACATGTTCAATCATACCATGATTTCTTTGTTAGGCTCTGCCGATTGGGTACCTCACCTTGCTTCTAAGGGAAAATGCTTACATAAATGGTATCCATGTTGCATGTAACTCAACATCATCAGAGGACAACCCCAAGAGCTTCACTCCATGCTCCTCAAAGTCATTCACATGTCCGGCAATCCTTCCAAGCTCGGTGGTACACATGGTGTAAACTCCGTTGAAATATAAACAAAAACAAAAAACACTAATGCAAATAGTTGTCGGCATCCCGATAGATCTTGCAACTAAAACTCGAAAACAAGAAACAAATGTTGGGGCTAGAGATTTGGATTTTGTAGGAATTGACATAACCTTTATATGTTCACCATACGGTCTATGTGTGGATCATTGCAGATTGCATGAGGGAATAGAGAACTTTGTCTTCCGATATTGCTCTACATCAGATTGACTAGACAGAGCCAAGGAGGACACCATATTATCTCTACACACCCATCGCCTCGTCCTACCGCAAATTATAACGCCACATTTTCTCTACCGCATGTCGTAATTTTCCACAATTAATATGGTGGTTGATGCAAGGAATATGCACCGTTAGATTTTGTCATTCAGATTGGGAGGGGCATTCTACTTGTGCAAATGCCTTTCAGTGTAACACGAATAATAAAGTTACATGAGTAGATAATATCCTCATTAAAGATTATACATATGAGAGAGATAAGAGTGCTTGTGTAAATATTAGAGATAAATCCAAATATCCTTTTGGAGGACATACATGTTGAAGAAGTAGAAGAGAATGAGTGTATTTAGGAACGGAAAGAGATAAGAAAAGTGGTTAAGAAATAATTGCAAGTGCTTGTATTTGAGAGGATTTTTAGAGAAGAGGCGTAAGAGAGAGTTGAATAATACATTAAGATGCTAAATATGCCCTTTAAGATACTAAATTTAGGACCACACGAAGTAATCACGTTGACAAAAGGGAATGCAATTAACTCTCAACACATATTGTACAAATTCGAGTAAAGTAAAAGCGAAGCAATGTCCATGCTTTGTGCGATGGAACAGTGAAGGTAGGATCTGTAATGGACGAGTTGGAGGTTAAAAGACACGTGAATAGATTAGACGTCATATACAATAGATGTTGTATTTGCAAAAAAATAGATTCGTGATGGAGTTTGAAAGATAAATTTATTGCACCAAAGGACTACAACAAAAAATAGGTTGCCAAACAAGCATTCACTTGCCAAACATGTGCATTCACTACCACATTGTCCAGGAAAAAAATGTGGAAGTGAGATTGTCTACCTTATATCTTGCAAGATTGGTGTCTTGCTTGTTTGAAAGATAAATTTCTTGCAAGCTTCTAAGTTTTTAAAGAATTGTATTTATACTTAATTCATGAAAAGCTTAATATAATTAATCCTTGCAATCACCGTAGTCAAGAAAGAAATTTGGAGTGTTTTTGCTTATGTCTTCATTGAAAAACACCAAATAGAATGGTGTGTTGACCATTCTTATTGTATCAACGAAGAGGTCACATCAAGTGCAAATAACTATAGATTAAAAGAAAAAAACCCGCATAGTGATAGAATGAATTGTGTTTTGTGGACAATGCAATGAATATATACATGCAGATGCCAAACACATTTCAATGGCACATTTATATTCATTAATAACACAAATTAAAAACAAATAATTGTTTATAATTTTACAATATTCCTACACAACAATACATAGATGCAGACATCCACAAATTACAATAACACATTTTAAGTACAAACATAAAAACATTTCAATAACACATTATTCATTAATAGTCTATACATGAATAATAATCAAAATACGATTACAAATTCCTACAATCCTATAATATTTCTACACAAAACAATACATAGATACAAACGTCAATAATATTTTAAAAGCACATTTAACATTCATGAATACCAACTTTCTATAGTTCCACATAGGCCCATATCAAAGAGTCACGTAATCAATTGATTTAACATGAGCGTGCGCACACGCGCACACACACAATAACTTCATGCTAACCCAATTTTATGATTAAAAAAAAAAAAAAAAAAAAAAAAAACCCAAGTCTAATGCATTTTCTATAACACATAGACACACATAGACACACACCCACACACGCGCAAGATGCGCATGCGCATGCGCATGCACACACGCACACACGCACACGGAGACATAGACATGCACACACGCACACATGCGCGCGCGCGTGCATGTGGACACGGACACACACGAGAGACACAAAGACACGCATGCAGACAAGCACACACATGCGCGCGCTCGCACACACACACGCACACGCACACACACACGCACATGCAATAACTTCATGCTAACCCAATTTTATGATTAAAAATAAAATACCCAAGTCTAATGCATTTTCTATAACACACACACACACAGACACACACACGCACATGCACATGCACACACGCACACGCACACACACACACACATGCACACACACACACACACACACAACGCACACGCACGCACACATGCACACACACACACACAAAATGCACACGCACACACATATGCACACACGCACACGCACACACACACGCACGCGCGCGCACACACACACACACACACACTTCATGCTAACCCAATTCCATGATTAAAAAAACAAAATACCCAAGTCTAATGCATTTTCTATAACACAACTAAAAACAAAACCCGAACAAAACATGGCAATGAGATTCACGACTTTAATTTTAAGGCCTACAATAACATTAAAACAATGTAAATAACATATTACAATATTTAATTATGAGTGCTAACACAAACATGCAACTAGTTAAACCTTATAAAGTATTGAAACCCTAAAAGCTCACTTGCAACTTTCCCATAACAAATGCTACTACACAATGTTATAACAAAAAGATTAAGAAAATCATGAGTTCGAATGATCCAAAGTCATGGGAAAATCTAAAATGCATATAAATGATCTGCAATTAAAGTTGAGAGACATACATAAATAATATAATTTCATTGTCTCTAATCACCTTAACGGACACAATACAAAAAATCTTGATAAAAAATAAATAAATCTGTAATTAAAATGGATACAAGTTTCCAAAGTGTCATAATGAAAGGATTAAAAAATATAATATTATGATCCAAAATATTATTCTATTCTTCAAAGTCGTGGGGAAATCTAAAATGCTTATAAATTATTTGCAATTAAAGCGGAGAGAAATACATAAATAATATCACAAAGACAATATAGATAATCTTGATAAAAAATTTAATCAATATTTGAAGCACATACAAATTTTCATAAGAGTTTAAATACAATACTTATCACCTTTATTGACAAGGTATGCATTATTATTTACCAATTGCTAAATAATGAAACAAAAACATAATTCATACTTACTATATATCCAAATATTTATAGAGTTTTAATACAATACTTATTACCTTCGTTGACAACATATACATTGTTATTTACCAATTGCTAACTAACTAAAAGAAAAACATAGTTTATACTTAAATTTACATAGAGTTTTAATACAATACTTACCACCTTCATTGACAACATAAACATTGTTATTTACCAATGGCTAAATAATTAAAACAAAAACAAAGTTTATACTTACTATGTATCCAAATTGACAACACAAGATAATGTCATTTATCAATTGAAATAACTGAAAATAAACAGAATTTATACCTACCACGAATCAAATATAACAATATTCTATATTATTCAATTACAAATTATGAATTTAGATTAATTTTTAGATAAATATGTAAAAACTACTAATTAAACCTAAACTAATTGTTAAATATACTTATGTTTTTAATAAAGTTAATTAAAATCAATCAAAACATTAACATCAAATGAGGGATGCACCGATCAAATTTGAAGGGCTAGTCCCAATTTCATTGTGAAGGGCAAACATTGGACCAACCCTTCAATGATGAAAAGTAGTATAATCATTTTACACTTCATATGAAAAGAGTAAATCAATCACACATGTCACAAAAATTGAACACTTTTTACAAAGAGAGATTAATTTTTTTAAATGAGTGATTATACAAATTAAAAATGTCAATGTATCATGTCTAATAAGAGTATCTCCACTTAAAATGTAATAAATTCCATTTCATAAAATAATGTAATGAATAAGATATATTGTGAGATCAATAATTTTTTAACAATTAAACTCTCTAATCGACATGGGAATTACAAAGTGACAAACTAAAATTTTAACACACATAATGAGCCTAAAAATTAATGACAACACAACAAGATTCTTTTACTTGAATTTAATTTGATAAATATAAGAGGAAAAATAATTAGGTTTATACGAAATGGTCATGTTCCATCTAACAAGAAAAATATCAAAGCACCAAAAAATTTATGTGCTCTAAATAGAAATGTTTCTCGTGCTCACCTCAATGTCATAAAAACATATCACCAACACATTTTTAAGGCTCCCTTCCCAAAGGAAAATCCCTGAAACACAAAATGAGATACAAGTCATTACAAAACAAATTGATGAACATTTAGACCAAATCAAATGTTCTTGACAAGTATTCATTAACTATTTTTTAAAAAGTTCTTATTAAATTAGTAATAAAATATTGAAAACATTTATCTAAACTTCCAAAGAAAATATTTTTATAAATAAAAAACAATAAAGAACATATTTTATATAAAGAAATTCCAAAAACTCACCATCTATTTGTCTAATGGAAGAGGTTTTCGAGTTTTTATATTCTTCCATGCATCATAAATAGCATTCCAATCTACCTCATTTAGAGCATGAGGTGCACAAAGAGATAGAAACATTAGCATATCCAATGTGCTCAAAGAAAGCCTGGATCTATCATCATTCTTTATCCTATTTAACTTTGAAAACCCTCTTTCACATACGATTGTGTGCTTTGGGATGACAAGAATAGCTTGCCATAGTCGCATCAAACATGGAAACCCTTCAAACCATTCAGGTTCACCGCCACATAGATCCCATGCTCCAAACATATGTTTTTTGGATATGATCTATAAATAGTACAAATAAATTCATCCATCTCACCCAAACATTTAACATTGTCCACAATAGGTGAGTTCCCAACACTAAATTTGTCACATAAACATGTTAACCATCTTTTTGTTTGATGATCTCTATCTTCTATCTCCTCGTAGTAATTACGAGGACTGAAAAATTTAGCAACATTAAATATAGGTAAATATGTGAATCTTGTATCAAGAGAATCAATTACCTTAATTATAAAGGTTTTTCCCAATTCAATGCAATCATCTAGTGTCCCTGATCTTTGTGACTTAGGCAAGCTCTCAAATCTCAATGCATGTACATGTAATGTACCTGTTCCATCTACAAACTCAAGAGATCCTCCTTGTGCCCTGGTTAGAAAAGATGATGTATGTACAACACCTGCCCCAAATATGTCTCTCGAAATCTCCTACGAAGCATGTCAATTGTGATATCTAATGTGTTCCCAATGGAAGTAATGTCAACATGATCCTCTTGAATTTTTTTATTTAGCTTATTTAACTCAATAAGCACATCTGCAAGTAAATGGATGCAAAATTGTACTGAAATATTGTTGCTAAATCATACATTTTTTTCTCCTCTAGTTCACATTCTTTCAACAAAGCAGACATGTGTTTGACAAGTCTTTCCATGACCTTTCCTCTAGAAAGCCACCTAATGTGATGGATTTGTAACACCTCCAACCTGTTGATTTGAAATGACTCCATCAAATCTCTTAATGCTCCATGTCTTTTAGCAGATTTTCCGAGCCATGAATATATTTTATTTGCAAATTTATCAATAAATTGCAACTCTGGAAAATAAGATGAAGCATCATTTGTTGCTAATGCTTCTCGATGAGCTATGCAATGAATATCTAATAAATGAGGAGCATCTCGATGAAGCTTTGTGGACAAACCTTCACGAATTCCCCTCATGGAAGATGCCCCATCAGATCCAAATCCAACTAACTTCATTAAGGATAAATTCATCTCTGTTAAAAGAGTGATCACGGCATCATACATAGCTTGAGTTGTTCCATCCTTTATTTCAAGGAGCCATATAAATTTTGTTACACATTGACCTCTACCTCCATTTGTCAAGTATGTAATATAAACAATCAAATGTTGTTCCATAGTACGATCAAGTACTTTCATCAACTAAAATAGAGTAAAATGGACTATGAAATATCTCATCTTTCAACTTTTTCCAATAAACCTCCTTAGCAGCTTGTAAAAACTCTTTTCTAGAGGTTGTATTTGTATATGCTGAATATTCATTTGTAAGAGGCATGTGTGGAGTTCCTTTATACCTGTTCAAGTCACAAATTGGCTTATAAATCTCTAAAGATAAATCATGTATGGCAACAAAATACATATCCTCCATCACTGATATGATTCTCTCCTTCTCAAAGCATCTACCATGAGTTCTATGTGTTTAGTGATTGGAATGTTACTTTGCTTATTTTCTCCTTGCAAACGTTGTGATGCAAATTTATGAGGCTCGATTTTGCATGGGTAAGAAGGCCACTAACTTGAAGGGTAGTGCTTCCATCTTTAGGGAATGGAGTATCTCTCTTATATTCGACACACTAGGAACATTTTATCCTTTCCACACCATTGCATAGTCTTTTATAGCATAAGCCCATGGAAATCTTGTTTTCCATTTGGCCTTGAATGTCCTTTTAGGTTTCTTTGATGGGTGTTCCTCTTCCACAAATTCTGCTCCATCTAACTCGTGTTCTTCTTGTGCGAGAATATCAAATTCTTCATTTTGAGAATCATATGGTTGACTAGAATGCTGGGAGATACCAAATGCATCAACAAGTGACAATTGTTTTTTATCCTTTTTCGGACAACCAATGGAAGCCATTTTCTCACAACGTACACGACACTTGTCACCTATTCCAATGAAATAATTATAAATAAATATCAAAATAGTGTTTTCACATGAATTTCCATGTGTATTCATAAGCAATAAAAAAAAAAAAAAATCATTTGAATCTGCATGTTACACAAAACTAAAAGTGTTTCAATTATAATTTTTTTGAAATAGTTCTAATAACTTCGTATCATAATGGGATTTTTATAATATTTATAATTAAGTGATCTATTTATCAACATATAACATAGTGATTCAAGCATGTAACTCTTATATTTAAAGACAATCACAAGATTTTGCCCTAAGATTTAACCATTAGTGATTTTCATAGCTCTAATATATAAAATATAATTCTGTAAAACTTCACCACAATGAATCCTATAGGGAGTTCGAATTATTTTGACAATTTAGAATTAGAGATTAGAGAATATTTAAGAAAATATTTTAGAATAATTTGTATAATCATGCAACACTAAAATTTCAGATATAAGGTTGCATTAATAGAGGACAAGAGATTCATATTCTTACCTCTTCACACTTGGAATATTTGAAGCAAATCAATACAGATGAGGCGTCGGTTCTTCCAAAAATTAGGCTCAACTCTTACTTGCAGAAATTCCTCCTCAAGCTCTGATTCTGCCCCTCACACCTGAATAGGAATTGAAAATTGATGGAATAATTGTTTTCCTTCCAAAGCAACTCATACAATGCCCTCTCCACTCTCCAACTGCGATTTTTAATGTCCAGTTATGTTACCAATATTCATTCAAGTGTTAATCATCAATTTATTTTTATTTACTATGCATAATGCATGCAGCAGCGTAACTGCAGTTGCGTGATGCATCTAGACTCCAGTCTCCACTGTTGGCAATTTGGCATTTAAGACAGGTGGAGACTATGGAGTTCAAAACAGCAGATTAAATCACTCCTCTCTCGATAGCAGTGAAGGCACTGAGGGCAATAACATCGGATTCGTGGCCCATGGGAGACTGGAGATTAGAGATCAACAATTTACAAATTGAACCGCCAAATAATAATAATGATCCTTTAATTTACAGTGTAGTATTAAAGGCCCCGCGCTCGTGGTACTAACAAGGGCCAAAACACAGTGGAAAAACGTATATAAGTCAACAGAAAAATAAACATAGATAATGAGGTCGGTGACATGGGTGCGTTTCAGATGTTAAATTCAAGCCTTTTAACGACCCAGTTTTCGAACCCACAGTTGTATTACTTCAAAGTTCATACATTATAGTAGTAAACGGGATCAAAGATTTAAAAATATATTTCCATTTTCCAATTTCTATTGCCCAAATACGGCGCATGCATCATGAGCAGCGTAGTCTTAAATATGTATCGTGACAGTTAAACTGGCAGTGGCAAGTGGCAGCCCTTCACCTGACATTTTTAAAAATATAGAAACCTTCCTTTTTGTCAAACAATTTTTACATTCTGAATTTTTTTTACTGGCAAAATTAATTTTGCACTTTTCTGACGTGTTGAAAGCCTTCTGACGGGCTCTGATGGTTGCAATTTTGACCACTGGAGGGATGCCACACTAAGTAATTTTTTATATGATTAATTATAACAAACAATAAAACATTTTAACATATAAAATGTGAATTCAATTATTTAATCTTAAGTTTATAAAAATCATTTAAGCAAAGTAAGAATAACAATGATGTAAAAAGATGCAAACAATAATTTGCTAGAGTGCACTCTCTCCAAACTTTATGCACCCACTATGGGGTAAGGGGTAAACATAACAAGTCATTTAAAAAAATGGTTAGAAAGGAACCATATCCAATTGCATGAAATACAATAAATAAGGTTTTATAGACCAATATTTTATTGAGCAAAGGGGTGCAAAATTTAACGAGAAAAATCCAACAACTTCTCGGCAATACTTCTAAATAAATTAGTTCGTACTTCAATAACATATTTTAAATATTCATATAAATTCTGATGAAAGGGTAAAAGTGTCAATAACAAAATGTATTGTTACAATCTACTACTCAAATACTCAAATATTCAATTACCCGAATTCACTCAAAATGAACAACTAATATGTTCTTTGAAAATATGAATCCCTTACTTTCCATTCAGGTTGGATATAAGGAGGTAAAATACAAATAATCAAAATTCAAGCATTGCACACTAAACTAAAAATGGCCATAAACAAAATTTAATTAACTTAAAAAACCAACACCTAAAAATCAATAATTAAATCTAATGTATCACTAAAACAAAGAGATTGCAATGTCAAACCACACTATTCGTCCAACATTGCGAAATTGTTGTAAAATCTCCAAAACCAAAAAGTCTCGAACAATTTATAATTTTTAACTCCACAAAATTTGATAAAATGTATAGGGATTTGATACCTAACCCTAAGGTTTTTAAGGAAAATAACCTTATCAAATCACAACCAGTGGTGATATACAGGTTTTACCCTGACTAACTTTTTTGATAGTATGGGGGACAAATAGCCAACCGAGAAAATAATTCCTATGTTGGTCACTCGTAGGACCTAAATATGACATCACAAAATTAAAAACATCAAATGATAACTTTATTATTTCTGGCACATACACCTATTGGAACTGGAGGCATACAAAACAAACAACGTGCAATGATCAAACCAATTATGCTATGTTGCCAATGTCTCCCTCTATTGAGGATTCATCTGCGAGTCAATGTTCTTGATCTATCATATAAATGATTTCACAGTCAAATCCCTATGGAATTGGGTAGCTAGCATGTGTGGTGGCTCTCGAGCTCACCAATAATACTTGGGAAGGAAAAATCCTGTCTTCCATAGCGAACCTCACCTGGATCATCTTCTTCAATGTCCCATACAATGTAGGCCTCCAGGGACCCTTGGGAAATGTCAACTTATCCAAGGAGCCATATAGTCGTGGAAAACCTAGTCATGATTATGGAGTATGGTGATTGTTGGAACGACACCGCTTCCCTCGGCCCTTACAATGAGAACCTATGTCAAGCAGGATAACACGACACTTTGGAGATCTTCCAGGAAAGAAACCTCTATTTTAATCGCCCAATGCTCAAGAGGCAAAGCCCTGCTCTTCCAGTAACAAGGCATTTCTGATCCATGTTGGACAAGGCATTGCTCCCTAGGAGAGAGAAACATCTCCTACCTACGATGCAAGAAAGGCACGAAACCAGTCATAATCTCCACCATGAAACCCATCACCAACAAGATTGCATATAGCAAAGAGAAATTACTCCATGATAACCCTGTCACAAATGTAGCCCATGCGTGCCAAGCATGGCGACCATTGTTAAACCCTCGTGCCATCGCTTAGGAAGTGGTCCCATGAGAGGGGGCTCCTAAATTTTCTTAGCTGGTGTGGAGAGTAATTTTAGGAAAATTTATAGTAAATGTGGTTCCATGGTATGAAATTTTTTGAGAGTATGCTGCAATTTTTTAGGGATGATATTTTAAAATGTTATATTTTAATTTGTAATAAAATTCAAAATTAGATTTACTCATTTATAAATTGACATTTGGCATAATTTGTTCCTACAAAATAGAAGTGGGTGGGGAAACTTTTAGCCCCCTTTTTACCACCCCCTTCCTACAAAAGTGGTGCACCTTGTTTTTAGGAAAAGATTCTATATTTTCTGTTTTCTTAAATTTATTTTGTCATGGGACCACCCCCTCAACAAAAATAGGAGCAGCAACCCCCTCCATGGGACCCCTGCCTTAGGGTTTTCTTTTTAGGGATTCAATATCGATCAGTAGCCAAATATTTTGGTGTGCTTCAACACCCTCCAACATATAACCTCTTCCGTCGATTTTAATTACTAGCTAAGATGAAAATTCACAGTAGGTGTTAACTAACAAATTGAGAAAATTAAAATGAATTGAATTTTAAAAATCAAATTTAAGTATAATTTTCACTAATGTGAAAATATTTATGCTACTTTTGCTTTGCTAAAGGTACCTAGGGTTAATTATAACCAAACCGAGAAAATTAAAATGATTTGAATTTCAAAATCAAATTTAAATCTCCTGCCTCGGGCATGTTTAAGTCTTCTTTGCTTGATAGTGTCTTTTTAGTGTTTTGGCGATGCCTTTTTTGTTGTTCTCTCCTAGGCTCAAATTTAGTTTGACTCTTGTTGTTCTAGGCTCGACCTAGCTTGTTCGTGGTTTTGGGGTGTGCTCTCATACCGCCCACTTTTTTGTTGAAAACTATCTTGTATCTTATTACATTAATATAATATAAGATCTCTTTTCATCAAATAATCAAATTTTACATCCACTTTTCTCGCTTTGTAGAGAAATATCCTTTTTTCAACTATATATATGGAACATACATATGTTTTTTTGCTAACGTACCTAGAGTTAAGGGACCCTATACCTAGGTAAATTGTTGGCTCGGATGTTAACTCCTAGATGACATTAACTAACCAAGTGATTTAATGAAGTTAAATCTAATGTAAGGACATTGTTCATTAAATAGATAAAACAATAAACATGCACAATCAAACAAATGAAACACAAGCAAGAGCAATAGATATGGTTTGTAGAATGACTACCAGCGTAGGTCCGGATTGATTTTGGGTGATGAACATGCTAGAAAGGTAGATTTTGGACTATATTAGCTCTATGTTGGATTTTGGAAAGTGACAAATCTCGGGGACAATAGCGCTTGAAAGAGAATAGGGCCTTGATGACATCGACGTCTCTTTTAGGTCTTGGTGTCTCGGCACTGATAAGCTTGGAATCGGTTCCTTTTGTATTGCTTAGTGTCGCTCTTTATTCCTTGTAGGTTACATTAGATTTGTTGTGTCGTACTTGTACCTCCATTTGAAATAAACCCTAGATACTCTGCACAATACTCAAGCACACATTAGATGAATAAATAATGCATATGCTTGATTCGAACTGACCTCGATGGTCACCCCAATGTGATTGTCACCGAACGATGCACTACATTTTAGACTCAATGTAGTTATTGTGTGTGTGTGTGTGTGTGTGTGTGTGTGTGTGTGTGTGTGTGTGTGTGTGTGTGTGTGTGTGTGTGTGTGTGTGTGTGTGTGTGTGTGTGTGTGTGTGTGTGTGTGTGTGTGTGTGTGTGTGTGTGTGTGTGTGATTGGAATAGCGTCCCTTGCGATAGGTTTCCTAGTGCTAGTCGCACAAGAAGATAACACGTTACAACTACTTTGTCCCAAATGCAAATGTGTGGTATGGAATTCGAATAAACCCTCATATGTAGTGAAAGTATGGGGTCCAAAATCTAGTCTTTGGTGTAGTAGATAGAAAATATTAGCTCCTTCAGAGAAGTATATGCGTCTTTAATGCTTGCCCCTAATGAGGTTAAATAAGACATGCATATATATGATTCCTTTGCTTAAGTTTCATCATTAACAAGTGAAAGGCCAACCAAGGGTGATAAAAGAAGACAATAAAGAAGTAAGATTCGAAAGATAGGAAAAAGATACAAAGAGGACAA
This sequence comes from Taxus wallichiana var. yunnanensis, assembly GCA_018340775.1. Lineage (NCBI taxonomy): Eukaryota > Viridiplantae > Streptophyta > Pinopsida > Cupressales > Taxaceae > Taxus > Taxus wallichiana. The sequence goes on from CM031238.1 coordinate 304,853,377, forward strand.
GAACGCTGAGGGGATAGTACTACGGCGGATGCGGACTGCTCATCACGATGGGTGGTCCTATACAAAGATTCAAAAGGCTAAAATAATGAAATTAGAGTTGAGTTTAAGATGTCGACTGGTATGTAAAAATGTAACTTGTCAATAAAAACTAACAAGCTACAATGATAAAAATGATAAAGCAATGTTAAAGAAAAGTAAAGGGGTTTTAAGGACTAATTCTCTTGCTTAGGAATCATGCATATAAATGAAATATATAGAGGCTAGCTCTACATAGTAAGTGCGTGATTTAATGACTACACCAAGTTGGAAAAATTAAATCTTTTAAATAATGGTCTTCAAAAACATAGAGAAGGATCTCCTCAATTTTAATCATTGATGCATTATCCAAATCGTGACAAGGCAAATAAAAAGATAGAATTCACCAATATGGCAAGTCAATAGAGTAAAAATTCAGGTTTTAGAGCTTTTAAAATAGGATTATGATTACTTAACCTTACATTTGATTGTTTATGCAACACATAAGCTTGCGTGCACACACACACACACACAAAATTTAATTGTTGATGGATTAATTAGACAGACACTTAGTGAATAAGAAAGATAGAATTCACCGATAGAACAAGTCAAGGAAGTATAAATTCATGTTTTAGAGCTTCTAAAGTATGATTGAGAGTAATTGACCTTACATTCGATATTTTATGTCATACACACATTTATTTATTTATTAAAACACACAAATACATTAATTTCTCAATATCTTGCTTATCTTAATGATTTCATGTGTTTGAATGGTTCACTTGGCCCTCACTAAATCAAGGTGACACTAATTAATCTCACGTATATCTACACACACGTACATATGCATATGTATGTACTTATATACCATGTCACAAGGTTCTTTGAATTTTATTGAAAAATTTAGAATTTTACAGAATTTTATTCTTGTCGAACATGAACTCGAACTTTATGTTTGCATAAGATATTTTTGACATGATTTTGTATTATTTTATAAATGTTTCTATATTCATATACCGATTGAAATTAGTGGAGAGAAAGGTTTCTTCACTTTGTCCATCTCGACATATTTATGCATTTTTTCAAATAATAAAAAATGATAGAAAAAAATTGTTTGAACTTAAAAACATTTTTTCCCCTCAAACTTGATCCCTTGGCAAACTTGAATCGAACTGTCTTCATCAAACATGGATGCGAATCAAACATTGTACTTAGGTTATATATGTGTATATTCATATGTATATATATACACATATCAACAATTTCATATGTTATAGGGGGTTCACCTTGTGTTAGAGCTCTTCAACTTTAGGTTCTTTGGGCAAATGTCGATTTTCTCAAAGTTAACCAAAAAAATAAAACATATGTATGTTGTGTATGTTTGTTGCATTCCTTTGTCACTATAATTGTGTTAGAAGGAGATTGAATAGAATTACACATTTTAATGTTTCATCATAAAATTAATAATCTTTGAATGTCAATGTCATGATTCCACCACCAATATCAACCTTACCTCATTATGTAGAGAGGTTTAGTTGAATGAGGTATTACATGTTTGCTTACTATACACAAACCCACTTAGTACATGTTTCTATATATCGTCAAATTTTTCGGACTTGCATTTCCAAGAAAGTAAATTCACACCCTCGTCAAACTTGACATGTACCATCTTTTAGAAAACACCCATGTATGACAAGTGTGGAAGTTTAGTTGAGTTGATGCTCACAAAGTGTTTGACTATGTGATTGAACGAGAGTCTTCTCATGGAATATCCTAGTTGCAACTTACATAAGACCTAGGTATCCAAACACGACAATCATAATGTTTCACCAAATGCAACTAATAAGTGTCGAACCCGTTTCACTTTTTCTAACAAACTCAATCCGTGCACCTTTAAAAAAGGGAATTCAAAAGAGTTCTTGCAAAACCTCTAGATTGGGTCTTATTTCACCCCAATTAAGGCTTAGATGATGCAAAAACAAGATATTGTAATTTATTTTGATTTAAAAGCCTTTTGCAAAGTTTATTATTATTGTTATTTTTAAAAATTGACATTTTTTCTATGCAAAGATTTTAGGGTCTAGTTTTTTTAAAAGAAGGAAAGAAAAGAAGATGCAACAATTGTTTTTAATTTGAGGTCGTTGATATAGAGCCTTTTCCTATCCACACAATTTGGCCTTAATCTCATCTCAGATTGTTGAACAAAAAAATGGCTAAGTACTAGCCATGCATGAAGGATATACACCCGACGTAAGATATGAGTGAAGGGGTGTGCACATGCGGGAAGGATCTGCGCGTGAAGGTCAGCGCATGAGCACATAGAGTTTGGGACTCGGCCAATTTTCTAGAGCACGACTAAAAATAGTAAAGCAGAGATGGAGTGGCGATCAAACAAAGATTAAAAAATAGACAAAATTAGGATAACTTGGGATGCACACAAAGGAGTTATAATCGGGAAAAACACATGCAAATGAACGATAAAGAACATGTATGGATCGGGTTAATAATAGGATTAAAGCATGTAAGATTTGATTTAATTATAGCTTGAATCTATTGTTAGCACAAGTTGTAAAAAGCATGCACTCTATTGTAAGCATGCATATTATTAGGAAAGTGCATGGAGGTGGTGAAGGACAAGTCCCACTATACATATATATATATATATATGTATGCGAGTGAAAGACAAGTATGTTTTTGTAAACCGGTGTTGTTAAAGATATGTTAATGCATGTAGTAATCTTGAAGACTATAGCCAAGTTTTTTGTGTTGACTATTATCGTATATGATGTAATCAACGGACTGATTTTTGTGATCAACTATGGTTTGCAATGGATAATTGTGTATAGGTTCTTTAGGGTATCTAGATGGGATTATGGGGATTCAAATAGTATTGATCATTCTTTATGTTGATTAATCTTCCTTATTATATGTGTTGTTGAACTATCATGTTATGATGAATCTTCTTATATGAATGGTTATTATGGTTATGGTTATGGTTGTTGAACATAGATGCTAACATCTTGCTAAGCATAACAAAGGAGGACTTGGAGGTTGCGCACAATTCAAGTGAGCTTCGGACTTGTCTGGATGAAGTGTCGTGTGCATAGCTATATTGGGTAATAAAAATATTACATTTTGGTTCCATTGCCGGGACCTCTTTTTCAAATCTGTCTACTAGGATGTTGCATGTAGATGGCGTTCGACTGTCTTTGGAGAATACCGAGAATTGGATATATGACGACCAATACGCGTTTTCTCGAGATATAGTATTAGACCTAATTTTAATGCACTAAAGTGGGTGGAAGACAATCTTTATGATTGTTTGTATGAGATATTCTTCAACTTTTTCCCAGTAGAATTTTACTAATGGTTGGCGGCTTACGCGACTAACAAAGGTGTCCGGATAAGAAAGACGTAACCTTAAAGATAGGAAGATTATTAGAACTCTTTGATTTGGACGAGCCATGTACAAGAGATGTGGATCGTTGGTGGGAAGATGTGCTACAAAGTAGACACTAAATCATGTACTTTGCGTATCTATCTAGTCCCGATTATATACTACTACTCATATGATTCCTAAGTAAGAAAAGTACTAATTAACCCATGTCTTTGGTCATCTTTGCTTTCTTTCTGTTGCCACTTTTGGTCTTACGCTCTTGCTTGCCCATTCTTCCTTTCTATACTTTGGCATTTCTCACCTTGGACACCAGCGCCAGGCGCTCCCACCCCCTCTGGCACCCCTGACATCTTTATACCCTGCTCACATATTTTGGGTCTTTTCTATCCGTTTGGGCATCTTATCTTTTTAGTAGTTGGCCATTTTGGGTTAATTATGAAATTCAAGCAAGGGAATCATATAAATATAAATTTATGTGACCATAATAAAGGACCAAGCACTAAGCATTAGCTATCACCACCTAAGGTTGCATCGAAAGGATATTTTAGAGCATTCAAGCATCCATTCTAGCTCCATACAAGGGACGAGGGACTGTATTCTTTGGCATACACTTCATAGGATCAAAAGTTAATTCTATTCCATGCACACATCTACTTACATATTCTACATCTAGCCATTTCTTGTTATCAAGTGCGAGACACACAAAAGCTAACTAGGGTATAATTTCTTCACACACACATAGAACTACATTAGGTCTGAAATGTAGTGCAACACTCAGTCGTAAGATCACTTGTTTGACAGTTGAGGACAGTTTGACCCCTCATTTACATTATTTTCTTTTTGGGATTTGATGCACTTTTGAGGGTTTTACAAGTCATTTTCTTTGTGCAGTTACCAACAACATCAACGATCATTGTGCGACATACTAGCTACAAGAAGAGAAGGACAACAAACAAATTACGACCCTACGAAGGATATTTATGAGGTTTTGGTAGACATAAGCGCCCATAAGTGCCCATAAGCGGTCTCTAGTGCCATGCAAGTTCCCCGACCCATCCTAGGTAGGCTAGTCTAGGAAGATCATGCGGTCACACAATTTTTAGGAAGGTGTTCAAGTTCCAAAAACCCATTCGCAGTATATATTTGTAGCCTAGATAGCCTTACTCCTCTTTTCCATGCATTTTTCCATCCCCGCTTCTTTCTACACTTGTTTTGGCCTTGAGTCTGCTAGGACCGTCGCCCTTCCTAGGTGGCGGTTCGCAAACCACTGCCCCAGGTGGCGGCGGTCCTGCCCGCTTTTTCCAGATTCTTCACGCATGTTTTATACATGCAACAATTCACTTAAATTTACTTTTTGCATGCATCCGTGAGCCGAATTGGTTAAAAATAGATTTGTTTGCTTGGTTCTCTTTGTTCCTTCTATTTTTAATAAGATTTAATTAGTTGGAACTACCTCTTCTTTCCTTGTGCATGAAGTAACCTCCTATCCTCCATTCCTATATATTCCATGCTTCCATTCAAGCAAAAGGGCCTAAGAATTTTGTGTATCTTGTATTGTTGTGTTGCCATAATCTTGCTAGGAATTGCATAACCAAGCTCAGATCTCTTGTGTTATCTCTCTTCTACTTGCATTGCGTCTAGATTGCTTCCAAGCTACCATTGCTCAAGCGCCATCCTCTTGTTGTTGTTCTTTGCATTCCCAATCCTTTGGACTCACATGAACACTCAGAGAATGAAAGGAAAGAACTGAGGGGACAAAATTGATACTACTGGATTTGCCAATGTTCTTGGGCTTCCAGGTTGGAGTTGTGTATTTGTTTTCTTTGTTCATCAAATTGTCAGTCATGAATTGTTAATTTCAATTACATATCAAATAGAGTAGAGAAACAATTCATTCCAATTAGCTAGATAATTTCAAGTAGATCAAATCAATAGGAAGTTGTCTCTTCAACATTACCAAGGAAGATGTGGGGAATAATAGCTCTGTCAGGGTTTTGATTTGTTCTTCACTTCTGAGGTAGGGTTGGAAGAATTTTTGATTGAATTAGAATAGGTTTTAGATTTAGATTCACACATCTACACAAATAGTTAGCTACATATGGCTAATTATTTGTATTTAATTTTTTGTTAGATTAGATGCATTATCTGAAAAGTTAGAAAAGAACAAAAACATTTACTTTCCTTTGATTATCTTGTTTTCTTTGCTTTGTTTTGATATGATGAGAAAACACCAAAAATATAGGTTAGATTTCCTTTGATAGATAGTTTATTTACTGAAATCAAATCAATTCATCTTACATGACCATCAACGGTCCACAACAGGAAAAGACTTATAATTGTGATCCCCTGGTCCCACAACCCAACGGGCCAGAGCTAATAACTGACATTGACACAATTTTTGCTTAACAATATTACATAAACCGCCACATACTTATTTGAGAAAATAAGACAATTAGAGACATTGAACATTGTTGCTAATCAAGCCTACGACTTTTGGATTGCTCCTGGAAATAGGATTTGATTGCATACATGACCATACACGGGCCTCAACCTCAACGAGTCTTTGGTTGTGACCCACAGGTCCCGTGACCCAACGTGCTGCTAGTCGGGTTAGATATTGACACTAGTTTACGCACATTGGTATTCATATCTTCACCGCTTCCACCCGATAGTATTACGTAGCTTTCATTATTGAACATAACAACCGATTAGGCTAAGACTTTCTGGACAAGACTAGAAAATCACCCATAGTATCTGTAGCTCCACTACACCTCTTGTCTCCATTTCCATGACCTTGTTTGGAAACCCATATGAGGCACCTGCAGGGTACTTTCCACGTGTTCCACAACTAGTCAATAGAATCTCAATAGAACTAGACATCAATTGGAGTCTCCGAGTAGCTATCATTTGCATGTACCATCACACCCCTTTAGGTTAGGAGAGCATTCTTTCCCTTAGATTTGTAGATTTCAGTATTGCGTGTCAAAGACATAAGGTTTCCTAATTAACTTGATCGCGCCATCACTTTCACTTCCATCTCATCTCCACACTAGTTGTCTCGGCACGACCTTGGGAAGTCGGGTGCGAAGAAGGTCACGTGTTGATTTTCTATCATATAAAATTGGTGAACCCAACATGAAGAGCTAGTCTCTAAACATTTCCACTTTCTTCATCCATCCTTTTATTTTGCAGGTATTATTATACCCCGAATATGTCAGGACATGACGAGTATGGTCGGCCCATCCGGGTTTCGACATGTACCATTACCAATCAAGTATACCACAACAATCACCTTCACTTTCAACATGGGTAGACAACCGCTCATCCACTCAAAACCCTTTGCTTTAAGGAACCAATGTTGGTTCTTTTGTACACATTGAAGAACTAGATCAGGTCACTCAAACTTATCCCCTCGAACAATCAAGTTCAAATAACATGACGTTCACTAGTGAAATGAGTTCATCTCCTCGGGTATTGTTTTGACAACCCATTACCGTGTAATCCGATCAACTCCCCCATCTCGATGAGGAGTATTTAGCATAGTACACTAGGAGTGAACAAAAATTCCAACACATGAACCAATCTTTCGATAGGTTGCAAGGACAAGGTGATGTCCTGCTTCAAAACAATAACGCTACCCCGCCACCAAATGACAACACAACAAATGAGGGGTGACAACATCGTGAACAATTCATAGTGGGATCCCATATTCCTCAACAACCTCCAACGGTTCAACCAAAGGCACCTAAGCAAGGTACCCCCCTCAACGGGTGATGTCATTTCAGCTTTGGTTGATAAAGTCAGGGAGTTAGAGCTTGCCCAAAATACACAAAATTCATATGCAAGGCAAGCACGGATTCCTTCCTACCCACAAAACTATGGGCAAATACCGACTGCACAGAATCCTCCAGCCTACATGAATATTCCAAACCATGGGGATTTGTTAACTGGGATGGGTACCTTGGGTATGCCTCCTCAAGCCACATATGGATACCTACAACAGGCACCGGCGGAAGTGTGTTCTCAAACTCTATAGTAGTCAGAAATTTGACGTTCCTCGGCTTCGCGCCTTGACTCCATATCAAAGTGGTCAAACCCCTTTATGTACACATACTGTAAAATGCCACAAGAAGATGCGTACACCTATCCGGGTCCTTATGGTTATCCGCAGGGGATGCCATATGCCCCGATAAATGCCTATGCCATGTCGTTTCAACAAGCAATTCAACCTTTACTCCCCCAACAAGGGTCCTTAATGGTGGAAACATATGAAATGGGGACTTATTCTGAATATATCAAGGAACCCCTAGATTTCTCCATTCGGACAGTCATGCTTCCGAGACCATTTCCTGATCTCCCATAGTTCAAAGGGGAGGGCGATCCTAATGCCCATATCAAGGCTTATGCAACGACCATTTGAGAGCTGCTCCCATGGGATGCAGTTGTTGCAAATATTTTCCCTAAGACACTAGAAGGTATTGCTCTCGATTGGTATTATAGGATACCGGAAGCTTCAATACACTCGTTCAAACAACTCGTATCAAAGTTTATCAAAGCATTTGATATGAACAAGCTTTTGCGAACAGGAATCATGGAATTCCTTCATATCAAACAAGAACATAATGAATCTGCAGCCCACTTCATTCAGAGGTGGTGACATGTTCTCTACTCTTCTCGCAAGTGCTCCAAACATGGATCAAATGGAACTTTGTGATTTGTTCCTTCACTCTCTCAACTAGAGAGACGAAGGAAGAGGTTCAAAATTCCCGCTAGGGATTTATGAAGAGGTGCTAGAGGGTGCTCTTCATATTGATCAAGCAGCCATTGACAGTGGTCGTAAGACCTATGGAGCAAATGGGAAGTTAGTCACTCCTGCTTAAAGCACTCCCGACTACTCCAACAACACAAATAACAATCAAGGACCAAAGATCCTTAATAAGAATCATGGAGTCACGACCAACGGTGTGACTGACTAGCCAAAAAATCCTAACATTGTTAATCCTATCAACACAGGTGCTCCAAATAACAATAACAATAATGGCAATAATCAGAGGAATAACAATTTCTCACCTTCGGTAAATGTTGTGGATTTCAATTGTCCTCAACAATAAAGCAGCAATAACCTCAGCAACAAAGATAAGCACCGACCCCAAACCCTAGTCAATACCCCAACCAATTCCAAAACTAGGGGCAAGGGTTCCAAAATTTTAATTATAACAATCAACAGCAAAACAATAACCGTAGTTTCGGACCACAACAAGGAATAAACCAAAGGCCTCAAGATTACGACCCTGACTTATATTACGGCTTCCATAGGGTTCGTGGGCATGATGCAAGAACTTTTTGTGATTGTAATAAGTTTTACAACATTTGCCAGAGGACCAAAGACAATTATTTGTTGACATGTTTTTGTCAAACCCAACAACACCACCTACTCAAAATACATACATGGGACCAAGTACCTCCGCAGAACACACCTCACAGGGATCTTTAATTATCCTCTCCCCACACATCCAAAGGACGGTAGAATAGATCCCAACGGTTTGAATACATGTATTGTAATAAGGACTCATGATTGAGAAGCCTCAACTTCGTCAAACCCACAGTGGCACCTCCTTTGGATGAGTTAGACGCTGAACCCCAAATTAACGCCGCAACAAGAGCCAAAGACTATTCTTCGCAACCAATCCCGATTTATCCGGTTGTGTCAGATAATGCTCATGACACGCTAAGCAAGCTAGTAGGGGCTTATGATTTGATTAGTGATCTAACCAAGACCTTTTCACACATTTCCTTTTTAGATCTACTGAAGAATTCCCCTGCTCATCGAGTCGCTCTTTTGGAAGTGCTAGGTCTCGGCCATTTGGTTAACGTTACCCTCCACCAGGAGGCACGAGATAATCACGAGACTTTGACATTTTCCCTTCAGGCAAACCGAAAGGGACATTGGGTTTATATTTGACATAAGCAAGATGCCTACGGATGTTGAAATAGCTCGTAGAGGTGATCCAACCTTGTTTTTACAAGTTTGGATCTACAACAACTACGTGAAACATGCAATGATCGATGATGGGGTAGTAGTTAACATAATAACCTTCTCTTTTCTTCAAAAGTTAGGATATAGGGAGACCAATTGCTCCTCGACGCGAAACACACTGAGGGGCTATGATAGCCTCAAGGAAACCTCGATCAGAACCATAGTATTACCGGTTACTCTTGGGCTCAAGACGTACTGGCTGAGTTTTATATTATAGACCGGGAAACCAACTATAATATGATCCTCGACCATCCTTGGATCCACCGCATGAAGGAAATCCCCTCTACTATGTTCCAGGAGGTCAGATTCCTGCATTTAGGGAAAGTCTTTGTGGCACAAGGTGACCCAAAACCCTTTGATATAAATTTGGCCAACTTAAAGAAAAGGTCGGGATCCACTCATAATTTGAGCTTCCCACGAACCGGTTAAACAAACCGCAAAGACGATACGGAAGAAAAATTGGTTCCTACAACGGAATTAGAACTCACTGATTTAATTGAAGGCATTCTGACAGTCAAGGATGAAAATGTTATTGTAGAGACAGTGTCGCTAGGAACCACAACAAATATTGTCAAGCTATTAGAGAAGGATTTGCCTATTCTCCTCCCCTTTGATTCTATGGGTATGGGACATGCCTTGGGACTTGGTTCCCTTCAATCAGATGAGGTTTGCATGGTTGAGGTAACCGAGGTAAAGGGGAAGGTATAAAGAAGGACTTAATGTTTGTCTTCCCAAGTAGTTGTTGGACTCTCCATTTTGATGGAGCCAAGTGTTGCTTTGGCGTCGGGGCAGGCACGATCCTTACTTCACCCGAAGGAAGGATTATACCTTTCACTTTCAAGTTGAATTTTGAATGCACAAATAATGGGGCTGAATATGAGGCTCTCCTACTAGGCCTCATTGTAGCTAAGAGGATGGGCATCCTCAATATTAGGGTGTTGGGTGATTCACAACTAGTCACAAATCAAATATCTGAAGTATATGAGACTAGAGTTGAGCATCTACAACTCTACAAAATAGCAAAGTGTTAGGTCTAAAAAAAGAGTTTGATTTCATCTCAATTGAGGCAGTTCCACGTGAACAAAACCTTCTCGCATATTCTATAAAGCAACAACATCTACTTCAAGGCTTTTTTATCCCAAGTAATGACTTGGAAGATACTAACTTCACGATTTCAGTTCGTGTCGAACCCTTGATTCGTAAAGCACCAACGACCCCAATGTTGACATATGTGGAAACCAAGAGTCAACCCAACAGTTCAGAGCACATTAATAGTGATGAATTGACTTTGAGTTATTTAAATGCTTTGGCGGAATTGCATCTTACCTACCACGAGATAGACCTTTCCTTGATTTCACGTTCCTCTTCTTATTTTGCAAATCCCATGATCGAATCTTCCTCGGGAAGGGATCTTGAGATCTATGAGGTAGAAGAAGAAGGAGATTTAGAGTTACCTCTAGCCCCACCTGAGTTTGAGGAGGGAAACACCTCCTTAATTGAGGGAACAATTGATATAAACATTGGAACAGAGGAAGAACCAAATATTTTGAAATTAGGATCCTCTCTAACTCCAGAGGAAGTGGAAATACATACTCAGATCCTCAAAGAACATCAAAAGGCATTTTGTGTTTAGTTACAAAGAAATGATAGGGATTGCGCCACATATCGCGGTGCACAATCTCATCACCAAACCGGATGCAAAGCCGATTAAGCAAAAGTCGAGACCCATGAAGCCAAAAGTGGCCCTCATGGTAAAAGAAGAAGTAATGAAACTTCTTCAAGTCGGATTCATTAAGCTAGTCGATTATTCACAATGGGTATCTAATATCATCCCTATCCTTAAAAAGAATGGGAAGATCCGTATCTGCATAGAATTTCAGGACATTAACAAAGCTTTCCCTAAAGATGATTTCCCATTATCATCCATTGATGTTATTGTTGATGTGACAACTGGATTTGAATTGTTGTCTCTCACAGATGGTTTTTTAGGATATAATCAAATCAAAATCTCCGAAGAGGATCAAGCTAAAACTACATTTATAACTCCTTGGGGAACCTATTGTTATGCGGTCATGCCATTCGGTCTTAAGAATGTTGGTGCCACATACCAACGAGAAATGACATACATATTCCATGATCTTATTCATAAGATTGTGGAGTCATACATGGATGACCTATGGCCAAGGCCAGGAAGTGTTGCGATCACCTAGAAGTGCTTCGTATCATTCTTTCGCACTTAATCGAATACAGCATCACATTAAATCCAGAGAAATGTGTATTCGGCATAATGGGAGGCAAGCTTTTGGGTTACATTATATCTTCCCGAGGGATTGATGTTGACCCAGCCAAGATCCAAGCTGTGTTAGAAATGGTTCCACCATTAGACGAGTCGGGTATTAGATCTTTTCTTGGGAAACTCGGTGCAATCCGAAGGTTCATCCCTGATTTGACCTATGTTGTTCATCCCATCAACAATTTGTTGAAAAAGGATTATAGCATTGATTGGATGGAGGAGTGCAACAAATCCTTCGAGGCAGTTAAGCGATTTTGTTATCTCCTCCCACGCTGATGCCACCTAGATCAGATCGCCATTGATTTTGTATTCACAAGCTATAAACGTCTCACTAGCATGCATGCTGGCTCAAGAGGATGACGACAAACGAGAACGAGTGGTTTACTTCATTAGTCAGACGCTACTTGATTATGAGACACGTTATACATGGGCATAAAAGGAATGTCTTTCCATAGTCTTCGCAACAAAGTGTTTAAGGCACTACATGTTGAATCAAGAAACAAGGGTTATTATCAAGATAGACCACTTACGAACATTCCTCATGCAGGGATCCTTGTCTAAAAAGGTCGGGTGTTTCATAACCTTAATGGGTGAGTTCGAATTAACATTTGTAAATCAGAAATCCGTTAAGGGACAAATCATCGCGGACTAGTTGGCTGACAACCCATTAGATGGGGGTGACTTGGTAGATCTAGACTTTCCCAATGAGTGCGTATACTTTGTCGAAACTAGGCCCCCTATCTCTGTATGTCCTTGGTATACTGACATTGTCAATTTCATCATGGACCACACATACCCAGAAGGGGAAACATCACAACAAAGAAGGTGATTACGTATCATTGCTGCTAAATATGTTATTTTGGAGCAGGTGCTCTATCACAAAGCCTTTGATGGGATGTTGCTGAGATGTGTTGACGCCAAAGAATCCAAAAAGATTCTTTATGAGTCACATAGTGGGGTATGTGGAGGTCACTTTGGTGGCCACACCACTACCTAGAAGCTACATCGGATTTGGCCCACTCTAGAGCATGACGCAGTGGAATTTTTGTGCATGTGTCATAAATGCCAAGAGTTCTCTCATGAGATTCATATACCAGCACAAGCTTTGCAACCAATCGAAACCACATGGCCCTTCTCCACATGGGGCTTGGATTTGATAAGGAAATTCTCTCCCTCATCTACGGATGGCCACAACTTCATAATCACGGCCACAAAATACTTTACCAAGTGCGTAGAAACCATTCCCCTTACCACCGTACATTCGGTTCTCAGTAATCACTAAGTTCATCCTGAACCAGATCATTTATAGGTATGAGGTGCCACAGGTCATTATTTTTAATAATGGCACGTCTTTAAAAAACAACGAAGTGCGTGAGTTGTGTACAAAGTTCAAAATAAGTCATCACACGGCTTCTCTCTACTATCCTTAGGCTAATGGACAAGTTGAGGCTACAAATAAGACGTTAAAGGCCATCCTTCTCAACAATGTTAAGGGGAACAAACGAGATTGGCACCTAAAGTTCTTTCTGAATTTGTGGGCCTACCGAACTTTAGTTAGAACACCAACGGGGGCAACCCCCTTTTCCTTAGTATTTGGTATTGAGGCGGTTTTGCCACTTGAAGTCTAAATACCTAGTCTTCGAATTTTGCACTGGGGATTTTAGGAGAGGAGGGTTATCGAGAAGCACGACTCTCCCAGTTAGAAAGTCTCAACGAGGTTAGATTGAATGCCGAGCAACGACATAACATTTATGCTGACTAGATGGCTCGAAAATATAACAATAAGGTTTACGAACGTGAGATCTACGAAGGAGATTTGGTACTAAGACTCGATAGCCGAATAGACAAGAATATGGCGAGAGGAAGAAAGTTCGAACTAGGTGGTTAGGTCTATAGCGAGTAGTGGAAGACTACAATAATGGTGCATTTCACTTGTGTACACTAGAAGGTGAGGAGTTTAGCGAATCTGTAAACTCTCTTCACCTAAAGAGATACTACACATGATCCATCAACATTTTCATATGTACATTATTGCATCTGTATTGCATTTTCATTTGTCCATTCGTTTTGTAAAAAGTGTGATCAAGGAGCTTATTCTTATAGCAATTCCTAAAAACTTCTGAAAATATTGGCAAAACATTCAAATCATGTCTCTTCAAACCTTCATAATATCATCAACTGTTTCTAAATCACTTATCAATCCAAACAAGATAAGACAAAGTTTTGACGGTAACCATACCAAGGCCTGCATACTTGGTTCTAATTTTGGTCTCTTCTTAGGTTAGGTGTCTTTTTTTCATGGTCTATTCTAGAAGCTTCATGGTGTCACATCTATCCCATATACATCTCCTTGGAAATAAGAGCATTCTAAACATTTTCCCCAAATAAGTAAATCAAATGCAAATTCACAGAAAATTTTATTTTTACACATTTCTTTGCCCTACCAACCATCGATATTGAGCATGTGTCTCTTACTAGTGATGTAGGGTTGGGAAAGGAGGGAAATTCCCTTACTCATCTGTGCCTTGTTCATGGTGATAAGCCCATGCTTCCTCTTTGGTAGAATGGGGCAAGGCACGGGGGTCTCTTTGATAAACTTAAAAGTTACAAACTAGTCAAATATTGTGAAATCATAAATAAAAAACAAAGTGAGTTAAATGTCCAAAGTTCCAAGAGAGTTCAAAACCCCAAAAATAGATTTTATCAACCAAGTGGCCATCTACGTATCCAAGTCTAGATAAACTGCAAAGCAATTGACATTCTAAACTATGAGGTAGCTTGAGTAGGGAAAAGTTGTAGCGTCCCAGTTTGGTTCTGCAAACCTCTATCTTTCTCTCATCACTGTCATTCAACAAATTTCATAACTTGTGCCCTTTCTAGCTCTTGGTGTTGAGCCCTCGCATTTTACTAGTTGTGTGGGGTTAGGAGTGGGGAAAGTACATCTATTTATCATACCATTGTGTCATCCCATTTTATCAAGATAATATGAAGTACCGAAGATTGCAAAAGAAGCTAAGTTTAAGATCACATTGTGTTCACATCATCATATATCAACATTATGAAATACAAAAAGAAATCATTCTATTATCATTTCACATCCATTGCATACATTCTAAAAAGCATAGAAAAGTGAAAATTCTAAATATCTAGAGTACACATGAGAGATAAGCCAAAAGAGAGTCAACTCAGATACAATGGAATACTGAACCAAAAATAGAGTTTGTATATATCGAGTTTTCATACAATGTCATCATGCTCTAGGCATGGTCAAAACGCCGCAATGAGCCAAAATATACCAAAAAAATCGTATAATGTCAAAAACAGATCAAAGAAATAAAGGCTCATCACCTATCAATCCTTGTGGGATCCCTTAGATGGTGCCCGACCGTGTCTAGGGCTCTGTTGTGGCCGTGTGGCATGACCGAAAATTGGTGAATGGTGTAATTTCTTGTGGTGGCACCCACTACCCATAGCCTCATAGTGAGAATGGATTTGCCTCATCGGGTGCTCACGGTCTCATATCCAACTACCTGGGTACGAAGGGAAGTCACTATCTTCGCCACCTTCTAGACAGGAGTGAAGATTTCGGTATGTTGGTGGCAGCTAAGGGCTGCCCTGAATCAACAATCAACTCGGTCTAGGTTATCCCCAAGGGGATCAACATGGTGTCCACACATACCGACAAATGAGCTCTTGCCACTCGTGTGCGAGATCTTTGTAAAAAAAAGAGAGATAGTGAGCTAGAAAATCATAGAATGTAAATAAAAAAGAGAATGTTAAGCTAAACATGCAAAAATCAATAGATAACACTAAGAAAGGAGTATTGAACATACTCGGCTCTCCAAGAATCCATGTGGGATCGGTGGTTCTTGTAGGCAGTCCTTTGGTAGCTTCTGAGCCTCACTGAATCTAGAGGCATGGCATTTTCCGATCACAGACTCATCATCCTCTCCAAGTGCATCCTCCGAGACCAGTGTCTCTCTCTCTATGCTCACCTCCTCGTGTACTACTATGAGGATATCCTGAGTATCATGCCACTCAAGGTCGCTCTTAGCTCCCTCCGAAGGTCCTACCCCCTCATCCTCCTCTCCGACCGACTCCCCCTCCGTATCATCTCCTGCATCCTCCTCAGAGTCGGAGTCCAAATCAATCGGCTCATCCTCCTCCCCACTATGAGCAGGAGCCACCCCAATCTGAAGTAGAGGAGCTCTAGGGGCACCAACTCCCCGTCGAGCCTAGACTACATGCCTAACTGAAATAGCTACACCAGGAGTAACAACTATCCAACCAGGATCCCCTCTAAGACCCCTCCATGCCTCCTGAATAGTTATGTAAATAGGCACCACTGGAGGAAGCATGACATGGTATGAAAGGCCGAACTACTGGGGTACCTGGTCAAAGGGGTGAATCTCTAATCTCCCAGATCTGTCAACAAGCTGGCTCATGGAAGAGCAAGCTACCATCATCGTGGCCTCCTCACCCCATATCCTTGCCATGTCCTGATAGGGTGTGGTAGTCATGTCTGTTATAGTCAGGGAGGCCACTAACTGATGTGGTGTCCTGTCATCACCAATCCGGCACTATGATAATTCTTCACCGGGAACTCCTCATGCTATGATTATTTACTAATGCACAACCTTTAGTTTGGTGGATGTAATCTGGAAACAAAACAACAACCGAACACAAGAATACCATCGACTATGATAAGACAGAATGATGACAAATCTGAAATATCAAAGTAAATTATAATATTAACATGAAATTGTTACAATCTCACCCATGAGGTACTTCAACAAGACTATGGGAGAAACTTTACAATTACACCTCTCGATGGCTTCTTCAACACACCTTTAACTGATGGCTTCCTTTGCACACTTCCTACAATATTTCTCACTACTTCTTTCTATGCTAAATGAGGGGGTGGCCTCTCTATTTATAGAACTTCCAGGCTTATCCATCCTATCTCTAAGATAGGATAAGAAATCCACTCTAACGAATCATATTCCATACCTTAACTCTTATCTGTACATGTAAGCTTATCTCTTAAGATAAGATAAACCTTATCATTTTACATGGGTTCCACATTTTTAGACTTTTTACAAATAAAATACACAAAATATTTATGACCTCACTCCTTGTCCTTATTACCAATATAATATTTCTAATTCCTAATCATGTAGACCCTACTTCTCTAATTACCCAAACTTTGACATTTTAACATTGCCGGACCACTTACGACAAATATTTACTTTTACAACATTCCTATTGTACTTTGACTGTTTACCGTACTCCACATTATTGGCGACACCGTATTGACGGCGCCGTTATCTTCTATCAGACGCTACTACTAATTATACTTAACAACATCCTATTCCTAATACATACATTAATGAAATAGAAATTATGGAGGAAAATTTTAGTGTCAACAGATCCAGAAGCCCGACATGCTTGTCCATCCGGCTGCTCGAAACACTCATAAACCCAACTCATAACTTGAGTAGGGTGGTTCAAAGACTGCATTCGTGCAATCGACCACTCTGCACAAATAGTGGTACGTAGTCCCTAGAATATATGCTCCCCAAACATACTTACGGTCATGAGCCTCGATTTGTGCAATGATGGGGGTCCAACAGTGTAAAAGTATATTTCCTCCCTTGTCCCCAACTAGTCTCGAGCCTAGGATACCCATGATGGCTCTCCAAAGGATAGGAATGGGAGCAATAGCAATGGACCAAACCTTCATTCTCTTCTTTGAGCCAGATGAGACAATGGCGTCTCCCATGTATGTGTCCCACTGCATCATCACGGCCCTAAACCCCGTTATCTCCAATGTCGCCCTCCTCCTACCAAGTACCAAGAGTCCAAGGATGCGGTACACATCCTCTAGAGTGATAGTCCACTCACCCCGATGCCTAGAAATCAGAAAGTGTTCCGTTCTGCATCCCAGTAAGAGAATAAGTCACACAAAATGTGACTGATAGGAGCAACATGGGGCACCCATGCTATCTGCCAAATGCCCGCCTCTCGAAGAAGATCGGTCTCATCCTGGGTTAGTTGATATAGAATCCCTGGGAGCCGGTCACACACTCTCTTTGCTCCAGCGTATGTACTCCACCTTCTTTTGCATCCACCAAAA
This sequence comes from Taxus wallichiana var. yunnanensis, assembly GCA_018340775.1. Lineage (NCBI taxonomy): Eukaryota > Viridiplantae > Streptophyta > Pinopsida > Cupressales > Taxaceae > Taxus > Taxus wallichiana. Next base: position 304,871,255 of record CM031238.1, read on the forward strand.
CATGAGAAAAGAGCAAGTTAGTAATGTACATCACATGATAAGCTCATAAAAAACATAGAAAAACATTGAAAACACAAAAATTCAAGTTAAGGAGCATTTTAGACATTCTATTCAAAATTGCCGCCCAATGCAAGACGGCGGTTCCAGACCACCGCCATGTCGGGTGGCGATCCTGACCCGATTTCCCAAAATGTGCCCTTAACCCCATAAATGCTTAAAAATGACAAAATTGACCATTTCTAGCAAAATAAAAGAATGCCCTATGACCCCCTAAGGACTCATTTGAAACAATAAAATTTGAAAATGTCCCCTAGGTGAACTTTTCAACATTTTAATATTTAGGGCACAAAAAGAAAAAAGAGAAAATAACTAACCCGAGAATGCACTAGCCGATCTCCCACTCGTGGAGGCATGATCACTATCTTGCAACTGTCATTTCGGCTATCTTCACGTCAGAAATAGTCAACGTAGGTCCAGAGCTCCAAATTCACCGAATCAACAATGCACAAATGAAATGAAAAATGAGTTTGTTTCAATATATATATATATATATATGTATATATTATTTCAAACCCATTTTGAGTGTATGTGTTCACGGGGCTAGAGCATTGGCACAGGTATATTTATAAATCCCGTACAAATAGTAAGTCCTCTTGTTGTTTTGATTTAGTGTTTATTTTTCAATGTTTTATCTATCTACACTTGAGTTTTCTTTTCCTCTTACAAGCAGCGGGAGCTTGGATGGTGACGTTTCGACACATGGGTGTGTCAGGTATAGCTTCTAACTCCCCATTTCGGGAATGCCATACTCGGGCTCTACGTTTTACGTCTTTTCATGGCTAAGACACTTCTTCGAAGGGGCAATATGTATGCACCCAAAATTGTGCATGCTACATTTACTGGGAAAACAATTACAAGAATCCCCAATGATGATTCAAAACGTGCCCTTAACCCCATAAATGCTTAAAAATGACAAAATTGACCATTTATAGAAAAATAAAAGAATGCCCTATGGGCGCCCCCCCTAAGGACTCATTTGAAACAATTAAATTTGAAAATGTCCCCCCCTAGGTGAAATTTTCAACATTTTAATATTTAGGCACCCTTGACCCATCTTGGGCACCCCAGGTCCCGAAATGTCACACAATTTTCAAGAAGGTGTTCGAGTTCCAAAATCCATTTGCATTATATATTTGTAGCCTTGATAGCCTTACTCAACTTTTCCATGCATTTTTCCATCTCTCCACTTCTTTTGTGCTTGTTTTGGCCTTGAGTGCGTGACCACCGCCCTTCCTTGGCGGCGGTTATCGCAACCGCCGCCAGGCGGGAAGACGGTCCGCCCGCTTTTTCCAGATTCTTCACGTGTGTTTTAAACATGTGAGAGTTCACTTAAATTTCCTTTTTTCATCCGTCCATGAGGCGAATTGGTTAAAAATAGATTTGTTTGCTTGGTTCTCTTTGTTCATTCTATTTTTAATAAGATTTAATTAGTTAGAATTGCCTCTTCTTGCCTTGTGCATGAAATAACCTCCTATCCTCCATTCCTATTTATTCCATGCTTGCATTCAAGAAAAAGGCCCTAAGAATTTTGTGTATCTTGTATTGTTGTGCTACCATAATCTTGCTAGGAATTGCATAGCCAAGATCAGATCTCTTGTGATATCTCTCTTCTACTTGCATTGCGTCAGTTGCTTCAAGCTGCCATTGCTCAATCGCCATCCTCTTATTGTTGTTATTTGCATTCCCAATCTTTTGGAATCACATGAACACTCAGGGAACGAAAGGAAAGAACGGAGGGGATAAAATTGATACTGCTTTGGATTTGCAATGTTCTTTCTCTTCCAGGTTGGAGTTGTGTATTTGTTTTCTTTGTTCATCAAATTTTTAGTCACAAATTGTTAATTTCAATTACATATCAAATAGAGTAGAGAAACAATTCATTCCAATTAGCTAGATAATTTCAAGTAGATCAAATCAATAGGAAGTTGTCTCTTCAACATTACCAGGGAAGTTGTGGGGAACAATAGCTCTGTTAGGGTTATGATTTGTTCTTCACTTCTGAGGTAGGGTTGGAAGGATTTTTATTGAATTAGAATAGGTTTTAGATTTAGATTCACACATCTACACAAATAGTTAGCTACATTCGGCTAATTATTTGTATTTAATTTGTTTGTTAGATTAGATGCATTATCTGAAAAGTTAGAAAAGAACAAAAACATTTACTTTCCTTAGATTAGCTTGTTTTACTGCTTTGTTTTGATATATTGAGAAAACACCAAAAATATAGGTTAGATTTCCTTTGATAGATAGTTTATTTACAGAAAGCAAATCAATTCATCTTGCATGACCATCAACGGTCCACAACAAGAAAATACTTACAATTGTGATCCCCTAGTCCCACAACCCAATGGGCCAAAGCTAATAACTGACATTGACACAAGTTTTCACTTAACAAGTCTTACATACACTGCCACATACGCTGAGAAAATAAGACAATTAGAGACATTGAACATTGTTGCTAATCAAGCCTACGAATTTTGGATTGCTCCTGGAAATAGGATTTGATTGCATACATGACCATACAAGGGCCTTAACCTCAACGAGTCTTTGGTTGTGATCCACAGGTCCCACAACCCAACGGGCCTGCTAGTCAGTTAGATATTGACACTAGTTTATGCAAATTGGTATTCATATCTTCACCGCTTCCACCCGATAGTATTACACAAATTTCATTGTTGAACATACCAGCCGATCAAGCTAAGACTTTCTGGACAACACCAAAAATCACCCATAGTCTCTGCAGCCCCACTACACCTCTTGTCTCCATTTCCATGACCTTGTTTGGAAACCCATACGAGGCAATTGCAGGTACTTTCCACGTGTTTTGCAACCAGTCAATAGAATCTCGAAAAACTAGACATCGATTGGAGTCTCCGAGTAGCTATCATATCAAACCGTACCATCACACCCCTTAAGGTTAGGAGAGAAATATTTGCCTTAGATTCATAGATTCTAGCATTGTGTGTCGAAGACATAAGGTTGCCCAATTAGCTTGATCACCGCCATCACTTTCACTTCCATCTCATCTCCACACCGGCTATCTCGACACGACCTCGGGAAGTCGGGTGCGAAGAAGGTCACGTGTTGATTTTCTATCTTAGAGTGTCAATCACCTCCACATTATGCTTCACATAAGGCGCCCATCAACTCCACGTTCTACTTCACATAGGGTTCCATCACCTCCGTGTTTAACTTCACATAGGTGTGCATCACCCTGCGCATTATCCTCATCGGTTTGCATGCACATAGACTCCATTCACCTATGCAATGTTTACCTCATACACCACGGATCTTAGAACATGGTCACACACCCTCATCTCCAAAAGCATTGGGTGGAGGACCCTCATATTTTATTGCCATCAGATAGCATATTCATCACCATGCACTTGGTGGGAATTGCACTTATCCTCCCCTCTTATAGCATTATCAGTTGTCTTGCATCCTAGACACATCACATCTAGTCTTCCACATTCATCATACACATCTTGTCACATTTGTATCATCATTCCCCGATGACACACTCATGTGATTTAGTTCACACTTGATTGTTGAGGGCATACTATGAACCTCACACACTGCACACTATAAACACTACACACTTCACGCATGCATGACATCTTCTCTCATAACTTCTATCACAAATTATGTGCTTTATTCATTATGAATGCTCATGATATATCTTTCTTGCATTTAGTCTTATGCGTTGCACTCATTACCCTATGACGCACTCCAATTCCATGGTTCATACTCATTCTTTGAGGGTTTAAATTTAAAATGAGCCCAACCACACTCACTCACTCACGCATTCTCTACGCTATACGTCCCGACGATCACATCTCTCTAGTGTGCATAATTCAAACCATTTCCAGGTGACACTCACTTTCTCTACGGTTCATTCTCGATTGTTGATGGGCATCTATAAATGAACCTCATTACATGCATACTTATTCACATTCACTTGGGGGCACATAGCTCCCATCACACTCACACTACATTCTATTCCATCTCATCCACACCATAATGCATATCTTGGTCGCATTTACTCTTGTTTTCTTATGCTTTTACATATATACTTTATTACACATGCTAGACAGATATATTATATGTCATTATATTTATCATACACACATGCATGTTCACTTGCCTTTTAGTTGTGATCATAGGATTTATACAAATCTTTCCATGCTATATGGATGCTTGGCATGATACCTATTACCGGTCCCCACAAGATCCTATGGGCATCCACTTTCGTATACACTACAAGTGTTATTGTTTAATTTTTCATAGCACATTACTTTATCGGATTATACATGCTTTGACATACTTTCTATCTCTCTAACATGCTAATGGGTGCTTCATGTGCAATGTTTTCTTTTACAGTCTATATGCTTCCATGGTTGTCTATTACATTGTTTGACACTATTTTATTTTGTATTCCATTGTATGCCATTATTTGTGGGCTTTTCCCGTGTCTTGCTTGTTCTCTAATTGTTTGTATTGTTGCAGCTACTACGGCCTTGATTGTCTTGTGACATCGTGAATGGTGTCCCATGTTTGCAATCCACTTTTTGCAGTATATATTGTATTATTGCATCTTAGCTTACGCATTGTTTGCTTAGCTTACATATTTTCTTCTACGTGCGTATTTGTCTTTTTGCTTGCACTAACACTTGTTTCCTAGCTAATTTTTGTGTGTGCCTTGGTTTCTACCAAGCATAACCCCTCCCGCATGGCATCAATTTTAGCATAGTGGTCGGTCCTCATTTGGGTCGCATATCCTCAAATGACGTCGCATGTACCCCAAACGAGGGGGTATTATTTGGGTGAATCAGTCACCCATACAATAGTCTACAGTCACAAATAAATACAATTTAGTATCAAGACAACATATTCTTTAGTGTTAAATAGGGCTCAAAATATCACTTGGGTTCCCAACACAACACAAACACTAATGCCAAAACACGAGAATGTAGCGCACTGGGTGCCCCTGACCCTTCCTGGATGCCTATGACTAGGGGTAGTTATGTTATGTTGTGGAGCTTGTTTTCATGTGTGGAAGTGTTGAAGAATATACACTAAAAGTATTGTACACTCTCCACAATTTTCTCGGTGGGGTTGGGGCCGAGCCGGGCCCCGAGTGGGGGTAGTAGCCCCGAGAATTTGTTTTTAGCTTCAAAAAAGATACTCGATATCTCGGGAAATTTTTGTTCTCATATGGGCGGGATTTTTGATGCATAGGTTTATGGGACAGTTTTGTCCCATGGTTTTGGTACCCACGATATTGTAAAAAAGCTGCTTAGCGATTTACTATTGATATAGCGATGGCATATCATTGTAGATGTGTGTGAATTCAAGTGTGAATTCAGGAGAGTTTGTTGAGCACAACTCCAAACATATCTGGGTATTATATTGAGAGAAATATGTGGCTTGTAATAAAATATGAGCAAGTGATTCTTGGTGGATGTAGCCCAAATTGGGTGAACCATGTTAAATATTGTCTTTGTGTTGTGTTCTTTTATTTTTGCACTTTTATTTCAGATTTGTAATATCTTTATGCATATTAGTTTCTACTATTGTGATTATGTGTGGGATTGTTCCACATATTTTATCCCTTATTTCCTAACAAGTTACATAACATTTTTAGTTTAGCACGCTTTTAGCATTTTCACGACTTTTACAAGGTAGGCAGTCCTTTAGCTCTCGACATGCATGCACTATACCTTTTATACTATCGCATTGGATCAAAATTATTCGATCCGGATCAAATTTTTATACACCATCTCTAGTGGTGTTCTACATTTTCAGAAGAAGTTAAAGGTTGGAGGATGACACCAGAATCTCCCTACACTTCTTCCATTCTTGACGTGAGATCGCCCAAAATACTTGTAGTCGGTCAACCTGACATGAGATTCCCAAAAACTCATTCTTCTACATCATATTTAGGATCCTTCCTATCTCTTTTCTCATCAAAGATCAAGTGCACATGTTCCTTTTTCACATTTTTACATACTTTCTTACATATTTTTACACATTTTGATCATATACACGTGTATTTGACTACTTGTTCGTTCTTCTCTTTTGCAGGTTCGTCCTTATGGGAAGCGGTAGTCACATCATCATCAAACATAAAAACACATCAACACAATCAAAATCAACAATAGGCATATCGCGCCATTGACACATACGATCTCACCCTAGGGTCATAATCCTCATCACTTTTTGTTACTTCCTCTTCTCTAGCATCCACACTTCACATTTTTATCACTCCACAATTTTTCTTGTCTCTCGACACACTTTTCACCATTGATCTACATCGTTATTATATATGGGTATCTTATATACTTTATCGTATCGAGTATTTTCTCAAGAACATAAAGTGGGGCAAATGTAGACACTAAATCACACACTTTGCATACTACTATTTATATGATTTCTAAGTAAGCAAAGTACTAATTAACCCATCTCCTTGTCCATATTTGCTTGCTTTTTGTTGTCAATTTTGGTATTACACTCATGCTTTCATAGTCTCGCTTTTCTATACTTCGACATTTCTCACCGTAGACACCATCACCCGCCTAGGACACCGGCGTCGGGTGCCCCGTCCCCTCGGGCGCCCTTGACCACTTTGTACGTCGCTCACATCTTTTGTGTCCGTTCTACCGATTTAGGAATCTTATTTTTTTGTAGTCGCCATTTTCGGGTTAATTGCAAAATTCAAGAAAGGGAATCATATAAATATAAAGTTATGTGACCATAATAAAGGACCAAACACTAAACATTAGTTATCACCGCCTAAGGTTGCATCCAAAGGATATTCTAGAGCATTCAAGCATACATTCCAGCTCCATACAAGGGACAAGGGACTACATTTATATGCATACACTTCATTGGAGGGAGATTCATTTTATTCCATGCACACATCTACCTACATATTCTACATCTAGCTATCACTCACTATCAAGTGCGACACGTACAAGAGCCACCTAGGACACAATTTCATCACACACACACACATAAATACATTGGAGTCCGAAATGTAGTTCATCACTCAGTCATAAGATTACTTGTTTGACAACTAAGGACAATCTAACCCCTCATTTGCATTATTTTATTTTTGGGATTTGATGCACTTTTGAGTGTTTTATAGGTTATATTATTTATCAAAGGTTACCAGCGACATTAGTGATCATTGTGTGACATATTATCGACAAGAAGCGAAGGAAAACGAACATCTCGCGACCCTCCAAAGGAGGTTTTCTAAGGTTTTGGGAAAATATAGACACCCTAAATCGGTGAGTCAGAAGCGCCCGCAGTGCCCCCGACCCATCATGGGCACCCAGTCCGGGAAGATTGTGCGATCACACAATTTTTTGGGCTCTATGCGAAACTTCTCCCTTTCGTACATGAGCTTGTCACTTCAAAGATAGTCTAGAATTAATTGTCAACGAGTTAAGTCTTTCTATATCCTCTTTGCAACTAGGGTTTCATAATTTCTAGCTTAATTTTCTTAGGTCAAATCTATATCTTCGCATATTAATTTACTACTACATTGTAATCAGATTTAGGCATTTATAAATTCTATATTTTCTTAATCGATACGAATCTATACTTTGGAGTACGTAATTTTGACATACTCTTGCCCCGTAAGAATTTTTTTGGGTTTTACATGAACCAAAAGGATATTATTTCCACGTGAAACCTTTAGCTATCAAGGTCTTGATGGTTAAACAAGGAATGAAGAACCTATCGAAGGCGATCTAAAACCCCACCGTGCGCGCAGAGGCGGTAAGAAGGTTTGGGAAGGATGGCGGCGGACATGGAAGATGAAAGAAAAAGAGTGGAAATATGGCTCAAGTATAATGATGTGCGATAGAGGGTAGTTGATGAGGTGCTCGGAAGTCGAGAAGAATGATGACTAGCGGAAGTGATGAGAGCCCCACAGAAGGTGAGGGACCGCAAGATCATGCCCTCATGACATTGGGAAAGCGCAGAGAGAGACCCCTTCGACATATGATAAGAGTGAGTTTGAGGAGAGAATGAGTACCACGAGCACGCATCTCGACCCAACATGGCCACCTCGCCATTGCGCAAGGTGTTAAAAATCCAAACGTTGTTATAAACAAGCTATAGTGAAGGAAAGTAGGAGGATCTTCATGTTGGGTAGGAGAAATAGGTAGGCATATATCATCTCGGAAGCGTAGCAGATTAAGGATGCACACATAGTAGCATAATAGGTGCTAGTGTTTGGAACGAGTTTTTGGGAGAAATTTCACAAGTGCGTCAATAGGGCGAGCCTTGGAGCGCAACCGTTAGAAGCAATCCTTTAGATGCAACTATAACAAAGACGGTGCATGTTCAACTTAGCACAACCGGTACTCAAAGAAGTTCATCTACAGGACCACACGTCGTGACAGAAGGCTCAAGAGGTTCGGCTCGGCCACTACGTGGAGGAAATCCTAGTGGAGGTTCAAGTTCATGATTTGGCCCCACTCCAAGATAATTTCGTCAACAACCACAACAAAAACCCCGAAAACCATTGCAACCTTAGCAACCACAACAACAAACACCTTAAATATTCTTTAAGATTTTTCTTCACTTGCCAAAGTATGAAGGTGTGGAGGATGCAATGAGCATATTCATAAGTATGAGTTATTATGGACAGCTAATGGAATAATAACTCCTAATAGGAAGGCAAGTCAAGTATACCACCACACTTCAAGGGTGCACACACAACAAGCTGGTATATAAAATGTGATCCAAATCGATTGTAGTAGATTATGATACACTACGCGTTGTATTTTTAATGAGTTTCATATCCCGAGTTAAAGCATTACCACACTAAAGGAAATTAAGCATGGATTGTCGAGAAAGTTTGAGGGAATATGATGCATTTTTAAAACCTTGTTGTCCAAGTTATCTTAAGAAATTCATAAGAGCCAACATGCGCATTGTTCATTGGAGGCTTGTTGACTCCTTTTCGAAGGGATTTATCACAAAACATTTCCGATTCGTGCGAGGCCTTAGAAGTAACTCTACACGCAAAAGTAGTTGGGAGTGTAGATATAAGGGTAAGCCCTTTATCGAGGCACAAATAACAGCTATGGCTACACAATTAGAGAAGTTGTCTACCAATTCGGTGCATGAGACACACAATGGGTTATGGTGTATTGATTGCGAAGTGGAAGGACATACAAAGGATAGTTTTCTGTGTAGGAATGTGCATGCCTTGTTAACATCTTGTGAGATTTTCCACAAGAATCATGATGTTTGGAATTGTCCACTCTTGCAACGTGTAACACAAAATAACATCTCTATGTACTGCAAGATTTGCGACACACATACCCATGATACATTTGATCTCATTGTTTGATAGACCATATTCATGATATATGTGAGACTTGATTATGATGAGACCATTGTGGCTAGCAGTTCTCGTGCATAAGAAGGACATACCAATGAATGACGTAACAATGGAGATAGTGGATATCAAAGTAGAGGCCATGGTGGTAAAGGAAGGTTCACGGGTGGCACATGTTATATTTGTGGATCACTAGATCATTACAAGCATGAGCGTCCTAAGAATAAGGTATGAACGTATTATGGGAAGCCACACAAGGTGGAGGATTATCCAAACCTTTATGAACATATGTGTAAGAACAAAAATAAGAAAAAATCCACATGGATGAATAAGGTGGAACACGTGAAACATGATCAATGGGCACCTAAAAAACATCTAATACGGAACTTCAACTTGTGTTAGTCACTACATGCATAGAAGTAGTGTGCACGAGGGAGCCTCTTAAATAAAAACCCCTTATCATGAGAGAAGAGGTGATACATATTAAGTATCTAGATGTGGCTCATTAGAAGGAGGTCTGTTAGGAGACCATGAGAGTCATCCAAGATTTATGGGGTGAGATCTAATGCTTTAAAGATCAAGCACACGAAAGAGAACGTGTAAAGAGCGTCGAAATTCCTAAAAGGGATGTGGATGATTTGAAAGACGTACATGCATAATGTTGCACCAAGAGAACATCATTCATTTCTTTGGGAGAATGGTTAAGAAATAAAGTACCATGCGCAGGGGTGGAACAAGAGTGCCAAATCCTTCATGCAAATTTACCACTACAAAGCACCATGAAAACGATAAAGATATCACACGGATGTAGTGATAAATGGTTGGTTGGTGAGTAACATTCTTATTGACACATGTGCAGAGGTCAATGTTCGACATTAGATGCTTTGAACCAAATGGGGAGGCCACAATTACAACCATATTCTAATGTTCTATACATTGGAAAACAAAATAAGGTCATGCCCATTGGCGTATTGAAAGATGCATGTATCACTATTCAGGGTGTAAAATTCATAGGTGATTTTGAAGTATTAGAAATTTTTGAAGACGATAACTTCTCAAAGACCGCTTTGACATCCTTAGTGTTATGCTAATAATGCAAACATGCTCTTAAAAAAAGGTATATCAGTTTTGAGAACAAGGAGGAGCACGTTGTTATACCCCTGGATGATGTGATAGTCACGCCTTATATAAAGCCTCTCAATCAGGAGGATCTCAACAAAATCTATGCACATAAAGTGTGCGACCCTGAAAATGTAGAGCCATTAAAGGAAGGTGTACTTCATTGGGAAGATGTGCAATCTATCAGTGACACTACTAGTGTTTCTTGTGAAAATTGGGCACATAACACGTATGAAATGATAGGTCATGAGGTCAAGAGAAGATTCACGGGATGATGAAACCACGCATGGTTAGGAGTTTGGGAAAAATTAGTTACCAAGGTATACCAAAGAGGAGAAACCCGATTCTTTCTTATGCGTAATGGAGGACCAGTGGCAAAATGAGGGATATAGACAGAAAATGATGGTCTATACATTGTGCATAATAGTAGTGCATTGGTGGGTGACACACAAAGATAATCTATTAGGCTGGCGCGAGGTAAGGGTATTATTTTAAATGAGGTTTACTCAAAGAAATATTCCTTCTATTGTACACTAGTATGATAGGAAGACTCCTGCTTTGGTACACATCCACAATTGTGAGTGATAGTGGACGCAAGGGCAAGAGGCTATAACCCAATCTCTTTGGGTCCAAAATTTTTTCTCTACTTTGCATGGATGTGCATGTGCATGGTATGTGCATGCTGAGCTCAAGCAAGAGACTGCAAGTTGGAGAGACCTGACTAAAGGTATGGCTCACACTTTTGATTATTTTTCTAATAAGCCATCGATACATGAAACTTTTACAGATCAAGAAGCACATCATGTTATGAGATAAGTGAAGGTAGAGAAACTTATGGTTAAGTTGTTGGGAGAACACGAGACCGAGGCGCATGATGATGTAGTAGAAACAAAGGATATCTAGCTAGGATTCCCGTGGAAAGAAAAGTAAAAAGGGAAGATGGTATACCTCATCGATGATGAGTAAGTTGAATATTTGGACATCAAGCACACCAAGGGTACGTGCAAGGTTATGAAATCCGTATAAGAAGGCGCACGTATACCATGTACCTATGAAGACTAAGAAGGTGAATATTAGAATTGAGGATGCGCCTAAGGAGGATATTATTGGAGATTATTGGTCAGAACCAGAGGTTGTGAAGATCATTGAGATGTTGTGTCACTTCCAAGACTTGTTTCCAAGGGGTTATCCTAAGTTAAAGGGTGTACATCCCTCATTGGGAGAAATGAAGATTAAACTGAAAGAAGGCACACGTTAAGTTTGGAAGAGGCCTTACAAAATGAATCCCAACCTGCGCGAGAAGGTCAAAGAGGATATTGAAAAAATGTTTAAGGTAGGGATCATAAAGCCTATTGAGGAATCTGAGTGGGTTAGCCCTACGGTAATTAGTATAAAGAAAGATGGTTGGATCAGGATCTATGTGGACTACAAGGTTCTCAATGCTTCATGTGTCATAGATCCTTTTCCTACGCCATTTAGTGATGAGATTTTGGAAGGCGTTGCGGGTTGAGAAATCTATTCATTCACTGAAGGATTTTTAGGGTACCATCAAGTGTACATTGCATGCGAGGATCAGGAAAACACCACCTTTGCCACTGAATGGGGAAGTTTTGCATATACACCGTCATGCCCTTTGGCTTGAATAGTGTGCCGGCGGTGTTCTTGCGCATCATTGTTCAGGCATTCCAAGACTTCATTCATAAATTTTTGTAGGTTTATCTAGCTATGGAATTTTATATGGGATAATGAAATATCATTGTGACAATCTAAGGCTGATGTTTGAAAGGTGCAAGCAGTTTAACATCTCTCTTAATATTAAGAAGTGCATCTTTGCCACCCCCTTTGGTACATTTCTTGGGCACATCATTTGCTAATAAGGAATGTTGGTAGACCATGCTAAGGTTGAATTAATTTTAGGGTGGAGGAACCTACCTATTAGAGTGAAGTGTGTGGTTTTTGGGGCACACTGGTTACTATAGAAAATTCATTAAGGGTTATGTAAATATTTTCGTGCCCTTAGAATAATTACTTAAGGCCAAAGGAAATTCTTACTGGGATGATGCTCAACAATAGGTGTTTGATACCTTGAAGGAAAAGCTTACCATTGCACCTATCTTGCACTTCCCTTCATGGAACAAACCTTTCCATATGTACATATAGAATGCTCTAGCATGGCTATTTGACGCAGTCTTGGTGCAACCAAGAGAGGGAAATGTGGATCATCCCATATTCTTTGCAAGTAGGAAGTTTACATCAGCCAAGAAAAACTATACAACGACAGAGTGCGAAGCGTTATCTATGATCTATGTGCTTCACAAGTTTAGACAATACTTATCACACCAATCATCTTTTCGTTGGATGCCCTTGTTCCTCATTGATTTTAAGATCTATCCTATCCTTATTTATGGTAGTATGGGTTAGTCCACAAAATGTGAAGAATTCATGGGCACAATGGCAATGCCCTTTCAAAAGCCAAGGCATTAAAAATTTGTGGATCCTTAGCCTATGCCACTTTTGGTGGGAAGTGTGGAAAGAGAGAAATAGAAGGATTTTTTTAAAAGGAGACTTATCAACAAATAACCAAAAGGTGTGTTCAAGCTGTTAGAAAAAAATTCTCAATTCTAAAAAACAAAGAGGTTGAGATATTAGATGTGGAAATGAACATTTCAAGAAGATGGGGTCTTTTGAACGAAAATATAACTCAGCAAAGGAATCCTAGAGAAGGGGTGAGATGGAATCGTCGGTGGATGGTTTCACTAAACTCAACTTCAATGGTACAATGAAAGGAAATCTAGTAAAGGTTGGGGGTGGAGGGATTTTCATGGATTCTAACTGTAATTTTGTGTTTTTCTATTTCTTCAACCTTGAGAACCAAACCAACCACGTAGCGGAAGCGACTGCAATGTTTTGGGGAGTTAAGATTGTTGTGGAAAGATAGTTCAGATCCCTAATTGTGGAAAGTGACTCACAAAACATAATTTCTAGCATGAATGTAAGAAATTTAGTTTCAGTAACTATTGAGCATTTCATTAAACGAACAAAGCAGTGTATTCCCTTTTTTAACTCTATCACCTTCCAACATGTATATCGTGAAGGTAAATATGGTGGGAGAAAACTTTGTTTATAAGGGAGTGTTGGCCACGAAACTTAATATTTTTTAAAATATAAGGGGAATGGATGAACAAATTTAGTATTTATTTGATAAGGATATCGGGTCCTAACCTTTACCCCTATTTGGTTTTAATGAAGCCTAATAATAACTTTGATAGGAGGAAGGATGGCATTGCCAAAAGGCACTTAAATGATTCTACGAGAAGAATTTTATAATGATAGAAAGGAATGAGGGGGAGGATCACATGGAAGACTCTTATGTTAATTACACTGGGATTTGAAGCGAGTGAATGTGCTTTCAAAATTGCAGCTAAAATTGTTGTGAAAAGAGTTGGCTAGATTTTAGAACTGCGAGAGGCCGAGGGTTTGATCCTCTGCTTTTTCTTGTCTCGATCACAAATAAGTGGGGGAGGATTTTTTCCAAATTTTAGAATAGAAGGGGATATGGTTAGGGTCAAGCTAGAAAATATTATGGAAATAAGTAAAAATGCGAAGGAGATAATCAAGAAAGATGGAATGTTAGATTTTTTCAAAATATTCAAAGGGCATGAGAAGAAGCTAAATATTGAGGTTGCAGAAATGTGGAACAAGGAGAGATTGCAAGAGGGGTTTCTCTTTCTCAATCACATCCGGCTCATTCAGAAAGGTAACAGGACTCCCTTTGGAGGGAAGAATGATCTTCAAGCCCAAAACAGATTATAGTATTGAAGTAGACAACTTTCTACAAGGTAAGGAATCTTTGAAACAACATTTCAATGGATATCAAAGAGAGTATTTGTCGTCTCCTTATAAAGAAATAACATTACTCGATGCATTATTTGACCCTAGAAGGAAGATTCAAAGTGGTGTACGTTTACCATTTTCTGATGTTGAATACTTTATGGCATGGGAAGCAATTTTGCTTTCCCAACTTCTTGTTCAGCCCCTTACAAAATCTATAGAGTAGGTCAAGAAAGGGACATTTAAGGTCCCGTTACACCAAGGCGTAATCAAAGCTCGATGAGAACATGGACTCCTTTGGTGTGTAGGGTTGAGAAATTATTCCCAAGGGATGAGAACCTTGCTCGTAAAAATGAGGGGAAGATTATGTGCAAAACGCCTAGGTCTCGAAAGGTACAAGAGCAAACCCGGATGGAAACAAGGAAAGAAGTAACAAAAACTAAACAAAGGAATATTGACAGATCCCTAATTCCGAGTAGAAGGAAAATGTTGAGGAAAAGGAGGGGAACAATGAAAGGCGGTAGTGAAGCCCATGCCGAGAATATCAATTCAGACCTAGAAGATAACGAAGTGAAGAATGAGAGCCCCTAGGTCAAGAAATGGAAGATGATTCAGAAACCCAAACTCAGAACACAGAGGAGGCAGTTGCAAATCTAAAAGCCTTGAAAGTAGCTCAAAAGGACTTGTTCACAAACCAAGAAGTAGTGGTTAAAGTCGTGCCTTTCAAAATAATTCTAACAATGCAGGTTAGACATGGATGTCAACAGAAACATGCTAAACAAGTTTTCTAGAAAATTGAAGGAGATGTAGGAAAGGTTGGATAAAATCACCTCCATCTTGGTTAATGAACAAATGGAAACTACAAACAAAAGATGTGAGATCATGGAAAAGGAATTGCTTGGCATAAAGGAAACTATGCTTCAAATCAAAAGTCTGCATGTTTTGAATATGAAAAGCACAAAGTGGAGCATTTGAAAATGATGGAAGAATTGGTAAATGTAATGCAGAAGGCCAAACATATGGAGAAGGAGGGTGTCACTCCCAAGAAGGAAATGATAGAACCTGACTATGAGAGATGGAGGGTGACTATTGTTGGTCTTGTGAAAGAATGGAATGAAAGCATGCAAACACTAGATGATATAACAAATGAATAAATTTTGGTTTCTGTGTTGTAGCATGTTGTTAGTTTGGATCTTTGTTGTTAGTTTGTTCCGACTTATTTGGTTGTTGGTTTGGTTGTTTATATTGTTACTTTATACTAGTTGGTTTTTGTGGAATTTAATGGGTATACCCTTGGCCTTGGTTTCTTATCTTTTGATATGACTCTTTTTACGGGGTAGGGTCCCCTTAACCCTTCTTTATCGATAATAAAAAAATAGAAAACCATTATTGAATTCATCCATAACAATGAATTCATGTTGCAAAGAGTCTCTATTTCACACAAGAATTATATGTAAGAACTGGGTACATGACAATGATATATATGTTAAAGTGTAGGCATGTGAAATTAATCAATAGCTTCATGTGCTCTAGAACAATAAGACAAACAAAGTGTCCTTTATGTGAATATTTCCATACACGATGTTGTATGCTTTGAGTGATAATGTATTATGTGATAATACAACTTAAACATAGGCAAACAATGATGTGTGTGTGTGTGTGTGTGTGTGTGTGTGTGTGTGTGTGTGTGTGTGTGTGTGTGTGTCATTTTAGGAGGGTATATATTGCTAAAGTTTGAGTGAACATTGAAATATCTCTATTGAATGAAAAAAAAATAGGTTGAGGAAAAATTATACAACTTTAAAACATCATTTAAATGTTTTTAACACTATAAGTACACTAGAAATTATCCGATTCATTTTTAACAATATTAATCTTATGTATAAATGGGTTAACCGTAAAGAGCACACACAAACATATGTGGCTCTTCACGGTCCCACCATCCAATTTTGCATTTTTGAAGAGCAATATTTGAAAATTACCATCACCTAAAAATTGGACATGTGGTTGTCAAATTTACTCCTTGATTGCAGTTAAAAGACGCCAAAGTACTTGGTTAATTCCATTGAATCCGTGTTATATGATGGACACAAGCCTTTTCATAGGGAAACATTGAATCCAAAAAGTGATCCATAGGGATCCAGAAAAACACACCACTTCATCATTTCCATCAGCACCAAGAAGGAGAAACAAGAAAAGTGAGAAAAATGAGGTAAACGAAGGTTTTGGAAGGAACCACCGCTTTGTGCAGAGTGGCGGTTTCAGAACCGCTGCCTAACCAGTGGTGGTGGTCCTGAGACCGCCGGTCTGCTTAGGGCGGCGGTCCTGATACTTTCGAATAGAAAAGAAGAATGGAACGCGAATGGACGTGAATTTGAAGCACCAGCCATGTCTCTTCCCTTCCATGCCCTTTCACATTCTCCAGTGCACGGGAGGACATGTGAAGGCCTATAAATGCATGAAAGGAATAAGAGAATAAGCATTCGAAGATCCAAAGAGATCGAGAAGCAGAGTTTAATGAGAGTAGTGAGCAAGATCTTTAGTGTTGGAATGGAATTGTAGGAGCAAGGTGTAGAAATAGAGCAAGCAAGTAATTGGAGAGAAGGTTTACATTGTTGCTTCTTTTCATACTTATTGTAATATGTAATTGTCTATATTAGACCAATAAAAGTGGGAAGAAAATTTAGTTGCCCTTCGTCTCGGTTTTCCTCCATTGGAGGTTTCCAAGATAAAATTGTTGGTGTTGAAGTTTGAATTATTTCCTTCTCTGCAATTTCCTTTCTATAGCACTAGATAATTAGTCACGAAGCTCTAAATTTCAAGCAAATCTATCATTTTCCAAAGTTGAAAGTAGAACAACATAGTTGTGTGATTCATAGAGTTCCAAAGTAGAAGTTTACAAATCAAAAAGTATGATTATTTTAGATATTACCATAGTTACCCAAGTCTCGGGGACAGGGAATAAGTGATAGAGGGATAAGGTTTTTGGAGTGGCAAATAATTCCAAATTTTGGGGATGATTATTAAAATAATATAAAATTAAAATTTTAATATTTTAATTGTATTCGATGAAATGTATGGATTTAATCTTTATTTAGGTATTTTAGGTACTTTCAAGATCATAATTTAAGGTTCTTGGTAAAAAAACATCTTTTCAAAAGTAAAAAGTTAGAAAACTTTTGAATTTAAAAAAAAAGGGACGTCCTCTCTAAGTCCCCAAGTCCCTAAAATGTTTGTGACATCGGAATGTCACCAAAATCTAGTGGACATGTCCCCAAGTAACACTTGGATATCATTGCAAATTTCATGTCAATCACGAAGATTTCTTTCATTTTTTCTTTGATCTTCAGTTTGTTTACTCTCAAAACAACCCCCACGAGCTTTATAAACTGAGAAATACATAAAAATTATTAATATGATTTATAGAAATACATAACTAAGAAATAAATAAAAATTATTAATATGATTTATACAAACCATTATAAGCATTAATATAATTTATTGTATGGTGAAAACGGTATTTTATATTCCCATGAGAGATATATATATCCATTTATACAGAGCAACTTGTCTAGCAGGAACAAACCCCGTTGACTTCCCTAAATGGAGGGTGTGTGGTTTCCATTAAAGATACTTCCACGTCAAGTGTAGGCCACGGTTTCTTGGAACCCGAAATCCACGCCATCTGCCACAGTGGAGGCCTTCCAATTGCGCGGGTTTTCAAACTTCAATTTATCAGTCCACATTCTTCCTTCCCTCCCTTCGTGCCTAATTCAAATCAAATCAAAACAACAAAAAACCAAATTATACTTAAAATAATATAAACCACAAAACTGCGAGAAAATTGTTTGTGACTGTATAAACCGAAAAAAACGACGCAAACATTGTTTGTTGGATACTAGAATTTTGAGTGTCTGTTACAGTTGGCATCACATTGGAGGATTTGAAATAGAATAGAGGAAGCGAGAACCAACAAGCGTTACTAAACCAAAATCAAAGGAAGGTAAGTGGGGGCAACCATTAAACTCTGCAAATTTTAATTCATACCATTATGTGTCCACTATACATGTTTCAACATGCAATTGTAAAAAAATATATCTAGTTTGCATAAAGGATAAGCATAGATTATCATGTTTTCAAATCCTCCTTTTTTACCTTGCAATGTTCTAGTTGAAGTAAATACTTCTCTATGTCAAGATTCAGTAAAATATATTTGTATATACAGTTGTCAAAAAAATTCTAATTTACATCTATGAGGTGCATACATAACCAAGTTTTGAAATCCATTTTTAAAATTACATCGTTTTGGTTAAAGAAAATAACCTTTTGCATTAAGATTCAGTGCATATCTATTTACATATATAAATATGTTGTTTGTCTATACTATTATTTTAATATTATGCAGACGGATGATTGAGAACGAAAAATGTGAACACTCTTACGTAAAATCCCAACAACGGAAGCCGATCAACTTCACAATGTGTGCATTATTATCACAAATTTTATGAGGTCGTCACCACCATTCTCAATTGCACCAAATACAACAAAATGGTTGACATTGTGAATCTTCAATGGAGAATGGTCACGAAGAAATATGGAAGCTACATATATGATTGTTATGGTGGCATGGTAGTTATTTTTATCATGGACTCACGGCTCACAAGTACAAATGTCATCATAGGAAGATGGATCAAAGAAAATCTCCCTGCAATTCCATGGAGAGACTACCTTGGAATGTACCATGAGTTTACCCTTGTTGTACACCCACCTTGAGATGGAAACTAATCTAGTTTATTCTCCTTGCATGGTGGGATGATGTTGACCGCCGTCTAAAAGAATTGGAGATATGAAGAGTGGTTAACAACACATCATAACTCGATGAATGTGACAATGACCGTAGTGGGGATGTCTACACCGGTCTTTGTCCCCTACCTTGAATTCCTATATATTTTGTAAAAGTGGAAGACAATGCTTTTGAAAATGTATTCCCCACTTTTGTTTGATGAACTATATCGCTTTGTCTCACATAAACATGTTATGTACTAATTAACAAGAAAACACATAATATACTTGTATGGGTTTATACTTGCATGGTCAATCTTCTTTTCATAATATACTCTTATAGTTTTGATGTGTTATTCTTATAGAGGATGACATTGCCAACATTTATCTAACCATATTGTACATGTTATTGTGCATGTGATAACTTTCATAAGGTTAAGTGACTCTATATATATATATATATATATATATATATATATATATATATATATATATATATATATATATATATGGTTTATGCTTAAAAGAAGTGATTTTTTTGTGAAACCTTGCATTATTATGCTAAGCATGAATGGTATCTTAAGTCTTGTTGTATATATTTATCCTTCATCTCTAGTATTCGCTTAGAAAATCACCACTATATGCATATTCCATCATAATAAAAACATAATTAGATTTTGATTTCTAAGTTGTTAGTGTGTCATTGTCAAGTATCTATTTAATCTTAATAGTAGCAAAGATATATCCTTGTTAATTCATCGTTATCATTAAAATATGTAGTAGTTGGAATAAATGTTTCATGTTATAGGGTTTATGAATAAATTTGTATTAGTATCAATGGCTATTATAGTTCGCGTTTTATCTTCATTCTCTTCCCTACAATGAAATTATTGACTTTATGAAGGTTAAATAGGTGTTATAAGTTGGTGGAACATATAACTTCTTGATTAAAGATGTAAATGTCGAATATAGACTTGAATCTCTTATATATTAGACTCCTCGGTGAAAATATTTGTATATATATATCTCTCTCTCATCATGGTATTAGTATGATTAATTTCACAACTAACATCATTGTGTCTCATGTAAAATAAGCGTTGATTTTGAACTCTTGCATGTCATAGTGCCTAGACCTATAGGATTGTGTGGACCCACATTTTCCATGACATGCATGAAGCATAAGCTTGTGTTGTCTTGGATTAATGATCCTTGTAACTATGCACTAGAATTTATGATAATTTGCAAGACTACAACATAGTTCATACATTCTCTATTTTCCTTGCATAAAGAGATAACCAAGAAGTATTGAAGGCATCAAATAAGCCTTTAAAATGTATTAAGGAAGGTAACATTTTGCGGGAAAGACGGTTTTCATTTTAAAGAGAATAATGATGTATTATTGATTTAAATGTAATGCTATAATGTTGTAATATTATGTTATATTTATATTATTAATTATTGATATTTAATATTTAATATATTTTGAAGGAAATTATGAGTCTTTGGACATTGTCGGTCGCGTGTTGTAGAAGAGGACAAAAATATTCGCTAAGGGAGAATTAAGGGTTATGTGTACAATTTTCAGCCTAATGAACTATTGAGAAAAAGTTTATTATAGTCTCATCTTATAGCTACTAATATTGGTGATAGAAGCAATGTTTATATAAACAATGATTTCAACGGGTATATTGTTTCTTTGCATTCGTGCTCGTAAAATGATACAATGTACCTTCGTAGACTGTCATTAACATAAAGGAAAATTAAATTACTAATTGGATTACATTATTAATGAATAAGTGAGTTTGTTTAACATGAATAGGATTAATTGGGGAACGAGAAATAAGAATGTGATTTAAAAATTTGTAGGGAGAATGCCACATTGATCAGAATCGATGTTGCTTCTTATCAAAATAGTTAAAACGTTTTTGTTGTTCATAGATGTCCATTTTTATTGATTTAAATTGAATTTATGATTAATGATGTTTTCTTTATTACACCATTTTTGTATACATTTTTTAATACGTATTGGTTTAATGTAATGACACATTTTTCTAGTAGGTAGGAGTAGACATGTGGTATCAAATTCTACATCTTCGAATTTAAAACCCAACAAAGGGTTTATTTACATACAAAAATTTACTGAGTAATTTTTGCCGACATCAACCAAGATTATGTGAGTTGTGTGGATTGAGATTCATAGAGTGGAGGACTTCGTGAAAGGAGAATCAAATAGAAAGTTGTACCTAACCAAATTTCTTGTTTCAAATCGAAAAAGATCCATCACCTATTCTGGAAAGAACATAAGGATCAATAATAATTTAGAACACGTAATATATGTAGGCTCTCATTTTAAATATAGTGTGTAGTTGGATGATTTTGTTTTTGTGTTTGATTATACATGTGCTAATAAGTTTCATAATTACGCGTAGATATTCGTGTTCATATGGGCCTAAGGTGTTTCAAAAATTGATGCATTGCCACAAGACAAGTCCTTATTGTTGAAGAAAGGAAAAGATAGCCGACTGTGCCGTAATCATATTAAATGTGGATGTAAGTGTGATCTCGGACTAGGAAATGGTCAATAAACTTGATCAAGTATTGTTCCAATCGTGTAAAATATGTTGATAGTGAAAGAAATCATTGTCATAGTTGCGAATATGAACAATTTAAAGGAAGAAATATTTTTGCGTCTTTTATTAGTCCGCAACTTAATAAGTGGGTTCATAAGTTGCGTTTGTTAGGAATGTATTATAATACTATTCACCGTAAATCTCGTGAGATGGTGCATGAGAAGCTCACATTTCATGAAACATATGAGAATGATTTCATATGCAAAAATTACATATTTAGTGAGAATGTTGAATTAAAGAGTGAAATATGTGCATAACCCCAATTATGCATAAAGTGTTTGAAAGTGGACTCTAAAAAATGGTTTTTCTATTAGGAATATAATAATATATTGACGAGGATAGAAAAATCTCATTCATATTGTGCATCCAACTCCCACTTCAATTGGATTGGTTGTTGAGATATGGCGACGATAGTTTATTAGTCACGGATTCAACGTTTGAAACGAATGGAATGTATGCTTTTAATTTTATCAATACCTATAATTGATACTTCACTTATCAAACATATAAGTTGACTTTTGTTACATATTTTTGTGCGTTTCAATTGTACACATTGTTGGTATTTGATTCCAAACACCAAGGGCTTCCCGTGGCATGGGTAATTATGTCTAGGTCGTGTGCTAGTGACATCACCCAATGGATGCAGTTACTTCAGCAAAGAGTACACTTGAAAAATATTGAATGGAAAATAAACACCTTCATGGTAAACAACACGAAGCAGAGATCAAATCAATAAGGTAGGTGTTGATTACTTACAAAGGCACAAAGATAATTTTCACATTTCATTATGTTGTAAAGTCTTACTAGTTTGTCTTATGCATGTGACTGTGAGGTGTACTTATGCAGCTGGCATGTACGACATGCATGGTTGAAGAATTTGATAGCCAAAGTGAGAGAAGATGTGAGGCAAGATATGTTCAATGAACTTGGATACATTATGCACAAATGTATTGATGAAGAGATGGATAATAGGGAGGCCATAAAGTTCATAGAGAAGTATTGTTGCACACAACCCAAATTTGTTGAATATTGGGAGGAGCATTGGCTCCACAGGGTTGCAATGTGGTCGAGGTGTTGTCATACCCTAAAGCATGCTAAGAAAGAATCTAATACATCCATATAATCATATCATTCACATCTAAAAATCGTTTCTTAAATATGATTTGCATTATTGCACATCTAAGGGTGGATTGGTTAATACACCAACCACAAGTGTTTACATATACTACTGGTGGATACAAATAAATAGAGACAACAATTTTTACATGAACTTTAAATTTGGAAAAATTTAAAATATTTCATGGGTTAAGGCTTTGCAAATTCTAGACTATCATGTCACCTTTCACATGATGATAATCGTATTGCATGGGTGCAAAGCTAGAAAGATGATACATTGCATTATTAGGTGTATAATGCAATGCCACTGATGTCAATGTGTAGTTGTCCATTTTTAGTCCAAGCCTACACATGTAAACATGTAATTAAGGTGGGGATGATGCAAGAGAGACAAGGAGTTAGTGGCATTCACAAAACAAGGGATGGTGTTAGCTACTCCATCGACAACAATGATGATTCAGATGTGAATAAAAAGTTTTTCCCGTCTTCAATTTTCTTCATTTTTAATTTTATTCGTAATCTCAAGTAGTTGATTTGTTTTCAATACATAGGTCCTACAAAATGGTCTAACAAATGAAAATGAAAATTATGCCTCTATAGACAGAAAGGATCGTTGGATCGATAATGTAAAACATAACTCCAATCACAATCACTTTTATGTATGCTTGTCATCCTCTGCCGAGGATGTATTTCAGTATACGAAAATATCATTATTATTGGAATATGACATCATTATTTTAATAACATATGGCATATAAAATGGACTAGAAAATGTAAACGAAAGTGAAACTCGTTTGGATATCAAGACTTGTTGGATGTACATATAGATGATAATGTAAGTCATCATTCCACTTGTAATCATTTTCCATTTTACTTGTCAGGGAATTTGTAACATGATGTTTGTCTTGTATTAATATATCATGTTTGATGGTATAGAAAATGAAATACAAACGCCAGAAGGAAGGCTCGTGAGGTATTTGAGAAATGTCTCGCAGCAAGGTGGGACACTATATTTCTTGGAGAAGTGTATGGAGGATTACAACAAGGTCAAGAGTAAGAAATTATCAAACACACTAGGTTTGTAACACCCAATGCCTCAACATTTCCAACAAGTGCAAAAGGACTATGAAAACACCTTTCGTAGAAAAAAAACCTTCATAGAATTGATGAATCGAATAAGCCAACCTACCATGTCAAAAGCGACAACCTTCTTCCTAAACCCCCTAAGACTAACAAACAACAAATGTGGAATGAGGATCTAAATAGGACAACCGAATGTGAGAGACCCAAATAAAGAAGATTATACATCTTAAATGTGTCCCTATGTTGTTAATCCATTGAATCCATTCACTTGTCTTGCAACTTGGATTTTGTATATGTAACATCCAATGAAAATTTGTGCATATTTATGTTGAGGATAAAAATTCTTCTTTATTTTTCTTGAGGACATGAATCATACAAGAGACCACAAAAAACAAGAGTGCAAGAGACTAGGAAAAAATGTATGTTTGCCATAGTGTGGTCCCATGAAATGTGATATGTTTACGCATATAATTTCAAATATAGTTTTCCATGGGTGAGGAATAAGGTTGTGCATACTCAATTGTTTTGATGGTTTTGTTGTTCATAAATGACGTTTCCTTTCCTCTATATGGCATTGTGTTGTATGTTGTATGGGGTATCCAAATATTGGAGAATTATATCTCTATAGACATCAAACATCTTCCACATAATAATTATCATATTTATAGCATTATCATATTTATCAATGTAATTACATATTTTAGTGGTCAAAGTGTTATGTGATAGTTGATTGTTGACAATGGTGTTAGCAAAGAACCCATTGATCCTTCTTGTTAGCATCGTGGAAAGGGGGTTTGTATTAGGCCCTCCTTAAGATTGAGAAAATAAGACTGAAACATACAATGAACCAACATAAAGGTTTGAAGAATTGAATTAACCTCATATTGCCTCCTATTGAAGAGGTAATTATTTTTAGGTTGTCTTGCATTCTTGAAAAATTATTTTAGATAACATGAATCCTTTATGATACTAGAACAACCATAAAATATTTGAACACCCACAACTAATCATGTACACAAATACACACACCCATTTGGTATAAAAGACATTACATTTTATCCCATATAACAACTTAAGAAGATTGTATTCTATAGTTTGCATATTTCATTTGTATTGTGTTGAGTGTTTATAGATTTGTTCATCCACTTGTTCTTCTCCAATGCTCTTGTAAATCTCCTTGGACGAACATGGGAAATTATATGCAGTTTGTAAAGATAACAAAGAAAACAAATGTGGTGAGTTTTTATTCTCAACGAAATATGTCTCAACACAAATATATATGCTTCACGAAATATACACTCAACATAAATATGCACAAATTCTCAATGGATGATATATATATACAAAATCAAAGATGTAAGACAAACGAATGGATTAAATGGATTAACGACATAGGGCACATTTAAGATGCAATATCTCCATTATTTCTATTTGTGTCATGTTTTCTTGCTTTATTTATATCATCATTCCACATTTGTTGTTTGTGATTCTTAAGAGGGTTTAGAAAGAGGATTTTCTCTTGTGACATGGTAGGTTGTCTTCTTTGATTCATCAATTATATGAAGTCTTTTTCTCTATGAAGGGTGTTTCTGTGGCCATCTTGCACTTGTTGGAAAGGTTGAGCCGTTGGGTGTTGCAACCCAAGTGTATTTGATAATTCCCTACTCTTGACCTTGTTGTAAACATCTTCCATACACTTCTCCAAGAAATATAGTGTCTCACTGTTGTTTGTTGTTGTGAGGAAATTCTCAAATACCTCACAAGCTCTCCTTCTACACGCTTCTAGTTCATCCTCTATCCCATCAAGCATGATCTATTAATACAAGACAAACATCATGTTACAAATTCCCTGACAAGTAAAATGACAAATGATTACAAGTGGAATGATGACTTACATTATCATCTATATGTACATGCAACGAGTCTTCAACATCCATTCGAGATTAATTTATTTACATTTTTGGTCCATTTTCCATGCCATGTGTTATTAAAACAAATGATGCCATATTTCAATAACTATGATCTATTCGTATACAAAAATACATCATGTGACAAAGGCTGACAAGTATAAAACACATCGATTGGATCGGAGTTATGCCTTATACTATTATCACCCGACAAGCCTCTATTATACATACGAGCATCACTTTCATTTTCATTTATCGAACCATTTTATACGGCCTGTGTATTGAAAAAATCCAACCATTTGACATTGGGGATAAAAATTAAAAAACGAATAAAATTGAAAAGGAAAAAACTTTACATTCACATCTGAATCATTGATGTCGATGGAGTAACTAGCACCATCCCCTGTGTCGTGAATGTCATTGACTCCTCGTCTCTCTCACATCATCCCCACCTTAATTACATGTTTACATGTGTAGGTTTCAACTGAAAATAGACAAATGCACATTAACATCAGTGGCATTGCACTATACAATTGATAATGCATTATATCATCCTTCTGCATTTGCACCCATGCAATATGATTGTTTGTCATGTGAAATGTAACGTTATAGTCTCTAAATTTGTAAAATCTTAAGTCATGAAAGATTTTCAAAATTTTCAACTTTAAAGTTCCTATAAAAACCATTGTCTTTGCTCATTTGTAGCCACCAGTAGTATATGTAAACACTTGTGGTTAGTTGGTGTACTAACCAATCCACCCTTCGATGTGCAAAAATGCGAAGTGTACTTAAGAAACAATTTTTTGAGATGTGAATAATATGATTATTTGGTTGCATCAGTTCTTCTCTCTACTTCATCTCTCTCAAGTTCTAGTACTGAAGAAGAGTTTGATCCCTCAAACTCAATGCTGGAGGATGAAAGAAACCATGGTGATCAAGTTGCAGATCAAGAGAACGCCATGGGAGAGGTTGAACATTTGCAGCAGGACAGCAATGAGGCAGTTTACCTGTCTGATTTGGAGGACTGTTTTGATGAAGAAGAACCGGTTGAGTTTCCACCATTCTCTCTTTCATCATCCATCTTCCAAACACAAGAGCCTGTTGTCATGGAGGAGAGTATTCATTTGCAGCAGCCTGCATCTTATAGAAGCTCTTTGGAACCAAGATTGGAAGATTTTAATCTTTCATGTCCTTCATTGGAGGAAGAGAAAGGGCAGAAGGGTTCTACCATTGCTTCCACACCATCCATTCAAGGTCTACAAGAGAACTCCATTCTTGGAGTTGAAAATCAGAATTATGGGCATACTCAACGGATCAGACCTTGCCCAATCAGGTATTTGGCTTCATTGGAGCCAAAGGAGAAGCCACAACCAGTCATGCTTGCTTCTAAGCATGAGGATGAGCTGCAAAGTTCCAAGGATCAGCTGTCATACCTCTCCAATCCAAATGCAAAGCAACTAAAAGAGGTATTGGATTTGTTTTTAGTTGACACCTTGCTAATTTGGGTAGAAGACCAACTTCTTGTTGATTTTCCACTCATCCAATCAGCCATACTCAGCTCCAAATCATTTGCATGGCTGCCAATTTTGAAGAAAGGAAGCTATTTTGCACAACCAGTTACAGGGTTCATTTAGCTCACCTTTGCTTCCAGTTAGAGTAGAGTAGGTAGGTTTGCTTTTAGTAGAAGAAGTGCTTGTGCACATCTTGCATGTTCCATTTGGAGCATGTATGATTTTCAATTTGTACATAGTTTTGGTGCTGCTAGTTTCGCTCTTGCACAATTCGTTTTGATGGCATTTTGGTGGGAACAACTCCATGTCCAGTGGGATTCAAGCGGTTCAGAGGGAAGTTTTCAAAGTTTAGATCGGTTTCCAGCTACTACTCATGACTCCATGCCTAATGGATTGCTTCAAGCTACCGATCATTCATCCAGCAGGCAGATGACCCCTCTGAGTCGCCAAAATTGTTATCCAAATGTGCCCCATGCTCATTTTGTGGCTAACTCCCTTTCATTCTTTCCTTCTATTGTGCCTCAGTCATAAATTTTTACTTTTAGGCACTCAAAACCTTCTGGAAATGACACCATTGGATAGAGCTCTTTCTCAGCTTTCTAGAAAGGTAAAGATTTCCTCCTAACTCTACGTATTTTTCAAGTTATGGCTCGGCGGAGTTTTTGTGGGAAATTTTCCCTTGCAAGGTCCGCAGCCAATCAGAACTCGCCACGTGTCCAGGTCAAAAATATCAAAGCGATCCGATTTTGGCCTGTTTTTTCCCTAAAACTTCAAATTGCCATAACTTTTGATCCAGAGCTCGGATTTTTGCGTTCTTTATATCAATGGAAAGCTGGTGAAATGCTCTACAAGATTCCATGGTCAATTTTGAATTTTGGTTTAGTTTGGAGGGAGAAAATCAAAAAACACTTCTGGTACGCGCCCATGGACAGAACTGACGTTTCAACAACCAATTTTAATGCAAAATGGGTCGCATTCTTCTCCAGCATGGTCAAAAATGTCAGGGCATGGGTTTGTAAGGACCTCCATGCTGTTTTTAATGCATTTTGGTCAATGGGGAATGGCTCCCACATTTTTTCACGTTTTCTCTCTCCTGGGCTCGACCCATGCACTGTAAAAGCTGGATTTGGCTCATTTTTCAAAGGGGGAACACTTTTTTGCACAACAAGCTTTTTCACTTTCAACAAGTGATTTTGGCAAGTATCAGACCTTCTAGGGATTGTAACAGGTTTTTTTGCCTCTTTGGTGTTGGAATACAAGGATTTTGATGTTGAAAATCACAATGTAGGCTCTGTGAATGCTTTCAGTCCTTTGTATGTGTTGTTTGCTTCATTTCAAACCCTTTTTACAGACTTATCAACTTGTGCATAATGTTTTATGTTACAATTTCTGATTTGTGTCAATTTGCATGAACAAGAAGTGCTCACCACTCCTTTGGTGTATCACCCTTATCAGTTTAGTTTTAATTTTTGCATTTCTTATCCCTGTCTCCTTGCAAATTAAGATAAAATTAGGATCTGAACCTCTGTAGTTGTGCAAATAATAGATCTGATCGAGAGGAGTTTGAGGAACCAGCCTCTAATATGGAGATTCCTCTCTCATTTTACAAGTCCCACACTTGGAGAGAGGTTTCAATGTTGTGCAATCACACTGCTGTCTGCTGAAACATCAACTTAGAAACCTGATTTGCATCCGGGGTGCTTCTTGATTTGCAACAACAAGTACCTTCATTATTATATCCCTGATAGAAAAATCACTTCTCAGGATTTTCTAGAGTCCACTCTCGAACACTTTCTACATCATTGGGGTTAAACACATATTACAGCTCCTTAATTCAGGTGTTCTCTATTAAATATGTCATCTCTGCATAAGAAATCATCTCATTCTGTTTCACCATTCAACAATGTGAGCTTCTCATGCACCATCTCACGGTGCTTAAGGTGGATAGCATCAAAATACATTCCTAACAAAAGCAACCTATGAACCCACTCATTAAGCTACGGGCTAATAAAAAGGGCAAAACGATATTTTTCCTTTAAATTGTTCATATTCCTGGTCATGGAAATGATTTCCTTCACTATCAACATGTTCTACATGATTGTAGGTGAGCAATACTTGATTAAGTATATTGAACATTCTTCAAATGTTAAAATGACACCGAACCGGATGTAATATGATTTTGGCCTCGTTAGTTGTCTTTTACCTTCTTCAGAAAAGACTTGTCTTATGGTAAGAGATCAATTTTCCAAAAGTCCTCAAGCCCATATGAACACCAATATCTACACATTAATATGAAACTTATTAGCACATGCACACTGAAATACAAAAATAACATCCATGTACACAATATTTAAAATGAGAGCCTATGTACATCATGCATTCTAAATCTTATTGTTGATTCTTGTTTTCTTCCTAGGAATATGTGATAGAATTTTTTTGTGATATGGAACACGAAATTTAGTTGGATACAAGTTCATATTTAATTCTTCCTTCATGAAGTCCTTCAATCTATCAATCTCAAACCTCGTAACCCACATATCATCTTCATCGATGTTGGGAAATAATTTTTACTATAAATCATTACATGTAAATAAACTCTTGCTTGGGTTCATAATAGGAAGATGTAGAATTTGATCTCCTATGTCTACTTCTACCTACAAAAATGTGTCATTACATTAAACCTTGATATGTATTAAAAATGTATATGAAGACAATATGATAAATCCAACATCAATAATCATAAATTCAATTTAGATCAACAAACACTAGAGATCTATGAACAACAAAAATGTTTTAACTATTATGATAAAGCAACATCGATTCTGACACCACTGTGGCATCCCCCCTCTCAAGTTTTTTTAATCATGTTTCTATTTTTCCTTTCCCCCATTTATCATATTCATGCCGAACAAATTCACTTATCCATTAACATCCATGCTAAACCATGCCACTAATACCAAGTGCAAATACCAACAAACATGTCATCAACATACTCTGCACAATCAACCAAGATGAAAGCAAAACAAGGGCACTATCCAAAAATGATAAATAAACATTGTTGTCAAACATGTGACTTAACCGACCATGGTTTCTCAACCCGACCTGGCAGTCAACTCGACTCGGTGACCACGGTTACGGATGACCGACCACGCGATTACCCCTAACCGACACCGGTCTCTGTAACAGTCAAATTTTATTTTCTACACCCTTCAAACTATAAAAAATTCTCTATCATCTAAAACCCAATTGAATAAACCATCAATTGCAATCCCATAGGAATATCCAGGCACCACAAAATAAACTAGAAGTGACATCACAAAGCAATAAACTCAAAATACCTGCAAAGCCGTGACTACCCTCCAAAACCAACTTGTGCCTCCTGTCACTCTAAATAGTAGCAATCTTCTCTCACTCCGCATGTGCATCATGTATCCAATCCTACAATGCCAAAAACATGGCTTGTTCCCACTGAACATGAAATCCCCTGCACTGCCTCTAACACCAAGCTCAAAAGCTAATATGTCAGTGAGAAATAAAACCAGATGAAAGAACTATAAAATTGATTCCCTTTCTTCTCTGAGAATACTTCTACATCACAGAAGTTTGGAATTCTTATGAAGTAGGTGAATCACCTTCTTTCCATCCATGTGTACTCAACATCTCTCATTACCTGCAACTATGTCTAATCATGACTTTTCATTGAGGATCTCATCCTTAGACTAGAAACCCTTGTCCTCAAGATTCCACACAACCGAGAAATAAAAGTCAAACACCAAAAATAATGGTGTAAATCTATGCACACTATCCAAACATAATATCATTCGCTCCAAACAAAAAAATAAAACATGAATGATATAGAGATACATAACTCAAAATCTCAATGGACTAACTAAGCAAACTCAGTCCCTTTTTTATCTAATCCATGAAGTGATCTACATTGTTTCTACCATGTACACTCTGTGCAAGAAACTTGATCCTCCAAACCAGACAAAAAAATCATCCTTCCTCACCTAAAAAACCCTATACAAATAAGTTGCCACAGAGACCAACCACGACCATCCCCTAACCGACCACGGTTAGTTGACCGATATCGGTTCCTCTGTGACTAACCTCGGTTCTTAGACCGATGTCGATCTTCTTTGGAACTAGCCCAACACCACACAATTTGGCATAGAACACCACACCATGTGCCTACTTCGACCGAAGCCGATAGTTGAGTTGAGCCAATCATTTCAAGAAGCATCCAAATCATACAAAACCACTACAACAATAAACCATGCAATAAATTACATCAAGGTGAAATACCTCACCTTACCAGTACCAAGATACTAACCCACATCTTCAACTGAAGAACTTGCCTCTTTGACGGAAGCCCTGTCTTCATTCTATGTTACCTCTCTACCGAAGCTCTGTGCATCTAACTGCACCAAGGATGCATACATGCTCCTTTTCTCTGTCTAAATTTACAATCCAAAACCACACGTGTAATTAAACTATACATTGCAAAACCAAGATAAAACCATACCTCAATAACCGGATTTGCAATCTGAATACCATGTTTGTGCCTCTAAGAACCACAGACACCTCAACAAACAAGATACATTCCATGCATCTCTCCATTTCTTCATATCTATGATTTTCTATTTAAAATCAAGCTACCTAGTAACCAACCACGGTCACCCTGTCGATGACAGTTGCCA
This sequence comes from Taxus wallichiana var. yunnanensis, assembly GCA_018340775.1. Taxonomy (NCBI): domain Eukaryota; kingdom Viridiplantae; phylum Streptophyta; class Pinopsida; order Cupressales; family Taxaceae; genus Taxus; species Taxus wallichiana. Next base: position 304,903,352 of record CM031238.1, read on the forward strand.
CTTAACCGATGTTGGTCATTTTGTAATTTCCAACAACCTTACTCTTCCAGCTCCCACTTGAGATTCAATCTCTTCCTATGATTTTCACATCAGACAAATAAAACCCTGCTCTCATACACCTATTAGTAAACCACTAACAAAACCATTAAGCAAACCCTTGCTCTGAAAAACTAAAAGCCATCGCTCTGATACCACTTGTTGGGGATGGGTCTATGCTGGAAACATTTGCAACTATAGAATATCAAATCCAAAACATACAAATATAGATCTAACAATCCCCACAAAATATACAACAGTGGAAGTATAAACAAAAATAATCCAAATCACACAAAAATACACACACATAACACAACATGTACCGTGGTTCACCCAATGTGGGCTACATCCACCAAAGATAAAGATCTCATATATATAATATAACAAAAGATTACAAACCAACTCTTCTGCACAAGAGTACATGTATCTCTACAAGAGTATCTCTTCCTCCCAGATCTCCAATCGGATCTGCTTGAGTACACTAAACCGTGCCTCCATACCACCACATGTCTCCTCCAGATCTCTAACCGGATCTACCTGAGTGCACTACAACCGTGCCTCTAAAACACCACCAGATCTCACATACTTGAAGCTACCTTGCATCTGCCATTGTGCAACCAAGCTCTCACTGTACTATGAATCTGCAAACAAGACCTCTAGAAGGGTCTACCAATGTGTAACCATAATTGTGCACCAAGAAATAAGTCTCTCCATCATCACTACATCAACTTGTGCAAACATGAAGACAACTTCCTCTACAATACTAGATTCCTATGGATCAACAATACATCATGATCTCATGGATTTGTAATACAAGATCTCACAACATGTGGATCTACAAGAATGAGAAATAATAAGATCTCACACCCGTGGATCTAGCAAGAAGAAACAAAAAGTGCTTTGCATGCTTATGCAAGCCATTACATGATACTAGATAATACAAAAGAAATACGGTAAAAGATAATACCATCTTTTCACCAATAATGTATCTCGCACTTTCCTTCTGTTCAGCTTCTCTCTATGAAAGCTCATGTCTTCATGCAACTGCTTTTTTCTTTTTCTTTTTCTTCATCCTTTCAACCAAGGATTATGCTCTTCTTCACATCTTCAACCTCTAACCCTACTTTTATAACTTATATAAGCCGGACAAACTTAAGGCACAATAGCCATGCAATTACATTCAATAGATTTGCTTTAAAACAAAAGCCATATTAAATCCCATGACTTATAAATAAAATACTCTCACACAGTAATCGATGTCGATTACTCTGACCAATGTCGATCCTTTGCACGACCGATGTCGATCACTTTCGACCCATGCTATTTGATAATCGACCGATGTCAATCACTTCCTAACCAATGCCGGTCATAGTCGACCGATGTCGGTCACTATGTAACCTAGTCACTTTATAATGCATGCTCCAGTGAATCTATTTAGCTCCACAACCTAACACATGAAGTGTTCATTCTAGCTACTACATATTTTAATGACAACAATGAATTAACATGGCATTTTATTTGAAAAAGATGACGTTGAAATAAAATAAGGTCCCTAAATATAAGAACTAGGTATACAGTTATGACTCATCTCAACACCTAAAATAATAAAACAATGTACATTTACATGACAATGGAAAACCCAATACTATAAATCTATTCTACTAAACCTCAAGGCACAAATAAATAATAGATTGAATAAAGCAAACACAATGTCTGCAATTTCACAAAAAAATTGGTAAACCCCACCCCAAAAAAATTGATGATTTAAAAACCTTGTTATCTTAAATTTAAAACATGCATATACAAATACATATCGTGGGCACATTATGGCAACATGTAATGACATAAAATTTCAATGCATAGTTACAAGGATAGTTAATCCAACACAACACACGTTTATGATTCATGCATGTCATGGAAAATGTGGGTCCATACAAGCCTATAGGTCTAGGCACTATGACATCCAAGAGATAAAGATCAACACTTATTGCACATGAGAGACAAGAGGGTTAGTTGTGAGATCAATCATACTAATACCATCATGATTAAGAGAGAGATGGATGTTACAAATGTTTTCACCAAGGAGCCTAATATATAAGAGATTCAAGTTTATATTTGATCTATACTTCTTTAATCAAGAAGTTATATGTTACACTAACTTATAACACCAATATAACCTTCATAAAGTCAATAATCTCATTGTAGGGAAGGGAATAGAGCCAAAACCTAACTATAATAGCCATTGATACTAATACAAATATACTCATAAACCATATAACATGAATTGTTTATTTCTACTACATATTTTAATAATAACAAAGAATAAATATGGGTACATGTTTACTACTAACATTAAATAGATATTCACAATGCCTCACTAACTTATAGATCAAAATCCAATTATGGTTTTTATTACGATAGAATATGCATATAGTGGTGATTTTCTAAGAGAATACTAGAGATGAAAGATAAATATATACAACAAGACTTAAGATACCATTCATGCTTACCATAATAATGCATGGTTTCACGAAAAAAAAATCATCACTTCTTTTAAAGCATAAATCATGTATATAGTGTAACCTTATGCAAGTTATCGAGGTACAATATGCTTAGATAAATGTTGGTAATGTCATCCTCTATAAGAATAAAACATCAAAACTATAAGAGTATATTATGAAAATAAGATTGACCATGCAAGTATAAACCCATACAATTATATTATGTGTTTACTTGTTAACTAGTACATAACATGTTTATGTGAGGCAAAGCGATATAGTTCATCAAACAAAAGTGAAAAATACATTTTTATAAGAATTGTCTTTAACTTTTACAAAATATATAGGGACTCAAGGTAGGTGACAAAGGTCGGTGCATGCATCATATAATGCCCACAAAAACAATGCACCAAAACCAAATCAAACTCCATTAATCACTTGTGAAAATTGCGGCAAATATTTTTTTTTTCTAAATGGTGCAAGAGCGATAATCATGAACTACGTTTGATTAATTCCCGTTTAATAACTTCTACACATCCATAGAGTAGTCATAATGAAGTTATTTATCTAAATATTATTATTTATTTCCCAAAATCCATTTCGTAATTTAACCCTTCTCTAAGGTTTCCATTATATTTTTTTATTTAAGATACGACAACATTAATATCGTTATTTTACATATTTAAAAAAAATCATCGAGTTCATAAAAGAATCACTTCCTAAGTTGGTTTAAATTCGTATCCCACATTAACTTAACATCCATGCCCACCATTTAGTTATTTTAACTCTACATTTTAATTTTAATTAATTTAACCCTTACATATCATTATCTAAAACTTCCATGCACAATATTTATTATTTAACCCATTTTCAAATGTCCTTTATTGATTTGCTCATTCATAATCAAAAGGGTCACAACTTAAAAGATGTAGGGACAATTCTCCACCCTTAAGATTAAATCAATATTGGCCATTAGATTTTAGCTTTTCCTAAAAGCCCTAAATATCCTTATGATGTTTTTTATTCTTTTCTTTGCCCTAATCTGTTCATTTGTTCATTTTGTTTTGCATGTTAGAAAGAGGTGGAAGCCATGAAAACTTGTGCGAGAAACCATGGAGGTTTCTTTGGTTCAAGATTTGCAAATGGGAGGAGACTTCCTCCATTTTACTCTCCATTTTAGTTTAGTTGTTCTTAGGTTTTGTATTGTAAAGTTATCTATTTGTTTTGTTGTAAAGACCCCACCATAATCTGGTTGTGGGTATTTGTTTGCTCACATTTCCTTGAGTTGAAACATTTTGGGAGAACCATTTTGGTTGATCTAGGGAGTATATACACTTATATACATATATACATGCATGTATATATGTATATACATATATGTATAGCTATATATATGTTAGATCTACATTTTGTTCATTTACATTCATTTAAGATATTGGTTTGGGTTGAAAATCCTTTTTTGAAAAGAGTTCACGCACGTGGCACCAAAGTGTCGATCACGCTTAACTAGTCGTGGTTATCTTTATGCTCTTTGCCGCCGCCATTTGTCGGCGCCGGTTTCAGTAAATCCAACATTTTTTTATATTAACATTTATTCGGTATATATATTGTCAAATATATAAATCTATATACATTTTTATAAGAGTTCATATAGTCTACAGGTCTACTGTTATATTGTTTTCTAAGTACAAAAATCATACAACTAAGTTTAAAAGTTGAAAGTATAAATTATAAACGAGTCTCAGTGAATCGATGTTGGTTTCAAGGTTGTCGGCGTCGAGTTGATCGACCGATGTCGGTCATTGTGGAAACATAATGTTTCATTAATGAATATATATAAATATATATATATATATATATATATATATATATATATATATATATATATTCAAACAAAGTTCTAACTAACATATTTTTATCAAAATACTCCAATGAAAATAAACAACTTCTTTCTTGATTAAAATCACTAAATGTATAAATTTTCCTTTGTAACATTGTTTAAAATTTGACTACAAGGGTTCATTCCAACCACAATGCATCTATTTTAAAAAGAGAGGAATACATTTAACCATCTACTAAGTTTAAGTTTCTTTCTTTTTTACAAACAAGAATGAAAAACATTTCAAGGGAGAAACAAGCATGTATTTTCAAGTATTTCCAATTTCAAGAAGACCACTTTCAAAATGAAAACAAGATGCAAACTTTTTTATTAAATTTCAGATTTGGAATGAGTTACAATTCTAATAAAATACAACTTGGTTTTTCTTTCAACCATTACAATACATAGTTTGATAAATAAATTTACAAGAAATTTTCTTAACAATACAAGTATACAAAAGCCCTCCACTCAAAGGTGGAGACAACATGGAAAAATTTACAAAAATAAACTTTCTCTTTCTTTGTCTTCTACACAAATACTCTATCCAAGGCATCAACTTAGAGCTTCTTTTCTTCATCTCCCAATCACAAGGGAGCATAGGCAACATTTACCTCTCAATTTTATTCCAATGAGAAGGTGAAGCCACCCTTCTCATTGGCCCCCGAGCCCCAACAATAGAGAAATAGGAATGTTTGCAACCATGACATCTTTTACAAAGGCTTCAACATTACATACACTCATATCAACAATACTTGCAACACATACAAGCACAATAACAAGAATAACAACAATATACAATTTTTCCAAACACATGCTTATAATCCAAGCCAAAGGAGAAGAGAAATATGGGAATCCCTTATACCTCCCAATGGGTTAAGTGTCCACCTTAAAACCTCCAAAATCTTCATCCACACATAAAAAAAAATATTATCCCTCCCTCAATCTCTTATCACTCCCTCAAATCTCTTATCACTCCCTCATATAAAACATATAAAGATAAGCAAGAATCTCTCTTATCTTCACAAGGTGGGACACCCAACCCAAACTCCCTCCAAATACACATACAAAACTCTTATCCCTCCCTCAAAATATCCCCATTTTCCTTCTCCCACACCATCCTTAAGGTCATACTACCCCAAATCCCAAACAAACACATACTTTCATTCATTTTACAAACAACACACAAGTAAAATAAAATACAAGGGTATAGACCCTACCTTGCCATTGCAAGAACCTTCAATCCTCAAGCAACAACTTCAAACTTCTTCCAAGTCCCAAGCCAAATCCAAAAGCAAGCTCCCAAAACAAGTAACTCAAGAAAATCCAAAAATATGCAAGTGTGCAACCAAACCAAGTAACCCCAAAACTCCAAAATAACTCACATAAATAAAAAATGAGGAGAGGAGGGTGAGGTGGCTCCATGTAGGATGCCACATCACTTCTCCTCCAATCCACTTCACCAAGTCAAACACAAAGACCAAAACTCATAAATGGGTGGGTGAGGATATGACAATTTTCCTTCAACATAAACCATTACCTCATACTTCCAAGGACATAATTAAAAGAGTTTGTAAGAAAGTGCAATTAATTACCTTTTTTCCTTCCAAAACACATAATGAGGCCTAATTTTGACCCCTTACATCATAGGTATGGTTGGTGGGTGAGTTTAAGAGGTATGGGACAAGCTTAACTTGTCCCACAAGCCTCAAAAAGTGGCTCCAAAGCCAAAATTAGATATTAGAAAAGTGAGGTTGAGTACACAACTCTAAAATCAATGAAATCCATCAAAATCAAGAAAAGAACAAGAACCATCTACCACATTAAATGCCCACATAGTCAAATCTCAACTTAGCATAATTAACATGATTAATTAACTAAGCAAGAACACATTACTTCAGCAATAATGAAGTGAGAATACATTACAATAAAAGAAATCATATACTCAACAAAATAAATAAAATGAAAGAGGAAAAAACAACACATAAATGCATGGTCACATTTCAGGTCACCCCCATGGGGACCTCCTAACAACTCAACAATATATACGAACACAAAGTTCCCACGGTAACCTTAGTTGCAAACATTTGATATTCTTTCATGGTTAGTCTCCTAGCAATGTAATCATCAAAGTTAAGCAATTCTATCCATTGTTTACAATTTCTAAATATTTCAATTCTACCATTTTCACCAACATCAAAGAGATCATAAGACTAGCCCAAACATCTAAACATAATCAATACGTCAAGAATCTAAAGCGTCAGTATATAATAGAGTAACAACACTAGATCATCAAGTACTAGATTATCTATCTATGTCCGCTAGAAGTCCATACAATCCACAATATGAGTCGTAATATATCAATAATCAAAAGTTCATATTGTCTATCACCATGTTAACCAAAATATAATAATAATGTTCATGTCTCTAATCGACAATAATAATCAAAGTCATAATAAGATAATCGGAGAGGAGTGGGCATTACATCCCCACTACAGTCGTTGTCACACTCATCAAAGTAACGATGTGTTGTTAACCACTCTTCATACCTTTACTATTTAAGTTCTTCTAGTTGGCGGACAACATCATCTAACCATGCAAGGATGTTTTTGAATAAACCAAGTCGGTTGTCATCTAGGGGTGGGTGTAGGACAAGGGTAAACTCGTGGTACAGGTCAAGGTAGTCTCTTCATGGATTTTGTTGTATTTGGTGCAATTTAAAATGGTGGTGACGACCTTGCAAAATTTGTAATAGTATTACACACATTATGTAGATGATCGGATTCTATAGTTGGGATGTTGCGTAAGAGAGTCCACATTTGGTGTTTTCAATTATCTATTTGCATGATATTAAAATAATAGTCTAGACAAACAACATATTCATATCTACAAACATACTTTTACTTAATCTTGACACAAAAATTATTTTCTTCAACTAGAACTCGGATTTTTTTTTAAATAAGGGATTTAAAAATGTGGCTATCTATGCACTTCATAGATGAAAATAAGATTTTTTTACAATTGTATATACAAATATATTTTTATTGAGTTGTGGCGCAAAAAAAGCATTTACTTCAACCAAAACGTTGTAATGTACAAAAATGATTTGAAAATGTGGTAACCTATGCTTATCCTCAATGTAAATTTTTTTTTTTTTTTGACAATTGCATATTGAAATAGGTATAGTGGGTACATAATGGTATAAATTAAGATTTGCAGAGTTTACTAGTTGACCCCACAAATTATCTTCCCTTGTTTTATGTGAAGTAGCGATTGTTGGCTCTCACTTCCTCTACCTTTTTGGTTTATACCACAAACATTCTTCTCGCAAAGTTTTGTTTTATACTATTTAAACTTTTATTTTGTTTTTATTTGATTTGAAAAATACAAGACGGATGGTAAGAATGTGGACTGAAAAATTAAATTTTGAATACCCACACAATTGTAAGCCCTCACCATGGAAGATGGTGTGGATTTCGAGGATCCGTGGGTCGCAAGACACTAGGGCCTGCGCACGATGTGGAAGACAACTTAACGGAAAACACACACCCTCCTTCTAATGGAATTCAACAAATGTTAAAAAAATGGTGAGATTTGTGTGCGCTAGATAAGCCGTTCCATTTAAATGGACTTATATATCTCTCGCGGGAATATAGAATACGCCCTAAATAACAACCTAGAATCTTGTAGCTTTAAAATTTGTTGGAAGCAAGTAAAAACCGTCTCTTTAATTTAGAACACAAAGTGTCTTTCTTTAGGCATGTTTCATGTGAGTTTTTTTGAGGCATATCCCCAAAATGTTTACTTGCAAGGGCTTTGTTTACTTTTCCAACCTATATTTCTTCACCCAAATAAATTATTTGTATGAAAAAAAATCCCTATAATTGTATGCCCCGAGATTACCCATATTTTTCATTCCCCTTTTTGTTTTTCCCCATTATAATTGAGATGGGTAATTAAGTATTTCATGGAATGTTTGAACAAAACCATAAGAAACATGCCCTCTACATGATGCTTAAATACAACCAATTCACAAATGTGTGAGGTTTTGAATACAAAATAGCTAGAAAAAAAAAAATGTTGTAGCTTCTAACCATGCTTCAATTAATCTCAATGACTATTATGCATCAATAACATAAGCACACTTTTATTTTACAGTTATATGATGGGAATAAAATGTTAAATGATAGATGTAGGTCATCTCACCCCTTACAAGTATTGGAAATACTTTTTTGTCAAATATAGAAGTAAATCTTTTTAAAATATAGAAATAAATCTTTTTATGAAAGTTGTTGGACACAATCACAAGAAATATGCCCTAATTTGGATGTTTAAATACAACGAACGTGAGTGGATTTGAGTACTAATTAGCAACCAAATGCAAATAATAATGAGATAAGGTTAAAATGTACTTAGGTTATAATTGAAAAACACAATAACATAACCACATTATTTCCATTTAATGTATCGTAAGTCATCAACTATTAATTTTGTTCGGAATGGGTATGCATGTGTTTCAAACGCTATTTGGATGGGAATATGCACATTTTGTATAAAGATTAGACATGTCCAATTTTTATGTATTTAAGCATCCTTCTTAGGACATGTGTCTTGTGATTTTGTTTAGTTTCTCAGGATCTGCAGAGATTTTAAAATACTTTTAATTATACATATAAAAATCTTTAATCTCCTGGATTGATCAAGAAAGTTGCTACCAATTTAATTGGAGGAAACACAACTTTGTTTTTTATCCAAGCTTTTATAGAAAACATTTTCTATGTAGAATATATAAACTTTTGATGTTTATTGTATATCAATGCACCATCTCATGTGTTGGGGAGTGGAGCTAGTGAATAGATCAAATCTAACCTGGGTTAAAGTGAACCACCTTTTTGTGTATGTTGCTCTCGAACTCATGTTATTATGCTTTTCTAATTACTCGGAGATGGGTTTTTTATGGGCATACATGTGTTTGCAACATTTTTTGGATGGGGATATGTGCATATTGTGTACAAAACAATCATCGTTGAATTCAAAAAATCGTTTGCAAAAAGGACTAGGGGAAATTGCATTTGTTTTGAGTTAAACAGTTTCAATTTATCATTAAATGGTCAAAGAAAACAAACGTACATGCCAATATTTATGAGTTACGTGTGACATGATGTTGTCAAAGCATCGAGTCATCACATTGACACATTTAGGCGTGATAATGGATATGCATATTCCATGCATAGATATTATGGAAATGTTATGGGGTTTCATCAAGCTTAGATGGTGCATTTTGTATAGAGTATAATTGTCACCGAGTTCAAACGAAGCAATGTGAGTAGATATGCATACAAAATAAAAAACAAAGACAAATATGCACCTAGTTTAAAATGGGATTAGGTTACTATTGAAAAACACATTGTGTTTTTCAACAATAACATAACCACCTTTTCTTTTTGTATTTGAAGACAATGATCAATTTGTGTGGGTGACATAGAATTAAAATGAATTAAAATGTTTTTAAATACAGAATACCAAGGAAGTTTATAAATGCAATTAGATTTAAATTGTGCTTACGTTCTTTATTGAAAAAAGTAGTATGTTTATTAACCACATAATTTATATGAATTTAATGAAAACCATGAACATATCATAAGGCCCAGAGCTTCCTCTTAACCTCAAATGAATTATAAGCAATCTTCATCTTGGAAACTTTTACGACATTTGAAATGGGTAAACCCTCCTTAACCTTAACCTTAGCAAACTCAAGAAAACCTAAATATATTTCTTCTCCATCATTTATAATCAAATAATTCTCCACACTTTCATCCAAGGAAACATAGGATTGGGTATTAGAATTCTATAAGGATGTGTACTTTCTTTGCCTGAAATGTTTTTTAAGGTTATGATCATGTACAAAAACTCATTGTGTTCTAGAAGTTGGGATTTATGATACTTGGGCTGAGATTTCACACATTTCAAAAGAGCATCTACGACTTTCTCAATTATTTCGGTTTTGGGCTTATTTGAGTTATTATTGCTTACATTCTTATCCATTTTAAAAAATGTAATGAAGAAAATTGAAGAAACTACAACATGTAGCTAGTGCTTACCTAAACATGCCCTCTAAGTTTTTTTTCGGCGTTAAAATTCTTCGCATATCAACATCGAGCACATGAGAAAAAACAATTAGAGAATTTTCTAAACCTTGAACCGCAAGTAGTGTTTTAATTTGTTACGAAACATTAGTTCTTTTATTGAAAATAATTATATTAATAATTAAAAATACGTAAGTCAAAATATTAATCAAGAACCATGACGACCTAGCAAAAGGACATGTTAAGAATAGAAACATTTTACAAAAAAACTCAAAAAAGGGACTCTAAGAATTATTGCATTTGATAGTCAAACTTAACTGTTGTTGGTGGTTATTATCTAAAAAATGCATTGATCCCCATCCAAAATACATTCCAAACACATGTATGCCCATCCCAAACCCATTGAACTATGGCAAGGAAGAAAATGACATTGAATGTATTGGGTAGGCAAAGTGGCATTTCATCAAATAGTTCACTTGCAATGGCATTCTCGTGTGCCATTACATGTACGATTATTCTTTATACTTTATTCACAACCAATGTGAGTGGATCGAATACAAAGTAAAACCAAAACCAATAAATGCTTAGTTCTAAAATGTGGTTAAGTTACTATTTAAAAACATGTTTTTGTCAACAACAACATAACCACATTTTGTTATTTGTATTTGAATCCCTTCACTTGGTTGTGTGGAGATTAGGTAACTGCACATAGGTATGTCGTTGCAAGTAAATTGTTTGATGAAATGTCAATGCCTCCCTAATGCTTTGTGTCCTTTTCGAGTAGTCGGAATTCAATGAGTTTGAGATGGGAAAAATGTGCTTCAAATTTATTTTGGATGGGCATTTGTGCATTCCATATGAAGAGAAGTTGTCTTCCACTCTTTTGTACTAAACATCTTGCTTAGTGCATTTTTCTTGTGATTTTGTTCTATGTTTGTATCGGTAATGAGTTTTGTCATCTTGGCATGTGCAAATATCAAGAATGTAGACATCGTTATGATTAAATGACAAAGTAAAGCCAATATATTTGTTCATTATGGGTATGCATAGATATTATGGGGTTTCATAATGCTTACATGCTATATTTTGTATAGAATATAGCCGATACGTCTATACTATTTGAAAAATGCACCAACCCCGTCCAAATTACATAGGAAGCACATGCATGGTCATTGAAAAGGCACCGAAATTTAGTAGTCAAAAAGCGTTCGACACGACGACTCGTGATGATAGTAACTTGGATTGTTGACTTTAGCCCTCAATGTACATTTTGTATAGAGTATAGCCAATGCAAATTTTTGTTTCATTCACCAACTTTGTTCGTCATTGTTCTCCACAAACGCCGACGAGACACATTCGATATAGAGCATTTAATACACCGACTTCCTCAACCGTATACATGTAACATCCAAAGCAAAGAAAATGAATTTAGTGAATATAGTTTCACGGGTGAAAATGAATTGAACAAAGCAAAGAAACGTGCAAGAAAACATTTATTGAAGAAGATGTGGATTAAAAAGAGACGCAAAACATAGAATCAATCGATGAAATAAAAACATAGTGTTGTTTCTTTAATATAGTGTGTTTTGTTAAGCTGGAAAGAAAACCACTAATAAAACAAAGTGAGGCTTTTGAAAAATATAGTTGTTTCATCTATTACATACGTAGCAGTGATTTCTTGATCAATACAAGAAATTTAACACAATGATTTTGGAAAGAATGAACAAATGCTACACAATGGAGAAGGAAATTAAAAAACAAGTCACGTACGAAACTAAATGTTTTCTCAGAGAAAGCCCTAATAGAAAATAGAGTTATGCTCCCTCCAATTACATGCGTAAAAACTTTCTTAATCAATGCAAGAGGTTAAACACAATGAGTGTTAGATATTAAAACGTGTTTATGAAATTGATCAAATGCCGGTGAACCCAAGAGAAGATTGAAAAACAAACCAAGTCTAAAACAGAATGTTCACTATAAAACGGTTGGATAGAAAAGTTGAGTTGTATTTACTCTATTTACGTATCTAACATCTTTCTCTATAAAAAAATAGATTAAACAAGATGATTGTTGGAAATTAGCGTGTGTTTATGAAATTGAACATATGTTAGGGAACCGAAGAGGAGATTGAAAAACACGTCTAAGTTTGAAAAATAATCGTTGAAGAAAGGTTGGATAGAAAATAGAGTTACATTCACTCCAATTAAGTATGTAACAACTTTTTCCATCAATGCAAAGGGTTAATCACAAGGATTGTTGGAAATTAGAGTGTTTTTATAAAGTTGAAATGATGATGCGGAACGGAAGAGGAGATTAAAAACACATCAAGTCCGAAGCATAATGTTCATCGAAATTTGGATAAAAAACAGAGTTGTTTTCGCCCAATTAGGTATGTAACAACTTTATCCATGAATGCAAGAGATTAATCACAATGATTGTTAGAAATTAGGGTGTGTTTATGAAACTCGAGCATGATGCTAGGAGGCGAAGAGGAAATTGAAAAACACAATAAGTCCGAACACTAGATAAAAAAGTAAAACAAAGTTGTATTTGGTCCAATTACATATGTAGCAGCTTGTCTTGATCAATGCATGAGATTAAACACAATGTTTTTTGGAAAATATAGTTAATATATAAAGTTGAACATATGTTAGGCAACTGAGGAGGAAATTGAAAAACACACCAAGTCTTAATCTGAACATTAAAAAAAAATATTGATAAAAACGTTGTTGTAATGCCCCATCTAGGACACCAAAAAATGTATCAAACTAACTAAAATTTTAGGGTAAATTTTTTTAGGTGTTTAATTAATATTATTACATCTTTTAGAACATTCCCTGATAGTTACGAATTTTAACACTGTTTTAATTTACCCAATTAAGTGAAATATTAGCCTAAATCCGATTTTAATTATATACTTATATTTTAGATTTACTAGGGCCCAAAAAAAAATAAATAAATAAATAAATCCACACCCCTCTAAATTTAATCTACCATTTCCACCAATATTCCCATGACTAAAAGTGTGTAGGATTACATGTGGGCCCTAGGATAGATCAAATCTTGTCCCTAGATCTCCTCTTGCCCTAAATTAGCCCTAACCCATCTTTATCTCTTCTTTTCTTTTCCTTTGGTTTTCATTTTGTTTCCTTCTCTTTTGATGTAGAGGTAGAAGAGATATGGGCCTGGTAATTCTTTTGTCTTTCCCTTTTTATGATGGCCATACCTCTCAAGACCTTCCTCTTATTTATTTTGTTTTGTTTTATTATACATATATTTATATTTATTTGGTTATTTATTTTATTTGTGTTGGGGCGGATTAGGGCTGCGCACAGGTGAGGAAAGCTTGGCGTGGTGGGGAGGAGGCCGAGCAGGGACAGGGAGGGCGGTGGCGCTGTGTGGACGGCCATGGGGGCCGGGTCGAGCAAAGCGGGGGGTGGCACTAGGGGCGCGGAACAGGGGTGCCATGGGGAGTGTAGGTGGGGGGCGGGAGTGCGGGTCGGGTAAGGTGGTTTGTGGGGTGCGGGGCGGAGTTTTGGAGGCGGCAGGTCTCGTGGGAAGGCGGGTGTGCGGGCGGTGGTTCGGGCCCCCCCACACCCAATTCAAAACAAACAAAATTAATTTAAAAAAATATAGCCGACTAACATTTTTTTGTTTTTTGTTTAGTTTATTTGTATTATATATATATATATATATATATATATATATATATATATATATATATATATATATATATATGCGGTCATTCTATTTTATTTTACTTTGTGTAATTTATGTATCTTATTTTATTTTGAATTAAAACAGAATAATATATGTATATGGTATCTATATACATTTAATATACCTTTAACTATGCAAGTTTTATTATATATATATATATGTAAACACGTAAAAATTTTATTACAAATGGTATAGCATATATATATATATATATATATATATATATATATATATATATAAACAATTTCTACTACATCTCTATGAATATGAACTGAAAAATTCCTTGTACATTTTACGAAAGTTATATTTTAAGATAAAACTATAAAAGATGTAATATTTCCATTTCACAAGCTATGATAAAAAAAAAAAGAACAATTGTTGTAAGTTGTAGAATAATGAGTTTAAAGTATATGTTTCTTTTCTTTTACCAATCTATGCTCAAACAATGTATTTCTTTATTGTCAAGGAAAGTAGGTGACAATGTAACTCAAACAAGAGGAGAAGCTTGAAAATATATCAAAAGAAGTTGCTACAATGAATACATATTTTGAAATTGATTTTCTAATGCAAGTATTCATTAAGTTTTCACAAAACAAGGAAGTGCAAGAGAATAATAGATTTCTTTACTTGACATAATCCCATCAATGTTGGCAAGGAAACAAAGGCTATGGCAAACTACTCCTTCAACACACTATTTTTCTTTTTGTAAATATAAATACAAGAGTTACATCAAAATTCAACTAAATAGATCATTTACTACAACACATCACCTCCACAAGCTTGGGCTATATGGATGTTGAATCCCAAGTGGCAACAAATCAAAATTTTCTAAGACAAATTTTCAAGTGATACAAAATGCACAAAATAAAGGATTTACAAGGAGATGTAACTATTCTCATAACCATATCCAAAGGAGTTACAATACAATAGAGTTGCAGAACGAGAGAAAGAACAATAGGGGCCCAAAAGGCCACCCACTCCAACTTGAGAGCCAACTTCCATGTCTTCCATAAACCATGCAAGGAGAAGAAAAGCTTGTTTGCCACCCAACCATAGGCATCATCACATGCCTATCCCAAAGTTAGGATGCATGTTTGCCTCCCCCAAGCCCATGGGAAAGATGATAGCTAACCAAAACTTGCATAAGATGAAGGGTACACTAACAATAATACAAGCATACAAAGATAAAACACATACAAACAAGACTCCAAAATCTACGAGGAGGAGAACCCATGTTCATCCTCAAAATGGAGAACAGAGAAGAAAGTTCTCCAAAGCTATGTATCAAAATTATTTACACAATATACACATCTCCATATCCTCCTTATTGCTCCTTATTCAAACAAGACCCTCTTTATTCCTCCCCTTTTCTCCAAGTCCTTCTTGGAAGGATTTTCAAACCCCAAAAGGGTTTCCTTACCAAGAATGGGGAAGGAGATTCAAACCAAATGAATCAACGTCCCCACCTCAACCATTTGAGGGGAAAAATAATAAGACCCTACAAGGCTTGTCCATCAAGCCTTGAGGATTGAGAGGGAAAATTCCCTCTCTCTTCCCCCACACTCCAAAACTCCATCATACCATATGATGGAGGGAGTAAACACAAGCAAGCAACCAAAATCTACATTCAACAATTAACAATTCCAAGCAATCAATCTAACTAAAAGAAAACAACACAACAATAAGACATAAGAACCTACCTCAAGGAAAGCTCTCTAAAAAGCTTCCCAACTTAAAGTTTCTCCACTCTTGACTCAAGCAAATCCCAAGCTCCAAATCACCCAAGCATCCAAAAGCAAGAAGTTCCAAAAAAAAGTCCCTCTCTTTTCCCATGGATGGGAATTTGAAGAAGAGCAAGCAAACATCCTCACAAATGAGGGAGTGACATGTGTCACACCTCTCCCTCCTCATGATCAAAGATGCCAAAACAAAAGAGAAAAGGTAAAATTATCTTTTTCCCTCTTCTCCCAAATTCCCTTAAATGTTAGCAAGACAAAACTAGTGGAACTTTTGATAAACACACAAATTCACATCCCTTACATGGATGTGACAAAACAAGGGTAAAAAGGAGAGAAAACTCCCTCTAACCTTGAAAATAAGCCCCCTACCCATTAGGTAGGGTCTAAGGGCTCATTTTTGTGATAGGGGGACTCCCAAGCTACAAAGGGGTCCCCAAAAATGCCCCAAATACCCTAATTTCGGGTTTTACATTTTTCACACAAGGGTAGAGGGTGTGAGGACCACCCAAGGGTCTCACATGTGACCCTAAACCCTTGTGATTAAGTGACACATAAAACATAATCAACAACTTAAAAGAAAGAGGAGTTATTAACTCTCAAAATAAATTTACATCATAACCAACTACCCTAACCAAAATTAATAATTCAAAGCACAATACATTACATATATTGGGATCACTCATAGTGCCCAAAATAATAATCACCTATACTAAGGCTTCACACAAAAACATGGCTAGGGCTCAGCCCGTAGACTGCTGCTTGTGCAAGATGGAGTAGCTGGCCTGAATCCCACGTTCTCCTGTAAACATGTCACTGCACACTCATTGCACACATTAACCTGCACTCGTCCAATACAATATAATTAAATGACATAGTAAGATATCAATACATGCTACACTAACCTAACATCCTACTGAAATCAAGATGCGACAATGTGCACAATTATACTCAATATTCCAAAAGTTAAACAAGATAATACATGACATATGACCCCACCATGCAACAACTATCCATCAATATAATCAGTTCCAAACACATCATCATATTCTAAACACAATAAATATAAAAATTAATTTGAATTGCCGCTTATACGCCTGAATGTCCACACATGTCTAATAAGATCAAATATAATGTCCAAGATATCACCAATTATTGTCAAAACATGTCTATGAGCAAAGAAACAACAAGCTACTAAGCTATAAAAAGCGTGGGCACTACGGTTGTGTTACCTTTAATTGTAAACATATCTTGTTAATGAAGTTGAGCAAATGTTACATGTGTAATTGGAATAAATACAACTTTGTTCTCTATCCAACCTTTCTCCGGTGAACATTTTGTTTCGGACTTGGTGTGTTATTCAATCTCCTCTTTGGTTCACTAGCATCTACTCAACTTCATAAACACGTAATTTCCAACGGTCATTGTGTTTAATATCCTACATTGATGGAGAAATATGCTACATATGTAATTGGAAGGAGTGCAACTCTATTTTCTATCTTATCTTTCTCCAATGAACATTTGCTTTCAAACTTAGTGTGTTCTTCAAACTCTTCTTCGACGCACTAACATTTGCTCAACTTCATAAACACATCGTAATTTCCAACAATCATACAAGTGTTTAATATCTTCCATTGATCAAAAAAGTTTCTATGCACATATTTGAAAAGAACACAAATTTGTTTTTTATCCAAGGTTCTACAGAAAACATTCATTTTCAAACTTTTTGTTTTCCAATCTCCTCCTCGGTTTCCTACCATCATTCAACTTCATAAACAAACTGTATTTTCTAAAAATCATTGTGTTTAATCCCCTACTTTGATCAACTAAATTATTAGGTATGTAATTGGAATGAATGTAACTCTTCTTTCTATCTAGTCTTTCTACAATAAACGTTATGTTTCAAGCTTGGTATGTTTTGCGATCTCCTCTTGAGTTCACCGAACATCCGCTCGATTTCATAAACATGTAATTTCTAACTGTCATTGTGTTTAATCTCATACATTGATGGTTAAAGTCGTTACATACGTAATTGTAGTGAATGCAATTCTATTTACTATCTAGCCTTTCTCCAATGAATGTTTTGTTCCATACTTGTGTTTTTTAATCTCCTCTTGAGTTCCTAGCATTTGTTGAGTTCATAACACACTCTAACTTCCAAAGAATCACTATGATTAATCTCCCGCATTGGTGGATAAAGTTGTATACTTAATTGGAGCGAAAGCAACTCCATTGTTTATCTAAGATTTCTCCAATGAACATTATGTTTTAAACTTGATGTGTTTTTCAATCTCCTCTTTAGTCCCCTAACATTTATTCAATTTTATAAACACTCTAATTTCCAACAATCATTGTGTTTAATCTATTGTTTTGATGGAGAAAGTTGTTCCATATGTAATTGAAGCAAATGTAACATTGCTTTCTATCTAGTCTTTCTACAAAGTGAACATTTTTAGACTTGTTTGTGTTTTTCAATCTCCTCTTATGTTCACCAACATCCATTCAACTTCATAAACAATGTAATTTCCAACGATCATTGTGTTAAATCTCCTACATTGACCGAGAAAGTTGCTTTATGTATGTAATGAAGGGAACACAACTATGTTTTCTATCTAGGATTTCTACATAAAACATTCAATTTCAAACTTGATGTTTTTTTCAATTTCTTCCTTGGTTGCATAACATATGTTCAAACTTCATAAACAAATTGTTCCTACCAAAAATCATTGTGTTTAATCTCCTACGTTAATCAAGAAATTAGCTACATATGTAATAGATTCAACGTCGTATTTTTGAAAGTATTTTCACTTTCCTAGTGGTCGTCTACCTAGTTGACAAAACACTACATTATAGAAACACTACATTTTTATATCCTAAATCAATTTTATGTTTTGAGTCTCTCTTTTCAATCCACACCTTCTTCAATAAACATTTTGCTTTGCATTTGTCTATTTTTTTCAGTTCATTTTTCACCCGCACAACCATAATCACTAAATTAATTTTCCTTGATTTGGATATTACATGTGCACTTGAGAAAGATGACATATTAAATGCCACATATCAAACGTGCCGGTCAAGATTCGAGGAGAACAACGATGAACAAAGTCTGGTTAATGAAACAAAAATCGTGTTGGCTAAAGTCCACAATTTAAGTTGTCCCTATCGTTGTTAAACTCATGTCAAAACACTTTTAAACCTATCAAATTATGTTGCCTTTTCAATGACCATGTGTGTGTTCTCTAGGTAATTTGTATGGGGGTCGGTGAATTTTGTATAAAGCATAACCAACACCGTCTATTTGTGTAGAGTTCACATGTTTTGCAAATGACATGGAATGAAATAAATTGCATAAGTTGTTTCCAAGCTTCTCTTACTCAACACCATTGTAAAATAGGGAATAGAATCCTTAATTGAGTGCTTAAAAAGTACTCCACAACATCATTGCAAAATGGGCAATAAAATCCTTATTTTAGTGCTTATAAATCACTTTGTTATTGAAGCCTAAGCAAACCATAATAAAAGGAAACTTTTATTACTCTCTTGATTTTTAAAAATGAGAAATTTTGATTCTCACCAAAACAATGCTTTCGTACAATCTTTGCTCTTCAAAGGATTCGTGTAATCGCAAGCATAACAAGTAGAAAGGAAAAGAATTTCTACAATTTTACACTCAAAACAATGGATGGACAAGTTCACAAGATGTACTAAAACCGTGTTCAATTTTTAAAAAAATATCAGTTTGTGATAAAATTAATTGTAAAATACTTGTTTGAGAAATTTGATGTTTTTGATGTATGCCCTCTCCTTGTACTACCTATCCACGAATAAAATGTTCGGTGCATTCAATTTATCGCAATAGAGCACAACAACATTGTTCACAACATGTGAATGCATTGAATACAAACACATTAATAAAGGTAGGTGAATGCAAACAATGACGGCAAATTCTCCCGATAGAATGCATTGTCTAAGACCATGTCCCATACCATCATAGGATGCACCATATATTTTTAGGAGTTGACATGGAGTAGACATTGGGTGGATCGAACAAGGGAGGGCGAGCACTATTCTCCCGATAGAATGCAAAGTCACACATACATGTCCCCATAAGACAGGCATAAAACACATGCACCATGCCCACATGACATGGAAATAACTACCTCGGAAAAGACGTTACCAAAATTTTGCCATTGAAATTTGACTTTGCCCATTATACACACCAGCTGCAAATTTGTGTCAGACAATGGATCATTTTTCATTGTGAATTAAAACTCTCACGCATGGTTGTCTCGCTTTCGCCATCCTTCATTTTTTGTAAACATATTGGTTGATGGTTCTAGGCATTTTTTAGAAGGAAACAAAAAGAAAGAGAAACGTGTAGAAAAAGAGCAGAACAACACGAACTTTCTCAAAAGAAATGAGAAAGAGAAACATAAATATAAACATAAACATAAGGGGAGGTAGTAGTAGAAAGAACTATGCAACGTGGGAGAAAGTCGGCGGCGAAGTGTAGATCATTTCTTCACTAAATGCTCTACCTTGATTGGATTGACATTTTTAACTTGACTTTAATGATTTCTCAAGAAAGAATTATCGTGAAATACATATTAGAACCGAAACGGAAAACAACAAACCCACAACTTCAAACATAATGATGTGAATCATGCTTTAATGGGTTCTAGTATGCAGATCAATCAGTTCCACTTATTCATTCCGAGAAGCAAATTGTCTAATGGGGTTGGAGGGTCAAGTAGCTCTAGATTTTGGAAGTGTAGCTATAGCCAAAGAAGGGGAAGAAACCAACATTACATATTTTTCTTAACATATCGAAACATTGCATTGCATATCAATTATTAACACTTACAAAACATACTTGCAATCATGACGCTGATAGTCTTTCTTTAGGATCCTATTGGTCTTGATAAGCACCACTCGCTTGATGTCTACATCATCGTTATTTTATTCTATTTGAATTGATGTCAAACATACTTGGCACTCTTCAAAATTTAGTCTATGCTCTTCCATAGCAAATAGTCCAACTTGCCTTGTAGACAAATCAGGATTTAGCTCGACTATCTTTTGTTCCTCTTTCACTTTATCTACAGGATCTAGCTTCTTTACATACATGTTCTTAACTCTAGGAACTTCAATATTCCTTCTCTGTCTAGGTGATTCATGATGACAGAATCTTGCAATATGTCCTTTTTATGGTAGTTATAGAAAACAATATCTCACATTCCTCTTGACTCATATGGACTGTAATTTCTTCCATAGTCCCATGAGTATTCATTCTTCGAGGGCCTTCTACAATATCTTGCTCTATGACCAAACATATTACATGCAAAACAATAACCATTGAATGAATTTGCACACCTTATGGCGTTAGGTTCTCTAATAGGATTAGTCTTCATATTGCTCTTGAAGTCAACCTTCTTGTTCTCCTTGGCTTGATCTGCTTCATGACTTGTCATTCCAGACTTCTTATCAGTCATCTCTTCCTCCTTTTGATCTTTTTGAATCCTAGACCTATCTTATAAGTGAATCAGCACCAACTCAGCCACCCCTTAACCAAGCACCCACTCAGCCAAAACATATGCTTTCCATCTTCATTATTGTTGTTATCTCAACAAATGATGGTCTTCTTTGCTCTTCTCTATCTTTCTCTATTCTTCTTTGTCTTCTCTCTATTTCAGATGTATCAGTCACATTATCATGCTCTCGTGCCTCTTGAACATACTCTTCTCTCTATCATCAAATGACATCCATACCCTTGTTGCTCTACTCTTGAACACTCTCAAAATTGTGTGTCGTACTTCTTCACTAATCAAGCTTCTTCACCTTCACTATATCATATAGGCATTGACCTACACGTGCAAAACTCATGTAGGATGTTCATCAAAAGCCTCCTCTCCCAAAATGGTCCATAAGACCTTATTCTTCTCAAGAATGCAACATTAGCTCACTTCATCATTCATCCTTCCTCACTACTCAAATAGGCCTAATTAGCCTTACATATATACTAGTCTCAAGAACATCCAAACACCTAAGTCGGCCATGAAAGATCATAAAACATGAAAATAACATGTTAAAACCATGAATCAACAAAATCTTAGTGGTCGTATCTTCAAAATAGACTCAATCTCTTCAAGAGGTCTTAACATTATGTTTTCTCTAACGTTACACTTTGACTTTTTTGACCTTACTTAGCCTTCTCCAACATTCAAAACCTTTTGTACACATCAAAAGGACCTCATCTAACTTCCTCCAATCTTGAATAGCTCGCATTGCATGTTTTCACCATGAAACTTTCATTAGGCCTAAAATTGTCCTACTAGGTCTCAGATACCCAAAAATTTGTCTTCAAGATTGTACCATCTTAAGACACTCAACCATGGAAAATGAAACCCGTAGATAGATACTCCATGACTTCAAAAACACCACCAAATGCATTAGACGCCTTCATTTAGGGTATAAAGGCTCAAGAACAACTTCGAACCATGAACACCAAAATCACAAATTGTCCTCAAAACCACAGTCTTGATAAATTGACTTCATAGAACCACTTAAAGACTTAAACTTGTCCAAAAACCATCATAGACAGAGTATGGATCCTTAACATCCTTTGACATTCATTTAGTCATCTTGGCCAATGCAAAACATGACTATTACAACAAATTCTTCAAAAACAAACATATACCCGCACATTTTCTCCCTCATTTGACTAACCACCACCACCTCGGACGTAGCTAGGAGAGTCCACTACATGTTCCAATCATCAAACTAGACAAACAAATCAATTCCGAGTTGGTTTCAGCAATATATTTCGTGATCGATTCCTTATGAGGGTTTTAGGAGGGTTTTGGAGCAGCTTTTAGTGGTAAGAATTATTCATAAAGGATATTACCTTAAAACCCAACATAATCCTAGGAGATCTTAACTAGGACAAATCCTTTCTCTCATAAACAGCTCAAGTTCCCATGCAAAAGTTTCATGTATCAATGAGCAACTAAAAGTGCACCTCGAGTGGGATTCTCCCTTTTTGTGAGCTCGATAAGACCAAAAATGCATTATCTAGGAAAAATCCTTCAAACCAAGCCCCCGAATCTTTGCCAACGCACCAAACCACATGCCTAACCTCTATCCATGCTCACATTTGCATAATAGCACTGAAAAATGATCATCATACCTCATTAGGCCATGTTTTCTACACCTTGGTCTTCAAGCATCAAACTGACTTTTATACCTTAGTCCATGCATTCTTAACCACATTCTCATGCTCAAACAATGTCAAACAACATTTGCATACCTATGACTACTCATCTCACCAAGCTACCATGACCTACTTGTCATCATACCTTCATAAAAACATTGTCTTCAAATTCTCTCTTTCTCACATTGCCAATCAACCTTCACACATAATGCGCTTCTCTTTTGACATCAATAACACATCATACTTGGTGAGCATTGTGTCTAGTAGTTGTCATTGATGGCAAAGGGTGTCTAGATGATTTAGGAGTCTCCATGAGGTATCATCCATGAGGTTTGATGAAGGTTGATTGGTAGTGTCCAATCTTGTAGTCTTGGCATGTTGTCCTCGTGCATGGTTAAGCAAACTAGGTGTTGAAAGTAAGCTCCTAAGTTGGTATGAGATCTTCATGAGGTCAAACATGTTCAGAATGATGTGTAAAAGGTGTTAATGAGTCTCGTAAAAGGTCTTCTTGGTCAATTCACGTGATGTATGTGTTAAGTCAAGTCAATCTAGGCCTAGTCCTAGACCTAGTCCAAACAGTATGAGTGAGTGGCATGAGATATGGAGTAGGGAAGTCTTATTTAAACATGGAAAGAGTGTTGTAACACTGCATATGAAGTGTGAAAGGCATCTCAAGTTAATATTCAAAGGTTTGATGTTTCAAGGTCCATTGAAGCAAGTTTCTTAAGAACAAAACATGTTAACACAGGTAAGTCTTAGTGGTTGGAGAGATACGTAGTGTACACGTCAAAATGAGACTAGGGGTAGTTGGAGAAGGTTTTCATGATGCTCTGGGTCAAATTTCAGGTCAATGCAACGAACACAACGTAATAAAATGAGTTTTTGGAAAAACCACTCGATAGGTGAAGTTCATTTGCTCAACCACATGTGTGGGTTCAGTATGGGAACCTCTGAAGCTTTGGGGGATGTTTTTGCATTGAGCTAAGAATATTTCGCAAAAAGAATGAGTTGATTTGGTTGTCCCATCTTTATGAACAATCGTTAACAAGATTGAGTGGTTTAAACCCCAGATTAAACCCTCGCTCTTGAGCGATATGAAAGAAATGATTGGTATATTCAAATGGTCTGGGAAAGCAAATGTGATGCATCAGAGTTATAGAGGATTCTTCAGGTCTCATTTTGGTGGTGATTTCATGTTCCAAGTCAGCATGGAAGTAGGAAAGAAAACCCTTGTTTTGTGCAGATTTGATAGTTTCGGGGATGAGATGGAGGTTTCATCAAATGAAGTGAATTGTTCCAAGAATCTTGGGAGGTATGCTAGATGGCTATAAAAAGTTTCAAGCAAGGTTGTGTGAAAAAAAATTGAGTTACATGTCCTTCAAGTCACTCTACCACTTTTGGCCTTACAAGGCTAAAACCTAGTCATGGAGTTTTGATTTGAGCTAAGTTGTTTTACATGTTGGTGCAAGTATATTTGAGCTTGGATAGCTTGTACAAGTCCCTCATGATATGTTTTAATCCATGGTTTGATCTGGAGAGTTATTTTCTTGCCTAAGCCCTAATGGCCTAATCAGCCCTATTAGGCTTGTCAAAAAAGTCAGTTGGATCAAGTAAGTGTGTGTTTCTCCAAATGACATATGCATTTTAGTACTTGAACATGTTGGTAGAAGTATTCTTGAAGTGTTACGAGTGGTGGTTGAGCTTGAAAGTGATGTTAAAGAGGTTTGAAGCATGTTTCCTCAAGATTGGTTCTTGAGTCCTAGAAGCTTGTTTGAGTTGTTCCAAAGATAAGAGTTGTTTGAAGGCTTTGTGTTAAGTTTTGGTGAATAAGTTGTTTCAAATAGAAAACTTCGTGAGCTTTCCACCATATGCTACTTGAGTCTTGGTGAGGTGTTTTTTTATGTGAAACATCTCAGTTTTGGTGACCTATTTTTGGGCATGATCAACATGCTTGAGCGAGTTGGAAGATATTAAGGTCTTGGAGTGTTGTACTTTGTTTGGTGGTGTCTCATGTACATAGAGAGTGAGTTGAAGTCATGGTGTGTCCATTCATATGGTCAAGTCATCTTGACATGTGGTTTTGCTATGTGAAATTGTTCACTCTTATGGATCAAGCTTTTTCTAGGTGCTCACACCTAATTGAAGGAGCTTGCATCTTGGTATGGTCCATGGAGAAGATGGCTAAAACAAATGACCCCGAGCTTGTAGAAGGTTATTAGAGGTTTTACCGACTTGTGTGGAGCTAGAGGAATCTTTGTGAAGTTGTGATAAACCCTTGGAGTTTATGGTTCATTCATTATAGCTAGAAGACCTTCTTTTGGGCTTGTTTGAGAAGCCTTAAGCTAGTTCACGATAGTGTGACCTTTCCCGACCTACTTGGCCCTTCTAAGTGATGTTATATGATGTTGTTGATGTGTTAAGTTGTGAAGATCAACTTACATGGTCTCTTGCAGACCAGAGGTGTTTTGAGCTAGTGTTATGTATATAAAGGCTAGTGTATTTGCTCATAGGGACTAATTGAGATAATGGGGGTTTGAGCGAAATGGAGACAGAAGAAGAGTATAGCAGGTCAAGGCCGAAGCCAAGAACATCCTTGAGGAGTTGATAAGAGTTAAGAAACAGATGTTCAAGGTCATGTGACCTACTCAACATTTGAGGTAACATATTTGAGTAAGTAGGAGGAGCTTATTTTAAGAGGGTTTGATGTGTATGGAGTTGCATTTGTGATCACATTCAATTGTAGGAGAAACAATATATCAATGATCTTCATCTTCAGGTGGTTGTGTGGGTGCTTGATCATCTTAGGGGTTGTAGCCTCCTTGAAGGGTTTGTGCCTTCCTAAATAGGGGTTGGTGGCTCCATGTGAAGTGGGTGTTTCACTAAACAAATCTTGTTTGATGTGTAATATTCTTGCAAGTCCTTTGTTATGAGTAATATTAACAAAGGTTTCAATGGGTTTTCTTCCCCTTGAGCCCTTAAAGATTTCCCACATTATATCTCATGTACTTATTCTCTCTTTTGTCTCATGATCTTGTGAATGGTTAATACACATTTAATAAGCTCACATTAATGATGTATGCAAACTAAGGTAGATGAAGTGAAAGCTTTGTAATACTAAATCGCACCCCCATTCTATGTGCTTCTAACAATGCTCTGTTATTAGCTCCTTAAGTATCAATGACAACACTCAACAATCCAAGACATTAATAACATCCAACTAAGGACATTCAACAACTTAACATCAATGATAACAATAAAGCACATACCTTTGACTTGACATCAATGACAACACTCAACAAAATGTTGGAGAATTTATTTATTAAGTTTGATTGCACATTTTTAATCATGAGTTCAATCATAATTCGAACCCCATTTAAATTCTAATTTGGGGTTGGAGAAGTTATTCATAAAGTTTGATTACACATTTTAATCATGAATTCAATCCTTATTAGAACCCCATTTAAGTTTAAATATATGGTAAGTCGGATACCACTTTGAAATAGGGACTACATTAGACAAGTATGTATGTTACACACAACAAAGTTGAAAACATAAGGGTATGTACATCTATCAAAGCATATTCTAAAGTGAGTGTGTCATTTGCTATAGATAAAAATACCTTGATAGATGTGTATGAAAATTGTGACTACATGCATGAGGCGGGTAACATGTTTGAAAAAATGCCTCAAAGTGCAATCATGTGCACCGCAATGATACTTGATACATTTACTTGTGTTTTGTAAATAAGCAAGAATCTTAACAATATGGAGTGACATGTTAGTGACTTGAATATATGTTTTTCTCAATGCAACAACATATGGTGTATTTAATCGAACAATTTGTGTGCCTAGTTTGATATGTTAGTGACTTTAATAAATGTTGCTTTCAATGCATAAACATATGAATATTGTATTTTGTCAAACAATTCACAAACATTATCTACACTCAAACATTTTATAACTAAAATTTGCATTATATGGTTTGCACGTTTCATATATCAAGGTTGCCACATGCATATACTCAAACATTTTACAACTAAGCTTGCATTATGGGATTGTATGTTACATATATCAAGGTTGCCACATAAGTGTGTAATATGTTATAATTGCAAACACCTTTATAAAGATGTATGCAAAATTTTGCAAAGCATAAACATAATGCTATGTCATTTCCTACATAGCAATCTTCTTCTCTATGCTTCACATTTTACAACTAAGATTTCATTAGAGAGTTTGTATGTTACATATATCAAGGTACACAGCCTAAGGGTATGTCATATGTTGTAGTTGCAAATATGTTTATAGAGATGTATTCAGAATTTTGTGAGCTCTTTTATTTCCTACGCATCTATTCTCTATAAAATGATTTATGATATTCCCTCCATACTCTAGAATTATTTGTGACAAGAGCAACATTGCATTGCCAAATATACGCTAGTTAATTCTAGCAACCACTTGTTGGATGCATCTATAATATGCTTTTCTCATGTGGGTCTACCTAAGAACTGTGCATGGTCATGATAGCAATGTTTATTGTCTTGTAACCACAATAATTGGTTTAGTACACGCAAAACCGAACCACCAAATCAGCTTCCATGGCATTAGACTTGTTGTCGGAATGAGAAGGACCGACAGGGTTGTTAATCAAGATAAAACACATTTTTCTTAACACCTAAGACATCTCTGATTCATTAACAAAAGGATGATATATTTAACTATGGGATAAAACATTGAGACCAAAGGGGCTAATAGTGCATGTCTCGTTCTCTTCGCACCTTCAACATTTTGTAATCTATTCTACACTTGTAACAAGCCTCTCAAGCATTGATGAATCTAGCATGCGTTTGTTTGCAAGCATTGGTGACAAAACAAATGGCATAAGCTACTTATGATCAGTGTATGAATCGATACTAAGTTCGGTCTTAACACATCCAAGGATTTGCTCCTCTAAAACTTTTACAACTTCTTTTGTTGCCCTGATATATGATTTCAAAGATTCAAAAAGCTCATAATTCCTTGTTGCATAGGTGTCAATCATACCCACCACCTTCAATTTTCCCAAAGAAAGAACATAGAATATTTCTCTTAGCATCTTATAGCCCGCAAGATGCATTCATATATTCACTTGGTCATTCATAGATCCTTGTTTCACTAGACATTTCTAACATTCATATATGGCCCTCAAAACCCGATCATGAGCATTGATAGTACAATAAACAATAAAAACAAAACCAAATGAGTTTATTATCTTCTGAAAAAAAACCTATTACTATTAGCACTCTTGTAAATGTTTTTCCAATGCCATGGGGACTCTAAATATGTAATGAAATTACTTTTATAAATCTTATTATCACCAACAATAGAACACCAAAGAACACAAGCTTCATAAATAAACGATCTCAATATGAAAGTATAATAGCTTAGCCACATCAAGGAGGCAACCTCCAAACCATACAATAAGACTCAAATGCTCAATATGATGATGAACTACTACCTACTAACCCCTATATATACTATTCCTATACTATGGCCATCACCAAGGCCGACACACTAATGATAATATAATATATATGAAAGAGATACATCATGATAATAAGTTATGATAGCCTCAAGTCGGCTATATACATCCAATATATGATATATGATTAAGGGCGTAACATGCCCCTCCACTTCCAAGCAACATTGTCCACAATGTTGAGAAGCTCTGGATGTTGCTACAAGAAGTTTGCATCTTGCCAAGTTGTGTCTTCATTGTCTAGCTCTTTCCACTTGATCAAATACTCGTGACGACCCTTGTCCTCAATCGCTAGCAGTGCGTGTCTAAAGGATACACTTTGGTTCCAAGATGATTCTTCCCTCCTCCTCATGCTTTGGTAACATTGTTTGGGTTGATACCGTCTCTCCAATTACCTTCTTCAAGCAAGATACATGGAAGAATGGATGTATTCGAGTTTCTGAAGAAGTATCGGTTTGTATGTGTAACATCCCCATTTAAGATACTAGAACAAAAAAAAAATTTCTTTTTGATAACGTTCTCTGTTATGAATTATAAAATTCAAACACACATTCAAGTTTTAATAATTGTTCTCTACCCAAACAACACAGTTTGGAACCCACAATTTCCTTTTAAAACTAATGTTCCCTGTTCGCATATTTACAATATGGAACACACATTCAATGCCATTCAATCTTATAACAGATTCTATATGCTGCTGTAAATGACTCGAGGAACTGCCGATCTTCCATTTTCATGGCTCGGAGTTTCATCGATCCTTCATTTCATGACTCGGCAACAACCGATCCTTCATGTTTGTTTATGCATAGTATATTATATATACCAGTTCTCTTAACCGTTTCCGGTTATCGAAGTGATCCATTTAAGAAGCCTATCTGAATATCTGTTACTGATATTCATCTGACATCCTGCATCTTAAATTAAGTGATAAGGACAACGCAACCAGCACTTGCGATACTTTGGCCAAAGATTTTCACATGCTTTGCATGATCATATTCCTGGATGTGATACACATCAATGGAATACGTCCTTCACTTCACTTCACCTGTTATCTAGAATGGTCTTTCCTGGTTCCTACCAGTCCTCTCGATTTAAGGTCAGATTTAAACTTCCAATTTCCAACTAGTAATATGAACGAATATAAGAAGGCACTCCTGGTAACTAAAGATACGCAGACATACGGTGTCGTTCCCCACGACTCCGTGTGTCTAGTTATCTTTAGTATCCCGGAGTCACTCCGTATACCTGATCATACTCCTATCCCCTGCCAAGAACTTCACATTCAGCCTATGTATTCTTGATGTTTTAATTCGGGAGGGCATTGTAATATGTCAGCTATAACATTGTGTCATCATGAAGACCCCGTCTTCATGAAGACACCTTGCTATAGCTGGCGTATGTCAATGTCCTACGGAATCCTCCCATCGAGAGTACACATCCTGCTCAAGTGATTTGGATATGATCTTAATATTTTAAAATCAACTTTCAAAGAATCATGTCGATCCCTTTATCCTCGTTCCCGTTACAGTTGTATATAGCTAAGAGAGACTAAATCCGTCTTCTAGCTTGCTATGCATCTTCCTCGTACCGAAGGGTTGCATTTTCTCTACTTGGTTCTCTTCTTAATCATTGGATTAAGCGGCCCGTTACCGACGGACGTGATAAGTTTAACCTATTAAACTTTAACCAAGATTTTCCCAACTGTAACTAAATTCAGAATTCTAGCTTATTAGACGTCATTTAAACGAGGTCTAATTCCCAATAAATGTATTCATTTATTCTCCTTAACATTACATAGTTAAGGTCCATTAGTTATGGATATACTTATCCCATATCCTTTATTCTGAATTTAACATACGAGGTCATTAATGGAGTTCGAAAACGAAGTTCGATTACTCCGAAGTTAATTGATATTCCTTAGCTACCAAGCTAATCCTGAATACCTATCAGTTATGGAATCATATTCTTCCTAATCCTTTTTAATGTCAATTAAGAATTCATCTTTACCCAAGTATGAACTAATTGCACATTTCAACTTAAAAGTTGCATTAAGGTAAGAATAGATATCTATTTCTTTTTAACGTCCATCCAAGGACAATTAGATAAATCCAAATCAGGAATAACATTATATTTCCAATTTAGTCAACAATATCAAAATGATATAGTCATTAAAATATCACACTTGTATTTGTATTCATCAATTCATGTCATAATCCATACATTTGCCAATCCAACTGAATGGACATTGTTTACATAAAACATCATTACAACTCATAGATAGAAGAATACACTTTCTTCTTTTTACAATTCCTCGAAGAGGAATAAAAGTAAACAAATACAATTCATCTTCAACCAATCAAGAAGCATCAGAAAACAGCCATGTCTTCATTCTAATCAAATTCCATCTGCAAAATTATTTGCACGGGTCAGTTCAATGAACTGAGCATATTAAGCACTTATCATTAAAATGAGGTGCTTCAACTAACTGTCTCAATAAAAGAACCCTGCTTTTATGATACGACAGTAAGACATCAATCAAGAAATAGGCACCAAAGAATGATCAGCATAACAACTGAACCATCAAAATACCATCACAATCAGCCAAAGAACTGTTGTCCCATTTTCCACGTAACCGTTACAAGTTCCAAATTACAATATTTGTAAAGTTAGGATTACAAATAGCGTACTGCTGATATAACATACTGTTATCTTTTTCCACTCCTTTCATTAATAATAAAAACAAAGGATAAAACTAACTGAAATGTAAACCCATTACTTTCCTTTCAGTTCATGCATCATATTAGGTTCCTAGCAATCACGCACAGACGAGAAAGCGAACAGCAATGCATATAGTTGCTCATATCTAAGCACTACAAAATTCGTTAATAACGATTACAAATTTTCAACTGTATGAAAGAAGAAAAGATCATTTTCCAAGTCATTCATCCACATTACTATCTCCTTCCTCATGACTGTCCTAAAAATGGAATCCAAACGAGACACAAATCAAGATAACAGTTCAGAGTGAAACTTACAAAATCCATTCGGAATTCACTTTCCGAAGCAAAGAAGAGTAATTTCATTCATAATCAGCTTTAAATGAAAACAAGGAAGAATTTATCGTCCTTATCAATACTTCATTTAAATCAGGCTCATATGAATACCAAAAACAGGTTAGTACAACATCGTATTTATCATAGATCAAATAGTATAAGGATGCATACTATGTATTTACTGTACTAGAAGAGCCCATACTTTCTTCACTGTATTTTAAACCAGATAAACAGTTATACAATCATGCAATCAATTAATCACATGATTTTCTATTTCCATGAACGCATACAGTTCAAGATGAAATTTATTCATGGCTGTTACCTACAGCAAGACCAATCATAATGCTATTTCCATAATTCAAACAACCCAAAGAGAAGAATTCGTTCCTTTAACTATTCAAATAAGAAACAATCATTTTCTTCAACTCTACAAGAATTACTCATGCCGATTTCATTTTTCCTTGAATGACAGTGCAAAGATCAGAAGACCACACGAATACATTCAAAATTTCCGTTTGTACAGAAAAATAACAGCACTCAGAAATCATCTAAATGTCACTGTAATCTTTGTCAAACTGAACTTATAACGTTCATCAAAACCAATTTACTGTTTCTTTCGAATCGAAAACAGCATAAAGAAGAATTCATGTTCCTAAAATTTCATTAAGAAACGATCATTTTGCTCAGAATGAACTAAAAACACCCAAGTCGTGTTTATTCAAGCATGATAGCTCAACTTATAAAGATATCAGAACAATCGCTCATATTGAAAAGCAACTCACCTAACCTGTGCAGTTCCAATCCAATATACCGCAAACAATGAAATCCAATATACCGCAAACAATGAAATAACCAATTCGAGTTCTATCTCGATCAACAATTAATTCCAAAAACAGCATTCTCCTTTTTCTTAATGAGATACAGAACTCAAAATATATATATATATTCATATATCAATACCTCTGTCAAGGCAAACCCGCATAGGGTAATAAATATATAAGCTTGGTGCAGTCAAGACAAACTCAAGCAATAACCCAAATTTCTATATTTTTCCATTTACTTACGAGAAAACAAGCCGAGATAGTAATCGTGACAACAAATCCGAACAGAAGGCCGAACAACATCCATAAAACACAACGAAAATCATCCCGTCCTCACAAAGAACGAGGGAATGTAATCATATGCAAGTTTAGAAGAAAAACAGTTAACCTTTCTTACTTCCACGAATACCCAAAACGTTATTCGTTCATTTCTTATGCAAGAAAAAGGGACAACAATAAAATATTACCATTTCTTCCTTTAAATCGAGTTCATAAGCTCAATAAAACCCATATGCTATTTCTAACAAAATCCAAAACAGCAGAAGGAAAAAGGATCTTATTTCCTTTTAAAGATTTCAGTATAGAAACAACATCAACAACTCGTACATCCTGTACAGTTTTCATCACTGAAATTCATATAGCAAAAGAACAATTGCACAGCAGTGAAAACAACCCACACAGTCTGCCAGTTCTTTATATAACACTTAAGCAGAGAAAAACCCATCTCGAATTCCCAAATACCATCAACAACCAATACAACAAGTTCATATTCCAACTCGATTCATGCAAAGACAAATCAAAGCATAACAACCAGAAACGAATTTACCTATCATTTCCAAAAATGACAGCAAAATCGACTAAATCCAAATCGTATCAACATGACAACAATCACATAAACCCAAAACCCAAGAGCAGGGTTGTTTTAATGAGACGTTTAAACAAAGCAAGTATTTTTAAAGAGAAGGGCTTAACATGCCTGCAATTTCTTTTCCAAAACTCGAAGAAAACTGCGTTTGCCGAAGATATTTCCTTCCTCGGCGACAGCACGAGCTTTCCAACAATTCCTTTCCTCTTCAGGCTCAGCAACAGCCTCCAAATCTTCCAAGAACAGTGATAAATCCAAAGAAACTGGTTCGACTGAACCAAACAAAAAAACCAAATGCAGAGCAACTTCACCAAATCCAAATCGACACAATGAACAATCAACATTTCCCTCCTACGCCTTCCAAGGCGAGCTGGTCGCGAGGACCAAGAACATTTAATGCATTAAAGGCTCTGCCTTTTTCCAAATTTCCACGCCACTGCCAACTTGAGTTGGCGAATTCCAAATTTTGAATTTCACATGCAAAACCAAATTTAGCTCCATGTCCAACTAAATACCTCCGCCACTTACCTGGCCCCGCCAAACTGGCGCTGTCCACGTATGGACTCTCCATTTAATGCCATTGAATACCCCTTCATCCTTATCCTCTCCCTCCAAGGGTCTGCGCGTCCCCTTTAGGTTAGGATTAGTTTAGGATGTTTATTAGTATTCAACCTAGGTCATAGTTTAGTTTTAGGTTATTAGGACTTAGGTTTATTTCCTCTTTTTTTGTAATTTAAAAATCCACTTAGGATAGTAGTTTAGGATGCATGTTAGAACTTAGGATTAGCTTAGGATTTAATTCCTTCTAACCACTAACATTAATCAACCTCTAATCCAATCTCTCAACTGACACTCATATCAATGTCTGTGCAGGACGTTCCGTCCTTTGTTTCACATGCCAAGGCCACCCGTGTCCAGACATTTCCTGCCCCACGAGGTCTCAAGTTCGACAGTACAGGGTTCAAGAATCGAACCTTTGTCGTTGGCATTTACGTGCCAGCTACTCATACCTGCAATCAGGCGCTGCACATTTATATCATCCTCAGGTTCGGTTAAAAAGTAAATCGACACAGAAATCACAAGAAGACCACAGCATACTTTGGATCAATGAAATTGATTCAAGGTGTGCTGTCAATCAGCAAAGAGAGTTTAGCAAGTATACGACAATTTGTCGTCACATCAGCAAACACACAAGCACAATAACTGTTGTCCTATGCAATAAATTACAGTATGCAAGAATCCAAGTTAGCAACACATTCCTTTAAGATCAGAATTTATCTTAACATGTTTGCCTTCATTTCAGCAGCTATAATAGTATGAAAAATATTCACCAAGATAACTTACAAAATCAGGGTGTTACAAAGATGCTACACTCGCCAACCTTCTATAACACTTGATAAGCGCCATAATACTTAGGTGAAAGCTTGTTATGCTTTTTTGTTGTTTCAATGAGATTTGCTTATATGGTTCAGAAACGCACAAAAACTCAATCACCGACTTCAAAATGTCTTTCACCTGCAATGTTGGTTTGCT
The DNA here is from genome assembly GCA_018340775.1 of Taxus wallichiana var. yunnanensis. Taxonomy (NCBI): domain Eukaryota; kingdom Viridiplantae; phylum Streptophyta; class Pinopsida; order Cupressales; family Taxaceae; genus Taxus; species Taxus wallichiana. The sequence goes on from CM031238.1 coordinate 304,938,300, forward strand.
GTTGTTTCATGCAGTTTAGTGTCATGGCAAATTTCTCCCTAAGACTAGAAAACGCCTCTTGTTAGTGTTGAATATGTTCTTCACCGCTCGCACCCTTGGACTCTCAAAATGAGGCGACGGATGGTCGATATTGCCCATATAATGCCAAGAAAGGAGACATTTTAGATAAAGTATGAAAGGAGGCGTTATACCACCATTCGCGCCAAAGTGGTAACCATTGGACCCATCTCGCTTGCTTATTTGAGGTAAAACAACAAAGATATCCCTCCAAGCACTTATTTGCCACCTTTGTTTTCCCATCGACTTGGGATGATAAGAGGAACTACGAGCTAATTGTGTGCCCAAGCATGAGAACAAGTCACCCAAAATTACTAATAAAGATAGGATCCGGATCACTTACGATAATCTTTGGTGTCCCATATAGCTTCAAATGTATCCGTGAAGGCTATTGCTAATGTACTTACAACAAATGGAAGTGATAATGCACAAAAATGGGCATATTTAGTGTGTCTATCCACCACCACCATGATTAAATTTTTACCTTTTGATTTAGGCAATCATGTGATGAAGTCCATGGACACCTCTTCCCACCTCTGGCTAGGAATAGATAGAGGTTGTAAAAGACCTAGGGACTTAATTGTTTCGCCCTTATTTTGTTGACAAACTATGCATTTTGCCACAAATTTTTGGACATCCCCTTTTAGCCCTTCCCAAAAGAAATCGTGCTTGATTCGATGATAAGTCTTCAAGAAGCCAAAATGCCCCCTACTAGAGAAGCATGGAGCTCAAATAGAACCCTATTTTTAAGGGTTGAATTCTTACATAGATATAGTTTATCGTTATACCATAAAGTATCTCTTTTCCTTACAAATGTGTCTCGACATGCTTGGATCTGTTAGAGATTCTGAATGAGATTTTGTGTACCTTGGTCATTTTCCCATTTAGACCTTAAATCCTCTATCCAATCCTCTTGTAATACAAATATGGCACACAACATTGCCTCGACTGATTCATCCTTCGAGATAGAGCATCAACAACTACATTCTCTTTCCCTTTCTTGTATATTATCTCAAAATCATACCCCAACATTTTTAGACCCATTTTTGTTGTTCTTCGGATGATAAACGTTGCTCTAAGAAGTATTTCAAACTGTCATGATTTGTCTTTAATTTGAAATGTCTACCCATTATATATGCTCTCTATTGCTTCACTGCATTAAGTATGGATAGCATTTCCTTCTCATAAAGCTGGTTTTGATATATTCTTACCTTTGAACTAGCGACTCTCAAGAGCAATGGGTCGAACTTCTTGCATGAGTATTTTCCCCATAGCATACCCTCAAGCATCACATTCAACAATGAATGTTTTGGAAAAAAATTGAGGTGGCTAGAACAAGGGTGGTGCACATAACCTCCTTCAACTTCTCAAATGTCGTAGTAGCTTACTCACTCCAATAAAAAAGTCCTTCAATAAAGTTGTGAGTGTTGTTGCTCTGCTACCATAAATTCCTTACAAATCTATGATAATAACTCGTAAGCCCCAAAATTACTCGTAGATTTTTTAGGGTTTTAGGAACCTTCCATTCAAGAATGGCTTTCATCTTGTTAGGTTCCACTTTAACACCTTCATAAGAGACAATATGACCCAAAAATTCAACCTTCTTCACTCCAAAAGAATACTTAGAAGACTTTGCATAAACTTGACAATGTTCAAGAGTTTCCAACACCTTATTTACATGATAAAGGCGTTCCTCCCATGTTTAACTATAGATTGATATATCATCAAAGAACACTAAAACAAACTTCCGCAGAAATGGCTTAAAGATAGAATTCATCAAGCTTTGAAATGTAGAGGGTGCATTTGTTAGTCCAAAAGGCATTACCAAGAACTCATAATGGCCTTCATGTGTCCTGAAGGCTATTTTATGAATATCTTCATCCCTGATTCTAATATGATGATATCCGAACGAAGATCAAGTTTTGTAAAGTAAACAACACCATGTAACTCATCTAACAAATCATCAATTACAAGAATCGGAAACTTATCTTTGGCGATGTACTTATTGAGTTCCCTATAATCTAGACACATGCGCCAATTGCCATCTTTTTATGTACCATCACAACAAGAGAAGAGCTCGACTATGACGAATAAGTCTTGCTTCGACATCTCTTGTACTATCTTCTCAATCTCACTCTTCTACATATAGGGGTGCCTATAAGGTCTGATGTTGTGGTGACTCACTCACCGGTACTCGCTGGATGTCATGGTCATGGTCTCCTTTCGGAGGTAAACCCTTTGGCATATCTCCAAACACCACTGAGTGCTCATCTATAATTTCTTGCATATCTGAGGGTATAAATGTATTTGGATGATGTGCTTTCAATGAAAATAGTTGTGCCGGTTAGCAAGTAATCTCCCATGGTGAGATTAATGTTATGGCATTTTTTTGAACTAACAATTTTCCCATAAGCGATCATTACTTGGCATTCTAGAGATAGATAAACAAAGAAGTTCAAGTGTACCGCCAACTTATAATTGATGAAGTTGTGAGTACTTCCCGAATCAATCAACATTGTTACACTCTTTTTTAAGAATCCAACTTCTTTGAGAGTTTGGGGAGTGCTAATACCTGAAATAACATGACATGATATCGTTGGTTGGGGATCTCTTAATTCCTCCTCCGGCTCTACCTCTTCGTCTTCTTCATTACGCCCCTCAATGTAAAACAACTTCTTTTCATCACACTTATGTCATGGTCCAAATTAGTCATCACAATTAAACCATAACCCTTTGGCTCTCTTTTCTTCAATTTGTTGAGGTGTCAATCTAACTAGCCGAGGGAATGATGGTGGAAAGGTGCTACGATCTTTGATATTACTAACAATTTTTTCTCCTGCTGAAAATAAAATTTTCCTTTGTCCTACGTGTCATGATAATAGAATCTAAAACCTCATGAGGATTAAATATACGCACCTCATTCTCGATGTGTTCCTTAAGACCTCAAAGAAATTTAAGTCATTCGATTCTCTTCGGTAATGTTTTCCACCGTAAGGAAAGGTTCTGGAATTGATGAATGTAATCCTTAACTCGATCTTGTTTGTCTTAACTTTTTTAGTTGGCTGAAATAATTATCTAACACTCTAGAACTATAGTGCAATTCTAACTATTCAATGAAGACTGTCCATGTAACATTAAGACCACTCTTTTCCCTTTTAGCACATAACCCTCAATACCAAAAGAATTGGTCACTTCGAGATACAAGGATGCCATGGTAACCTTTTGTCCCGATGGAATCTGATGAAGATCGAAGAAATTATCCATTTGGTTAATCCAATTGAGTGGATCCTTTCCATCAAACTTACGCATTTCCACTTTCGAATCATGTTACAAGCCTCGCAGAGTGTTTGTATTTGGATTGAGCATGCTCGAAAATCCACTTTGGCTAGTTTGTCTATTATTTTGACTGAAGATCCACCTTGGTTGATATGAGTATGATTGAGTTGTGGCTGATTAGGAAGGATATGATGACCCGTGCTATTGGAACTGAATTGGTGAATGAAATCCTCTAATATTTGTCCCATCTTTTCTATATTGTCTTTACTAGCCAATCTAGCCTTGAGGTTTCGCGGTTCAAACTCAAGTTGGTTTAACTTATGATACGTTGAAGTAAACCCTAACCCTGAGGACTATGTAGTTAGCCCTTATGACTCTCAACTCCTCAACTATTATCTCATCCTTGTCAGGGGTTTTACCTGGAGTGGTGGGATTATTTTTGCCTCTTGTGAAAGGCCCCGCCATGATGCCCCAAAATGGTAGGATTTAGGGAACAAGGTAAAAACTTAGGGTTTGAGATGTCGATATGAATTCAGCCAAATATGAACAAACTTAAAATAATTTTTTATCCTCTTTCTGCAAATGTAAAGAAATTGGAAAAATCCCAAAACTTACACCCTAGGTAGCCGAATTATAAAAATATATAAAACGGCTATAACTTTTGCAAAACAAGTCAAAAATATTTGAAATTTGGAGAGGAGCTTACTTGACTGATTTCGCCACACCACAAAAAAATTGTAGAAAAAATCACTACCAAATTTGAGATATAGCCGAACCTTCACAATTAGGGTTTGACGCAACGCTAACCGAGATCAAGCTTTGATACCACTTGTAATGAAATTACTTGTATAAATTTGATTATCACCAAGCAATAGAACACCAAAGAACACAAGATTGCAAATAAATGATCTCAATATGAAAGTATAATAGTTTAGCCACTTCGAGGGGGAAACCTCCAAACCATACAATAAGACTCAAATGCTCAATATAATGAACTACTACCTACTAACCCCTATATATATTATTTTTATACTATGGCCATCACCAAGGCCAACCCACTAATGACAATATTACATATATGAAAGAGATACATCATGATAATAAGTTATCATAGCCACAAGTCGGCAATATACATCCAATGTAACATATATGATTAAGGGCGTAGTGTAATAATAGCCATTTTCTTCATGTGCCCTTGAACAATGGTTGCCTTCTAGCTATAAACAACATAATTTCTCTTACAAACTTGTTTCGATCATGATTATATTCAAGTCAAGTATGTTATATTCTATAAAACTACTTAAACAATAAACTAAAAATTATTCATGTCGAGCCTTTGGATATTTTTAAGCAAAATGCATATCGGCTTCATAATAGGTTTTGGCGGACTCTTAACAAAGAGTACAAAACTCCCTTGTTCGACCGAGCTCATGCACAAACATAGAGTAATAGAATGTTAGCAATTCATCCCGAGATATGGAGAGCAATGAATCGTTCATTAAAAGCTCGAGTTTATCCCACTCTACATGTTTCACCTCCAATGACATACATTGATGAAAAACACTACACTCAACACCATCTCCGCCTCCTCTCATGCCTACATATTCTACTAAGTACCACACATGGAAATCATACAATCCTTTGTGCTCAACGTACTCCCACTTTTTCTTATAGTTATTTCTAATTTCCTTTACAAACCCTAAACTGCAAGCAAGACTTCTCTCATAAATTGTGAATTGGGTGTAAAAGTTTGCCTATGAATCTTCATATGGCTATTCTGTCTTTTATGAAATGAAAATTTGTTCTTTATTTCTTATTTAGAGTATAGACATTTGGCTCATTTAAATGTCTTCTATGAACTGAAATAATTATTCTTTATATATTATTTTCTCGTATGGAAATTCATATCATTAAAAAATTGTATTGAAATTTTTGCATGTCCAATCCCTTCCAATTAATAACACCTCGACATTTCCTGGGAGTGAGGATGATTCAATTTAAGTGTGGAAGGTCCTCAAATAAGGAGAATAACAATGATGATGTCCGAGAAAGAGACAACCGTAGGAGTGAATACATTGTTTTCTCCGATGATGAAAGGAGCAAGGGGGTGAATCAATGACAACCTGACCGGATGCATCAAAGATCACAAAGCCATGTCATCCTTGACCATTACCTAACCACCACACAAACTTAAGAGTTGGAAAATTACACGTAGCACATAACATTGTCCTCCATACATGGCTTGGCATTCTTTTTAGTGAACGTCATATTCATTCTTTTGTATGATAAAGTGGAGTGGTTTGGATTTGTCAATCCCTTATATAAGTTCCATGTACTCAATCAACTCTTACTTAGAAAACACATCAACTCGCCACCAAATCACTTAAACAACTCATTACTTGACCTTCCACTCTCAAAAACCACTTCCTCAAGCTATAAACACTCCACAAACCAATATCAAACCTAAATACCTTGCATTCATCTTTAATCCCGAGCTTCTACACTTGATCCAAATTTATGTCATCAATCAAAATGAGATAATGCAAAAAGGTTCACAAGTTACCTCAATTCGGCCCAAATAGTCCTTAACCAATCTAGCAAACAAGATTAGATCTCTCCAACTTTGTCCCTTACCCCGTAGGATATTCTTCATCATGTTCATGTCCATCTTCTTATTCTTACCCTCAAGCCAATGATCTTGTTAACCCCGCTTAGTCCAAGCTACTCTTCATGGCTACCAATATCTCTTCCTTCTCAAGGTGAGAATCTTCAACTAAAGTAGCGATACTCACAATGATCCCAATTACACTAGTTGGATTTACCCACTTTCCTTAACCTTCAAGAAGCAAATTATCCCTTAGCAAACCAATTAACTCTAAATACTTTAACTCGTATATTATATTCTTTACCTCTATTACAATCCTTGTAGCCTTCCTCAATCCTTTTCGCTATGCTTGATGTGCTCTCTAAGGTATTTCAAAGTCGACTAATGAGGGTTTTGACCACCCTTTACTACCTTTGAGTTGTCCAAGAAGTGATAGGGCTCAATACTTAGCCAAAATCATACTTCCTTCATAAAGTTACCTCGTCTCTTAAGTCTATATAAGCTGTCGGAAGAGATTGTCACCGATTTCTTTGGTCACAATAACTATGTTGACAAAATTTCTCCCAAATCACATAAGTGGATCACCCAACAAAGGTATCACACCCTTAGGCTATAAACAATGAGTACCAAAGTCACATTAAAATCGTTCTTCTCTTCTCAGTCCATGTTTACCTTTCGACTATAAACTTGCATGATTCACACAGTTTGACAATTAGTTTCTGAATTCCTAGAAATACACTCTCAAGCAATGTAAATCCACCTTTTCCTATCAAAAAAACAAAAGAAGATATTCTCAATCTAGCATTCATACACCTTACTAAGAATATCATCAAGCAAATGGTCTTCAAACTTATATACACATAATTTGGACTATCTCACTTGTTTTGCAAACAAGAAATATTATGAAAAACTTCTTCAAATCCTTCTTGGAGTTGCTCTCTGGATTCTCATTCGAATGGAATGAGGGTAAAGTAGTTACAAAACAATATAAATACTCCTCTAAGACAGTTTCCATCCAAGAAGCCTCCAAGGTCACATGGTTGGCTCATATTACAACATTGACACTTTTGAGTTAGAGCCCCAAAACCTAACACTTAACACCTATTAAGCCTCCTAAACCTCCATAGGTCTTATTTCATACTAGACATACCATAAATGACCTATAGAATGCCTTAAAACTCCTAGCCCAAGCCAAAATAGCCTTCAAATTTCAAATTACAGTTTTGGGAAAATGCCAAATTCAAATTCTAAGAAGGATTAAACACAACTTATGACTTGAAATGACCCCTAATATACCCCTAGACCTTTCAAAATCTTAATCAAGCCAAAATTTACATAAAAACCAAAAATTTACTAATGGAAGTGATGCTCCGCATCATACTACCAAGGGGAAAAGAGAAGCTTCCCCATACTTATGCTAGCTCTCATTGTTCTTCTTCTTTCTCTATTTCCAGTTGAAGATGACCCTCTAGAAATGTTCCTTGACTGCATATCCTCCTTGCTTCATTATTTCATGTTGTTCTTCGTCTTGCATCAACTAATTCTTCTTTGAATTGCTTAGATTCTTGATCACAATGTTGTTTTTAGGATTGTACATAGTGTCTTGCTCATTAGGGTGAGTATGTACCTCTAATCCATGGTTATATATGTTGCATCTTCAACAATCATGACTATGAAAGCTGTTTCCTTCATCCACTTTTAGTCCGTCTTGAGTCATCTCTTCCTCAAAATGATAACATACTTGTTTTAGCTTAAAATGTTCATCTTCTCTGGACTATCCCCGCTTCAACTCAGCTATAGGTCTTGTGTTCATGTCACTTAGAAAGGATTTACACCGAGAAAATTGATTTTCATCACTGGGTTGGTCCTTTCATCCATCTTATGTTTGCTTTCATCTAATTCTTACATGTTGTTAGTTGTTTGATTTGTTATGGTTCCACTTTACGAATTGTTTGTTGCCTTTTTAAGGCCCGATTACTTGCTTTCACTATCATTCTCTCGAATTTTGTACTTGTTCATTCTCCACTCCTTTGGTTTTCGCATTGTCTTCCTCTTCTCTACCTTCTCTGTTCACTTGCTCTTACAAATTTTGTTCTTCCCATTTTATCTTTTTCTTGTTTTTCATCTCATGATCCTTATCTTTAATCATTTCACCAAGTACCTTCAAAACCAAAACTCAAAACAATATTAGTTTCAAAAACAAGAGGATTGCATGCCCCGTCTCTTTTCTCCATGACTGTCTTTCCTATTTTCCACTCTTGACTTCTTCACACAACCTTTTCACTTTATCTTTCTATCTCTCTTTTCTTAGGACCTCTATCCATTTCTTCAATTGATTCTTTGTTCTCTAGACCATCTTGTTGGTCTTCAAGCACCTTAACATGTGCTTCTCTTCTCTCTCTATCATCACTTTCATGTTTCTCTTCATCATCTTCATCCTGTTTGTCCTCTTCTTGTCTTGAAACCATCTCAATCTCTCTATGCATCTGACATCCATCACTATCTAAACCATTACTCAAATCTGACTTTTGAGACTTAACACCCTAAATAATGTCTTCTTACATGCCTCTCTAGTCTCTGTCAAGAACTTCTTAGTTGTCATCATCATCACTAACCTTGTTTGTGCTTCTTGCTCACCTTTGATAGGTAAAAGTGTGTGGCTAACTCCATTTGCTAAAATAGTATAAGTGTTCTTCTTACCATTATGAACTGCTTGTTTGTCATATTGTCAGGGTATGCCTAACAAAATATGACAAACATCCATAGGAACTAAATCACACAACACCTTGTCCTTGTATCTTCCAATCTAAAACTTTACCTAACATTGTTCCCTAACCAAGATATGATGTCCCTTTTGCATCCATGATACCTGATATGGGTTAGGGTGCATAGTAGTTTTCAATCCTAACTTCTCTACCATCTCAAATGAAACAAGATTCTCTGTACTTCCACTATCAATAACCACATTACAACATTTTCCTTTTGCTTTACAAATAATTCTAAACAAGCATCTCCTTTGAGTTGCATCATTTACTATTTTATTTGGTTTCAAAAGCACTCTTTTACACAAAAATAAATTACCTTTGTTTTGAAGACTCTAATCAACATCGTTGTCATCATTTCTCAATCTTATATTCACCTCATTATACTCATATGCTTTGTGTCTTGCACACCTATAACACCTTCCTATAAATTGCACATATCTATTTGCTCCATTCCTATGCATATAGCTCATCTTTGTCCTCATCTTTCTCTCGAGTTTTCTCCACGCTATCTAATCTGCTCAACACAATCTCTCGTCACTATTTCTATCTTCTCTTCCCAATCTGATTGTCTCGTCTTTCTTACCTACACCATTTTGTCTCCTCTCTCCTATAATCACTCTCTAAGCAATATCTTTTCCTTTCAAGAATAAAAATTCGCTCTAATACCACTATGATGCAGAGCTTAGACAACTTCCATGTACTCAATCAACTCTTAGTTAGAAAACACCTCAGCTCTACCACCAAATCACTCAAACAACTCATTACTTGACCTTCCATTCTCAAAAACCACTTCCTCGAGCTATAAACACTCCACAAACCAATATCAATCTTAAATCCTTGCATTCATCTTTAATCCTAGTTCTACACTTCATCCAAATCTATGTTGAATCTATCAAATTGAGATAATGCAAAAAGGTTCACAAGTTACCTCAATTCTACCCAAACTATCCAATCTAGCAAACAAGATTTAGATCTCTCCACGCAAATCCTTCCAACTTTGTTACAAAACAATATAAATACTCCTCTAAGACAATTTCCATCCTAGAATCCTCCATTACAACAATGAAACTTTTGAGTTAGAGCCCCAAAACCTAACATTTAACACCTATTAAGCCTCCCGTAACTCTATAGGTCTTATTTCATACTAGACATACCATAAATAACCTATGGAATACCTTAAAACTCCTAGCCCAAGCCATAATAGCCTTCAATTTTCAAATTACAATTTTGGCGGGAAAATGCCAATTTCAAATTCTAAGAAGGGTTCAACACAACTTATGACTTGAAATGATCTCTAATAGACCCCTATACCTTCCTAAATCTTAATCAAGCCCGAATTGACATAAAAACCAAAATTTTACTAATGGAAGTGATGATCCTGCATCAATTTTGGCAAGATATAAGAAGAGCATGTGAAGGTATTGTCTTTGTGCATATTACAACCAAATCGGGACTAAAAGATAGGAAGAGAGAGATGTTTAACAATGGGGGCATCTATATATTTACAAGAGGCCCGATGCAATGAAAAATATTGCAACTTGGTATATAAAACAACACACAACCTTCAACAACTAATAAAACACCTAACTACTTGTTCGAGGGGCATATAAAAATTTGTGTTGTGGTGGTTCCATCGAATACTATAGAGAGAGAGAGAGAGAGAGAGATCTTATTAGATAACATTAAAAATCTAGTTTCATGATGAACTTGTTGCTTGATAATGTCATTTGAGAATGTTGTTTGTCTTGTATTGTAATCTCATATTTATGTTTTCATAATAATTTGCACATCTTTCATAGCATTAGTTGAACTCATTTGGAGACAAACCTTGTAACCTCTTTTTCGAGGCAATCTAGTAACATTTAGAGCATTGTTTTGTAGTACTCCTTGTCTCTTATTTATGAGTAGTATTAAATATGCATGACCCAAAAATGAGAGATAATGACATATAACATTAATGTTTTGTTTTCAAAATACAAAATTTATGTCAAAATTTTAAACTCTACATAGGTAAACAACGTTGACATTTCCACAACTCCACTCAATGAATTTGAGAATATAGCCATGTCGAAATTTTGTTGTATAATCAACGTTGAAATGGAGAAAGTAAAATTGAGAATCATTAGATTATGAGAGAGGTTGAAAATTCAATGACTTCACATCAAATTGTTGACCTTAATCATCATGTCGAAATTTCAACATACAATCAAATGTTGATTTCCACACCCGTACATCAAAATTTGGGCCAAATGTTATATGGTTTTGACACAAATTGAATAGGCATCTAATCCTTCCTTATAATTTGAGAAAGTATTTGTTACATCTGATGTATTGTTTTTCAACATGCTGCTTACGAGGTCATTAGTCATCCTACATATCAATTTGAGAATGGATTTGCAAGCTAAAATTGAGGTGGATGTAAAACATCCCTACCTTTGCATGCATGGCTCACCAAAACTTATTGTCATCATGTTGCTCCATTTCTTTATGTTTATTTTGCTCAATATTCTAGTGACCAAAATTTCCTCTGGATTGGCAGCTCCAGATATCTTTTCTTAATGCAGTGGGGCATATCCCTAGCTAGATGTGCATATTCATGACTAATCGTGCATCTATAATAAAAAAGCATTCTATTGGTTATTCCCATTCTATTCCACCCATATCCAGCGTTATTATATCAGGTAGTATCTTATCAAGATCTAGATTGACACAAATACGAGCATAGATCAGAACTTTGAGGCTACATCTGAACTCTGAGGTTGCAATACATTCTCCCATGGCATTCCCCATCTACTTGAGTGTGTGTTCTTGCCAATGCTCACATAGGAGTGGTGCCAGCCTTAGCAATACTGAAATGGCGTTTGGGAGGCCTTATGTTGAGTTGAAATCTGACTTTGTTTTCAACAGTGGACCATGAAAAGTCTAGACTTTCTTCAAACATCATAAAGATGACCACTCATCCCGCTAATCTCCATTTATCTTGGACCCAAAGTCTTAGAAACCTCCCATATATCTCCATTATATTTAGGTATGGAAACAAATGTTTTTTGAGGAGTTTCCTTTTTAGGCAGCAACCATTTTCCTTCGTGGGAAAATTGGACTTTTTTATTATCCTTCTGGCATGGTATAGAATATGTTGGAGCTCTTTTTTACAAATCAAAGGCATTTCATTAAAGCAGTCGATCTAAAATTTTGGGTTGGACTTTTGATCGACAAGTGAGATGACCTGTGATCCAATCAGTCTAGTGTTGGATTGGGATCATGAAACCTGGTTGGTGGAGATGGTTTTTTGAGTTGTATTGAATGATAAGGAATATGGGTCTTCTGGACCTTAAATCTAGGGGCCAAAAGAAAGTTTGGAATGCAATTTAAGATTTTGTAAGTGACATTCCAATCATATATTTTATAGATCTCATGTAGAATAAAAGTCTCACTTAAATAAAGGAAGAAATCATTTTTATATGAAAGAAGCATAAAATTTATAAGATTAAACCCAGCCCCAGATTATTGTGGAAAGTGAGTCCACCAAATTTTGAACACGGAACATCATATCATGAAGCCAAGGTTGGCGGACAATGATTGTTTATGTAAAAGCACAAAGAATATAACCAAATGTCTTTCTTGGTATACATTAAAAACAAATATAATGTTGTCATAAACAATCTTTTCATATCGACTACATGCCTTTATAGGATGTAATGTCAAGGACTGCAATCAATAAAATGTTGTGTTATACAAAACAAATCTTTAGATGAAATGCCTGAACGGGAAGTGTCTAAGGACTAAAATCATTGTTATGAATTGGGCTTGCTAAAGAACCCTCCACGATTTATAACATGTTACTATAGTTAGGTGTAATATATATGGGAAAAAAATTCTTGCGTGGGTTTAAATATAATGTGATACAATAGTAGGTTTCAATGTAGGTTTCACAAATTTAGATCATGTATTTATGATATCATTTCTACATGGTCTTGTTTACAATGACATTCTAGCAAATAACGTGCATAGATATAGTTAAGGAATCTTTACTATAGTCATTAAGCTTATAAGCTCCTATTGAATTCCTAGCACGAAAGCCTTCAAGAAACGGTTTGTGATAACGTGCATTGCGTGAATAGTAACTAAGCATTGCGTGAATGATAACTAAAAAAACAAGATAAATTTGTTTGAAACACTGAGAATGTTCATAACCTGCACAAAAATTGAAAATACCCTCACCTTCCACTTGGTTGGGGAGTTTCTTCTCTTAGAATCAATACATTACATTCTGCCAGAAAGGGCTCTGTACAAAAAAAAATCCAGGATTCAACAAATATAAAGACAATCCCATTCTCTTTTTTAAGAAAAAGAAATGATTCTCACAATGAAAGACAAAATTTGAGAGTCTAATAGGACGAGGTCAAGGGGTAAAAGTAAAGTGAAAATCATAGTCAAGCGCCATGTCCAAATCCCAAGAAATAAAGTTAGAGAATACTACATGCAACTTGCTGAGCATGCCAACAGCAAGTCCCAAGTAAATTTGACATTAGAGATACCCTCGATCACTGCAACAGCTGAAAGTTAGCCAAAAAGAGAGAATTTACCATATTAAAGAACAAAAAACGAAAAATAAATTATGGGTGTACAAAGATACATCGAGTGAGTTTACCTGGGACATATTTGTAGATGTCCGCTTCTCCAAAGCCAACTGTGACCACCACCTTTCAGATTTACCTGTAGCAGATGAGTACAAGTTAATAGCCATGCCATTCTGCAAAAACAACAGAGATAAACATACAGCCATGCTTCAATATTGTGGAAAAATTCAAAATTACCTTCTAAGGGCACATACTATGTTTCAAGAGCCAGATATATTGAACAAATCTCTGGATGACTCAAAAGTTGAAACTCTACATGGAAGGAATTGTGACTTAAAAATTATTGAAATTAACTACGAAATAGAAAAGAAACAAGTAACTGCAATGCCTTCAGTTCAATACTTCTATGATGGCTGTCAAGATTACCCTCGCAGAAATAGAAGGGAAGTCAACAGAGAAGAGAATAAGGTGCACGATAATGGCATCACAACATAAAAGTACATCCACACAGGACACAACACAAATAAGAACTGTTGTCACCATTTTCAAATCACGATGACCATCTCCCAATACTCATTGATCCCTACCTGTCGGATGCCAATCCCAAGACAAAAGCCATTTAATGCAACAGCATGGCCAAATTTCTCTAAACAGTAAAGCACCTACAAAATACACCAAAAGTGTTAGGCTCACCTTGAAAGTGTCCAAACAAAAGCATCCTTAAACCAAAGAATTAAAAGCACGCAGTTCACTTGAAGTTGACTATTGCATGAACAGCTTGTAAACACATCTCATGGAACAACTATTACAGTTGTCAAGAACTGCAATGTACTGACTGCGAAAAAAATAACATAGCTAATCTGCAAAACAATTGCAAATGAATTTTTGTGAGAGATGTAAACAAATTCCTTCATTTCAAACACGCACAATGTTCTTGTGTAAATTATTTTTGAAGCTAAGTGGCATGAACTATTCATTTGTGAGAGATGTAAACAAATTCCTTCATTTCAAACACGCACAATGTTCTTGTGTAAATTATTTTTGAACTAAGTGGCATTAACTATAAACAAAGGAATCACTGTGTGAAATCTGGGGTGGCGAGAAAAAATCAGATTTTATTTTCAATTTCTGAAAAAGGTATGTGGTGCATGCCACACACAGCACCAAGTATATTTCCAAGATAACTGGGAATGAAAAAGTCATGAAATATGCAGAACGGTATCCATCATATCAATATTTTCCAATGTTCTGGTTGAAATTATTGGAGATGCTCAGCAAAGTAAGCTACAAGCTCAGTCCAAGTGCTGAATAAGGCACACGGTGCCATATTTGCAGCGGTGAAAATAAATCGGCTGTTATTTTCAGTTTCTGTTGAAAATGTCGTAAAGTTTTTGGAGTGCTAGACCAAGCTTTTGACTTCATGATATCATTTTGTATGGTATGTCACTGTCTTCAATATAGTAATGCATATCTATTGAAGCTCTGTTTCATAATATCATGGAGGAGTCATGATATTGAACTATTTTTCATATAACTTATACAATTCCAAACTGAATAGTTGGGAAGGAAAAGGAGGACATACAAAAGAAGAGGAATGCTTGAAGGAAAGGGAACTTCGTTGCTCCCATACTTTCCAACGATAATTGCTGCTGTATATGCAAAATTTAGTGGACTTGTTGAAAAAGCCTTGGAGATTTTTAAGGAAAAGCATTTTCAGGTTTAACATGAGACGCATCAACCAGATATGGTATAAAAATGTGTGTTTGTATGTGTCTAAAATTTGGTTGATGCCTCTAGCTAATTGACCTGTAAATGCTGTTGCTTAAAAATGTTAAGCCCAAAAGACATAACACTCTGGTTAATGGGACCACAATGTGTGTCTATGCACGGCGCATGGCCCCACATCCATGCACACGCATTAAAAAATTATATATGTATATATATATATATAGAAACATGTTCTACATATTCACCTCAATCTATTGTTATTCTGATGAATACCCAGTAAAGACATATGTTCACAATGCTTAACACAACATGGTCTATGGTTAATGGGACCACAATGTATGTGGATGCGCATGCACCTACATGCCTACACATGTGCACACAAATGCCATATATGCACAATGCATAACGCAACATGGTCTGTTGCACTGCAATGATTTCAGGATATGCACAAGCATTATTGGTTTGATGAAGCATCAAGACTTTAACAAAAATGTCTTCCCCACTGAAACAGATATTGTTGGATATGCAAACAACGATATTGTTGAAAAAGCATTGGAGATTTTTAAGGCAGAAGCATTTTCAGGTTTAACATCGGACTCATCATCCAAATATGATATATAAATGTGTATGTGTAAGAATATATATAAGGTAGATGCTTCTAACCATAAGCCTGAAAAATGCTTTTGCTTAAATAAATGTTACGTCCATAGGACCTAACACTCTATGGGACCACAATGCACACACATGGGACCACCCACATCCACACTCACACACAAACACATCTATAACAGTATATGCACATGCATATGTACACATATATGTGTAACAGTAAATGTATGTAAATGAAGATTGTTTTTAGGCCAGTGCACACTCAAAGACCAATTTGATGTGCAATCCCATTTACATTACATACTAGCAACAACATCCATAGATGTTTGTGGAAGACTGATAGGCACAAATTTATATAAAGACTTATTAACATGACACATGAAATAGAATACAAACTTATTTATGTTATGATAAATATACTTTGTATCTTAGTTACTTTTCATATTGAATTGAATTATAACTAATTGTATTTTGTAGTTTTTGATATATAATTATATATAGGCTTATAACTTTTTAGCTTCTTTTTTCGGTAGTCTATAAGAATTAGTGAGATGTACCAAGAATTTTTATATAATGCTTTGCTATAATTCTACAATATGAATTTCAATCAGTATATAATGTATGGAGGCATGTGTTGTACCTAATAAGATTGAATATGGAGACATATGTAATACCTAGTATTTTAGGGCAAACTTAGTTTACTAGGTTAATTACGCATTGTATTTACATTTTTACCTTAGGTAAGTAGTAATTCACTGGGGTAATTAATTGTTGTATTGTTATATGGTTTTATAACCATCTTTGTCATATTATATTCACGTAGGTTTAATTGTTACATAGTTGTAACAATCATATTTGTTTGTATTTCATATTGTTGTACTTCCCGGATGTATTTTGGAAGCTATTATAATTGTGTTTATTGTTGCACATGTGCAACATCTTGTTTGTCTACATATGTCTATACAATACCTATAAGTATTGCAACAATTCTATTGTGATTTGATTGAATATTAATAAAATTACGAGGTTTTCGTCCCTCTTCTAGATTTGGTATCAAAGAAGGATAGAGGAGCCTGCAAGCAGCGAGCAATGTTTTAAAAATCAGAACCGGACTCGGAACAGGTCGAGGGTTAGACCGGACAGGAACTGGAATCAGACCGGAACAAGACCGGTTCAAACTTTATGAACCAGTTTACTAAAAAACACATAAAAATTATATTTTTAATGAAAACAATATATTTGAAAGATTAGAAACCATGATTCCATCTATTACACACAAAATATGCAAAGTTTTCTCATGTATATACTATATAACATGTAAGAAAGGAGTTTATAGCAAAATTAGGGTTTAGGTCAGCTAAAAAGCTGAACTTTTAATTAAAAATATATTTTTTACAAAATTAGCACCGTATTACAGTCCTTTTTCCAGCTCGGCCGGTTCAGAGCAAAACCGGTCCACCGTTCCGGTTTGTATACCGGTTTGAAAAAAAATACATTGAACCAATCGAACCGGCCAGTTCCAGTTCCGGTTCGACCGGTTTTAAAAACACCTTGGCAGAGATAAAGTGTAGAAAGAGGAGCTTGGACAAGGATTTGCAGCATTTAGAGAGCCTATGCAGCCTCCTGCAACTTCCCAGCCCCATGACTGCATCCCCACAACCTCCTGTTCATTTTTCCAGGAAAAAGAAAAGCAATTTTTTTTGCACTGGTGCCTCCTGCACCAGGGAAAATTTTCTTTCTAGAGAGAAATTCTTATTCAAAAAGAAATCAAATCAATTTAAAATATATATATTATTTTTCCCCATTAGGGGTTTTCTCTCTAATTTAGAGGTTTATTTATTCCCCGCCATATTTGGAGGTCTTTGCTTTTCTCGACTCCCAACCATCGAGTTGGTTTAAGGGCTCTAACCGAGCCCCCATTGAGTTGTTTCATTGGAGGGCGGTGGACCCCTACACCGCCTCCTACCATTAATGAGTCGAAGGCTATACAAAGCGAGCTAAGGGAGTCGGCATCGAGTTGAAGGTTTTGCCTTAGTTGAGTCACCACGCTCGAGTTGATCACTCTCCCTTGAAAAAACCGAGTTGATCCTTCGCAATGATAGAATGAGCCCATTGTCAGAGAGTTCTCGCGTGAGCTTTTGAAGCAGCCGAGTCGTGTTGACCTCTAGGCCGAGCCCTTCGCACCGCATCCAACAACACAAAAAACATGACAAAAAACATTTGACTGGATCTCATCTATTGAGCCTTGGCCAGCTCTATGCACAACAAAGACCAACGCAGCGGCCATCTAATAAAAATGCGTGGCAAAAGCAAACATACAACGGATCAATCAAAAACAAGTGATAACAAAAATAAAAATAAACGAGGTAGCAATAAGCGGCGAAAGCAAAAGGAGCTCGGATCCGTTATCTACGGAAGCCCTAATCCGCCATTCCTCCTGCGCGACACCCACGTGGTCTCCAATCAAAGCGACACGTTGCATTTTATAAGGTTAGTGCCTTTATTTACAATTCAAATAGAAGTTGCTTCATTTTATATCCCAAGCGCATTGAGCGTTGTGGTGGTTAGGAGGAAGGCTTTGGGAGTGGGAGGCGTTGGGTTTGACCCCCACCCCAACCGACTTTTTTTTTTATATATTGAAATTTGGTGGAGAAAAATAGCATAACCACCATCTTTAGTGGTGGAAAACCCCACTAAATCCCCTAGTTATAACCAAACCCCACTCTAAAATTAGCGAGAAAACCCTATTTTGTTTAAAATTTCATTCTAAGCAACTTTTTCTAAAGGAAGCGCATCTAAAAATTGCATTTTCAGCTGTTTTTCCCACGGTGAGCCATAATGAGCTCCACAGGCCTTCAGGGCCTCGCAACAAAAAAATATCGCATGCCATTCAATTTTTTTGCATATTAAATGTAGTCATATATTTTTAATGTATTTTCAGTGGATTGTACTAATTTGCAAGTTGCCATATTCAACCGCAAATATTGTAACTGATAAAAAAACTAGCGAGAGATTTGAAATAAAATCGGTAAAATTTGATTCGTAACACTCACGCGATCTTCGGATATCTTTTGAGCGTTCGGTATATACAAAGTGCCTCTAGAAAGCACTTACAAGTAAAGTCGTCGCGACTACTACTGCACTTAACACCTAATATAGCTGCAACAACGTCCCGAGCATCGTCTCTATAAATTGACGTGGAGAAATAAGGACACAGTGCACACACTTTAAGCCCTCCCATCCGTCTCGTATAAACGATTGCACGACATAAATCCGGACACTGAAATTATCCGAGTATATAACGAAGTTACGCGCGCATATGAGGATATTTCTTTGAGTCGATGTCAATAATCAAACAGATCCCTTTCAATATTGTCTTGATACCACATATCGAATTCTTTCACATAGGTTAACGCATCTTTCACGACGTTAACGCATCTTTCACGTATCGCCATGTATATCGAAATGGCAAGCTTCTTCCACATACCGATAAGTATATCGGAAGGGCACACATATAAAAAGGTTCGATATATCGAACTGACGGTATATAGATTGGGAGACCTTATACCTAGAGTGATAAGAGTCTTACCCTTTGTCAATGAATTCAGAAAATGGGCACCAATGCCCCTAAGTTATTTCTTCCAAACTCACAGCTCCTAAGAGGAGATAATTATGCTACATGGAAGACTAAGATCAAAACACAACTTGAGTTTGAAGAGATATGGCATGTTGTGAATGGTTCCGCAACCAAATCACCAGATGATGCAACCCAACAGAGACAGTTTGACAAGGCCAATCAGAAGGCCAAAGTCATAATCTTGTTCGCAGATCTCGATGAAGTGCAACCCCACATTCGAGATGCCAAAACAGCCAAAGAAGCGTGGGATAAGTTAAGCACCGTGTACGAGGCCAAAAACAAAAACACAATTCTGAATTTGCAAAGTCAATTACATACATTGAAATTTAAACAGAACAATAAAGTGAAAGCTTTCTTGAGGAGAGTTGCAGAATTGTGGGCTTCACTTCTAGCCCTGGAAAAGGACGTTATTGTTATAGCTCTCATTCCCATTGTTTTGAGAGCACTGCCTCCTTACCGCATTTTTGTGATGACACTAAACTTGTCAAATCAAACAGTTACTTTTGACAAGTTAGTGAATCTACTGCAACAAGAAGAAGCAATGCACAATAAAGATGAAGAGGAGTAGGCACTCTCTTCTCATCAAAAAGGAAAAGGAAAAACAAAATTTCATTCTTCCAAAAAATCTCAAAAATAGCATCAGCAAGGGGACAAGAAAAAGAAGAAATGTCCTATCTGCAACAAAGGACATGATGTGAAAGATTGTCGGTACAATACATATACGAAAGGTTCATCAAGTAATTCTAGACCTCGAATCAGCAAGTTTCATATGGGATAGTCACACTACAATCAAGGGCAGAATAAGGGGAAATGGTGAAGAAAACCCTATCAGCAAGGTAATGTAGTTGAGCAAGGAGAACATTCAGACAATGAAGACTTCTTACACATTGCTCGTTCCAGTGAACCATCCATGTCATATAGTGATGTTTGATATGTTGATTCGGGAGACACTCGACACATGACCAGCACAAAGACTAGTTTTTCACCATGAGGGACACGCCTTCGAAAAACCATGTTTCGTTAGGTGATGATTCTTCTTACATTGTACAAGGAATTGGCAACATTTATCTACCTCTTGGTTCACAAAATTATAGATTAACAGATGTATTATATGTCCCTGGCTTAACAAAAAATCTGCTATCAGTGAGTCAACTTCTAGATCATAATTTGAAGATTGATTTTGATAGTCATTCTAGTAAGAAAGTGTGTTTGATTTGAGACAAATCAAGAGGCTCAAAAATTGTTGCAAAATCCTCCAATGTGGGATGTATGTTCCAGCTTGACTTTGTTCATAGGGATGATCAAGCACTTGTGGCTAATAATTCTTCCTCAAAGACAACTTCAAATATCTCGAAACACTTCGCCGATACAACATGGTGAGAGGCTTGCCATCTCTCCAGAAGGATACAGATAAGTGTCCTCACTGCCTAACAAGAAAACAACACAGAGCTTCATTCTAGAAGAGTACTTATCAAGCTTTAGGTAAGCTTGATCTGGTTCATATCGATCTTTGCGGTCCGATGCAACCTAGTCATTCTAGATTTCAATATTTCATGTTATGTGTTGATGACTATTCAAGAAAAATGTGGATATTTTGTCTTCGTAAGAAAAGTGAAGCTTTTGAGAACTTCAAAAAGTTCAAAGTGGTTGTTGAGAACGAGACTGGTCATCATATCAGATCTCTCCGCTCAGATCAAGGGGGGGAATTCACCAGAATGAGTTCAAAGCCTACCTTCAAGCTCACGGGATTCGTCGACAGATGCCTCCTCCACACACACCACAAAGAATGGTGTTGTTGAGAGAAGAAACCGTACTATCATGGAGATGGTGTGTTGCATGATCGATGATTCTGGACTAGCGAGGACATTTTGGGCAGAAGCAACAAAGATAGCAGTATATTTGTTGAACAGAGTGCCCACAATTGCTCTTGATGGAGTAACACCACATGAAGCATGGTGAAGTAGAAGCCATCCATTGCACACCTTAAGAGTATTCGGGTGCAAAGCTAGCATGCATTACCCAAGCAGAACAGAAAGAAGTTGGATATGAAGTCATAGAAATTCGTCTTCATTGACTACAGTGAAGAGGCTCTTGGGTACAAATTGATGGATCTGAAGACCAGAAATGTCTCCACCCGAAGAGATGTTGAGTTCTTTGTGAAGAAAGAAGCTGAGACTCCCTCTCTAGACTCACCTGATGTAAATATTTCTCCTATTATAAAAACAGAAATTGATGTTCCCGCTGATGATGACAGTGATGATGGGGATGATGGTGATGATCAGACAAGACCACGACCCACGAGAACAATACAACGTATGCCCAAGTGGTATACTAATATGATTCAAGATGCAAAATTGGATGCTCCACCGGATACATCCACCACTAGACCACGGACTCGCAATAAAGCACGAGAAGTAAACTTTGTTTTGATGAGTAGAGTTGTTGAATCTGTTGAGCCCTCTATTGTCCAAGAAGCCCTACAGTCAAAAGCTTGGAAAGATGCCATGGATGCTTGAGTATCATCAGTAATGAAAAACAATACTTGGTAGTTTGTTGATCTTCCACCAAGGAAGAAACCCATTGGTTGCAGATGGATATTCAAAACAAAGTACAAAGCAAATGGGACCATAGACAAGTACAAAGTGAGATTGGTAGCAAAGGGGTATGCACAAAAGGAAGGCATAGACTATGAGGAGACATTTGCTCCCACAACTAAGATCAAAACGATCAGGATGATCTTTGCTCTAGCTACTCGGTTTGATTAGAAAGTCCATCGATGGACGTGGAAAGTGTCTTCTCGAATGGAGATCTACAAGAAGTCTACATGACTCAACCAGAGGGTTATGTTGTACCTGGAGAAGAAATAAAGGCATGCAGACTCAGGAAATCTTTGTATGGCCTTAAACAAGCACCCCGGGCTTGGTACATCAAAATTTATGAGCATCTCGTTCAAAGCATGGATTCATCAGAAATCCATATGATCCCAATCTATGCCTCAAAAGCAAGGGGGAGATTGTGATTATTGTTGTCTATGTCAACGATCTAGTCATCACTGGCAATTCAGTGAAGATGATCGATGCAACGAAGAAAGATCTTAATCGATCGATTCAACATGACAAATCTCGGGCTCATGCACTATTATCTTGGATTGGAAGTATGAGAAGGAGAATCACATATTTGTTTCTCAGTTGAAGTATACCAAGACAACGCTCGAGAAATTCAGGATGATGGATTGCACACCTATTGCTACACCTATGGAGACAAGACTGCAATTATCTCGTTCAAATCCATCTCCTGTGGTAGATGCAACTCTCTATCGACAGTTGATTGGGAGTCTCATTTACCTAACTTATACTAGACCAGATATCAACTTTGCAGTGAGCTATCTTTCCAAGTTCATGCAGAAGAACCTAGAGTTTGTCATTGGAAGGCAACAAGGCGGATCTTGAGATATCTCAAGGGTACAGTGGATCTTGGTCTAGAGTACAAGAAGAACAATAACTTCTTCTTGACTGGATATTCAGATTCAAATCATGCAGGTAACATTGATGATGGAAATCCACTTCTAGATTTGTATTTTTTTGGGATTTGGACCAATATCATGGGGAAGCAAGAAACAAAACTTTGTTTCTCGCTCTTCTACAGAAGCTGAATATCATGTTGTAGGTGGAGCTGTCTGTGAAGCGATATGGCTACGTCGCATACTGGAAGGACTTGGAGTACCACAGAAAACCTACCACCATGTATGTAGACAATGAAGGTGTTCTCAAACTTATTCGCAATCTAGTGTTTCACAAGAGAACAAAGCACATCGAGGTACATGTTCATTTCATATGCGAGCATGTCTTGAAACACAACATACAACTTTAGTTTTTCCCAACAGTTGAACGAGCAGATATCTTCACAAAGTCACTTGCACGTGACAAGTTTGAGATGTTCAGAGAGTTCCTCTCCACCTCACTTGAGGCAATGCAAAATTAAGGGGGGGAATGTTAGGGTAAACTTAGTTTACTAGGTTAATTATGCATTGTATTTACATTTTTACCTTAGGTAAGTAGTAATTCACTGAGGTAATTAATTGTTGTATTGTTATATGGTTTTATAACCATATTTGTCATATTGTATTCACGTAGGTTTAATTGTTACATAGTTGTAACAATCATATTTGTTTGTATTTCATATTGTTGTGCTTCCGGATGTATTTTGGAAGCTACATAACTGTGTTTATTGTTGCACCTATGCAACATCCCGTTTGTCTACATATGGTTGTACAATACCTATAAGTATTGCAGCACTTCTATTGTAATTTGATTTTATTGAATATTAATAAAATTACGAGGCTTTCGTACCTCTTCTAGATTTAGGCTTCAAAAAGGGCATCTTATTTATACATCAAATTAGTATCATTTTTTTTCGAATATTAGTAAACTCCCAAGAAGATGGGCTATATGATAGCATACCTTATTTGTTAATGTAAAAGGAAACCATACACCAAATTGTAAATGAAAAACCCCACCATGCATCAAATTGCTATTTTGTGAATGTAACTATTAACTTGTCCCTTTTAAATTTAAATACGAGTTCAATAATTTATAATTAACATCTTTAAAATTACTAAATTTTATAATTAACATATTTAAAATTACTAAATTTATAAGTACGTATAAAATTGGTAAAAAGAAATTCAAATTAAAAGTTGAACATCATAACATCAACTCACCGCATGCCATGTAGAGACAACTCTTTATGTTAAACCAATTAGAGACCAGTGTTCACGAATAATATAATCTATGATCTATTTATCAGACTTTTTCGTGTAACTATTCTATGGTTGCCCTACAGCAGCCGATTCTAATGAATTATGAGTATAAAAATACCAACGCTTTAATTTCTATATTATGAAAGAGAGCATACTTCTCTTATTGGGTGAAAATTGTACGTATGCCTCGAATAGAAGAGGTTGCAACAACATGAGGGATATTTTTCCTGTTCATTTTCCACAACCCATGTCTACTATGCTCTTCAAATCTTTAAAACCCTCAGTACCTATTTTCAATTTGGTTAATCACTGCCAGGGTAAACAATGCCATGCAATCATTGATGATATTCGAGTCCTTCTATTAACATCTTGTGTGTCTGCATCAAAACTTGAGTTCTTCTCTTTGACGAAAAAATGTTTTGCAGTTTTGAGGGCACATTGAACTTCACCACTGAATTGGGATTGACGGAAAATGCCCTGGTAGAGAGATATTGGGAATGCGAGAGGTAATCCAGATGGAGATTTTCTGTAGAATGGTGGACAGAAACGTCATGGAGAGAGAGATCTGTTGGGGCCTTGGCATCCAATAATTTCAGGAATTTCAAGGAGCACGGCAGATTTCAGGACAAGGACGGGATCAAATGAGAAGATAGTTTGAAAAGCTTTCTGTCTGCGCCTGCAAATTCCGAAGAACTCGTGCATCCATTTCTATGAAAATATTTTATTTCAAGGCTGCAGAATTAAACAGTATGAACTTTATACGATTCTTTTCCTCCGTCTCCCTTTTTAAGTCTTTTATCTTCCCTGAGTTCCCTCCAAGTGCAAGAGAAAGTATGGCAACAGCTGTAGATCATATAAAATATTAAATTACAATACCAAAACTACAATGATCTAAAAAGCTTCTCAAGAATATCCACCTATAGAGGTCTATCGGCCAATTATTTGAATATTTCACCCTTGAGTATTGACCTCATAACCAAGCCAAATCTTGCCATTCAAAGTTGCATGAGAAGACTTGATAACTGACCAAATATCATTGTCGCTTTCAAATTTGGATCTAATCCATAAATGGCTGACCAAATCTAGGTTGAAGTTGTAGCAGGCAAGAGAGAGGCTAACAATTGAGGTCACTCTGTTTTAGTGTGAACAGACCCTGGCACCTAAGGTCACTTGGAAGGAATGGCCAATCGTATAGTCTCCTTGGACAAAAATCTTAATTACATCGGATTAAAAAGTAAGATAAATTGCAATAGCCAACACACACCCACTTTCGCAGCAGGCAAACATTTCCACACACGTTTCTCTTTGTTATTATTATCATCAAATGAGCATTTTCAAGGTCCCTCACTTTATGCGTAGGGTAGTACAATCATGGATCAACAACACAGTCAATCACAATACTCTGGGAATCAGTGAATCGGCAAGGTTTAGTTTACTTCCAAGATTAGTCATGAGATCAAATCCTTAAAGGTACAAAATTTAAACACTATATAAGGTAAAGGGATAGACATCCCAAGTGGGCTTTCAAAGAAGGGCCTTGTATGACAAATTGGCATCTGGCTTGGCCCTGACATAAAATACCTTCACCTTCAATAATATTTGAAGGAATGGAATTGCACTTTGTGGCATGGTTTCAAGACCATGAATTACAATTAAAAAATATATATCATCAAGGAACTTTGAGCGGCTGGCTTTTTAACTAAGCGTGTATTTGTCATGTAGATTTCAAAACAAGAACAGATTTGCTTTGTAAGACAATACCTGAATTTGGTTGAAATTAATGGATTCTCTAATCTTGAGCCCCGCGTAGATATTCAAATATCTTTTCCTTCTCTCCCAACCACCACCGCTCACAGGCATTTTCTTCTATTTTGGCCGTTAAATTTAAATTGCCCGCCAAAGCAACTGGCCACGTGGCAGGTTTCCGGCGTTCTCCTAACCAAAGGTTTTGGTCGGACGTGAAGGTCGCAAAATTAACCACAATTGATAAGCTTTCGGGTCCGGAGCGGGAGGTATATGCCACGCATCGCCATTCCATCAGTCTCCCAACGAAATGCCCTTGGCAGACGTGGACGCTTGCGGAATGAGCCGCATTAAATATCCTTTCGGGTCTCTAGTCGGACGAGGCAGAGTCGGCAGATATATATTATAGATCAGTGGTCCTAGGCGGGGCACGTGGCAGCATTCCGCCACACTTCACTGCGATGGACTCCGGCGGACTTGAGCTTGGCAGAATAAACCGCCAACTATATAGGTTTCGGGTCCGGGTCATGGGTCAATGACAAATGGATGACTCGCTGCGGCAGTATATATATAATGTATATACCTATGGTAGAGGACCTCCGGACGTTTCTGCAACTGTGCTAAATTTGACAGCCTTTTAGACGTTTTTCAAACGGGATTAAATTTGACAGCTGTTTGCACGTCATTTTTACTTTGCATGCAATTTTTAACTCGTTTCTATTTTTGAGATCCTATTTTTAACTGCTGTTTTTTCGAATCCGCCCTAATTTAAAAGTTGTTTGTTCGGTTATCTCATCAAATAAGGAATTTGTAGCGAAAGAGGGATCCGAGAAAGTGAAGGGCGTTGCGTAGGCAGACGAGAGTTTTGTCTGAGTCGGCAGACAGCATTGTTTGGTATGCACGACCTCGGCCAAGCTGCAGGTAAGGTATTTTTGTTGCTTTGTCTCTGTTTTATTGTTCATAAGTTCATGGCAAACCAGGCTGTTTATTCACGTGGAAGAGCAGGCAACCTAGGCATCCTAAAAGACTGAAACATTTGAACCTTGTTCCCACGTGACCCAGTTGATGCGATCAGGCTAGCAGAGAATAAAAGATATTGTCCTGCATTATCCATCTACTATGAGAAAACATAACAAATTCAGTATTTTATTGTTATTTATTCCTCTTGAATTAAGATATTTAAATATTTATTGAGAACATATGCATACCATCCAAGCAACGGACCAAACAGCATTCGGGCGATGGAGATGGCGTTAGGCCAATTCACAGAAGCAATGGCATTGGAAGCCGAATTTTCCCATTCCGAGGCCCCTGCATTCAACAAGCTCGCCCCGTCAAATAATTGAGCATCTGCAACTTGCCACCTGACCCTTGCATTCTCTGCTAAATGTTTTCTAACAAATAAGTTTATACACTACTCTTTCTTCTGTTTTTTATCCCCTTCCCACTCGTTGTCTCTGAACACAAATTTTCCAGGGGGGTAAAGAGGGGTGGCTGACTGGGACAGTTGCCACGTCGGCGAGCACAAGAACAATGGTCCAGAATATGCAATCCACTTGTTAAAGGGAAAATAGAGTCCACTCTGCGAGGAGGTTGAGCTGAGGGTAAAAGAAGAAGTATTAGGGTTTAGAGGAGAGGGAAAACTAGACCAGACCGGGCGGATATCAAAAGAAAAGGAACGAAGAGGCAAAGGAGGAGGAGGAGGAGAAGGAGAAGGCGAGTGGTCTGAGGGTGCGGGAAGTCGAGACCAAGACCAGTGCGAGCTTGCCTTTGACCAGGCCTTTCGAGCGGCGCGGGTGAATGCCATTACCACTCTATCGGGGTTTCATAACCGTAACTTTTCATTGCAATTTGTTGGATCCTGGGGCAGAGTTTGGTTTTTCGACCTCGGCCCAGCTGCAGGTAAGGTTTTTTTGTTGCTTTGTCTCTGTTTTATTGTTTTTTGTTGTATGCACTGATGCGGGGTTTAGACACATTCATTTTTGGCGGCGGATGTGGTGGTCGGATTGTTCTCAGGGAGGCACTTTGCTCTCTGCCTTCTTCTATTCATGTTTATTGAATACGTCTCTGATTAAATAAAAATGCATAAATATTTTTTTATACACCTCGGTATGATTTGGGAAAGTAGTTTGTATAGTTGTTTACTGCAGGATTTCGGGATTTGAGTTACAGATGTGGATCGAGAGTGTTGGTAGGAATCGCAGAACTCGGTTATGTGAAACAGTTTTAAGTTTGACTTGCATTAAATAGGGATGAGAAGATCAAAGTTTGTTAGAAGAAATCCCGGGTATAAAAATATTGGTACTTGGGAGTAGGTATTCATAACTAAAATTGTAAAGTTATTTTAAGTGTATAAAGTTGTCCTTTAATCACACTTGTTTTTCTAGGTAATGGAACTCTCAAAAATGTTCTTTTTCATGCAACAATTTCTTTTGGTTTTGCCTCGCTCTAATTTTTATAACCAGCGAACTCAAAACTGATTGATAATGACGTAAATTGGTGTAGCCACACTGAATGTGGAAAACAGGACATGGAGTATTAGTAGCACGCCACAGAGGCCTCTTAATCCTAAATCTGAACCATACTGCCATGATTGTATATCTGATTGGAACTTGACAGGGTATGACGGGAATGTGGTTTTGGTGTACACCAGATATCTACGCTTGTGGAAGTTGGATGAAAATAATAATTCATGGGCAGAGGCGAAGCCATTTCCTGAAAGTCCGTGTAATCATTTTAACACTAACACCCAGGTTGAGAGCCCTTCTTATTGTGTTTGCACTATCATGGCGTGGAGGATCAAAGGGGGCATAAGACCAACAAATTGCTAGGGTCCTCCTGGAATTTCCTTCCTGCCAAGTTGAAAACATGTAGAGACATGGCTAATATTAAAATAGAACTGAAACCCAAAACACAAAGCTACACCTGATATGCAATTGCAAGAGATCGGAGCCCACGTTCAACAAACTTGTCAATTATGGTATGAACTCTGCGCTCAATTTTTGATTTGTTATGTGTCAGGTTGAGGATCTGGAAACAAGTGACTTCACATGAGATTCATTTTGATGAAGGGAAAACTCTTTGCAGTAACAAAAGAAACTATTGTGGAAAAACAAACTTGTACCTGCTCGGGTGCACCTTTGCTAACTCTATGCATTGTACCTTGACCATCAATGTAAGTCAGCGTTGTGCGTTTATCTATTGGATTGAAAGGAAGAAAGTGAACTTCTTGAATGTCTGCCCTTGCCTTTGGAATAATGCAATTCAAAAGCAAGGCCAACAAACAGAAAATCAGTATAATATGATCTGACAAACAAATGACTTGCCGGTTAGATCATGCCATGTCTACATACCTCCTTAGGATCAGCAAGAATCCCAACAATAGCTGCATCAATGGAATCTCGATTCTTTGTTCTGGATGCTCTGGCAGCCATCAAGACCACCGTATCCTTGTCAATTCCTTTTGCAAATACCTGTCAACAAAATGATGTACACTTAACTTCTGGTCTAGATATTTGCAATAAAGCTCAAGCATTAGGACACAGTTAATGTCTGACCTCAATCAGATTCTTGTCCACAGTAAGCTTGTTAAGTGTTAATGTTCCAGTCTTGTCACTGCATAACACATCCATTCCATCCATTTCTTCAATCGCAGTCATCCTTTTCGTAATAGCACCCTGCGAAAATGGAAGCAAGCACAGATATTGACTCCATTTTATATAAAAATAGAAACAGTGTAGCATTATATATATATATATATATATGAGCTCAACTAGAGGTTGTATTTGGGGCATTCCAGTAGTTTTCGCAGCTCTCCTTCGCACATATAAAAATGAATAGAGATTGCATACTATTATTTTGTGTATTTTACTTTTGAATATTGCCACCATATGTAATGATTAGTTGAGCTATATATATATATGAGCTCAACTAATCATCTACATATGGTGGCAATGTTCTAAAGTCAAAATACACAAAAGAATGGTATGTAATCTCTATATTCATTTTTACTATTTTTAAATATATATTTTGTTATATGAGCTCAACTAATCATTACATATGGTGGCAATGTTCTAAAGTCAAAATACACAAAATAATAGTATGCAATCTCTATATTCATTTTTACTATTTTTAAATTTATTTTTCATATTTTGTTCCATGTGCGGGAGAGCTGCGAAGAAAACTACTGGAATGCCCCAAATACAACCTCCTAGACAACTTAATGAGCTTTGGATTGCGCCTTCGAGGGACACGTTCATTCTGAGCAAAAAGTAGATGCGAGATTTCAGATATGGTGGAACAATTGGGGACACCAACCTTATTCTTCACTCTAAGTGCTGCAGACACTAAATGGCCAGATCTCCACAATATTATACCGGTGAATGCCCAATGATCCTCGAGCCGCACAACATTGGAGAACACTTAACATTGTCTCTAACCCTCATCGAGTATCAACATACCTGCATCATAGATTCACAATATTTCGGGAAGAAATATTGCAGAAGGAACTTGGAGCAGTAGACTTTTGGTATAGGTAATCAAATCTACTTATTTCAAAAAAATTCCAAACTACATATCTAATATTTATGTTCCCTCGTCTCGCAGATATGAATGGCAACATAGAGGCTCCACACATGTCCACGGTTTATTGTGGCTCGAAAATGTGCCAAAAGTTGACGAAATGGACTGGGAGGATACAACAGTTATTGAGGTGACAAAACAATACTATGATAAGTTCGTGTCTGCTTGGAACCCCCGCCCAGCTTGCAACCGCTTGGATTTTGTTTACAGGTCACTCCTAGACGACCCTTGCTTGCTAGATACAACACAAATTCTATCCACCTCCCCGCATACAGACCTTGAAGAACTGCTTAATCGAGTTCAACGCCGCACTAAATGTTCAGAGAAGACATGCCTGTGTAGAAAATAATCATAGCTGCAGTGCAGGTACAATGCCCCCTGGGCCACACAACCTACTTCTTCCTTGCACGTTGAAAGTGATGGGAAAATTAAGTACCTCCCTTCCATAAACGATGATAGATTGAACATCCACAATCGAACAATGATATACATATGGAGAGCAAATGTCGATTGCCAAATAGTACTTTCCCTACCACGTCGTTCTTAAGTATATTACAAAATATGCTTCGAAAGCCGAGCAACGTTCAGAAACATATCACCAAATGCTATCAAGATTTTCAAGAGACGCAGACACAAATTCTCTAGCACATATCGCGATCCGTAAAATGCTCACAGAAAGCATTGTTGAACATGACATAAGCGCACAAGAAACATGCCACATGCTGCAAAAATTGCCACTTGTTATGTGCAACCATCCATTTGTATCATTAAATGTTGGAAAAAATTTCGAGACGTGTCGTTGAAAGTGACGCCGATGCACAACAAACAACCGCTTTCTTGGATGCATATAAAGTTTGTCCAACAACCATGGAACACCTACCACTTATTCAAGTTGCTCAAGATTGGAGCTACAACAAGAACTGTAAAGGTGAAAAATGGAAAAAGCAACCGACACAAGCAATTGTTCGGGTCCACCCGAGATTTGTGGATGTCCCAGCTCAGGATTCAACGTCATATGACCTTTTCTGTTGGCCAGAACTCCTTTTATATAAGCCTTTCAAAAATATTGCGTCTGAATTTGGCTCAACCCCACATGACATCAACGACACTTAGGACATGTTCAAGCACAACTATAGACCATGGCATGTTCTACGCACTACCGCAGACACATGACACATTTATAAATAGTGTTTGTAGCACCATAGTGAATTATATATTTCTTGTTTAGATTTTCTGTGATTCTCATTATGTCATCTTACATGTGAAGTGCCATGTCCATGTGCAGTATGACCAACCTTGGAGAACCTAAATGTAACAAATAAATGTGTGAATAAATAAATTCTAATAAGATATTGCTTTCTGATTTGTTGTATGATAATCTATACAATATGAAATCATGTCTAGCCATGTTAGTTATATCACCTTGGGGGTATCAAATGTATTCATGTTTAGTGCAAATAAAATTGGCCAGAAAAGGATACCGCTCATGATATAAAATCTGCAAATGTATGGAAGTCTTCATGTATTCATGATATAAGATTTGCAAATGTATATGTACGAATTTGTAACAAATTTGAAATGTAGAGATAACACCTTTAAATTTAATGCTTCATATATATTCCTATAATTACAAAATCAAATAACATATACCATTCGGCGTTCACATCTCATGAAACACATGCGACTAAATAAATTTGTTGAATGCCTCGATATTGAAAGGCAGGTAAAGGATCCATCTGTCATCGAATTTTCATTTGATCAGGTTTGGTCTTGTGTACTGAATGTCATAATATTAAAAAGATCCAAGGATTAAATTTAATGGTTGTATGACAACATTTATGGTTCTTTACCATAAAATACAATTGATTTTTTTAAATGTTGCCTGACAAGGCAGGGTGGACGGCAAAATTCAAACCCTCACCCTCCTAAAAATATTCCTGTAATATTGTGCAAATTCCAATGGTTACAGAGATGGCTGGTTGGTCTAAGGTGCTACATTAAGGTTCTGGTCCAAAAGGGCACAGGTTGTGTTAGAAAAATAACCAGTGTAGAGAGAAACAATCACAGTGAAAGCAATAAGAAATAAACAGATCTAAAACACATACACAGATATTACGTGGAAAACCTGGTAATGTACCAAGAAAAAACCACAGGCAAAGGTCTCTCAGTATTTTATTACTCAGGAATAAATCTGCTGTTACATCAATGGCAGTCACCATGCACTAGCTCTAATGATTACAATCTTGTACAATCGTACAACTTTACTATTCATGGGTTCCTTTTATAGAAAGAACTCGTAGTACAAACCATGTGTAGTACAAACCACATACCGTACTGTACGGTCTTCCCCAAAAACGTGTTGTACGAACTCCAAAAAAATCTGGCACACCCAGCGGATGCGATTCTAAGGGACTCCGTACGCTCGAGTCAACCTGCCAGCTTGGTCGCTACCTGCTCACTCAATGCTGACTTCACATACCAACAGGTTGAAACCCCACTCTCAACATTCAATCATTTATTCATCAGTTCTAATGTACCAGGCTCAAGTTCCTATGTTATTACAAGGGCATGGGTTCATCAGTTCTGAGGTGCCAGGTTCAAGTTCTGGTTCTTACAAAGGTGTGGATTCAAATCAAATTACTAAAACTAAATTCAATACCTGAGGGCTGTAGTCCACTGATAAAATCCCAGGAGTTAACAATAGTGGGCACAACTTCAAGTTGCAGCCTGTTTATCAATGCATCCTTGATAGACTGTTTGCTCTGGTAGACATTAAAATCATCCGTATATTCACTCTTTTAGATGGCACCTCATCCCTAGAGTACCCTCCGTGTTCCCATAGACTGTTTTCTCTGGTCACACAAACTGTTTGATCTTTCATTCCTGTTTGATATTTCCTTCATTCACTACTTGAGATGGCACCTCATCCACAAAGTGCCATCTATAGTCCCATACATTGTTTGGTCTCTATAGCCTCGTGAAAGTCAATAAAATCTTTCATTCCCTTTATAGTACCCTATATAGCCCGATACATTGTACGGTCTCTGTGGTCTCATGAAGGTTCAATAAAATCTTTCATTCATTCACTCACTTCTCATGATGGCAACTCATCCTAGAGTATCCATAACTAAAAATAAAAACATTCATTCACTCCTTGTGATGGATGAGGCTTTTTTTCATTCATTTAGTCTTAAAGACCTCATCCCAAATTATCCATAACCAAAAATAAAAACATTCATCGACGCCTCAAAGATGATAGAGAACCCATAACTAAAAATAAAAAAACAAATTCTTAAAATCTTTCATTCTTTCACTACTTGAGATGGCACCTCGCCCCAAAGTATAACCAAAAATTGATTCTGGCTTTGCAAGGTTTCAGTTATAATTGTACTGGCTTTGCAGATTTTTTTTTATTTTTATTCTGATAGACGTGTTATTAGTGGATTAAGGGTGCCCATCTCTGACATGTATCAGGCAATCGATGGTTGCAGCTGAATTTTGAGTTGAAATACAGATAACGTGCTGCTGAATCGGAGCCATCCATGTGGCAGTGCAACTTGCATTAACAAATATGTTTCGAAACTGTGTTGCTACCATGAAAAAATGGCAGTGATGATATTAGAAAGCAACACAGTTTGAAATGTATTTCTTGATGCAAGTTGCATTGCCACATTGATGGCTCAGATTCAACAGTGAGCCATCCATATTTGAACACTAAATTCAACTGCAACCATCTATCGCCTGACACATCGGAGATGTGCACCCTTAATCTGCTAGTAACACACCTATCAGTGTAATCATCATTGTCGTTTTTTCCCAGCAACCATTTTTCTGTGTTGGCTCTATCTGGGAATGCATTTATATCCAACATGCTTGAAGTTCAGAACTTTTGATTTACATATGGCTACTGATTATTTTCTTTGTGAATTCCACAGCTAGAATTGGCAAGAATAGCTCCTTCAACCTAGAGTAAGTGCATCAGATCTTAAATTAAGAAAGCAAGGAATCTCTTTCACACCTGGACATTAAATGGTACATTTTAATGGTTTTATTAGTAAAAATCCCTCCTTGTAAATCAGAGAGCAATTTGCACTCAACAACATAAGAAATCATATGGAGTTTCAGTCTAAAACTTTTGATCCGGCAGATAAAATCTACCTATCATTCATATGACCAACCATTGGAGGGGCTCAATTATTGATGATTTTTCACACATCGCCTATTTTCCTACAATTACTCGAGCTTAAAACTGAAAAGGGGGATACAAAGTGCTACAACAAGCAAGCATTGCAGTTGGGTTTCAAACCTGGAACCTATTGGATTTTCCCCATTTTTTATTTTGGCCCCTTTAAGCACAAATTGCACTCACGTGAATAATGCGAGCGAGACCGAGATGATAAAGTGAAGCACAAATAGCAGATATTATTTGGGTAGGAACAATCTGAGTTGTGGAATAGGTGTGGGACATGCAGGTATTTAATTCCCACCTTTTCTTTCCAACTTTCCATTCATGTCTTCGTCTTATCCAAGGCTGGAAATTGACTGTCTGTGGACTGTTTTTGTGATTTTGACAGTATATGACCGATAAAAATCTGAGGCACCTGTAAATAATTATAGGCTGATAATTTAACAAACCATATAATTTTTTAATACTCTCTAAGAATATATATATATATATATATATATATATATATATATATATATATATATATATATATATATATAATTTGAGAAAATATAAAACTCATTAATATTCATTCCAAGAAATCATGAAAATTTGTAGGTAAAAACTGCAATTTACCACCACATGAAAGA